>CM061090.1:15940000-17258750 GCA_030770545.1 Macropodus opercularis | reverse complement strand
AAGTTGTCTGAAAACTGAGTCATGGCAAAGTAGGAATCACTCATGAGTACTCGAGTCCTGAGTAAACGTCCTCATGTGTAAATTGATTATTCACCTTTCAAGACGTCGCAGTTCTTCAGGGTCACTTACGTTTCCAGCCACGTATGTTAAAACCTCTAAAGTCACATAATCCCTTTTCTTTAGCTCGAGCATCTGGACGTAATGTTGGGCTTTTTCTGCCTGTGTCGTAGCTTTTCTTATTTTTTCTCCACTCATTAGAACGCTGAGCTCTGGGGCGCGCTGCCAGAGGCGATCAGTCAGGTGGGAACTTCAGAGGAAATAAAACTCAAGTCTTAAGGTAGGATGACTTGTCACACGCAGCCATTATTCACTGGCAACGTCTCGTCCCTGTGTAACACATGGGAGGTTCATGAGCAGAGGTTGCACTGCTGTGTAGGGCTGAGATGTTAATGTGTTTGAGCCATTGATTGTCTCCCTGCAGCCTTTCCTCTGTGTATATCTATATTTAAACATGCGGAGCGAGACCCAGCTATCGAAAGCACTTCATTAAATGTTTATTTGGTTGTCTGCCCTCTGAAATAACAGAGAGTGTGGAAAAGTACAGGTAGGAACACCAGGTAACAATACTTGAAAAGATGTTTTCATTTCCATCGAGACCTGCATCTATTCATGGAGTAAGATAAAAAAAATAAATAAATGCATCTCCAGCAGCCGTTGCTCATTTTTGTTGTTTAGTTCACAAACAAACACTTGGTTTCCCGGAAACGTTGCTTTATGTCGCTGTGCACGCGAGACGCCTTCCCGTGACTCGACATTTTGCCAATCTCAGTGTCAAGTACAAGAGCACTATAAAAGGCGTTGTCAGTCGGAATGGGAAGATTACAGGAGTTAGAAGAGACGCAATGATCTGCTCGACGGGCGAGCCTTGCACGAAGCTCCTGCCATCTTTTCAGACTGTAATCACCCTCCGTACTCTGACTGCGCTGCTTCTTGCTTCAAGGTTTCTGTTGTAGTTGCCGTAGAATAGACGGTAATTGGCGCCATGTGTCTGTCTCTCTCCAGCCGAACCATAGCAGACACAGAGGGTCTGTGTATATTGTTATATATATATTGTGTTTGCTTCTCATGCTGCAGCTGCTTTAGTGTTAATATTAGATTAGTTCGTTTGTTTTTTTTTTGTCAGAAAATGACAAATTCATTATAACCTCGCAAAAAAGGATGATTTCTAAACAAGTTATTCACCACAATCTCTGCTCCAGCTGCTACTTCAGCGTCATCGTTAGCACCGTTGCTACAACAACATCTGCCAACATCTGGCCTAAACACCGTACGTCAGACGTATCCCCGTCGTCCCCGCAGCGCATGCACGCGTTGGTTGAGTGTCACAGTCATCCTAGTATGAGCTTGACGTGTTTTCAGATGCTGCCATCATAGAAATAAGTTTGGGTCAGAAATAGCAAGGCACTGAAATTACTAGATGAGTCACATTCCTAACAGTAGCTGTGATGATCAGCGGGTTTCACCCTGGCGATGACGATGACGATGATGATGGTGATTATTATTATTATTATTAATATCAAGCTCATATCTGGAATGAGCTGTCACTGTGCTGTGGAAACGATTCGTCAGCGAGACAATGAGCGCATGGAGACAAACGGTCTTTTGTGTGGATTCGTTCTCTGCACAAGAGCAGAGTGCAGTGACACACGAGGAGACTCCTTCACTAACAGGCTTATGAGCACAACCGCTAAGCTGTTGCCAGGCAACTTACAAACCTAGATAACAACAAGTTACAAACATGAAGGACGCAAGGTATGCAAAGGCAGGTGCCGCTCACTTCCTCCAGTCAGCTGGATCACTCGTGTTTGTCCCGCTACTCTAAAACGGCCATCACACACGTTTTTATAGTTAGTTGTATCTATTTACCTAAATCGCTCCACATTTTTGGTGTAAAACTCCATCCTGCAACTGTCCTCACCACCGTGCGATGCTGAACCTTTAGCTGCTTCGCACATAAAAAGGGAGAAGTTGACATTTGGGAATTTATTCCCCAAATCTGAGTGTTTGAAAAGCTGCCCTTTAAAGCCTTTGTTGTGCTCAGGAAGCTATTTTGAAACCTAATTATGATTCTGATTTGCTTTATTTGCTTAACTTCCAATTCATTGTTCCCAAGCATTTGGCGACTTATTAGTTCCTTATGTGTGAAATTATTTATTTATCCATTGTGTCTCTCTTCTGCCACAGAGGAGATCTGTCTGACGCACAATGAGTTTGTGTGCCTTGCCCTGAATTATAGGTCATAGTGGCTCCTGTATAGTAGCAACTTGGAAGCAGTGGCCATGGTGCACGTTTTATATGTGGCTGACCAAGAATGAACAACTCGTGCGTGCGTGTGCCCAGTTGGTTATTAATGAGCGTCAGCACTTTCTCGCAGACAAAAGAAAAGGGAGAAGTAAGCGTTGCATTGATTTTGCATGCGGCCGTATGCGTTTTATCTTTCTGGCTGAGCTCGTTTAGCATTTCTCCCAGAGCAGACCCCAGCGTGAGACGGGGACCTATATTAGGCTTTTGTTTCTGCAATCTTGAGGTGAAGCGCCTCCTGTCCTCCTTCCTTTAATTGCTTTTGTTGACGTTTTTACGCGCTGCGCTGATCCCTCCAGCTTGTCTGCCGGTTTGATTTAAAGTATGGAAATGTGCTTTCATTTCTTTCCTCTTTCCTTCAGGATTTGACACAACAGCCACTAAATCATCTTTCTCACCTTGTCTTTTATGGTAGCCATTAATTAGAGTGCATGTCGCTGATGTTTCTTGTTGTTTTTCTAATGTCTGAGCTTCCGTCTGATGTTGTAGAGGCAGCGGACCTCACACTTCGGCGGTGTGTGTGTGTGTAACGTGCTACTTGGGAGTATTTCCAGCAACTTTTATTTTGTCGGCTGTCTGCGGCTGAATGACCCCTGTGACGGCTGGTGGGCTGGGATGACACATCCTGTGACAGGAGCAGGTCTAATCGAACATTTAACAAGGCAGACCCCGCGTCAGCAACAGCAGTGATGACCGAGTATTGTTGCACCTTCAGCGCAGGGCTATTAAAGCCACATTCACCTATTTGTGGGGCTCCACGCTGAGAGATGATGAGGGTTGGAGCTCGCTGTCCGGACCTCCGTTCCTGTCTGATTGGTGTTCATTTAGGATCTCCAGCAGGGATGAATGTTTGAGCACCGCTGTGCAGCCAGAGACATTTCTCAGCGATTCTTTTCCCCGTCTTGCTCCTTCTTTATTGAAGGTGGTGGGTGGGTTTCGCTGTCACGGCACCGTCAGGCGTGAACTGTCTGGGGGGCTGACTGATTATGGCCATTTTAATAATTTAGTTTTCTTTAAGTCACCTTTGCAATCAGCGGCGAATTACTCTTCTTCCTAATTCATTACTTGGTGTCACTTTTAGATTTGCCTAGCTTATAAAAATTGCAACTGTCTTTTTTTTTTTTTTTGGAGGAGGTTGATTATTAGAGACAATTATGTCAGTGAAAGATTAATCATGCAAAGACACCTTGAGGACAAACCTGCCAGCAAAATACTAGTTCTTCTAGAATACAATACACAGCAAAACAAACTTTACTTCAATTTTCTTTCAAAACAGAACAAACGTCGAGGCTCTTTCGTTTTCCCCAACTTGCTCCCTTTATGTATTTTAGGTTTATTCATATTCATTGTCCACAACTGTGCAGATGTTGTCATTTTGATTTTTGGAGGTGTTTTGTGAATAACAAGACTTAATCGTGAAACTGAAAAAAAGCACAAGACACGTGATTAGTTTAAGAAATATACTTTTGTTGTTTTCTTTGGCTAAATCAAGGTTTAATCAGCATTTTATCAACTGTTTCTAGGTGTTTGGTTTACTTGGTTGGAGAAAGACCAAATTTAACTATCATAACTTCCTGTTGTTAACCAAACTAAACCAAATGTCTCATGTTTCAACCAGCCATTCCAGTTTTTGCTATTTTATTTACACGAACTTGGCAACCAAGCTCACATGGATCATTAATTGATCTTTCTGTCATTTAGAAAGGCATAAAACTTTTCCTCCTTTCTTCCTCCCAGAATCCTCCTCTGTCATCTTGTTGGATGCGATTTACCGTGTTGTCCATTAAATAGCGTCTTCAAGTCTCAACTTTGTTCGTGAATTTGTATGGAAGCTTGTCAGGGAAGCGATGCACTCGGTTGAAAGGACACCAGTGATCTCGTTGACAATAGAGTCGAAATAACGAGCCGGCTCTCACAGCCTCTTGCCGCTTCAAAACCACAGTGTCTAATGGGTTAGTGAAGAGACTCGGTCTGCCAACAAGGTTGCTGCAAGAGGGGAAGGGGGAGTAAAAGAGGGAAAACAAAACTGAAGGAGAGTTCACGGCCCAGACGCTCTCACGCCCGGCTGTTTTTCCTCGCTCCCATCCCAGTGCTTTCCAATCTGTTTTGTAGCTCCCACTCCCAGTGTTTATCTGACATCACGAAGGGTTTCGGCTTCCCCCGCTTCGCTGACAGCCTTTCCCAACCCCTCAGACTACACACACAAGCCCTGCTTGGCAGATGACGAAGCGCTGCTGAGCCTGTCGGCAGAACCACGCAGCTCCCAGCATGCTTTGCCCTCAGCACGTCACCTACCTGGTCTGGCACGCGCTCAGCCTCGGAGACCACCTCATTATTCACTTTGACAGGGTTTTATGACCCAGCAACTACGCCCGGGCTTGTTCCGGGAGCCTGAGCAGATGCTTAAATCTGTAGCTATGACACTGTTATCAAACTGCATGTGACCGTGGAAGCATAAACTTCCAGGGTAAATAAAAGGGTGTAATGTGTGATTATTGGAACCACAGGCTGTGGGCTTACGTTGCAGACACGCCAGTATCTAAAAACTCAGCACAGAAGTTGGATTTTCAGTTAAATTGTTATGCACTACAGGGATAGGGGTTAAAGAGAAAGCCAGGAAAGAGACGATTAATGCATCACACACATCTGCCTGCAGGTGCATACTGATCAGCAGGGCACACAGTGATTCACCTGGGCTTTTATTTTGACGCAGCGATTCATGGCCGCACTTGAAGAACAACCTTGCTGTACCTTTAGTCTTGAGCCCAGGGTATAGCACCTAGTTGCAAAAGAATGTGGCAACACACGCCCTAAATTTTACAAAGCCAAGGTTTTATATATATATATATATTATATACATAGATTTATTTCCTGATCCCTTAAATCAAATGAGATTTGACCTTAGCAGCTTCGGAATACAAAGTAGGCAGGACAGAGGGCCCTTCTTTAAAGCCACATCTGAATGGGGTGCCACAGCTTTGGAAATTAACAGTATCAGCACCCTGCACTCGCTCAGATAAGCACAGTCGGCTAAAAAAAGAAAGCGATACATATGTTTACCATCACTGTACTTCGCTGCATCAGGGAAAAAAAAAATGTTAAGGACACGTATAATAGCTGACCTTCAAAATGCTGCAGCAGCTCCACAAAGCCCTCAAATGTTCCTTGTTTTATTGTGAGATCATTAAACACAAAATAGGACACAATGCAGCTTGGATGTTTCAATAAAAAGGAAGGAATGAGTCAATTCCAACTTCCTGTGTGAGTGGAAATGTTTTACTGTGATTCAGACGAGCAACACGCGACCGAAACAGAAAAAGCAAAGTACTACAACAATCGACGCCTTGGATGTTCACAGAGGACAAAATAAACAAATAATAAAAATAAAAATGTTGTCTCTGTCTTCTTTTAAAAGGTAAAAAAACTAAATTATAGGCTACTGGTGTGAGTGTAGCCTTTTTCTGCAATACAAACATTTATCTAGCGAGCGAATTAAAGCGCTGTGTGCTTCCACATGATGCACTGGCTCCTGGCGAAACTGCTGTTCACATCCTTCATAACAAAACCGTCTGCAAATGCAATATGGTTTTTTTGTAGGGAAGGCGTTTTCCATGAACACACTTGTAAATTACCTCTGTGACAACTTGCAAATATGTTGTTGCTGGGTTTGTTCATGCTCGTGTATGGACAAGACACAACAACGTACTCGTGTGCGTCCAAGGGTCAGAGCCATCGATCTGCGGGGAGCAGCTCTAGTCAAAGAAGACACCTCGGCTGGTAGCTCTCTCCTGCTCCGTGGTCGATGTGTAGCCGAAGTTGTGGCTGATCGAGGTTTTCCAGTGGAAATTAGAGAGTCCGTTAACGGCTGCAGAGCTGCAGCAGGTGGACGGTGTTAGATCCCTGACTGAAAGACCTCGTTCCAGACCATCTGGCCATAGTCTGTCACCGCTTGCCTTTCGTGATTACATCACCAGAAATGTTATACAGTCTACAGGCTCACGGACTCCGTGGACGCCGTCCACTCCAAATATTCACATGAGAGCTCTTGCAGACTCGATGACTTTTGGCAAAGCCCTGCTCAGGCTCCTCTGCAAAGACCCACAAGTCAGCAAATCTGGCCGTGTGTGGATCTTTTCTTTTTTTTTTCTCCCTCACCCCCTCGAGCTGCGTTGCTGCTTCTGAAGCCCGTAAGGAAACCAAAGAGCTCAGCAAAGGTGCTCTGCTTGAGTGACTGACTTGAGCTTAGTGCCCAAGATCTCTGCATCACAGTCGAGCTTAACAAGCTTTTTGTTCTCGACACCTTGTGCAGTAGTGACGGCGCATTTCTGCCTGTCTAACTGTGACGTTCGATATCTTCTTAATGTAGTCCTCAAATTGCTTTAGTGCTTTAAGCTGCTGTGAGTTGATTACATCCAACCAAAATAACCTTTATTTACCGGTTGAAGTGCCCAAAAATAGAAGAAATAAGTGGAGATGGAATTAGCAACACGCCGCTTTGAAATTATCTCCAGTAATTGGTTGCATTTCAGAGTCAGGTAACTCCTTATCAGGCAGAACCACGTTTTTGGAGTGGTGCAACCTGCGCATGTTCTTATCTTACGTTGGCTGTTAGGCAACTAATCAAACCACATCACCTGAAACTGAGCACAGCGACTCTGCAACACGTGCCTTTGTGCCTTGTGCCGCGTTCGGCCCCAGAATCTGCAACTCATTGGTGTTTGTGTTTCCAGCGGATTTGATGAGCGTGTTCCAGTTTCCCCACCTGATGTGGGATGACAGCGGCGATGCTCCCCTGCACGTAGTCATCTCTGAGGACAGGGCCGACTGAAGAGAGAGACCGTGGGAGACGTTCAAAGCGAGGTCTATAAATAAACACAGCGGCGGCGTCGCGAGGTGCGTTCAGCAGTAATGACGCCTGACTCCTCGTGAAGCAGTTAAACCCTTGTCTGCTGCTGCTAATGAGCAGCTACTCGTACAGTAAATGCTACTTACTTGTTTAAATTCAATCAGCACGGTTTGCAGCGAATGTAACGTCAGACTGTGTAAAACATGTGGATATTCGTTCCATCACAACGAGAAAGCTACTGCAGATGCACAACGAATGGATTCAGCTTATTGGACGACGGATGCAGATAGAAAATAAAAGATGAATCTGGAGCACAGATTACCAACAGGTAAAACATTGCGCCCAAATAATTTTCCCGCAAATTTCCTGCCGGAAAACTATTTTATCTCTTAAGAGTTGATTTCAAAATAGCAGGACTAATACAGTAAAGGTTTTACACATAAACAAAGCTAAATATATAAAGGCTGGATGACAGTAGTCATCTGGGATAATAACACATAAAAAAACCTGAAAAAACACATTTCTCTCAAAGAAAGACCTGAATAAGCATCATTATGTGGCCACAGAAAGAAAAGATGAATTATATTCCAGGAAACTATTTGATATCCCAGTTCTTCAGTTTTTCAATAAGAAGACAAGCAGGCAGCAAATGTTGACCAGTCTCCAGCTCAGCTTTTAATCTTCTTTGTAAGCCAGGGTGATAATGAAGGTTAGCTCCTGTGCCGCTGTGATGGAATTACCGTACCTTCAGTCGGTTTGTTTTCCGATTGCAAACGTAACCACGAGTGATTGACACGTCCGAGAGTTAAAGGGCGGCAGGTTCACTGTCGCCTGCGTCCTCTGTTCCACTCCCCGTCACCCCTGGGTAGACTCGCCTGTCGATTGCTCGGCTCTGCCTGGTCCTGACAACCCCCCCCCCCGCTCCTGCCGGACAGAAGGGGGACATCTGGGGTGACATTCCGAAGCAGATGCGAAGACTCCATTACGGCTGAACCCCCCCCCCCCCCGCTCTGCCGCCATATTGCCTCTGTCAGAATAACCACGGCAATGAGATTCAAAGGGAGGTGACCAAGAGCTTGGCCTCGTCTCTGGCGCAATCTGCTTTTTTCGGGGCGACAGAGCAGAAGCGGCCGCGCTCGCCCGCACACGCCAAAGGGCGCCGCGCCATATGGCCACGCGACATAATGAGGGGTCATTAATGTGTCGGTGACGCGCGTGATTGACAGGTGGTGGCGCCGCGCTGACTGGCAGGTCCATCCACAATCAAAGCGATATAGATGATGGTGTCACGGCCGCCCAGGCAGAAGCACAGTGATGCAGTTTATATGACGACGTGCCGGTGACAATGTCAAAGCGTTTACCTGGCGTGACCGAGCCATCTGAGCGAGGCGCCGATGAAATTGTTTGGGTTTCATATAAAAGTTTAAGAAGCTTTCCTGCCCTCCTTGCGCTTGAATATTATTGATGCCATTTTAGTCTTGTCTGCTCTGCCTGGTTTGAAGTACTGTCACGGCTCGATGTGATTATATTAGGCCTTTTTTTATTTCCCAGGCAAGGCAGAGAAAGAGAGAGGAGGCTAAAAACCTAGAAACTCAGCACACCTTCAGGGAGCCTCAGCCGCGGCACCCAAACGGTTCCCAACTCCCAACAATCATGAAGATAAATGGCACGAACTACACCTTCACTAATTGGTGAGCTTGACAGCAGCCTGTGCATTATGTAGGAGTGAGCTTCCATTAGTAAACAGATGGAGTTATGCAGCATGAATAGTGCATGCTAATAAAATAAACTTCAAACGGGAAGGTAGGAGTGTTTTAATCTCACATATTCTTTACCTAAAGAATTTATTGGACGACATTGTTTAGGTATCTTCCCTGACAAACGCTAAGGAAACAGTTTTCTCTATATTTCAGTTTATATATTGTTGAGCTGCTCTCCCAATCCCAGCTCTGCGCGTTCGTTGAATGATGAGGAGAAACGTCTGATAAAAATCAGTCTTACTTTTATTTCAAACTTGAAGAATAATAATGTACAGGCCTGGGTCAGTCTGTCCCTATACTATACAGCATATAGTCAGGGCACGAAGTCTGACTGACACTGTCTGTCCCTCGACCCACACTTTTATGCTGGACAGAGCGTCTTTCTGTGGTGTAACAGGATCCTGATTCCGTGGTCTGGTGTTCGTCTCCATGGCTGGTTTATTGGTGTCTTATCTTCTCCGTTGCTTTGTGGTCCCATCACCTATGGATCCAAGCACATTCCTTCTGCAGACATTCACATGTTTCACTCCCTACTTATCTTATTTTCTGCCGTGTCTGGGTGCATCTGGTTCCTCTACTATTCTCTAAATCTGATGTGTGTGTTTCAAACTATACTTTAATGCAATCGGCTTGTTCTGTTTTCTGCATGCATCCTACTATCTAAGCTTTCAACTACTATTTTAACTACTACTTAACTATTTAGATTCCTACAATTCCCCCTTTTGGTCTCTCATCCGAGAGACCACTTACAACACCGCCATGACTGCTATATCCTCCTGTTCGTCCTCCTCATCGTTTGGTGCGCCTCCTCTAAGCAGTGGCATCTGTGTAGCAGGACCATCCCTGCCTTCTATTGCAGTCACTATTAAAAGCTGACACAAAGCTCAGATGTAGGGAATACAGCAGCATCCGCACAAGATTAGAATCGTCACCATTCCTACAAACATAGAGCACACTCCCCCTTTTCCACCAGCAACATATCCAAGGCTATACGGTTCTTCTTATGTCACTTGGAACGGTCCTGTCCACCGTGACTCCGACTCTTTATCACTTTCAAAAGGACCCACTCAGCCGTATGTGGTTTCCTGGACTGTAGATCCTTTGGCTCCTGTAACCTGCGTAGAGAATACTGCAACGAGAGCTGTTAGTTGGTCATGACACACTTTGTACCCTCTACGGGGCATCACAGTTAACTGCAGAGTGTGTGATTCATTCTCTCCACTTTTAAATCATGTGCCATCCTATACTTGCCAATGCCTTGTTTTTCTTTTTCTGTTTCTACAGGTAGTATAGGAGTATTCCACGCTGAAGTCGATGGTTCTAATACACAACTCTGTAATAACCCATGAATAGTATCTGCTATCCCTGCCTCCACTTCGGCTTCCTGTCAATACTGTGGTTACCATAAAAACCAACATCTGTGGGGCCCTGTGACTACAACGTGCAGTCTGACATGTCTGCAGCCAATTCATGATCAGATTTTTCACGGCCATGGTGCCGAGTTAGTAACTGATGTTCAAGTACAACCACATCAGATGTAGTTTGTATAATTTTATAAGATGAGTGTTCAGGTGAGTACTGTACATTAGGAAGTTGCGTTGTTACCCAATCAGTACTTTCAGTCAATCGTTTGGCCATCGGGCCTGGATCTTTATCTTCCATGCTTTGCCTTACTTCTTTTGACACTCCCTTTAACACTGCCCGCCTGAACAACTCCTCTTGCATTTGAGTGGAGTGTGGGTGCACCCCCGTAGCATCAACCCATTCTGTTTTACACCTATGTAAAAAAAAGTGGCCGGTTTCTCCCCCTTCTTAGGTGTACACGTGATCTGATGTGTCTGGCCTCTAGGGGCCGGGAAACGTTCTCTCATAGCTCTACCCACATTTGTGGCCCACTGGTCAAATGGCTCACTATCATCTACCATCAACAGTCCTGCTCTCGCCTCTATTTGTTCTACTTCCCAGGTGGACATAATCTGCCCCATCAGGGCCTCCAATCACCTACTCCCAGTCTCTGGCCCATGGTCAACTGCTCCAACTTGCTCAAACACCTTCCCCCACCCTCTGTGGGATGTGGAAGTTTCTCTAAAATTGCTGTCATATCCCCAAACTGCCATGGTTTATATTGGATTCTGCCCCCTTTTGAAAGCAAGGGGTATTGGTCTAAGGTCATATCTATGGGACACGGGTGGCTCATCTGTGTGTGTTGTCAGTTTTCCCTTAATGGTGACGTCAATCCCTGCTTGACTCCTCCTTTCACTCTCCTCTTGTCTCCTACTTTCCCTTCTTCTCCTGTTTCTAAAAGCTTCCTCTCCTTCTTCGTCACTTTGCATGCTTCTACTTTCTCCTTCTAACTCTATCCCTGACTTCCATCCTATTGCCTGTTCCTCCTTCCTCATCTCTTTTCTCTTGACTAATTCCTGATCTTGATGCAGCAAGCACACGCATCGTTTCTCTAGTCTCGTTATCTCTGCTCCAATCTACTCCACTGGCTCCTCCACTGTCCTGCTGCTCCTCTACATCTAACTGACCTCCTTCACATTCCACAGAGGCATCTGTTTATACGGTGGGGGCAGCGTAGTAAGTGCAGATGTGTGCTTTAAATCAGGATAGATGTTTTCATATGTCTGTGGTCGTGTCTGCCCTACTGTGGTGTGTGGTGTTAACTCTGTCTCCTGTTTTTTCACTGAACTATCAGTGAGTTCCTGTTGTTGTCTATCCGACTTTTTGCAATAATTTTAGTTCCCCATGCTGCCATATTGTGCACTATTCGCCTATTGTCCTCTTTTTGTTCTAATTCTGTTTTCCACTTTCTCTTCACGATTAAACCTTTTACTTCTTTACTTCTTTGTTCTTTTGTTACCTGTAATGCAGCCACATCCTCCCTGGCTAAAACTTCTGCTAGATCTCCTCTGTCCTCATCTTTCCAAACTTCCTTCTTTTTTAATTCTTCATATTTACCATTATAAATTTTTCTTTGTCGATCTCAATCTTTCTTTTCAAAACCACTTATCAACTGTTCACAAGCTTTTTTCCACTGATTCAACATTGTCAGTGGCCTGCAGCCGCCTTCATCAACACCCTCTAGATCAAATTCACTCTCCATTTTTCTCCTCCTGAGATTTCACTTCTCTCACTCACAGGAGTGAGAAAGAAAAAACAAACAAACAAACAAACAAGCAAACAAAACACTTTGTTATCACCGTTAGATTTCCACTCTCTCACCGGTGACTTTTCAACTCTTCAACACATCAACAACTATTCCACTAACTTGCAATATTTTAAGGGAGCACCAAATCCCTAGGGGTCCTACACCCGGAATCTTTCAGACACTGCCCCTTTTTTTTTTTTTTTTTGTTATTAATTTGTGTCTGTAGCTTTCCAACTGGTGGCCGTAATTTTAGTTGTATCACAACAGAGGTTCACAACTCAGTCTTTTAAGGGAGCACCAAATCCCTAGGTTCTACCAAACCGGAATCTTTCAGACACTTCACCCTTTTTTTTTTTGTCTTTTAATTTTTAATTTGTGTCTGCAGTTTTCCAACTAGTGGCCGTAATTTTAGTTGTATCACAACAGAGGTTCACAACTCAGTCTTTTAAGGGAGCACCAAATCCCTAGGTTCTACCAAACCGGAATCTTTCAGACACTTCCCTTTTTTTTTTTTCTTTTTGTTTTTAATTTGTGTCTGCAGTTTTCCAACTAGTGGCCGTAATTTTAGTTGTATCACTACCACAACAGAGGTTCACAACTCAGTATTTTAATGTCCTTGTCAGGACATTATAGGCACCACACCCGTGATTTCACTTCTCTTATCCTTTTTACTCTTTTACTTTTAACTTATCTCTTATCCTTTTTCTTTTTTACTTTTAACTTTACTCTTATCCTTTTTCTTTTTTAATTAATTATTATTCTTCAAATTTTAATTTACAGAACTGGATTCCTATCCATGACACAGTTATTTTAGAGTTTTCAATATGCAGAAATTTGAAACTTAACAGGTTTTCTGCTTACCTTGTTTTTGCCCGGGCTACTGTGTCACAAACAGGTCCTCAGTTCTCGTTCCAAATCTGTCTCTCCTTCACCATCACGTCGGGGTCACCAAATTGTTGAGCTGCTCTCCCAATCCCAGCTCTGCGCGTTCGTTGAATGATGAGGAGAAACGTCTGATAAAAATCAGTCTTACTTTTATTTCAAACTTGAAGAATAATAATGTACAGGCCTGGGTCAGTCTGTCCCTATACTATACAGCATATAGTCAGGGCACGAAGTCTGACTGACACTGTCTGTCCCTCGACCCACACTTTTATGCTGGACAGAGCGTCTTTCTGTGGTGTAACAGGATCCTGATTCCGTGGTCTGGTGTTCGTCTCCATGGCTGGTTTATTGGTGTCTTATCTTCTCCGTTGCTTTGTGGTCCCATCACCTATGGATCCAAGCACATTCCTTCTGCAGACATTCACATGTTTCACTCCCTACTTATCTTATTTTCTGCTTAGACCCCCTTCTTCACATGCTGTTTAATGACCTGTGTCTGGGTGCATCTGGTTCCTCTACTATTCTCTAAATCTGATGTGTGTGTTTCAAACTATACTTTAATGCAATCGGCTTGTTCTGTTTTCTGCATGCATCCTACTATCTAAGCTTTCAACTACTATTTTAACTACTACTTAACTATTTAGATTCCTACAATATATATACAAGGAAAAAGATGGAATAACAATTCATGACTGGAATATGTGGTGGTGTTGGAATGAACTCAGAGAAGTTTTATGCTGCTAAAAGTACCCGGCTCGTCTGCGGTCCGGTCCGTTACTCAGCACCTGAGAGGCACCTGCACGCAGGACATTTCTCCGGCTAAACATTCGGCATTAAAATTTCATACCTAACATCAGATGCTTCTATTTCCTGCTTTCAGCAAAGCAGGCGGCAATAACTTTGAACAAGCATTTAGCTTTGCGGTTTATTAGTGCTGCAAATCAATGTCTCCGCTGCTGCACCTGAACTTATTAGACTGTATCTGTTATGACAAGCAGCAGACTGATGGTTTAAAATGTTTACAGACGTAGATAAATTGATTGAGCCGTAATAAATCATATTACTGTAGGTTATATATGGGAAAACAAATAGACGCTTCGATGATTGTACACAACCAGATTAATGCTTCTTCTTGTCAAAGTGGAAAAGATCGTAAAAAATAAACAGCGGGGTAAAATCAATGACACCACAAAAACTGCGCTGCGCTGGGATTTATGGTTTTCGGCCGTTTGAGCCCGGCAGCAACTTTTCTGAAGTTTTTTGGTGTTTGGATTAGTTTGTCGCAGACGTGTCTCATAAAAGAACTTGAAGTGCTTTCATGGAAAGTCTAAACACCGTCATTACGTTGTAGATGGATTGTGTTGTTATGTTCATTACATTGTGGCTCTGTAGAATAAAGCATTGTCTCCTTTTTCCAGCTGTTTATGCAGAGCCAGGCTGCTTGTTTCCTTGTTGTTGTGTCGGTTGTCGTCGTGCTAAGCGAAGCTAGTGAAGTGAATGTCCCGCTCTAAGATAAGTCCAAGGTCGCTTCATCCAGGTTGGCCGGCGGTGGACTCCCTCAGATGGCTATGATTTAAAGCGGAGCATCAGTAGGAGAAGTGGCTTATGGGAATGTTTCTGATTTGAACTGCAGGGCCAGGTTCAGTGGTGAAGCCCAGATCGCAGCATGTGGGGCCAAGGGCACATGATTGACATTTCCAAAGACCTCTAGAGCCACAGCTAGAGCCTAAAAGCTGCCGGATTTCCAGCCGTGTGAGCGGCCCCCTCGAATGCCCATCAATGCCGAGGCCGCGTGTGTTCCTCCCACATTAGGCGTCTCCTGCTGTCAGAGAGACATTAACAAGGCAGGTTGTGGCCTGTCCTCTGCTCTCCAGCGCCTGTTTTTGTTATTTTCCTGTTGACTGTTTACTGTGTCCTCTCCTGTGCACTTCCTGGGAAGAGGTTACCAGTGTGGCACGGCCGCTTTGAGCTACCTGTCCGGGAACACGCTACGTTCTGCTGTGATGTTTTTGAAATTGCGTTCAGATCGTTAAATTGATCCCTCCCTCTCTGATTGGTTCCTGCTGGTTACGGCTCAGCCCCAGAGTAGACGTGTCACTCGAGATGCAGACCCCCATCCCCGCAGAAGTCAACCTGATGCGCCTGAGTCTTTTTTTTGTTTGTTTTTCTCTTTTTGTCAGGCAGCCTATGGGGAAATTAACTGATGAGTTCATGCTGGCAGCAGGGTTGCTATAGAAACTTCACATATAAGACTGGAGTTTGTCATCAGAGGAAAAAAATAAAACAAGAGGAAGAAGAGGTGGCTGTGTTGAAAGCTCACTGGAGGGGTATCAAAGTTGGAGTCGTTTGCGACACAACATTAATGCCATGTTTTATTTCTTCTCTATCGCTGCAAGATCCCACTGAGGCATCACATCGGTCCACAGCCGGGCTGAGGCACCTGTGGGGAAGGTTTTCCTTTATGCTCCAGCGCTGCACGTCATAAACACTAAGGGAGACGCCGTATTTTTTTTCTCCTGATACAACATTATGAACAGAGTTGGACAATAACTTATACTTATTACCCATCCGCGCTGCCGTCACGGCATCACTTTGGACGTAGCCTGGCGTCAGGGTCCCTACTGCCGCTTGTGCCACCATCGCATGTTCTGTTAGTGGCCCCTAGTGGCTCAGCTTAGCCATGAGCTTTGCAGCGTGACGAGCGCGGATGTGCGTCACCTCTGCTCGTGCACACAGCGACGTACACGGCGGGTAAAGTCATTTGACACGATGCATAATCTGTTACTTGTAAAGATAATGGAATAAAGCGTTGATTCTGCAGGGGAATGTTCACAGCTACATAATCAATACATCAAAGTTTATATTAACCCTCTTAATGTAGTTTATACGGCAGGTAGCGCTGCTGTGATTTACCAGGACATGCTGTGTATACTGTACACGCCAACAAAGCAGAATACCTCCATCAGGACAGATTGTTCTCCTCCCCATTTAGATCCTTCATTACCGTGATTGAAAATAAACGCTCTCTCACGTCTGATGGAGTGAGGGGAAAGATATTGGACCTCTACTTAACAGCTTTAAAGACGTTACTTATGTTCTTTTATATAAATCTATTTCCAGATTAAGAGCGCTCGAGAAGCGACGCACCTGCGGAGAAAGGAGATTAACAGTGATTAAATGGTGGAATTCATTAACAGCTGCAACAGTTGTGCAGGCTCGGGCCCTGATTGATGAGTCCATCCTAATTTCGGTCTGCGTGACACATGAGATGAACGTCGGTGCCAGTCGGGCTTCGGGCTCTGATGGGAGCGTTGCGGCGCTGTCTCCCATCTTTCACTCTTTCCCTCCCACTCTTGATCCTTCTCTGTCTGTCTCTGACTTTCAGAGAAGGGCTGAGCATTGTCATGCAGAGCTCGACCTGTACGTCTCTATCAAGTATCAGTGCCCCCTGGAAAAACAAAGTGTGTGTGTGTGTGTGTGGGGGGGGGGCTGTTTATTTTTAACATCTCGCCCCCCGTCCTCGTCTCCCCCCGAGCTCACGGTGCCATTAGCTACAGGAGACAGCCAGCCACCACACGGTGATGCGTTCAAAGCCAGATGCTGCCGATTTGAGCCTCCTGTGCGGATGCACTCTCCCCCTGCTCCGTCTTCACAGTGTAAACAAAGAGAACAGACACAACCAAACTCTCTCCACCTCTGTTTGTAGTCACCGGTGGCGGAGCGATAACGCTTTCTCAGAACAAACCTGGAGTGGAGTTGGAAAGAGAGAGAGAGAGAAAGTTGGAATGTCACCTTCTGGGGCACGGAGAGGGCGACCGGACGCGGTGGGGGGGCCTTTGAACCTTAGCCCTGGGACAGATGGCAGGTTTGGACCCTTGGACCTGCTAATGAGCAGGTTTTGCCAAGTGCTGTAGGACACGGGGACATAGGTCACGTTGCTCCATCAAAGCCGTGGTCCGCTGTGTCAACGAGGTGACGCCACGCCCATCTGCTTAGCTGGTGTCGACATAAAGTTGCTAATGATGGGATGACCAGCAGCGGGCTCGTTCACAAACAAATGGAAATAGTTTGTGCGGCCCAGCTGCGTGGTCACCAAACGTCCGCGGCACCTCTCCACATTTACAGCGTATTCCCTGAGAGGCAGCTTATAGTCCGCAGGTCAGTTGTGTTGTTGTCTTCTGCTTCACAGACCCGTCTGTTCTGGCCTGGTTCTGTTTGGCCACAGGTAACAGGACTCAAGCAGTTGTTCGTCTGAGCCTCTGCGCTTGCTGTACTTGATGCATTTGTTGCTCTTCGTTAGTTTGAAACAGCCAGTAACACAAAACAAACTCGCATAAACATGTATCTTCACGCGCTTCCTTCCGTTGTTGACACTCGTAACATTACAGAGGAGTGAACTTGACATTTTGTCTTCCCGCTTCAAGCTGAGAGACGTTCGAGGTCGCCCAGCTCTATTCATTTCAGCACCAAATTGTTAATGTAACTGGTTTATCGCGTCATCCGCTTTAAACGTCTTTAAACTGTGTGAGCTGACGAGTCGTTGCTGACTCTGCTGAGCCGAGGATGACGGAGCAACTGGCATGTGACACGCTGGTTTAGGCCAGTGTGGTATTTTGGTCTTATTTCAGTCTAAATGAATAGTGGAGATGAATCCTTGTTGCTTTTTAGCCGGTTTCATCTGCTTTTTGACTGTGAACTGATTCATCATTTTGACGTTTCTTAAGGGAAAAGAAACAGAAATGATTTGCAAGAAAATATCCCAGATAGTTCACAATTTACCTGAAAGCTGCAGTCAAACAGGTCTGAGTCAGACACTGAGGCAGCAGTAAACACCACAGACTGTTTTATTCAAACTCTTCCTCTTCTGATCTAAATACAAACTCAATTTTGGGACTTGGCACCATTTCTGAGTGTGAAGGAAAAGTGTGCGTAACACCGAACACCATGGGGGGCATCCCCTGCCAGGAAGCATGTTCACACCCCAGACATCTGCATTTTACACCTCGGCGTCGACTGGTGCTGCCTCCATACTGGTCCTTACAGCAGCTTCAAGTGGCTCCTGTATTACCTCAGACCTGTAAAGTCCTAATATGCACGTGTCTAATCTGTTTCCTGCTTTGTTTGCCTTGGTGTAGGAATCGTTTCTACAGCGAGGTCAAATCATAATCTGCATTTTTAACCATCCTGTTGCTGGATCTCTCCTCTGCGCTCGGACACAGCTCGCTCTTTTATCCGAGCCAACGCTTTAGCTCGGCAGCATGAAGAATAGCGTGGAGCGGCTGATGGCGCTGGGATAGACAGGCTGCATCCTGGGAGCTCATTTGTAAAGAGTACAGGTGTAAGGAGAGCGGAGAGAGACAAGAAGGAACTGGTGATGGATGATGAGGGTACACAGTGGACCCGTGACAGGAGGACATCAATAGTTAAAGCACTGGTGATGTATTGCAGTTTGTAGTTTTTGCAGCACTCGGTTGAAGTTGAAAGAAGTTTGGGGATCGCAGCAGCCCACACCCAGCGCGAGGCTTTGTCATATTTTGGAGGCGCTGCGCTTTTGAAACGCTATTGTCATGCACAATCACTCATCAGCCGGCTCACCGGAGGACTTCTTTGTTCCTCCAACCAAAGAGCCGAAGGGCGGCTGATTGACAGCGCATGACAGTCCCTCACACCGAATGTAAGCCAAAGTCCCAGGTCCTGCCTGTTTGATACGGCCCTTTAATGTGTGTTTGCACCCTCGACGTCTGCCGTTAAGTTTAGCTCAGCGTGCAAACTGCTTTAACGCCAACACGCGCACACACACACACTTGAACTTTTCTGATCACACAGACCTTCCCACCGTTGGAAGCCTCAAAAGAGCAGGTGGAAAAGCTTTGCTCAAGGTCGCCAAAGCGTTGAAGGTCGGCCTGAGCTGAAATAGTGCTGCAATCAAGCGTTGCGTATTGTAGCAGGTCCCGTTATTAGTCATGTATATGGTCTATGTTTGAAAAAGCAAGTGTGTCTCATCATGAAGACATGTTGGAAAGAGACAAACAAGTCGAGTCTGTCTTCCTGTCTTATTAAGCTGCTCTGAAATATGCTTCATTCAGCCTTTTGAGACCCAGCAGGCCTTAGTGTTTGGACTAGTTGTAGCCTAAAGGGTTATTTCCAGAGAATGAACGTCTTCTTCGCTTGTTTTGAGAAATGCTTTAATAAGATGATTGAAGATTAGCTGCTGCTCATCTGACTCCCACACCGAAATTGAAAAAAAACTGTCAACTACAGGAGCAGAGAAAACAAAGGGAGGCTGCAGCTTGTTCGACAGGCAGTAAAGCTACTATATTTCCACTTAGTTTGATTTGTTTTATACAGTATGTCCTACCGCCCTAAACATTTGATCCCCTTCATATTTTCTGCAGGCCCGCTTCAAAAGTTAGCAAGTCGTCATGCAATGTATCTGCAAAGCATTTCAATTTCTGCTGCAGTGAAATAAAAGTTGACAGACGGAAATTAAGTGTTTGTCCTTGACGTTCCTTCCTTATGCAAACAGTTCCCACCAAATTATTCGCAGCCACACAGTGTCAACACATAAAATCAGTTACACCATGATTAAAATTGTTCTACAGCCGTTCTGTGCAATCAAGATTAAATCGAGAATGATAACGCTAAAGTTAACATTCAGCGCAGAGGAGCATTAATGCACACCGGAGACTCGCAAGACACTTTGTCCAGACTCTTCCTGGGTTGTCACTTTCGCTTCTTCCCTCCACGGAGCCCAGAGAGAGAGAGAGAGAGAGCAGTAATTACGCTTCCCTTCCACCCGCTGGTACAGGAATTACACCATCGACATATGTTGATCCCTATTTCTAAGCGCAGAACCCCAAACAACTGCATATCCTATTTATCAATACGAATTTAAACACATGCTGGTTCATAGGGTTCAGGCTTCTCACAGCATGACATCACACTGAGCTGAAGTCTGCCGCTGCATCATTGTTTCTGGGCAGCACTGAGCCGCTCGGCCTCTTCCTGCAATGAAACAGTGCCATCTATGGAGATGCTGCCGCCTCAGACCCAATCCTACAGTAAGAAAAACCCTCCCGTCTGGATTCTCAGTCCTCCCCAGCACAAGTTGCATTTCGCTCTAACAGATGCTTACGTTTTTTCTCCTTGAGTTGCTTATATATTTTTATCTGACCTGATTCCGGTTTCCTCTCGAAGAGTCTTCGTGAGATAGAGCCCGAGAGTGAAATTGCTCCAAAAATGAGGCGTGGCTAAACCCAAAGCTTATGTGACTGTAAATATTCTTCTGACAGCTGGAAGTGACACTAATATGTCAGGCTTGGCTGCTGTCAGTCATACTTAGAGGTTGCTGCGAGGCTTGTCACTTCAAAGCCACCTTAGGATTCATCCAACTTTTCTGTGTTGCTTGCCAGCATCCCTGCTGCTGAATAGGTGCACGCTGGGATATGTTGTATTCATTTTATACAGTGAATCGCAATGTTTGATCTGAGTTTGCATCTTGGTATATTTGAGTAAAAGTAGCATTTCTACATTTAGCTGTATAAATAGATTTAGGGAGCATTTGATTTGGTGCATATTCACCGTGGGAGCTTTTAACGGACCTCAATCAGAGAACAAAAACAAACATGTGGCCTGTTTTATTATATTGAGTGATGCACGGACGACCTCTTCTACCAGGGATGGCATCGACTGAAGATCAAGGTCTGACTTCCTGACTTCATCAGAGGCAACGGTGGCAGGAAATAGAAGTCTACAAGAAGCCAACCAGTTTCTCTGGGATTAACTTTTCATCACTCGTTGAACACAGATCGGAGAACATTCCCACCTCCCCTAAAGTCGTAGCATTGGAAGAACCTGTTTATTCCTCGTGTGAAACACAAAATGAAAGCAAACACCCAGATGCCACGACTCCGCTTCCATATCCTCATCTGGATGACTGAGAATCTTCATACATGCACATTCAGATGTTGGCCCTTAGCTCAAAATCTGTCGCTACCAGCTTCCCTGTTAACATCTTCCACAGCCTTCAGCTCTCATACTTTTTCCCCTAATATTTTAAAGCTCACTATGTTATAAGTGATGCAGGTCACTCTTAGTTTGTCCTTTACCTTCGAGGAAACATTCTGTCCTCGTAGAGACTCGTGAGCAGCTGCAGTTGACAGCCAGGTGGTGCTGTAGGTATGAACCGAGACAATCCCCGAGCAATGCAACGATGAACTCGTCCCTCTATTTCTGTTCTCATTAGATGAGAAACGTATGTGCCCAACCCAGGCTGAAGGCTCTGGGAATGATCCAGTAGCTGTGGATTGTGGGAAGCTACGGGTTAGCCCTCGAGGGCCAGGAGCCCGTCAGTTTCTCTCCCAATCTTAGTCCTCAATTACGGAATCAAAGGCGAGCGGAGGACCAAATCCCATCCTGCTCCTGATCCTCATCTCAGCTCGCTGGACCCGACAGGCTATCTGTGTTTGATTGTTCACTCAGTCTAACCCCAACGCACGCGGAGCACGGCTCTCGGGAGCTGCCGGTTGTTCTCCAAAGAAGCTCCAGAGTTCATTGCTTTCCTGGCAGCGGCGCAGATGGCGTGAGTTCCCGCTATGGCGCCACAGTTCCTCCTTTACCCACACGCTGCCTCACATGTTGCTCATTCCTGCGCTAAGCTGCTCCCACATGAATGTGCTCAGATGAGACACGTCAGTGTCATTTTCATCCCACATCGGCTGCCATATCTCTCTGCCTGTCCTATGAAGAAATGCACTTTTTTATCTTGTTATTTACCAAACAATTTCAAGGCTTATAGCATAAGTAGCGAGTGGCTCATCCCAGTAGGGAAAAACTGCTGCAGTGACAGCTGGAATGTGACTGACATCACTTGACTGGTTTATGAGAAATGCACGGCGGCTATTTCATTTTCCTTGGGTACAGCATAGATTTAAGGCGGATATTCCCCAGACGACTTCAGCTTCGGATGGAGGGATGAAGCGTAAACGTGGTCCGACTCCCATGAGAAACAAACTTCATAAAAAGCAAATGTTTCGAGAGTAGACCCAGAAATAATGGAAGACAGTGAAATGCAGAGTATATATATGTTAGGTTTAACGTCTACCTTCTTGCGTCCTCGCCACCAGATTACATTTGTCAGTTCATCCTGGTTGACATGGCCGAACCAACCCACATTACCGTAATACTGAGAGCAGCAGCGCAGATGGATTAAAATGCTGCAGGAGCCACACAACAAAGTCACAGAAGGTGAAACTTACTTCTGAACTTTTTGGCAGCTTCACTTAGTTCAAGTCATCTTTGAGGTCAGCAGGATGGACAAGTGCACAAAGTTCTGACAGCCGTGGAAACGCAGAAGAGGTCGAGCCCGTGGCAGCTGAGTAAGGTCACACCTCGAACATGTTTTAACATATAAAATTACTTTAGGATCATTACAAATATATAGTTTGACTTGTCTAAGAAACTAATGTATATATTTAAAGCTTAAAAAATCCTCCAGGCTGCGATGTCTGACAAAATTTTTATCAGGATGATTCCTCGAAGCTCCTGGTTTTTTTATTTTTTGTCTCGCTCAAGCCAGGCTGCACACTTAAACATGTCTTACTCAAACCTTCGAGGGCCATGAATATTTAAAAGAGGCCTCTGCTGGTACAGACTGAGCAGTGTGCGCTAAAAGGCATTATGGCGGGAGACGGAGCCTGTTTTGAATCACATCGCCTTCACTCGCCGATCACTGTTGTTGCTGATGAGCTCCTAGACGTCGGTGCGAGGCAATGAATAGGCTTCTAACAGGCCTCTCCAGCGTCCATTACTCAAGGCAGCAACGATCTGCACACAGCCTGGTTTTTCAACCCTGGAACAAGCTGCCTGGTAGCACAGTGGAGAAAAGCTGCCCCTTAAGTGAGAACAATTGATATTTAAGTTGACAACAGGATGAACGAGGGAAGCGGCAAGTTGAAACAAAACCAGAGTGATTACTTGTTTGGAAGCGGCATTTGGTGCATTTATGTGGCGCTATTAGATTTTTAGGAGATGGCTTAAGTGTAGTTAATGTAAATAATCATCCAGAATAAGCAACATATGTTTTACTCCACAGTGATTTTATTTCCAACCGTCTCATCTTTTTAACAAGGCCCAGCCTCCGTAATCATCATTCATGCAATCATAAGTGTTTAAAGTGTAAAGAAGACTGTAACCACAGATATATAGTTAAAGTAATGTCAACATTGTTCTTTATTTTGTTGCTCCAGGCAACACAACAAGTGTTCACGCTTGGCTCAAACTATGACAAGAGCTATGAGCAGATAGTGTTAAAAGAGAAAAGAGATGCCGGTAAAACATGGAGACGCGTGGTGGTTAATAAAGCATAACCACTAGATCATATCACTAGATATATTTGTGCAACGACAGGCGACTAAACACATTCGATTTGATTGGTTACAGATCTCTCCCCTTGCAGGGGTTTTATGCTCTTGTGTTCCTTAAAGCAGCAGTAAGTATTTTAATAAGCGGCTTTCTAGAAGCCAGACTCTGTCTGGTGGTGGTAGCGGCAGCAGCTACCGTAAGCAAACTAACACTAGTTTGACCTTTCTCTCTCTACAGGTCGCTGCCGGTTTTTAACACATCCAGTTTCTGACTCCAAACGTTTGAAATGGGAATTCACACCTCGGCCCGCTCTGTGTATAAGGCTTGTCAGGTGGCACAGGGCCAATGTGCAACTGGTGGACCCAAATAAATCCCTGTGTGACTGCAATAACGGCAGGAGGCCTGTATTTATTTAACCCAGACACATGAAACGGACTGGAGAAATGACAACTTTCACATTTTCCTTTAGTTTCTATTAATTATGCCCCTATAACTTCTGCGGTGGAGGTCTGGGACCGGCCATCATGGTCAGATGAACTCAACAACATTTTACATTTTGACCCAATGTGAATATTAAATTCCCAGCGAGGTGGATCTCTGGTGCACTGAAAGCTAACATTAGAGCCATCTTTCATGCCTGAAGCCAAGAGAGGTCAAATCCAACTTCGAGCCCTTCTAGGACGGCTTCATCTCAGGTTAAAGACGAAGACAAATGTCAAGAGTGACGGGTGTGGGTGCACAGCTGTGCTGCGTCTGTACTGAGCTGGCACAGAAATTGTTATTCCACGCTTGCTGTCAATGAGCGTTGATTCACGAAGGACAAGTGTTGATTGGAGAGTTTGCACATTATAACTTCTACTGTATGGCACCGAGAACCGTGCTCCAAACCTATGAGAAGTGTGAAGGAGAATGGTGGGAATGTGTGGAAGGTGTGGGTGTTGATTTATGTACTCTATGTGAAATTAACAGTTTCTCTCTTTTGACAATAAGCGTCGTCTTCTATGAAAATGTCACATTGCATGACAGTGTTGGACAAGTTGAAGTAACATCTATAACACCCATACTTTTCTCTGCATCAGAATAAAATATATGTTTTATACTTTGAATTCACGTTTTCGTTTGGTTTCTTATCAACACATGCTGCTGCCTGTTTCATCTTCATTTCCTTTGAGGTGAGAATTTTCACATAGGATTCTGTAGCTTTTTCACTTTTTTTTTCTTTGCATTACTCAACTAAACTAATTAAAATGTGAAAAATGTCTTTAAAAAACACAAAGCAGCTCTAAATCTTTTGATTTGCCAGAATTCCCTCATAAGATGGTTTTGCGCTCATGAAGATAAAGTGAGAATCACAAAAAGTCTTTATGCGTCTTTAATTTCGACGAGCGTGATAGTGTTCTGTTTCGAACCCGAGCTGTCTTCCATCAGAAAGCTTCACAAAGTCATTTTGTGGGAATGTGTTTTGGCTGCTGGACTCAGACAGTGATTGTTTTTCTGACCCTGCTCATGGCTCCTGTGTCCCCCTACAACAGCACCGGCTCCATCCCTGTCCTCTTAACGAGGTGATATCCAGACGCTTGGGAGCAGATGTTGCAAAGAAAACACACTGTGACGTGATTGTGATCGATGCACACCTCCCACCATATCCACTGCATAATTCGGTGGATGGCATCAGGATAACAACCTGCATTATGTGGAGACAGCTGTCGCCATGGCGCCCGGGCAGCCATTGCATTGGCCCCCACCTTGTTTCAGGCAGAGGCGGGGTAGACAATTAGACTGATTTACAGCTTGGTTTTGGCGTCACCATCTTGAAACCTGTGTCTCAGTCCAGTGGAGGAAAACACATGTCAACAGAGCAGTTGCTTAATGGTGAAAGTTCAAAAGGAGTTAATAAAATCCATGCACTGTTTTGAGAGCCAAAAGCATTTTCATGGCTTTGTTTGCACCATGCGTTGCCTCTGTGTTTGAAACTCTTTTGGGACACATTTACTTCAGAGTGGATATCGCTCTCGGATTAAAAGTGTTAGGACAGGCTCCTGAAATGGTGATGGAGCCCGAAGAATAGACTACCACAAACAAAAAAAGAATGAATGGAACAAATAACAGATGTAACATTAAGTGTGCGTTGAAAAGACACGTGATTAGACTCAGGCAGCCGATGACATTCTTCAAAAGCCAACTTAACAGCTACAGCTGTAGAAGTTCGCAACCTGATAGTTCAGAAAGAACTCAAGGTCTGTCTCACGCTTCACCACAACGTACACACACACTATCAGTAACCTAGATCACTTACACAGCACAAAACATATAAATGCTGAAACAACACGTTTATGATAATGGGGCTGGATTTCAGGACTGTCAGTGATCATTTGTATGGACAATGGGAGCATCTGAACCAAGATAAACAAAACGTTGCAGGGCCCAAACCAAAGCAAGAACCTGCTTCTTCCATGACAGTCGTTTAGGTGATAGACAGTGCAATAGAACAGCTCCAGAACCCACATTACTGGCATCCACCTGAAGTAGTAAAGGCTTCTCCTTTGACATTCGATACGCTGTTAGTGAGCGGAGCCACAATCGATAAAAGTTACGATCGTGACCTGCCGTACCAAGGAAGGGGGCTGACATCTCCCTCGCACAGCAGCACCTGCCACAACCGGGTAACCAGGTAAATTTTGCAGAGCCAACATCTACACAATCTTCCATCCTAGGTAACGGGAAGGGATCTGGTTTTGTAAACGCATTACCCTTAATGTGGATAATTAAATCAGTACAAGGCCTAAAACTTGTGACAGGCAAGACTAAGGATAAGAGAATGGCAAAAAGGAGTCTATATGATTTTCACATCTGGCGATACCGAATCCTAGAGCGCCGTGAAGCTTACAATCATGCAATGACAGAGGAAAACACAAAAGCAGTCTCAAATCCACCTCTAGTCGGGGAAAATGAGGTTCAAGATGGCCACCAGCCGCACAGCATCTTGGGAACAAACATTTCAAGAGCACACACAGAAATTGTCCAAAGTCAACCACATCCACAACACAATGCAGAAATTCCAGGTATATAATCAATAAGGTGAAAATCTCAGATTCAGAGGTGCTGAGAAAACAAGGAAAAAGCTATTAAGCACCCATGAATAAACTTGACATGGCAAGAACACAAAATTAAGCACACGGTCAAAGAACAAAGCTCACACGAGGACTCCAAGGTCAGCAGCTTGACTTCAGTAAATCAGAATACTAACACCAACAACATAGCAGTGACTGACGGTTTAAATACATGGGGAGAAACAGACACACGTATAAACAATCAGCGACCAATGGACAAACACTCAAAATAAAATACCAAACCCAGAACTCATATTTTACATAGAAAGGATAAACGTATAAATGATATAAATAGGCTGCAGCAAAAACGGGCTGAGATGAAATCTGGGATGCCACAGGACCTTTGAGAATCTAAACCTTATTTTTTAAAAGGGGAACTTGAAAAAGACAGGCGCAGGAATCATGTCGCCCAGTAGGGGGCGGTAGCCACAATGTGAGGCTGGATTGTTTCCAACGCTAGAACAAGTCGTCGCTTGCGAGTGACGTAATTTCCCCGCGACTTTCAACTCCTGTTTTAAAAGCCTTAGGTGAAGAGCCACCGACTTTTCCTCAGTATGCTTAAAAAGAAATCAAGTAGCGGCGAAAAGAAAAGGAAACACTCGCTGTCCGAAGAACGACACGACAACAGTAAGCGGAGAAGTGCGGAGTCCAGTCATGAGGTGAGACACCCGAGCTAGCGCTGCGCCAACGTTGCGCGGTTTTGAAGCGTGTCGGCTTGTATGACGTGAAATGTGAAGTTCACTAGACGTCGTTTACGATAACATGTCGTGTGAGATCGGTCGGCCCACGCTGTGTTAGCTAACCAGCTAACTAGCTTACACTGAAGCTGCTCCCAACTGTTTCCCGGCGCCTTTTTCAGCGGCCATACACGCGCAATAAACAGAACATTATGTACATTTCATACTTAGCGTTCAGGTAGTTGCTGGTGCTCTTCTCGTGGGGGATGGATTCATACTTGCTATGTTGACACGAGTGACTTACTAAGCGGTTTTCTAACGCAGAAGTCCAAGGATGATCTGGCCGACGCAGAGCTGGACAGGGTCGGCAGTGACATCGAAGAGGGAGGACTAGACCTCAGCCTGCCGTTCAAACCCATCACTGCTTATATCGGTGACAAACGGGAGATGTTGGAGCAGTGCTTCCATGTGCTGGGGGAGAAGAAGCTGCAGAAGATGCTGCCCGATGAACTCAAGGTGATTGTTGAGCAGGTGACGTCGTTGTTTTTTCAGTGAGCATAGATTTAGATTCAGAAAAAAATAATGATCTGTGTTCACAGCCTCTCAAATATGAAGGCCTCTCATTCAAGACCTGTACATGTTTTTCACACACTTGTTGTAAACTGTTTTTGTGGTTATGTTCAAGTACTGTCTTACACAAGTGAGTAGTGGTAATATGTATCAGAAGATGATAAAGATAGTGTGATTGCATGTGTTTCTATGCTTCTACCTTAGAAAGTGCATTGCATAAGCCATATCTGACAAAGCCAGAGGAAAGCAGTGAACGACTTTCGCTGTTTGCCGTAGAGCCCACTATACTAAGAGAGAGTCAAAGATCGTGTTTCCTCCACAGGACTGTAGTTTAACCGAAATCAAAAAGCTATGCTGGGAGCAACTGCAGCCGATCACGCAGAAAGACCTTCTCCTGATCTTAGCAGGTAAGTCTGGCACGTTGTTTTTCATCTGTTTTAGAATGAGCCATTTTCACTAAGTTAAGCTGTTTGGTTTTTTTTTATTTTATGTAGGTGAAGATCTGACATCTGGAAATGGGGAAAACTGTATCATTGACAAGCTGGAGACCTCAGAAAGCCAGTGAGTGAACAGTTTTCTTGCTCTTTCACGAAAATAGTCCACGTTTTACTCACAATTATTAATTACTAATATTATTTTTTTATATATAGGCAAGACAATAGTGTTGATTCTACATCTTGCTTTAAAGAAACAACAAAAACCGAGGACCCTAAGCAAGGTAATTTATATCCAACATGCATGGAAATATCCCTTCAGTGAAGTTTTAAAATGCTCCTATTTTACATTAAAGCCATCATGATAATATGTGTTTACAGAGGCAGGTGGTTCAGGCGAGGAGAGCGACGTCCTCAGCATTAACGCAGACACTTACGACAGCGACATAGAGGGACCCAAGGAGGAGACTGTCAAAGCTGTGGCTGGAGCAGTAAAAGTAGACGACGGCATCCGAGATGTAGCTGACCCAGCTGTAAACCCAAACTCTGCAGACCCGGAACCTCCAGCTGGTTCTCAACCAGCTGAAGCAAAGAGAGACATTCAATGCGACATAGACAAAAGCGTTAGCGAGATTTTGTCGTTTTCCTCTACGTCGAGCAGAGAGGCAGCTAAAGAACAGAGCATACCACTGCAGTCATCGGATGCCACGCTGCCTGTTCAGGGAGGACCTGTGACAAGTCGCGCACCTTCAGTTTGTCAGCCGTCTATTCAACAACTGGAACTTCTGGAGCTGGAGATGAGGGCCAGGGCCATCAAGGCACTGATGAAAGCAAGTACTATGAAGAGGCCCTCGGTAGCTGACGATTCTTAAATTTCTATTTATGTTGTTGTGAATTTGCATTGACTTTAACAGTTTGTCAACTAGCTTTGAAATGTTTTCAACACAGTTGTAATTTTTCTTCACCAAACATTGTTTGTGCCATGTTTCATATTGCTCCATATTGGAATAGAACATTATTGTGTTTTATACAGAATCAAATACACAAAAAGACCAATTGTAGTAAAATAGTGGTAAAGAGTGGCTCAACAAAAAGACTGTCAAGTGTAAGTTTTCTTCTTGTACACTAGGTGGCAGTGTTACTCTACTGCATAAACAAAAAGAGGGAGCCAGAGATGATTTGCTCACGTTACAGTAAAATCGGCCAGGAGCAGTATGTAAGCCGAGGTTTCTTAGTAATGATCTTATTTAATAATTTGAGATGGCAGAGGTTCTCTGTGACTCAGTGTTGGAGGGTGCCTTTGCAAACCGGAGCAGGTGGCAGCAGTGTTGTCCTGTCGCTTAGACCCACTTGCAGTATCTTGTTCACTGAACACCTGTTTGACTTGTCAAGCTGAAGTACGCACAGTAATAGCGTGTGCTGCTGCCTCAGTTCTATTTGCATCTCCTAAAGGTTTAAAACAGCATTTTAAACATTTATTTTGTTTAGCAACGGAAAGGAACCCTTTAGAGTCTTCTTTAAAAGTGACTTTCAAGTTGAATTGTGTAGTTCTGTAGAGCTGTTAAAGCTATGAAGCTCTATAATGTCCTTTCAACTAATAGTGGTGTTTTTTTTTGCTGTAATTTTTGCTCTGTGTGTTTGTGTGTTGGCAATTACATGCAGATGCAGAGCAAAACGGTTCTTTACCCAAGTCCCCCAAGGAGACAATCAAATGTATAAGACGCCAGTTGCCTTCTGAGCATTTGCATTTAAAAGGGTTATTTGATGGGAGACGTGAGGGTTAAATGCACCGTTCTCTGTGCATTTATGTGCAGGTATCGGTGTAGTCATTGTTGATTCCACAAGGCAAAATCTCCACTTTAGTGAAAAAGGGGATACGACGACTGTAAAGTGCTCACGATGTCTGTGATCGGTGCGTATTTATCGGTGTCATTTCGCTGCTATTAGGACGCCAATTATGATTTCGAATGAGCAGATAAATGGCTTTTTAAGCAGACGTCAAAACGAGCAGGCTGAAAATGGATTGATGGAGGTGAGAGGATGCCGTTTTGTTAAGGGGGCGCTTTTTTGAATTCAAATGAACCTGGCGTATCATTAAAATGCTGAGGTGTGAGGCTTCTGTGAATGCTGCTATTATCAAAGTGGGGGGGAAAAACAACCAAAAGTACAAAAAGTTCTTGTGTCCAACAGTTCAGTCTTTAATCTGTCTTTCTCCTTAGTGGTGGGACCCAGCGTTTGGTTACTGATGCTTGTTAGAGATTCAACAACGGTTCTGCCCAGAAATTTGTTTAGAGTGACTCATCCTCTCAACTTTAAGTTGCAGTCTGTATCATAGATTCTGAAAAATCTGAGTTAGATGTCGTGTTTAGTGGACTTGCACTGACCTAATTCTGTATTATTCAGATATAATACATATTCACAAGTGAGAGTTTAACTAATGGATGAAATTGGTTGCAATCTAGAGTTGATATACGAAAAGCAAAAGAGCACACGTTAAGAGAAGTGGTTGTCAGCGTCTCACAATGTAAGCGCCATGGAAACGAGCAGCAAAAACCTGTGGGGGCAGAGTTTTAGGAACATTTATGTAGCAGCATGGGTCTAATGACGAAGTCAGTTTTAGCTTGTTGTTGATCCTAATGAAGTGCGTTTAACAAATAATGGTATCGCATGTTCTGTTTTCGCTGTTTCTGCAGTGCTCGTTTTTAAACGGGTTTCACAGAATCAGAAGTTACCGAAGTTCGTTTAGTCTTGGAACTCGTTTAACTCGTTAAAAGTAAGAATACTAATAGAACCTGCCACCCGGTGAAGTGGCGTTTGTCACGGCTGTGTTCGCAATTGAACAACATTGTTCTGTGAAGGGTCATGGTTGACCGGTGTTATGCTGAGTAGAAGGAATTCGCTGTTTCCAGTCAGTGCAGCAGGTGTTGATGACTAACCTATAGAAAATGACCTTAAAGGCATCGTCCTTTAAAATGTTCACAGGCATTTGTGGCTCTCACTTAATGGATAACTTAATAACCTCATCTTCTTCATCCCGCGGTATTTGTACTGTTGAAAGCTTAGCGTGAGTAAAGTTCCTAATGAGGCTATTAAACCAGGAGCCCAGCTCTAAACTGTTTGAGCACATGGCCTCTGTTTTAGCTTTACACCTAAAAAAAATAGTTGTGGATGTAGTGTTTGAAACTCAAAAGCAAAGGCCTTTTCTTACTGCTCATTAATGTCATCATTGTTTATTTTCCTTGTTTCCATATTGACTGTGGTCATTTTGGGTCTAATTGTGATTGTTTTGCATCTTGGTGTCTGTCTGTATCCCCTCGTACGGTAATTCTGTGTTTTTGGCGTTTGCGTGCGTCCGATTGTTTGGTTCTTTGAAGACATCTTGTCTGTCTTTGTGGGTTTTTGTGTCTCGTTGCTGTGTCTTTGAGGACACCTGTACATCTTTGTTGTTGTGCATCCTTTGCTGGTCTTTAGTGCCTCGTTTTAGTTGTGGCGATTTGGCTGGGGGACAAGTTGGCACGTCTCTGTGAGCTCATTTTCTCTGTGGGTTCCCTGCCACTGACCTGTGCTTTGTAGCAATAGAAATACAAAAAAAAAAATATATATATATATATATATATATATATATATATATATATATATATATATATATATATATATATATATATATATATATATATATATATATATATATATATATTATGTTACTCCGGTTCCCGTGGGAACTGGAGGAAATATATTGAAAATACTTACTCTTATTTATTCTTTGAACGCTTAGTGTTCCCATAAATAAAGTAATTCTCTTCAAATTTCCTCTGTAGCATCTGTGTTGTTTTCTGCAGCTAGAAATTAAATTGAATGAACAGCTCATGCTGACAGGCAATAAATAACTTAGCACCTCTGTATGACTAAATGAATTGATTTCCCAAAGCAGTGACTCAGAGGACACGTTTCATTTTCTTCAACTTTCAGATGCGTTTTTCTTAAAGTGGAGCGAATGTTTGATGTTTCGCATGCTTTGTTTTGATATAATAGCTCGTGCTTTGATGGCGCTAATTACCGTTGCACAGATGATTGTCACCTTAAAGAACAGGTGCATATAAACATGGTTATGGTTGAATATGGAGATTACATTACAGGTGGTGCCCATAGTATAATACACAACCTATCAATATGTATGTGTTATCATATAATTTCACATGTAGCTCAATGTAGACATATATCTCCTCCTCCTCCTGTGTCTGTGTGACTGAAAGGCCATGAATCACGGTAGTTGTAGTTTAATCACAGGTGTGAACGCTTGTCTTCTCTGTCATAGAGAGCTATGAGCTTGGCAGAGCCCTTTTAGAAGAATGTGGAGTGGATTGTTGTAACGCCGCTGCTGTTTGAGAAATCGGTGAAAGCGATTTGAACATTTGATATTCCACTCCAGCGTAGTATGTGCATTTGGAGGAGATTCTTCCCCTCCACTGACTCCTCTGACATCTGACTTTCAGATTCTAAGCATGCCCCCCTCTCCAACGTGGGCTTTTTCTCCCTCCTCTGCAACTCCGGGGTCTGCATCCAAATGGAGCATTAATACTATCAAACTCCCGTTGAAATTCCAGCGGGTGGACCAACAAGCCAATAAAGCAAAATGTTTTTGAAGGATATCGAGAGACATCAGGCAGAATGGATCACCTGGCACAATCAAATCAGCATAATCAAATGCAATGTCACTAGAACGCATCAAAGGCAGCTCCCACCGCAGCGGCAACTGCAACATGATCAACAAGCCCCAGTCCTGGGCTTGAACGTGCTTTCTCGCTGAAGTTTCACGGTGGATGGCCTGAAATGAATTTATGTTGCATCTAATGGAGCGGGGCTTGGTAAGTCGGTAATACTGTGCGGCTTTTAAAAGTTGATGTAACGTAGTTAGGCTTCATCAGTAAACATGAGTGATTCCCCCTGAAATGAGACGTGCAGACTGCAGCTCTAATCTGGCACAGTGTGCCAAAGATTTAACACTCCTGTGAGAATTAAGAGCGATGGCCCCCGTGATAATTATGTGAGCATCAGAGTATGTTTCAGTTTCTATATCAATAACGCAAATATAACACACTCTGAAGCTCATTTGGGTATAATAACTCAAATAAGAGCTTTCGTGTCTAATAAAACAGGCATTATTTACAAAGAGCCTCCCTTCCCGGTGGAAATAAAACTCAAAGCAATATGACTGAAGTTATAACAACCATTTCATACCAAAGAAAAATATTTTAATGCACTAGTTGAATATCCTTTTTTAACAATGCTCTTATTGTTGTCTCTATACATGATGACCACCCATATAATATTATAATATATTTGCTGCCAAAACAAGCCCTGACCCTTTGAGACACAGACTCCATCAGACCAGCATCTGTAATGAAAAGATAAACAGTGTTCGTCACTTCTGTCAGTGGTCATGATGTTAGTCTCACCAACATTGTATCTGTCAGAAATACACCTCAAGAAACATCTGGTTCTATATGTAGAAATGGATAAAACTTTCAGGCCAGTGAGGCTCTTTTTTTTTTAACTAATCCCTTTATCCAGCTGCATGTTTGTAGTCCCAGCTGTCCTCCGGACACCAGCGGACCAGCAGCCTGTCCTCCAGACGTATGATGGATCACAGCGCAGCCCTGGTAACGCACGTTTTTCTGATGCTGGGTGAAGACTCCACCGTTTGTGCTGGAAGTTGAAAGACATTGAGCTGTCAAATCGTTGTGGGGTGCCATTTATTTATTTTTATTTGGATGATTTATTTCCCACAGAAGCACAAAAGGACTGAGCCAAGTAAATTACTTTTGTCAAAGTTGTGATAAAACTGTCAAATTGCTTCCCACCACCAGCTGGCAAGCAATTGTATTACATAAGTAATTGTCAAAAGGAATGTCAAGGAGGAGTATATTGCTCAGGGAGTTTCTCTCTTGTCTTGTGCCATCAGGTTTTTACGCTCGTTGCTTAAATCGAGTTTAATGGCCTTGCCGTGTGTTTTAACTACACGGCAGCACGTAGCTCTGTGGGGATGCTGCCCATGCATTATGAATATTAAACCATTTGATTCCTACCTTTTATTTTTATATTCGACACCGGTTTTCAGCAGAATTGGTTTATATCTTGAAATATCTTTCTTTTATATTTGTGAACCACAACATCTGGAAACCTTTCATTCACAAGTGAAAGTCCCTCAAACTAATGTTGCATGAGTCATGCAATCACGCAGGTCTTCCCTGACACCAGCGCCTCCAGTTTGCTCTGCAAATGCCGTTTCGATAACCATCTGAATAGAAATGTCAGAGTCTCTTCATTATTTTATGACTCTCTTTGCCTTATTTCAATGAATTAATGTGACATCTAGCATTAACGTGCCAAGCAAAATCCTCCATCTCAACCTGGACGGCATTTGTGTAAAACTGCTGTATTCTGTTGTGTTTTCATTTGACATGTGCCATATTTGATACATAATAATTAAATCATCGTCAAAATGTATCAAATGTAATTATTAATAAGTTCAAAATAGTTTACATGTTACTTTACATTTAAATGTTTATGTGTCTGTGCCTGTTGTTGCCATTGCTGTGTCTTAACAATAAACTGATGGTTAATGAGATTACTACAGCTGTGATAGTGTACTTCATGTCTACTCCTCTTCCTCCTGTTGCCCCAGAATTGTCTGGTTTGGGTCAAAGGTAGAAACAGATTTTTTTAGGTCTCAGTCACACACAAGATAAAAGATTCCTTTCACTGTCAATGGAGATTCCATAGTTGGATAATAATTGTAATGGTTATTTTGCTTGTTTTTTTAATTGACAGTTTTCCTTTGAATGGGAGGTCACCGTATTATTATAGCGTTAAAGCTAGCGCGGCGCTAACGAGCGACTCAGGGACAGATGTTAGAGCGTCTTTCAGATCTGTACCCCAGCAGGAACAGGTGTGTCTGGGACAGCTGCTGAATGGAGTCGGCGAGCTGGGGCGAGAAAAGGTGGCCGCGCACTCGAAACTCCTGGACCGGCTCCAGTTCCTCTGGACCTGCACAGCCTTCGTGGAGATGTACGTTTGCACAAGTTTGTCCGTTCCTCCGTGTCCTCTGCAAATAGTGGGAGGTAATGTTGGCATATGTATTCATTACGAATGAGAACACAAGCGTCGGGTGTAATGCTGATGAGCACAAATGACATTGTGAAATGGGTTTGTGCTGTGTGCGTTGTTGAGCTCAGGAAAATGAACTATTTGTTTGTCAGGGGCTAAATAGTTCAGTGCATTAATCAACATTCCCCTCGGTTCTTTTTAATCGGGTCCGACCCAAACTAATCAGCAGCAGGTAAAATGCAGCCCTCCTTGAGCTTTTTACGCCGTTTCTTTTCCTCCAGAGATGAATAGGCCATCATTTTGCGCAATTAAAGGTCAAACGGAAGTGATGAGTCACTTTAAAAATCAACATCCCAAAACCAAGAGATCCATCACGGCTCCTCTTTGCATTCGCCGCTGAAGATCCACCAATTACAACGCTGCTCGGTATCGATAGCCGCACCCCAGCCATCTCCTAGGTGACACATTAGTCACCGGAGTAATGATATGTCATAAAAGAGCAATCAGTGTCTGGCTGTGAGTGATGGCCGAGGCCTTCGCGCGTGAAAGCTGTGCTGCAGTACATGTCTTATCTCGGGGGGCTTCGGTATTTTCAGTCCCCCCTCCAAAAAGCCTGTGGTTGTTTTATCCGTTTTCCCCGAAGGTGAAGGAACAGTATCCTGCCACCAAGCGTTAGGCTCAGCATCCGCCAAAGCCGCTGTATACAAAAATGATTCCAGATAGGAGAAGTGAAAGCAGCCATGTTGGGTGTTTTATCAAAGCTTTACTCATCCCTATGCCAGGACTTATTACACGGGCGCAGAGACACATAATAAAACGTGACTTAATCAAACCAAGCAGACCTGCAGAACAACGGCTCCCCGCCGCTGAACCCGCGAATACGTCAGGCAGGGTCTACTGTTGTACTTAACCTCATCAACTTGCTCATTTATGTGATGGAGGACGCAGATGCTGAGGCGAGGGGGGCTGCTGGGACGGCTGTTTGTTACTTTCGGTTTGTGCCTGATGAAATGAGTCAGCAGCTGAAGCTCCGGAGCAATAATTATGCTGCATTTTAGGATACTATTTTTATTCCTTATTAATGTGCCTTGATTCATTTGTTTCACACAGCAGCGTTTGCCTCATCCTAAGCTGCGTTTCCCGCCAAATAAAAGCTGTCTGGACAGAATCTAATGATGCACAACAAGGCTCCCTACCCGTCCTTGCAGATGCACTGTGAAAGATTCAGGTTTTTAAGTTTGAGCACAAGACAATTGCTGTGGTTTTTTTTTTTAAACATCGGGGTTGAAATCTTCCCCCGAAAGCTCTTCCAAAATGATGTCTAAGTGACTGTTTCTGTAATGGGCTATGCCATGGGAACGTTTCCATGGTAACATGGCAAAGGCGCGAGTACAGCTCAATGCCGCTCTCTGGGGAGTATCTGGGAGCTTCTGCTTAGTGGGAAATGATGATAATAGCACAGAGTGTTGGATAAAACTCAACTGGGGATGACTAACCCCTTCATATTGCAGGGAGAGGAGACAACATTCATCTTCTTTGCAAAGTCGTTTGCAGCCTTTCCCCCCCTCCACCATCCTTCACAATGTTCAGTATTGATTGCTTTCGCATTTGTAATTGTTATTGGATGTATCACAGCACAAGAGACTGTAGCTTTTAAGTAAGTCTTTAAGAAAAGCCCACAGAGACACGGCGGTGCTCACTTGTTCTCTGCATATTTTGCAGAAAATAGCTGAAAGTTGTCAGACTGACAGACAACGGTTCACTCGCTGGTCTTGGAAAGAAGCTGCCGCAGCGCGGGAGGCCCCTGTTTTGTTGACCCCGGCGACTCTCGCCTTCCCTCTGCTCCAATCACATCCCTGTTTATGCCCCGCCGGCGCTCCGCGGCTCTTTTCCCTGCACACTACGCGTTAGATGTCGGGCTCCTGCAGCGTCGTATCAGATCCCAACCGGACACAAGCGAAAGTCTTTGGAGTTGAAAATGTCACATTAATTTCAAACACATAGCCCCCCTGCCGGAAGTCTTGATGAAAAAGCCAATTAGAATGTCATACCTGCTTACTTGTGAATTTTGTAGGAAGTTTATTTGACATGTCTGACTCAATTATCCAAAGTCTTTGTGATAAGGAACTGCTCAGTGGACCTGAACCTGCACTTCTACTCGGGGAGCACTTGGATATTTTATACACGGCTGTGCTTTGAATAATTTCCAGGCAGAATTTCTTCTTAGGAAAGGCACTCTACCCAACCCCCTCCGCTTCCTCCTGCCAGCTTAAAGGTTTTGTCCTTGACGCCACTTTGCAAAGAGTGTGCAACCGATATGAAATAAAGACTTAAAGATGTGTTTTAAGAGGAGTCTGGGCTGCTATTTCCAGACCCTGCGCCCAGAGTGAGAGACTGACAGAGTGAGGCGTTTTGGCTTTTATACGGAACCGAAAAAGCAATTTTGTTGAGTTTCTCTATGCCCAACACAAAATGGTCAAAAACTCCACGTTTTTATTCCCTACGCTGGGTTGGGCTCCAAAAACACTAGACACGGACACGGGCAGCAGCGTCCGCGGTGCTTGAAACACACAAACATCCATATTTGCACACAACTGGCGTTTGAGTTGTGACAACCGGCCTCGCTCCGCTGCAGTCGTTTCTATTTGTCAGCGTTGTCGCGGCGGAGCTAGTCTCTCCGCGGACGTGGCGCGTTTCAGACGCACTGCTGCAGCGCCGGGACAAACACCGGATGAGTGACTAAGAAAACAATCCCCCTGGATGCGCCTGTTGTCTCGCGCTTCCTCTGCCGCGTCTCTTCGGGGTTGAATCACATTTCTTCTTGCTTCCCCTCCCGCGTGTCTCTGTCATATATACTGTAGGCGCAATGGGCACGTGCTTGCATATACTCAGACACAAACGCGCGCGCGCACGTGCACGCGCAGGCAGGCAGAGTCTGACAAATCCCCTCTTCTGCCAAAAAAAAAAGTCGATAAATAAATGCATTGTCTCTTCACTTTCTGCTGTTGGCATCAGCCTGTCTAAATTGTCTGAGAAGGCAGCGAAGCGTGAAATTGAGTTCAGAACTGCACTGGCTTGTGTGAGGGGCCGCGTTTGCTTATTTATTCATATCGCAGCGGGATTCAGTCGTGGTTTTTGCAAGGAAAGGGTCAGTTAAGCACGTTCGCGCGTTGCCGGCGGACATTCTTTGTTTAAAGGACGAGGCTCGCGCTCGCGCGGTGGCGCCCTGCCCTTGGAAGGGCGAGCAGAAAGCCAGTCGTCCGTGTGCTAAATGGAGCCTTAAAGTGAAGGAGTGCGGTTCCAGCGAGAGTCTTATTCCCTCCCCCCTCCGTGGGCCGTGAACCAGGACAACTTGCTTTTTGACAACCGCTATCATCGCTCTAAACGCCCGCTCGCGCCAAAAGCCCCGCATAGTCGCATACAAAGCAAAAAGGTAATTTTACTTGAATCCCTACGAGGTGATTGAATAACTTCACAGTGATTTGCTGTCTCCCGTTTCTGAAAAGATGAATTTCTCTCGCAGAGCCAAAGAGTTCACGCGAGAATAATAGCACCTGCCCACACTAATTTGCCAAGAACAAATGATTTTGCTTGAGAGTGTAACTTTTGTGCCGCCTTCCCCGGGATTTAATCAGAGGTATTACGCAAACCTTCCCGTCCTCAGCTCTTTTTCTCCCCCCCCCCACCCTGTGATGAATGTGTTGTTACCCGATGATGTATGTTTATAGATTTCCGGGGATAACTGCTGTTTTGAAGAGTTATAGCTTCCCCCTCACATCACAGAGACTGGAGAGTTGCCTCTATGTAAGAATCATTGAGGGATTTCAAGTTTGTCTCTCAATTTCACCGAGCACAACGCGTGATGAATGTTCTTTTGTTACAAGAAGTAAAACATAAAAAAAAAAAATCCACATCTCTAAAGTTTGTTTCCAGACTTGTGGACGTGGCTGCTTGGATGTCAGAACCCACTACGAGTCTGGCAGCCAGTGAAAAGATGAGTCACATGTTCGCCTTTTTTTAGGATTAGCTGGTGGGTGCAGTGTCCTTCGCTGTCGTCAGAATCCTCAGTATGGAGGTCGTCCTGGCGGATTTTCTTTTCTTTATTTATTTTTTATTTTAGAGTGACAGAAATTGTAATGGCTGCATAAATCCCATCCCCGATCTTTGCCTTCTCAGCATTTACCTGTAAGAAGTGTCAGGAGGTCAAATGATAGCGAAGCTTCCATTTTCGCAGAGTCCATACACCCTATTGGCACTTTATTAGGCGCGGCTAATAAAAAAATCAATACGCTCTGATACAACAGTTGTGCAGTAAAGCCTCAGAGGCTTTGATTTAACTGTGTGGCCGTTTGGAGGCTGTTGCGTCGTGTTAGATTGACAGGTGTGTCTGTGATGTAATACGAACCCTGTCTCCCATCGATGTACTATGTAAAAATGTAAAAAAAGCAGTTGATCCCACAGAACGTATCATGTAGAGACGTCCTGTTAAAGGCTCCTGTGACTTAAAACTGCAGAACGTCCAGTGGTCAAACCTACAGCAAAGCACAGACACATAATAATGGGAATAAAAGTCAAATATGTCGTTATTCATAGGTCAGGGCAGGGCTGTCAGCTTTATTATTTACTCTGTGGAAGCCAAACAGCTGTGCTTGGACAGAGTGGTTGTTGGTGCGATGATTCAGTATAATCTAGTTTAGTTTCTTGATTTAGATTCGAGATATAAAACATTTCATACACATGTTGTTTGACGGGTAAGCTCTTCAACCAAGATGGAAGTTTTGTTTGGAGTTTGGTGTTTGTGTTCATTTTGCTTTTATTTGTACGCTACACCTAAAATGTGGAAGAAAAAAAAATAACCCTCTGGTCAGTTTTGTAACATTTATCTGCAATAGTTTTTAACTTTCACCTTTTTAAGCGCTGCACAGCTTGAACTCTAATCTGGACTATACGAGTTTACTTGTCGCATAAGCAGCATCTCACCGTTTTTATTCAACGTCTCGCAAATGAAAATTCACAAATCCACAGTCACTGTCACACTACCTAACCTCTCCTTTTGTCCCGTGTTTAATTGAGCTACTAGCTTAGTGCCTTCATTACGATGACGCGCAAACCAGCAAACAGATTGTGTTTTACACTACAAGAGTCGTTTGCCCTTTTCCGAGATGCAGAGTTGTTCTAATGTGGTTAATGGTGTAATTAGTTATTGTAAAAGCATCCCTCTCCGCACGCCGGCCTCTAATGCCCGTCCCTGTTGGATTTCCATAAACTGTCACATTCAGTGGAGAGTATATTCATCTTGTGTGGCTCGAGGCGTGAACTCCCAAAGTGCACAGCCCATAATGAACATGAAAAGGTGCTGTTGTCCTTTAAGCATATGGTTGTACTATATAGATTAGACTCGGCTCGCTCTCATCTGTTTACCAGACGTGCTGTGCTGTTAGTGTAAGGAAATGTCATCAGGTTGCAGGCGCAGTCCGGCCTGTAAATGTCACCCGGTCTCCAAAACGACTGTCAGTATTCGCTTTCACCTTTTGGTTTGGTTTAAATTTGACGAGTCGCTGTGTTTAGACATACGTTTGCCGAGCGGTGGCGGAGCGTTGCCAGGTAATTATCGGTAGGTTTCCTTCCAGACACTTTCCGTGTAACTTCTCACCTAACTGGCTAAATTTAAACTCCCGTCCGCATTCTTTAAGTCTCTGAAAGCCGTCAGCTCTATAGACACTGTGCCATTAGCCCAGTCCCGGCAACTCCCTTGAAGTTTGCTTAAATCAATATTTCATTGCTGAATAGCCAGTTCGTCCTTAAACAAGGATAATTTTCCTTGACAACCTGAAAAGGCGTTAAGCAAGTTAGAGGAGGTTCGCCCTCCTCAGAGCCCATTAAAAGGGTTTTAATGAGGGGAGAGGAGAAGGCAGCGGGAGACCCCCCACTAGCTTTTGATACAATGCACTGTCACCTCATTAAATCCTGATGACGTTCGCTGGTATTCCAGGACAGTTGCGAGACCCATGTGCTACTCTGCGGACGCTCAGTCGTCACGGGGGCCCTGCCGGGGGGCCAGCGGGTACCAGCTGGACCTGGCACCACAGCTTGGCCCCAGACGGTGATAATGGCCTCTCTGCTTCTTGTTCACATCACATGCTTTGTCACCTTAAACTGCTCTGTAATGGCCTTTATGGGCTGCCACAAATTGTGCAATAAGGAGAGAGGCATGGAGGGAAACAGGATAATAAGCGAGCTGGCGGCTGGCTAGGGAGGCCTGTCGCGGCGGGTGGATGCGGCCGGATGCAGTGGTTCTCAGTTGATGTCCCTCAAGTTGAACATTATTAAACAGCACTTATCTGGCGCTTGCTTGCTTTCGCGGTGAGGAGAAGACGTCGAGTTATTATATTCCAATCAAACTTGTAGACGTTGTGCACTGCCCCCGGGAAAGTTCTTGTTGGGAGGAGGTTGAGGGTTGGTTGGGCTTCCCTGCAGCAGACAGACGTTGAAGTTCAGTGGTGTCTCGTCCTGTAATGTTGAGGACGTACCAGCCCTAATGTCGAGGTGCTTTGTTCAAGCTGGGAGGTGACCTGACTGACCGAAGCAGCTTCTACAGACTGACCGTGTTTCTGTTGTCGCTTTGATTCTGCAGAACGATTCCTCATCTTTCGCTCTAACGGTGTCTGCGATCACATGACTCGCACACGCTCCTTCCTTCTCCAGCTCCCAGGAGCCAACACGCCACGATATAGTTGCCTTTGAGAATAAATTCACCTATTATTGTTTAAACATCAACACTGCGTCCTCTTAACTTCCTCTTGTGTCATCTCTAGCTCTAACCACAACGCGAACCTTGACGTTTTCGCAACCAAACCTAACCAAGTGATTTCTGCATCTCACTATACCCAGATTTTCTCTGTTGTCACTGTCGCTGTTTCTGACCTTTCTCTAACTGTCGTGCTGTAGATCAGCGATGCTGCTGAGACATCTAGCACAGATGCCCACAGAAATGATTGGTCTCATGCAGCCTTATTCTGACCTCGTACAAATGATTGTAATTAACGACATGTTTCACTTCGCTATAACGTCATCTGTTATGGCTGAACTGTTATGGCTGTTTGTATTTCAAAGAGGGCAGACTGAAGTAATACGTCTTCACATTTGTTATTTCTCAGCGACGGCAACGTCATCATTCATGTCTCGCTGATTACAAACCTTAGGAAAATAATAAATTGCACATCACGATAAGCCGTCTGTGGATGCTTCAGCCTAAACTACGAGAAAACTCAACTTTCCCAAATGTGACAGCAGAACTGATGGACAAATTAAATACCATTTTGTCTTGCTTTCCTCTGAAATGCATCATTTCCAGCAGAGAAGCATTTGATAAATTGGTATCTGGAGGAAGGAGCACATTTCAGTCTCCCCGCTTTGTATTTTTTATTTATTTTTTTGTGAACAGTATAATGTTGTTTTTGTTCGAAATGTCTAAAGTAGCGCGGCTCCTCAAATTAAGAGGTTCTCAGCTCTGAGCAAAGCCGCCGCTGAAAACAAGCGTGAGCAAATCATGTCACCGTTATGAGCCTATATTGTTTTTCAATTTGAATTAGTGCCTAAATGAAGAATTATAATACATACACACAACCTCTCGGTTTATTATCCCAGCCTTTTCTGCACTCGCTGGTATTTTAATCACATTGAAGCATGGTTTAAGCTGAATAATGAAAACCAACGTGGAGGCTAATTTTAACAGAGATCATTTTCCATTTCTCTAAACCGGGAGGTATGAATGTGAAGGCTGCTGCTTGTTTTTTAAATGCACTGTGTAATTTATACGTGAGCTACTGGAGGATGGCAGACGTCAGGGTTTAGAAGCGGCGTACTGTAGATGTAACACGAAACGCACGGAATCTGCCCTTAGATTGTCTCTCCAATGCAGAAATGAGGTAGATGTTGGTCTTTGTGGTGTCACACAGCCCCAGGTCACATACATAGCATAATAAGACAGCAGGTGGAAACGCACGCGGCAGTAAAAATCACTGTGACTGTGCTTTTCTGAACCAGGAACCGGGCCACTTTTAGCCTTCGGAGCAGCACCGTTCTGTCTTGTAATTTCATACAAGCGCTGAACTGTGTGCAGCGGGAAGTTGAAGCATCCCTCAGGAAGGACAACCTGCAGTTCCCTGAGTGATGAAGGAGGCGGAAATCGGCACTGCACTCTGCGCCGCTGAAATTCCCATAAAGGATTATTCCGGTGCGATTGGAGTGCTGTCTGATTTCCTGCCTTCCTGCACTAGTTTACATCACCCACTTCCATCTTCTGTCATGTGAAATTAGCTTGGATTTTTTCTGTTGTCGTTAAAGAGTAGTTGGCATATAGTTCAAAAACTAACTAAGCTGATGCTGTTTGTGTGAAATCTTGTTGTATTTGCGTTTATAAAGTACAACTGGTGATTTTTTTTCTAAAAGGTGAAAACATTGAACAATATGTGTTTTGTCTCTGCTGTTCTAGTTCATTTAATGTTTATGTTATTATCAACGGGACAGTGTTGCCTGTTGCCTGTTGCCTGACACCATCTCACCAAGTTGTGAAAACAGTTCTCATTTTCAATACTCAGTTTCATTTGCACTATAAACACAGTCAGAAAATATGACCTATGACCATAAGTGGCAGCCTTCTGTGGTCCAGGTACAAAATCTCACTAACATTGCTGTAAGTACGTGGTTTTATTTTAGAGGTCAAAGGTCATGACCTCACATCTCTTCTGTTTTCATTAATGCAACATCTCACAAACATCTGGAGCGAATTTTATCACATCTGGCATCTGGATGCGAGGACGAACTCACAAGAACACGAGTGTGAGCAGATGTACGCGTAAAAAGCAACTTGGCGCAGACTTGCAACTCATAGACATTAACGGTAGCTGGACGTGTGCCGCGAGGTGTTTACAGTGACGCAGATCCACATGTGGATCAGATCCGAACCCACAGCGGACCTTCGTTTGCGTGTCCACCGTGCTTCAGAAGGCGAAACGGGCACAGACGAGCCTGGCAAAAAAGGCGAGACGCACCAACACAGGAGGCAGCGGTATAACATTACATACTGTTGCACACCTTCCTAGTAATTTTACCTTCCCCGTACTTATGATGGTTAAAGTCAGGGTGACCTTTCCTCTGAACACATGGCTGCACTGTTACCCTGCACTCAAGCTCTGTCCTGAGGGCTTTTCAAACATGGCTCTGGTCAGAGAATAAGACGACTAAGAGAGCAAGACGAGGCAAATTCATTTCAGATATATCACCTTTACAACACAGGATCGATTTAAAGGATTTTGCACAATTAATCTTTGGGTAAATCCAACACAGGTCACAATAGAAATCATCACCACAAACTGGTGAAAACTGCAAATTATGTTTTATGTAAAACACAATAAGGAGTAGACAGGGGATAAATCTCTGCGGTTTGTCACCGTGAGCGACACTTTTTATTTAAAGTTGTTAAAATAACCGGTGAAGCACTAATTATAGCCTCTTGAATAACTTTGGAGCCGTAGCAGGTGATGGACCTTCAGCTCAGACACTAATCTAGCTCCTGTTTACTTGACAACTCGCTTGGAAAAATGTTGTTTTCAGTGCTCTTTTAAAGCTCCTACATAGCCTAAATTGACATTTAACTAAATGTTATTTATCTGCGCAGCAGCCTTCAAAATTGCAATTAACTTCATCAGAAGCCGATGTCCTTTCACGAAGCGTTTTGTTATGTTGTCCTTTATGTGCTACAGTGGCGGGTTGCAAATGCGAATGCGTATTAGCTCCGTTTGTAATTATTTTTCAATCGCTAAGAAACTTATTAATTGATACGTACAGCTCGCGAAGAGTTTTTCACAGGGGACTCGAGTCTATGAACTGTCCTCTGCCTAATTTCCCTGTTTACATTTATAACTGTCTCCATTTGACAACAGCCATTTGCCACTTTGGCATTTGTCGCCGCAATTACACATGACTCTCCTTTTTATTTTATTCCCTTCTCAGTCATCTGGAGCGAGACAGAAGGAGCCATTTTTCATAGCATTCTGCAGGCCCACTTACTCACTGACTATTAGTGTCTGCCAAATAACTGCTTGTTTTTCCTTTGGAAGCTCCAATCCGTCATATGCTTGTATTTGCCAGTGAGAAACCGCAACCGCTTTGTCCATACTGGGAGAGATCCATGACTGATATTGTGAATTTCATTTGAAATATGTATCTTGGCTGAGAACCTGTTCCTGGCTGCTGGAGATTTGATAAGCCTGCTGCCCTTTTGTCAAGCTGAACAGACTGTAAAGCAGGAGAAATGTACCCCGGGGACCAATGAGCAGCTAAACAGATGACATGAATGCGAGCAAGAGTTCCAATGAACTTTCCTTGAACTAGAGAGGGCCAGTGATCCATGGCCGTATCTCTCTTCTCCCTCTCTCTCTCCCCACTGCAGCCCCTATCTCTGCCTCCCCACCCTTTACATTCATTTTTCCCCGGCTCTCTTCCCTCAGAAGGAGCCAAACGCAGTAGAAGTTCTTAAGCTAAAGTCACTAACAAGCCGCTGTCACAGTGCAGTGCCACTTCGCTGCTTTCCCATCATGTGGGATTGTAGTTTGAAAGACAGCAGTTCATTTTCCAATGCGTTGCCTTCCACTCCCACCATCGCGGCTGACCAGGAGGGTTCCCAGGCCGAAAGCAGAAATATGCCACATCCACTACAAAGTCCGCGTCGCTCATCAGCTCGGCCTTTTCAGCTTTGTCGTTAATTCTCCCACTCGATCATCGGCTCTCGTTGCTTTTAATGACTTGTCGACCGGTATTTCGTCTGAAGGTGAGACGTAAGCCTGGAAATGTGCGTTTTTGCAGCAGAGGCTCAGCATCGTGCCATTGTTTGCCACAGACGCTGTGATCCCCGCGCATCCATTCAGCCTTTCACTATCAACACGTAACCAGCTCAAGGTCATTCTCACACAACAAAGCTGCTGGGAAGGAGGTAAAAAAAACAAAACTTCATTTCTGCATAAGGCGGTGGCTTCAGTCTATGCAGACGTTGGTCGTGCCCCTGTGTTTCGCCAACAGGGGGCAGTGTAGGAATTCCTAACAATTCCCCCTCATCCTTTTCTAGAGCCTCAGCCTCCCCTTGTTCTTCCACGTGCACAAAGGAGCGAGGCGGCACCGATTTACATACATCAGTGGTGTCTTTCAAGTACTTTCCAAACACTCATAATCCCCCGTGTTACTCACTACGTCCACATCTGTTCGCTCGACTTTTTTGCCAGATTCTTTCATGGGTGAAAGCAACAAATCGCCTTTTTCTGCTACAAGAACATGAGACGTACCTGTTGTGATGCAGTGAATGTCACCTAGTGCTCTCAGTAATAGCAACCAGCAAAATGCACATGAAAGCTGTGATGAATGACCCTGCTTACACACTATTATTGATGTATTTATGAAGAACACTGGCTGTCATAACGGGCCAGTGAAGAGGTATTTCAGCAGGAACGAAGGTTTAGGTTAAACTCAACATCTAGGCCTCGAATGCTGTGAATACCTCTAAGTGCTTCCTTTGTCCTTCCTCTTTTATTTTTATATCCCAGCAATATAAAGAATTTACAGAGTGCATAAAGTCATTTGTAAACTTTTACCAAGCTCTAACGCTGACTGAGGAGTTGAAGACAATATTGACGCGCCTCTGGCACAGCTTTATGTAGGTTAAAGATGGGCTGTTATATAAAAGTGACAGTTTAACAATGGACCAAAGAAACAAGCTAATTAGAGCGGAGAAACACTCAGTGACCGTAATAATACATCATCGCCGCTATTTAGAATCACAATGTATGAGGCAGTGATGGTTACTTGAAGCTATAGGGTGTTACAAGTCATGTATTTTACGACAATTATTCTTTTTATAAGTCTGACATTTCAGCTTCAGCTGCTGTCCGTACTGGAATATTATAGCTTGTCCAACTCTGACTCTAGACCGCGTCTCCGTTCAAAGGTGACGGATCCAGATCTAGTGACTCACAGGTGACTGAAGCAGACTTTCTTGGCAACGGCCCCGGCCCTCGAGGATGCGGGAGAGTGATTTGCACGACGATTGGTTGGCATGAAAAATCTCCACCTGTCAGTGCTAATATTTAATGTAAGCGATCCCTCTGAGTGTCCCCAAGTGTTTCACAGTGAGCTGAATCCAAGGAGGGAAACCCGAGGGAAATGTTGGACTGGTACAATATTTGCTCAGAATACTGCCCAACGGGCAGAAACAGTTATTTAAGCGAGGTACTGTAATGTGCGATGATGAATTACGAACAGATAATGAAGTATCACCGCAGCGCTTGGCAACTCATTTAGTCTTGTAGGATTACTGCAATTAATAATCTAAGATAAATCATAATTGCAGAGCGAGTATTGACTTGAGTTTTCAGGCAGCCACAACAGGCAGATTATCCATTACCTGCCCATTACTACTTTAATTGTTCCTAATTGTTGTCAAGTAACTTTAATTATCTGCAAATAAGCCGTTACACACATCAAACTTCAGCCCGTGAGGAGATTCTCACTGTTACCAGTCAGACGCAGCCTCACGCGCAGACTTGACGGTCGTGCCAAACTTTTCCTGGTGTCTAGCGGCAGAAGTGAACATTGCAGAGCTGGGTTCGAGGCAGACGGAGGAACAACAAAGCGCAGGACGCAGCAACAAGCTTTTATATTTGGTAGAGAGATGCCCCTTCACTCTTAAAGTCGAACCTTTCAACGCAGACGCGCTGCACGGAACCTGATGAGCGTTCTTCTGAAGGAGACGACAGGCTGCAGAACACAATGTGACTAAGTCCTGATTGTCACTGGAATAAAAGCACCACCTTCACTGCAAATATATTCTTTTGGAAATGAAAAGTAGTGATTTCTTGGGGGCATTTTTATGGATCCCTTCAGTGCTTATGCCCAGCTCAGCTTCTGTTGCTTAAGCGACGCCTGTCTACGCATTGGAAATCATTAGATTCTGTTTTGAAAGTAGTCACTAGTAAGCAATTATATCCCTAATTGTGATTAGATCTGCAGCTTTCTTCCAGCGCTCTGTTCACATTGGTTTTCATCAGGCATTTACTGGCAGGATGCCTCATGAAACATTAAACTACTACTAAGAGTGATACGGCCAGAGACTGACTGGAGCGTCACGACTGACATCCTGAGGACACAGGAAGACCCATTTGAGGGATTAAAGTCAGACTATTCCTTATCTTTGGAACAGCATCCCCCTCCAGCCAGATGGTGCTTTCAGATGAGATCTGGATGTTACTACTGTACCTCCATGAGCCACTGGGACTTTATATTCCTCTAATACTGTATAACACCCTGAAACACAAAGCTGCTTCGTGTTTCTTTGACCTTAGCTTTGTTTGGAAGCTCCGTCATCAATTATCGCTGTATCCGGATACAGAAGCGCATCGAAGCTCTTTCATAATAGGGATCATTAAATAAATAAGAAAGGCATTATTCTTTGTGCTGGATCACTGAAACAACATTACGTGCAATTAAAGCCTCTAATTGATTTTGCAAGACATTAATGCAAATTAATGCTTTAGGAATAAAAACAAAAAATAAACACCAAAGAAGGCATCTCCACAATTAGGTGGCTTAACTTTTTCTCATTATTGAGGCAGTGATATCTGGTGTCTACCAACACAACGTAGCTCAGGAAGTAAATTAGTCCAACGTGTATAGGATTACAATTACAGCCCAAACTGTAATTAAGCTTTTGTTTAGCTGAGACTTACAGAAAACATGACTAATAAGACGAATGGTCTTGTCCGCTGAAATACATATATTCCATAACACACAACATTCACTTGGGTTTTTTGACATAGCTTCCTGCTTCCTCTGCTGTTTGCGTTCCCACCTTGAACTGGCTTTACAGCGTCTCCTGGCTGCTTTCGCTACATTTAGGCTGTGATTCTGTAGCCGCCTGTGTAAACAGGTGTCAGATGTAGATGCTGCCTCTTCCCAGCACTGTCTTCCACGGGGGCCGTCAGCAGCTTTTCAGCCTCGCCGCTGAACCTCAGATGCTACTCTGCTGTGTTTCCACTGTTTTCCATTTGTATATATGACATTTCTTTTTTTGGTTGCTTTACTCATGCTGACAGTTTGTTTTTTTGTTTTTTTTCTGGCCAGCGGAACCTCTTCACTGCACTCTGTCTATTCTCACCTCTTATTCTTAAGATTTCTCTGGTGCTACATCCTTTCCTTCCTTTCTCCAGTTTGAGGACCTCACCTCTTGATTTGCATCAGAACTGCTGCTCCTGCACAATGTCTTACTGCCTCTCACAGCTACGTTAACCTTGGTAAACTTTCCTTAACATCCTGACGGGGAAGAAAATAAATATTGTTGTTCCAGCCGCCACTACAGCAGATAGTAGACAAGTGTTAATCGCACCAATACAAATATCTTCTTTCTCCTTTTGAATTCTGTCTGACTGCTGCTGCGATGATGTTTTGAATGTATTTCTACCTGCTGCCCTTTATTATGCAGCGTGTCTTTTCTTCAAAGTGCATGGACACATAACTTCCTCTAAGAGATATAACGGAGATTATCCAGCTTCCCCCTTTTGTGGTTTCTGTATTTAAAGCTGTGGACAAGTTCATAAATCATTCACTTAGCTAATGTGGATATCCTTTTTGGAGAAAATGACTATGGATTTGGAGGTGATGGTGATTGCAGAAGGAAAGTAAGCACATTTGTCATTGTTATCATTCAGACTGGTGCCGGCCACTGAGGGTGCTATTCAGGAAATGATGAGACCAGGGAGCTAAATAGGCTGAGGATAAATGGGAGAGGCACTTAAATTCTGTCATTACATCCCTTAGCGCTTCTTTTTCGGCGTCTTCAATGCGGCTGGGTAAATGGTTGTATAATGGAACATGCGAAGAAAAGGTCAGTAAATAATTTCAGGCACTCTGTATCCATAGGTGACAGCAGCGCCCATGTCAACAAACTATCCTGAGATTACACATTCGCTTCAGTCGCAGCCAGCTGACGAGAACGTCGCCGAAGCTTTTAGGTTTTCCCTGCTTTGAAGGTGCTGGTTGGATCTAAAGCATCTGACAGTTACAGCTTTTGGAAGCTACACAAAAAAAAAAAGTTCCTCTGTCAGTGATTCATTAAACACTTTGCTTGCGTAGAGGCCGTTCGTCAAAAAGCCGCCTCAGCATTAACCTGCTGCTACTCGACGTGTTCTGCAGCTTTTGGCCCGTGTGACGTGACGTTTTGCAGAAACAAAAACAAATGAACCACTTGACCAAAGATTCGAACCCAGTTACCAGTCGCTGGAGTTCAAGCTACTTATTCTCATGACTTTTACGAATATGCATCCAGTACTGTACTTCAGCAACCAACACTATTACAGTTTGCTGGGGTTGGGCGCAGGGTTAAGGTCAGAGGACGATTCAAGCATCGGGTTGTTTCACGCACTGTTAAGGGTTAAGTTGGCTGGGAGACGAAAGATGGGACGTGCAGTATAACGTGCGGGACTATCACACCAGGTCTGGACCCAAATATGCCTCCGGTGTCCGTCTGCGGCTCAAAAGCACTGCCAAGATAAGAAACATAAGGTTTGACTTTTTTTGAGCATTGTATTATATGTTTGTCACGTTAACGTCATGTTATCAAAAACTTAACTAGCAATCATGCTCCATACAAAGCTGTGTGTGTGTGTGTGTGCGTGCGTGATGGCAGGTACAGTAGTTTAATTCCCTGTTCCCTGAAAACACAATTACCGGTGGTGCAGCACTCACAGCAAATATCTACCAGCAAAAGGCTCGGTGACATTTGAGAGTCACAGAATAACTCACATGGCCTCTCACCTGTCCTGCTGCTATAAATGTCCCCTTGATTCAATAAGCAATAAACAAATGAATTAAGAGACAATTAAAGGCTGGGTCCAATGTCAGACACCAATCGCTCCCTTAACCTCACTGCGCAGCCACTCAGCAGCGCACTAAGGTTATCCCAGGCTAACGTTAACATCGATCCGGCTGCAGCCTCCCTCTGCGCAGGGTGCCGGGCCCCTCCACCCGCCTGTCTCACCTTGGTGCCGTTCTATCATCCACAGAGTAAAGACCCCAATGTTGAACATTAATTATTCCACAGGCCCGGACTCATTTGACTAATCAGCAGTTACGGGACTCGGGGGCGCAGCCGCTTGAGTGGCAAATGCCAATATCCACAGTGTTGGTGGGGGCGGAGGGAGGGGTGACTATGGATCAGCAAGCCAATATGGAAGAACTGATCCATCATTTTGTCAGCCATTGTCCAGAGGGCGAACTGCATGTTTTGCCAATGAGAGGCTGCAGCAGCAGCAGTGGGGACGGGTCAACAAGAGACGCCTCCCCCGGCGAGTGCGTGACCGTACTAAAAAGTGCCGCTCACAGCTTTTAATTACCACAGCAAAGGAGGGAGAGGTGAGGGAGACGCAAACACCGTACAAAGCGCCGCCGTCCCCGTACCGGTGCTCCAGCAGCGGTGTGGATGTTGATAATTCGTTCGAAAAAGGCAAAACGAAGCAGAGGCCACACGCTGCCATCATCGTATCATAATACTCTTAAAACCCCGCTATCAAAACAGTCCGGACCCGCGTGAATGACTGTTATTAAAGACAGTGGACCGAAGGGTCTCTGAACTCATCTTCAAACAGATTGTGTACACGTTGAACCCTGTTGAATCAAAGTGGCACAGAAGAACACAAAGTGGCCATATTTCAATGGTGCATAAATTATAACCTTCTTTCCTAAAAACGCACTCCATTCCGTTCCAGCTTCCCACGCTATACAAGCCTAGCATTTACAGAGAGCTTTTAACCGATTGCATTATTTAAAAAGCCACCCCAACGCACAAAAGCAATTTGGTAGAATAGCAGCCGTAAAATATAGCTTTCAGTATTCAGTCGTGGGCACAAATGGTTTGTCTTTCATCGCCGCTTTTTCCTGTGACTGCTTCTGTCCTCTTGTCAGACATGCCCCCCCCCCACCACCACCACAGCCCAGCTGCAAAGAGCATCACAAGTGTTACTGCCACACTCGAACACAATTGATCTCACATCAGGTGCACTTGAACCTTCCAGCCTCACCCAATTCACGGAGCGTTTTCCAGGGCGCAATTTGAATTCCGATATTTGATTTTTTTTTTTGGCAGCGCCTTAAAGTGAGCAGAGACACCAGAGATGTCCACGCTCTCAACAAGGTCAGCAACGAGAATGTGGTGTATTTTGAAAGGCTGGAGGCGTTATTTCTATTTCCAGGGATCTTTAATTCAAAGATTTCAAGTACATAGAAAAGTCAAGATGCACAGGAAGAATAGACATTTCAGCGGGTACTGTCGTATCTCCTCTCGCCGAAGGATGGAACTACGCAACTAATTAAAATGCTGAAATGGTGTAACCTTCAGAGTTTCTATGTTTAAGCATGACTTCCTGCTCCACCAGAAAGTGGCAAATTAAATCAGGTCTGAGCCGTGACACGCCGCGAGAGACAAGTTCAATATGTATGATTTATCTACTTAGACAAATGAAATCACTGTCAACTCATTCTTGCGAAAAGGTTTCGATGTCTCCTCCTTGGGAGCAAATGCAATTTGTATCAAATTTGATTTTGTCACAACTTTTTTTTCCTTCCTCTCCTTCCCCCTAGTGGCCCAGAGTAATGGCTTAAAGGGGTGAACTTGCAGTTTGTTGTCCTACAGGTCAGCAGGGCGGCTCTGTGCCGTCTTTATGGCCAGACAGCAACACGGCGAACTGCTGTTGGAGAACAAGTAAAGTATGATGTACATTTTATCAGCAGACTCCACGGTCAAATGTTCTCATTCTTTATCATGTTTCCAGAAAAAAACCCAATATTTATCATGTGAGACTTTAAAACCACTGTATTTCATTGTATATAACAAGGTCTTGATCCAAATAGCAGCTGGTGACGCTTCAAAATATGCCTGCGCCTGCACAAATGAAAACCCTTGGAATTCGCGCAGGACATTTCTAACTTCGTCTTGTTTTGGCGGAAAAAGAGAGCGAGTATATTGGCAGACGTGTTTTCTGTTTACATTTCATTAAGATGCTTAACTACAGTATCAGCCTGTTTGCATCTTATCAGAATTGCTCCTGGCTGCAGTGTAAACAGACATTATCTCTACTTCTATATTTCTAAATCTACTTTAGTCAGATAGAAATCTAAGGGAACACTTACATTTACTATTCAGGCCACAATTCACAGCATACTGAATGTTCTCTGTATTACCAGCTCACTCCTGGCATATTCATTGACCTGAACAGTTCGTACCAATACGTGTAATTATTTTCTAAGTAGAGAGTATGTTTTCTATATTATTAGGTACCTGTAGAATTTAATATGCTTAAGCGCTGAGCAAATATTTCCAGTGGCGGTAACTATTCAAGGGTAGACTTTAACTGCAGGGGACTCCAGGAAGATGGATGAGTCAGCTACGATCGAACGTCCGGATCGTCAAATAGTCGACCGCACGACCTTCAGTCTCATTTGAATTTACCAGCAAACACTGTATTATCAGTGTTTCACTGTGTGATGCACTGGTCTTATTTTAACAAGCCAAACAGTGGCTATTCCCTTGTATATTACATGTTGCCTGTGCATTGAAGTGGTCACTAGTTCTTTGTTCCAGGTATTGTCATGGTAACCATTAAACGCGCTGGCTGTAAATCGTCACCGGGACAGATAACATATCCTACATGTGCCTGGTAATCATGTGTACATTCATCGTTACGAGGGTCTTGATCTTTCACATTATTCTTATGTATCAACAAATGCGTATCAGCACGTCCTGTACAGATAAATGCATATCACAGAAGTGCTGCACTTGAACTGCAAGCCGCAGCCTGTGAATTAGACCGTTGCAGTGATTTAACCATTGCAAATCATGTTGCATTAAAACATGTTCTTCCTAATCTTATGTCTGTGGTAAAAACTCAATCACATCTGCATTTAACATTGTGAAGTTTGATTTACAGTAGCCTCATAGTAAAACTGGTGAGTTGTGTTCTACCAGATGGATGTTTCTCAACAATATATAAATGCGTAGATGATGTTGATTGGTGGTAAAGATCAATGACTTTTCTCATCCCCTGGACTTTTTGTATGTTGTCATAACAGATCCAGATTTTAAACTGTAAACTTTTCTGGAATTTGGTTTATGTGTCTTTAATTGTGACCATTGCATTGGCATTTGGCATCTGACAGATCATTGGTGTTGCAGTCTGTTATTTTTATTACATTGGAAGTGATCATTAATTGGATGGACATAAACATCAGTGATCTCCCTGAGGGTTGAATAATCGTTTTGACTATTACCTTCGAGATCGACTGGAGGAAACTACATGATTAGAGGTAGCAGCTTGGGTTCTAGTTCCCAATAAGACAAAAACATTACATATAATCTGCTGGTTAATCAATAATTAATAGACTGGGTCTTTACAGCTCTTTAGTGCATGCAAGATATGGCTCTTTATGAATTTAAAGCAGGCTAAACGTTCACCAGAATAGCTTCAGCGTGCGCGACACATTAACTCCCATCTTTATCTCAATGATTATAAATAACAGCAAATAATTGCAATGATCTAAACATGACAGAAAAGAGGAAACTGTGCTTTTATTGTAAACACTGCAGCTAAAGGGCTCTGAATGACTCGCAGGTATGTTTGAATTGGCTGCACCGTTTCTCATTTTGAAGCGATGAAATATTTAATGGGCAGACAGAAGTCTGTGCGACATGCTTGACCTTCAAAGCAGAAAGTCTGCCCTGTTATTACAGTATTTATATGGCCGTTGCCACCCGTGAAAGCACAGATATAAAAATATTTAATTACTCAATTAACGGAGGTGGAATGTGACCCTGTAAGAAGCAGGTGAGGGAATAGGGCACACATGACTGGATTCAGCAACGAGGGGAACCACAGCAGAGCACAGATAAGCTATTCAGAGCGAAATATGCTTTTTATAACGTTATAGTATGAACCTAATTTTCCTGGCTCAGTTACAGCAAATATCCTCGGTCAGATCGACAATGAGATGACACCTTTGAATGACATTGATGGAGGAGTAATGATGGGCTTGGTGGACACATACCAGCACCTCCTGTCGAAATACTGTATTGTTTTTAGTGAAAGAGAGAGTATTCCCTCATTAGCTTTAGCGCCGTCACTGAGTTTCACCCGTGATGTTATGGATTTATGGGGGGGGGGGGGAGACACTCGTGTCCCAGATGGGGGCTCTAATGTGGCCAGATTCAGTTCATTATCGATTGTTCCTCTTTTAACTGCACCGAAAGTGTTCAAAGGGTTGATGAGGGAGGGATTACCGTCAGCGGCTTGGAATGAAACTTTCATCGGAGCGGTTGGCCATTCCTTAATGCTCGGAGCTACTTTGAAAGTAAAATTCTGAATTTACATTTCAAGTCACTCCAGTAACAAGCCTGAAACTGCCCAGTCCAGTGGAGCAGGAGCTCGGCAGAGAGCTCGCAGCAGAAATGGGGGATTTTCGTCTCGGTAGCTTTTTTTCTGATAGCAGTTGTAAACTAAGTGAGCTTGAAACAAAGGTCTAAAAACACGTTAACCCATGAATGTACGCTGAAACACAAAAGGCAATAAACTACATAAGTATCACAGTGAGGATCCTTTATCTGAAAATTGCATATTGTGTGCAGATTTTCACAGAACCCTGTAATTTCCTTCATTTCCAGTTAAACTAATATCATCTGAGTAGCTTTAAAATTCCCAAATTGCCTTTGCTTTGAAACACAGGTTCAGACATAGTTAGTGATTTTTAATTTCACGATAGTATTTGACAATGTGTGTGCGTCACGTGGCATCGGTGAATACAAAGGAAGAAAAGGAAGCTTAATTGTAATCGGATATTCTACTGGGGGAAGTCATTAGAATCAAAGCTGACAAAAATCACCCGGGTCCCTGAGAAAACGAAAGGTTTTCTTCTGCAGACATTGATTAATTGTCCCTTGAGGAGTTTGAAGGTCCATTCATAAAACCGAGGCTCCGTTCCTCAGACTTTATGGGTGAGATTAATCATACTTTGATATTTTAAAAGACTGCTGACTTTAAGTTGTCATAAAACTCATTTGATCTTTTTTTTTTTTGGTTTTCTGATAAGAACACTTGTGCTGACTGCAGACAAATTCAGCCCCCAAATAAAATAGCTCTCTACTGCTTTTACTCAAACTTAAGGCTTACTCAGAGTAAGACACAAGGACTGAAAGCACAATAGAAGTATTTTCAGTAGTAGAAAATCACTGTTCCTTCCACTTCAAGACATTTACCCTAAACATACACCAAGTAAAAGTAGGACGAGATGGTTCCTCTCAGCTGGGACATGTGTGGTTTGGCCTCCACAAAGTGTCTGAAATGAGTCGTTGCTGCTTTAAAGATTTTCTCTTTGGCCTGACAATAGCACTTTAAACAGTACAGTCAAATGGGTCTATCCAATCAGAGCTTAAGCTGACGATCACAGGGGTTCATCCTCTGAAGATTGTGATCACTAAGGTAATTTCATGGGTATCGCTACATGACATTATGATTTTTCTTGTGTATATGTGGAAAATCATCCCTTGTTGATTTTTAAAGAGCAACACACACACACACACACGCGCGGGCAGCCCTTCCTCAACTACAAAACCGCCCAACGTGCCACAGTTTCTTTGTAGGATTCTTCGCAGAGCTGGCTTTAAACACCCTCATTGACGTGTGTTAGGTATTCGTCTCTGTAACCTTGAACTCTGTATGGGGGACGTCTGAAAAGACGCCGCGTGGGCATCGCGTGTGGCCTCAAAACACGAGGGGAGATCCCACGACCAGAGCGATGACGAGGAAGAGACAACCTGAGAACCTGAAATCACTTTAGAATGCAGAAAGGGAGTGGTGTGTGTTTGTGTGTGTGTGTGTACAGTTGTTGCTTCGCTGGTAGATTTGGAAGGCAGTCTAACCCAAGCCAATTTGTTTGGAAGGCCTAATGCCAGACAGCTGCGCAATTACACCTCAGCACAAAGCTAAGCCAATCTACTACAGACAGTAATGGCTCTCAATGATATGCCTGTGTCTGTCTGAACAGTACCCACACACCGAATTGTCAACATAATGTCACACTCACATCTCAGGTTGAGCGGTGAAGCGGCGTATTTCTTTTTTTTTTTTCTTCTTCTCTTTCCCTGACGCTTGTTACTTGATAATGAAAGCAAGATGATGGCAGTGAAATGCACCCATATTAATCTCTCAGCGTTTTCTACCGTGACAGCACAATTTTCAGCGCCTCCTCGAACGATCATCCGCGTCGGTGTATGTGTCTCTCAGAGCAGACGCCGGCGACGCGAGCGAGCGTCGCCCAGATCCAATTTGGATATAATGTTTAAGGTCTGTGACTGTGGCAGAGAGAGAGAGAATCTGTCGACGCGAGACAAACTTTGGGACACAGATTTCCGTTTGTTTGTTTTTTGATAATGTCATGTTGCATGTGTTTGGTTACTGTTGTTCTGATTACATAAACATGTATATTTGAACTATTTGACAAAATCTGACATTACTGCTCTTATTTGCCTCAGCTTTCATTTGGTTCCGTTTTCGGTTCCAGGCTTTCTTCACATTGAGTTGTTACAGGCTTGATAAGAGCACTAATCGAATTTTACTTCATTAACTTTCATGTCTGGTGTCATGACGCATTTAAAAACTGATGCTATCAACAAATTTGAACCTTGTCTGAGTGGTTGTACAGCATGTAGACATCTGGAATTTCTATATAAGCCACTTGATTTCCTTAATAAACTCAATTTATCAGAAGAATATGTTAATAAATTAATCTAGCCTCATATCACACACTATTATACTTTACTATACGTGAGTCTAAGTCACTTCTGATTGGGGGAAGTTCATTAAACCCTGCTAAACTACAGTAATTGTATTATTATATCAGCAAATGATACAGAACATTAGTTGCATTGGTTTTCCTGCTGTGGCTAAAAACAACTGCAAACAAAGGCTATACATTGTCAAACTAAAACAGGTGATAATTCTATGTGTCTGCCATAAGCAGTGATACATTTTGAATAACATAAGGTTTTTCTATACAACGCTAGAAATGGTGTCATTGTGTCACTTGTTCAGGAATGACCTGCTAGATCCATAACAATCGACCGTTCAAGCGGCCAGTAGGGGACGTTCCTGGCGGCTCTGTTTGACTTCAGCCTAACTTCACGTTGTACTGCTGTAGCCGTAAACGTCCGAGGCCTCGTTCTTCGCCAGCCTTTGTCGGTGACATTGAAAAGCGCAACAAGCCAAGGACGCACTTACCAGCTTTGTCAGTCTGGAGCGACGTGACTGCTGTGCACGACAGACTTCTAGCAGACTCGGGTTCTGCCGTCTCTTACGTCCATCATTGTAGAGAATCAGTGAGAATGATCAGTTCTGGACGAACAAATTCTCGAACAAATGGCGCGATTGGCTTCCTGCCCTACTCACAGGTGTAGAGAATATATGAAAGGAGACTTCAAGGCAACAACAATAAAGATGCCGCTGTGTTTCTGACTTTGGATAAAGACTGGACTGTAATAAAGGTTGTCTGCCTTTCTCCTCTTACTCTCACTCAGTCTCTTATTCTCACTTTAGCTTCCTCTCCCTCACCCACACCCTCTTTCCCCAGACCATTTTCTGACAGGAAACATTACCGCCATTACAGATCACTAGATACTGTTCGCCGGATGTCAAAAGAATCAGACTGATCACATGGCACGACAGAAGTGTTGCACTGTGGCAGAGGGGACAGTCAAATGGCAGAAAATAATAGGGTGCTTGCCAGGCCTGACAGATAACTCGGTGGAAGCCATACAATAGATGAGCAACATGGCTGAGCTCCATAATGGAACAAGCAGGAAATGGCTTTGCATTTCAGCCGTCCTCTCATTTCGGCTGACATCCCGCATTGCATATGTCACAATGTGGGAAAATATCTATGCAAGGTGAATCACAGCTGCAGGCAACTAGTGAACATCTACTACAGCCCAACCTGCAAAATGTGCAAATGTAAGAACCGAACGGTTATTCTCAGTTGCTGCCAATACCAGGCGATTCCCTGATTTATGCCCAATTAGATTTTAATTAGGAATCAATCTAATTTGAATAAAAACATCAATCCTCATTCAAAATATGCAATTAATCTCCAATTACAAAACCCATTAAAAGTAATTAGACTTTCACACTAAAAACCAGAGAGATAAAACAGAGCATTTCTCCTTGTGTATCTTCAACACAAAGCGCCGTTTGGGATTTTTTTGTCCGTGGTAAAATTTAATCACAGCCTCATTAATTGGTGAGTTGATTGACAGAATATTATGCAGCAAGAATGTAAGTCATTAATATTTCAGGTTCACCGGTGTTGGGCAGTTAGTCGACCATGTTGATCCAAGCTAAATAAGCGTAACCACCAATGAATAGATTCGCTACCAATTATCACGCTCCCCATTTGGCTCTTTCACTCTAGAGGCATCTGGGAATATCTCGACAACAAGGCCATGAAATTTTACACCTGTCAGATGAAAATCTTATTATTTGCGTAGTTCTTCATGCTCAGGTATCTATAAGATCAACATTTGGTAGTTTTGATCTTTTCCTGTTGTTTTCTAACTTAAATATGAATCACAGGCAGAAAGGACTGATATAGAATAACAGCGTAGCATAAACAGCAAGCAGAAAAAGCTGGTCAAGCGTTAGACCATTGATTTGCTCGGAAACGCTGTCATGGATTAGCAGATTGTGAAACGCTTCATCTGGTGAGCAGAGAGATTGATCGGACTGTGCAGCGTAGCGCCTCACGTCCTCCGGCCCGTCCGGGAGACGCTGTCGGGGGACAGCGGCTTCTCCCGTTGGTGTTTCCCACCTCACGTCATTAAAAAAACAAAAAAAAACACTGTTAGCGCTGTTTAACCTTGAGCTGTTGCTGCTCTGGCACATATCACCATTGTGGGCCCCCGTGGCTACTGATATAAATCAAAATGCCCGCCGCCGTTTTTGGACAAATCAGCAGTTTTGTGGGATTGATTGAATTTTATCTTGATTTCATAAAACATTTAGACAAACCAGTTAAAGAGGTGGCAGACTGCAGCCACCAGCACTTAATCCATCATTCTGTCAAGAGGATAAAATCGCACTGACACTAATGTAGTCGATATGTTGGTGTTTGCAGTCCCATACATTAAAGTGGAAGTTAATTAGAATAACCCAAGCTAAGAGTCATGGATGGTGTAAAAATGGCTGCAGCTTTGACAACAAATCTAGATTTTTTTCAGAGCGTGGGGTGTAACCATGTTGGTTTATCACACCTAACTCCCCCCCCCCCCCCCCTCCTCTTTGACTCCACTCATTTAACTTCCAATGTATTGCACCTCACAATGCAGCAAATCCATTCCCGGCCAATGGTATTATACTGCAGTGCGGTCCAAATATCATAACAAGATGGATGGCTGCTGCACATTTTCTTGGAGGACTGGCTTTCCTGGTCGTGTCCAGCAGCTGCAGGTGAAATACAGCAACGCCATTAGCATGCAGCGGTTCTCCCCGGAGTTAACGACGCACTCTCACCGAATCCCTTCTCCCTTTGTTTTAAGGCAGGCTTCTTAATTACTAGCTGTCCCATTCAGGTTGTAAATGGTCCTTTATTGCCATTCTGTAATCAGAATAAATCCTCGCGCCTATTCATTGGCCTGATGCCCCTCTTTGATTTACAAATGACCCATGTATTATTAATCCGATGTTTTCCCCCTTTTTACCTCATTACACACCGTATCTGCGAGCAAAGGGCACCTCACAGCATCGTTATCGCACGCAGCGTTTCCCCAGAACTGCGAGGTTTCTTTTTCGATACGATGGTGCGACGATAACAGAGGACGGGAACGAGAACGTGGCAATATCAACATCTCCCTCTGCAGTTAATATGGAGCATATTGCTTTTATCTGCGATGTTGCTTTGTGCGTTTCCTCCTTCGCTTTAACCTTTGTCTTTGTAGAAGAGACAAAAGTACACAGTGACATGGTGAAGCTGTATAAAATGCTTTTAGGCAGGAAATTAAAGTTTATGGCCATCTAGGCAGCGAGAAGACAAACAAAACAAAGACAAATTCTGGTGCATTGATGAATGATGCTGGACCTGAAAGCTCGATGTAAAACTATCTTCAGAGCCTTTCAAGGATGGTTATAAGTCTTTTTGACAAATATTTCTCCTACTACTCTTAAACCCAAGCCACCGTCTAGTATGATATGAACTAAAACTATACACTGTGTTACTGTATTACCTCATTTTTAATAACAATACATGAATGAGACTGAACCCAAAATCCGACAAGGACAAAGAAAAAAGGCAGATACACAGTAAGACAGAAGCGCTGAACCCAGCTAAACATCTCTGCAGGCTCCCACATGACACCGAAGATGGTGATCAGGTGCACGATTTCGGTTCCTCGACCTCTGGACCGACCAAATATGGGAATTAAATAAGACATCTTTATTGACCCTTTAGTTTCGCTTTACAGCCTGAAACGAGATCCTCGGACTGATGGACGCTCTGATCAATGGCACAGAGGAGCAGTGAAATTAATAAAAGTCTTGGCTGTATTGACGAAGCCTGTGGCGAAAAGAGTCTGTCTGTAAGAGGAGGACAATGAATGCGATTCGTTCAGTCCCCAATTCCTCTTGTCCGGGCGTGATGTTGCACTGAGTCTACTTTCAAGTACTTCGCACAGGTTTGACAGATTGAGAACGTAACAGGAGGAAGTGAAACATTAGGGGGATAACAGACCAGCAGATTTTGAAAACTACAGTAACTTACAGCACAGTAGCTTGTTACTGTAGAAAGCAGCGTAGAGGTGCTGCGAGATGATTTATATTGAAGCTGAGCTAAATTAGAAGACTTGCTTCTACAGCATCCAGGAAATGAACATCACGCTGGAGTAAAATGCCGGTTTGACAGAAGGAAAAGTGAACTTAGAGCAATCATTCACCGTCCTCCGGCTGCTCTGCCGGCATGAGACGCACAGGCACCGAACGCAGTCATCAATTCTAATCAATATGCTTCCTCAAGTCTACCGTGCTCACGCTTTCATCTTCAATTACCATAGTAAATTGGCTTTGAAGGCTGAGAGTCAACCGAAGCAGTTAATTCTCAATCAGGCATTATGACTGCGCGTCGGTCACATTAGGAAATTCATTGTCATGAGTGATGTTGTATTTGAAGGGGAAATGTATTTAACAGTACCTGCAGCAGAATTCGTTCTTTCAGACCTCTGTGCGTTTAGGAAGGCAATTGTTTAACGCTGCACCCCACGTCTCGTGTTGTTCAAACAATGAATAACAAAGAGGGCTCAAGGAATTTCTCCGTACGGAGAGCAAAGGCGCTTTACATATCCACAATCTGTCAGAGAAATAAATAAATTACCCCGGTGCTTCTTCAAAAACAAACAGCTGTCAAAAGTCACTCAAAGGGCGCCTCACACACATGCACATGCACCCCCCCCACCCCACACACACACACCTCTTCCCCCCGCCGGAAATCTAATCCCAGCAAAGAAGATGCTTTTATTGTACTCCAGCTTCTTTATTGCACCATTCCTCTGTCTGTTTTCATCTAAGAACCAAATCAAGCAAATAACATCAGAGGAGGTCTCTCTGTGTTTTAATGTGACTTCTGCTGTGCGCGATCTGACTACAGAGAAATCCTCCTTTAGCCCTCGGCTGTTCCTGTGATCTCAGTTTGGAGAGACCAAAAGGAGACTTGGCAAGAAAAATGCCATTATTATCATGTATTACCTGGCACATAACATAAATTAAGAGGGAGGGAGCCATTTGTAAACAAATAAAACAGTGGAACATGAAAGCACTGAGATGTTTCCACTGAATACTGAAGCAGGTTGATTTGCATATCTGCTGCCTCTGAATCTACTGACTGCACGACGGAGGCAGAAAGAGAGCTCGCGCCGCTCACTGCTGCAGACTGAATCATCAGTTTGTGTGGTGATTTAGTGATAAACTGAACCGGCTGCGTCTGAGTTTCCAAGCGGTGAGCAAACGTTGCTGTAACCGTAACCGACTGGTGAGCCCATATATATATCTGACTCTGTTTACTTCCTACATGCTGCAAGCAAAACAAAGGTGTGATTAATACACGGGATCCACACCGGAGTTAAAGTTGCAGGATGCAATCCCTGTACAAAAAACTGATTAATCAAGGCCCGAATTTCACTGTGGGATTATGGGTATTGCACATATTTTTCTTTAACTATTCCCACAAATCTAATACTTCTAATGCTGGAAATTCCCACAAGGTTGCTTGTAAGGTGTGTTCCAGTTTCGCGGGTACGGATTTAACGTCCTGTGTTCAGTTAGCACTGGATGAGTCCAGATATGAAGAACAGGAAGCGACTCATTACACAACCTCCCAGGCTGGACAGTATGAGTATAAATATCATTATTACTATTATTACCAACTATTCATCTACTTTCTACACACTCTGCTGCAGATACTCGTACACTTCAAGTGTTAAAACCACACTGTACAACGTCTACTGCTGCTGTAAGACTCAATCAGGAGTTTCAGGTGGTCGGCATTATGAAGATACAAACGCAGCAGCGGCAACAAGGTGCACACGGTGACATTTACATTACTGCAAAATCAACAGTAACAACTCACTACAGTTTGCAGATAACAGACGGTCTGATAAAGTCATATAACAAAGAAAGAAAAATACGACTCGTTGAAAAACAAGTTCATTTCTTAATATACAGTTGTTATGGGTTTTTCTTGTTTCATACTTCATAATGGAAATGCAGCGCTCTGATTGGCTAGAAGGGCGAGTCTCCCTCAGAATCCTTTAGAAGTCACATCTGTTCCCGCCTCACTTCACACAGATTCATCTGTCTGGTTAATGAGCACGTGTCTGAAAGGTCACGCCGACAGCGCTGCTGGGTCTTCCCTGCATTAAGCCTGCCTGCACTGAGGCGCTTTGTAAATACCTCAACCCAGACTGACAAGATCGTTTTCAGCCGACGCTTTGCACCTACACTTCATGAAGTCACCGCCCCATGTAAATCCAGCTTGTGAGGCGAGACGGCATCTGTACATCGCTTAAATAATCATGTTGTAACTGGAGAGCACGAGCAGAAAGGTCAAACCAGCTGAAACGTAGCCGTTTTTTTTTATAGCACAGAGATTAGTTTTTTAATGTATACTCTTTGCAGATACACTAGAAAGAAAACAAGCAGTAAAGCGAGAGGCAGCCCTGAAAACAAGGAGATTGTTTTGGTCAAAGGAATGGATTTGAACATAATCTGGTTTTGAGAGAACGACCGTCCGTCGCAGTTTCAACCATATAGAGAGCAAATGAAAGGAGCAAGTCACTGCTTTAGCGCCGTTCTTCTCACCCCCTCAAGGTTAAATAAAAGTGTCAGAATACAGGCAGCGAAATCTAAGCCCTGGGCGTGTGGAGCGCTTCGGCTCCCCGGTGACAACAAAATGTACCTATCGTCCTGAGGTGTTGGCACGTTGCCCTGCCGCCTGCGAAGGCAGTTCTCCGTTAGCTGTCAGAGGCGTGACACCTGCTCTGGCATATGATGTGGCTGTGCCAACCTGAGTGGCCGATGATGATGATGATGATGATGATGAGAGATGCCAGTTTATTCATCAGGTGATTCCCTCCACATTCAACTCAAGCCTAATTTACAAACGGCACTTGAGCCGTTTTCAGTCTTGACATAAATATAACTTCACGACATCCTGTTGCATCTTATTAATGTTAGCTATGGTTACAGCCTATACTCACTGTTACAGTGTCTTCATTCAGATTGAATTTTCACACAGAAACAGCCACAATATCCTCACCTTGAGATGCTGCTCAGCATGCAACGCGAGGCAATTCTCCAGTGTAGCGCAGTCATGCTGTTTTCCTTGCTGTGTGCCTGTGGAGAAAACGGCCCGTGCAGCGGACCTGTGCAGTGGTGTGTCTACATTTCTGGGGACTGGCGGGCAATGTCGTGGAAGCAGGAAGCTTGAATTATGGATTTCTTTCTCTACTCGTGTCTATTTCATGAGTTTAGGGGCCCGGGTCTAAAAGAAAATTGGCATTAAATTTTCAGACATGGGTAGTTGGCTGGCAGCTGGATTGGCAAACTCCCGCCGGGGCGGCTCAGGGTGCTGCCGCGCGTCGCCGCCCCTGCAGAGCAGCAGCGATTACCAAAGCACCGGTGAAGCTTAAATGACAGTGAGGCATCAATCCAATGTCCACAGCATGAACTCTCCCCGTGCTGCATGCTCCACTGCACAAAATCTGATGGCATCTGAAAATGATATGTTTCCAGAAGTGGTAACGTGTTTTAATAAGTTGCCAAACTGGGCAACAACGTCTTAGGACAACGAATGCAACAAAGTTCAAGTTGCTTCAGTTAAAGAACCAGAAACTTTTGTTGCTAAAATTGAACTGAGCATTGCACTCGCTCACCTCTTCCTTTAATTAATGACAAACATGCCATTAAATATAAAAAATGTAACAATTTAAATACGTATAAATTAAGTAGGTGTGCAATATGATAAATATTATATTAGAGACCTTGTAATTTTGGTGTAACAATGGAAACCATGTAAAGTTCTCTTTTCTTCTTCTTATTATGTGACTTCATCAAACCGTCCATTTTCTGCAGCAGACTTGCTGTAATGTAAATGTCACTGGGTGTACGGTGATGTTTTTTCAGTGTGGTACAGTAGAATTATGTTGTATAGCTACTGAAGTAATATTAATTTATACACCTGCATCTGACGTGGCCTCTGCTAGGGCTGAACTGACTTACAGACATAAATAGTTGAATATATGGTTACAGGTAATAATTTGGTATTTGCCAATTATGGCAGAACAGCCATTTACGCAGTCGACCTGGGGACATGGGCAAACCTTTTATTTTCTAGTGTTGCCAAATAGGTGGGAGGGAAAAATCTAATCGATAGAGAAAATGTGGAGAAGAGAAAGTGCAGGGAAAGAAAATTCAAATAAAGCGAAAAAAGTTCTGGCACATCAATCCTCTGGGCCAGCTGTCGGAGGTGACATTTCATTAGTACACTTTGTCAATAGAGAAATCGTCTGCAGAGAAAGCGGCTGGGTGTGAGTAACAAGGAAGGACAGAGACACACAGAGACGGAGAAACCCTATGAAGACGAGGAAAAGAGCACAGTCCTTTTTCATTAGGCCGTCCCGATTCAAGCCAGTGGAAATTATAGACACTGTGGCTATAGGCGTGATGAGAGAGTAGGTGGGTGTCCCTCTCCCGTTTTAAGTCCCTATCAATCATCCACCCTTCACTTTTTACCCCCTGCTGATGTGACATCTCCAGCCCACGTGTCTCCCTGCCTGTTCAAGTCCAAGAAAGTTGTCGTTCATCCTTTTTCCTCCACCAGCCAACTGGCAGCTACATTTGAAGGAAAATCACCGGCATAACGACTCCTACCATTTCCCATAAAGTCCTCATCCATCAATTAAGAGGCTTCCAGTAGTGGGAGATGGATATGGAGGAATAAGGCCGGACTTTTAGGTGACTATAGCATGAGGGGGAATCGAGGGCTTTGCTGCGTGGGTCCGTAAATCACAGCGGTAGCTGCAGGCAATTTAGGCCAGTGAAAGCACAGAGAGATCCCAAAACTCAAATACCGCTCCTAGAGGAATCTGAGATCTCACTGCAGAGAGCGAGCTCATTGTGAATTAGTTACTAGTGAAGGGCCCGGGATCGAATCCAAGCAACCGTCACAACCAAACTAATTGAACCGTCACAAAGACGGCAAGAAATACACCTTTGTAAAGCGTCTGATTAAGATGTGGCTCTGCCTTCTTAGAGCTGGAAGCTATTCGCTCCCATTTCACACTCGGTTGGAGGAGATTCCGGTTGTGACCCCCCGGCACTCGTGGGTCACACGGACCCGTCCTGCCATAGTCCAACGGTATGCAACAGTATTACGAGTGTCGACAAGACTAAAAATGCTTGAATGAAATATTGTTGGAGCTGCATAATCATCGTGTTAGATTTGGTTTCTTGGCTGAATACTACTACTACTACTACAAGCTGGGAGTTTGGACCTTTAACTCATGGACCCTCCAGCAGAGCCAGGGCTCGGCCTGGGCGACCTGTTGGTGAGAGGGGACAGTGAAGAGCGGAAGCAACAAGGAGCGTTTACTGAGTTTAATATAACAGTAATATTCTGAATGACTCCATCTTTAATACATTTATAAGCATAAGATATGCAAATAGGAGCATCTGTCTGCCGGTTTCCTCTTCCAAGTTTTCCAACCCATCACAGCCCACTTAGCCCGTATTCCCCCAGCACTTCAGCTCCGTTTTTAGTGTTGCTAGTTCGGCAGCCATCCATTGGGCTTCCCGTTGACTGCTCCTACGCCGCCTGCTCTCAGACGCTCACAAGACGCACATCACAGGCAGCAAAAGGGGAAAAGTCGTCAGTTTTCGGTCGTTTCAAGTGCCGAGCGTAACACCTTGAGGCATTCGCCGTGTGAGACAGCGATTCCAGATCCAGACAATTCTGCTTTTCATGTTAGTCCAAGATGTTTTTCGCTTCTTATTTGCCCATCGTGCTCTGCGGGGTTCGCCCCATGCTGGGACGAGCTAACAGAAAGTCAAAATGAAACAAAAAAGCTGTGTCAAAAGCTTTAGTTGTAACAGTTTAAGGTCTGTGGCTGGGAGACGGGGGCTGAATCTGAAGATAATTAGACCTTTTGGGGTAAACAAACACAGCACTCCACTGTTTTGGAGCAGTTGGTGCTGTCTGCTATGTTAATTTGCATCACTTGACAGTAGATAATAATAATTAAGTACAGATAATCAGGTTGAGTGCGGGAGATTTGTGTTATCCCACAAGGACGCTCACCTCTGTGTCCATCGGCAGCAGCTTTAGCCATGTTTTATCTTTTTAAATCTCTGTTGAGAAATCAAAAATGAGGCAACAATAGGTAGGCGTCCTCATTAATACACATATTAATTTGACAGTTGACAGAGGACGAGATAAAACACAATCATCCCTGTTTATAAGATAAATTATTCTTGAAATTATTCAGTTGTTAAAATGTAAACAAAATATTAAAATAACATTCAAAAGAAGACTTTTCTGTCACTGCATGAGTATGTTTATGCTAAAAGATGCAAATTTCATTCAGCTGAAAAAGAAATAGCTCCCCTTTTTTTTTGGTTGTTCTTTTTCTAATATTGTTAATCTAAAGTGTCACTTCCTGTGTCAGAATAAGAGTGTATTGTGTTTTTGCAATGCTAATAAGACTATCGCTAACAAAGAGTCATCTGTTAAAGAAAGCCGTTCATCACAGCTCGTTCATTTCTTTGCATTCTGACTGAAAAGCCTTAATGATGATGACAATCATTTGAAATCCTTGGATGTGTTCCGATATTTCCCACAGAGGGAAATCGGGACTTGTGAGATGTAGCTGCAAGCTTTGTTTTTAAGTCACACCCGCCTTGATTCCCACCAGTTTTCCGCTGGTCGGTGAGGCTCAGCTCACCTGGTCCGGCTGCGTTTGGCTTCGTGTGGTTACAGCCTACGCTCTACAGCGGCTGCGAGCTGGACTGTCACATGGTCACAGCAGCCAGTGTCCATTAAGCTCAACCGTTTCAGGATCAGCTGTATCTGTCTCTTCAGTTTGATCACTCAGAGACACACGACAGTCAACAATGCAGTGATTTAACAAATTCTGGGTGACGTTTTATGATTACAGCCATTCAGTGGCGTGTTTATTTATATCGCAACCTGTCACGGGGGACGCATTTTGATTTATTTCCCCTTTAAAACTCTCTTCATTTATGCCCCCGGTCCTCTGCGGGGGACTTGAGTCGTCTGAATGCCGTGTCTCTAAAACGAATGTGCAACAGGATAATAGAGAAACTGTGGAAAAAGGTTTCCAGAGTTTGCACATTGTATTAAGCCACCATTTCAAGTCCTGTCAATACCTGCAGCACAGTATTGATCTCCCGAGTCCTCTTGAAGGCCCAAAGCTTTACAGCATATTGATAGATTATGTAGATTCACTTCGCGGCGTTTGGATGAGCTGCCTATGCCGTGATATAAGACCATGACAAAAATCTCATCTATTTATGTGACTCCAGTTGTTATGAATTTTAAAATAGGCTTCTGGGCAGCCACAGGCAAACTGCGACTGCACTGTAATTTAGGAGAATCGACCGCTAAGGAACTCTCCGCATACGGTCCATCCGAGCCCATATAGGCCTAAATTTACAGTCGTAAACTAAAATATTCGTTTTGACACAAAAAGCACATGGAGTTACTGAGGAGAGTTTCTCAGTTTCCTTTAAGTGATGCAGGTGTTGATGCTTCTTTGAGGGAGAAAATAGGATTAGAGAGTAAAGTAAATTGCACTGTCACTTTGTGATTGGTACTGAGGCTGTATTTCCCTGTGACATTACTACCAAACGGGCTGACTTAAACGCGGATGACAAGGTGTTGCTATGGCGACCTTAGCGAGGAACCCGCGCCAGCCTATCCGCGGACACTTTATGCAAACACAAAGACGAGTGACGCCGCAGCGGTGTTTTGTGGAGAACATCAAACGGGAGCCAGGTTCGGCAGTGTCTCAGGTTGATTCACAGACGATGCTAAAGTAAACCACAGCATACGTCACCAACGGAAAACTACAAAGCTTGGTGTCCGGTCATGTGCCAAGACGTGGGAGGCTTGTGAGGGAGCAACTTACGATTTATTATGTTTATATGCATGAAATGTGGTCCGTGAAATGTGTAGTATGGTTTCATAGAAACTTTGGAGCTTCCAGTGCTTTCAGTATAGGTCAACCAAATGACCGGACAGTGTGAAATCATTAGCATACGATAGCATCTGATTTGATTTGAGCGTGTAGCTCAAAGCACCGTGCCTCGTTCCAGCCTGAGAACCTCTGCACTGTGTTGACGCCGTACTCTGAGTGTGTCTGTCTGTTAATAACCTGTAAACCCTCACAATTCGTTTTGCCTTTTTAAAGGAGCGTGTCCACAGATTCAGGCGCAGTTGGTGACTTGTCGTCATGACCCACATGAAAACATAGTTCCTGTCTTCATTTCTCTTTGTTGGTAAAATGACCCAAAAAGTGAATAATTCTGGGAACTATGCAAATAGGCAAAGCAAATGACCATTATGATTATGCATCATTGAAATTCAGATGAAAAAGATGAAGCTCCTATTTTGTAACATCCATCAATATGGTAATTTTAACATTTACTCCCCCTGTTCGCCATTTCTTGGTTCTGTACTTTCTACTCGGAGACTTGAAAGCACAGACAGAGGCCGTGCGCACAAACACACACCGCAGCAGGTTTCGCGAAAGCCACCTTTTTTTTTCTTCCTTCCCCCTTACTTCGATATTAGCTTTCCGAAATATTAATCACCGAATTAGACCTAAAATGATAATCTAATTTGCTCCAGGTGCTTAGATGATCGCTGATGATCAACTGAAGCATTTAAAAGCAGATACAGTAGGGTCTCGTAATAGTTACAGATGTTCTGTCGGTTTTTAGGACAGGGGAATTTATGATGGTTGTTATTTTGTTTCATTTTGGAGCTCAGCGTGGCCACAGGTGAGCTGTATGCAACATTGAAATATATTTTTCCTCACAAGGGTTGCAGTCCATATATTGCCAGCCAAAAGGATGCTGTTTTATATCTCAGAGGAATTCTGGGATGTTAAGTTAAGGCTTCAGGCAACAAACGCCGTGATTTCTGCTGTTTATATCAGAATGAAAGCAATGATAAAGTGAGGTGCTACTGGGGAGATTGTTACAAGCATTAGCAACACATGGTTCTCCTCTTCAGCCTGACTAAAAATAAAGCTGAATTGCAGCCAGGGAAGGTCAGCGTGGATTACGGAGCGCCGCGCTCCCCGTGGAAAGGAGTTGTTTGTTGTCCGTCCCAATGTCAGATCGAGAATCAGGAGGGAAAGTGCCTCCCTCAGCAGGTCCAGACTTCCTGTCGATGATAATCCGATGGAATGTGCTGATCGGGGCCGGATGGACCGAGGCCAGCGCGGATGAGAGAAGCCGAACCAGTCAGAATGAAGCTTGTATACTGTCCAAGCTGATAAAGTGGGCAGAAGAAATCGATTGTTTAAACAGATTGCAGGCTGGATCTGGCTTTCTTTTCTTTTTTTAAATTCAAAATAACACAAGGCAGTGACAGAGCATTAATTAGTTTCAGCATGTATGTAGTGCTTTAATTAAGCTTCTTAAATGAAGCGATGTTAGGATTTCCTGTGCTTAAATGAGCAAAGGAACTTGTGCCCTTTCAGTCAGGTTAGGGAAGTATTTTATTCATTCCCTGGAGTTGATTCTAGGCCAGCTGAAGTTGTAGTGAACTAATACACAGAGATTTGGGGAAAAAGGGGGAAACTGTTCCCCACAGGACCTAAAATAACACCAACGGGAGCTTGGCAGAGATGAGGGTCACACCTGTGTTTGCGGACAGGACAGCGTGTTCCACACTCAGGGCCACATCACATCCAGATGGTGAAGTCATGTAGAGGCGCGAGGCGAGGTCCAATTACCGGAGCTGCGGCGTTAATCTTCTTCGCCGGTGCGCTTTTAAACGCTGTCCAAGCTCTGTCCGCGCGTTTTGTCGAACGAGCACAAACAACACCTGGCGGCTCAAACGTCCGTGCGCAGGAACAGGACCTACACACAGGGGTAGATCTTTCCAGCACCCTGCTACCACTCACTGTCATTTCTTCTCAATAAACAAAGAGTTTCGCGGTATAAAATGCCAGAAGACACGACAGGTCTGGCAACGCTTCACAACACTGAAAGTACTTTATAATATGTCTGTAGTGACACAAACACAAACAGTGTTTCACTGAAATATTTCCTTGACAACCCCTGGATACAGTAGGTCTGTTTCTTTATCATCCGTCTCCATCCTTCATTGTCTGAATCCATCTTTGTTAATACTTGATTGGCATCAACGTCTGCCTTGATCTTCCCCTCCTGTCGCTGCTGTTTGCGCTTGAGGTTGTGGAACAAATTCGATTCACACTTTCACCCATTGCCGGCGTGGGTTTTCGACACAACTAGGGAAATCAGAGAACGTTGGCTTCAGCGCTGATTTGTTGCCTGATTACTTCCAAATGACGGGAAGGGAAGTTACATCATGTGCAGCAGTTATCACACAACTTTCTCGTCACGATGTGTGATAGCTTGTGTCAGAGAACAGATGATGGTGAATGCAACCCAGTGAAGTTTAGGAGCTTTCTTGCTTGTCAGTTCTTACTTTTTCTACAATTAAATGCTCTTTGTCCCTTAGACACATCTGTTTCCCGTAATACAGACCCATATTGATGCAACTCATCTCATTCTCTATTCATATGTCGCGCAAATACAGATGCAAGTCTATGTTCATGCTCTGCGTATTGGGCCCAAAGTGATTCAAATTTTGGGGGGCACATACACGGAGAAACATGCTCATGCTGTGCTTCTTGTGCAGACACTCTGTCCCCCCCCCCCCAAGCTATGGCCAAAACGCGACCGATGAGGAGGAAGCTGATCTCTAAGACATGAAGCTAAAGTAGGTTCTTTGCACCTGTTGTGCAAAGAGCTCTCAAGCCACAATGGGCTGAAGTGTGCTTGCAGTACTCCTCCTCCAGAAAACTAGGTTTCTAATGGCAGTCGCTGGTGAGACGAGGCACCGAAAATCCGCAGTGTTGATGCTCGTGTAATTGTTCTGTATGTGAGGAGTACAAGTGAGTCACTGAATAAATTATGTGCAGAACACCCATCGCTGCAGCTAAATGAACGCACGCATGCCCTCATCGGCCTCTTCGCGGAGACGATCGCTCGTCCTCGTGCGCGTTACTTTTTGTTCGTTTGACAGCGCTGCGATGTCAAAGGTGAAGCCACCTACTCGCGCCTCACCTCCGTGTGACTGCGGCCACTCGAGAAGCTGTAACCTTCCTTGTCGGACAATTAGCGCGCGTGGCCGCGTCCTTGGCTGATGCTAATGTGCGATTGATTAATGCATTAAGTTAAATCCATAAGTAACCATGTTTAAAATGAAACACAACAATCTGGCCTTTTTGTTTCACTTCCACACCGTCACACAGAGCAATATTAAGCAGTTGGTTATCCAGCATCCAGGCCTTTGGAGTCTGTGTGCTCCATCATCCCTACATTTCAGAAACAGCTTCAGCAACATGATTCATGTCAGCGTATAAGAGTGTGTTCCACCAGATGTCAAGGGAGACCTGAGCCGGTCCAAATGTGTTCGTTCTCTCAATTCCCAGTCCTCTTGGGTTCTGTTCTGCTGCACATTTCTGTAAATTCACTTACTATTTTAATGCCATCACTGTTCCGTTTGCGCACCACTTTGAAGTTTTATGTGAATTGGAGGTTAATTTAATCTCTGAATATGAAAAGTCTTCATGAAATAATAAATGGAGCGCAGTTGAGGCAACAGATGAATTAATCATAACGCCCTGTTTCTGACTTCAGGTTATAATAGTTGTTCCAATTAAGCACAAAATAAAACCACTGTAAAGTGTGAATGGCAATAGTTTTAGAGTTGATGCTGGTGTTTGTTTACCATCTGTTTTATGCATAAAGACCTGATCCTGCATTTCTGCACTGGTACAGTATTACGGTCACAGGACAGCTTCGACAAAATGACTCTTCACCTGTGTGAAGCGTTGAAATTACTGACGGGCAGTCCTTCACGTCCGTTTTAATTATGTGTTTACATTTCCTTAGCTTAACGTCTAGAGAGAAGAACGTGTGAAAGGACACGACGAGTCTCCTGTGTTTAGGAAACGACTGCTGACACTCAGTCAGAGCAGATCACGTTATGTTGACCATGAATAGCGCCAGAGTCAAGAGAAGGTAAGCGGTTGGAACTGATGTGATGCTGGAGCTTGTCTCCAAGTACAATATCATTTACAAGACTCAGTTCTTGAGTTTTCATGTGTTTTTCTGTCCTTTTTACATAATGGGGGTCTATGTTATCATTTGATGCGGCCTCCTCTGAGTTAGACATTTTAAATTCTGATATATTTCCATAAGAATATCTTTGAAACATAACTGCAGACAAATAGTGAGATCTACAGTGGGAATCTATTCTCCTGAATTACTAAGCGATGGTGGCCCTCTATTTGAAAATCCCTTACGAGTCCAAAGCAAGAGAGCCTGTCTTAGTTGCCTGTCTTACATTCACTATTGGCTTCACACACACAGACACACAGACACTCAGGTCCCTTATGGGAGTCATCGCACAATCAAACGCCGCCACAAACCCCCCTGTCCTTTACCATTCGTCGTGGACGTGCGTAAGTGACAGGGTGATGGGAAAGAGGCATGACTGCCCTTTCCTCTACATTTTTGTGACCTTTTTAAAATTTGGAAAAAGCGCTCCGGGCTTTGAGTTGGTCCAGTGATGCTGAGAAACGAGCTTGTCTCTAAGAAAATTATACAGCACTTGGTGGCGCATTCGCCGACGAGACCACGGGTAGGATAAAAGTTCAGTAAACAGCAACGCTCAGTGGAAACTAAACTACAAACTAAGGAAAGTCTGTGGATACGGTTTGGATCTGATTTGACCATATACTGTATGTGCACAGGTCTAGCAAATATCAATATAATGATTTCTTAAAACTAATCATCACTTTGAGTTGACATGTTATGCTCAGTCTCATATTTAATGTAATTTGTACACCACTAGATGATGTCAGTGGTGTTTTCCATATCACTGACAGAAGCCGCGCTTCCCCTGGTGGCTCACTTAAACACCCCTTGCCCTTTCAGCCCCGGTTACCTAATAGCTGCCTCCGCATTGATCATCCCCCATGCTGTCTGTCACCTCCCGTGTGCCAACCCCAAGCACTCGATGAGCGCAGACAGATAGCAAGTCGTCACAAGGTACCGGCAGCCGTGACCTTTACAAGTTTGGGCCACAATTTACTAAAGATTAGCTGAGTCCAACATGTAAATAATCCAGAGAAAGGGCAGTAGAATCAATTTCGCTTTAGTTTAGATATGACTGTATCTTCTGTGGGGGAGAAGCAGTGGGACAGAACAGAAAACAATTACAAAGATTTAAGAGCAGAACGAAGAGGAAATGAGCAAAAAACGCAACGGAGAGACGTGACCTTTTTAGTTTGAAAAATAAAGTGCTGGGCCCTTTAAGAACTGTTCGCTTACGAGTCATCATTGGCTTCAATTTGTCTGAGCCTCTGAGAAGGTACATTTGCAAGCTGCTGAGATTTTATTTCTATGTTTCTCTATATGAGAGTCAAAACGTTCTGCTGTACTGCAATGGTTTCATGTCTGCATGTGCTCAGCTCCATGATGACACCTCCTACTGAAATGCTGACCTAAGGCACAGTATGTCCCCCAAAGTCCCATCACTGACATCCATTACGACAGAGTTCTCCGCTCATGGGACCTTGCTCTTCGTTTGGATCTGGGCTTGAAGCGTCGACAAGCTGCCAAGTTGCCAATGTCATCTCCATAACAGAGCTGTTGGCCCCCCTCAGGGCCAGGCCTACAGCGTTCGGGAAGGCGCTGCCCTGCGTCTTAGCAGTGGTCTCAATTTACGGGGCTTGGAAACGCGCGCCATCAACAAGCCAAAGCCTTAAACGTCGGAAAAGATGAGAGTCAGCACAGTTTGGAGCTTTATTGGAAATGTGAAATAATGACGTCAGTGTAACTCACGACTGGACTGGTGTGATGCACATAACTCTAGAAGTGGTGCCTCTCAAGGACAATTACCAGCTTCCTTCCTCTCCCAGCACTGAGAACACTGTGACCCCACATTACAGCCACGCCGTGAATCAACTTCATTGGATTACCTCCCAACCTTGACCCCCCGTCTGAGGAGGAGGAGGAGACCATCGCAGTGTGAGAACTCATCTCCCACTGAACTGTTTCAACCTAGATGCTCCAGTAATGTTTCAGATGTTTTGGACCCTTTAGCTGTTGTTTATTGGAGACCTCTGTCAAGGCTCAGCTGAGATAAGGGATGTGAAAAACCAGCAACTGCAGCAGCAAACGTCCATTTGCAGCGAGCGACGGTGAACACACACGCGCGTTGTGTTTGTTTTTCACAATAAAGTTCAAGTAAGTGACAGCCGCCCTGAATATCAAGTGCGCAGATCTTCCGCGGTTGTCTTTGTTGCCGCGGATTGTCATGAAATGTCATGATTCAAACATGCCTTTCCTCTCCATGGTTACTGCTGCCCTTTAGAAAACCGGCGATATGTTGCATTCACAGACTCAGACCACCACATGAATAGATGTCAAGAGATGTTATCAGCAACATTTCAACCTTTTTGAAGTATCAAAAGGCTGCCTAAACATGTCTGAACATGTGGCTGAATTACTTAAGGCTGCCAGGAACCCACTGATGTCCTTGATGGGATGTGATACCCATGTAATCAATCTTGAATGGATGCCTCGTGCTCCGAACACTCTTCGCATTATAATATCTATAGATATAAAAGCTGGAGTGATGCAGACAGGACAGGAGGCGAGAGGAATGAGCCGTGTCTGAAATTGTACACGCTTTGGCCTTTTTAAACATAAGCTTTGTGATAAAAGTCTCGTCTTATCAGCTGCTGTGATAACAGACTGCTGTTAAATTCCAAAGGGGGCGCAGGGAGGCAGAAAACTGTTGACTCCAATTACAGATTTAATTGGTATTAGTCTCGTCATCCAACACAATCCGGGGCCTTTCCAACGCGCATCAAAATACATCAAAAGCTGCCACGTAATCGCTGAGAAAGAACCTTACTTTAACACTGGCCAGGGTATGTTTCTCTGCATCTAACACAGGGGAAAAAAAAGCCTCAATCGAAAATCATTTCAAACCAGCGGGAGAGCAGTGTAACAGACTTCCAGGGCAGCGGCGGCGGCAAGAGCTGCTGCATCCACAGTCTCTGGCTCTTCAATTGAGTCTCTCTAGTCACGTAAGGTGCGTGGGCGAGTGAAGGCTCTGGTTTCTGTCTTTGCCGGCCTGTCGGTTTCATCAGCGGGCGCACCGCTCTGTTACTCGACATCCTCCTCCAGAGAAGACACCTGCTGTTTTCATCTTGAAATCTCATGTCGGTCTGTGATCAATCACTCCCTGTCAGGAGAAAGCAGGGCTGATCCATAGCCGGCGCCGCTCGGGCCGCTGCGAGTTGCCCGCGCGCCAGGCCGAACGGCGCCGGCTCATCGCTCGCATGTGGCTCTCCTCTGTCAATACCAGGAGAAATATCAGAAATTGTTACGCCCAAGGAGCAAAACCTTTCAATGTAGCTACTTTGAACCCATCAGCGTCAATTCACAGGTAACTCTTGTGTAAGGGCTGAGTAATATTTGATTCCTGGCGAACCACGGATGTGCCACCAGAAGCAAGAAAGGTAGAAAGACAAGGACGGCCTTGAATGTGGGTGACTTTCCCAGCTAATAGTGCTGTCAGTGGCTAATCACACTGTCAGCTACCATTACCGTAAAGGCGTCCATCTTGTCCCTGTAATCAACTTTAGCCCGAACTAAAAAGGGCTCGAAATCTTGGATGCGTACAGTAACCTCACCTCTTTTCAAAGTTTCTCCCGAGGAAACTTTGCTGCATGACGTTATTTGTCTCCTTTCACGTGCAGTTATTTACTGTAGGTATTTTAACGATTGTGTTTTGTTTGTTTTTTCCTTGAACCCCGCCTCCTAAAAACATATGCAGCTTTACTGTGTTCGTTAGTGACATATAGGCACAGAAATGAAGATATGAGGGATGTAGTAACAGCCTCCTGTGGGTGTTACACTGTCATCACAGTTGACAGACAACACTTTCATCAGTGGTTTGTGTACACGCACGTGTGAAAGGCACCGACAAACGAAAGGAGACAACACGTACGTATGGATTTATTTTAAACTGCCGAGATCAATAATGTAACGTAATATACATCAGTGTTTTTCAAGCCACAGGCCAAAGTCAAAAGACGCTCAATTGATAACGATAAACAATGAAGAAGAGCAGCAGGTCTTCTCTGTCTGTCTGTAGCTGTACACGTACTGTACTCCTGCACACAAGCGCAGGGAAATAGAAATGTGCAGATGCTGATTGACGCGGGCTGGGTTGATTCACCAGGAGCACATCCACAGCGCGGCACAAAACATGCCTGACATGCTTTGAGACCAGCGGAGCAGCTCAATTTGCATTTCTCATTAAAACAGCATCATGTGTTTTTGCTGCTACGTTAGCGGACGCACACCTAAAAAGTACACGAGTATCAACTGGAATAACTGTCCCCGTTTTTCCTCTCATTCTCTCTTTTTTTCAGCAGTGAGTGACCCGTTTTTTTTCCTTCTCAATTAGTTAAATCAGACCAACCGAGCCAACTTTTTAAAAGGACTATGTGTCAGATTTCTCTGCCCCTTGTAATCCACATCAAAGCGGTAAATAGATTCCTCCTCCTTAGACACACAAATCAAACATGTTGGTTGTTGTTTGTCAGTGCCGCAGATGTCGTGTGCTCTTATTAATCTCTGTAATTTCAACAGACATAAGGGGGGATGCTATCGTTTTTGTGTCACCGGCTGAGCGCTGGAGCATTGGCTTATTGGTTATGGTTGAATTATTCATTTGAACCACAGGATTGCTGCTTGGCTATGTGGTCCATGTCAATGACTGTCTGGGAGCTTGACGACTGCTGGGAAGGGCCCGGCGACGGCAGAGCGAAAATGATCCGCGCTCTCTGCGCTAACTTTTCTTCATCAGCAGAACTGCAACACTTTTTTTTTTCTTTCTTCTGCCAGCGTGATTGATCTTGACCCTGATCCAGCGTTGCTTTTTTCATCACCGGCCGCATTGCACAATAAAACATTTTCAACATGCTCAGATATCTGCTGATGAATTGATCCGTAGCACTGCGGCAGTGTAGTAGTATTTCATGATGATTCATGTTGTGGTAGAATTGATTATATTAAACTGCTGCAGTTTATGCCACTCGCTCCACAGCAACATGCATCCAAAGGTCTGGACGAGCCGTCAGTGACTCCGAGAAACTTTTCATGATGCTTTTCTTTTTTCTTTTCCATTCCCTGAAGTTATACTTACATTGTACTATCAGTAACAGCATTTCCTACTGGGAACCTCTAACCTCAACTTGTTTATCAATTATTCTACAAAGCCAAATATTTCTAGGTTCTAAAAAATATATAGTTGCTTTCAGGAACGTGAGCAAATCAAAATATTGTTCAAATCAGTGTCAGGTCAAAGATCACAGATGCTTGTTAATAATCACAACAGTAATTGAATCACTTACATCCATGCCAAGAGTTTAGCTTCTCAGACATGAAGGCTGGTTGTATCATGATCATAAACATATATTCTGATCTTTTTCTTGGCTTTACGACAATTATTTATTATTTAATCTAAAGGTGATTAATAAAATGTGTAGATGTTTTTCCAACCATAATGATTCTTCAAAGTATTAATAAACCGTTGATTACAGATTAGCGAGGCCCTTATTATGAGCTGGTTTCTTATTTTCCAGCTGTATCTGCTCCTGCTCTGGTTGTCACACATTTAGCGGTTGCTTGTGCACAACGTGTTCTGTTATGGATGTCCACATTCATGCCAGATATGTTTGGCACCGTCATGAGAGTTGACATGGAAGTTTAATTCCATATGTTGACTGAACTAAAGTATCGCGGGGCCCCTTAAGCCCACCAATGATAATGCCAAATAAAACGTAATAGCCCTAGAGCCTATGATTCATGTCTTCATCCCTGCAGCTACATTAAACAAGCATTGATCGTCCCCAACGCCCACCCTAATCCTAATGCAAAAAAAAAAAAAAAAAGCGTGCAAATTCCCCCAGCAGATATTCCTCCGCTTTCTCTCAGAGTCTGTGCTGAGTGTGTGCAATCAATACATGCTTTTGGGTGTAAAATAACCTTTTGATGACCAGTGAGGAAATGCAGGCCATTCAGACCGTTTCTCACACACCCTTATTGATTCCCCCATCTGTGCCCCCCCCCCCACTCTCTCCTCACTCCAGCATGCCGCTATACTCTCTCCTTTATCCCGGCGTTCACTGGAAATCCTCTTTCTATACAGCTGTGAGTTCAACAGCACATGTGGTTAAAAGTGCCGGAGCTGGGGCGATGGATCCTGCTCCACCCGTTCACTTTGCCTCTGTGGTTAGAAAGGTTAGTTTGGCCGGTTTGCCCCCCCCCTCGTGTTCAGGGGAAACGTGTCCTGCTGTGCTTCTTCAGCTGAGCAACACAGTCGTGATTTTGCTCCTTGGTGCTTTTTTTTTGTAAGGAATCCTGCTTTGTTTGGGAGGAGAGTGGGTAAAATGCAGCTGTAGCGTATTCGTTTATTAAACAGATTTCAGACTGAGAAAACGCTAAAGGTATGTTTTAGGACAGCTGGAAGTTGATTTATGTAAGCAGAGAGGCTGGGGGGTCAGTAAACCTAATATCCTTAAACTCAGTCATGAATTCTAGTCGCGTGTGCACATAATCTGCTGTAAATCTGTCACCAATGTCTCTTTTTTTTCTCAATTTCCCATTTTTGTATTCAATACGGTGCTCAGAAAACTCACTAATTGCCTTTTAGAAATAATGATGGTTCATGTTCTCTTCTGCACTTATTTTCCCCCAACTTGATCAGATTCCCCCTTAAAGTACATCCTCTGCATCACAATATTTGAACCTCATGGTCCCCGGTAGAATTTATTTAATGAAATATGTTAATAAATCTCCTCTTTCCGCCAGAGTAAGCAGACTCAGCTTCCTTTGTGGACTTTGGCACCAGCCAAATAAGATTTGTTCCCTACATCGCGGCCATTTACTTAGTCTGGCGGCTTATTACCGTGCTTGTGTTGCAGCATAATCGACAGTGGAATGAGAGGCTAAGACTAATTTGCTAGGTCGTTAGGTTAAGGGGAAAGTTATCACAGGGGACGAGCGCACGCTGCAGATAAGCCAGTGGAACACGCGCAGGGTGGGAAACAAACGTGGAGCAGCTCAGTGTGACAGCTGGAAAGACCTGGACATTACCAATATTCTCCTGTTTCTCTGCCTTTTAAGGATGCGCTTCTACTTCAAGCAAACCCAGGGTCTTGAGAAGGATTATGCAACATCTCCTGTCTCTGCACACGTGGTTTGGATGTGTTGGCGCACACTTGTCTGAGTCACAGTCAATAGCAGCCATTGATTGTATGTAGAGTGTGTGTACGCACCTCTATTTGAGACACACAATGAAAACTGTAACTGTATAATCTCTTGTTTCTATGTGTTACTGTGGATATTTGTGAATGGCTTCTTCTGGTATTTGTGCCGCAGGATGTCGTGTACCTGAGGGTTGTTTTTTTTTTTTTTAGCACGTTGGCGAGAGAGCGGCAGCTCAGCAGCAGCAACTGCTCCAAGACATCGTCATCACTCTTCGCCTAACGAGCCCAGGGTGAGAGAGGGAAAGGCTGGGCAGTCGGGGGCGGGGGAGTGCCACGCGGTGCCGAGGGAAGTGACACCAGCTGTCTATGCGAACGCGCGCGAGACTCAGGTGAGGCCGCGCCGATGGAGTTCGCTGACGTATCCGTGTCGTCCGTAAACCTTTCACAGTGTTTACAGTTTGACCACAGCACATCATGATTTCATGCCCTCTCACCCGATATCACTCCATAGTAGCTGATAACAGCTAATCGGCCACCAGTGTTGTTAATCAGTGTAAAGATCCCTGCAATTTCCTAAGCGGCACTGCTTCTTTTTTTTATCCTTTTTCTATATTTATATATATCTCAAGGCCCCAGAACCTGGGCAGAGAAAAAGGCAATTAAGCTAATGCAGTATGGGTGTCATAAGGTTGTAGATATTTCAAGAGCAGAGCAATTTACCACTTGGAAAAAAAGAGGAGTGGGCTCGCATAAAACATTCTCCTCTCGCACAGATTTATTATGCTTTTAGTTGTGTTATATGTGATACAATTAGCGGTAGGTGCCAATAAGTCTCGCAGCTCAAGGACGTGGTCATCGCCTGGCCATCTGTCATTAATTGCATTCTCCTGTTACGGGGCAGGCGGGCCGGCGTGCGGGGCAGGCCCGAGGGGGGGGGGAAGAGTTGAGCCGTGTCTCACTAGGCGCATCTCACCACAGGTGTGGGCTGAACATTTATGTCAGCGTGGGTGATTCACAGAAATAGGACGCTGGGCTTGTCCTAGAAATGAAAAGTTGTAGCTGTTTGTCCGATTGCAAGCTACTTTTTGGCGCAGCCGAATTGTTGGGCTCGGACCGAGGACGTGCAGAGCCGACGTCTTTCTAGACGAAACGCTTTCTTACAGCAGAATCTTACAGCGGCCTTATCATCTCATTTGGCCGTGTCGTCTTCATTAGGGAGCAAATGGGTGCAGAACTGCAGAGGGCAGCAATGATATGTACAAGGAAGGCCTCTGAGTGCCCTGTTATCTGTGAGAGGGGAGGGCAGACCTGACTGCAAGATGTCCCACGGTGCTCGCACGCACAGTACAGCGTGACTTATGTCTGCGGGAGCAGCCGAGCCGCCTCTTAATCTACTCGTTTTAATCAGGAACCTGGGAATCGGAGGCTTTATGGTCCCCGTTTTATGAGCATTACATTAGTGACTCTGATACCCGGACAGTACAGCACAAAGCCGATCTCGTTTTCCGCTCAGCCGTAATGGACGTGTTTCTTCTTGGTTTCAGGGAAGCGCCTGCTGATACCGGTGTTCCTATTGCTTTTTAACAGCTTGCTTGCAGGCCCCGGCGGCAGCGCAGCGGCACCCTTTGTCAAGAGCTGTTAAGGTGCATTGTGAAAATTTAAAAGCAGGTGTGAAAAGCTTCATATAGGTCAAATCAACCCCCGGTGTCAGGCTGATGTGGTCTACTCCAAACAGGATGCTTACCCACAGCCAAGAAACGCAATCATACCAGTAGCACGCTGGTATGAGAGCTTTGCCATTTTGCACATGAATGTATTTAACGCGCACGTTCACAAGATGACAGTGTCAGTTTTTTGGGGGGGGTTTTTGTAACGAAACGCACGGAGCCTAAGATAGCCCTGCGTGAACGTGTCATTAGTCCACACCCTCCACCGAGGTGTCACTGGTGTTTGCAAGCTTAATGGGATTTGATCTAAATTTAGAGGGATCATGTCTGGCTCGCGGCCTGCGTCGCGCGTACCTGGGCAAATTGCTACTTTGCGCAGCTTTTTTTGACAATGTGTCATGACAAAGAAGAGTCGCTGCTGCCAGGGAGGACATGAGACGCGGGGTCTATTTTGGGGGAGTCGGGAGGCACCGCGTTCTCCTCTCATCAGCGGGAGCGAGGAAAAGCAAGATGGCACCCTGTGGCGTTGTTGAAGGACAGGTGGGAAGATGAGTTCCTGACGCTCTTTGGCATGTGTGCGCCAAATCGCCCGTCACGTCAGGGTCTGACAGCGTTCATTTTGTCGGTGAGGGTTTGACTTGACAGGTTGGCGGAGATGCAAATGATCATTTCCTGCTCCTTTTTACTTGGGACTTTGAAAGCCAAAGGTTGGCAGGTGGAAGTTGTTTAAGCATTCAAAGCCGTAAAACTGTCGGAACCGTCTTTGGGTGGGTTGACGGACTCGTGATTGACAGGTTTTTATGACTGAACTGGCAGAGTACACGCAAACAAACAGACAAGGGCAAAGTCAACATGTTTGAACTCTTGGAGGCCTGATGAAAACGAGGAAACGCACTGTTTCGAACTGGCTCGGCATCAAAGCCCAAAAGCTGGTGAATCCGAGTTTGCGTCTGCACGGATGAGATAGATACGATAAGATGAGCAGCGCTGTGACAAGGCAAAATCTGTAATTTACCTCAATCTTCTAATTGTGAATTAATTCAATAAGTGTGCAAAATGGCTCATCTGAGACATCTTGAGATTTGTAAATATTTTGAAAGTATTTGTTGAAGGGGGTGCAGAAGAATAGGCACAGAAAGGGCCCTCTGATGGGCTGGGGAATAGCAGGCTGGGATACACCATCTGGCCTGCTTTGCATATTCTTTCCATTTGAATTGCAGATTGAGGTAGACGGGAATTCGGGGATGCGAGCTGTGGCAGACTTCACAGGGAAGCAACCAAAGTAAATAACTGGTTTGAAGGTGATTTATTTCCTTTGTAAAGACTAATTGGGTCAAATTAAGATCCTGTGTTTTTTATATATAATCAGTTTTCTTTTCCGTCTTCAACTGTAACTGTGGTTTGTCAGCGGAGTGGTCATCAAGGAACAACCTGTGACCCGGTTGCGTTGGCAGCATCACAATGCGATAGGTATCCTTCTCCTTCATTCACGATAGAAGCAGAATAGTGGGTTCAAGGCTGTGTTATTGTGATTCGTGGTTGTGTGAGCACATGTTTAAATGTTCCCATCATTCGTTTTCAGCGCTTGTACAGTCGTAGTCCTGCAGACGTTTCTCTGGTTGTAAACTCCCACACCGTGATCGCCAGCCTTAATAATTACAGCCGTTCCATTTCCAAGGAGTCCCACAGACACTGAGATGCGTGGGACCCAGACGCGCTCGTCGTAGGCAATTTCAAGGACTTTGTTTTTACTTAACACTTTTAAAATGTCGGTTATAATATGCAACTGTGGTCGATGTTTATGAACAACCGTAAAGGCAAACTTAGCGTAGCGTCACAGCCGGGCCATTATACCATAAAAATTAATGTCCGTGAAGAAAGGAGAAGAGAAGAGAGGACAATGCAATCATTAAATCGGAAATTACTGCTGTGTCACTCAGATGAATGCTGTGCATAATAACAGCATTGTAGGTTTTAGTGCACTGGGAAACGCGGCACAAAATAATCTTTAAACAGAAGTGACAAAATGGAAAAATAGCTGTTTCTACATGGTCAGGAGAAGAAGACACTAATAGGATTTGGTACAAAAGACAAACCTAAAGAACATTTTCTGATTTCTCAAAAGTGAAAACACTTAATAACACCCCAAGGCATCGAAAAACAGATCTGTCGAGTAGTTCGGAGAGGGAGCCAGAATATATGAAACTCTCAAAACTTGGCCACTGACTCAGAGCAGCTATTGGAAAAATCAATAGAAGCAGATGCCCTATTTTCCCTTCATCTTGAAAACTGATGTATTAAAAAAAAAAAAAGCCCCATCCTCAAAGGTTAATGCCTGTTCTCTCGGCCCGTGTAGGAGCACTTGAGCCTGGGGACACGAGGTCTGATAGAAACAGGAACTGGGATGGAGTGCACATGGTCAGGAACATCTCTGGCATTTCATCCTCCCGTGGAAGTGATGCAACGCCGCCCTGACATTATTCAACCCTGAGACGATGAATCGGGCGCAGACGGAGCCCGCGCCACGACGCCGTATCTGGGTTGGGAGGCTATAAAAGCGTCGTTGTGCTGAGGATGCCAAGCGGATTTAGATTACGTCCATGCATTTATGACAGATTATCGAAAACACCGTCAACTTGAGTCGGAATTCTTTAACTGGGCTGGGTAAAGTCAGCTAGGATCAAAGTACGTCCTCGGCTCCTTAATCTGTGGCCGATCTGGCCATTTATGAAACACTTTCAACCCTAAAAGCAGTCTGCTGAGATAATGGAAAATTCCCGGTGGGTCACAGAATATAAATCTTTTCTTGCCCTTGATCTAAAAGCTTCGGTGTATTTTAAGTTGTGTGGTCGAGAGGCTGAAGTAATGAGGGATATTATCTCAATGAGTATTACTGGGTTCCAGGTGGGTTGCGGCCATTCGATGTGGGTGGCTGTTCAAGAGGAGAATTTGTGGAAATGCAGTCCAACTGTACGCGTCAGGTGTTAATGTTAACTGCTCCTTCGCTTGGTTCACTGTACGCCTTTCTGTTGACTGTAACTTCATCAAAAGAGCTTTGCATAACATATTTGTTTGCTGATTACATAAAGCTTGGCATCCCACGCTTGCCAATGGCAGCTCCCGACCACCTACTTGTTAACTAATGCTTTGGGGGCCTGCAATTTTAAAAGAAGCGCGATTATTCAGCACCTTGAAGTTGCGGGAAATTACGTATTCGCTTGTTTCGCATCGTGTACGTGTCCGATTTGGATTCTGATCCCCAGGGGGCTCTCTGAAAAGAAGTGACTGCAGACAGAGGCAGAGGAGCAAGCTGACCCGAGAAAAGGACACACAAGAAGCTGCCACAGACAGCAGATTAAACTTTATCACATTTAAAGGACTGGGACCTTGAAATAATGCACATTTAATATGATTACCTGCCAATAGAGCAAGAAGGGGAAAAAAACACCCACATGTCTCCTGAGTGTTGCCGTAAGTCTGCCTTGACCTTCAGTGAACACTGGCCTTAAATCTATGTCCTCCTAAACTTGATTTTGGTTTGAAATGGCCAACAATTGTTAAGGTGGAAGCTTTTTAATCCAGGACTGAACTATTTACTTCTTACCTAGGGCACTTTTTTTCCTAAACTTTATTAATAATGCATAAAAAAACATTTTCAGCTGTTGGTTTAATTCTGTCTCGCTTTTGACAGAATCATGTTTTCACAGCTCATTCATCCTGACTGAGTGTGATTTCCTGTTACCTGCGTTGTTGTTGTTGTAGTTGTTGTTAGGGAGCAGTTGCTTGGTTTTGTTTTTTCATGAGCAATCAGGCACAAATGATGCGTCCCTGTTATTTGGCTTATTGGTTTGACTTGTTGTTGCTGGTTGCATGTATTTATTGCATGAGATGACAATAGGTTTGAGCTTTCATTCCTACCATGGGTCATCAGATCAGCTACGACCAGATCAAGTGCATGTTGCGTCTAGATCCTGCTGCAGTGCACGTCCTGGGAGGTTTGTTTTAAAAATAACCTGTAAAAGGCAAGTCTTCCCGCATTAATGAAGTCTTGTGAAACATGAATCCGCTGCTGCCCGAGCGTCACGTGTCAGCTCCTGCGGCTCTTGTTGGGATCGGCTGGATATGTTTGGCCGGCCAGATTATAAGTTGATTGGCTCTGTTGGTAATGATCTGCATTAGCTCCATTACTGGAAACTATAAAACGGCAACAGAGAATGGACTCAATCTTGTTAATATCAATTTCCTTAATGTTAAAAGCACCGAGGTAGATATCTAAGAGGGAGGTGTAGCGGGGGAGGCAGAGAGAGAAGGGGGAAGAAACGTTCTGATGCACTGCAGCAAAGTAAGAGCGTATCTAATCTGACACCTAGCACTCCTGGCTAATGTCTTGATAGGGCATAAGTGGATCATTTCTGCCTTTAGAAAAATTTCCGTAGTGCACCTTGAAAGACTGAACGATCCCTGTGCCTGTTCTCTGAACTGTGCCCCTTTGTCCTTTTGCTGTTCGTGTAATATTTTCTCTGTCTCCAACCGTATTGATTTCAGATTACAGCCGCTTTATGTTTCCCTGTATCCCATGCTTTGCTGCAGTGAGATACCTCACACCGCTGCCTACTGTAGTGTAGGTTTCCAGCTCATCAAGCCCAAGGGCTGTTTATAGTTCTTCTGTAGCAGCGGTTCAAATGTCAGCACAGATTCCTCCACGCTCGTCGGTGCCGCGGTGTATGGCGAGTCTTTGTAAGAAATGCATGTCCAGCTTGATGCGGGAGATGGGAGGAGCGTGGTCATCGATCACATCTTTGCTTTGTCATGGCTGGAATGAAAGCAGGGCTGGGCGGGGCTCGCGTTAAGTAACCGGCTCGCCAGCACTGGTGCAGACCTTTCCCGGTTGCACGGCAATAATCTGCGTCCTTTACACCCTGCAAGGTCAAGATAAACAAATCACTATCTTTTCACTATTTATAGCAACCTTGGCGGCGCTGTGAAGGTTAAAGCACAGAATACTCGCCGGCTTATTCTCCTCGTACAGCTGCTTTGACTTTGGAGTGACGCCGGATTGAAGGCTTCATCACGCGAGTGACTCAGCCCTTAATGTATGCTTTCACATGTAAATGTCTGACCAGTGGATCGTTTATTAACCGTAACCACTGCTTTTAGCGCTGATCGCATATAGGGAGGAGAGAGCCAACAATGCGGCGACGCTGCAAGTCAACAATTACCCAACGGATGGCGAAAATGACAGGGTACACGTCAGCCAGTAGCGTGTCCCGCTCTGCACGATTGATGAGTTCATTTATCTCTCCGTGGCCCGTCTTCTGGCTCCTCACCCTTCTGTTACTGTGAAAATGAATAGCCCCCGTAAAATGGGGAAGTAGTGTCCCGAAGAAAAAAAATCTGTCTTTACAATACCACAGAGGCGTATTTATTTCATCTTAAAGGGGAGGTTTGAGGTCACCCTCCAGTCCTTCCCCAGTGACATTTTCCAACTTGACATTCTGTGACATTTCCAGTTAAATATTGCTGATATTCCTGCAGAGGAATTAAAAGCATGTCTAAAAGGGACACCGGCATTAAAGCGCCTTCTCTCCCTTTCTGTCTTCCTCCCTCACTCCCTCCTTCTCTCTCCATCTCCGTCTATTCATCCTCAACAGTCTGCTCCCATCCTCCTCTTCATGCGGCAACACAGGCTTACATGCTCACCTACTAAGTGTGGTTGACTTGCATCTGCAGGTATTACGAGAAGTCTGTTTAATCCAGAGGGATTACCAAAAATTCTATCACCCAGAAAGTACGGGACATGGGCACCAACTGTGGTGCGGGGGTATTGGAGCTGCAGAAAGCTTATGATGCTATTTTGAGCAAAAATTCAAAGATTTATGTGCAATAACATGTCAAAAGCACGTACCACACTGCAGAATATTACATTTTTACATCAAAATAACAGCCTTGAGATCATCTTGATTGTACGCTGACTGTAATGCAGAGGATGCCAGTCGAGGGAGCATCATTTACTATGTCTCTCGTAGGGGTCAGCGGCCCTTAGGTGGCGAAAACAGGACACATTAAACAACAGCAATGACTTTGCACAGATCATTAATAACACGGAAGGCGCCCCACTCACGCAAATTGGTGTCGTTTGATGTCAGAGCTGTCTTTCCCACTGAAGAAGCTGTCAAAGCCACCAGAGAGACAAGAGCAAGTTTAGCTACTGTAGCAAGACAGGATTCCCCCACCCACCCCCAACCTTAACATTAATCAAATATGCAGCTCCTGAGTGGAGAAGATTACAAATTCGATTAATAGGAATGGCAAAGGCTTGAGCTTGTCCCAACCACGCCAACTAATCCACTTGATATTTGATTCAAGGATTTTGACTTTATTGTCATTCCAAGAAAAACCATGTAGAACGAAGTATTGCACTGAAGGTCTTGGTATTGTAAAGAATAATACATACTATGAAATGTAAAAATATTTTATACAAATATTAAAGACATTAAAGAATAAGACGTTAATAATACTAGATGATATAAGTAATTCTGGAGGACATTAATAGTCTCAACAGATGCAGTCAGCATTTTAGGAACAGCAGCAAATGTACAGTACAGACACATCGGGATAGATAATATTATGTAATATATTGATGCTACTCTATGTAGATGATACTTCCACCAAACTAAGCTGTATGTGTAGCCATATCAAATTACACAGGTTCATGGAACCATGCACGCTATAAAACACACTCATCTGTATCTCTGCTCAACCTACAGTAGAACACAAACGATGAGTGGTTCTCACTCACCTAGCGAACAGCTGAGCTACAAACAAAAAGAGTTTTCTTTCTTTCTGTACTGCATTGCAAACACCTGACGAGACAAGACCTGTCCACAGCTGCAGGGAAGAATAGTGGAGATGGCTCAGAGAGAAGGGGGAGACACCGAACGCCAGTCCAAGGCTGGGAAAAGATAACATAAGATAAGATATTCCTTTACTGAATTATTACAACAGCTACAAAGGATTACAAAAGATATGTGGTGCAAAAGGATGAAATGTGCAAAAAGGATGTGCAGATTTACAATATTTACAAATACAGTGCAAAGATTTACAAAATATACAGGGTGGGGCTGTTAGACTGACTGGTTGTACAGTCTACCAGTAGTGGGGATGAAGGACCTGCGGTATCGCTCCTTCCTACACTGTGGGTGGATCAGTCTCCACTCAAGGAGCAGCTCAGAGCCTCCACTGTCTGATGCAGTGGGTGAGAAAGCGTGGTCCATGATGGATGTCAGCTTGGCCAACATCCTCCTCCACAGACTCCAGTGGACGCCCAGGACAGAACTGGCTCCTGACCAGCTTGTTGAGTCTCTTTCTGTCCCGGTCTGTGCTGCCTGCTCCCCAGCAGACCACAGCGTAGTGAGAGCAGAGGCTACCACAGAGTCACAGAATGTCCTTAACAGAGGCTGCTCACTCCAGAGGACGTCAGTCTCCTCAGCAGGTGGAGGCAACTTTGGCCCTTCTTGTACAGGGCGTCGCTGTTGTGAGTCCAGGTACTTAAAACTGTCCACAACCTCAATGTCTGAGCCCTGGATGCTCACCGGTGTGTGATGTGGTGGTTTCCTCCAGAAGTCAGTCACCATCTCCTTCGTCTTACAGGTCTCACACCAGTCCACAAAGTCCATGATCACTGACCTATACTCCAGCTCGTTCCCCTCCAACACACAGCCAACAATGGCAGAGTCATCGTAGAGCTTCTGGAGGTGACAACTGCTAGTGTTGTATGTGAAGTCTGATGTGTAGCGTGTGAGGAGGAGCCCCAGTTCTGGAAACAACCACCTCAGACACACAGTTCTGTAGCCTCACGTACTTTGGCCTGTTGGTGAGGTAGTCGATTGTCCACGCAGCCAGTTGTCCGCCCACTCCTGCCCCTTCCAGCTTCTGTCTCAGAAGTCCCGGCCGAATGGTGTTGAAGGCGCTGGAGAAGTCAAAGAACATGACCCTCACAGCGGTTCCAGGTGAGTCAGCGCCCAATGCAGCAGGTAGATGACGGCGTCATCCACCCTTGATGTTTGGCCTGTAGGCAAAGTGCAGCGGGTCCATCGCAGTGCTCACCACAGAGCAAAGGATGAGGATGCATCTCTCCATGGTCTTCATCAGGTGGGAGGTAAAGGTACTGGTCTGTAGTGGTCCGGAACCACACAGGAGGTAGAGGTTGAGACTCAAGCTCAGGTTGAAGATGTACGTGACCACCTCACGAAGGGAAGGAGTCAGATGGGAGCTAGGATCTGCCAGATTTAGTAAACGACTGATTAAAACTAGTTTACCAGGAGCTGAGGGGGGACTTTATCTGCACACGCTGAATACACTGGTACAGTTCATCAGGCAGTGTAATTAAACAAGCACCCATCAATGTTGACAGCAACCAGTCGAGTCTTTGACTTCATTGCCTCCTCGGGGTTGCATGACTTATCCAGTCACTCGCTGAGACTTACATCAGATGCACCTCTGCTCTTAGTGGCAATGTTTAGTGTATACAAGACCCTTTAAGTGTTTCTTATTGATTCATTAGATCATTAGCGCAAACACAGAATCCCTGAAAGCGGCTGGCGACACACCATCAGCTGCCGTTCGTCTAGCTTAACCACGCGCCTTCTTTCGGTGTGTGAGAGTGAACTGAGCTACTGCTCCACTGAGACACTGCCCCTGCAGGACCCCATCATGCTGCACTGACGATGGGCATCCAGCCGGTCAGTCCTCAGGTGATTAACGGAAGCAGGTGCAGCGGTGACTGTGTTTGTGGTTCTAGTTTGATTGTTAGTCAAACGTCTTTGAATGTGAATCCCGTGATCCATTGTCAGTTTTTAAAATATGGATTGGTGCAGCATGGACTTTTATTATATATTTTAATAGGGGCATTGACAGAATAATCTTGTGTAGTGTAAGTTGGTTTTTCTCCTGTGTTTGTGTCATCTTGCTCTTTCTGTCCTTGGTGACAGAGTCAGGCTCTGTCTCTGCCTCGGACTGATTCATGTGCCACGTCTGCTCTCCCCACACATCATCCACGCTCATCACAGAAAATCTCTCTGTAAAAAATCTATGATAAATATGGTTCTACACCCACCTATAAATCTTTGTCATTAGAGGCCTCGGGATTTCATTTTCTACTTCCATTGCCAACAAGATAATGATCAGTGCCTAGGGTCGCTGAACAAAACCATAATTGCACAGAATTTCAATGCCCTCAAATAGCAACTTTTTCCAATGGCTGAATTTCCACTTTGTAAAACCGCTGCTCGAGTCTGCAGCATCAAGCCTTTTAACATTTGGACACAGCAGTGGAAAGAGGACACAGAATCAGATGTGCAGCAGGAAATAGTAATTGATTGTAATCAAAATGTAAAGTAAGCCAGAGCCATCTCGCTAATGGATTTAATAGTTTATTCGACTGGAGAGGTGAATCAATCTTAAGATATTGACCACAGGATCCTGACGGATTTAGGATGGGCCAAAGGGCCATCGCAGGACAGGCCAGTGAGTTCGCTGCAAGAAGGGTGGCGCTTGGATAAAGTCCTGGGGTGTAAGCAGTTTAGCATATTGAAGGAAAATTAACCTTCCGCTGAGGGAGAGTCCAAGACAAGCAAATCCTCTTTCATTTGTTAATTCATTCATTAGTCCAGGAATGACAGGGCTGCTAAGGACGCAGTAGCGATAAGTTTCCAAAAGTTCCTCAAAGACAAAACGCTTTCAATAACTTACAGAAGCTGTTTACCACATTCTGCCAGTAGGAGGTTATTAATATTGGATAGATTTCATTTTGAAATGCAAACAGGAGTTTAGAGCCTCGCTGTGGCTGAATAAAGCGCTTGCCATTAAAATGATGTGTGCTCTCTCCGTTGCCAGGTTCCACTGCGAATATTTCCTCGAGGATAATGCAGGATCAAGCGCTCACGATATTGACATTGTAAGCATGGTGGTGATGGAGGGTCTCAGCAGTTAGTAGCCCTCGACGGAGCGCAGCCCCCCCCCCCCCGTCTCTCGTGGCCAGTGTCAGAGCCAATCAATGCCGCAGTAAAACATAAAACAACTCTAGTGAATAAAATATGGATTATGAACCCTCTCAGTCTTCATCTCATCCCCATGTGTACACGTACATGTGTTGCATATTTTCTCAGTAAATAGAGATTAACCGCTAACCTATTTACGTGTGCTTGGCGCTGGCACACGGCCGTGCAATCAACACAGAGCACTTGCTTCAGTTTGCAAAAAAATTAGAAGTGAATTTTTTGATTGTCCCATTAAAGAGGGCCGTCATTACGACGCGGCAAGGACAATTTGCATGCTCTAATCGGCAGAATTTGAACGAGGCTCCAATCAATTATGCTCATTATCCAAGCTACTGATTGGTATGTGGACGGACGCGCAGCCTGCCAAGGTAGTGGCGTGGTTACCGGGCGTGCACGCACACACACACGCACACATGCACAGGAAAAAGAAACATGATTTTAGCAGCTGGCCTGTTTCTCACATGTGTGCCAAGACGCTTCCCCTAGCGCAGCCGGGGGGAAGCCATGCACCTGTAACGCAAGGTGAGGGTTTGGATTCATCCAGAACGTGCGAGGTTGCAGTAACTGGTCAATAACAGCTCACCAGAACATCTGTAAATGTGATGATGTGACGTTTCTTATGTTGTCCTCATTGGTGGGCTTATCTCAAACCGCTGGCGTTAGACAAGAAGGCTCCCACCCACACACTGTATCTGCACCATAGTTGAGACACAAGCATAATAATATTAATAATAATAATAATAATAATAATAATAATAAAGAGTCTGCAGTTTTTCAGGCTCCAGAGGAATCCCCCATCAAGGTTCCTCCTGCATCCGGCTGAAGTGCTTGCAAACATTCCTACCTCCAACACTTTGCCAACTTGAGGAATGCCTTGGCAGTTATTAGATAAGGTTTCCCTCGCCTCGTGATGGTACCCACGCTGCTTTCTGTGCCATCGGCTTAGCTAGGCTGCAGGGCGATATTTGCGCTGGTGAGTATCTCGAAGATAATGCTGCTGTTGGCAGGTTAAATGACTGGACGACAGCCAAATGCACAAAGGCCCCCGCTACAAATCGGCTCACCCCCTCTGGCGAGCGAGCTTCTGAGGAGAGACACACTCTGCGCTGGAGGCCGCGTTACAGCGTTTGCGGAAAAAAAAAAAAAAAAAACACGATGGCGCCAGTAATCAATGCTGGATTAACCTCGCTCATCACTGAGATATTTGCCACCGCAGCTCGTGTTTTGTGCATTAAACCACGAATATCATGATTGCTTCGCCTATTTGGTCTCGTCTACAGAGAGTTGTTGTTGTTGAGCTATTAGTCTGAGAGATACCACAAAATTCATCATAGTCACCCTGCGGTTGTTTCACAAATTCATCATTTCATTACTTTTCCACAGAGAGAGACGGTGGCGAGAGGACTAGTGGAGACGCCGCGTTTGTGATAACAGATTCCCTGAAGAAAACAAAGCACGGTTAGGGTGTGGCGTTGGAACCAAATCCCCGGTAATCGCTGTAACAAGGACGCGAGTTAAAATGGAAATTTATGAGTGTTTGCTTAAAGGGCCTAAAAACATTTTCATTACATCTTGATCAAAGAGTCATTTATCTCAAGGCTCTCAATGAGCCTGGGCCCCTAATCTGCCGGACAGATAATTAATATCTGCTTATTGAGTAAATGAAAGTCATTATCTTGATGTCCTCATAATCATTTCTTGTCCATTCCTCACTGCGAGGACTCTTTATGTGGTGCGTCACTTTACCTCAGCAGGTATTGATTACAGTCCTATTACACTATATGGTATTGGGTTTGTTTTTTTACACATTAAGCTGAGAGGTCAAGGTGCTGTTCATCCATAAATGTAAATGACAACAACAGCATATTAGACCCATTAATATCTGCCCAAATTCAACTAAACTCTCAACAGTTCAAGCGCTTTCTTCATCTCTTCCCAACTTGCATCACAATTAAAGCCTGCCCTCCTTTAAGTACAATACCGCACATCACTGCGAAGCCCACTCGCGCATGAAGACGTCCGGTAACCACGGCAACAGTACGTATACACATACATCGACTGGCGCCTTCACCAGCTACATATGGATAGTTAATAAATAGTTTGCTGACACGGACACAAAAGGATGGCTAGCGCCGATTTTCACATTCCACATTTACATAACAAACGCAGCCATGTTTCATTGGCACGATTGAATTCTTTTCTCTGTGACGCAAAACAGACAAACCCGTTCAAAGAAAGTGTCCCATTTACCTGAGGTGATATAGTCTGATGTCAGACGTTGCGTATTTATTCAGCATACATTTGTACATTTAATCCCCTCTTTTTAGTAGCAGCGACTCTGTGTCCGTCTCCCGCTGTGAGCCCTTAGGGGTGAGTGGAGTCTGTGGTGTTTATCGCCCAGGTGGACATCCAGCCGGAGAGGCTGTCTCAGCCCAGGCCTGGCTCCCCCCCCCCCACCTCCACCCGCTGGCCAGCCTCTGGCCGGGTGCCTCGGTTCGGCTGCTCCCTGTCGTCTGGCTCAGCAGGGGGGCTGCAGTGGCTGCTCGCGGACAGGGGTTGTCCCCCTGCCCAGCAGAGAAACGCAGCGTGACTCCTCGTCGAAAAGGCTGAGGCATTGCTGTGAGATTCGTGCAGCTGATGGTGTTGTTCACACTTGTGTGCATAGCAAAGCAAACATACAGTTGGTGGCAGGCAGGGTTGTGTTGGTTGTTCATGCCTCAGGATTAAATTTAAATCCTCTGTACAGTAGTAGCCATTGTCGCCGTCGTCCTTTATTCTGCACCTGCCCTACACGGATGCTACAGAAAAAAAATAATAATAATCAGCTCCTTGTCAAACAAAACTGCAATGTTCTGAAATGACTTGTTACCAAACCAGAATTTGTCACAATCACCCTGCAGAGAAGCAAACTCGATTAAAATCTTTTAGAAAATTCTTCAAATGCAGCAGCAGCCGTAGTAGGAAGAGCAAAATGCTTTTACTGATTGAACTTACAGTCAGTAAGTAATTACTTACTTAACTTCATCATTCTCCTCTCTTTAGAAAAGAGAGGGTATTTTGACATTTGGGTAATTTAATCACTTTTATGTGTGAAGGTCAAAAACTAAAGTGCAACAAAAAGCTGCAGACGTGCTGTTCTGTGTAATTTTTTTTTTATCTGCCTCCAGTCTTTATGCTAAGCTAGTCTCCTCCCATAGCTGCAGTCATGCCTCATTTCATTTTAAGCTTAGTTAGCAAAATGGCAAATCATTACTTTAAAATGAAGAAGAAAGAAAAGCGACCACTTCCTCAAGAAAAACGTGAATATTCAAACCATAACCAGAATGAAAAGGCCTGTTTCACCTGTCCAGGAGCGTGTTGTCACTTTGCTGCCTGTCTGCACTAACACCATAGCCCAGATTTGCAGTAAATCAGGGTTTTTATGAAACGAGGCAGTCAGCCAGAGAGCAGAGGCTGAGGCGAGCTGCCTGTGTCTCTATACAAAGCAGATGTTTGGCCTGTCTAATGTCGGAGCTGCGTGATATTTCGGATCCTCTCTGTCCTGTCTGCCAGGCCCCTCAGGGAAGAAAGCGTGTCGGGGGAGGGGGGGTTGGTGGTGATGGTGGGCAGCACTTGCTCGAGACTGACAGGAAGCTTTATCTCGACATCTCTGTCACTCACCCACATTAGACCTTCCCTCTATGTTCGGAGAGCTGTCACGCCACAGTTTGCCGCTCAACTCCTCTGCGCCCCACCGCTGCCTCCTCCTCATTACATAACCTGCCACCCCTATCACAAAGACCCATCTCAAACCCGGGGCCGCGCACACATCCACGGCTGGAATGACGTCTGACGGTTGTGGGCACGCAGCGGCAAAGGCCGCGGAAAAACGGGGCGTGAATGAGCTCCGTTGCAGCGATAACACTGATCATACAGTGCTGCAGTCCAAAGCAATTTCCTCCTCTCTCTCCTCAGCGCCTCCGCCTCTGTATCGGACATAACATCCTGAGACGGCGGAGATTGGTGGCCAGGATGCTGAATTTTTCATGAGGCAGGAAAGGTTAGATAAGATCCTCCCACGTCCTGGAGATAGTGCACTTCCAGATCTGTCTCTGGAGCCCAATGGTAAAAAAGAAATTTGAACGGCTCGGTTTTTGAATGTGACCCTTTTGAAGAACATTCAGAGACGAGACATTTCTGCAGCATCAGAGACGCAACGTTTTCTGCGTCCCATAACGTCTGTGTTGCGTTCACTGTCGCACAACAGCAGCTCCGTTCAATTAAAGTATCCATCAAGAAATAAATATGTCCAGTCGCTCACTGTCACCTCGACATTTGTACTAAAGTAAAAGTCTAGAGGTAAACAAACAGCTTTTGATATTTCGGGTTCGTCATGTTTCATTAAGGTTTCAGCTTCTCTTTGTCAACAAATTACATGAAAAAGAGTTTGCTGATCAATAATAATAGTTTTGCAGCATTAAGTGAATGAATGTGCCTTTTCTTTTTAAGACAAATATGAAAGATAAAGGTGAAATAATTGATTGTTGTGATTGTTATTATAGTTTTTCAGCTGCAATTTGTGTAGTTCTCAGTCAAAAATGAAGGCGTGGGTTTAATTCCATTAACTTGCTCGCGACTGTGTTGACATCATCGCGAGGCGCTAGGTTGCATTCAGACAGCTTGTCTTCTCTGGTGTTTGGTGACGGAGGAAAGTCTTTTAAAACAAAAGCATCCCCATGATGATACTTCTCTTCGAGGGAAAAGAAGATTACAGGCTGAGAAAACAACCACAAAGCCACACTAGGAGGAGGAATCCAGCACAGAGATGGGAGAGGAATTGAAGAAAAGGTTTGATGGTAGGCCTGGTAAATGCTCCCCTGAGCTTTCTCCAGGCAGAGGCATCTATAAATATTTCCATAATCACTAGAAAGCCCAGCGACTGCCAGGCCCAAAGCCCAGATGTAGTAGACAACATGTTTGAGCTCTTAGTCGTAAAGGTCAGTAGCTGCTCTTCAGCCACGGATAAAAAGCTACACCGCCAATTCCTGCCCCATTTTCAACCACAGGTTGCAGCCGTTTCTCGACAGGGACGAGCTTCTGCCTCCGTCCACAGCTTTAAGACGACATCTCATCAGAATTGATGAATTTGGCCTGGATTGTTGCAGGGCGTGGCGGCTGCGGCTGTGGCTTTGTCGGTGCCGTCATGGCCACCTCTCCTTCGTGCCAGCGTCCAGTAGCCCACCTCATCAGCTTCCATCTCAGCCCAACCTCTCACTGTCTCGCCGGAGGCCCTCGAGTTGAGGACTTGTTTTGACACGCAGGTCAGCGCTAAATTAAGCTCGCATGACACTAGCAATAATTAAGGAACGACAGTCCATTTGTGTTAAACCCTGCTTGTTGAGCTGACCATTAACGGACGGTGACTCACCGCTTGTTTGGCGGCTGCGCTGACGTGTGGCAACTCTGCTGCAAATAACGATTAAAGGACTTTTAACGGAGTGAGCTTTTCATGTTGCGGGATGAAAATGACCTTTGAGAGCTTTTCAGAGTTGAAGCGTTGTCAAAGCATAATGTAGGAGGGTGAGTTGATGGGTATGTAATTTAAGGGGACGCTATGAATGTGTTTTCACGTTGGTGCCAGGAAAAGACGTCTAACCTTTAGGAAAACTATTCTTTGCGTGGTATTTGTTTTCTCAAAGCCCACGACGAGGAAAAACACATTTTAATCATCCTCTGTTTCATTTTAAAACTCTTATCGGAGCAGAGAGCTTGTAACCTGGGCTTATTTTATCATATTAAGGTTCCCTTTGATAAGGGTTGGAACTGCCAAGTCAAAGGCTGCTTAAAGAGGTGCAGGTATTCACCTCTGACACTCAAGGACACATTTGGTACAGCATGAGCAGACTGGGGAGCTGGGAGAGAGTCCACGCGATGCATTTGACGACCCCCTTACAAACGTGCTTTAATAAATATGCATGTGTTAGTGGTGTTTTGCGCAGGCAGCCAAGGATACTGTACAAGGGTGAGCGTTTGTAAAGCCACAACAGACACAGGTCATATTGTCACATGCAGCGATTACACCCCCCGGGCTCGGTAAAGCGACCTCTGAGAGGTTGAACTCCGTTGTCACGGGGGTATTGATGGGTTGGGGTCACATGAGGTGTCATAAATCACACATCAGTGTCTGCATTTGTGCATTTTTCCAGTAGCTCTGTGTGTTGCGTTTAGAAAACCATGGGAGAAAATCTGTTGTTGTATTAAATGTTCTTGTGTTTCTAGTTCACGATTTTACCTACAAATCAGCAAAGAGACATTTTATTGTGGCTAGTAAACATTTTAACATTAGTAAATAAGCTTCGCCTTCGAGCTTTGTCCACTTGTAAGTGCAAAGTGTAGTTTTTTTAACATGATGTTGATTTAAAGCTACAACATTCAACTTAAGCAAATATTAGCACAAGACACAAAATCATGTCCATCAACTTCCAAAATGTTGCTTATTCATGCTTTAATGTAATAATATGAATAATATGAATAATATTATATACTGTATTATTACTGTTGGGAGGGACGAGTCCCTTCACTTTGGCGGTGAGTGGCCTTCTCAAGTCCCAAGGGGGTAATCACTACATTTCCCAGTGATGCCTGCTTGGCTAAGCAGTTTTAATACACAAATCAATTTTGCATTACCCCCTTCAGGCTGTGAGTGCTCATAGTGTGAGAGCCATGAAAAATTGATGGGCCTTAGCATGCAGATTGCAACCCTAGTGAATCTTAAATCTGACTGGGCCTTTTGTTGTTGTTTTTTTTCTTTGTTTGTTAGTTTTTTTGTGTATTGAGACAATGTCGAAGGGGCAGATCGACTGTTTGTTTTGCTTGTAAAACTGTTGTAGGGGTTTTCTGCTTGGCTTAAAAAGAGAGACAGCTGCCTCACTGCTTCAAAACGCTGGAACGCACAGCATGAGAAAGCGTGAGGGGATGCAAGCGAAGGGGGAAAAAGTTTTCAGCGACCACAAACAGACACGCAAACAGAGAGACAATCTGTATATTAAAGCGTCCTAAAGGTTCTTAAAGAGCATTTGTTGTCGCCATGGCGATTATACTGTGTCATTCGGCGAGCTGCTCTGCATTTGACCAGTTGATGACTTGACTTCTGAAATTATAGCCACCATAATTAGCTTTCACTATGAAATGAAGCTATCATGGGAGAGAATGAGGAAATTTCACACTTTGGAAATGAGATTTTTCAAGGTGCTGCGTGGATGTCCTTGAGTGTAGGCACATCAAAAGCTGTTTTGTTCCGCTCGCGCTCGGTTCCCTCTTTGACAAATACAGACAGAAATCTGCAAAGAACAGCAAATTGAACAGCAAAGAGGCGCTTTCAGGATCTAACTGCCACATTTGCTAATGTAATGATTTCTTTTTGGTCCTACGCTGCAGCACAAAAGGTCACTTTGTTTGTTCTTTGCTCTTGAAATCTGCAGCATTAAGTAATTACAGTTAAGTCTCTGTCGAGAAATATGTAAATTAACTTTAACACCATCTAGAGTCTTGTAACCAGTAGTTGAATATTACTGTCTACTGGAGTTTCGGCTCCGATGACAATAAATCAGTAACTGTTGCAGGAGTCTGCTCCTCGTGCATGTGCGTCTTCGTATGCGTGCACAACACAAACAAAATGGCGACGCCAGTGTAGAAACATTCTCCACTGTAGTCACAGACTCCACAGGGCACATCACATTTGCATTAACAAGTCTATGGGAAAACATATTTTTGCATAAAAACGTGCTAATGTGTGTAGGTACTGTGTGCAAAACTATGCAGCGAGGCAAATACATATATATATATATATATTCATACATTTAATATTGTAACTTATTTGAATAAGACTGTCTTTGAATGTGTCCGAAACAAAGAAGGCTGCACCGTGCATAGAAATAAACTCGTTGGAGTTTAGGGAAATCTGCCAGTTGTGATGACGATATAAGTTACAATGAACTAAATGCGTTTGTTGGCTGTGCAGTTTCATTGTGCCACAACACAGACCTGCTGAATAAACTAATATACTGAAACCTCCAAAATAGCAACAACTTTGGAGTTTGTTCGGCTTGATACAGCTGATGCTGCACTGTTGACTACGGCCAGTTGAAGGCGCTATTTCACTGTAGCCCTGCGCTGTTCATGTAACAAATAACTCTGATTGGAATCGTGCAAAGTTGTTGCGTATGGTGTTCAATTGGGTTACAGCTAGTTCGCCAGCTGAGGCTCACGTGCACCGCGAATCTCAAAAGGCGGCTTCATGCGATGGGCAAGACGGCAGAACTACTCATTGTGTCTTTTGTCGTGTGTTTATTGCTCGTGTAAATATTGTGACGATAATGAAAATTCTGAGCCTTGACGGGCTAAGATACCACTCGTGATTTGTGCCACCTTGTTATTTAATAATTACATTTCTGTGCAACTCAACTGCACGTGTGATCATATTTTGGCAATGGATGTAATCATTTCGGAGATTGTTGCTTTGTGAGTGTGTCTGAATCTAATCTTAACAGACTAGATGTTGCACAGGCTGACACACACGTAACACTAGGCTGGGTGCGTTGAAGCCATATGTCAAGTGGCAACACGTGTGTGGTTTGTCATTTACATTAGTTGTTATGTTGATAGAAAACATGTGCGACGCTGTTCATCTGTACAGAAATGTCATTTTCAAAAGAGTGGGTTGGATTTGTTTGGCACAAATCTAAATCTGGTGTACCTGACTCCAAGGATGCTGTGTGTTCCACAGTTTCTCGACGGAGAAGGGGGTTTGTTGCCATGACAATAGTAATGTCACTTCAATGGCAGGAGATGTTAAGATGGCGGGTGCGTTGCATTTCATATGCAGGTGCTCTGCTCAGACGAGAAGTGATACAGATAATGGAATCAATTTCCTGTGATTTCTGAAGCACAGAGAGCCTGGTGAGAAAAAATAAAGGAATTAAATGAGCTAGAGCTAAACATCGTCCACCAGTTACCGACGGCTATTTGACTTGAGATTGCTACTTAGCTGTCAGAAATGAGAAAAGCCAGGTTTTTGCTTCCTTTCATTATTCGGCGTGAGTCCGCGTAAGCCCACTTTTTACCCCGTGAGCAAAAAATGCTCGGGGGGGGGCTTCAGCATTTCTCTTTGGCCACACTTACAAAAAACGCAGGACAGCTGGTGTGTATGGATAAGCAGCATTTTGAGGGGAAACTGACTGGAAGGAGCAGAAGGACGGACTTCGCCCTGAAGACAACAAGCTAAAACCGCATCAAAACCCATGAGATGATATAAAGATCTGAAATTGACTCCAGCGCAGTGATGATGTTTCCCATTTAACACATGGCTGAGTTGCACGTCTGATTATTGCTCATACAGTAGCAAGTAATCTGATCAGTGTGCTGCTTTATTTGGCTATCTGATACTTTGTTGCAGGTCAATAACAATGATTTTTCTTTTTTCTTGCCATCTGCCCGCTCGATACAAACGCCCTTATCGTGTACTTTTTGACCTGCCCAACCTTGTGAGCAGCGACGTCCCCCAGAAAATCGGGCGTCCGTCACAGATTAAATTTGCCATGTAAAACTAAATTCTCTAAAAGCTCAGGTGAAGGCGCTTTTTATTGACTCTGCTGTCAGCTCCGAGAGGTCGAGGCAGGCAGAATAGAAACTGACGTCTAAAATGACATCGCATGCTTCTTCCTGCGAGTAGTTGTCCCTGCTTGCTGCACTTTCAACTAAACTAAGGTCACGTATTAAAGGCTTAACGCATTATTTAAGATTATAACCTTTTTTTTTTCTTTATTAAAAGTCTCATGCAAACAAGGAGACTTCAGTCAGGCTGCTGTTTCTGAAGGTGACTGCTCACGCCTTGCAAGTCTTGTAGAAATAAATCAGCTTTGATTTTGATATTGATGCCACAGATGTTGTTTTATGGACGGTGTTTAATGAGGACAGTCTTTCTGCAGGTGACGCATCTGGACAGTCCTGAAGGTTTCACAGTAGATGAACTACAGTAGCGCTATTGTTGGCGCTGTGCTGTTTCTCCTGCCTTACCTGAGGGCGTTTGTGCATTTGTTGTCATTGTGACCTGAACAAGTTGTGTGATTCCAGATGAATCTTAGTGGATAAATCTAATGACGCCGAGTCTTTCTCCTGGTCCCCGCGGGGGGGAAAAAACTGAAAGATGATACAACAGTACATGCATCATCAAATTTAACTTACATCTTACTCGCATCATCTCCCTTTACTTTCTCCAAGGAAGCTAATTTATTGACGGCTATGGGGAAATTCAGGACCAACTGGCTGAAGCTGCCAGTTTTAAGACGGGGGCTTGTGACTTGCTCCAAGGCACTTCAACCAGGAGGAGCTGGGTATTGAACCGCCAGCGGTGGGTGAACTGTTTCTGCCCAATGACGCATTTACAGTAGCGCATCCCGTTTTATAGCTTGTTGTTGGCTTTAACAGCAAAGAGGTAAAAGAAGTAAAGACTTTCTCTTTTCTGTAAACGCAAGCATTATCATCGTTCCGTTCACAGAAACCCTGCCCTCGGAGTGACGGTGCCCTTTTCATCAACTCCTACATTTTTGCTCTCTTGTTTATGCCCCTTGTAATCTTTGTAGTAATTTCATTATCGCCCAACATCTTCATCTAGCCACTCTACTGAGATTGCAGAGCGCCGTGTTTCCTATTTCTCACTTATGTTTGTGGTATTTGGAAATAGCTGAGTAAAAACTATCTCAGACTAAATCCTGTAAAGACCAATTTGTTTGCAATACATTCACCATTATGAAACAACGACTCATTTGGCTGCAAGGTGGCTCGGCCTCCCATCACCGGACAATCCCATTGATTGGATATGTCTCTGAACATAATTTCAGAAGTGCTGAAAGGGACATTAGCTGCCTGTGCAAGCTGTTCCCAGGAATATTGGCGCTCTACATCACCCCAAAGAGGCTGGACAGCAGCACAGTTCCCCCTCAGTCTGCAGGGTGATAGAGAGCTGCAGCGTCTCACACACACACACACACACACACACACACACACACACACACACACACACATGTGCATCACTTTAGGATGGGATCAATGGGGATGACCCAGATAAAATACCTCCTGAAGTTGTTTCTTCCGTTTTGCGTGTTGCAAGAATATTTTAAAGTCCTTTTTTTTTTCAAACTGATTCCACGTTTCACGATTTTTTTTTGTTGCAGTACTCAGTGTCATCCATTGAGTCTGTGCATATGTGCAGGGCTGGCAGCAGACGATATAATTCCCGTATTGTGTGCTCGGCTTAGCCTGTAAGACTAGGCTCATCTTTGCATCATCGTAAGTGTAGGAATAAGTTTAAGAAGCCACTGTCTATGCAACGGAGGAGAATTTACATTAAATCACCAATAGTGAAATGAAAATGCACGAGTAATATGCATGTAGTAAACCTCTGTAGTAAAACTGATGCTTCATGTTTAACGACACACAAATGATTTACAAAAGCTGCAAAAAGAGATTATATTTAATCATTTAAAAAAAATGTATAACAAAATGTCTTGACTAAATAATGGCGGAAACTGCAGTGGACACAGTAACAGAAGACGAAAATAAATGACAACATCACACATTGTAAATAAATAAATATTTAATAATGCAATTCTTGGATTGTGTATGTCCACGTTACTCTACATTTTATAATCTGGTTTATCTATTCCAATATGTGAGATTGTGTTTGAAATTCCTTTCACTTCTGTTCATTTACACGTGTACAGTAGCAACAACTGACTACAAAGGTCGGTTTAATAACACAACAGCTGCTCTATAGAGAACCCAACAAATCCCATTTTAGTGTTTGTAGCTCATTACATTTAGTGTGTAGCAGCATTGCAAACTACAGGAGTGTCATTTATAGAAACTCAGCTGCTTTACTCATAGGTGATATTACACAATGAGCGGTAACAGAAACAATCATGGACCAGTTAGCAGCTGGTTTGGTGTTAATCAGGAACCTTTGCTAATAACATCTAAGTGTGCACCTCATCTTTTTTTCATTAGTATCCAGCAGTCGGTTCCTAACTAACTTACTTCCAGACTAAGATTGCTGTGATAATCCTATTTTAGTATCCTTCCTATGAAATACTTCACCAAATATTTTAGAAACGTTTACCATGAAGTCACGGAGAGGAATAATTATGTGACTGTGTGTGTGTGTGTCGCTTAGCAAGGAAGGGGAAAATGGTGAAGGAGAATGGGAGAGATGTGAGTGGCCCATCTATGAAAGCGCCATTAAATTGTCAGTTATGATGGATGTTCCGCCTTTTCTGCATTAACTGGTACATTAGAAGTCATTAATTCTTCAGGATATGCACTAGAGATCAGAGCCTCCCAGGGGGTCTCTCTGCCTTGATAAAGCAGGAGGCAGAGAGAGAGAGAGAGAGAGAGAGACAGACGGATCGAGCGAGAGATAAAGGAGTGCACTAACTAAAAGAAGAAGAGGATGCGATGACCGTTGATTTCGCTGCCTGCTCAGTTAGTTTCAGTGGCCTTGAGCGGAGAGATCTGAGAAGGAGCGTTTCTCCTTCGGTCAAGAACACAGTTAGCGCTGTTTATAGCGCTTGTTCGTCTCGTCTCCAGGATCACGGCGTATCCTTGCCCTCTCTCTCCAGCGTCAGGTAATCCTCAGTTACGCACCAGACCTCTGCGAGATAAAATAACAATTAGTCCACTAAGTTTTCCCTGAGCATTAGAGGTGGATTTAGTGGAATCGGTGGACTCACTAACCCTCCGAACGATCTTTGTGAATTGTCAAACCAGAAAACAACATTTCACTGCCAATTAAACAACAATTACCGGACATGGCGCGCTGTGATGGGTGACTAGGAATTGCTCACAACAGTGCTAATGTGCCTCTCTCCTTCACCCACACACAGGCCACTCTGACGAAACCTTGGAAAAGCAGCCGAGAGCTCGAGCTCAAACATCACAAAAGGAATAATAAGAAACAAACAAATTTCTCTTTCTCACCTCCGTGTAAAACGAAATAACACCCCCAGGATTTGAAAATAGTTCCGTGGCTCCTTGAGATTTTATTTTCGTGACCCGCTTTGTACGAGAGCAACCCCGCCATCTGTTGTGTTTAAATGCTGTAAATATGTTGACTCGAGGGTCGACAGGGACGCGTGGAGGAGATTAGTGCCTGATGCCAAGCTGAAACAAAGCTCCCATCATCGTCCCACAATCCACCAGTTACGTTTCACTTGACCATAACTAACCGCCAGGTATTTATCATGCCATGACAGGGGGTCACAGGCGCGTCACACGACTATTATTACTATGCTCAGTGCAGTATGTGCTGTCAGACTTTCTGGGCTGCGGCTCCAGCTGCATTTTCCCTAGTTGTTTGATTAATGTATCCCCCCGTTTGAAAAAGAGACTTGAAACTGGACTCCCTGAAGAAAGGAATGTAAAGGGTTCAGTACCTGTAATTTGAACACAAAGCATTCTGGGTAGTAGCATCACATGTATGCACTGATCTCGGTTCCTATATTGTGTGAGACAACAATGTCTTCTATTCGAATTCTTCAGTTGCACCAAAGTGTAAACTTAGCGAGACTCACGGGACTGAAGACGTTCGCAGGAACTTCAGAACTTCCATTTAGTGACGTGCAGAGCGTAGAACTCGTTTTGTGTCGTGTTCATGCCAGAAGTCAGGAAATTACAGAGAACTTTTGGTTCTGTAGTTCTTTTTTTGAGCATAGTTGTACAAAAACTAAATCTGAAAAAAGTCATAGACTGTAGCTTTTAATCAGTAAATTGTAAAAGATTGAATTTTCATAAGCCTCCAATGCTTTTCATGTTTTATTGTGTCCTATGTCTTGATTTCACGAACATTCATAACACCTTGACCCACACAGAACAAGAAACTATGAGTCCATGGTTGGTTTTGTTGCACAACTCATGCATTTTATTACTCTATGTTTTTTGCATAGTTACAATTTGAAAAGGACGATTTTTCCATTATCCAAAATACTATGTACATTTCAATTTCATTTTTGTTTGACATGACATATGTTCAGATGCAAAAGCACGAGTACAGTAGTTCAATTTCGACACTTTCTTTCTGTGTCATATTCAATTTCATCACAACAATGGCAGGTCCATAAATTTTGTTGGGTTACAGACAAATGATAAATTATATTTAACTTTTGTCAACAATTGTCAGTTTTCATCTTCAACAATATTTAAGAGGCCTGTAAGATTGTTGAAAATGGGCTTTTGACGCCTGCAGAGATGTTTATTAGGTTGATAAATGGAAATTTAATGGTTTGTGTGCAGTTTCAACTTTTTTCAACTTCTTTAATTACCAAAGTCCACACACACACACACACACGCACAGATGGTAATGACACTCCATGCCAGGCACCATTAAAGTCCCCATGTTGGAAACAGTGTGAGGCTTCAGACATCTAAACCCAGTCACAATCGTTCATTTTCACCGGCGCTAACATCTCTCTGAGTCACACTCATACTTTTGCTCTCATCAGCAGAAAGCCATATGGTCGGGAGCTGAATGTTCCCACCTATTAAAATGTGTCAGAAATATTTCAGGTCTATTACGCAAGCAGGACAAAAAGGTATAGTGTAACCCTGCCACACTGGATGTGTAGCAGCAGCGTAAGTCCTCCCAGTCGTCGTGTGTGTGTCTGTGTGTTTTTGCCTTTCTGGTTCTTGTCTGATGATGATCGTGGCTGACCTCGGGGGCGTTAAGCATGCCAAACCTTTACTCCATTACTCCACTTCAGTGCAGCCCACACATTTTTGAGCACAGACTTGAATGGAGAGGGGCTCTCTCGGCACTAAACCCTCTACTGAGCAGGCTGACCTGTGGCAGATTCCTCTCATCTCCCAAGACCTTCCTGGAATACGCACTGGGCCCCGGCTAATTACTCTTAGAAACAAGTGGGATGTGGGTGGTTTGTAATTGGCAAGTGTCAGCATCCAGTGAATGATCACTCGTCTTGAGGGCATGTGTGTCTGAGCCTCCCATTCATGTAGTCTCTCCTCAGCCAGCTGATTTCCATGCTGCTGTGCTTTCCCACTGTTTATTCTGCACGCTATGAATTAGAATCCCGTGATTTCTGCAATGAGAACAAAATAATAATCCAGAGGTTCAAGTTGTGAATCCACAGAATAAAGAAGCTTTTGCACGAACGGGAAATATGACAATTTAATTACAACCTGTTGAGAGCGTTTATTCAAATGCAGGCCTGGAGAAAAGAAAGAGGAAACGCATGTTTGTTGTTTGAACTCGTAGCTGCAAATTGGCCAGCTGGCATGCCCAACCAATCTGGAAAACAAGCTCAACATTGAGCTGCGGTGTGATCTTGAAGCGAGTGGGTGGGATGCCATACATTACAAGTGGCATATCCACTGACAGGAGGCAGCCACTCTGTTTCCAATTAGGATCCAGCCGTAGCCACATAGACAGTAATTGTACTTCACAGTGTTAAAACTGGACGTTTCTTTTATCTTCCTGCAAAATGACTGCTAAATATTTTGTGAGTCGCAGGGTGATGCATTCGCATGAAGATGTTTTCGACAGAGCTGGAATGTCTGCTTAGAAAATGAACTGCCCCCCCCCCTCTCTGATAGCAGCTTCTTTGTTTGCTCGAGGTATGAGTGGAAGCTGTTTTGCTTGGTATGACAAATACCAGCCTTCACTGAAACCCGCCTGAGACTGTAGGACACCACGCGAGGGGAAATGTTGAAAATGAACGTCCCTGCCGTGCGACGAGGTCTGCTGTTTCAGTCGACGTTCGCTGGCTCCCTCTCAATGGAGCCGCGGATCCAGTAGCCTTTTCGCGGGAGGCGTAATTACAGCACGTTCGGGGCGATTATGCAGGGGCACTAGATGGCAGGCAAATAATAAAGGAGATTTCACTTCGGCTGTCACACGGAGAATGACAAAGAAAAACATCAAACGGAGGGAAAGCAGGTTTCAAAAGACGTATATGAGATATGCCACGTACATCAAGAGCGACCTTAAACTTTTAAAGGAAAGATATTGGAAATGGAATTATGAACTGTCACAGGCGAAAGTAGTAAGTCATTTCCTTTCCCCCGTGGCCATTCATGGCCTTTGCAGTGACTCTAATATTAGAAAATATTACTGCAAGAATTATTTTCTGACATTCAAATGTTATTGCTTCCACCAGGACGTGCATGTTGCCGCTGCCTCGTTCGTTTGGATACTTGACGCGTGTGACAGATTGGGAGAGAGTGGCGTTCGCTGTTGTTTTTTCTCAGGGGGTAACCCAGCGCTGTCCTGTGGCCCCGGTTCTGCGCTGCCTCTCGGACACACCATAAATGTATCAATAATTGAGTGTCTCGCTGAAAAGGCTGCGGCGTGGGGGCCATTAAAAATTTCATGACTTGTCATTATGCCCACCCCTCTAACGCCATCGCCGTCACCACGCCTCAACTCGCGCCTCTTCAGCAGGATGCGCGATGTGGAGACGTCTCTCAGGGGCCTAAGTGTTCCCTCCACGCCTCTGCCAGCGCCTTTTAAAACACGTTTGGGAAAACCATGTGGAAGAAACGTGGGCACGACGAAGACATCTGCCATAAGATGCTGGTGGTTTTGGGCTTGTTGCCTAGTCAATATCCGTTGCTACAGTTCAAGTGAACTTATTTAGACCCGGTGGCCACTTAGACAGACAGACAATAGTGAAAACCTGAATTAAATCACAAATTTTATGAGCAAGTGAGTATTTCATTTAGCTGAACTAATTATGTAAATGCTTAAGTGCTGGTGCATCCGCAAGTCAAGCGGTAGTAATGCAATGTTGTGTCTAGACACTGCATTTATTTTTTATTTTTTTAGGTTTGGTCAGAAGTTCAATAATTTATAGTTGTTTTTTCCACTCTCCCCTGGCACTTGGTTTTCAGAGCTGGTAAACAATCGGTGCCAAAAAATCCTTCCTGTACATGTTGTTATCTTCAGGTTTTATTGTGTTGGAGAACTGTGTGAAAACACCTTGCTGATAAAAACCTACAGCCGTGACTCACTCGCAAATCGTCCACGCAGCAGAAATTAGGTTGTGAATCTGCCATCATGTTGCTAATGTTAAAAATTGCTCCAAATGTCCCCTGAGCGCTCGGTTCTCTGCTCTTTTGGGTGGTTTGCGGTGAAACAGAGCAGCCAGAGGGACCGGCCCCCACACAGTTGACCCTACTTGTCAGGAGGCCATTTTGTTTCTTTTGCTATGTGTCAAGTTGGGGTTTTTTTTGACATTTATTTGTGTTTTGGTGGTTTCTCTGTGTCCACGCGTGTTCGCTGGAGCGTAAAACGCTGTCGTTACAGACAGCAGGACTCTGGTGCCGTACCTGGCGTTTGACAGCCTCTCGCGCTGTCTCCTCATCTGATGGCGCTGCTTTGGTGAACAGCCGCTGTTTTGAGGTATTTCACCGTGAATACAGATTCGTGACTGTGCGCCTCTTCGCGGGGCCCCTCCAGGAAAACTGTCAACCGTGTCGCTTTGTAAGGCGAGACTTGCACACTCCCACCATCCCCGGGATTGTTTATACGCTGTGGTGGTGGATCTATACATATTTGGACGGGGACGGGACCTACTTTTGGTTTCACACACAGTGGGGGCGACACCTGCCTGAGCTCACACTGCACTTCCAGTTACCAGAAACAGCCCCACAAGTGAGTCAGTGGGTCGGGGGGGGGGGTCTGCCTGTCATGCCGCAGCTCCCAATTACTCGGCCTTCACCCACCTGAGCATCGTCTCGTGAAGCTTTGTTTTACCAGCATCATTCCCTGAAACTTATCTCTGCTACACCAGAACCTGTCAGTGGAGGGGCTTTTAGGAGCTCGCTTTGCCCCTTCGTCTTTCTCTCTCGTTTCTATCCTCCCCCTCTGCCTCATTCCCAGAATCCTCCACCTCTTCCGACACCGCCCGTGTGTCATCCTTCTCTTCTAATGAGAGGCAGGGATCAGCAAGGCAGACCCCTGGAGTTTGACAGAGCTACCTGTTGTGCCTCCACATTTCTTCTGCCATAGCTCTCTCTCTCTCTCTCTCTCTCTCTCTTCCTCTCGCACTCTCTCTCTCTCTCTCTCTCTCTCTCTCTCTCTTCCTCTCGCACTCTCTCGCCCACTCTCCCTAAACACCAGAGCTGTCGACTCCTGGCAGTTTGATTCTAAACTGTTCCCCCGTGTCGGGAGTAGCTGCCATGACAGAGAATAAAACGAATGAAATGTAGAGTTTGTAGTGAACAATGAGAGGATTGGCTTCCTCTCTGCATGGTATGTGCAAGGCCAGAGGATTCTTTCTTAAGTTGGTCTTGGAGGGATTCTCTGTATTGTGTTGATGACCTGCGAACAAAACAGGTTAACATTTTGGGAAGTACATTTATTTGTTGTCTTTCCAACATGTGAGGCTGTAGTTTAACCCAGTGTCCTTCCTTCGAGCACAGTGTAGGACCTGTGTATGTCGAGCTTACAGGCGGAAAGCAAAGAGAAAAACACTCCTAAAGTTTCTCGTTCAACAATGTGCATAATGTTAATTGAAAAAACGGCCGTGTGTGATTTTCATTGTTTGAATTAATCTTCTTTAGACTTAGAGTCGTAGGCTCATTTTACCACCTGCAGGTCTTCCTGCCTCAGGTTTTCATACTAAACTTCATCTCCACGTTTAATGTACAAATCTGCTGTTGATCTTTCCATCTCACTCTTGATAAATAATAAATAAGGATGCTTAGGCAGGATTCAAATTACAAGTGGCTTTAGGTCCTCTGCTATGTCAGTATATGAAACATTGTTTTCTTGTTGAAAGTCCACTCAAATACTACTGCTGCATGTAAATCGAATCATTTTAGAGCAGTGCTACCACATAAATGACCACATTCAGATCCTTCTCCGCTCCCCAGTTAAGACTATGATCCTAAGAAAGACCTATTTCTTGCCAGACAGACGTTTTATCTATCAACTATAGCTGCTGCCTGATTTAACACTAAGCTAACCTAAACATTTTGTGATGGCATCAAATGACTAAGAGCTAATCAGTGTGTTTCCCGACAGCATTTAACTGATCCGTGCTACCAGGCACAAATAACCAGTGCGAGCTAGTTACACTGTTGGCAACAGATTAGAAGAAGCTAAGTTGCTAAATAGCTGCGAGCAAAACTTTGGTGCATGATGTAAAATGTATCTGTTGGATGCGGCGTGTGTGAAATTCGCCACCGCCAGAATGTCACCACGGCAGTGAGAAGTGCTAAAGTAGCATGAAACGCAAACAAACACTAGGATTCAGCTCCCGCCTCCGCTGCCTCAACATCGATCGCACTCGCATCACTCTGCAAACTGTGTCACACACGAGCCATCGTGCCTCACTGCGACTCACCCAGGTACAGCCGTGAGGGAGGAGGAAAAAAAAAAAAAAAAGACAGCACATGTTCAGCTGAAATGTTATTTAATGGTGTTTTTAGCCTTACCAACAGTTACCATGGCAGCCGTTTAATGAGTGACAGCCAGAGCTTGTGAGCCGTCACCAGTGTGGTGCACTATTTCAGTCTGGTTATTTCCAGCGTTCATGGAGATCTACTTGAGGTCAATCAGATTATCATTATTGTTTGGGCTGACATTTTACCAGCTGATCTTCGCCGCTCACACGTTACTGCAGTCACGGCAGGAACTGTAGACAAGATGGCAGAGGTGTAAATAGTGGCACAACTGCACAGCATCATGTTTTGTCAACTTGCTTTCAGTGGAGCCCTTGGCAACATTTTCTTATTTTCCTTCTTGTCAGTGAGATATTGTCTCAAATGCTATTATTTTTATGGCCGTGCATGCTTCTAATTTAAGAAAAAAAGAGCAGTGATGTTTAATTAGGCTCGTGAGACTGAATTATATTAAAAGTAAAAGTGCCACTTTGTCCTTTCTGGTAATGGTTTTATTTATTTATTCTATTTACTTTTCGGTTGCTTTCTCGAAATGTTGCCATTTTCACCATGCAGCAAAGGACAAAATGGAGACAGCGAGGAAGAAAAAGACAGACACTGACTTCTCAAGCTCTCACTGTTCAGCTCACACACCACTGTCAAGTAGGTCAATGCGACAGGCTTGACTGATTCCTCCTCTGTAGAGTTTTTGTTCAGGCTCTTGCTGAGTAGGTGTCTCGCTGGATTCACCTGTTTGATAAAGCTTACACAAATGCAGAGTGAACTGCATGTCTGAAAGTCTGTGGAGAGACCTCTTCCTCTTCCTCTGGCCAAAATGAAAGAATTACCCCAAAAAAAATAAATCAACAACTTTGAATGTTATATTAGAATTCATCTAAAGTGCATCCAGTGCCATGGGACATATGCTGGTCTTTAAGCTTGGATGCTTCTTTTAAGGGACCAATCATCTCCATAGGGACCAGCTGAGACTTTCTTCTTCCAGTCATCGTCTTTTGTACAACTTACGATATGTTGAGCGTATTGACTTGTACCCTAAACTTCACGAGTGCGTTTCCTGCACACTCGGCTGCTTTAAAAAGACCACATCTGACTCATAATAGACCTCATTAGACTTGTATTGAATAAGTTCTGAGCCGGCGTAACGTAGCCCTGCTGTTAGCTGCTTTTTGCCTCTGTGTGTATGTTCCATTAGAGAATTAAAGATTAATTGCCAAATTCCTCCACTTTAAAGCATTGATTAATTACAGTGCAAATCACTGGTGGATCCAGGAGATTAATGTCATGAAATTCACCCCCTTTTAGATAGCTATTGATTTTGATTTGCTCAAAAATGGCTGTCTTCTCTTCCCAGGAGGGCAGTGGCTGCGTGAAGTGCGAGCAATGTACCAGGCAGCTCTAAATGGCATTTTGTGAGGCAAAGCTTAAAAAGATTCCCTTAATTGGGCGGCAACATGTTACCAATGGCAACAAAGAATAAAACATTAATTATAGTACATAAGAATCGCATCAGCCATTAGCAGGGAGCAAAAGTATTAACTTTTAGTAAAGTTTTTGATATCGAGTGACTCTTACTAAAACTAAAACCAACTCACTGTCAACACTCTGTCTGTCGCTTTTCCTGCTTCTGCTCATTCTCTCTGCTTTTGCCCCCGTATGATGCACTGCACACTGTACAAGCTCAGGTAAATAGGAAGACGGTTATTTTTATGTGGTTGCCACATTTTTACCGTTCAATCCCAGTCTCAGTCACAACAAAACAGAGCAACTGCAGCACGGCGTCTGTTGAAACGGGGGGGGGGTCTTTATCATTTGTGCGCCACTGGGAGGTAGTCTTCCAAACACGGGATTATGCCCATTGTGATCTGCCTAAGCGCACTGTATTAGCCATGTTCTCGTGAAGTCACATGAAAGCCACCTTTGAAACATAGGATGCTTCTGATATGCCTGTGTCAGGGGAACCGGCGCCGTATCTGAGAGCGCAATGATCGCAGTTTCAATTATGCTTCCATTTTAAATGAGACATCTTTGCTGTAAAATTCCCAGATCCCAGATCGCAGCGGTTGGAAATGGAAAGGGAGTAAGTGACGGGACCCACGTGTGATCAGCGAGAGAAGGGTTTTATGAAAACCGATTTGCGATGCCAGTCTCTGCAGAGTATCATATGTGTATTTAACACTGCAATAGCATGTGGTGTAGCTAGAGAAGAGACTGTATTTTGAGGCCTGTGTTGGATTCATCATGACTGGTATAGCTGGTTAACAAAAACCTGTTTCTCTTTTTTCTAAACCCTGAAGAGAAACTGGAAATGACAACAGCCCCACCGCTAGCACATCCCCATCTTTCTTTCCAGGCTCCACTCACCTGGGCTTCAGATGGATGTCTGCGAGTCTCACCATACTCAACCGGTTGAGCTCAATCAATAGAGCTAAGACAGACCATCGGTTGCAGGTCACGTAAGCTATGTTGGGGGAATGTTTGTGTCGGTGATTGAACTGCCTCCTGGGCCTGTGTTAATTGAGCTCCTCGTAATCACACGCAGACCCGTACGATCGGTGGTGGTCGAGATTGTCCCCTCACCTGGATGTTTCATTTTGAGAATGAAATCGAAATAGATTTTTGTCTCCTCCTTACACATTCTGACTGACGCAGGAATAGGCCTGACTCACCGAGCTCTACACAAAGCCATGTTGCGTGTTATTCGCTGAAACGCGGCTCCAGGAATGGCAGCTTCGGTGGTTAGGTCCATCACATCAGTCCTCACTGAAGCATTTCAACCACCAAAGGAGAACAGTCCCTACTGGAATAACACTAATGACCTTGGTAACGCAGTGCGTCAGCATTTTTCACGTGACCAGTGAGAACAGGCAGGCTCATATTTCCTATATTTTAATGACATTGGCAATCCCCTGACTTTTCTTGTAGCACTACAATAAGGTTGACCTTTTTGTTATTTAGGGAAATGTCTGTACCAACGTCCATATTACCTGCTGGATAAATTATAACAGTGTCAAAATATGCATTGTGTCCAAAACCCAAATACTGTTTGCAAAGCAAACAGTATTTGCAGTTTGTGCTTGGTGCTAATTCTCTGCATGCTGGCACGTGTTCTGTGAGTGTGTAACTTTGCGTACCTTAGCATTTCTCTGCTCCGAAATCCAGCCTCTGATAGTGTTGCTTCGGTCATTCGATGGCGTTTGGGGATGAAGTTGTTTATAATTGATAAATTTCGTACATCTGTGGTTTGGGAATAATACTTGTAACCACGTGAAACCACCGATGTGACCACAAGTGGACACGAAGCCAAACATCCAGAGGCGCCCACGGCTCTGAGGAGCGACCTTTAGCGTAATAACTGCGGATCCAGTCCTACTGTCATCGTAACATGGTTTCGTCCATCGCCATAAGACTCACCAACAAACCCTCCGACTTGTGAAGTCATCCTTTCAAAATTGGAGCTGTAATCTCTGCTGTGTTACATTTCCGACGGTGTACTGTCCTGATGTTATTACAGACATGTCTGAACTCACTGCAGCCCATCAACTCGCTCATGGACTTCTCTCCTCTGACAAGCCATGATTTTCAGCCCACGATTGCCTAAGGCTCGTGGCGAATGGTGTTCTTTAGAGGCCACTGTAATACCTAAAAATTAGATAAACAGTATTGGTTTCATTTTTAAAGCCTGTCATTCTCAGTGCTCATTAAATTCCACAGTATAATGTTGAAAAGATCTTCTCTCGAAAGCTGAATTATTAGAAATGTAAAAAAAATGACTGATCTTTGGTTATGTTTGCTTGGACCTGGACGTATTCATGTCGTTTCTGCTGTTTGCGCTGCATTGACACGTCCGCTTTATATTTGTGGGCATGCAGCCTTCATGTCACCTCTACAACTTGGATTAAAATATGCAAGTAGCGAACTACCTAAAGTCGTCCTTGTCCTCCATGGATGTGTTTCTAGTCACACCCCAATAAATCCCTTTTGCAATAATGAATGAGGTACATGCTCAATTCATTTCCCTAGTAAACCTGGGCAGGCTAATTTGTACAAACATTTCGTTTGGTGGATGCAATTAACTGTAGTGTGACACAGCAGAGACGAATCATACCAGAGAGGGTGACTCAAAATAGGATCCCGCGTGTTTCTCCTTAGTTAAATTCATTAGGGTGAAGAAGTCATTATCTCGGCAAACTGCCACGCCTGAATAATTAATCATCCCATCAGTTGTTTGTTTGACCTGAATGTATAACATTTATCCCTCGCTCCTCATCTCCTAAGGAAATCCTTTCTTTAATTTGTGGAAAATGTTGGTGCCTCATCTTCAGTCCGGTCTTGATTTGACTAATGCATAATAAATTGCAATTATGTGGCACTTTTAAAATTCAAGGCCAGAAGCACCTTGAGGTATAACAAGAGGCCTTTAGAAACTCAAACTAATGACCACATTACTTCTTCGTCAAGGGCAACTACATTGCGAGTTTTTGTGTGTTTTTACATCTATATCTGTGCACTGGGGCGAGTCTTGACCTTAAATGTCGCCACGAAGCCCAACCGTGTGAAGTATAATATTCCCTCCTGAATTAGAGTTGAAAAGGTGTGAAGCACCTCAGACGTGTGTTACGTAGATTATTTGTTGAGTCTATTTGGGCAATTGTACCTTTTAGCGTGTATTAAAAACATACAATGGAGTTTTATTTTTATTTGCTTGTTTTGTTGAAGCTGACATTTTAGAGGTGCAGAACAGGCCTTTCACATCAAAAGTGTCAAAACGCCGCAACAATAGCAGGTGAAAGTGGAAATAGATTCTGGTTGGCAATAACCACTACTAGTCCCCAGTGTACTTGCATGTACAATGGGGGGTTTTATGCTTTTACGGCCAAGTAAAATCCAAATAAAACCGCCTTTGTGTTCTTATGTGTCCCTCATTTTCCTGGATTGATTTTTCGTACTGTAATTGATTAGTGCATGAAATGATACAAAGACTCACTGTGCACGACGCTCTGTGTAGCAGGGCAACTTTTAAAAAAACAAAACCCTCAGATTGTGTTTTTGTTGGCAGTGGCAAGAAAGGAGACATTTAGGAAATTGCGCTGTTGATGAAAGCGGAATGTTTAAGGAGCTCAACGAAATGCGCTGATCTGAAATGAATTATCTCATGGTCGAACTTTCCACTGGTCGCAGTTTGACCCGCGTGTCTGCGTTGGTGAGTGCACTGCTCCCGATGCTTCCGACGAACCAACCCGAGCTTGAGTCATTATGTCATTAATTAAGACACAAAGTGTTCCTGTTCTTATAATGAGCCTGCTGTACAGGAAACTGAATAAATACTGGAGACAGAGAAGAAACTGCAGCTAATGAAAGGGTCTAGTCAGTACATTTCTAGCGTAAAGACGTGTCAGAGGAGGCTGAAGGCAGAGACGTTTGGCTCTCAATCAAACAAGTCCTCCGGAACCCCCTCCACTTCTCAGACATTTGGATTTAAAAGAGCCAAAGATCAAATTGCACTTAAGAGACAACGTGTGAGCAGTCTGAAGCTGCTGTTTAATGATGCCCTTTGTTTGTTTTCTGGGAAATTCACTTTCTAATCTCCTGGACTCTGTGAAGACTTGCCAGGGAAATAAAGCCCCTTGATTTCTTATTTTATCTGTGGACAACCAAATCGATCATCGTCTCCTCGGCACCTGCTCCAGCCCACCACCTCTACCGCAAGGGATGGGCCCATGCTGTCCATGCTGCTCTCCAATCAAGACTACTTAGACCAGGCTATTTCAGAGAGAGCATGAGGAACACAGTGGTCAAGCGCTACTCAGTGTCTCCTAGAGACAAGCATTAAAATATCCCAGGATCTTGACACCTCTAATTGAGATTTCATGGCCTATTTTCTCAGAGATTCGAAACCTCGCGCTGTCCTACCGCGAGCAGCATCTCCCTAAGGGTCGAGAAAAAAGAAATAGTTTTCAAGTTTTCTTTGGTTTTTGTTGCTTTAAGGTTGTTTTTTTTTTTTTTTTCACGCTGGCGCAGCATTTCAATAAAAGTGCTTCTTTTTATGTTCAATAGCCAAAGTGACTGCCTTTGATTTGATTTGTCTGAAAGCTAGTAGAAAAAAAAGTTTCTTTCATCAGAATAATTCATAGGCTGCATGTACAGATTGGCCACGATAATTGCCAAAGGAAAACTGCTGCTTCATTGTTTTGTTCTGACCATCACAGATTTCTTTAGTTGCTCTTGGCTGTCAGTCACTACTGTAGACATTAGATTTTAAATCCTTTGCTCGTTTTTTCCCTTACGTGTTTGATCTGATATTGAGCTGTAAATAAATCCCCTGTCAATTAAGAAAGTTTAATATCCACTCCTGGTTTGGCATTTATCATCATATACTGTAGCGGGTAACAGAATAAAGACACAAATGAATTGATTTTCAATAAAGTTCATTTGTCTCAGAACCATGTGCTAATATGTTCAAGGTCCCTGTGCCCCTACAGTGACATCACCCGGTGTTGCATTACACAACTCTGACCGTCTCAGTGGCAGCACCAGCTTCCCAGCAGGAGTCGTGCTGGATGGGCTCCGATCAATGACATCATGCACACGCATAAACCCCCCCCCCCCCCAAAGGCTTTTATTTCTTCTGGATTAATGCAGGTGACATGACAGCAAAACATTAGCGTCTGTATGGCAACGACATTAAGGGATCTTGTTCTTCAGGGCTTGAGATTTAATGTTCTGTTGGTTCTTTTCATGCATTACATCACTGCTTGCATATGAAGTATCAAAAGCCTGACAGTGACACTTTGGTATCTGAGACGTCAGAAGTAGAAAAAGGTAGCAGCAACAACGGAAGCTCATTTTTCCTCGTTCTTAAGTATTGAATGCTGCTATTGAGATACAGTATGTGTGCTCCAGCAGTCCTTGACCTTGACTGGCAAGAAACCTGTCAGTAACCGTAGCTTTACACTGGCTTGAATTTCAACAGGTGCCGTCACAAGGCCTCGCCCAAGGAAGCAGATTTGGAGAATGAGGATGTTGTTTCCTTCTAGAGGTTCGTGTTGATGTTCATTGGGAGTTGCACAGTTAATGTTGGTTTAGGCTTTTAGGCAACCTGAGCCATCCTGGTTTGTTTCTATTTGTGTAAATAGAGTAAATAACCTGTTTTGTCTTCTATTTGGCTAGTTATTATATCACTTAAAAATCTTGGTTTTCTTTACAGCTGACAACAGTTCAGTCAGTGAAATTTGTTTGTCTGATGCCAAGTCATGAAGTCGCAGGGATAAAAAAGTACGATGAGTATGATATTCTGTTTTCATGGTATACCCTGAGTGCAAAGGAAAACAAAAACACACTCAAAGCTCTTATACAGCAGTTTTAAAGCCATCCTCATTTGCACTGTTTCTAGAAGCTCATCTTAACATGATGCTGTCCAGTCCCAGCAGGGAGCGATAATAATCACCTCTATGCAACGCTGAGATCATTGTCACACGAGAGGCTCCAGCACAGGAAACATTAATGCCTCATGGGAACCGCTATTGACATCTAAGTCCCTTTACTAGGATCTATTGTAGAGCCAGAACACCTGAGTGTGATTAAAATGCTCCACTGCACGGTCGCCAGTAAGTGTTCAAGGAGGTCAAACGTACCCACCCTTAGTGTTTATTAGCAGAAGCTAGGACTATGCATGATGGGTAAAATGGATGTGCAGTAGCGGGGCGTGGCGTCTGGAGCCACTTTGAAGCCCAGTTGCGTCTTGTATCTGGCACCATATTTCCTCCTGAAGCCAGGACCTTTAAATAAGACGCTTTTGCCCCGGTACCTCGAACCTAACGCCTTCAGAACGGACACCCGCACTTACCTTCTGCTACCTACCTACAAAATGTTATGTTACTGTTAAATGTTAAGACACTTGGCTCCATCCTACAGACATCTGTCATATAAATTATCCATGAGAAGAGGAGGGGACTGACTTGTAGTTTGTACATTTGTAATGCATTTTACCACCTTGTCGGAGTTTTTTTCTGATTCATTTGTATTCACCTCAATAATTGCAAGCTGCAGTTTCGATTCATCAGGTTCTTTTACATCAAAATGTGATGTTTTGTATAAAAATGTAACCCTTTCCCTCAGAAAAGATGTATCATTACAGTAATTTAGATTTAAATAAGGCCATGCAAGTAAATGTAAATGTAAATGTCATTCCATATAATTATTATCAGAATTCATTTCCACATCTGTGTGTGTGTTTGACTTTATTTTCCTACTGCAGCCATTGTATTGTAATCTGGATTATCTGCACAGTACCAGAGGAAGAGAGCGCCCCCTACAGTGCTTCACAGTCAACCTGAATCAAGTTACCCAAACGGGTTGAGACCCTCTACATTAAGAAGATGGATTAGATTAATGACCCTGGCATTGACCTGCACTCCCTCTGAGGGGCTGTACTCCACACAGTACACATTTGTTTGTATTTGTGGCCCTGAAATCTAGATGGATAACTGATGCCCAGTCATATTAGATGTGCATGCAAGCACATTCTCTCCATTACAGTAACACTGCTTTACAGCAAAGAGTCCCTGGTGAGCCTGTTAGCCACCTTTTAGCCCAAGTACAGCATGTGCAGCATCAAGATGACCATGGCTCTCATATGTAACTAAAATATCCTTTCTTTAATGGATTTTTATGTGTCTTCAACATTAAAGAAGAAAGATAATTAATTACTAAAACATTAGCTTGTTAATTTAAGATAAAGGTAAACGACGATGATTTTGAAGCTATCCCTTTAAGGCCACACCCGTCAGACAGCCAATCACGGCGTATGCAGGAAGCTACCACACCATCAGTGTCCAGGTTAGAGCAGGAAGTTTGGTTCATGAGAAGAAGAAATGGTTTACCTGCCAAAACAAACCACAAAATAACAACACACCAAAAATCCACAAAGGCTGTTGTCGGTATTAGTGAGACGGTGTGGAGAAATGAAACAAGCTAAAAGCTGCGACTGTGTCTGGCAGGAGGAGTAGCAATGTGCTAACCTGGCAAACTTCACAGGAAGAGGAAGGAGAAGAAGAAGAGGAACGCTGAGAACTGCTGCTTGTCAGCCGGTTCATTGCTGTAGGAGTATTTAGGCTTTCTGAATCTTTTCATTTGATTCATGTGCACCATATTCATATGTTGATTTCTGCTTGCAAAAATGTTTTCTGTGCTCCCAGTTAATGTTTACTGACGCACCCCAGACGTGTATTCTAACCAGCAGAGTTAAATATTGCCACATTGCTGTCTTTCTTTGTCTCCTGGCTGGAATCAAGATGGTTGTTTTCCTGCTGCTCTGGGTTGGGCATGGTGTAGCTGGCCAGGAGCACGCTGTGAGGCTGTGACAGGATGGTGTTGGACCAGAGCTACAGGAGTCGGGTAGGATTTTCTAATGATTGTTGCCTTGGATGCCATGCAGTGCAACCTCCTGAGTAGAATAATATTTAATACTCTAGTAATCAGAGAGTTTGTGTGTGTCTGTGTGTTCAGCCTCAAAGCTGAAAATACTGACAGCTACTCTGATAATGTCGCTGGGTATTTAGCTTCATGTAAGTCAGACTTTAAGAGGAGACCCGGCTTCACTATGCAGCTCCTCTATTAGGTGTTAATTTGCTGCTTCCACACACTTTCTGTCCTCCCCTATTAATAGGAACAAATCAGAAGCAATGTAGCTTCTTATATTTCCCTGATTCATCAATGACCTTCCTTGTTTCTGATCTTTAAAATATAATCTACCTACAGAGTAAGTCTATCTGACATTCTTTTAAGACACACTTTCACCATTTGCTGTTAAACATAGGGTCAATAGGTCCCTGTTCTGTGTCACTGTAACAGTTCTTAAATGCTATCTAAATGCTAATGATGTAATTGATATTTTTGTGAGCATGAATAACTTCACTTCACTTTGCCAGAAACCATAGGAGTAGGCCTTTCTATCATATGTATGTTCAAAGACACACGTGTCACATCTTTCCATGGACATCGGGGAAGATAATAATTAGGCCAATTGACGTTTTTATCCTTTACATAAAGCGGCCAGGCTGTCATGTTTTCCAGCTGTGTCAGAGTTGTCAGTTTGCAGGGCTTCTTCCTGCTGAACACACTGGACTAAGCCAACAACGTTTTTGAACACACTCTTTACACATAATCTTAGCAGACCCATAGGTAATACTACATCTTGTTTATGTAAAAGAGGGGCTGCTGTTAGAACTTCCAACTATTTTTCTATAATGTTCTATTTGAAAACATGTACAATAGCAACTTTCTTGCAAGATGGGGCATTATTTGTTATAGGGTCAGAAGTTTTCCATCCATTTCTACTGTATGTGAATTGCCAGACAATAATCCAACCCAACACGTGAATTCACTAAAGTTACCTGGAGCTAATAGAAACATTTATGTAGCACACTTTGTAGTTTAGATTAGAGAATATGGAATATAATATTATTCCATACCCAAAGGGATTTATCTGTTGTATGCTAATGTTCCGCTTTTTTATTTCAATTTTAACTTCCTTAGAGATCATGGAGTTCTGTGCTTTTTCCTCATTAGGCCATGAATTGGGATTTCAGTAGCCCAGCATCACTTGAGGTTTCACAATAATTGGACATCATTTAAAATGGGGCCGGATGTGATGTATATATATATATATATACATATATATATATATATACATATATATATATATATATACATATATATATATATATATATATATATATATATATATATATATATATATATATATATATATATATATATATATATATATATATATATATATATATATATATATATATATATATATATATATATATATATATATATATATATATATATATATATATATATATATATATATATATATATATATATATATATATATATATATATACATTTGGCCTGTGCTATTCCAGGTTTATGTGTCTGAACCACTCTTCCCTGCTGAAAGCATCGATCGCCCTCTCCCATATAGCCAAGCGAGCCTATCTGTTGCTCCACCCTCCGAAAGTCGACAAAAGATGGGCATGGGATAAGTCTGCTACCACCCCTGCTGCAAAGTGCGCTTCGTCACTGTGCATCGTGCTCACGCTGCTGAAATGCAAGAAACGCTTAGAGGACGCGTTCTCTGTTGTTTAAAATATGTCAAGGGAGCCAAAATTACCGCCCACCTTTGTTCCCAGCCTGTAGGTCGAGTGCTGAGGGCTGACCATTGACTGTAAGTCTCTGAGGCAGACAGTGGGAAGCACGTAGGCTGCTGCACAGCCACTGTACTGGAGAACTGCGCTGTCCGTGGTGCTGAAACCTGCAGCACGAGGTTCAGCTTTCTGCACCGACACAACAGGAAAAAAAAAATCAGGTGCAGATTTCAAATTATTTCTTGGCTTATTGCGACAAGTGATGACATGGGAGCGCAGACAGGGAGGGGGAACATGTTTTGGAGTTGAGTTAAGGTAAATGTGAAATAATATATATATATATACATATATATTTTTTTTTTTTTAAGGCGCGCCCTTGCACACGTGAAAGCTAAAATGACATTGACGTGGTCAGTTGTCCCTATTCTGAGGACGGTGACTGTGGTGTAAAACACACGAGGAGACACATATGTGAGGAGGAAAAAAAAAACACAAAATACTCAAAGCCAGTGTGTTATTCCCGCCTGCTGCACTGTGCGTGTCTCGGCGAGGCGACGTTTGACTTCAAATGCCATATTTAGGAAAAATGCTTGATCGCTTTGAGTGACTGGGAAGAGGACGAATGGCACAGTGTGCTTTGGTAAGACGGCTGAGCCCAACGAGGACCGTATTAGAGCCAATAGCGTTGAAGAGCTGTGTGTGCATAAGAGGTGGATGGAGCCACTCTGGGTATACTTCCGCGTTCAATGCGTGTTCATGTGTAGGTTGAATGGATGAAACGGAGAGAGCGGAGAGGTATAGGCATGCTGTGATACGGCCCTATAAATTTGCCGGCAGGACTATCTTCCTTTTAAAGACAACCTCCTCCTTGCATTGGTTTTCACTCAGTGATGTCGCGTATTTGTGTGGCGCACCTGTAAAGAGCGAGACAGGCAGAAGCCGGCTTTTTTAATTATTTGATTCCTTTTATTTCTTCTGTTCTTTTTTCCCTTTTGTTTCATGCATTTGCTGAAAGGAAATCATTTCTGTGTTTTGATTTAATAAATATTTCATTTCCTCATTTTATCTTGTTTGTGTTGGCTTTTATGTTTCCAAGTTTGAACTAAGAGAGCGGAATTCGTCATTTTACAAGCTATTGGCCAGGTGTTTCATTCTGAGATTGTTTGCCTAAGGACGTCCATAACTTTCATTTATAGAGACGGTAAGATATTTTTACACATTTGCTCCATTCACCTGAAACATTTCAGATCGATATTTCAGCCTGTGTCAATTCGCTGAGGACAGTGAGTAACGCAGTTCGTGCATCCGCTGTAGTCTCATCTTATTGCATGTGAACGCGACAGCAAAGTCGCCGTGGTGCATTCCTGTTTCCACTGACGGCTGATTTTCAACTCTGAATTGCGGTGATTTGGCTTATCGCAGACTTACACGAAAAGATAAGTAGGCGATCTCCTCACATGTGCTCAATCCAGACCTCACAAGGTTTCAGACGTGGACGGACGCTGTTATTGCTCTAGTGTGTAGAAATATAGGCCTGGTTAGAGTGGGATCCGCAGAGTAGTCGGTTATTTAAACGCGTCTAAAGTAGCTGACACGTTTGCATGTTGGAAATAATGTCCTAAGGACGCCGTTTGTATATGTAGAATCGCACATTTGTGGCTGAAAAGATAGCGATGTAAGCAAAACTGGATTTTAATCGGATCACATCAAAACTTGAATTTTATTTAGATTATTCATGTAAAATATGGACACGCACGAATGTGATTTAAAGCGGTCAGCGTTTTGATGGATGACTACTTCAATGTGAATGTAAATATTATATCAAATTTATTCCAATTGGAGTCATGCTACGAAACCTATACTGGAGACTGTGTGTTGCACTTGGGAGTTGCTGGATGATATTTTCCAAGTTCTGATTTCAGAGGGATACAAGCTATTTCTGAGATTTAATGCTGATAATATTATTTTTGATTACACTTTCTAAACAACGTTTGTACCTACGATTCATTTCTACCTATCCATTTCAATTATAGGACTATATACATGTAGGAGCGGTAGTAACAAAAGTCTGAAACATAAACTAGAAGCTGTAATGGACATTTATAGCCTAAAGTCATACGCCAATTACCAGTCTCAGCCAATTATGATTAAATTAAACTCCAATGTCTAATTTTGCTGCTTTCTTCCACAAAACAACTGAAGGAGCGCTGGTGGCACACGGACGCAGCTTTGAGGAGCATGTCTTTTGTTTTTCTGCTGCGTTGACATTCGCCTTCAGCCGACGCGCTTAGGTCAGGGAGGCGGTGACTCTCTAAGGACCGCTACGACGAGCAAGGACGTAGATCACGTGACGGAGGGGAGCAAGCGCGCCGTGGCGGTCTTTGGAGAGCCCCTCGAAGTACACCTGCAGTAAATCAATTAGCTAATAGTGTATTTCCGGGGTAGACTCAGGGTGTTCGCTGATTGGCCGAGGCTCTGATTTGTGAGCGCGTTCCCGCCGCCGCCCTCCATTCTGCTGCGTAGAGGCCGACACCAAAGTTTGATGCCTGCAGAATAAACATCAATAAATATCCGCGACGCCGACTCAACACCTCAAGGTAAGAAACCACGGAGGTTTAGCGCAAACTGTGGCGGGACAGGAGCTACTGCGGCTACTTAATACGCGCATTAATACCGTGAAGGAGCAATAGTAGCTAGCAAGGCCGAACGCGGTCCGGCAGCCGCACGCGAGTCTGACCTTTGTCGAAATTATCCGCTTTTTTGTCTTAAACTTCTTCGGCGGTATTACATTTTAAACAAACATAAACAACCATACACCTTTTTGTGTAGAATGGGGGGGCAACGCTCCACGCTAGCTAACAGGTGTCCGTGCTACACTACAGCGTTTCAGCCACCGCAAACATGGCCGCAGGTTTAGCGCTGCTGTCGTTCGCTAGCAAACTGCTGCGTTCACCTGGCGGCAGCGCAGGTGTGGCAGGTCGGCTAATTACCGGGCCGCTGCAGCTGCAGCCCGCCACTAAACTCTGCGTTAACGCTCGGTTTCTCCCCTTTAAGTCGGATTAGAGACTCACCCTGGGCTTGTTTTAAACGCATACGCTAGCACGACAGGCAGAGAAGCACGTGATTTCATTCTCTAGCCTTTATGAGTAAAGTGGATTTAAAAATGTCTGTTTTTTGTTTTCTGCCAAATGTGCACACGATGCTGCTCTAAACAGTAGTTTGACATCATTAAGTTCCATTTTCCTGGCTGGTCTTTAGCATAAACCTGGGATCAGCACTAGTGATTCGTGTGCTCGCACCATTAGGCGAGTCACTGTAAATTTTAAAACCGTGAAATGTGTTTTGGTACTGCACCTCTAGTAAATGGGGAGCTTCATTGTTCTCTGCACTCGTGTTCAAAGGCTCTGAGGTATCTCGAGGCAGTAATGCGAGTTACAGATGGCACTGAGTAGTATTCAGTCATGGAAAGATTGCGTATCATCAAGCCCTCAACAGTTTAATTTCCCCTTAGGTTCCCCCTCAAAAAATAGAACATCTGTGGTCCTGTGGGGACAGTCCAGTAAAGGATGGAGTAGCTTACAGGGGATTTTAAGGTGTGATACTCTGGATCACGCAATGAGGGGAGTTGTGTGTGTTTTGTTGGAACAGAATTAACTGGTCCTTTTTCTGGGTTGATCATTTTGTGTAAACCTGATGCGGAACCAGAATTGCTGGTGTAGATGTTGTGGCTATGAAGCTTTTTGTCCCTTAACTACATTAAGCGGTGAATTTATAGTGTACTGTAACTCTGTGCCCTTTGCAGCTAATTTGAAAACAAAACAAAGCATATATCACTGTACTTAAGGTTAAGGCATTTTATTTGATTATTCTGTAATGTTATGATGCAAGAGATCTCAATTTAGATAGTGTAATTGCAGATCTAATCTTAAAATAAGACTTCATGAGGATGCAGTAGGAGACGCTCCTGTTTTTCTGTGCATGTCTGCTGCTTTTAAGCATTTTTTCCCATCTCTGTTCATGCAACTTCCAGTATCTGCAGACCGTGCTCCTGAGAGGGACACGATAAGAGCAGTTGTCCTTATGTATTATTGAGCTCCCACGTTTGCCTTTCTAAATAAAGGCTGCTGACAGTGTGACTAAAATGCAGGACAGTGAGTGAACTTCCAAAGGCCATATCACTGCTTGTGCAGCAATGTGTCCTGCTGTCACAACTGGGTTGGTATACAGTGGCTTCAGTAAAGGCAATTTTGCCCCTTTGTCCTTCTTAAATGTCCATCCCATCCCCCCTCTCTTTTTGTGGCCTCCCCCTCTACTCCTCACTCTGCAGCTGATTTAATCTGGTTCTGTGGGTGGTGCACAGGACTGTTCTCATTCTGTTGGCCACAGGGTGGCCCTCCCTCTACATGTGTGGGTCATTACTGGAGGCGAACATTGCAGTGTCCTTGAACCATGTCACTGCATCACAGCAGCTTTAACAGATCACTGTATCTCATGCTTTTTACATAGGTGTGTAGTAACATTTAGCTATAGCAGCCTAGTAGGAGGAAGATGAGTAAATATTTTGTTAAACATTGTTAGATATGACTTTTGTGGCATGTATTAGTAATTAGACAATGTTTCAGATCAATAGGCTCCTGTCAATGTGTCAAAACGGAGCCTTTTAAACAGGGGCCAAGTGGACACACTGCCTTTTTTGGTTTAAAAATGTTTTGCCATTTCATTTTTTTCACTCTAGTATTAAGTGAAGCTTTATGAAACAGTCTTGTCCCATTCACATCTTATTAACAATGTGTCCTTCAGCTAAAGTTTAGTTACTGTTAAAGTTTTTACTTGTTTCATTAAGGGGAAAAATGAGTTCATTTGCATGGATCACCTGTCACTAAATGCTGATCAGTTAAACATAAAATCATAATTAACAATTGATAACACACAGTTGTGTGGTTTTATTTTTTATGTGAAAAATTTTGAGCAGCAGATACATTATTAAGAATGTTCATTCTCAGTGACTTGTTATTTTCACATTGGTTCTTCAATGGTGTCAAGCCAGAAAGCATCAAAATTGCCTCTGGTGGAAAAATTTCAGAATAAGTCAATATTGATGAACATGTGTTGCAGTCTCTTGTGCAATACGAACCATCTGAATTTATTTCAGGCGAAACTTAGAATTGCATCACTTTCAGTTATTATTCTGACATGCTCAGCTTGCATGTGGGAGCTGCTGCACAACTTTCTCATGACTCTGCCCACTGTAGCCTCGCACCTTCAGGAAATGCATTATCATTGCATGAGGTATACAATTATGTTCATGGAGTTCTGCCAGTATTTGAATATGAATCCAGGAAAGTGAATATGCAAGCAATACGTGTGGCAGTATAATGAAATGAATTTGAGATGTGGACTAAGATGTTTGAGACAAGTCACATCCTGCTGGTCTGTGAACTAGTATTGAAGCTAGTGGTTAAATTCATTCAATTTAGCCTGCGTCAGATCTTAGTTTGCAAGTTCCAAGTAGTCTGAACCTCTGTGTAGCGTCATAGCATTTGCTTTTGTACACTTCAGTTTGTGTGGGTAGACAAGTCACATCTGCGTTTTCAGCTAGGATATTCTGAACCGTTACTTGTGGGCTTTTAGTTTTCAAGGACAGGCCGTGCATGTCAGTGATGCGCACTCTCGAGTTCTTCACTCTGCAGCTTGTCACGCATACGTGGTCGATTTAATCCTGAGGGGCTAGTAGCAGAGTTTCGTGCCTCCTCACTTTGAGTGCTGAGTGTCACATGAGTACACGTTGAACTCACTGTTGGCTCCAGGTTCATTTTGGAGAAGCTTCCTAGTTTGCCTAAAGTGAGATTTGGCCTGTCACCTAGGTGTTGATACATAATCTTAAAGCTTTTGTCTGCAACATTTCCTTTCATCTTGGAGTAGATTTCTTATATTAGCCATAAAACTGGCAAACTGAGTGACATAATCGGATACCAAATGACTTGATACATTGTTTGGTTAAATAGAATTACCCTGATCTGGAAGGTTAAAACTGATCTACCAATATGCAAGCTGCCGTGTGGATTACTTTTTATGCTTTTCCTCTAAACTTGGTGTCTCCCTTATTATAAATCACAAAGTGACAAAGAGTACAACTATAAAAATAGATTTAATGTGGCAGATATATTGACTAAAATGGGTTCCTTGCTTCACTTTTAGTTTAACTAAAATCTGCGTTTACTGATGCGACAGTGCATCATGTATAATTTATTTTTTTGAGTTTTGGCATTTCTGTCTGTAGGCAGCTTCCTTATGCTTATTGTCATGTATAGTTTTTTTTGCATTAAATTGTATTTGGTTTATGCATGCCCATCCTATTCTCTTCCTTGAGAAGAGTCGTGTACTACTAACTAGACTTGCTAAAAGGCAGAATGCTCAGTCGAGTATGTGGAGGTGAATGGGTTTGTCTTAGCACTAATGGGCGGCAGGATAAAAAAAAAAAAAAAAAAAGAACCTTGTGGTCTTTTTTTGGGGCTGGTTTTGGATGAAAAGTGAGAGGCAAGGCCTCTAGGAGAACAAAATGGTGTACACTAAGAGGAGGCTGCTGGCTGCACATAGTGCAGACTAAAATTTTTTGGGGGGAGAGGCGTGCTGCCAGGCTTCTCTTCCAAGTGTTTATCTAATAAAATATTTCTGCCTTGTGGCACCATCACAAATGGGACAGTAGCCAATGTTTGTGCTTTGTAGTTACAATAAAAGGTAAAACATATGAAATGGAGATTGAAGTAAGCCATTTTCTTGAACAGTGTGTTCTCCTGTGGCCTGCTTTCTCCCCGTTACTGTGCGTGTGGGGGAGGCTGCATTGAGTGGTTAATGCTTAGAATTGTGATTTTTGGCATGAAAAACTTTTGGCTGAGTTTCACTTAGGTTTTTTTTTTTTCTTTTTTCTTTTTAATGTCCTTGTATCGTTTCTGTCATGTTAACAACAGAGCAAAAGAGTTGACATGTGAAAGTAGCACTTGTATTTTGTAGTCGCCAACGAGTTTAATTTTGAGACGAATGACAGATGGAAACAGCAGCAGGAGCGTTAAGTTGGCCCTGTGAAGTTCGAAACCCCATCCTTGCCACAGGAATACTGGATGTATTTATATTAAGTACTTGCTGCAATTAAAATACAGTAAATTTAATTAATTGAAGCTGAAGCCTAAAAATCATCTGATAATATAAAGTCAGATATTGTGCATAACTTGGAAGCAGTTCTTTACATTTTATTCCCTTCACGGTGAAAGTTATAAAATGTTGTATACATATGATATGATGAATGGCGCACATGCTAACGTACACTTTGGGATAAAATACTTTATTTAGAGCTTTCCATGAAGGGAGCAAGCTAGTTTAAACTGTTTTGTTTTTCCACTTCTTTGCTACAGTTAAACAAGTCAAAAATACTGACCTTGGATAAGTGACTGTCCCTGCTGATGTTTTTAAATCTTTACATAATTTCCGCTCTATAGAAATCCAACTGTTTACTGTATGATTGTAGTTTGTGTTCTGACCTTGGTTCATACATATGTCAGTGCCTGTCGACTCATGGATTTGCGTTTTGACAGGTGTTGTTTCATATTCAGACATTTAATAGTAGCACTGCAAGTGGTCATAAAATCAGAAGAAAGTCTCCCTGAACAGAAAAGTTACATAGTTTGGTGTCAGAAATACAAACAACTACAATAAACTAGCAAACATGAAACACGAGTATCAATCTTTGTTTAATTATGTCAGCTCTCTAATGGTCTTCTTAGTAAATGTCATTATGCAAATGCAAACACAAGTGATGTCACCATGGTTAATCTTGATACGCACAGATGAATCAGTACATTGTGCCATTTCATGCATGGCTTCATGGGGTGTGTGTCGTATGGAATGTTTAATTTGAGTAGATGTTTCCTAAGGACTGGTTCAATTAAACCGCTGAGCAACCACTGAATTGGTTACAAACTGCCTTACACGTTTGACCAGTTCTATGACCAAATTACACTGAATACAGCAGACAAGATTTAGGACCAGTTCAGTGTTTGGGTGAACACATAAGCTAGACTTTCTATCAATTTAGAAAGTCAAATGGGTAATATCTGAAATGAGACATTTAAATTTCCATAACCTATTCTGTCAACGTATTGTTTTTGCCATTTTGTTTGGGCAGCTTGGAGAGTGTAAAATAATTAACAAAGCTATTGGCAGCGTATCACGTTGATCAGTCCATTTGTGCTCTGGCAAAAATACACATTCATCCTCCTGGCATACAACAGCACCTTAGTCTAGAACAATATCTAAATGGTTACCACAAATTACTTTCTAGAGTCCAGTCACTCACATGGATGAGCAGCATTGACAAAGAAAAATGCATAAATAAAAATTTTTTTGTGTGTGTCTGCAGTGAAATTTCAATTTCTGTAACTGAGAGTGCAAATATTAGATGGAAGACTATTTAAAAGTACTTAATGTCTTCCCTGTAATATTATAACAGTGGCACACTGACCCTGGGTTTAGATCTCGTCACCAAGAAATCTAGATCGGTTTTATTTGGTCATACCTGGCCATCTGATGACTGCAGCCCTGTTTTCAGCACTTGAGTGCAGAAAATAAATTTGCATCTGAGTTGTGGCAAGTTGACATTTTCACTAGATGCAACCAACAAGGTGCAACAAATTGATAAATGTGCCACTAAATGCTCACTCGTCCACACTGAATTCTTTAAAACTTTTCCTCCTTTACATTGTTTTAAACACAGAGAAATGCTTGTCTTCAGCCACAATATATTATTTAACCTACTGTCCAGCCTCTTGTCTTTCTGGACGAGCTAAATATAATAAGTGTGTCTGGATGCAGCATATTACTTGGTCAAGAACAACATTAAATGTGACCGTACAGTCGGCTGGTTAAGAGGTCTTTGGGCTATTTGGGCAGTACAGGATCATAATCAATTTTAAATGGGGAGCTTTAGGACCTCACCTTGGCAATTTTTGAACTTGTTTTCAATGTTTTTTCAGATGCATGTGTGTAATAGATGATTTTATTGTGGGTGTTTTACAGTTTTGGTGTTGTGGTCGCTGAAGGCCAGCTTGGTGGTTTAACAAATGCAAGTTGAGTCAGCAGAACTTCACCGCTGTTGCTGGATGTGAGCAATCTGATGAGATTGATTTGTGCCTTCCAGAGTTGTCCCCCTCATCCATTTTTGTTAATTGTGATTGCTCATGCTTTTGTCTGTTGTGGTTGGGATCCTCTCTTGACTGAACACTGCACCTCTTGGTTTTGCGGTTTACTCCTGGCTGAAGATGGGTTGTGATTAAGTTCAACGTTGTCTTTGCCTCTCCCTGGTTTAGGCCTATTTGCATGGACTGCTAGTTCGTTTTGAATAGTGTTGCTCCCTTCCCTCACCCCCAGCAATGACATGTGATCACCTCTGACTGTTGCTTTTGTTCTTGTTGATCTAACATGAAGTACTTTTTGTGTCCACATTTTCAGACGGCAACTCCAAACTAACATGGCAGTCAGACTGTGCGATGTGGCTTCTCTGCTTAGAAGTGGTTCGTGGGCATCTGAGCCTTGGACTGGGGTCTGTGGCACTTTCTTATTTGTATTATTATTATTATTATTATTTATTTATTTTTTTTTTACATCAAATCACATAGCTAGAAGGCCTGCTCTCTCTGTGCTCAGGCCATACCAATGACATTGGCTGTTAATCATATGTCGACGTTCAAGTCAAAGAAATGACGCTAAATTTTTGGGTCATGTACAAACTTGACTTTGACTGTATTGGTATGGCCTAAACCTGGCTGCTAAATGTCTCAATTACTTAAAAACAAAGTAATTTGGGCTCAGATTAATCCGTTGCTTAACAATAATATGCATAGTGTGATGACACTGACCTGGTTTTCTGCACATGATGAATCTGTTAACAAAGGATGACTCTTCATACATGAACTAGTTGCTGGTTGCCTTAACTGTTCTTGTCGGTTCAGGCATCGTTGTCTGACGCTAGTGTATTGGTGGTTGCAGATCTTGTGACTCTGTAGGTTTTGCATGTCTAGGTTTTATTTTGCTGAATGTGTTTCACCTTGGTCTTCACAGTTTAATGTTGGAAGATGTTTTAACTTGCCTCTTGCATTCAACCAGCCATAAATGCAGCACTCATGGGTAGCAGAGGGAATTAACAGTTTTTTTTGGGTTTTTTTTCTCCTCACTTTGTTTTATTTATTTATTTATTCATTTTTTTACTGGTGTTAACGCATTGAATAAAAATCCATAACTTAACATTGGCATTTCCATTGCCACAAAAGGTTGTACCTTTTGTGCATGTTTTGTCGAAGTTAAGAGATTTTAATTTTGTACACCCAAAGAAATCCCCACATGTTGGTACACAAAGCAATGTTCCAGTGTGTGAAGAGCTTCCTTTTTTAACTGTTTAACTTTAATTGTTTGCATCTGGTTGTGACCTTAATTTCCTCTTCTTTTTTCTCTCTCTCTCTCTTTAGCAGGTAATTGCTGCCATGGAAACACAGCTGTCCAATGGGCCAACTTGCAACAACACAAGCAACGGTCCCTCAACAATCTCAAACAACTGTTCCTCACCTGTAGAGTCAGGGAGCATAGAGGACAGTAAAACTAACTTGATAGTCAACTATCTGCCTCAGAACATGACCCAGGAGGAGCTGAAGAGTTTGTTTGGGAGCATCGGTGAAATTGAGTCCTGTAAACTTGTTCGAGACAAAATAACAGGTAACACATCTGCTTACATTATGTCTGCTTGGTAGTTTAAGCTGAATTTTGGGTACTTGACATCTGTGTGAAGCACAGCTTAGTTGCAGTGTCGTATGTATCTTATGGAGATTTTTAGTAACGCTGAAATATTATTAGTATTTACTAAATTAAATTTTACTTAAGTGTAGTTTTCTGTTTGAATTTTTGTTTGTGTGCTTAAACTAATCCTCTTCATATCGACCTTGGGTCGTTGGGTTAAATACTGTAAAGCACTGTTATTATTTTCATGTACATATGTATCTTTCTTCTGCTTTTCTTCTTTTGTATCGGGGGGGGGTAGTAACTTCTGAAAATGTGGACAGAATTATTACTTACAGGAGGTAATGCCAGCTGTTGAATGGCTCTTCTGACACTTTTCATAACTGCTTTTAACATTAAGGTAAATTGTCAGTGTTTTTTATAGAATTGCAGCTGATGAGCATTGACATGGCCAGTGTGACTGGGAGATGATAGCTGAGGCTTGTTTGGCAAGGACGCCCCAAACGTCTTATTGACTGCTTGTAACAAAACCAGGAGCCTCTCCAGTTTTGTGTGTGTGTGTGTGGCCTTTTTATTTATTTTTTGGTTTTCCATGTTGTAGTGTAAATCAACTCAACAGGGCTTTATATTGTGGAGTTTATTCTAGTCCTTGAACTTTGGAGTCAGACACTTTCATTAAATGAACTTGCCATACGTACAATCATTAGCTTATTGTCAATGTTTAGGCATAGTGCATATGTGTGGCATGTAAAACATGGGCTCAATTCAGAAATTGTCAGGTGCTCTAATATGTTGAAATTTAACTCGGAAAATAAAGGTTTTGCTGTTAAAGTACAGTATTTAACCTTTCCCTAGAGCGTTTGTGTTCTAGGCTATTGTGTGTTTGCGGTGGTTCAGTTGGATACATGCTGTAGTCTATAAATAAAAGCTTTTATCTTGTCACTGGGAAAAAAAGGCAACCAGAGGTAAACCACAAGCAAAGGCTGGTGTTTGGGGACCTCATCGTATTTACTGAATGTAGACTTTTGACAATTTTCATTGCAGCATGCAAGTGTTTATTCTTGCAAGGAATAAATGCCCTTATGTAGTCATCCATAGACGAAATGTGTTTGATAATGTGTGAAATGGGTTGAGTTGAATTGACAAGTGATCTTCGTTTAAAATCACTGTTTGGCACATCCTGCTTGGGTGACTGAACAATAACACGTTTGATATGTTGCATATTTAGAAGAGTAAGTGTGAACACACCTCTGAGTAATTTTAAATGGAGGGAACTAAATGAAACAAGTTGTTTGCAATTAGGCTGCCCTTGAGTGGAGAAAGACATGTTTCAAAAGTATATGCGGCCAGTAGAAATGCAGATTTGATTTTGATTTCTAGTTTTTGTGGTATGAACAATAATATTCTTTGCTCCCAGGTGATTCAAATCTGTAAAGTGGTATACAAATGAATGTCTGTCTGTTTATAGGTTGTGTAAATAAACACTAACAGCAGGTGATGGTTTAAAACATTGTCTTACTCTACTTTTATTACAAGTAACTTAACCTTGTAGACTTGCTCTCCAGTTTTGAATTTTTTTTTTTAGTGTTTTAAAAAAAAAGTATTTTTACATGATCAGTCAATGGATTTTTATGAATTTCTATCAGACATGTGCAATACATTTTCAGTATGTTTAAAGACCTCCAAGGTGTTATCTTGTGTGCATGCTGGTTTCACTGGAGATTAAGGAACAAGTGAAGTATAACTAGGTAGTTTTAACCTACTCCAATTATAGCACAGTTATGTAAGAGATGATTAATGTACTAATTTAAAGTCACAAATTGAGAATTGTATAAAAGTCCAGAGTGAGCCATGTTAAAACATTCAGTTATCTCTGTCTTGCGAGTATTCATTTCAGTCAGTCAAAGTATAGAGTAGCTTCATTATCTAAAGGAGTAAAGATTAAATCAATAGTGGTGGTGCATATTTGAATTGGTTGATGCCTGGTACCTTTTTTAGAAGCGGTTAGATTTGTGTGAATGCCCATTGTAATGTTGGAGCCCTGTTGCGCTTGCTACTGAAGTCTTGTCATGGTGATTTGTAGCAAGTACATTTTACAAAGAGTATGGAACTACACTAGCTTCACTTTGTTTTGACAGTGTGTGCTTGTGTTGGTTTGGATTACTGCTGACATTTACACCAGCACCTTTAAAGTGTTGGTGGTGCGTGTTTGCAGCACCCTTGCTCTAACTCTAAATCTGTGCATCCGTGATGTATCTAATTTGGACTGGCTGTTCATTTATAAAACAAAATGCTGTTTAATCCAATTTTACTAGAAAACTTCATGAATCTGACTTGTGTTTTCATTAATGGGGGGGTCTGATCATATGAATAATACAATTAGACTTGTGGCCAATCCAAACGCATCCAGCATAATTTGCTCATTATGCTGCTGTAAATTAAGCAGTTGAGGGTAGTATAATTGGATATTGGGTGTATTAATGTAATGAACTTAAAGGTTTTAAAGAGAAATTTGTCATGTTTCAATCTCCTAAACGGACACAACGTTCTCTAACTGTGCAGTAGATAAAACACAATGTTCTGCCTCATTTAATGTTTAACATTATAACAATTATTTTCCTAGAATGAATTAGATTTTTGTTCCTTCATGAACTATAATCACGTTCTCATTGTCCCTCCTGCTACTGTTCACGCTTGGGTCCATTCAGCATCTGAAACACACAACACTCCTGGTTCCAAAGATGTCTTGGCTCCCTGGTCTTACTTTTAGGTATACATATAAACATTACTGATGAATATTTTTGAGGGTGAATAACACAAAAGCAGTAAAAGGTCTATTGACCAGCTTTTTCCATCTGCGGTAACCTGGATACGATTACAAAAGTGGTAGTTAAACTAGTACTTCATAAAAACCCCTTTAATAGATAAAAGCTTGAATTGGGGCAGAGAAAATTGACTTAAAACAGAGTTGCGGGGGGAAAAAAATTAAACCCTTAATGTTATTCAAAGCTCCAAGTCATTTCTCAGAAATGATGCTCTGATTTCGATTTCAGCAGTATATAAAAACTATCCCCGCCAGACTGTTGCTTTTGTCTTTTCCTTGGCCCTGTGGCGATGGATTTAAGCCAGCCTACATCTGTGTACTGGTGGTACATCAGATGTTAAGTAATCACCAGAGAGATGCACGCTTACTCTTCCATTTAAATGTTCTCGCCTTGGCTGCCGCAGCTCATGTTTTTGTCATTCTCCTCCCACTATGCACAACTCTAGTGTTGTACTGTATGCTGGGAGCATTCTCTGCAAGGTACATCCCCGCATGCCTCTGTCTATTATGACGTTTGAGATGGCTCTTGTTGTTATAATATGAACATGTTTAAAGCTCCTAGTTATATGGCTGGATATAGCGGATATAGGATATTCCATATTAAGACCTGAGCGTAAATAAGGCCACATCAGAGCATGGAAAGGTGAAATTAAGTTGATGAACTACACTTGATCACTGCTGCACAGCCCCTGAGAGTAGTTACTCATAAAGCCAGCATGGAAGCATGTAGGGCATTCACATGTGTAGTAAACGTAACTTGCAGCAATTCAGGAAGCGTGTTCACAAGCTGGTTGTCTCTTTGCGTTTACTGTACTAATGCGCAATATATTTCATATCCGTTTAAAATGTTGATTTCACAATGCTGTTTTATGGTATGTAAAACCTGAATAAGTCTACAATATATATTTTAATATTGACCGTACATATAGACATTTCCCACATACTTGCTGTCTGAATCTATTTGATTCGGTATATGTGGAAAGTAGATTAAGTTTAATCTCACAAGGTTCTAGATAAAATTCAAGTTGGTTATGTAGCATATTAATATGCTGAAGCTGCTTGAGCTGGTGAACTTGACCGCCAGTGGAATTGCAGAGACCCAGCAGTGTGGGTGGAGGAAATTGAATTGCCTCTGTGCACATAAAGAGTGGGTGTCAATCTATTGTACGTTTTAGAGATAAACCGTAGGGGAGGAGAACGCATTGAGCCGTGGCTACTGCACTTTGTCAGACGAGTTTGTGTGGAATCAGTTTTTAATTTGGCGTATGTTTGTCAGAGTTAAAGAATTTACTATAGGTTGTAAGACAAATGGATGCTTGTTCGGACCTTGTATCTGCTGATTAAAATCACTCGCACATAAATAGTCGGTTCTGTGTCCTTGTTCTGTAGTTATACATGTATTCAGCCACTTTTCAGCTTGATTGAAGGAAAACTGACTATTTTCTGATCTTTCAGGCCAGTCTCTCGGCTACGGATTTGTTAATTACGTGGACCCGAAGGATGCAGAAAAAGCCATCAATACTTTAAATGGCTTAAGACTTCAGACTAAAACCATAAAGGTAAGATGTGATTTTTAAAAATGCCTGTTACCTTAATTGCCAACAAGAACTGACATGAATCCTTATCTCCCATAAGGGAAACAGTCGCACTCGACTCACTGGAAGCCATTAGCCTTCATGACTAGTTGCAAAAAAAATGCAAGATATGCTGGTTATGTGTAGCTATCTGGGTTGAAGTTGAAGCATAATGAGGCTGGTGAAATGTAGGGGGGGGGGGGGGGGCAGCCTATTGTTAATCTGGGCACAGGCAGCTTTGCCTGGGACTCAAGTAGAGTGAGTAGAGTGTTTCTATGGTTGCATGTGCTGTAGCACTACTATATTCCTTTACAGGGAGGTGGCTGCCATTAGCATTCATCAGGCAATGGAGCACTTGGTGTGCTGGTGGAAAAACTCGTTTGCTGCTTATAGTGCTGCAGGATTTGTGGATAGTGGAACAAGATTATCAGACGCACATTTTTTATTTTTTATTTTTTTTTTTTGTCACAGCAGCCATACTAGATCCCTTCTCACATCAGGCAGTGGGGTATTGGAGGAAATGTGAGCAAAAACACATTTTGATAGAATATTACATTTGAATAGTACAACATGTTAAAGCTATATACTGGATTACTTATGCATTTAACATTTAAATATTGTCATGGTGTAGAATATTAAGCCACTGCATTGAGAGGTATGAAAGAGGATTGACAAAGTGAACATAGGAACTTTATTCATACAAAGATATTATATATTCTATGTAATAGAAATGCAATTTTAGACATGCAACTGTATGTCACATGTCCAAACTTCTCTAGCTCCTCTGTCAGAAGTGCAAATAAGCCCCAGTGAGCTAGAGGAATATACTTTGCAAATATTAGCATTAAATCAAGTGTGAAGGTGAGGTTGGGATGAGAAGCGAGCGAGTTGCCTGGCTGAGGGCAGGGAGCTTTAGCTTTCACGTTCACTTTGTCAGCCTTCCCTTCACAGCAGAAAATGGGTGAGTTTAGAGGTAGGGGAACCAAGTGGCGTTGTTATCAATCAGAGAGCACAAAAGAAGCCTTTTGAAGATTTAATTAAAAGTGAACCTTTCTTATTTTTTCTTGCAATCCATTGCATAAGATTGCAGAGTGGGTTTTGGTTTAGTACTATTTAACTCTTCCACAGCTGTAATTAAATACAATACGTTCTAGTCAGTTAATTGCCAGTCACAAGAACGTGTAGCCACTAGACTGTAATCTTTTAGTTTCTGTCCCTTTCTGAGATTTGGTTCTCTGCACATCCCCTCCTAAATCTAGACTGTATGGGTTCCTACACGGTATTGCGTAAACGTCTACGAGACTGAAAATGGGATGGTGCACTGAGAAAGATGACTTTGACTATCTATGGTGTATTGATCCACACAAACTGGTGGGTGACTTTGTGGTCTCCCTCTGTTTTCTGTGACGTTGCTGTATTTATGGGCAAATGATGATTTATGCTGTATATTTATCCAGCTCCGGCTCTAAATACGTTTTGACATGGGACAGGAATTTTTGAGATTAGTTTCAAGAGCAAGCCTCCCTCCTGTCTCTCTAGCAATTTTCAATAAATGTTAAATTTATTAAATGAGAGCAGTCTAGACGGGCCTGACGCTGCATCTATCTTTGTCAGGTTTCTGATTGCGTTGATGGACAGAAAAAGTGCTAGTTTTACTTTACTGGACATACTGATTTGTCACTGTCCATTTAGCTGACAAGTCAGTCTTAAGTCTGCACTGGGGATTAGGGGAATGGCGTAATAAACTCAGACCATGCAGGCAGCTTCGTCTCCTTACTGTTGTGGACTCACTTCATTATAAAAAAAACAAATGTAAATATAAGATGGTGGAAATAATGCAGGAATGAATAACTTTCTTTTTGTGATGTTCAAGTGTCGACACATTTGGTCCAGTCTGTTCAACAAAATCGAGGGAGAACACTAATCTACCAGAGAGCACATTTTAATTTTGCTTTATTTCAGCTAGTTTAACTGAGTGGCAGGTTTTGGTTTAGAACGCATTAGCCGCAAATGGCCAGAAAAAAACGCGACTATTATATATTTATTATTTCTGTGCTGTGCTACACTTTTTGCACACTTCTTACATGCGTCCAGATGTCTTTCGCTTGGAGAACACGTCTGTGGTTCTTGCCTAATGCAGTTTGCGTTTTACACTTTTATTTAAGCGTTTCCTCCATTTTGACCAAATGTGTTTAGATGGGTTGTGTTTTGCTAGCTTACTACTAATGGCAGTACACATTGGGCTGTATGTCTGTCTTTTTTGTCTTTTTTTTTTCTTTTACGCTGTCATTTATGGAAAAATGTATCAAACAAGCAGATGTGGTGTTGCCATAGCACCAAAAAAGTTCTTCTGTTTCACAGCTTGTAGCATAAGCGTCACATTCATTTTGACATCCTTGATTTTTATTTATTCCCTGTGTCCCTGACCCGGTGGTGTGTGTCGTGCCATTATTTGTCACTGAGATGTAATAAATTGTAGTGTAAAATCTAGTCATTCCCAGTTTCCTCTGCCCATCAGTCAGGCTGTACTGATGTTTTTAGCAATAACTGTGGAAACTATTATAAATTATAATTCAGTTTTCATGTTTGAGGCGTCTGAGCATACAGCTTTACTGCATGTGCTGCAACTATGTGTGGAGGATTGATTGTGATTAAAGCGATCCGTTCCTTTCCTCTAGGTTTCCTACGCGCGTCCAAGCTCCGCCTCCATCAGAGATGCAAATTTGTACGTCAGCGGCTTGCCAAAAACAATGACTCAGAAAGAGCTGGAGCAGCTTTTCTCTCAGTACGGACGCATCATTACCTCACGCATTCTGGTGGACCAGGTGACTGGTGAGTAGAACATGACTGCTGCCCCCACCATTTTGCTTATTTCACTTTTGTTTGCCACTTTCTTTCAGTAACGCACATGACAGTCAGGTCTGAGAAATATATCCGAACTCCCCCAAAACATAATTTTCCACCAGAGGTGCTCATAAAAATGGATAGAATAGGAAAAGGCTGTAAAGTAGGAAGGCTCAGTGCTTTGTACCCCCCCCCCCCCCCCCCTCAGTCTCCCTCTGCATGCTCTTACCTTGCCTTGCTCTTTTCCTTTTAGTCCCCAAGGTGTACATGCAATTCCTGTTTCATGCCAAAAAAATGAAATGCATTTAGAGCAGTTATATTCTGTTTCAGCTGTCATGTGAAAGCAGGACTCTTGCGTATCTCCAAAAACCAGAGTCTTTCACCGAGACATTTCCCAGCAGTTCTGTCCCTGTGCGCTGGTGAAACATGCGTTCCTTCAGGCATGCACGATGGGAATGGTCGTCTTCACTCCTCAAACGTAAAACCACTTGATTCTAGAGATTTCACTTTGATTCACTTAGGTATTCATAGAGCAGTGTTTGAGCCAACTGATGAGAAAAATTGAGAAACCAAAACAGCATTGCAACCTGCTACTGGCCCGCACAACATAGCTGGTTGGTTAATAGAACACATTTTTATTCATGTTTCTGTTTTGTCTTTTGGAACCACTTTATTAAATGGACTGGACAGACAACGTTGACTAGACCTCATACAAAATAAAAACGAAGAAATTATGAGAGTCAAAATGAGGACTCTGCATTCAGTTATAGCACAAGCAACATGGGGAGACTGGAGTGATGGACCTGTGTATTTTTATTTTTATTTTTTTGACTTGCCAAAGATACTCAAGCTCCAGACTGATTATCAGGCAGCAAGAAGAAACGAGCCAAAACACATGCATGGACCTCCCAAGAGGGAAGCAAGAGGTAAATAAGTAAAAGGAGGCGTTCTGAAATGAACCGGTGAACAGCTGTTTACTACGGTCTGTCACATGAAGCTCGTTGGCTGGGTTGACCCAAAAATCAGATGGCTAACAATTGGCCTTGTTATGCTTCAACCTCAACCCAACAGCACTAGTGTTCAGTTGCTTGTGAAATACAACCGTAAAAAGGAAAATACAATCACTTTAGGTTTATACTGGTGAATAAATGTTTTCTGGTACCTCTTCCTGCCGTCTTGGGACAGGTCTGACAGTATTGCCCGATTTGACTGGGCGTCTGCAGCAAAAGACAGCTTTTTCCATCTTCTCCCATGCGGTGTGTGGGTTTTTTTTGTTTTTTTCCTCTCCCCCCATTTTGGCAGCTTTTTGTAATTGCTAAATTTCACCGCTGATGCTTTTTCTCATGCGTTTTGGTATCTGCAACGGAAGTGGATCAGGTTTGTTTAATGTGGGTAGTGAAAGCCGTGTTTACAATATTGATGCTGTAGTTCCAAGACGTGTGTACAACATTCAGGTTTGTGTGCTCACACGTTTTGTGTATATGAATTGTATGCATCAGATTTGTTAACGCTAAAGTATTGCCAGTGATGTTCATGGTGTGGTGCAGATGTTTGCATATATAATGATATTTAACTAATCTCACGATGCAAACTGTCCTCAGGCGTTTCAAGAGGCGTTGGCTTTATTCGCTTTGACCGGCGGGTTGAGGCTGAGGAGGCCATCAAGGGTCTGAACTGTCAGAAGCCGCCTGGTGCCACCGAACCTATTACAGTGAAGTTTGCGAACAACCCAAGCCAGAAGACTAGCCAGGCACTGCTGTCCCAGCTGTATCAGTCGCCCAATCGAAGGTACCCAGGACCCCTCGCACAGCAGGCACAACGCTTCAGGTAAAAGGGGCACACCAAAAATCCCAATCTGATTAGAGCCAAGCCTAGATAATACTGCTGGTGATGATTGTGTTTGATCCTCTGAGGCTTTTTCAAATTAGCATTTTAATGGTCTCTCAGCAGTATTATGAAAATGTTCTGTGTTGGAGCTCAACAGTACTCTGGACAGAATATTCACATTCCTGACTTTGTTGTGTTCCTCCTGTTGCACATTTAAGCCTACAACACAATTGGGTTTGAGCAGATTTGGACTAATATGTAAATGAGATGAGCAATACTCTGAAAGTTCAGTAGAGGGTCTGAAACGGTGTAATTTCAGACAGTTGGCCTAGTTAGTGGTCAAAAGTAAAAATGAGAAAATTAATATGCTCCTCATTCCACGAATGACTTCAGTTGTTTCTATGGAATTTAACGTAAGTGCTACAGCTTCTTCATAGTACATCTATGTGAAAACACGTCTCCTGTCGTGTTGTAAGTTCTTGTAACATTGATGAAGTGTGGATAAGGAGGATAAGCATAATAGATTCATTTTAGTGGATCAGAACTATTACTCATCTCTGATGTAGATGATGCATCTGACGGGATGACAAACAGCTTTCGTTATGACTGTTATAAATTATTTTTGTCTTTTATTTTTAGGTTGGACAATCTGCTGAACATGGCCTATGGAGTGAAAAGGTAAATGTTTCTATTTTAGATTTTCACATGATTAGCGCTGGAACACTAAGCTGCTTCCATATTTAGGCGCTGATTGCATGTTGTTCAGTAGATGTGGGTTAATTGTGCAGTCTTGTAATTCAGTACTGGACAATGTGTAACCACAGGTTTTGACTTGATCCTAATGTGCTGCTTGTTTTTAACATATCTTGGTAACTGTATAAAATACGACTAGTGAAGTGCTTTAATCTTTATGTCACAATAAGTCTATATTAAAACATTGTCTACGTGACACTGGCTTTTTTTTTTTTTTTTTTTTTTTACATGCCTTACTAGTTATTGCACAAAATTGCATACTTGTATTTTGAGTTCCATACTCTTGCCTTGATCTATTATGGACAGCCCTGTCCTGTTTTTATACTTGGGTTGCGTCAGACGTCTTTCAGGATACCAGTTTGTCTAAGCTGAGGTTATAAGAATCCTTCCCAGAGTATGATTGAAGTCCAGTCCCCTGAAAGCGCCAAAGCCCATCACCAGCGACAATAGACTTGTGATTTCCTTTCTGCCCTGCTCTTTGGCTGATGTCTTCGTTGTCAAATCTCTCTCCGGGTCCTTGATGCTGGGAGCACACCTGTCATGGTGGATGTTCCCTGAGAGGCCAACTGGAGCAGCTAATCTTATGTGATATGCGTGCTGCAATAATTCATAGGCTTTCCATGCACTTTCCCTTTTTTGCATGCTTTTTAAAATTTTATTCCAGGTTTGGGTTGGCAGACTTTTACATGACACTTAATTTCCATTATAATTTCTCTGTATTGACTTCTGTGCTCCTGTCTTTGTAGACACATGATGAGCTAAAAGGTCTACAATTCAGTAGCAGCGTGAAAAGCTAAATTAAAGTTTTAATATTGGGATTATCTTATTAGTAATGCGGAAAAGAAAATGAGAGGATGTTAATGCGGATTGTGTAAGATCGGTGTAAACATGGCACAGAGTGGAGCTTGTCTGATATGTGGCAACTTGTCAGATTCTGTTAGGCTTGTTGACATTATCCCTTGTCTCATAAAAGTCCTTTTTTGTTTTCATTTTGGCTTTGAACAATGGTTACTACTTGTATTTTGCTGCAGGTTCTCTCCCATGGCCATTGACGGGGTGACCAGCTTGGCTGGCATCAACATCCCGGGGCACGCAGGCACTGGTTGGTGTATTTTTGTCTACAACCTGGCTCCAGATGCAGACGAAAGCATCCTTTGGCAGATGTTTGGGCCATTCGGCGCCGTCACAAATGTCAAGGTTATTCGCGACTTCAACACAAACAAGTGCAAAGGATTTGGTTTTGTCACCATGACTAACTACGACGAAGCAGCGGTGGCTATCGCCAGTTTGAATGGATACCGCCTTGGGGACAGAGTGCTGCAAGTCTCATTCAAAACCAACAAAACACACAAAGCCTAATACCCACTGAGATTGTTTCTAGAAAACTCAGCAGAAACAGAAAATGGAAGCGTACCGACCGTAACTTTCTACATTAGTAACCGCTTTGTAAATCAGTGTTATGAAAAAAAAACAATATTTAGCATCCAACAATGTGATTTTTCTTTTTTCTTTTTTTCCCCATTGCTACGCTTTGAATATTAATATACTTTACAACTGAAAAAAAAAACTGCAGGTTTTGATTCCTGTGATGTTGAATTCTCTTGCTGGCTTTACAAATGGACCATCTAAAACGTTACTATAGGTTTGTCATTTTGTTGCACATCTGCTTTGAAACAGTAAGTCTTGTATGGTTATGTGTGGTGATTTTCTTTGTATTTTTGTGTCCTGATTTGCCTTCGGTGCGTTATGCCTTCAGTGGTTAGCAAGTACTTACTTTGAACTGTTTGCGGTTTTGGTTTTGTAAGTATTCTGTTTATTGTAATATGAGTTGGTTATTGGTTGGCTGCATAATGTTGCTTATTGTAAACTTAAAGGATAAAAGACAAAAAAAATTCTTAAAGCAGTACCTTGCCAAAGAGCTAAGAACCTCTTTGATGTGGGTTTGAAAAGCATCTATTTTTATAAAAAGAAAAATTTGGAGAAACTTTTTACTGGACCTGGAACAAAATATTTTGACTTGGATACTTTGAGAAATATCTTCATATGACACCTTGTGAGCTTTTGAACTTTACAAGAAAGTTTGCAGTGGTTGAAATTTCTGGAGAGATTTATGATGTAAAAGATACCTTTTGAGATCTTTGTATTATCTTTAGATTCTAGAATCAATGGCAGTGCTGGTTTCATTTGTAAAATCATCTGTGGGTCCCCTGTCATCCTGGTTGTTACGACTAGCAGCTCGTTTTCCGATTTGATTTGGAAACGGGACAAAAATACAAAGGTTTATTCGCAAAAAGTGCATGCAAAATTATAATGGCGATGTCTTAAAAGGTCACGGAGGATAAAAATCGGTTCTTCCTAAAGGATTCTCTTCAGATGGAGCTCACAGTGTTTTGTGACGTACCTACGATGTATCATTAGACTGATTTTTGTCTCTATCAACCAATAAGGGTTTTTACATACTTTGTATGAAGATGAGGACAAGCCGTTGAAGGCAGCAGCTTAAGAAGAACTAGTGAAGATAGAAGGGATTGTTCCTGAGCTTTGAGCTATGTAAATAAGTCCTTTTTTATGTTGAGTATTTGGCAATCTTTTGGTTGTAGTTTGGACTTGATTGGAAAGTGTGATAATATATACCATTTCTTTTTTTTTTTCCTTTTTATGGAGTATGTGAGGTAACTTCAGTTTGGATATTAACCTTCTTACTTTCAGTTTTCCGTCAGTTAAATACTTGATTTGTCGTCCCATGGACTAGCATTAACGTGCATCAAATTTGTTGGTTGTTTGGTCTGTAGATAGTCTTGCTTCGTAAAAAAGGTACTAAGAAACTATAGACATTTTTTTGTTTTTTTATATATAAACATTATAGATATATATTTATGTGGTAAAGAATGAATATAAACCACAGTTTTGAACTATTTGATTACTTTTTTTTTTTTCATACTCATATATACGTAATGCATATAACCTGTCTTTAAAATCGTAAAAGGTGTCTATTGCTTTATTCACTTTGGGGGAAGGTCTGTGAAGCAGTTCCATTAACAATAGCTAAATTGGTTGTTGAACAAACTCATCTCAAACAGTGGAGGCAAGTGAAGCCTTAGATGCACTGACTACTGCACCTGCATCCTGCTTGGTATCTAAACCAATTACTAGTCATGCTTCCCCTTAAATGAGCAGTGTGCTATGCATTATATAATTATATTTGCGACTGCTTTTTCTTGTTTATCTATTCCTTCTTTGTGTTACTTGTAAAACTTAAACTTTAAGTCTAGAGGATTTTGTGAAAATTGCTGCTGTGGTGCAGAGGCTAAGTTTTTCATGCCTGACCTGTCATGAAGTTTTTTTTGTTTGTTTGTTTTGTTGTAAGTACTCAGATTATTTGGTCTTGACGAATTGTGCTGCTGGTCTGGCATGAAAAACATTCCCTCTCACCTCCTCTTATCTCAATTCTTACTATGAGAATGATTATTTATTTGAAGTTGTATAGACTGACTTGGTTCACAGCATTTTTGGAATAGAATATCTTTTGAGTATTTAAAAGGATGTACATGTTCTTTACTTTGTGTTTGGATACTTTGGATTTTTTCCATGTTCTCAGTACATCAATAAATAAGTTGAAGGGCAATGCAGTTTTGTGAATGGTTCCCATCATTCCTCATTTATTTTAGGAAAAGTCTTACTTTTCAAATGTTTTTATTTTCGTTTTTTTCCCCCCCAAACATCTAACTTTTCCTGAATACACAGTATTATTACTAAATTTTGAAATGTGTTTTCTTTAATTAGATTTTTGCAGCCTGGTCTAATTGAATTGAATTTCTGCAGGTGGTTGAAAGACCAAATCCCATTAAGAAAAGCGTCCTTAAAATGTGTATCGACTAAACATCTAGACGTTGGGTAAAAAGGTGTTTTTCATTCCAGTATGTGTTGTTGTTTTTTTTTTTTTTAATGTAGTAACTGCAACGCGTTAACAGGATCTTGTAGTATAGTGGTGGCTGATCCCTGAATGTTGCTGCTCAGCGCTTCTCTTGGTGAACACTTGCTCTTCGATTGCTTTGCAGTGCATTTTAAATTCAGACCGTAACCTCGTCATAGAACGTCCCCACGACATAGACGTTAAATACTTTGCATTTAACCAGGAGTTTGTTTCTTTAACAGCTTTAAGGTTCCACTGTCGGGAAGCGACCGACGTGTGATTGGAGTGCAGGTGCTGACTTGACTGTGCCATCACAAAGACTGACAGAGGACTGGAAGGAAGAACCTGATGGAGAGTATTGATTTGTGTTGGGTTTTTTTTTTTTCTTCTCTCTATATCTCACGCTCTACTTGAGGCCAACAGCCTTGTGGAAGATGAGATGGCCTACTTTGAAGTGCGCTTCCCCACTACGCTGCCCCGCTGTCATTTTTAGGGCCACTGCAAGGGCACCAATGAAAGTCGATGAGGACACGGCACTGGCTTTAAGCGCTCCTCCAAAGTATTCGTTGTCCTGGGGGGGGGCGTGGGAGCTCAGCACATTGCTCAGTTTAATGAAAACAATATTTATGGCACGCTCAATCATGAAGTCATTCTGGCTCTGTTTGGCCTGGAGAAGATAAGGAGGCTAATCTGTGTGCTGCTTAAAAAGCTTTCAGTCTCTTCGATATTTACTGTTCCATTAGTCTGCATGTTGGAACAGAAGTAATCTCTCCTGACAGCAGTTTTTTGAAAGGACTCATTTCTGCAATTTAAAAGCATCCCGTCCGTCAATATTAAGACTGTGAGGCTCTTTGGTTTGTTGTGCTTTAGTGGAAACGGATATTGATGTGAGGAGCTTTGGCTGAATGACGGTCTCTGCTCTTTATCTGGTATGTTTGAGTCTCTCCTCTCTGCTCAACCCGGTCTTATCATGGCAGACATCTTCTGTGATTGGGCATTCTGTAGCTATATGCCGTTAGGATTAGTCTGCCGTCGAAGTTGGTGTAAGTTGATGTCCCATCCTCCGTTTGACTTTCAGTCTGTGGGTTTCCTCAACACGTGACTCATCGGGGTTTTGAGTAGTGCATGAAATTATGCCGACGACTCCTGTGAATGATTTGGACAAGCTGTTAGTCAGATCATTACGTGCGAGGAACAGAAACGAGACAGGATGGAGTGGTATCCTCGGCGTCGCGCAAATTCAACACTGACCCCAGACGGACAAATCAGCGTGTCTACCTCGCTGTGGAACCTGCTGTTCTTTCATGGGTGACCAGGTATGAACTGACCCCCAGCTCCATTAAGTTCAGTCTGCAGTCATCTAGTACTTCAGGAGTAGCAGTACAACAGAGGAGGTATGTTGGTTGGTCAACCAGAGATTAAAAAGCTTTTGTGCCGGTGTAAATTTACTTACTTCAGCTGCTTTAACCATTTTCTACTGCTTCAATTTCAGCGCGTGTCCTTCATCAACCATCTGTCACGTGTGTTAACAGTAATGCATTAATCAAAGAATCAAAGATTTGTTCAGACGTCTCTGCTTAGTTATTGGTCATGTGCTGCAGTTCAATGTTTCGCGTTGGCTTGATCAGCCGCGTGGTTTCAGACGAGCTCTTGGCTTAGTGGTTGGCAATGCGTGAACCTTCATGCAGTAGCTGTGAAGTGATGGCGCTTCGACGTGCGCTTCCCCTGAGGGCCGTGTGTCGTCCGTACACTTTCTCCTACCCTACATTTTAGTGTGAAGGGTCACACAGATGGTCCTTCCCACTATCCCGCCCCCTCTATTCTATAAAAGCAATTTCCATTCGTGTCAAGCTTGACATGCTGTAGTAAAGGGCACAGGACCCGATTAAAAACAAGCGTGGACATGCTTCCAGAGCTGCTGCCGTCAGCAGGCGTAATCGCATTTGCATACAGTCGATCTGCCGACGTGTTGAATGCTCCCACGTTTTCTATTACGCTCATTTATAATTTCTGCCCAACGTCTTAAGATTTGACAGAGCCGAGACGCCAAAGCTCCCCCCCCATTTAATTTATTTATTTGTTTTGTATGTTGAGCTCGTGTTCAAGCACAGATAATTTGAATAATGGAATCTGGAGTCTTAATGACAAAATGCTTCTTTGTTTTGGGTATAAAAGTGCTGAATAGGCAGCGTTTGTGGTGCCAGCTCCCTGTGTGCTTACGGTTTTGTCTGGACTGAGGATGGATCACACATGCAGCAATGAGGAGGAGGAATAAAATGACTGATTTAAGAATGAAGTACAGAGGGGGGAGGGGGGGGGGGGGGGGGGGGGGGTAGGTAAGTCTTGGCTTGTAAATGCATGTGAAATGTTGTCATTCGTACTTCACACTTGCTTTTATTTTATGATTAGCGTGTTGAATATGTGCAGTTTTCGACTGCTCCTCATCACACGATCGCAATAAACGTGCTTGCGAACACATTGGGCCCTCGTCCCAAACGAGTCAATTGCAAAGTTGAGAATGGTGAAATGGATTTAAAGTAGCAGTTTTGACCGGCTTGAAATTAATTAAATGTTGAGGGTTGGGAAAAAAAAAAAAAAGAACCTTTTATTTTATTATGCACTCAATGGTTTGTTTTGCTGCGGCCAACAGACGCACGTGAGCCTCTGCTGTATGATGCAAACTGGATCTGGCTCAGAGGACCGTGTTCTGTAGTCTTATTTCCAGTCCACGGTCAGACATGTTCACTGATCGGATTTAAGTTCTTACATCACAAATGTTTGGAACTTGGCTTCCTCCAGCTCCGTTAAATCAACACGCCGTCATCTATCTCCCCTAACAACTCTTAACAGGGCTCCATGTTTTCCTCCCCCATGAGGCCTTGGCACCTCTGATCCGTAATGAGGCAGTGAAGAAAAGGGGAGCAGATTAGAATAACAGCCTTAACTAATCCATAACAGGCCGATGAGGCGCCACATTTTGGGGGGGGGCATATCATTTTGCATATTGCAGTACCATGGCAAAATCTTTCCCCTCTGTTTCTCTCCACCCCCCCACACACAAAACAAGCCCTGAGAATAGAGGCTGTGGCAAGCCGCCGGCACAAGGACGGCAATCGACAAAACCCGGCTTCCTTCCCGGTCTCGCTCTCCTTTTTCTCAGCTACTGCCAGCTGTCTGCGAAGAACAGAGGAAATCCATGCCTCTGACTGTTGACTTTGGAAATCAAAGATGAGTTTCAGCTCGGAGGAAGCTACTGAGGACTCCCGCCCCCGTCTCGCATAGAGGCTGTTCTGCCAGTGATTGCCATCGACAAGTCTTGTCCTTCTGTGGTGGGCGACGGAGGCTGTCTTGAAGCGGCCGAGGCTTTAGAGCCAATAGTTTTCAAAAGGGGTGTATTTCCCCAGCCTTGATCAGCAGGGCCTCTAATGAACCCTGGTGTATTATAGATTTAGATGGTGGTGAAATAGGAGAGAAACTATTGTGTGATATATATATATATATATATATATATATTTTTAAAGCTATATATACAATATTGTAGAAATACCATTTGTAGCTGGCTCTCCAGGTTGTTTCAAGCCTCTGCTGTTCTTTGTGAAAGTCAAACTAAGTTTTATGGATAATTTTTGTCCAAACTTCACACAGGAAGCACCACAATATTTGCTGATGACGCTGATCTTAACAAATTAATGAAGTGACATAAGCTGGAAAGGACCCAAAACTGACCCTAGAGAAACTCCCTCAGTAAATCTAAGCTGTCTGCAATCCAAAAACACACAATGTAGATACACAGGTAAATAAATGTTTGTTTAAAGGTTGGTTTCCAAATGTTGTCATTACCAATAAGATGCTTACTGATACCCATGTAGAAAGAAACAAATGCTCCTTGCAGCAGTTGCTTCTTTGCTTACAACGCCGCGTGTATGCAGAAATCACCTCCTGGTAGAGAGAATCGCGCTTCTGCGCTCGTACGGCAGCTGTAGCAGAGTGTGGAGCCGCTGCCGTTTTCACCACCTGCACAGCGACTGCAGGCAGTGACGTGAATGACAATGGTGAGCAATGCGGACCAACCTTCTGTTGGCTGCTGGTGTTAACTGTAGGTTTATTGCTCCCTGTGACTTCAGCAGCTTTTGTCTGCTGTGAAACACAGACCCACAGCCTAACGTTTGGCCTCCAGCAAGACTACGAATGCATTTAGCTACAGTGTCAGTTTCTGCGCTTTGCATGTGTGGATGTTTTTGTTTTGTTGTTGTTGTTGTTTCGGTTTTTTTTTCCTCTCGATGATGATGATGATGATGATGATGTGTCCATACATTTATGCATCACTGCCAGGCGGCGGCTGAAGTAGCTGCTGGCTGCCTCACTGGTGCCTGTTCTGCTGTAATAAGGCCTGATTTAAAGTTGACCAGAGCCCATCAGAAATAGCGCCTCGCCCCTCATTTCCTCCGCAGCCACTGAAGATGAGATCTCTTCACAATATTTACCCAGGGAATAATGATGTTTGATTTGACTCTCTTCTGGGTGTGTCTCTGTGAGGGCTATTTTTGCCCGCTGCTGCCACAGAGAGAGGAAGAAACAGGCAGAAGCTGTGTCCACGGGGGGAAAAAGGAAAAAAAGAAAAAGCCACAGATACATTTTTATGGATGATGTTAGGTCGGTGTATTTCTGTGCTTGGCCTTCAGAATGAAGAGCTATTGTGTTGGTAGTGTGAGTCACACTGTTTCTTAGCTTATTTCATTTTACTTAGCTGCTCCTGACAAATTCTGCTTAGATGCAGCTTTGGAAATACTCAACATTCACGTCCTCCTCTGTCTCTGGTCTTTTTTTTTTTTTTTTGTTGTTGGAGTTTTGAATCCCTTTCTGGGTGCATTTACCACCTTGTTGTTGTTCTGTGGCTCTTTTTGTCTCTGTAGAGAGTTTGTACCACTGGTATATAACTTTGCATCTCTTTGTAATTTTGGCCCAAATTATTTTTGTGACCATTTTGTTTCAAATCTAAGCTTGTTTTCAGGTTAAACATGGCTCGTTGTCATCTGGTCAGAACTTTGCGTCTTGTCAAATCCGTGTTAACGCTGACAAAGATGTTCAGCCGTTTTAATTATGCCACGTAAAAGCTACACGCCGCTGTTTGCGGCCGCTCCACCGCTGAGCAATAGGCACGTTCTGTACTGCTGTGCACATTTAAAGAAGCTCTTTGTTCCACGCAGCAACGGCAAATCACAGATGTCAGAGAGGTAGAAGAAGAATAGATGACGCTGATGGCAGTTTGTGTCTAACGATAAAGCATTTCCATATTAAACCCCACAGTGGTGCGCGGGGCGACGCGCTGTTTGAGATGCGGGCTCCAGCCTGCCTTCCCTCAGCGTGAGGAGGAGCAGGGGACTCGCCGCCGCGACTGCGGTACCGTAAATCTGAAGTTGTTTACGGATGCTGCCATCTTGGTGCTCTCCGGGAGGGAAATTTGGAGCGGGGCCATTTACCGGCAGCTTGATGAGAGTGCAGCGAGGCGAGTTAATTAATACAACATCCCTGGGCCCACAGGCTAGATGGAAAAGCTAACCCAGGAGGGAGGACGAGACGGAAAGAGAAAGACGGAGAAAAGGGAAAGAGAATAATCTCTGTACAACGTAAAGGAAAAAAGACGAGACGTGAACCTGCAGGAAGACACAGCAGCCAAACGCTGGGAACAGACCACCTGGTGACTTTGGATTCTCCTATACAGGTGGGACACCTGTGCTGAAGGTAGACTGAGAAGCAAACTGACGGCTGTAGCGTGCTACACTCAGACGAGGCTTTTTCTCACGGTCCACCCGACTCCAACATGAACTTGAAACAAACGGATCCATCGGCCTCTGTGGCCTCTTAAACAACGGCAGAGCTTTGGTTTCCCTTCCCCTTCAACCGATATTTGGCAAACTGCGAGCTAAGATGCTCTCACTCGTGGCACCGCTGGTGCTGCTTTCCCTTAACTTTGCAGTCAGGAAACTCTTGTCTGTTGAGCTCCATCAAACAAGAGAAAAAAAAAAAACTTGCCTGGAGACAGAGGAGTCCACAGGGAGGTCCCCGCCCCCCCCACGCTTCCTTTCTCTCCATTTATTTTAGCTGGCAAAAAACAACTTTGGGGCCGAGGTTGTCAAATAACACTTTTTTGGTTCCCCTGCTGAGGTGCAGTGCACAGGAGGGAATGAGTAAATAGAAAATCTGCAGAGTCAGCTTTCTAACACTATTCTACGCTGTAATACCTGATGACGCTCCTCGACTATAAGTTTAATACTGGTCTTAAAAAGCGGCTGGTCTTCGCCTCTGAACAATAAAAACCAGACTACGTTTATCACGCGGGCAAATCAGCCAAACGACGGCAGCGGAATACTGTAAATAACACAAACGAGACGGCAGCTATAAATACCCCAAATAAATCCTCCTAATCAGGAAGCGAGGGAAGCAGGAGTCGCGTCGATGTAGCAAAGCGGCGGCTGAATCCCATTTTAAATGCTTTCGCCAGCTTTTTCTTTTGGTTAGTGTTTAGAATTCGCTCTAATTACCATATTAAAATGCATGTAGGAGTCTGTGCAGTTGTGGTGGGAACAGATAAGGCTGCGAGAGTAGGGAGGAGGAGGGGTTGGTAAAGTCCACCAGAGGCCTATCAGTCAGTTCTGAATTGCCTTATAATTACTGAGATGCACAGACATAATTTCCTTCCAAAAATAATGCAAAGTTTCATTTTCCTCCCTTAATACTGTGTGAGCAGGGGAAACACTCCCCCACCTCCTCTCTCTCCCTCCTAACCTCCTCCTGTATTAGTTGTGTGGTGCCATGTTCAACACTGTGTAGCCTAGTTTCTGCACAGCGTGACTGTTGCCGTCTCCCCGTTTTGGGACGGGAGAAGAATCCACATTCTGACACATTGGGGTTGTAGTTATGGATCTGAATGTCTGGCTGAAGTTCTTTTAATGCCTTTGACTTTTATTTGCATGTATCCGAGACGAAACGGTTGATGCTGTTCGCGGACCAATTGTTTGTCTGCATCATTTGACCTTGAAAAGGTTGTGAAGAAGGACGTTACCACAGAGTTTGATCATGAATGTTTGTGCCGTGTCTTAATTCCCCGGCCAAGACATCGCTGGATGTTTTATTCCAAGGTGGTTTAGGTTTAGAGATAATTCTTTCCTAACCTGAACCACTCAACAGTCTTATCTCAAGGTTCAGCGTCTGCCAAAAGGACCAGCTTATCATCCCTGCTGCTGCTGTAACCGTTAGTCTTTTGTTTTCCTGCCATTTTTGCTTGCAACCAGGTTCTTTTAATTGAACACGGAAGCAGAATGGCACCAGCCATTTGTCCACTGCTTTGGTTCAGACTGTCCCCTAGCGTCTTCACTTCCTGAACCAGTGTGCTAACGTGCGTCTTCATGTCGTCGTCCTGTCCCTTCATTCGTCCGTAACCAGGGTCTGGTCGTGACTGGAGGCGTTTCTAATCACTGTGAACAACGAAATATGTGGAAAGGTTGCTAGTGGTGTGCGACGCCCAGCAGGTTCTCCTGTGATGAAATATTGATGGCGCTGGCTTTGATTTTGCAATAGGTACTTTTGATCCAGATCCGTCGCGGCAGAAGAGACGCCCTTCCCCCCCCGTTCCTTCCTCGGGTGCACCTCTGGTCTTCTGGCTTTCGAAAAACGCCATCCATCCTCTACTACCTTTGATCAGGTGGTGTGGACTTTGAAGAAGAACTTATAGAGATCACCGATGTGTGTGTGTGTGTACAGGCAGATACTGTTAGTCTATAACTCAATATGTTGCTGGACGGGCGCCAGTGACGAGGCTTTGCACTTAGTCAGTTGTTGACTTTTATTTATCACGACTGCTGCCGCTGTAATTGATGACTGAATCAACACAGTCTGGAAAAGTAACCGCTGGCTTCTCTGCTTTTCCACCTGAGCAGCAATCACGCCTCTGTTCCCTCGCCGCTCTCATCGGAGACTCATATCCTACACCATATTTCAGAATGAGGGACGAGGCAGACGAGGTTAAAATCTAAATATAAATTCATGTTTCATTCACAAAAAAAAAAAAAACTTCAGGCTCTAAATCCTCAGGCTCTGTACAGATTTGTAGATCTGTTCTACCTCCTCTATTCTCTTAGGAGTCAAGTGCTCTCCTCGTTTGTCTGCCTACAGGCCATCGTGTGTAGAGGAGAGTACTCTGATGTGTCCCGGGGCGACGGAGCAGAGTCCGTCACGTCCTCGGAGCCCGTTGGCGTCTCACCTGCTGATGAAAAGGCCGCCAGGTATTCTGTGACTGCCTTCCCTGCGTAGTGGCGTCTGCTGTGCACACCTGGAGTCGCCGCCGTTGTCTTTTTTTGTGAAGCTCTTTGTTTGATCTAAATTCACTATCGCATGAGCAAAGGCCTCGCTGTAAAGCTGCCTCTTTGTCGTTTAATTTTGTTTTTTTTTCTTCTGCCACTGTAAAACATCACACAAAAGCCGTCTTGGCCTGACCACAATGTATGAGAAATGCAAGAATGCGGCTTTGTTAATAATTGCTGTAATTGTATAAGTATGTAGAAACGGCTACACAAAATGGAGCAATGACTATTATCAGGTTGATAACCAATAATTACTTACAAACTCTGTGCTCATTAAGCAGCTCCTGTGGAGAAACTGAGCTCAATATAGCCCTCCAGAATCCCCGCCCCTCGCCCACCAGCATCCCGCTGCTCTCGGTCTCCCTCTCGCTATATGCCTGCTTCCTCCTTTATCCCCGTCCACGTCGTTCTCCTCACTCAGGAGGCTCCTCTTTGTCCCCTTCTCCTCCCTCTGAGAGTGTTGATCGCTGTGATGCTAAATCCCAGCATCCTGTTTATCTACGTTCATTCAGGGCACGCCGCGCTCCCTCCCCTCGCTGGTCTTTCTCCCGCTGAAAGATTAACCATCCCCTCTGCATCTCTTCTCATCTATCATCCTAATGGCCGCTACGAGAAGGGGGGAAAAAAACAACAACAACTTGCACGGGAGGGAGGTGTTTGGATTGGCGCTGTCCGTCAATTTCCAGCCTGTCGAGGACTTCTTAGGCTCTAGGCCCAGACCGAGCACCATCTGCTGAGGTACAAGCACGGGACGCAAACGTGTCGGTGCCATTTGTGTTGGTCTGAAGTCGAAAGCACAACGGCTGAGTAAAACAGCTGCCGATGTGGAGATGGGAGGAGACCGTCTAAGTTCACAGCAGTTATCCTCTGTGGACCACGAATGTCGTAGTCATAGCAACCTTTTCATCAGTCTGGACAAGGCTGATCAGGGTTGGGGTTTGCTTCCCAGTGTCGTCCATACAGTAGGTAACTTTCTAGTCAGGTCTGTGACACTTTAAACCCGCCCAAAGGTTTTAAGTCAACGTAAACAACGTAACATGTTGATACCAAAACACATTTTGCTCATAACGCTTAGAAAATATCCTCCACTCTGTGTATCACGTATGACGAAAATAGCTTCAAAGGTTTATGTTACAACAGAACCTGAGGCTTTAACAACAGTTTTCACATGTAATTAAAAATGTAGACTATTAGTTAGTGCTGCTCTAAGGACAGGTGTTGTTACTGTTGCACTCTTTGTCAGTTTCAGTAACATTGAACTCTACGCTGCGGTGCTTGGTGGCACCTAATCAGCAGCTCGTTTGCGTTTCTTCCTGTCAGCTATCAATGGAAGGATTTTGTGACCTGTGCAAACCCTGCGACAGTTTTACGCTAATTAGCGGCGGCTCCCCACCCTTTTTTTTGTGTCATTTTTAGTTTATTCTGAGAATCACGGAAAACAATTTAGTTGTTTCGCAGTGTACCTGAACTCGAGCTTTATATTCCGTGTAAGTGTGAAACTGCTGAGCAGCTATGAACCGACACTGATCACATCTGATATGTGCCCCTGATCAAATCTATCGTGAGCGCGAGTCGTTCTACTCTCAAGGTGACCGTGCGTTCGCTGGCTTCTCAGCCCCTCTGAACCGACTCCCCCTGCTATAAGTGATGATGCCGACTGCGGGAGGCCCCTGGTTGCCACATGCTATCACAGCTCGGCCTCCCAGCCTCCAACCGTGACACGCGTACGCTCATCCACTCCACAGGGAAAGTGTTGAGCCTCGCTCGCCGACGCGAGAGCACAAACACACAAACATTCACCCTTCACCAGATAGACGGCTCCCTCCCACTCTGTTTCACATTCCTCTCTTTCCCTGCTCCTCCCATTACAGTTTTCTAGTCGGTTTGTCTCCCTCCTCCTCGTAGCACAGATTTCCCTCAAGCGTCGTCAGTCTCTGTCATTTTTGTTGCTGTTTATTTCTCTATCTGCGTATCTCCCTCTTCCTCCTGCGCTCTCTCTCCCATCCTCCTGTCAATATTAGTCTTTGTTCATCTGCATCTCTAATTCCCTCACTCCTCTTCATTCCTATCTGGTGTCAGCACGCTCTCCTACTGAGAAAAGCAATTTGTGATGCTGATGCGGCTCTACAGTATATGCACCATTGTTATTACAGATTGTAGATTTTTAGATAATACCTCAGACTTTGTTTGCCATTGTTTAGACTGTAACATTCACGCTGTTTTGTTGTTTTGCTGAAATATTGCGCAGTAAAAATAGAATCGGCCTGTGTGGAAGAAGAAGAAGAAGAAGCCCTTAGCTTCTCAAAAACCTTAATTAAGACACAAAGGAGCAACTTTAAAGTGAAACTTTGCAAGTTTTGAAAGGAGAAAAACACTGTCTGCCTCTTACCAAACTAGAATTCATCAGGAACAAACGCAGCCTCGGTCGATTCCGTGCACTCTGGGAATTGCTGCTTCAGCCTCACTTGGCCTTGTATGGCCCATAGCTCATGACAGTTAATGTTAGCCATTATTTTAATATTGTGCCACATTTACTGCTGTTTATCCAAATTACACAGGCTCATTTTAATCAATATCAGTGTGTAGCAGTGTCCTGACTCGTGCTATAAAGCTGTATGTGTCGATAGTGTACAGGTGTGTGGTTACACATTACTTCTAGTTACTTCTGTGCTATGCTGTAACTTCATGCACTATATTCTTAAACCAGTAGCGTTTCATGGTGGTGCTTGCAGGCTTCACGTTGACTGGGAAGCATCTGTATCGCGACTGAATGGATTGCGGTTAGTGAGGATGTGAGGGAGATGGATGTGACTGTTGTACGCCGACTCAACCCAAGCACCGCCCCCTCAGCCCCGAGGACAGGACTGGCCTCCCTTCATAGAAGGAAGCTTAAAAACAATCTGTAAAACAGTGAAAGCTTCGCTGGGATGCGGTGGGCGTCAGTCAGTCAGCTGGGCGAGGGCCCTGCTGTCTCTCACTCCAGAGAACAGGTAGCCTGAACTAGTTTCTACAAAGCTGAGTCGGAGATTTAATGCAATATAAAGCCTCTGGGCCCTTTTAGTAATTTGGAGTCAATACACAAATACGCCCACACACAACTGGAAAGACTTTCCATCCCTGCCCCTTCATGTGCAAATGTGCTGAATGGAGGTGTGCGAGTATGCGCTTTTGTGTGTCCGCCTGTGCTCAGCATGTGCTCGGTTTCCCCCCTGAATCCTCTGTACACCTCCCTCTTTCCCTTTTCTGATCTGCAGCAACACATCAAACTCACTGCACTAGTGTATGTGTGTGTGTGTGTTTTAAAAGAACTGTCCATTTCCAGTGTGGTTCCCACCCACGCTGTGTGGGGTGAAGCACGCAAGTAATTTAACACACGATGATCACTGAGCGAAGCGAGGAGCCGTTGATACCCCGCAGATTGTTGAAAAGGGTTCCTTTGAAAAAGCAGGTTTTATTCAAGAAAAAGTTCTGGGTGCGACATCATCCCGTGTTTGGCATAAGGTAGTGATGCAATGTGACGTTTTCTCCAGATGCCGCTAATGCAGTGCTGCTTGCTGCAGTATTAAGGGTGCTTGTCTCTTGACACCGTGAGACTGGTAGAATTTCCAGCTGTTGGCAGCGTGAGGAGCCTGTTAAGCCTATTTTTTTCTGCTGACATCAGGTTTGGCATCTGTCGCACAGTCCAAACACCAGAAGAGGGAGCGATTAAAAGATAGCGAAATTGTCTAGTTTCCTTAAGATGGTGAGACATCAAAGTGGATTATATCCTTAGGAAAAACTTTTTGTCTTGCTGGTGCAGCTGATCGATTGGGATGTTTGCTTTACAGATGCAACACGAAGATTCAGATATATGCTGTAAGAACACGTCTTATTCTGCTCAGCATCCAAACATTCAAAGAGGAACCAGGACAAAATCCCAGAGGATGTTCACAGCACTGCCTCGTATCCACGCCGGCTGGCGCTTCCAGCAAACCTGACGACTGCTCCTGAAAACTGTACGCGAGAGCAAATGGTTGGACTCAGAGTGAGGATGGGAGCCGACGCCGAATAAATAAAAAGCAGCAGTCCCTGGGCTACAGGGCCTGAGGCTATTGCATTGCTAGGAGGCAAACAGCCACCCAGCTGCCCCAGCAGGGGATGAATATATCAGGCAGACTATTGGCTACCTGACAGCTGATTTGCTCTTCTTAATGAGCAAACTCCACAATCTGTTACACAACAGCAACACAGTATCGCACGCTGGCCGCTGCTTCATGTGAAGTATGAGGCAGCCGAAACAGGTTAATACACGATCAGCTGCTTTGATAAGCTAACTTATTAAAGACAATTACAGCAGAATGGAGATATGAGGTATAAAATATCACTTTATTTGTCTACAATGAAATAAAAGTCATATCTGTCATACCTCTTAGTCTTAGGAGCTATTTCAGCAACACTGATGGTTCTGGTTGAAAAATATTAAAGTTATAAGTTACGCATATGTTGACTTTGTCACAGCACAGACACTGTATAACAGGAGCAATAAGTTCAATCATGGCAGTATCATAAATACCCTCTGTAATTAACTATCTGCAGGTACAGCAACAGTGAAACACATAAGAGTTTAGTTAGAATTATACAAATCATATTAAGACTGGCACCAATAATGACCCAAAGGATGATGTTTCAGTATTTACTGGCTGGGGACGACTTTCTCCTGGGCATTAATGCACATTTACAGCCGAATATACATGGAACTGACTAAACAGGTGATACTTTATGGAGGAGAGCGTCGTCGTTGGTTTTCATATTTTCCAGGGTTTTGTTTTGAACAAGAAAAATGCAGAAAATCACCAGACTGCTACTAAGTTAGCACACGATTAACTACTGCTTTGATGCAGCTTTAGTGTAGACATGTTGAATATACTGCACTGTGAATAATACACTAACACGTCAACTCAGTAAATGTTCTGCTTTACATGTGACAAAACTAGGCTTCAAACAAAAGTACTGCAAATCAAAGTGGTCAAGACACAGTATCGCAGAAAACCCGAATCTGACCTTAGCAGGACTTTCGTGGAAGTTTACATGTTCTGACAACACAGATGTCAGAGTGGACCCTCAGGACCCCAGCCTGTCACTGCGGGCTAGCCAAGAGGCGGGAGGCTAAGTTAATCTAGGCTAGGCCAGTGAGGGACGGGGTCACAGTTCACTGTGGATGCCCCGCTGCTTTAGCACCGGCTGACAGGCCACAGGAGTCTGAAAGTCCATGATGTACTGGCATTTGCTGGGCTCCTTCGCCGATCGCAGGGCTGTCTCTGTTCCGCATGTCAGTGTGACCTAGAAACGCACAAAGACAGAAAAGTTAAGGTGGCGCGAGGGGGGAGCCGTCGTTAGTCTGAGTCAAGAGCCACGGCAGTTCTACCTCACTGAGGAGGGTGATGGAGGACGCTGTCCTGCACGGGTGGTGGGGACTCACGACAAATGATACAATTATGCAAAGCTACGGCACGAGTGGAGCTGAAGCATCGCACATATCCAGGCCTCCATCACGTAAACTCACTGCACTGCGAACAGACACTTTCCTCACTACCCAATTTGCAATGGGAGTGTGTAAGAAAGTGTTGCTTTGACTGCAGGACGCCGTTGCATTATGGGACAGCGCTGCCGTCATCCTCATGTGTGAACAGGACGGGCGGGTGGGGTGGGGGATGTGATTACCACTGTCATGACTTTAATAGGTGACTTTGACGCCCTCTGCAAGAGAGTGGAAAAAGCAAAAACAACTTCTTTTACTTCTAGGGGGTTTCCATAGCAACGCCTCACATCACATGGCACCTTCAAGAGACAATCCCTCTGGCAAACAAAAGCACCTGGAGAGTTAGAGCGACGGGAGCTTGACAGGTATTATTGAGGCCGGTACAGCTGGTGATTTGGTTTTGTCCTGTACTTGGATTAAAAACAGTCTTTTGTTGTGTCACTTAGTGTCTTGTTGCACAGATACATTAAGTGGGTGTCTGCAGCCTGGTGAGAGAAAGTGTTTTCGTATGTACGTGCGCTTCATTATTGGTGGTTTGGTTTTAACTCACAGGTGTCCCTTTATCTGCTACACTCATTATTAACAGCGTAAAGTCGTCTGCCTGCTACTTTTGAATTTCCACTGAACAAGTGTTTGAGAAAATGTGTAGGCTGGGCTTATTCTGCGGTGACTGACAGCCTTGAGTGTCTGTGTGTGTTTGTACAGTGGTTCCAGCAAAATTAACAGTTTTAGCCTTGATCCACTAATGTATAAAACTGATTATTATACGTGTAACACAGAATCAAATAAAATACATTTTCTTGAATGTATGTTTCTTTGAAATGATAGTCTGTTTATTTTCATTTTCAGCTAAAATCCTAAAAACTTACCTGGTTATTATTATTTTGTTTGTTTTAGTTTCAACAGTGTTGTGGCAGATCAAAATAATTAAAATGATTTTTTAAAATCATTGTCTTACATGGAAATCATCCACTAAATATGAATTTCCATTTTTATCTCATCACACATCAGCAGAACTGATTACTTACACTGATGTAGACATTTGGTAACAGCAACATGCAACAGTCATCATCTAACACGTGGAGTAACTCAAACACAGCTCGAGTTTGGATCACCTTGAGACCAGTGAAACAGTAGATCACTGGTCCGCTACTCAAAAGGGAGAAGTGTGTTTCCAAGCAGAGGGAGAGAGAGCGAGAGCCCGAACTACCCGAAGACGACGTTCGGCATTTCAAATATAATGAGCGTCGACTTCTGACGAGACTTCATTTATGCTGACTGCACACAGTTAGGGGTCGTATCAAAGGAATTCAATTTAGCCTTTTCAAAAGGGGCCCAGGATGGCATGAGTACATACATCTGCAGACGACATTTATTGGGCTCTGATGTGAAGAGTGGGGGCCACACAAAGAAAATGAGATGATTAAATGTGCAGCATTTTTAATTGAGCAAATTCTCACACAAAAAATGTAAATGGATCTCATAAAAGTGACGGGAGGAGGGAAGAGTGGGGGAAATGGAGCATAGAACAAGAGAGCTCTGCATGAGAATGCAGCCAAAGCAACATTAACGACTGACAGACGCAAGGAAGGGAGTCAGCTTCCATCACTTGGCTGCAGACAAAACATCTTTTTTGCCAGGCTGCTGAGCAGGACCTTGGACTGAACATCTTTGACTCATTGTCCAACTCTGAACCGAACCCTTCATACAGAGCAGATGTTTTATCAACGTGAAGGTATCTGAAGCTAAACTACGAGCTTATTTTGTCTTGTCTTGACTCTCTGTTACCTTTCAAGTCTTAAACATCTTAACAACAATTTCATTAAGTGTATCACATACATGTACTTGTATTTTCTGGGAAATGCATGTACTGTAGTACTTACTGTGGTGCTGCGTGAGCCTCCTTGCCAGCAGGGCTCTCCATTCTCATACACCATCTGACTGTATTGGTTGGTTGCTGTTCCTGCCCACATCCCCCACCTCCTGGAAAAACAAGAAAGAAATCAATGGTTATTTTTATTTGTTTATTTAGTTTTATTTTTGTGACTGTAGAAATGACGTTTTCATGAATCAGTCAGTCCAAGTTCATCCTAAGCTGTGGACGGACTAAACACACAAAATAGAATTTCCTTAAAACACCACCAGCCTGGCTAATTGATAAACACTTTCTCTCCGCAAAAATAAAACCATGGCAAGACGGCCAGTCTGGCAGTGGCCTCCACCGGTTCCTGGCGCCGGTGCTCCTGCGTCTCGACTCATCTTCAACAATGGAGGAGAAATATTAATTACCATTTTGTCAGAGTCAGTTCTGTGCGCAGGAGAAAAGGAACAACCCGATGCCTGTGGAGCCCATCTCAGAAGAGACTCTGCCTGCCCAGCGCGAGCTAATTACATTCTCACCAAAACATTTCAAGGGGAGTTAGGAAAACCAAAGCAAAGCGGCGCCAGTGAACGGCGTCCAACGCCGTCCTGACAGACGCTGTTTGATTGCGCGTTCACCAGCTAACTTTGACTGATCTGTGGTCGAGCTCAACTTTAAACCCGAGCAGCTTCTTGCACTGCTGATTTATAAAATACAACTGATGCTCTGAGATGCTACAGTAGATGTTGAGATTAGAGGATAAATCAATTGTTTCATCATTAATTGAAAAATCAACCTGAAGGCTTTTTTTTTAATCAACAGCTTGTCAATGATCTGTTAAACATTGTGGATAATGAGCTACTGAGGGCTATAAATACAACATTGTTCTTTTAATCTGCCTAAGTGCTTTTCTCACCATTTCCAACCCTGTCACAAGAGCACAACTCTTGATCAATGCGCCTACGTTGACCTTTCCAGAGGGGATTAAAGTAGCAACATTGGCTTTGCTCTTGTCGTACTGCTCAAAGTTTTACAGAAGCTAATCTGCTATATTTCACGAGTTAATATATTTTTATTGGTCCTGTTAATTGATCTCAATAGACGGTTACAGTCAAAGTGACTGACATAAAGTATAAACAACTGTCATTAATGAAGACATATCTGTACGGTAAATTCAGCGCTATAGTCATTTGACCTTGAAGAGGACACGCGTAGAGTCCTCTCTGATTTCAGAAAGCACTCTCCAGCGTACGCAGACACACGGTTCAGCTCCCAGAGTGTGCACGGCTTATTTAAGATGCCTGAACGGGTCAGTCAGAGGTGAATTGCTCACACAAGTGGAAGGCGGCTGGGCCCGGGCGTCTCCGCTTTTTCCTTCCAGCCTGTTTGATTGGGTTTTAGCACTCTGTTGGCGCCAGGAGGCTCTCGGATGGATTTCTGTTGGGGGCCGGCAGGCACGGCGAGCCGAGAAAGTGACGTTGCAGGTTGATCAGTGATCCTTCGTCCCCCAACCCCTGTCCCCTAATGCACCTCATCCCCTTCCCTCGCCTTCCGTCCACTTCCTTCCTTAATCTCCATTCTAGCTCTGTCAGTCCTCGTGTGCCCCCGGAGACAGAGCAGGCCCTGTCAATTAGAGTTTAGTTATCACCGGGATGTGACCAGCACAGCGTAGTCATCTGGACTCACGGAAGTCGTGAGATGGTCTCATATTGACAGATCATTCCCTGTAATAATAGCTATGTTCACTTGGTATTGGCAGGACACTTGCTGCCGTCGCTCTGCAGTTATCAGCAGAGCTAGTTATTTACACCTCACATTGGCCTTATTGCTTAATTTCATGGCATGAGCATTGCTATATGTTTTGCTGACCCTGTGACAGACAATATAGCACAACCCAAATCTGCAAAATGGACCCCCTGGCTCAGTGACAACCTCATTCTCTCCTCCAATTTATCACAGTTTGGCTTTAAGCTGCAGCTGTGATACACACATGATGCTCACTTACACTTGTTGCAGCGCAGCATCTAGGTTTTATTTATATATATGTATATAATTTTTTTTTTTCTTTCCAAACACCAAGTGGCTGATCTGGTGCATCGGTTCGACTCCCAACCAACATTTCTGTCGTGTCAATAAAGCGGATTTTCAGGGGGAAGAACAGGAAACAGGCACATTTCTGTTTTCAGTCCAAGGCAATAACACAAGCAAACATGATTAAAATATGTAAATTCAATAACACTGGCAGTGGAGAGAAAATGGCTTCTTAACCTTGGTGGAAATCCACTTCTTTCTGCATTGAGAGCAGAGAGGCACCACCAATGCAGACTTCCTCTAAATGATTAATGATGGATGATATTAAACACATGCTCCCTTTAAGGCTTAAAACGTCAGGAATCTTATTTACTGATAGCTGGGTTATGACTCATGCTTTGTCTGGCCTCCTCTAATGCCATAAAACGCACCTTCCATCACAGATAAACCGGTAATAGCAGCCTATCCAGCCAGCTAAACCTATTATGCATACATTTAGTCTGCATTGTGGGAGAGAGAGTGGGCCTCAAAGAACTCAGACATGCCTGTAACGTACACATCTCATTTAGTCGGGCTCATTTCATTTTCTCCGTGAATCACTAAGGTGTGATGTCCATTGACAGACAGACTAGCAGATGGAGTTGTGATTTAATTACATCCAGCACCAACTACAAAAGTGCACTTTTAGTGACTAGATAGAGATGCAGTACGTTTAGTTCGAGAGTTTAAAAACACACAATCCAAAAATGTAAAATACTTTTTGTGACTATTAAAAGAAAATTTACACACACACACAATTAATCCTCATTAGGAATAATTAGCATTAAAAGAAGCTGATTAGCTCCCTTTTCATCTTCCGATAATGGCTTGAGCTGATATAAGCTCCTCTTATTTCTTAAAAACGACGTGGTCACCGCTGATTCTGCTTTAAACTTCACTGCGGCGTTAATCCGCACGCCTCGAGTGATAAATCCTGAAGATCCATGGCTAATCTTGCTCAACACTGAGAGGAGAGTTAGCCCCTCTGATACAGCCACAAATCAACCTTTCACAAGCAATTATCATTTAGACAACTCTACTCTGGTGTTGAAACGCCCCGCAGATAAAGGGGGGCGGGGGTGGTGGGATGTGCGCTAGATGTGGATGCGTGTATGTCCATGTATGTTTGTGGACTGTACTTTTAGGCCGTGGGGCTTCATGGTAGAAAAACTGTAGCCAAGCCCAAAGGGAAACTCAAACCTTACAATAGTGGCACCGTTTGGCTTGTGCTATTTCTTCAAGTAAACTAAATATATATATTTTCTCCAGTGCCTCCAGTGCTTTCTTTGTACATTTGCAGACGTTAGAAAGCTGATCTCCACTGAAGCGACGTCATATCTGCTTTTCATGCACAGAATCTGCCTGCAAATGTTAGCGTATAAACATGTTTGCACATATGTGAACGGCGTGTAAAGGAATTGTGGCATGACAGCCTGTGCAGAAAACACACTAGCCTGTGCACTGAGGCGACAACTTGAACACTCGATGACAGAAACATGTCCGTGGTGTCAAAAGCCTGAAAAGCAAGCTCTTAATGAAGACTGTCATTCTGCGCCTGGTGAGGTTCTTGCCATGCGTCGAGGCCTGGATGTTGAGATAATGAACTATGAACCGAGATCCAGATTCAGTGGGGTCTTCACTGTCAAAGTCTGTTCGCATAGCGCAGGTCTGCAGAAGTGTCAGCGCTCGAACAACGAGGACGTTCTGACATAGACAACATCCTGGTTGGAAAATGAGCAGGATTAGAGACGTCTGCGTCAGAGCTGTCGTCTGTCAACAAGATCACGGACAGACGGTGAACACCGATCACCGCGATTACTCTCCCCAGGGGCACGCCACCCTACCGAACCCACACACAACTATACAGAAAACCCTACGCAGGAAACACACAGCCAAGTGAACTGCATTCACCAGAGTCCTGCTGGGACATCAACAGGCAATAGTGACTTATGTTTTATCAATATAACAGCGACAATAGTCTCTGAAACTGTTCTTGCAGGCTCAGCTCCCCCAAAACCTCTACGATGGATTTGTAATGAGAAATCTACTTTGTTCTGTGAGGAATCACTGAGAGTAAATAAAGGACTCGATCATTTTGACCCGAGAAGTTAGTATAGTCAGTAAAAACGACACCTTGGATTTATGAGGTTGAGATGTTTAGGGAAGTTGGTAGAATGAAAGGACCTGTCAACATCTAACAAGCCCAATTCACCACGAGACATGGTTTTCAACTCCGCAGGGCTGCTCTTGACCATCATCACTGCATCACATTAGGCCTTTTTTCGTCCAAGCGTCCCACCTTGTCTCCCAGCAGCTCTGTGGTCTGCTTGGTCTCGAAGGTGGATACTGCTGATGCGTCTCTCGTTCCTTCCCCTTGTTACACACATCTGTATTTACACATAGTCGCTACACCGGTAAAATTTCATTAGCTCTACGTTGTTTTTATATCACATGCACATTGTAGTTTCAGTAGAATAAACCGTGATGTTAATGAATCATTGTTCATGGGTCTTGCTGTAATAACCGAAGTCTTAACTACATCATTACATCATTGTTAAATCAAACGTTGCTATTATATAATTACACCTAAACTGTATAATTTTAATTAGGCTCCAAAATGAAGGTTCGTAACACTTGAGATTGGTTTATTAAACCGACGCTACAGGAAAGGTCTGAATACCCCATGTGGTCTTATTAGTACATGGCTTTGGTGCCAGTCGCAGCAAAACTCAACTTTATATTCCTAGAATTTCTTTTTGTGTTGTGTTTTCATGCATATTCTTGTTTTGGTTGACTAAAGCGTGATCTCCGGACTAAGTGACCGCTCTGAAAAGCCCGTTTCAAGTTAATGCAGTCATCAGCTAAAGCACGACTTGCAGGCCTGCAGTAGCGAGAGCAGTTTGGGAGCCGCTGGTTAATTTGGATTCAGTGAAGTAGCGCGACAAAAGACGGCCCCACTCTCACGGCCAAACAGCGCCAAGCTTCACTAACCTCTGCTGCTAGGTCACCAATCAGGGAGCAGCGTTGTGAGATGAGCCCAGGCGGTGTCATTACTCTGCCAGTCAGCGATGCTCTTCTCACCCTCCTACCACCCATTGTGCTCAGAATCTCAATAAATAATTCAAATGTCCAGGAACATGTGAAGGGCACGCGCACATTGGGGACTTTACAGTCGCTTCATGTGTCTGATGTTCCTGGCAGTGTACAAAACAGGATGAAAACATACTAACACATGCTTGCAAACAATAAGCAAATAATGATAGACGGCATGTTTTAAATATTACAACGGCCACTTTTCCTACGTGCAGCGTAGTGAGTTGACCTGACAGTAAGATCCATCTGGCACGTTCTGCCGTCGCTGTAGAAGACCAAGCCCATTTCATGTGCCGTTCTAAAACATGCTTAGGGAGCATATTTCCTCCACACCTCCTGACAGATATGAATCTGGGCGCATGTCAGACCTAAATCAGTATTCCGTTAACAGCTCACTTGTGCCTCATTAGCGGCTGGGCTAGGCGTTGCCATGACGACCCAGCAGAAAGGCCATCGTGGGTTCACGGTGTCAGCTATGCGCACCCCCCCGCCCCACTCCCTACCACTTTAACCCCCCCCCCCCTCCAGAGACACACAGGAGACGTTACCGCTTCATTGCCAGATAAATGTAGGCTGTTCACATTCAGAGGCCACATGGCACAGAAACCATTAGCTACACAACTTCGTCGATGCTACATGTCTCACAGTACGTGCGAGATATAAATGCATTTCGCCGCCTGCTTGCCGTGGACGCAGCAGCGTGGCAATGCTCCTCTTGAGTGGTGGGCATTAAACGGCTGCCACGTTCCCAGGTAAATAGGGCCCCTCTCCTCGCTAATGGCACTCGAGCGAATGACCTTGACAGCTTGAAAATGAGCACATTAAGTAGAACACTTAAATGTATAATTATGCACTTGTTCCAGCAGAACCATCGCCGCTCTGTAGGTTAAATCACTGCAGCATAGATACAATGAGAAAGACATGCGTATTTTTTTAAATGCACATCCAAACAATTAGGGGCAGGACGGGCTTTGATAGCAACACATGAAAGGGAGTCACTCCGTTCATTAAGAGGAGACATTCATGAAAGCAAAGCAGCAACAAACGCAGCCATTAGTCATTTTACTACAAAGAAACGTGGGTGCGAATAAAAATGATGTGTATGTTTACGACCTGACGCTTTGATCAGAAGGGCTGGATAATGTACACTATGCATTAAGAACACGGACACGATGTTAATGCTTCACGAGCTGCAACTAAATCTAAAATACGTATTTAGGTCTGTAAACATTATCCAGTTATACTGGAATGCATGGCAGCGCATAGAACATGTGATGCCTTTACTTAATGCTGTAAATCTGAATTCAGGGTCCTACTGGAAGAAAACTACATTGTAGCATAGCGGGGGGGGGGGCATGTGAAAGGATTTACGCAGGAATAAAATGTCAAGAATAAACGTTTTCAGTGCGTGAGCAGAGAAGAAAACCATCCGTGCAAACGTACAGCAAACAGCACAGCTATCGATGGCTTCACCTGTGTGATACGCTGCGTCACGAAACACAATAACGATCGATCCAGTTGTTGGAGCGAGCGCGGTGTCTGAGAGGCAGCCATTACTGCTGCCATAGCTCCCAGCGCACTATGGCATATGGATTTATGCATCAAGCTGAAACCATACAGCAACGCCATCGATGGCTGTGCTGATGGTCTTGGTCGAGCGCGCTTCCCACGTGCTTCCTTCTCGGTGCCTCTGTGAGCGTGCGGTGGCTCCAGGCACCTCTCGCGCGTGGCTGCAGTCCACCGTTACCGTCAGCTTTGTGCATTTAATAGGACAAACAGATGGTTCGAGTGAGTTTAGATCAGGACTCTTTTAGGTTTAATCAAGTACTTTCCTTGTTTGTTTTATACTATGGGTAGAGGTGACATCAGTAACTCTGAAAAGTCCCACACACTTGGCAATTATGATGTAAGATCATATCTGATTATTAAGTAGTTTTAATGATCTCCTAAGCTCTGTGATTTAATCAAAAGCAATTTGGGATTGGAAATTAGAAATGGCCACTATATTAATTCGGCTAATAAAGTACCCATCACCTCCAACCTTCTGTAACCAACATTACATCGAGTTAAATCATCTTGACAATGTTACACTGCAGTTAATTAGCATGGATGTGGTTCACCATCGTACTGAGAACGCTGTCATTTCTGGTTTCTAGTAGTTTCCTTATTATTCACACAGACTCGGTGAAAGCCGGAAAACTGTTAACTATCAACACTGTCAAAATGCCAGAAATGACTCTGATTGTATTTTTAGCCCATAACTGCCTCTAAGTGAGGCCATTTTGTCAAGAGGTGTTGAAGTGTCATTGCCTGATTCAATCTCAGATTGATGTTCAGCTTCTTTGTGCTCATTTATAACCTGCTTGTGTTTGAGCTGTTTCACAGTAATAATCTTACAGCTCCCTTGTGAATGCTGTGCAATAAAATGGTCACCTATAGAGATAATTAGCTACGGTCCTTCCTCCCCTGTTTATACATGCACAGCCGCTGCGGGGAAACTGCAAGGGAGCAGAAACATCCCCTCAGACGGAGAAGGGACAAGATACGTTTCCCATTGTCACGTCATTCCGAAAAGCTTTCCTGCCGCCCTTGTGCGAAATTGACTCTTATTGATCAAAAGAGCACATTTTCATATTACCATGACCACAGAATAGACTCTCCTTTCTTCGGCCTGCACAATAGATTTGCTCAGCTGGATCGTTCAAGCTAAAGCCCCTCACTTTGACAGCCCGGAGGCATTCACATCACCGCCCCTCTTTTCTCTCAGCACCTCCACATTTGCTCGGCTACGTTCTGGGGGCCATTTATTCCGAGCACTACAGGGAAACTGCATAGTGGCTAAACAACGCAGGGTCACCTGCGCTGGTGTTAGAGTGACCCTGGAAGTTGAGAAGTGAGAAAACCGCCGTAATGCTACATATCTGCAAACAGCACACGTCCGTCTACAGTACGCCCCTACCAACATCCAAGCTATTTGTATTTTCCACGGTGGCCAGCACATCCCACTCTCTCTGGGGTTGCTCTGCGCTGTCATTTCAACTGACTGGCTCCTTCGCAGTGGGCATACGCACTCATTCAGTGTGGTTTCAATGTTGCTAGGCTACCTCACTTCTCCACTGGTTTCTGTTTGAAAATCTACTGTTCAATAAAGCAGTTCAAGGGAGACCTGTGGGTTTGAATACTGAGTGATATGAACCTGCAGCAGTAACTGACAACACTAATAGCCTTTTCTTTTTTAGTTTCACAATCTTTTCTCTTTTCCCCCCTCTGTCTATCTCTCCCTGCAGCCCTTCAGTCGCAATATTCATACATTACAACATTTTACCGCTTTAAAAACACACAATCTGACTCATATCTGGAGTGGTGAGAAGCCTCCCTTTGTCATCTCCACTGTTCTTTTCTGGTTTGTAAATTCATGTCCACCCAGCAGTGTCTAGGAGTTATTATTATTCCTGTTTTGTCTATCCTGCTTTCAGCTTTGGATGCTGGGCGTATTCCAAGCTTGGACTGTCAAACACAGCGCGTTTCCAAGGTTGAAGGGTGAACAAGCAAGCTGCTTGCCGGTCCCTGCGCAATTTCAGGGCTGCCTCTCTCCCCCTCTCCTCACGTGCCCTCAGTGAGGACGAGTGCAGAGCTGTTTGACCCCGGCACAACGGAGGGTCTCGCTCCTTGAACTCCGCAGGGCAACAGGCGCCGACCCCGGAGACGTCAGATGCGTTGCCACCTGATTTCCCTGGAGCCCCAGAAGCTAAATCTCATTGGCTGACCCCTTCCTCCTTTTAAGCTATGTTTCAGTCAACCTACCCCTTCTGTCAGGATAATATTAATCTTAGAAACCACTGTTTAGATGTTTCTGCAGGCTAAGATATCTTTTGTCTATACTGACATTTAAAAGCAAATATGATATCTTTTACACATCTGACTTGAAATCAGACTTCTCTGTTCCATATTATGCACCTGCTAACTCTACAAGAGCCACATAGACATTTGAAATTCTGCTCAGGGTGAAAGGTTATTATGGCCGAACACAGTTGGGAGGTTGTTTGCACAAAACGACCCGGGACTACTTAACATGAAGCTAATTACTGGATGTTGACGATGTTCTTTGTGGGGGACGTATTTCCTAAACATCGCCGATCGTGAGATGCGGTGCAGCGTGTTTTCAAGCTCTTGCAGTCGAAATTAAGATGTCGTATATTGGCTGCTTGCTGCTGAGTGGAAGGAGCCTCAGTAAGGACACGCTGCGCTTATGCCTAATCTGAAACTGCATTGTGCTTTAGTCTTTGTCATCATATTCTCAACAGTGGTTTAATATGACTGCATTCAATTATATGTGGTTTACCATTAGGCTGTTATTGTTTCACATTAACATTTAAAAAGCTAAAAGACTATTTTACTTCATCGCCCATATCCCCCCTCCCTGGACCTGTGACCCATAAACACCCTCTGAAGTGGGTGTTTTTGTCATAACAAGTCGTCCAACTGGAACTAGTGCAGTACGGCATTAAGATCATATCACACATTGAAGGCTTATTCATGCTTTTCACATTTCATGTCCGAGCGACTGACGACATGCTGTGAACGAACTACGCACATTAAGTGGTCATTTCTATGTCATCATCTTTGCTAACTCATTTAAGACAGTAAGACAGATCACTGATTTACAAACGTGTCTATATCTTCTCACATTTTCAGGTGAATTGTATTTAGTAAACCTCGTGTCCGCTGCCCTGTCACTGTGTCTGGCATGTCTGGCTTAGCGAGAGTTGGTGGGTGGGGGCGTGGACATTATGAAGATGGACGACACTGTCACAGCAGGACGGTGTTTGTCGCATTGCAAGCATTTTCTTCTACTCTATTATCATTATCGTGGCTGATGTTATTGTTACAATAGCCATTTCAGGAAGCGGTGGAGCTGCTGAGACTGAAAGGCAGAAAAGCTAAATGGAAAATGGAGACGTTCGAATTCAGGAAGTGAATATGAGTTGTATAATATCTACATTTACAGATAATTGGGGGCATACGGTATGACTGCTGTGCCTTATGAAATCTTTATGGCCAAGCGTGTGGCAACAATATCAGAGCAGGCGGCTACAAAGGAAAGTGTTCACAAGCTGATTTATTGTTCCTTAAGAACATTTGTATTGTTAATGGTCAAACACTATGCTGCAAAACCAAGCATGAAGGAACGATGGGACTCAGGGAACAATTTGAACTTTTATGAGCCTTGATACATTTCACAGACTGAGTGCTGGCCATGAGCTGTAATCAAAATTCTGCAGCAACGCCATCGATTTAATTCTGCAGAAACGAAACATAACTAATCCAAATTAGTCTGAACGGTACAAGCAAGCATTAGCAATGTCATCGCCACCGCAGTCACGGCTGCGGCTTCACGCCATCATCGACGGGCCACACATGTTAATGCCGTTGCTGCCCCCCCCCCCTTTTTCCCTTCCTCGCATGCTTGTCCTTTAGGATGCTGGAGCAGGTGTGATAAATGCTGCCGTTTAAATCAAAGCACTCCCCTCTCTCCCCTCATCCTCTCTAGGGAGAAGGAGGATGCCTCCATGCAGATTGATATCAGGAGGCCCAGGCATATCTTGCAAGCGTTGACTGATGGTCTGTCGGGATAAAAAATGAACTTTATTCCCAGAGTGCGAGCTATGATTCATGTAGCTCGCCTCCCCCTTCCCCAAAACCAATCCGCAAACACCTTCACTACAGGCTCTCTGGAAACAGTATAGTACATCATATAGTGCTGCGCTGCCAGTCAGCACCTGGAATTACCAGCAAGGTGTTTATGTTTCCTAAAACAAGTACGAGAAAAGGACTGTTTCATATCTAAAACCTGACGTGCATGAAAAATCCTTCTAATCCATCCCAGGGAGGAAAAAAATCATCATGTCTTCCTGATGCATTCAGTGACAACAGGCATATCTGCCTGTTTCATGTGGGAAAACGTAAATATGTTATATAGCTGAAATCTCCGCTTCAAGTTCTGTTTTTGGCAGCAGATTTGTTCCAAATGGTGACCAACTCACATGAGTCAAAGATATGTTTGACCACTGGATCTGCTTGGTCCTTCTGCCCCTCCATACCATCATGAGTGACAGGCAGGCAGAAGAGCTGGGGTCACATTACTCACAGTTAGCATTCTGTTCTTCATCTTTCCTGCGCTAAAAACATGGTGAAGCATTGCACTTTCCGCTCCAAAAGGGAGTGGGTAGTGTGGGAGGTGGCAGTGCAAAAACACACACACACACACACACACACACACACACAAAAAACACAGTCGTGCTTTAGATTTCAATTCATGTGCCAACTGAAGGGGAAACTATATGTTCAGAGAAGTATAATGGGTCATCCATTATCTTTACAGCCCTCCTTCAACCCGAAAGCATCGTATTTCAAAGGAGATAACATGTTTTGACACTGTGAATTGTCTGAGGTCATTTAAGTCTTTATATTATCTGGGCGCCAAACAAATAATTTGCCTATGTGCCTGAAGAACCGACACAGCCCTGCAGTCGAAACCTCCACTTCAGGGAGGAGTTGCAGAGAATCATAAAAGCTTTTTTCCCGAAGAGGTGTCAAAGTCGATGGAATAGCGTTTCCATAATTACACTCTGTAAAAGTGCTGCGTGACAGACGGTTAAGGCTAATGAGAAAGAGCAAAAGGACAGTGAAGCGACATCCAATAATTATCACCTCAAATCTAAAATTCACACATGAGAAAATAAAAATATGGAAAATATCAGTATGATATATAGGTTGTTTTTCTTTTGTCTGTCTGACAGAGATGTTGCAATAATAGGAAGGAGGAAAAGTTGATGTGACGTGATTATAGAAGCATAAACCTGGCTGATAAGTGACTCCCAATGTTTCAAACTTAGTTTCTGTTATAAGAAAAAGAAGATAATACATAGTGGGTGGAAAAAGTATAGAAATACATTGGAAATCGCATTGATGGACCATAATCTTAATCTCAGTCTCTTTTATACATACTTAAAATAATAACATACACACAATTAGAATTGTCTCCATATCAGTATCGATATCGAAACCTGAAAACCTTTTCATTACGTCTCCTGTGGCATCCTCCAGTCTGAATGCACATATAGCTCGTTACAGCCTTAGCACACAACGTAATCTACTGTTTGCCAATACAAAACAGACATTTTTAGGCCATTCTGTGACAGATTTACTAGTTACCATTGTCCCAACCTCCTCTCAGCGTCTATTAGCGGATAATGCGTAATGAGCTCCACAATTTAATTCACTCCTAAGTACAGTGTATGTTCTGATGAATAATCCGACTAAATTTGTTTCTGCAGACTGTTCCCGTCCATTCAGCGTACACACAGTCCCGAGGAGCAGACTGTGCTGTCCTGTGCCACCTAAAAGGTCACATGAGGACTTTGTCGCATCTTTCACTGCTTGCAGACATTTTGATGCCGTGTCCACCAGTGGACACTCTCAGTCCCGAGGGGGATGATAAAAGACCAGCACATAATCCTTTAGATGAAACTGGAGCCCTTCAAGGCTAAAGAAATACAACCCCAGCAGTATGTGACACTGGCCCATTTGTCAATGATCAAAAGGTATTAAAACTATAACAGAGATCTGTTAGCGATTGACTGGAGGTAATATCACGTCTAACAGAGATTAAATAACAATAAAAAACTCAAATATTGGCCTTGGGTAACTTCATGTGAGTCTTTTAACAAGGATTACAAAAGCTTTCATAAGAGCGGTGGGATTTGATTCAGCTGCGTCCTGGAAACGAAAACTTCTGTGAGGTGAATGTATCTAATTGGTCTAAATAAGAAAGGAACAACGTTTCTGTGTCGAGCACAGCGTCGGCCACACCATAAATGTATTCTTCACTTAGCCTTAACTTCACCTCATAAAGCTGCCTTTAATACCTACCAGGCTTGAATGAATGTAGAGAATAGGAATAACACTATTTTAGCTGTTATAGTTTAAGGTTTTAATATTAAAGTTCTTTTGCTATAGCATTTGGTTGTTTCTTCTTTTGTGTCACTTAGGTCACTTGGGCGAATAAAAAGCCTTTCTTTAAAACACCTCTGCCTTTAAAATCAACCTCTCATTGCCACAGCACACACGATACTGTGAAGCTCTTCGGCAAAGGCATTACTTGAATTCCGCACATTGTAATTAATCATTTTAATATCTAATCCCAGATATTGCATTCAGGAGTTACAGAAGTAGTAGTTTCTTCGCTGTCTCCTCAAATGTCATGAGTGGTTATTTTTAAGGGTGATTTTTACCTGTGGAGCCCAAAGTGGACAAGATTGAGGCACTTACCCTAATGAGACCTCTGTTCCCGCAGTGCTCTTCTGAGAGACTTGATTGAACGGGCACAGGGTATAAGTATACCTGCAGAGACAAAAAGAAAACAAAGACCAGGTTTAATCCATGTTGGAGTACGTTTTGTTTTGAGCTGTTTTATGCTTTGATAATACCCTAGGGCATTATTTTTCTTTTGGCTATTTTAAATTCCCATAGGGAAAATTGTTGCCCTGCTGCCGTACCGCATAAGCTACAGCTCCTTCCTCGCGTTTCACACAGATCAGTATTAATACTGTTATTATTTCTATTTCTGCTATGAAATATCCACCTTAGTGAAAATCGCCGTCCGTTTGTCAGCGATTCCGTTTATGCATCCTACAATATTACTAAATACCAAAAAAAAAAAAAAAAGCTTTTCATTACGAGGCTGTGAAACATCAGTGACAGACTCAAAAGTCAACTTTCCTGTCAGGCTCCACCAAAACAAAGCTGTGAAAACTGCAGTAAATGCAGTAAAAGTCATGCAGTATTCAATAAAAAGTATTGAACACCGAGGCATGCTCCAGGCTCAGTGGCGACCTACTGGGACACAAGATTGACAAGGAGCTACCAGTCACGCTGCCACCCACGTCTCCTCCACCAAGGCGAAGAGGCTTCCGTGAGCTAGCAATTAGCACAGGCCATCACTAATGTACTTGCTGGGGATAGTGCTGGCGAGTGGAGGCACGATCACTAGCTCCAGTAACAAACTGATCAAAGAACTTGATGGCGAAAGCGACAGCTTTTTTTACTTGACATTTGATCCATTACACTGGCTGTTATAAAAGCGCAGAGGATACCCAGAGAAAGAGAGAAAGAGAGAAAGAGAGAGAGAGAGAGAGAGAGACAGGGTACGAGTGAGGAAGTGCTGGGTGGAGGGGAAAAATGGCTTCATCTTAAGTAGATGTGGGCTGGGAAGTACGGATCAAAAGCTACGGGAGCAAAAAACACAAGATGAAAGAACAGAAAATGATGAACATCAGAGAAAAAGGGGGGATTGTGGGAAAGGGTCCTTTTGCCCATGCGCCTGTTTACGGCTTGTATTAAATGCTTCTCGTCTCTCAGGCTATCATTTAGGCATTTATCCTTTCATGTGTACAGTATGTTTCAGCGGGGACGCCCCTTCCGCCATTTGCCAGATATAAGGCCAAGGCGTCTTTTTTGACTGCAGAGTAAGCAGTGCAGCTCGGAGTAGAATTAAATGTGTCTCACCATGACTAAGCCTATTGAGAAGCCACTGCCCCCCCCCACAAGGAATCTGACACTGTGCAGCAAGGTCTCTACTTTGCAGTATTCTTATTATTTTTTTGTAGTTGACTTATTCTCAAACTTTCTACACAGTCTACTGGCTCCGATGATCTGTCCAGATTTGGATATGTGAGCCACTATTGGACAGATTTCAATCATGTTGATGAGGTCTACTGATTTCTAAACAGTGTAACGCTTCACCAATTTATGGATTGGCTGCATCCAAAAATGGTACAGACATACAATCCTACAGTCCCAGTTTTTACTTGCTTAGACTAGCGTATGGTTTGGTAAGAGTCATGCACAGGGTAAATTTGTTGAGGATTAGTCTAGTTAATGCATTTAGTCACATCTAGTCTAGGTAGAAATGAGGTATCCACTGTGCTTTCCTTTTAATTTTTGCACTTTAACACTTGTTAGCACAAAGTGTAGTCTCACATAGCTGCGAGCGTGGCTGTACAGTAGTAGTCATCTCTCGCTTGCCTTACAGTTGCTGTTGACCTCATCAAGGACACTCAACACCGTTAGTCTGACAAATGAGCAAGACACCCACGCCCGAAGGAACCTGAAAAAACTTGCATAACCGCTGCATTGTGTTTGAAGTGCAAACTGAAATTCATCTGTGCAAGACGAAATAGCTAACATCTACAGTACAATGATTTCCCAACCAGAACCCTCGTAAAGCATCGGACGCCAAATAGCGCGCCGCAACAAATGAATGAATAATAAAATAAATGACTCAGGGCCCCCTCTTGGCGCTTGCAGTATTGTTCCCAATACATGCCACTAGATTCATTAAGTTTGTAAAGCAGGTGTTTCAGCAGCTACAAACATCCTCGTCTGAGCTGAAACAGATGGCACCTGATAGACAGAGGTATACTGAGCAGAAGAAGGGGGGGGGGAAGAAAGTGGCAATGCAGTGAAAAAGCAATCAAATGAGTCCCATAAGGGAGTACCCCTGTATGCCTGCACCCACCCCCCCTCTCTATCATGCTCTCTTACCCTCAAGGCAAAGCCATCCATCCCTGCCCACTTTTGCTGACAGGCCAGCACCGCAAAAAAAAAAAAAGCCAGGCTATCTGTGCAGGGGCACAGCGAGTTGACCTTGGATGCTCGCCGCCACGTGGCAGCTTCCGAGAGAACAACATAGAAATGTGCCGCTGGTCAAGGGAAGTTGAAAATGCCGAACGCGACTCGCGGTAGGGATGTTCAGGTTGCCTCTGCCAGAAACAGACACTATACTCTGCTGTCTGACTTACATACAGTAAATGGGACACAGCGGAAAGGTCAAACAGGCGCATTTACGCAAACTGTCCCCAGCTACCCCAAGCAAACGAGCACAGTGTGACACGAACGAGGAAATATCCCATGGAACGGATGGACGACGACAAAGGCTTTGAGGAGAAGAGACTGACAGCGATGGAAATACAAGTCTAAGAAACAGCCAGCGGAACAAAAAGAGAGAGGAAAAGAGACGACAGAAATAAAAGTGCACAAAAGAGAGTGGGAGAGAATCAGAGGGTGCTGGTGGTGACGCTGCACATCTGAATCACCAACTGAACAGGCCCCAAATATGACAGATGATGCCGTGCAGAAAGGGGGACACTAGGCAGAGGATACAAAGCATAAAGAAAGAGAAGAGAAGAGGAAAAGTGGTGGTCACTGATGAAACATTGACAATAGTAACAAGGTTGCAGCAGCAGCAGATCAAAAGTGACAACAGTAAACCTTGTATTCAGGTGCTAAACGTCTGTGTCTGTTTGCCGTGTTGTGTCAACCTGTGGTTATACTGTAGGGGCTGAAAATACACGTTTAGTGACTAAATATCTTGGATGTAATCTCTTAACCCCTAAAAAGGGTCAATCACGCGTCGCCGGACTGGTCCCCATTTCTATTCCCAGATTTTAACAAGATAATGCCTTCAAGAGCTTCTTTCCAGCTTCAGCTGATGAACACTAACATATTTAGTCCTCGCATTGCCAGCGTCGAAAGAACGGATAATTTTACAATAACAAATCCTGCCCTTCGTTCGTTTTCCCCCAATGAGAAGTTGTGAAGTGAAAACAACCTGGAGGCTGAACGTTTCAATATAACGAGGAAGAAGTTGAGTTTCCGTGATTCAACTGCCAGATAGTGTATTAAAAGGAACAAGGAATTAGACATAACACAGCATGTACCGTAGCTATAGACACAGGCAGTCAAACAGAAATATATTATTGCTCATGGGGGTGAAAGAACCCATTGAAGTTATCAGTTCTGATTATATAACACACGCACACTGCCTCAAGTGCATCGATGCATTAGTGTTTATATTCATCATCCAATATGTCAGCTCCCACTGCCAGTCATGTCAAACAGACGCTCCGTGGTTAGTAAAGCTGAACTGGCTTAACACTAAGAACGGCAACACCAGCATGTAGCCAATTTGCAAGTTGTAAGCAGTTTGTTAAACACAAATGATTACCGTTACCAATACGCTGTAGGGGAGAACGATCTGCAGATAAATAAAACAACTACATTGCTGTTTACAATCAACACTACTAACATTAGCTGCCTTTTATGGCGCTTCCTTCGGCGCATTCAGGGACATCAAAGATTGCAGGTAATTACTATTTTGAGCGCTGAAATTGCAGAACCAGGCACAGTCCCGCTCAGCGCCAGCGCGAGTTCCAACGTTTGCGTGGAAACTCACTTTGTTTGCTTTTCTCCAAAGACGATATCATAAAACAACATGATTAGCACAAGCTGGCTAATCAGAGAGAGACAGTGGCAGATGGGGCCTTCTGAGCACAGGAGCTCCACTGTATGGGTCTCTTGAATGTCCAGGCAAGAGGAGATGTTACATAAAGAATGCACAGAAGCACCTTAAAATCTTTTATCAATGGAATAAATTACAAACCATGAAACCCTGAATTATGGCAACTTAGGATCCTTATAACTGCAAAAAAAATATTTATTCAACTTTTACATGGCACCATGAATAAATTCTAAATGGAAGGTTAGAAGGCTTTGTGATATAAAAACCAAATGAGTGTGTTGTTGAGTCGACCATAATTTCTCTTGGTTACATTAACACCATAATCACAAAATTAAGGAGCTTGGTTGAATGTGTTTGTTTGCATGCTCTGCTGCAGCCAAACTATTTTTAGTAACATCATCACATTCCCAGATCTCAGCTTTACAGATGAGAATCACCAACACAATGCAGTCGTTAATGTCGCTTCTGACACAGTCAACCAACTTTTACTCATTCAACTACTGTACATATGGAAGAAAAAGATAAAACATGTATTTATTTTTCCACTGAGATCCAGTCAAGAGAGGGAGAAACACAGAGCGTGAGGTGGCAATTAAGCCGAGTCTCCCACTAGACTGCTACGTGACGGTGTGGGTTGAGTTCACCAAGGGTGACACTGCAAGCTGCAGAACGTCAACACTAGCTAATTGGATTACAGGTAACACTGTGAACACTCGGTTGGCATGCCAGAGGTCAAAGGGCATGCGACAATACAGTGGAATGGATAATTGTTAAAAAGCAAACCTTAAAGACAAGCAACACTGTTTATCTTGATAGTATCATGATAGTTGCATCTTTGGTTCACACAGTCGCCTGTGGAAGGTGTTCTGAAACAAGGTGTCAGGTGTTGCATAACAACTCCACAATCTAGGAGTTTATTATTGAATTAAGTGTTTAGGCTGAACAGATACAATTAGGTTGAAATATCAAAACTGATACTGAAGTAAGCACAAACATTAGATGTGGCGAAAAAAAAACAAGATGATCCATCAGGAGGCCGGCAGATATGTGTTCATATTGACAATCAAGAGAATATTTCACCAGTCCAATAACAATGGCAAGTCTCAAAAACAGACAAAAAACGTAATGGTCTCACACGTGATACTTTCACAAGAGAAGGGCTTAGAAAAGGGAAGCGACTGCTCGTGATCTAAAGCACAGGCTCTGATGGTAGAGGTAGTGTTATCATGTGGGGCTGTGTGACTGCCAGTAGAATTCACTGGCTTGTTTTCAATAATAATGTACTTAAAAATACAGCAGGGGGAGAATTCTGATATGAATTCTGGGATTTTACTATTTAGTTATGAGTACTCAATCATTTTGCGTCTAATTTTTCTGGGAGTTTATAATAATTTCTCCACAAACCTGAGCTAATAGTGAATCACCTGATTTCTGCGTAAAGACATCAGTGGCTGTGCGTCCTCTCATCAGCAGCTCCCGTTTTAAGCCCCGATGTCAACAAGTCTACACCTTGCTGAAGTGTCTGTGGTGTAGGTTGCAGCTGTGACTTCACCCTTGTTACTGGCCGTAACACCGCAGCACCTTCTCTGCGAGTGTCTCTGTGCTGTGTCTAATTCAAAGAGCAGTACATACTGAAAACAGGCGCCTATTTTAGATTAAAAACCTGCAATGCACATTATGTATATTCGTCTAAGAATAAAGCGGGCACCTGGAAAAGGGCATTCCCCTGACTAAACTCAGGTAAGTGCTGATGAGGTGACTTTTACTTTCTGTTAGAGGCCAACTTACAAAAATGCAGAGGTAGTCAAGCTACTATATAGTTTGTGCTGCTTGTTTGTGATGTTTCTTTTCTGGTTTTGCTGCTGTTTCACCAGTTTACTTTAAGCATGCAATGTTGTTCTTTTTCTTTATGTTTTTTGGGATAATGACAACTCTGAATGACACAAAATATGCAGTGTTCCTAATAAGTTATCCACAGTGACTTTTATGAAATTCATTACACTTTTATTGAGTTTTTTTTTCCAGGACTGAATCTAATAATAAGCACCTACAGTAGGATATAAGGTGCTATGATTCATGTCTCTGTGGTAAAAAGCTCATGTTTAGGTCTCTCTCCTACAATAACAGTGCAGCCGGGATGAGAGCTTTAGTTTTAGTGCTCCTGAAATTGAGACAGTCAGCTCATCAGGTCTCAAGTGCAACCACAGAATCAAATTCCAGCAAGTAAGACTAGTGAAAAACGACATTATCCGGACTTTCAAAAAGAGCATCACGATCATTGCGAGGTGGAGTCAGTGCAATGCCTTTCACTAGATAATCGAGTTGAGAGACTGAGCTCATACCTTCCTCCATCGCGTAGAGTCGGTTTAAAAGAAGACATACTCAAAGCAGACCGCTTTTCAGTTTACCTCCATTTTCCACATGGTGAACCACAAATGCAAGTTTAATCAAATGCAATATGGTGGTTTTACTATGAGATGGATTGAAGTTCACTTTCCCGACAGCTTATCATATTTTAGCCTTGAAATTCGTTGAGACTCAATGCATAAGTTTGAGCTTTTTCTTTTTTTTTTTTATCTTATTACGCTCTCATTCTATGAAACAACGTGAGGAGAGACAGTGAATGCGCAGCAGAAACCTCGCTCCTACATAAATCACCCCCAAAAATAATAATAATACACACGCAAAGAGCCTCTCAGCCTCAAAAGTAGCCTATTTTATGGGCGAAAAATGGAAAACAAAACAAGCCCAACTTGAAGACAATTTAGCTTTTAGAGCCATCACTAAGGGCAATGAGGCAAATAGCCTCTGGCAGATCATTTAAAGCTGCGTTCTCTCTGCCATCTCTCAAGTAACACTTTTATTGCTTCTCAATAGGCGAAGGTGGAAGCATGTTGATGCTATGATGGAAACCAGGAGACAACACTCAGTATGGGTCATTAAAATGTCTGAAATGCACTGAATTGAATTATGGTATCTTAGTAGTTTAGAAATAACACATAGATGTGCACATCCACGGCAGTTTTCAGCCTTTTATATCATTGTGATAATGCAACTTGGTGCAAATTGAAGAAACTGTGCAGTAACATTTGATGGTATTGACAGAATAATAGTATTTTAATCGTACAGACGTTGTTACATTTTTCAGACACATTTAACTGAGTGACCAGCTTTGAAAAAAGCTTTTTCCTAAAGAACAATATTAAAACATAGAACAATAATATATAACTTGTAAAAATGTAAAATATCTTAGGTGTGAAGTAAGTTGGCTCGAAATAATATTTTACACTTTTCAATCGCAAAGGTGTAAAAAACTGGCTCTTAACACTAAAACGTGTTAGGAAATCTACTTCAACATAACTTAAGGTGATAATTAAAATTCCCACATTAAAAATGAAAAGGATGAACTGAGCCAAAAATCTTAAGTTCTGTGTCTTAAGAGAGTGATGGTGAACATCTGTTCACACGTCACTCCAGCTCCTTTGGAGTGTTTCTCTTTTGCACAATGTTATTTAGAGATGCAAAACAAGCAACACAAGAGGAAAATCTCTGCGTCTCAGACTACAGTGACTTATAGATGAATTTAATAGCCAGACTTTACATCAGTGTCGAATTCATTAATGTTTCTGGGGCAGAATGGGAGCAAATCCTGGCAGTCTAGTTCTAGAAGCTTGGGCAAAGCCCTCCCAGGAGGCCGCGGCAAGATTTTTAAAATGAGATCCTCAGAGATAACATACGGCTGAAACGTCTGTGTCCATATAGTTTTTACTATGGGTATAATAACAAGGCTGGATCCGCATCTTACCTGTTAACTTCATCAGAAGAGGAGCGCGTTCGCTTCCTAGTATGTGTATTGATGAGCATGATTTCGTTTCTCAGCATTTTCTCGTCCTCCTGACATTTGAAAAGGAGCAATCTTCTGCCTCAGTGGCGAATGTTTAGGCTACATAACAGACGTGTCTCTGCCTGGGTGATGCGTTACGATGTTAGGCTTCATCTGCATGTGAAATACCTCATTTGTAGGGACTTCGTTGCAGCAAATTCCTGGGCCTAATATCATAGCTTACACCAAATTATCACCGCGCCTCAACGCAGACTGACAGTTAACAGCTTAGAAGATCAGAACCGGCACAGCCCGGCTGATGTAACCACAAACTTATAAATGAGTTCATTTAAGGAGATCAGACTAGTCCACTCTGGCAGGATGACAAATACAACATGTGTTGAGTATCGCTTTCCAGAAATAGAAACCTTTGACTCAAAATTCTGTCTGTATGTGGATTCAAATGTCACTCTAGAAGTAAATGATTCACGTAAAGAGTCGCACTACAGCTACAGCTACTGTTCTAAAGTGAGCTGCACAACAAAACAGTAAAATGAAATGAAAACACTGCCATGAAGAAAAAAATGAACATTTAGGCTGCATAGTATCATAATTACAATTTAACTGAAGTTTTCACTGGCTGAATTAGATCATATTAGTTTTGATTAGATAAGATAAACCCTGTTGATCTCGCCAGGAGGTTCAGGTTGCCGCAGCAGGAACCGTAAATGAGTCACAGCATGAAAAGAAATATAATCTAACACAAAGGATAACACAAAGATTATGATTTTTATACTACAAGACTCTTTGCTGTTGGGTCTTATTGATTTTTACTTCATGTCTAATTCTCTCCTGGGCCTCTCTGTTAAACCTGTGGATGAATTCATTGTCTGCTTTAGCTCAAATTGAATTACTCAGATTAGTAGGGAACATTATTACTATTATTGTTATGAGCAGCTACAGTTTTTAGCCCTGTATTAAATTGACCACGTTTTCTGGTAGGTACATACATTCACCTGCCAGCAGTTATATTGACCTTGAATTACTTCACCTGTATTATTTAATACTAGTTTAATAAATTTGGTCTCACAGATTGGATTCGAGTCTGTCTTTAAGTTTCCATTTTTTGCACACATGCAACTTGGTTTGTGGTACCCACCATGAAGAGGAAATAAAGAAGTGCAGCTCATGTTTTGATGGTTTGGTTCAGTGTGCTTGTACCCTGAACAGCACGCGGCCGAAAAAGTTAACTGGAGCTGCAACAGTACTGGAAAAGTAGGACAACAATGGGGATGATTAAGTTGGCTCTAAATCAACTCACTGTGACTTAGACACAGGAAGTCCGGATGTGCTGCGACAAGCTGTGATAAACAAGAAATCTCCCAAAAACGTCGTCCCAGACTGTTTCACCACAACCAACCCACAGACTGCCCACTTCTCTGGCCATGAAGTTGGCTGCATAACAAAGACCGATGAGATGTGATGATTTTATGACCCCGCCACACAAACAGCGCTCGCTGCCAGCCCACAGGTCTACCGGACTAACGGAAACTCCTGCTACTTCAGATGGCCACCCCTGCTGTGGGCTGGGCGGATTCTCCACATGACTTCAGCTGCCTACAGGAAGGGCTCATCATGTTGACAGCCAGAGGCTTTGTTGAATCACAATTGGTCGCAGGAGGCCATGATTCATCAGGCAGCTAAACTGACTGTGCTTAGGAGAATTTAGTCTTCTTCAATCTCACATGAATAGGATAAAGGGCAGTGTCACTTATAAACTAAACTAGAGTCTGTTTCATTATTTCCTGACAATTCTGGTTAGTAATTAAAATAGTCACAGAGAACCATCAACCTGCATTTGGAAATTGGATTTCTGACCAGCTGATGAATCTAAGTGCAACGTTCCTACTTGTCTTAGGTCTGTTTTGGGCTCCTCCAGCTACTGAGCTCAGTGTTTGGCTGTTTAGCTGCTCACCAGCTATCGTGGTCTGCTGTCAGTTACAGTATGGACAAGTGCTTTCGATTTTAAAAGCTATTATGAAAACTGCTGCTTTCTGGGACAGAAGTGTTCATGAGAGCTTTGCATCTTCTTTCTTATGTGGATCTGATATAGATATAGAAATAAAAACATTTTAATATAAAAACATGCTCTTCTTTTCTCTCTTCACTATCCACTCACCCAGTCGATGCAGATGTCCTGCCTGCTCTGAGCCTGGTTCTGCTGGAGGTGTCTCCTTCTTTTGTTGCTCAAGGGGGATTGTTGGGTTTCTCACTTTATAAATCTTTAAGGTCTTGACCTTATACATGTAATGTGAAGCGCCTTGAGATGATTCGTTTGTAATCTGGGGCCATATAAATAAAATTCAACTGAACTGAAAATCAATCTAGCCGCCTGTTACACATGCCACCACGGTGATTGCGTATTTGGCTCTGAGCTCTTCCAAAACACCAGGAAAACACACTCAGTGCTGTGGCTGAGCGCCTCCCGTGTCAGCACGCATGGCGCATCAAAGCTGCTACTGCTCCTCCGCTAGTGTGCTGATCGCGCTGCGCCTTCATGTAGACGGTGTTAAAGCAGGTGAACAAAATCTTTCTGCCCTCTCTGTTATTGACAAATGACCTTTTGAAGTTAATTAATTGCATGAGCAACCCATTAGGAGCAATGTTAATTTCCATGCTTTAATTTAACAACAGTGTCTGTGCCATATCTATAATAATTTGAAAGCTACTGGGTGTGACAAAGTGCTCATGCTCTAAGGCATAGCTCTGCATAAGCAGCCACTGCAGCACAACCACTTCTTTTAACAACATTCCTATTATGGTTAACCAGGCCTTCTGCCATTCTGAGCCACTGACGAAACAGAGCAAACAAGGTTTTCATTTCACTTGTGTGCATGCATGCATTAGACTGTTAGCTGCAGTCTAATTTGCCTTTTGGCATTACATCAGTTTGTAATAGCATAAAGTCTTCACCCTGTAGCTGGGCATAGTGAATGGCTGAGTGGATTAACATTAACGCTGAAAACTAATTTCGTCTTTTTTTTTTTTCCTCATTTCAGGATAAACGGACATGGCAGCAAGTAGCGAGAAGTTTGCTGATTTCAATTTTTTTTTTCATTTTTAGAGAAGCATCCAAGCATCCAAATGCAGACAGCAAATGACTTACTAAAGATTCTGATGTTCCTGACAAAGCCTATTTGCAACTAGGCAGTATTTACGGTATAGCTGTTATAAATTGTACCACATATATGGCTCTTTTATGTGTTAGTAACGGCAAACCACGCGCCACGCTGTAATATATATCCAGTTTGAAACAGCTCCCTCTAGGCTATCCTCATAGAGACTCATCCCTAGAAGAACCCAGTGCAGTGTTAAGGCCATGTGATGTTCTGCAGACAGTTGGAAGTGTCACTTGTGCAGCGTTATCCTTCTCTCTTCTCTGTCAGAGCTAAACCACTGTGGCGGGCATGACTCACTGAAGTGCTGTACTTTCTAATGACATGAGAGCAGAGGCTGAGTCAATCTGACCTGACAGTCTTGCATAAATCAAGGCCCTTCGATTTAAGTTGCTTTGAGGAGTGTCAACAAATCCACAGGAGGAATATTAGACTCTGCTGTAGGTAGGGGCTCCGCCTCTGAGAACTCATTATGGGGTGTCTTCCTTCATGCTGTGCCAGGCTGTGTTGACTGAATTGCAGAGCTTCTTTCTGATTCACTCAAAGAAGCCTGCGCTTTAAATTCCTGACTGGTGATAAGGGGCCACCACCGCCCTAAAAACCATTTCAAATACATGGGTTTTTAATGGGTGAATTTTCAAGGCTTGCTTCAGCGGCTTAAATGTGATGTAAAGCAAAAAAGGAACTCAGGCTAGAGAGATATAAAGCAATAATGATGTTAAAGTGGCTCCACTGATACAACTGATTATGTGATTTTCAAGCGTCTGTAACCTTGGGGGCCCACTTGAACTCTTGTTCCCACTACCCCATCCCACTCTGTTCTGACTGGCCAGCTTGTGGAGGTCTTCCAGTGGGCTGAACCGGAGCCAGTTGGAACGGTTTTTCAAATTAACCTGGCCACCGCTGCTGCATACTGAGGCCGATGAAAACGCTGCTTAAAGCCTGCGGAGAAGAGACTAAGAGCATTTAGCTTCTAATCTAGCTGCTAATCGTTTTACTTTAAAGTGTTTAACGACAAAAGGCACTTTTTACCACCTTTGAAAATGATATTTTTTCCCCTTGCACAAACAAGAAAAGCTTGAAACCTCAGACTGCATAAGTGCAGGTAAGATTTGATTTACTGACGTGTTGCACATGTCATTCTTACATAATGATGCTTAACCAGTTACATTTGAAGCCTTTTTCCTGCCACACCCTACACACTCACCAGATGAACTTCGATCATTTAAATAATGCACAGCTATTAGTAATATTAAAGACAGGCAGCAGTGCAGCTCAGTAAAGTCTTATGGCTTCAGGCACTTTTCTTCGATATTGGCTCCCAGTGATGGGGGGGAGCAATTTAATCAAATGTGAGAGATCTAAACACCAGGGAGGGAGGATGTAAGGCAGTTTCAACCAATTACCAAAGAGCTGGAGAATTTCTGATCCCGTTTTATTAGCAGAGAGGAGCTGTAGCTCTGCTAGTTTGGTACTTGAGGTCATGGGAGAGAGTTCTATAGAAAGCCGTTGGTTGTGTCTGTCAATGTCAAGTCTTTTCAGGATCTCGGTTTAAGGCGAACAGCAGGAATAAAGCGGGACAGGGAGGGGGACTGGTACATTGCTGAGAGGGTGCTGGTAGGTCAAAGAACCTTCAACTGAACTGACACTGAATATTGTGCTCTTCAGTGACGGATGAAAAATAACACCGAGCGGTTCCAATAGGTCAAGGAAGGAAAGACAGCAGAACACTGTGGGTTTTTGTACAAAATGCAGAAGCTGCATGATTGCGAGATATAACTCGGCCTTATAAGAATTTGATTATATTCACAAGTTTGATAGAGGGGTTTCGTATTGTTTATCCCTCAGTTAACACATTTGAAAGACACTGGATGTACAGCCAGCCAATTAAGCCAACATTACCTCCACGTGTTGCTATCTCAAAATACAACAGGGAAGGCTTTCAGTGAGGATAACGGATTGGTTAGAATTAGCCGGACTGAACTGAAAATTTCCCTAAATCCAAGGCACAGCAGGACAGAGCAGCATTAGCTGAAACTCTAATAGGTTTTCTGAATGTCACCTCTAGCCTTAGAACGTATCGAACTAATGAGACACTCAGCCTTGGAATTCTAACAGTTACCACCTTAGGTAGTAGTCACACATGCTCACATGCATGCATTCTTTCCATACTTTTGGTTGGTTTGGAAAGACTGAAAAAAATGCAACCTCCTAGACGTGAGATGCTTATTGTCATTGTTACTTCTCTCTAGCTATGGCAAAAACGTGCGTGTGAACTTTTTCAGTTAGCTGAGCACGTTTACATTTTTCAGAGGGACAATCAACACTATAGGGGCCATCTCACAAACATTGTGTTATCATCTACGACTGTCTACAGCAAAAAGATTTTTCTGGCTTATGCACAAGGAGTGCAACTTTAGTTTTCAGATTTCACCTCCTAAATGGCAAACTAAGCAAACAAATCACACTGGTGTATAAGGGCATGGGAAAAACCACTGATTCCAAGGATGTCTGAAAAGTATTTGCAGTGCAGATCTCAGTGCAGATCTCAAATAATTTTCCTTCAAAACTGCAACCACCCACAGGCTTCTAAAGCTCCAGCTGGCAAGCAATCCTGAGGAGAACAGATTCTACCCCAGCAGGGGCCATAGGGATGCAGCGGGAGAGAGTAAAAGAAGCTCATTCTGTTGATTAAATTTAGTTGATTTAGCTGTTTGGCTTCTCCAGGGTGACTTGGAGACTCACAAATTATCAACTTTAAATGGCGGAGCTTCACTGATATAGTTCGCATTAGCTACAGATAGAATTTGTTTTGGTACAGTTGCTCAGAATAAGATGGATTCCTGCCTCCGGTTAACATATTGATGCTGTGATGCTTCTTTAAAACCGTTTCACTTTTGGGTTTAACGGTTACCTTGTGAGCACATTTAATCGTTTTCCTTACTTAGATCAGACACAATTATTCAAACAATTCTGACAATATCAGAACTATGGCATTTTATTTATTTATTTATTTATTTTATCATTTTATTTTTGCGCGAGGGTATAATTTAGTCTGTACTTACTCATACACTTGCAGCTTGTAACACTGGCTGTTCAGAAACAGAAACTCCCAGTCTGTTCCATAGTCTATGGCCAGCTTCTTCTGGAGATCACTGAGGAAACCACAACAAATGTATGATGTTCCAAACACACCTTGACTGATTATTGCTTCCATCTGCGCGTGGCATTCAAAAACAGTAACTGCGGTACAGGTGTCAGGTGAAACAAATACTTTTGATATCATAAAGGTTTTATAGTGAGTTTAAGAGCAAAACAACAACACAGTTAACTTTTTTTCCATGTGCGAGTCACCACTGCTTTGGTTGTGGATAATTTCATCCAACTTCTTGACAAGCTGCTTTATTAACTTCTGAATGACTCCTGTGCTGACAGTGTAGATTTATCTTCCTCGCTACCTCTTGGTGACTGACTACTCGGACAGCATGTCGATGAGGTGGCTCTTTAAACTCACTTTCTACGGTACAGTACCTGTTGGTCCTTCTTGTCTTTGGCTAATCGTGGATAGTGCACTGGCTCTTCCTATAGTCATAACCATGGACTTGCTAATGGGGTTAACAAATGTTTAGAAAGGGTGATTGTTTCGCTTGAGGTTGATGAGGTTGGGGTGGTGTACGTGGATGATTTAGGGTCATAAAAGCAGGGGAGGTGTGAAGCCAAATGGGAAGGGGTTCATAACAATTGAACAGAGTACAATTACCTGGAAATTGCCCTTTGGACCATGCAAACGGTATAAAGGTTATATACTAATAAATAAGAAACTCTAATTTCACGCTACTTACAAAAGGTAAGAAAACACACACATGCGCGACGCAACTGAAGTCATGCCAGCTCCTTTCCTCTCATTTTCCCTTATGTGTGCTCTAGGTTAGGAGGAGGAATCTTGACCTTTTGGGTAACTGCCATCTCTGTGGTTGGCTCTTCTCTCTCCCTCCTATAATGAACAGTTCGCACGGCCGGGGGGCCACAGTAGCTACTTATCAGCTATCGCTGTCCAGCTCGGAGCTGTGTGAAAACATCTGCGAGGAAGCGGAATCGCGTAGCAGGAAGCCAAACCAGCTCAGGCTTTCAGTTCTCTCACGTCATGTTGTAGGCATGATGGAGTATAACTGGTGTATTAATATGTTAGGTTAAAACCTGGCTGCAGAATGAATAAAATAAATGAATACAGGGCTGCCGCTCTCATTTGTACCATATTATGGCAACAAATGGCCACAAAGTTTGGATAATTCATTCCAAGGCAGTCAACCAAATGAGTTGGAAAAGGCCTACCCACCAGAGCACAGTAGGCAACCAATGGAGTTTGTTTTTCTTCATTAAAATTAGCCTTAGGTATCACACAGAGCAAATTCATTACTGTGCAGCTTTCCTTACTACTTTAGCACAGATGGATGGAGTCTATTTTAAGGCCCTGCTTACAATAGCAAAGCGTGAAGTGCAGAGTGTTGAGGATTTTGCCACAAACATGTGACAGTGGCTGCTAACCTCTGCTTCTATTTCTTTGTTATCATTCCCTTACCTTATTTCCATGTTGACTGTGTCATAGGCTTCTTCCACCTTCTTCAGATTGGTAGTCTCCCACTCTGCAGCTAGACAAAACAAAAGGTCAGACAAATTAACAATGCAGAGCTGTTGCATCGCAGCAGCTGCGTGTTGCCAAACAGTCGGCTCTTAATATAGGCTGTTATATCTAGGACTGCCTGTAAACTGAAAAACGGTATTTCCAGGTGTGGGAGCTGCTGAACGTGTTTATTAGGGAAATAAAAGAAGATAGAGGGAGTGTGTGAGCAGCAGAGGTGCCCACAGCAATGATATGTTTGTCTCTCTTTGTCTCCTTTTGCTGTAAATCCAAAGGTGGTGCAACAGTGTGAGTCTAAAACGGGGAGCAAACAGCTGTCTCACATCTGTTTTGCCATTAGACCACTCCAGCCTGGCCTCCTAGGGTGTGTGCTGCCCTTTATACTATGCCACCAGTAATTACTAATGCTGCTGTCATAATTACAAGGCCACTAAAGGTTGCCTAATTATAACACATATTGATGATGTGAACGTAATGGCGGCTTGTTCTATATGAAGCACGATAATGACTTTGAAAACATCTGACCAGGCCTACAGTATTTAATGATGGCAATATTTGAAACGGTTGGTTGGACAAATATTTGAAGGAATGACACTAGATTGTATCTAGATTGTGACTAAACACTTCATCACAGAAATAATTAACTAAGCACAGATTCATTAGTTGCAAATGTATCCAAATATGCACGTAATGATAAAGTACGAAACTTTATCACAAACATATTAAGAACAGAACAGCCAAAATATGATGACGACGTTTAGTACTTGTACACATGATACGTACTGATATGATACGTACTGATATTGAACACATTTACTGTACCTACACAATTTAGACATCAGATGGAGTCGAGCATGAATAAAGGCACTGACAAGCTGAAGACACAAAATAACGCAGACCACAGAAAGTAGGCGACGCTAAAAAGTCTCTGTTTTAATTGTCCGGTGCTGATGGACCTGGGGATTTGCGGAGGGGTTTCTGGAAGTGGACAGGTTGATCTCTGTCGTCGAGGAAACTCTCGCTGGGCTTGGCGCCGTGGCAACAGAAACTAATGTGTATGTGGTTAAGGACTGTGTGGGAAGCTGTAGCAGGCATGGCCTGAATACCAATTACCATGTCTCTTGCATGTGGTCTCAGCTGGTTGCCTATAAAGATACCCCCACATAATTCCCTGAGCACCTATTTCTTGCCCAACCAAGTACAGATGTGGTTTGTACAAGCGGCCAACTGTGATTTTCCATGCTGTAATGCCTATTTTTATATCACCGAGAACGAGAGATCTGTCCCTAACCCACCCCCAATCCCCTCAAACTCCTTCCGAAAATCAGTCATACACAAGAATGTTCTCTCCAGCCATCTCTTCACTTGCGTACTCTCATATTCACATACTCTCTTGCCCTATTTCTCGTGCTGCCCGTCGTCCTCACACGTTCACACACGCACACACATAACAATCACTGGGCTCAGCGGTGACAAAAAGAGACGCAGAAATCCCAAGTGGGTGACATTTGACCCCTTGCAGCAGCCCAGTTGTATATGGAGAGAGTGATGACGCTGTGGGAAGAGCTAAGGAGGGAGACGAAAGACTCAGAGAGAGCAGCCAGGCGTACAGAAGTACCCAGAGCAGGGAACACAGTGCGATTAAAGCCTCTCGAAGGGCCCCTCCACCAGTCAAGCCGACATGACCTGAGGCTGGCGTACAGCACACCAAAAACACCTTGTGCTGATGGTCTAATGACCGCAAGGATTAGATAATCGGTCATACGGTCAATAGATGCTGTGGCTTCACAATCACAGCGGAAACTAAGTGCAGGCGCAGGTTTTCTGGCAACTCACGCCACGTCTTTCGTTCGTGTGCAAATTACGCCTAATGAGTATAATGACTCCTGGGTTCAACAATCAGATCATAACATCCATAAAAGAATCTACTTTTATCCTAATGGGTCCTCTACTGTATGTGAGGGGTAGTCATATGGAAAATGTAGAACAAACCTACATGTTGACGCAAAATTGACCAGTGTTTGACATTTTCCACCTGAGGAAGTGCACTATACTTCGCTTTTAGCAGTAGACACTATCAAGAGAGTTGTTATATCACAGAATCCGTGTACCAATATAGAAGAGAAGGGGATACACTGTATAGTATATGCCATCTCCTGTTGGAAACCTCCTGAGCCTACATACCTTGAGCTGGAGACCGGAGATGCTGTGTTTACATGCGAATGGATCAATAGGAAACGCAATTTCTCTGCAGCTCTAAGAAAAGAAGCCTGGGAATCTATGGCGTTGTGCCGCCACAGCCGTGCTTAACAAAACAAAGGCAACGCAGCGAGGCCACCTCTGAACCTCGCACTCACAGAAGGAACGTAAACCTCTAGCCGCATTATACTATAACAACTGCAGGCACATGTAGGAGTTTGCGCTGTTGTCTGTAGAAGTCTGTTGTTTAAAATAAAAATCAGCATGTCAGTTCTAATTCACCTTCCTTCATAACTTCTTTTATCCTGCACCATCTATCATCCCCTTTCTTACTTTTCGTTTTGACTTCTACATTCTCCTCGCCTTCAATATTTTCAGCATGAGCTCCTCAGAGTCTTCCTGTCACCCTCATCTCCAACTCCATTTTCTCCATTTCCCACAGTTTCTCTCCTCAACTGACGAACTTGTTTTGACTGCAGAGTGGGGAGAGGGGAGCAGGCTAAAATATAGGTTGAGAACTGTAATGAAATGTTTATGGCAGGTTGTAACAATGAACAAGAGGTCTTTTATTAGTGGAAGACATGTTACATGATATAAAAAACATTAATGTCTTAAAAGAGACAATTAGCACTTGATTAGAACACCAGGTTGTACTTCTGTTTTTCCTTTTATGCGTCAAAATCCAGCAAATGAAACTACAGAGCTGTAGCTGGGAGTTTAGAGGAGGTCAATCTTGCTCCCTGCATAATCGTTGTGTTGGAGTGTCTGATTGTATTAGGCTTGAGTGAACAACAGTAGCTGGCAGAAATAGCATCATGTTTTGAACTATCAGTGCAATTCATAGCTCTGCGGCTGACTCAGTTTGCATTCATTCTCCCACACTCTCCTGTAACTCTCCTTTTATTCGCAGCATTTGAAGGACAACCACAGCACCAGTGTCGAACTGAAATTAAGAATGGGCCCAGTCGCTGAACATACCGCGGTTATGTCACATTATGTGAGGCAAGACGGAGGATGGTGAGCTTCAGTGACTACAATGTGATTTAATTATACAAATAAAGTCAGATCTTCACGTTTGCATGTTGGCTAAAGCATATAGACAGACATGCACGGCGCTGGACTGTGGGAGGAAGCCAGATTACCCAACCCAAGCTACTGGAAGAACTATACAATATGACACATTGGAATTATTGGTAATTATTGGTAAGTAATTTATGGAAAATAAGGATAAAAGCACAGAGTTATGAAAAGGTGATGCTGACTTGTGTGTGTATATTAAAACACAAGTTAAATGCACTAGTCAGTTAGTTAGTTAATTAAGTTTTAGCTGCTATGACCATATACTGCATCCATATATGTAAACGTCGGCTGACTAGGCTACACTAACTAGCTGCTGGATGTAGCTGCTAAATGTTTAATACTGAAACCTAATAATAACTAATAACAATTGTTTTAGTGGAAATGGAATTCATTCATTCAGTTCATGAAATGTAAAAAGTCTATTGCTTTTAACCTCCTGTAACATTTGGGAGGCTGGGACTGCAAATGTTTCAAAACCAAAAATGAACCTTGTAATGGTAAGGTATCGATATGTGGTCATAAAAGTACATATATATAATTCAAAAAGCAAAATGGTGGTAAAAGCAGCAGGCAGAGTCAGCTGCTCATATTACCATGATGATGCATAATGACTATTTAACATTTAAACGGAGGAGAGGGCCCAATGAGCAGAATAAACAGTCTGCGTGGAGTGAGTTCACTCTGCAGCGACTGGGTGCTGTTTATGAATATGTATGATGTAACAAACGCCTAGGAGCTGACCTACTTCTGTGTCTCCTCTGCTCATGACTTGGTCCCCTTCCGGGGTAACTCTGTCATCTTGCAACATATTGTAATAGCAGGAAGCATGCGACTGTAGAAATCAACATGCTCCCTTTTGATGGTTTTGCAAGTGATGATCACCGTCGTCTGTTGAGGGAAAGTGCTCAGTAGGTGGTTGCGCGGGTTTCAGTCAGTCATGTTCATTCACAACACACATACTGTTTAGCCCGTCTAAATAAAGAAAAAGAGATAAATTACTAATTTCAAATGTGAAATGCAGGTGCAGGAAATACAGTAAATGTGTGATGGACATGTACGCATAGACAAAGGAGCGCTCTCGACATAACTGGGGCTGCCCACTGGAGAGTACTCGTCTGCACCATCTCATAAAATATCTTTATCTGGGATCATCTTGGTACGGTGCCAAACAGTGTTAGCTTCAGGAGCAGAGAATGAAAAAAAAAATCTATTTCAGACAACATAAGAGACAGAAAGCTGGCACACGCTCAGTTCAGACTTCCAACATTTGGTAAGTGAAAATGGGCTAATTTGGTGTATCCCTCGAATGGTTGCAATCCAATACATTCCTCCTGTGGCTATCAAAGCACACGAACAAGGGTAAGCGAGGGTGAGAGGCGAGCTGTTTCAACTTCTCGACAGCTTAATGTACGAGCAGTTCATTCTATAGGAAAAGGGAAGCTCTGGCGTTCCTCACGGGTCCCTGTGCTCCTTTCGTCAAAGAAGCACAAGAGGTGAGCACAATTATGTCTCAAGGACACGTCGCCCTCAGCCAGGGTCAGAGGTCTTGCTGAGCACAACGTTAATGGCGAACCTCTCCCGCTTAACATTTCACATCTAATTTGGAAAGTGCTGAACAGAGCCTTTAATTAACATCAGCCCTCGCCAAGGTTTGTAATCTGCAAGCGCGGCGGTCCCCGCGCTCTCTTACACTCTGAAGCTCTGCTGCTTCATATGCCAATTCATTTGTTGAGTGCTGAGATGCATTGGCTTAGAAAAGCTCCCTGGTCACCGCAATGTTAACTGAGGGACATGTTGAAGCATTTGTATGTGGGAGACAGAGGTGTAGGAGTGCAATTTATACACAGAGCTGTCATGCCAGCATTTCTAAGACAAGATGTTTGTTAAATAAGCAGCTAAATTAAGTTTAGCTGCAGAATGTTGAAATAGAAAATTGTACTAGGATATTATTAGTGAAAAAAAGAGTCTTGCTGAAGTAAGGAGAAGTGGGGCAGAAAACTGTGATAGCGTTAGGCTAAGCAGTCCTATACCTGGTCCTAATTTCCCATTTGGAGCTCACTCTCTTGGGTGCATGGCCACTGAGTCAGTGCAAGTTTACTGTTTTTAGAGATGCCTTCACATCTTTCGATGCAACCTCGCTAGATTACATCAAAGTGAAGCCAGCTTCCTAGTAGCCATATGTACAAAGCTAATTTGTTTATACCACTAGTAGCACGACAAAAATAATTCCCTGGACTCCAACACTGGAGCTGCTCAAAAGTCGCAATATGCTTTATGAAAGTTTGTTCAACTTCAAGCATTGCTCAACAGTGGTTCTTTACCAGGACATAACCACAGTCTTCTCTGAGCTCAAGGCTTTTAGTTGACACTTTAAAGGGTTTTTGGCAATATTTTGTATCTACAGCAGAGGTGGAATCACTCACTTGTTAAGGCTGCTGTGTACTTTGGAGTTTAACCACCTCAAACTGTTTTGTAAGTACCACTAATGAGAAGTGAAAATCTAAAAAGAACCAGGGTGCGCCATGTGCTCCAGCCCTGCTGAGAGCAGACAGACAGCAGAAGGCGCCAAATGTGGTCAATCAAAGTTGCACTGCGCTGCTAGACTGCCAGTGAGACCCCCCTACTGCAGCATGCAGTGAGTCACCAAAATACTGAGCAGGAGAATCCTCATTGCACCTCAGGAAAATGTCACCACTTTTGCACAAAGATAGATCCTAAAAGCTTGAGCAATGACAAATCTGCTGCCTCATACTCATTCCAGTGACAGGATATGAGCTGAATATGAAAAAAAAAGGCTGCTCCTGAGAATTCAGAAAAAGAGCGCGGCAGTTAGCAGCTCACGATGTGTGGCAGACATTCACTATGATTACAGTTAAGTGGTTACCAGCCAGCTAAAACTGCAACCTGGCCGAAACCGACAGCGTTAGCGCTGCGGATGGCACATGCTCGGCTAGAAACAGATGAGGTAGCAGGGCCGACAAAAACCCCACACAGTCAGCTGTAGCTCAGCAAGGAACAGCTGAAATAGGATGATAGGAATGATAGCACCATGGACAGCGCCGGTTTGCCCCATCTAAGTCAGCACCATGGAGAGAGCAACACAGAAACTTGACCACACAGAAAAGTCTGGGCTAGTAGCTCAGAGAGCTGCCACATAGTAATGTCCATGATTCAACACAGTTCTCTATGTGCTGTCCACAAGTCTCAGTTTGTACCACATGAGACCAGGGGGCCTGAAAATCCAGGCTTTCTGAGATCCTGAAACTACAAGGATCATAACAGAAGTGACTTTGATTGTTAAGGGCTTTAAGGGGACACTGTGAGAACAGACCCCCACAGAAGCTCCAGTGCTGCGCAGTATGTGATTTCTGTGGACATAATTGCACTCTAAGCGGTGCTATGCTAATGTCTCTCTCAAATGGGGGCTTTTCAGGACATGTCAGACAAATTATAGAACTAGAAGGCGAGAGGGAAAGACAAACACGCTCTCACACACAGACATGCTGACACACATAGACAACTGTGCAGTGAGATAACAACAAAGGAAGAGGGTAACGGAGGTAGCCTGTAGAACAACAGAGAGTAAAGAGGGGGAAGGGTGTTGTGGAAGAGGGGGATGGGAAGAGACAATATGTGCGTTAGTGTGTGTTTTTGTGTGTGTACCAGGGGCCATTAAGAAGCCCGGGAGATGTTTTTCTGGAAAGTGGCTGGTTTGGAGAGGCAGCAGCTGCTGTTGGACTAAACTGAATGTCACTGACTGGCTAATCCAAGCAGCGCCGCTTTCAGCAGAGCGAGGGCGCTGCTGAGCACAAGGAGGCCCGGTGGAGACGAGTGCGGTGACCTACAGGCCTCCCACACGCAGCAGCTCTATTGTGAACACGCCTGTACATACATTGTGTGCGTGAGCTTGCAGTCCTGACGTGCATCTCCACACTGCATCAGTCCACTCTCCCCTCCGACTGGAGAAACACAAGTGTGAGTCAAGTTGTCACGCTACGGCTGGCGATACACTCCGGGATAGCTCGAACTGACCCTGGAGCAAAGCTCTTTATAGCAGCAATCTTGATTCTGAGACACACACGAAAGGAGGGAAGATGGCACTGCACCTGCAGTAAAACTAACAGACTCCACACAGATATTGATATTCGATGGAATGCATAACTGTCATATACTCTATTGTTGACTGAACAGATCTTTGTATTAAAATATTACATAGAAGGCTGTGCAATTACTATAAACCACTATTTACAATTATCACTAGGAAACAACACAGTGCTTCAACTTAACTATTCTAACTATATTCCTCAAAGGAGCCTTTTGATATTTCTTCCACGCTAGATTTCAAGACAAACCCATCTGCCTCATTTACTTTTACAACCATCCTCAATCCCCACTGGGACGAGTGTGTTACCTCCTTCTCTCCCGGCTGTGTCACAGTTATGATTAAAAGCTGCATGAGTGTGCACGTGTGTGTGTGTTTGTTTGTGTCGGGGACAAGTGTGGACAAAACAAATGGTGAAGCTAACACCAAACCGCCTTGTGTCAGTTAATTATTTTCAGTGCTCCAGATGCTGCCGCTGAGTGAATCCACAGCTCAAGACTGTGCTGAGGGCGCCACTCTGTGAAGGTGCACCGGCCCCTTTAAATAATACTACTAACGGCGAGGCATGGGGCTCTGGCTACCAACACTGATACAGCAACCGCAGCCTGATGGCAATTATTTAGACGTCCACTTGCTAATTATAATAGAGGATGACAGGTGCCCAAAACTATTTGAGCGCAAACTGCCTGTGAGCTTTTGCGTGTGGTTGTCTCTGCTTACGGTTAGAGATAAAGATAGCTAAGCCAGTGTCTCGTCAGACAAACGTCTCTTTTCCTTGTCGGCTGGGCTCTGCTGCTTCTGATTCCGTATGATGAGCATGTTGTTAGTGAGATGCTGCGTGTTGGTGGTTTCACCCGTTACCTGAAGCTAATTGTAACAGACCTGGAAGGCACGAAAGAGATTAAAAAGCCACTTCACTTACTGTACCTACCCAGGTAATTTAACCAGGCTATAACGAGGCTGAGGTTGTTGGGTTTTTTTTTTTTAAACTAAACCATGTGGACTCAAGGTTGCGATGTTTGGAAATAGGATTAACTAGAAGTTTGTAGCGTTGTTTAATCTTTTCTTCCTACTTCTTTGTCTAAACCCACTGCCTATACTTCTCACTGTATGTATTACGCTAGTTGTGGCTAATATTAGCTAGTTTCAAGAAGAGGTGAGGAGCGAGCGAGGTCTGGTATCATTTCTTTCTAACTTCACACCCCCAGATTCTTTTCTTTTTTTTTTTCTTCCATTTTCCAACTTGTAGTCTTGAGACCAAACTGATGCTGACTCAACTCACATCACTACAGGCAATTTATCAGAATCTCAGCAGCTTTATCCACATTTTTCCACATCCAGTAGTTCGACCCTGCAACTGAAAACGAAGGTGAACCAAACAGTAATGCATTATCTGCTTATTTGTGTTATTGTATTGCACACACGTGTCTTTAGGTGTACATATGTACACATCGTTTAACAAACAAATCCGATCTAGAAGCTGAGAAGAGAAATTGAGTGGGACTAAAAGTGAGGGGAGGAGGAGGGGACAGAGGGTGTATCCAATCATTAAAACTGAGACACGTGACCAGTGAATAATGAACAGAAATTGAACGCACATCACTGGTAACACTAGACAAGTCCACGATGAACAGAAGAGTGAGGTTATGCAAAGCTGTTGATGTCATACAGCAATTGTGTGGCGTGTTTGTAATACTCATGATGAGAACGAAGATCCGTCCGTCTTCGTATTTATCTCGCGTCCCTCCTTTATCGCTGCTGCGTACACGTGTGTCTGCGAATGAGGCCTATTGACATCCTCCGCTGTGACCCTCTGACTCCTGACAAGTCCAATCAGTCGGATGAGTGGGAGGCGAAGCGAGGGGGTGGGTGTGAGTCCACGGCGAATGGTTATGGTGAGTGTGTGCGTGAGAGAGGACTCGTGCTGCCTGCGTGTGAGGAAGCGAGAGACGGACGGTTCTGCACGCAAATGGGTATAAACAAAAGTTCACAGAAGAAGCAAGAGAGCTTCTCGTGTCGTAGACTGTATTGGAGCTATAGCATGTGATAGAAATTAAAACCGTTTGTTGTTGTGGAAATAGAACTATTGACAAATCTACTTTTGTAAAGTCCATTTGTATTGACATGATTAATTACTGAATTGTATTACCTAGGAAATATTTGATTACACAGGACTGTGCATGAGCAAAATTATGTTTCCTTATAAATTACCTGAAATAGAAAAACTGTGGAGGCTGAATTTTCAATAAAGCTTGCTATTTGGAGACAGAGTCACTGGCTCCGAGTGCATCATACAACATGTCACCTCCTATTAAGCTGGCAATTATCTATTAGCACCATTGCCTGCACTGGGGTTTGTGAGAGTCACATGCCAAACAGTGTGACCTGCCATTTTCTATCAACAAGGTCCAGATTTAGATTCCACATTAGTCCCTACATGATGCCAGGCGTCTGTGTGAGCGAGAGAGAGGGAACCCGTTGCACTTTGCTTAACACAAACACAATCCCAGATGGTTTTCTTGTCCGCTCATGAGGAGAGCGAACCCAACGCTGCTCACCCACTCGCGTGTGTGATTTTGAACACGCATTCCAAAAGGGAGAAAAAGGTGCACAGTCGCCTTCCTTGAGCAGTGGTTAAGCAACTCGAAGCCAAGATTTTCTACAGCAGAAGTGCTGCAAGGCGTTCACAAAAAGACAGTTCAGATCAGAGCAGTAGATTAAAGTATATAACCAGGAGTCTCCATCCGCACTATCATCTGTGCGAGGTTTTAATAGCCAACAGCTGGTGCCCGGTTAAACAGGGACATCAACAGGGACGTAACAAGAATCAGACAACAGCAGAATTGTTGAAAAAAAAAAAAAGCACTGTGGAGGGGTTTGTCGACCTTGAGAAAGGAAATGCAACAAATGTTGCCTGATCTGTAGTAGATGCCAAAAAACAGAAAAGAAGATACTACAAAACAATGTTTCATTGCAAAGGGGAGGAGCAGAAACTGTCCAAAGTACCACACTGAGAGAGCTGGCATTTCAGATGATCAAGGACAAGTCAACGCATTCGAAAAGTCTGTATGCAAATGACGTCTCTTAGAGCTCCTCCAAAGAAAGGAGAAAACACCTCAAAAGCTGAAGACAGACATCCAGAGCTGTGCAAAGAATCTTAAAGTTCGCCAGTACAGGCAAACAAATCATCCTAAGGCAAATATGAATGTTATCATTTAACACTGCAATTAACATAAGATGGTTAGGAAACTTACAATAACCAAAAAAAAACACCTTATACTTATGCCTCCATACTTGGCTAATGAAAAATGTGCATATCCATCTAATCAATGTCAAGGGACTTTAGTGAACAAGTGAAAACTGTGATCTGGGTATGACGACTTCCTGACTGAGAGAGAGAAACAATATTCTGCAGAAATAGTTTCCTAGCCTTGCTGATTAGATTTCACACAAAAGTGTGAATGGTTTATGTGCCTGACATCTTCACATAAATAGGTGTTTTTAATTTACAGGGAAAAGAAAAGTGTCTTGCGGATATTTTCGTATCTCTCCTACAACATAAAGGAAAAGACGCGTGTTGCTGAGCACACAAAAACTAGGAAGCCAATCTCCGGAGATTGAAAGGGCAAAACAAGAAGGGATGTAATTTATACCTAATCTGGCCACAGGATTTCATAGGGCTATAACTACACTTTCATTTCAGAGAATAGTTTGTTACTCTCCTCCCTCGCCTTGTAAAAACCTCCACCTCATGGAGTGATGTAGGAGCGGCACATGGGCCTTGTGGTGCACCCCCAGCGCATGGGCAGACCCCATCACGCTTCTATAGGAGTGAAATTGAAGCGTGTTCCATTACAGTGGTCCTTCATGAGAGGTTTAATATATGTTTCAGCCACATGACATCTCAGCCAATAATAGGCTTTCTATTGTTTACAACCAAACATGATTTCTCCCTTTATCCTGCCGACAGTATCGAGCTTTCAGGCATTCTTTCATTCGCACGTAAAAAGCGTCACATTATAAATTTCCCGCTCTATTATTACCTTTGCTGTAATGACACATCCCACACAGCCTGTGCCAAAAAGCGCCGCTTGGAAACAGGCCCAAGGCACTATGTTACACCTTGCTAACTGCATTGTAGTGATTGAAATCTGAAAACCAAGTGCGGGACCTCGTTTTTCTTTTGCGCTGTGTGCCACGCTTCCCTGGTTCTGGCTTCTCTCATTCACACGCTCCGTCGTTTGCTCTTTTACGCTCAGGATTTCCAGGGCCTCTCCGGGGTCGTTATGGGCCCTAAGAGCCCACTACATATAATGAATTACAGACAAAAGAATGCGAATCTTGAGTACACTATTATTGTGAAGAATGGCACTTTTAAAAAAGTTGCACTTCTGGCCTTGATACTCGCAGACTGCTATAGATGTAACGGTAACATTTATGTTGATATATATGTAGGTGAAAGAAGCTTTCAGCTGAGTAATGTACTAGAAATATTACACATAAGTAAAAAAGACATATTGGTTGTGCAGCAGCAATTGTAACATGCCACTACACTGTCTTATGTGATCTGGTATTCCTCTACCTCTGCTACACCGTCTAGTGCACCCTGCATTCATTTTTCATTCATACATATGTACGGCTATGTTTTAAAATATAACACTGGTATGCTACACTGTCCCCATGGCACAAGTGCAAGCAACCACTGTAATATGTGAAGTAATTTAAGTCTCGGCTCTGTGCATGGGAGAATATCTAGTCCCTCAATGCACACTACTCCGAGCAACAACAGCATAAATTGCACAGATATGATTGACTTGTCTAATCCAATTACATTAAGAAAGCGTTGTTCATTTAAGATGTGCATTAAGCTCCGATTTGAAGAATATTTTCTGATTAGCAGACAGCAACAAACAGACGAACTTGTGTCGGGTGATTTGTGCTGCATCACGTGATTCCTGCGCTGTCAGTCAAGCTTGGCTTCTGTGTAGACGGAGGCACCGTTGCGGTCGGTCGCCATGACCCCAAGTTGCAATTTGCATGGAGGCACTTCTTCATATATAGTGTGCACATCAGTACATTGAAGTGGTTTACGTTTGTTTACCCATAGTTGTATTTAACAGCCCTGACATTTACTAAAATTGATTTCCTTCACAGCCTTGCATTTGTTTGAACATACAACGGCGATGACTCTGTAATCCCATTTTAATTAGAAAGATGTAGCGAGCACGCTAAGCTCACGCGCTCTATTCCCCGCAGCGATGCCACACTGGCGAGGAATCAATCACCAAGGCACCGGTTGCCAGGGCAACGAACACGGGGCTTTTGCACTACTGTCTAAGTGGTAAATGATTGCCGGTGTAACTCATTGGCAGATGTGAGGAATTTTTATCTATCTCTCCGTCGCTCTCACTCTCTCTACCCCCATTCTTTCTGCTCGTTGCATATCCAGAGAGTTAATTAAAAGCAGCCAACATGAAATAATTCTAAATCTGAGTGAAATGAAACATACAGTACAAATTGAATTCCCAAGTCAAGGGGTTTGAGGTTGGGCGGATAGGTGGGGGGTAGCAGGGAGGCAAGAGTAGTGAAAAATGAATATGCAGCGTGACAGAGGTGAAGAAAAAAGAAACGAGAATCATGCAGACGCCTGCAGAGGCTGGCGGATGGGGAGGGGGCACAGAAATGTAGAAGTAGGAATCAGCTTAGCAAAGCCAGAATTTAACTTGGACCCTCATTGTACCCAGTAAATTCTTAAATCATGGTACATCTACACAGTTTCTGGATTTTCTTCCAACTCTGGGGCTTGAGTGAAACTACAGCCATGTTTGTGGAAGCTACATTGTCTGGTACTGGTTTGCACATTTGAATTACAAATACTAACAAAACAAAACTAAGTTATATGTATGTAGTGGTGATGATGTGAGCAGTGCTTGAAAAATCCCTTCCTACCGTATCTGTAAGATGTAATTGTTTAAAAGCCCATCATAGTATCAATCCAAGGCTGAGTGTGAAATGAACTGAAATGGGAGTAAGTGCAGGTCTTTGTCAACGTGACCCTTGCTGAGCAAACCTCAGGTCCTTTAAGGCCTCGTATCAGGCAGCCTGTGCAGAAACCACACACCGTCTGTGACGCCTGCCTGCTGCTGAAGACACCGTGTTTGAAATACTCTGGGCTGGGACTGATGGGAAACACCGGTGAGCCAGCATGGGATTTGTAATGTAGACATTTGAAATTTTGTAGAAGTGTATACACAGCACAGAGTTTGCACAGCAAGTGAATCAAATCAGTGGCAGACACTGCCAAACAAGCGCTTGTTTATACAGTATTCAATTTAAAAAAAAAAAAAAAAACTCTACTGGGTGTTCTAAAAAAAAAAGAAAAAAAAAGACACTAGCTTCGTCTCTATTCGTCCTCTATGACTCACCCAAAAATTACAATTCCACGAGAGCAACATCTTCAGCAAAATTTACCAAATCATCTTACAATGACAAAAGACAGTGCAGTCAGCATGAAATATCCAGTGTAAGCGCAAGCAATGCACCACACTGGTACAACTGGAAACATGCCCAACTCCACAAAATGGCTTCATCCAGGTTTATTTATTCCCAGTGAAGAGCTGGATCATGGACGTAAGGGGGAGCGGAACGTATGCACGATGAAACAGAGTGAACCTGCTGATGTGACTCATATTCTGACAGTAATTTAACGTTTTCTCCATAACTAATGTCTCAAAAACTCTACTGCATATGATGATGAACGTGGATCTCACAAAAGTCTAACCTGATAAATTAAAATATCATTTATATTATTTAATATTGAGGCATGGCACCTGGGCTTGTTTCCTCTAGGCTGAAACGTTTCGCTACTCATCCTGGTAGCTCATTAGTCTTTCTGTCCACAAAAAGGGGACAAGGCCTCTTCGCACGTCCCTCTGAAGGGCACACTCAACGACCCTGTAATGGTGAGGGAGGAGCCACAGTAGGTGAGGGCCTCACATCCACTCACTCCGCCCCTTCCTTTGTCCGCCTAACTCTTTACGGCTGTGAAGTGAAGCCATGAGTCAACTTCCAGAGCGCGGGCCAACCATGCCAATAACAATTACAGTCCATTCACGCAGTCAATAGTCTGATCTGCTGTACTCATATCATTCCACTCATGTCATCTCACTGACAAGAATTGCTCCCCATCTAAATCTGTGCGGTGAAAATAGCACCATTTTGCAGCATTTAAGATGTCTTGTCTCCAAAAAGCTCTTTGTGAAGCAGAACACACATCACACTGGCCGGAGAATAAAATGGTGTGTGCACTCCAGCAAACCCCGGTTGTCCATCTGGCAGCAGGCGCTGCCTGTCTATCCACTGGGATCATGTCTTCCTACTCTTCTGCCTCCCACCACTGTCTCTCCAATTAAAAGTTACACATCAGCCTCAAGTCTGAGCCAGACTTCCAGATGGTTGGAATGATAGAGCAAGCTTTTCTTCTGTTGCATTGTCAGTGGAGAAATCAGTTACCTGTGCGTCTATTTTCCGCCAGCGCCGTGCAGTTGGGTGGTTGGTGTGTGCTTTGGGGATTGCACTGAGTTCTTAGTTAAATCCCCAAACCCTGCACAGTTCTTTCAGACACAGCAGCCTGGAAACGAGCAAGGAACTGCAGGTTTCAAATATTGTTCAGCTAGATTTCTTTTCTGGTCAGGTTAGATGAGATTGTTGATTTTCTCACACAGTGAAGAAACATACAGCGGCCGGTCAGGTTTGAAAACAATAGGAGAAACAGTGACGACCCCAAAAAACACAGCGTAAATGTGTTTTTATACCTTGCTCCATAGATCTGACATACATGTAGCCGTTCAGTGACCGAAGATCACAGAGAAGGCACGTCAGCCTTTTTTTTTACCATCACATCCAGCGTATGTTATCCCACACGCTTAAGCGCAACTGACAGGTAAATCCCACGGCCGAGCATTTCTGCTGCTCTCACGCTTCCGCGCGAAAATCTTTCTGCGCGCGAAGAACCGCCGCAGCTTTTGAGACCACAAGACTGCAGCCGCTGCGGGATATGGAATCCAACCTAAACAACCCAGGACGTAATCTTAGAAAACATAGCTTGTGTGCAAAGACAGGCACAAAAGAAGAAGAGTGCATTGTCTCGGTCAGTCAGGCTCTAAATCTAAAGCATCAGCTCTAAATTTACCCTGTAATTAACATCAATCCAATGTGGGAGACAACTTATGTTTTTTATGTATCATTACAAGGCTGACAACCACCTGTCTCTATGATGTGCTGTGCCTGAATTCTTTAATTCTTCAGTAACAAGGAGTTTTTGTTCCAATAAAATCTGACAGGCACATCTAATGATAAACATATCAGCCAGAAGCCCAGTTTTTTAAAGCAACATGGGACTTTAGCAGAATTTCATCCAACACTTTCTTGAACTGCCTTTCAGACGGATGCTGCCAGGATAGATTGCAACAGAACTTGAAAGCACGGGATGGTCAAATTGAATATTGCTGTGATGGAGATTACGAGGAAGCCAAGAAAAGATGCTCATGTACATAGCAAATAGAAGATTTCCCAAGCAGGAGCTTAAAATTTCTTTGAGATTTGAACAGAAGCCTGTATAAATAATCAATTCTGGTCTTATTCCCATACAGAAACGATTTCAGTCACAGTGTTATCTTGTTATCTACTGAACTAACACACAGTGACAAAACATTAGCATTAAAATAATTGCTTCATTAATTAATGACTTGAATGAAAAATACATTTTCTCTGGTTCACAGCTTTTCTCTTACTGTAAAAATAAGTCAGTTGGAAGTTGAGTCACGGCGTCTTCTTAGGGCAAAACGTGTCCGTACTCAACCAGCTACCTGTACCGTCGCTCCCTCAGTCTTACGCAAATGTTGTTAGGCTGATTGACTAACACGTCCAGATAACCTCACCTGGATGACTGAGAATCCTCACACAATCCACACAGATGTTACTAAACTGGCTTCCAGCGTCATTTTCTCACCCAACACCAAAATACAGATTAATTATAGAAGGTCAACACATGAAAAAAAAAAAACATAAACAGGCGATTAACTTGAACATTGCTGCTACTGTGTAATCTATATGTTCCTTAATGCACCGGCCTGGTGCTTTTCCTAACCGAGCTTAAGAGATGTAACAAAAACAAAATGAAAATCCGTTATAAGGCAGAGTCAAGTCTTACAACACAATTAGGTCAGCTAGTAACTAAATATTATCAATCCTTTGACCATTGTTACCATATTTTACTCTGAAGAATCAATACAAGTTCTCACACTGGCATTTGCGAAGGTCAGGCCTCAATAATTTCCAGCAGAAAATGTGTCTATTGCCGTCTCCTCTGTCAAGCTCATTACCTGCCAAATGTGGGCTGAAGGTGAACTGCGTGGGTAAGCCTCAAGTATGTCCCCTAATAAGTGCTAAAGCAGCACGGTGGGCAATGGGGGAGAATACGCTGTGATAATTGAGAGCATAATGGTCACTTACAGCATGTACACCCCTCTGTGTTAAATATAGCCGAGCGCATCCAGGACTCTACGGTGAACCACATATCAGATAACAGGGTTTCACATTATACTCCATAAGGGTTGTGTTTGAAAAGGGCAATTCCACTGAGGACGCAAAAAAAAAAAAACGGGAAATTCTTGCAGGATTACATTTAGTCCATTAGATGTTATTTCCACTGGGCGCGCATGTTTACGACTGCGACCTGAAAAGCTGGCGCACCAACCAGGAAATGTAAGCAACTGTCCTTGCGCCAAGACTCCCAGGGGCCCCCGGGAAGCCTCTGGTTGACTGCGTGTCACTTGGCTTGTGGTAATTCCATTCGTTGTGCTGCATATTTGTGTGGTAATATGCAGCACTAGAGCAAAATATGCAGTACGCTTGTATTTTAAGGCAGGTGCTGCATCATTACCTGATCTTGAGCACTGCGTTGCGCTCTCCTACTATATTTGGAGGAACTTTAACGTCTCGTGATGCCGTACGTATATGGCTCACATCAACGCAGGATTGTGTTTAATCACATCATTAAAACTGGAGTAGCTGTCACCGCGTGGTATTCCGTTGGTTTATGGGCCTCTGGGCAAAATATAATGAACCTGCGTGTGTCTGCAGTGAGCACTGTACTTGAAGGTCAAGCAGGGTGCGCACACAATGAACAGAGAATGGAAGAATTAGGAGTTGTCAGCAGGGGCTTCCTGTCCAGGAAATTTATACCCTGGGCCCACTTTAACGTCAGTTCAAATAGAAATCTATTTCCTATTGTTGCTAGTATTTAGTGATGACTGACACCACTCTAGAGCATGACTTGGTGGAAAAATATGTGTAATGCCGTTCGGAACAGATTGAGTCTATTTTGTTTAGTGCTTACTGGAACATTATAATAGAACTGGGCATATATTTATATGGAAGAAGCCGTCCTGTATTTACATTCTGGTGAAATCCTCCTCGTGTTGCTGCACATCGCACAGCAAGTCTGCATTTCCAAGCGGTAACCACTGCACTGTAAACAACACTGGTGTCAATTAAACTTGGAATTAACATTTACACTATGAGGAGCTATCCAGGCACATTTGAGTAGACAGCGTGCTGAGCAAAAAATGCTGACAGCTGGTGAGAGACGAGAAAGAGAAAAAGAAAAAAAAAAAAAAACACGGATAAATACCAAATTATGTTAAAATGTCATATAGATCTCAGACAGAGAAGCCCAGGGAACCCATCTCAATTGAATAGTCAATGTAACAGGCTTATTAACACTGAGACCATTGTGGAGAGAGACAATCCCAAATGAAGAGGGTAAGAGGTTTGTTTAAGCAGCATTAGTCAAATTTTATAAAGTTATCAAACTGATCATTCAATTTCTTTCTGGACAACAATGGTCCAATTATAATTTGCTCATTATTAAATAAAACAGAGTTATCAGCTGCAAGATGAAATAAAATTCTTCATATTGTTATGTGGAATTATAGGTTGATTGCAGGAATCAAACTTTGATTATTAAACCTCCTTTGAGCATAATTCAGTGAATCAGCAGTTTTTACACTGAAGTACTTTTTTGATGCTGTACCACTTACGGTACTGTACAGCAAAGCTTCTGACCTAGTGACCAACATGCTCCATCAGAAACCGTAATACATTAAAGTGGAAAAACAATTCAATAACTCATGTTCAAACATAAATGTAAGACAGTGATATGTTAAAGACATGAGATTTCATTACTTAGAGGATCACTGAGAGAGAGTTATTAATCTCCATGAGAATGTACTTGTTAATAGTTTTGTTTCTTGGCATAGAATTAAAAGAAATCAGTTGTTACACAAGAAAAAGCACACTTTGATTTGCACTCACGGAGATAATCATCCGTCTGAATCAAATCATTTCATACTGCAGACAATAAAAAAAACATTTTAAAAAATTACACATATTTATCGTGCCCGCCTCCTAGAAAAGCACAATGTCTTTGTTGTGCCAGCGAGCAAGGAAGGTCAAAGGAAAGTCGTTTGTCTCCGTTGAGTTGGAAATTAACTTCTGCCTCTGAGCCATTCGACCTAGTAAGAACCCTGCTACGCTGCTGACCTCTCCGGCAACAGGCGTGAGGCAAAAATAGCATGATGGAGGAGGGTGCATGAGTCCAGTAGATTAGCATCACGTTGTTGATGTGGCGTACAATACATAACTGGGAAAAATGAGGAAATCCTCCAGTTATTAAACACAGGAGGAAGGACGTGAGTTATTTACGTGGAGTATTTGCAGGACAAATGAGCGTCAGAACCTGGACTTGTTAAAATTCAAAGGGCATAAACTAACTCGGCAGTTTGTCCATATAGTCTTCCCACACATTATTTATTATTGCCAGCTATACAACTATAGACGAACTGGTAGATTTGTACGTGTTTTTAAATCCCTATAACTTCAAATACTGTAGATGTAACACCGAAGCCAGGGAAGCTTCTGTCTACCTCTCAGCATCTGTGCTACACTTTGAGACTGACAGATTCTGTAGTGTTAACTACACCTCATAACAAGTTCAGACGGATTAAATCGGTGTGAATAAGCACACCTTGGGTTATACGATCTTAGACACCTACAGGACAGTAAGTGCAATTTTTACTTATTTAGACGTTAGATGACAAGATAAACAGCAGGAGAAATGTTCTGCTTCACCTAAACATCATGTTCACCTGTACATCAGTAGCTAAACAAAGATTTAATCTGTTACCTTCGGTTTCCAACTGAGGTCTCCTTCATCTTGCTCACCCCTACTAAGGTCATGATTATAGCATTGGGCTGTACCAAACTTTAATAATCAAAATTCAAAACTTTAACAAGAAATCTTTGTATTTTTATACCGAGGTGAAGAAAATCATCTAGCTGAGGTGTCTCATCCAAAAACTGCAGAGAAAAGTCATAATTAACAGCCATTCAGGCAGAACACGCACTGAGCAAAAACAAATTAACCTACAGCAAAAACAATGCAAACATCCATCTTTTTAACTGCAGCTTTGTCCGTTCCTTAATGTTTTGTGTACTGTTGTTGTTGCCATGACTTTCTGTTCTCGTAAGCTGCAGCGTAGTTCAGGGAAATGGCCACTGCAAAAGGTGTGTGCTGGAAAGAGCACATTGAAGAGCCTATTACAGGCAATTTCAAACTAATATGCACATGACACAAATACTCAGACTAACATGGTATGATATGTTCTATTCCCTAAGTCCCACATCTGTGTTTCAACCAAAACAACCTGAAAAAATATAATTTTTCAGAATCTAATTCTGTTCTGTTCTGACATCAAAAGCTGCATATAGCTTTAAGATATCACCAGGTTGCGGTTGCCTTTGCCTGCTCATCCACACAAAGGCTCACAAGCTTGAGGAGATCAATTTTCTGAGCTGTGCTCCCTTTTCTGTAGCCTCAGAGCTTCTGTTAGAGGGGATAATTGTTGTCTTCCCTGCACTCGCACTAGCTGTAAGGACTCACCTGGAAAAGTATGTGCAGTGCGGTGCAGGGAAATCAATACAACAGCGCTAATTGGACTCTCAGCAGGGAGTCAGGAAATAGCTGCAACTCATACCCACTTCAACAACCCAAAGACGATGAAGAGCGAAAATTTAATGTGACATGCAAGGCTGTGCACCTCTTAGTTACCAATGGAAAAAAACTGCTCTACAAATAGAACAGATTTATCTGCTTCTCGTCTCAGCTGCAGATCAAATTCAGCTCTATCCAAAAAATAAATGAACTGACATATATCGCAGTTTATTAACTTTAAATAAACATCATTTTGAATCTGATGCTGCAATGTGCAGGATGTGAGATCTCCCCTAGTCCCGCTTCCTTTAGGAAGCAACTTAGTTACCAACTCAGTAATACAGCTGGAAACCACATCAAAGCCACTGATTCATAGTTGTCAGTCATACAATTATTAAACATTCCTTTAGGCTTGCAAAAATAAACAATAAAACACTCTTATCAGCTTACAAAACGCACCTTCCTACACTGTTATGTAAATGCGAAAGGGCAGGTAATTAAAAATCATCGCCAAACAATGGCATCAAAACACAAGGGCTATAAGCAGGGAAAGCAAAAAAGATTCAGAATATGTCAATAGTTTGGAGCCATTACAGTTAAAGTGATAATGTATCGAGACACTGTTAAGGCAAAGGTAAGAGGCTAATTAATTTGCTAAGTAGGCTGTAGGCTAAAAATGCAAATGTCTAAACAAGACTGATGGGTTTTTTTTCACGTATTTGATATTCTGTTGATTCTGTTCTCTTTTTATGCTGATCGTGTTAATTGAATTGTATGTAATGAGCAAAAGTGGCACATCAGGCTCTTTAAATGGCAAAACAGCTAAAGACGGCAACTTCATGCCTTCCACATCTACGTGTCCCCAGGCCATGAGGGGTCAGGCTGGATCTGTATCGGTTCGAGCTGAAAAATACAACAAATGAACCCATTTTCCTGTTGTTACTGCGGTTGCCACCATGTTTTGACCTGACATGTAGGTGACATAGCCTGATAGCTAGAAGTACCTGGCAAGCACAGTGCTTTGCAAGTACATTCAGTACATGACATGCACTGTAGACACACGGTCTCTCTCTTAATTTCACAACAATGAGGCCTCACCAGAATAAATGCGAATGTTTCGGGAGCTGTCAAACGACCAGGAAATTATCCGACACCCTTCATTTACTGGTTCTGAGACAAACCACTGATTTAGTTGCTGGTGGCAGCATTTGTCCATTCTATGGTTGGGATTGTTTCCCTCCCTCCACCCTCTCCCTCACTCTCTCTTTCAGACTCTGAATCAGCAGGTCCCTTCGGTATACAAGGCACAGTGATTGTTGGATTTGCATATTCCTGAATAAATTATATTGCATTTCAGCGATAAGCAGAGCACTACTGTTTGGTAGCTTTTCTGCCTCCTCTTCTCTTTCTTTCTACACCATTCACGCACGCTGCCATGAATTAACCCTGATCACGAGAGACGGCGGCAAGTGAGAAAGCGCTGCTCAAAAATGCACGTTTCCGGCAGTAGGAAAAACCATGCCACTGGCCCCTGGTGGGGTCCAGGCTGCCAAGACTACGTGGATGGTTAATCAGACCTGATAATGATGCATGCCCATGACCGCCACCAAGGACAAGGATGGCAGCCTGCTCAATGCCGGGACATGTGGGTAGAAAGCCTGGGAGGACGCAAGGCAGAGATTAAAGAGAAAGAAAATACAAAGAATCAAGATAGTTAAAGAGACAGAGGTGGGTAAATGAGAGGATAACCAGCGAAACAGGTGCAATAGCTCAACAAAAATCGGAAAGAAGGCACATTCCTACCCAGTTTCTAAACTCAGGCTAACATGGCCACTAATCTTATAATGGCCAACAAAAGAGCTAAGGTGCCAGATGTTTTCATACACTAATTTAAATGTTGATGGTTTTCTTTGCCGTAGACTGGGCTAAAATGTCCAAAGCTGCAGTTGTCAAACGGGATAAATATAAATATAAACACGACTGGCTAAAAACAGTCCAAAGTAACGTAATGCGGCTTAGTATGTTATGTGTGTGCTGCCAGGCAAGCATATGGACACGTGTGCATATTCACATCAGTGTGTCTAATGGAGCTGGGGGATGCGGGTGTTAATATGAAGGCGTCTACAGACTGTAGCCCCATTTTAATTACAGCCCTGGCGTTATAAAGCAGCGACTGGGAGAAAAGGATTCCTCCGTTAAAGCCAAGTGTTGGCCTCATCCTTTTCCCCTCCGCAGTTTTTTTTTTCCTGTTTCTCCCCCTTATTCCCCTCACTTCCTTTGGAGAATTGGGCTATGGTATTTTGGCTGTGAAAAAGGAAACCATCGGACGGCAGGGGCATGAATATTCCAAATGACTAATGTTGCACATGCTTATTTTTGACATATCTGGCTTCCGCAGGGAAATAAAACACTTCTAATGCAGGGGGACCATCTGTTATCTGTTGCTGGTGTTTCAGAGCAGGCGGGCTCAGTGTGCGCGCACACACTCGCGCGACTCACAAAACTACACGCAGGCATTCAAACACACACGGGCAGACAGATCGACACATTCTCACAAAGCGGGAGGCGTACGTAGACAGCGGGACACGTGCACACACACATGTACTAAACCCGATGGGAGTTTGCACAACAGACAGGCTCTAAACTCCTATACAAATTGAACGCTCCTTTTTTTTTTTTTAAATTCAGTGTGTTTGTCAAATGTGCTGCAAATCTCGAGCTGTAGGGTGACAGCGAATGCGCACTCTTTTTATGCCGGCCATAAATACCTGCGCCTGTCTCCTCGCAGCAGCTGGAGAGGGATAATATGCTGGTGGTGTGAAGAGAGAATAAACTAGCTGCATCACCTTGAAAACAAAACACGAGACACACAAACAGCCTTCTACATCAACCACATATCTACACTAAGTGCATTCCCACTTCAATTTATTTGAAACTATGGTCAAGTGAATAGGTGCAGGAGGTATAGTAAACAAAGCGCTCTCTGCATGGATAATCTGTTATTTTCAGACAATAACCAAGCTTCTGGAGATGCCGTCATAATTCTATTTAAGCATTAGAATATGTTGGAAAGCTAAATTTCCTTTCAAATATGGTGCCTGTGCATTTCCAATGTAGAAATATTGTTTTAGAAAAGGCAAATAAACTATCCGAAAAAGGCTTTTGCTGCATGTGTCAGTAAGAATCAGCTGCTCTGGTTAGATTCATGGTGTGTCTGTATCCTTGAGGCCTAACTTGTAAATCTTTATAAACGAGATTTTAGCAAGCACTGAAAGTACATCTTTACATACATCTTTACCACATAGCACCGTACAGATACTCTTATAGACATAGAGTTTACCTTTGAAGTAAATTATACCCTTAGTGCACAGAAGGTAACTAGAAGTAACAAGTTTAGTAGATCCGAACCAAATTCTCGGTGCCAGATTTATCAGATATGCTGTAGCTCGGTCAATAAACACATGTGGACAAGGAGGATGGCTTTGTACTGAATTCTATGCTCTACAGGCAGGAATATCTTACTGAGATTAGTGGGTGTATGTCAGCTCTCTGGTATGGAAGCTGTATTCAGTTTCGTGGTTGACAAAGTACTTTAGTAGTTTAGTTCCTTTTAACATCTACTTGGCACTGTTTACAGAAAAAGCCCAACCAGAGGCAGTCACTGTGTTAGATACAATATTTTCATATCATTTAGCCTAACCACCTTTTCACAGTCCCATAAAAAGTGCATGAAGGGTTGTGTAATGTGTAAGTCATCAAAGCCTAAAGCGACATCTTCATGATGACACTTTTATTGATATATAAAAAAAAAAAAATCACAATATACTCAACCGACTATGACACCATAATAAAAAATACCAAAGAAAAGATGCAGTGTACAGACAGACATGGAAGCAAGGTAGAAAGCTAGGGTTGAAACAACCCTGCGTTTAGCTGTCACACCAGACGCAAGAACTACAGTCCACCACATTAATCCTGCAATCTGTCTGGATATTTTATAGCTACGTCTTATTGCCTTTAGGTGCAAGGCTCAGTCTGCATTGAAAGGCTACAGAACAGATTAGAGCATCGGGTCTATTTTGCACCTCTAGGTGGGGCCCTGAAAAATGTGCAGCCTGGAGACTCCGTAACTCTGATGGATTGACCACGACCAACGCTGTGTTCGAACACAGAGCTGCATAAGTGTATGTGGTAATAGGACAGATCAGGCTTTAGATTAGTGACTGACGTTGGAGTTCCACCATCTGGCAAAGTCAAACCCTTAGTGAGGGTAAAGTGGGAACATTGGAAGTTTGGTCCCTGCCACTTGTTCTTTAGTGAAGTTTTCAATCCAATGAACATGTGTTTTGATTTGAGGAAGGCTTACAACCGTTTCGTTCAAGGAGTCTTGTAGCCTGCACCGTGGGGTATGAGCTACCGGGGCTACTGGTACAGCCTGTCTGGTCTCTGTATAGTTGAGTAACCACAGTAAGTTTTCAACCTTACCCACAGGGGCTGACCTTCACCAGATCTTCTGTTGTCCAGTCCTATTTGTGCTTTTCTTGGATGGGATTTCAAGGACTACAGTAGGTACGGCTAGATTTGTCCAGCAAGAGTCCAATTCTATTGGTTGGCCCACGTTCCAACCATTACCTAGCTTAGCCTTAGAGACTAGTCATTGAGTTCAGAGATGCAGACAAAGATCGGAGCAGAACCAGTTCTCCTTCAACCTGAAAGGAGGCTCGGGCATCCTTTCGGGACGTACCTGGACTCCTTCCACTAAAGAGTATCTATCATGCATGTCTAACTAGTAAAAGACTTTGAGACTCAGAAAGCAGTGGTACTGTGAGATTATATATCTGTCTGGGAAGGCATTGAGATGCCCTAGGAGGAGCTACAGTAGCTGGAGGAGCTTACTATACCTGCTACTATCGCAACCCAAACTCACATAAGTGTCTGAAATTAAATAAATTATTGTTGATCGCTTTAGGAAAACATTTGTAAACCAATTGACATTGTCCTAATATTATTCCTTTGCATGGAATTTTTTTTATCTTGACTCTGCCAGAGCTGTAGCTCAATCGAGAAATAGAGCAGTCGTCCATCAATCCCAGGGTCATGGATCGATTTCAGGCTCCTCCTTTTCAAAGTGACCTTCAGTAAGACACTGAGCTTCACGTTGCCCCCTTTGGCTCAGGCCAGCTGCATGGTAGGTTCACTATCAGAACAGTCTGCATTATTTTTATTAGTTGGATTATTAACAATACTCCGATCAGTGTTTCACATCCATACCACATTGTAATTTACTACTAGACTAGACACTCCCTTAGGGAAGCTTGTTGTCAAGCATATGCTTGGAAAATGAATCATCCTCTCAGCTTTTGATTTAATCGAACCAAATTTAACACAGCAACATTACAAGTTAGTAAGTTCAAGGTAATCCATTGTGGTTAATGTGATGAAATCAAACGCAACCAGCATGAGGGAAAATATGGAGATAAACCTATTGTATATGCTCTTGGGTTCATAAAAATCCTTTGAGCTCAATTAAAATTTGATTCCAGAAATAAAGTTTCACACACAGATATGCCAGTGCACTTCAAACTAATAGTTAAAAGAAAAGAAAAACAGGTATTTAAGTAGGTTCACGTGGGCAGTGTAGGTAGTAAGGTTGTATAACTTACCTTCGTCCACTGCCTGTAAATGAGGATCTCCAACACGACTGCTTGGTGCGTCTTTGATCTACAAGCACATAATGAAAGCGGAGAAGGAGAGAAAACAAGGTCAAAGATCTATACACTTATAGGACCTTGGGTATAACCTGCCTTAATGCATAAAGCCAAGACAGAAGGATGAGTGTATGAGTGTGTGTGTGTGTGTGTGTGTAGGACAGAAAACATGATTTTAAAAGATCATTTCAGCTCAAGTCCATGACTCTAACACGCACCCTCCCAGAAGACACTGTGCGCTTGATGTTGCAAAATACACGGTTCCTCTCTGTGCTCTAGGAGGCTCCCAGGAGCCTATGAAAGACAGTTTAATGATGAAAGACAACATGCCTGGATGCTAGTGTTCTGTTTTAGGTCACAAGGGAAAAACAGGCAGAGCCAAAACAATTTTAAGTCTTTATTTTCCTTTTTAAAATGCCACGATCATTTAAAAAGGTCCTCATCACACTCTGGATCCTCGCCTTGTGGAAGGTCTTAGAATCAAAACCGGTGTCAGAATATTGGCATTTATTTGTAGATGGGAATCTACCTGAAGTTAGACAAACACTGGTATTTGCTCTTGTGCAAGATGGTGTTCTTGATATTAAATAGGACGACATAAGCATCCATGTCTGAGCATTTGATACAGAAGAGGACAAATAATATGGATTTGATTTGCTGATTTGTTTCATGCTGTGATGTTTTACAGTCAGCGTGACTCTCATGCTGAACATCAGTGATCTGCTTAGGATCACCGTGACACTGAATGTAGTATGTGTGGGTCCAAGCACAAATAAATGAAAAAATATTAAAAGAAAAACATGAAACTTAATATACAGGACCAAATCTGTTCTTATGCCAAACTTATATAACTTACATACATAACAAGTATGTTGTGACATTTGGTCAGTTGTGCTTGTTAATGGCAGAGCGACTGCCCACAGGGCTGGTAAGTGAAGTGCTGCAGTTCATAATTAATAGAGGAAAAGTCATAGATACGGTATATGCACATACAGCAGATGTCGCCTGACCGACCTCTGTCCATGCGCCCACTTGGCTGCCGTGTGGAAGAATGAATTTTTAAAAACTACTTGCTACCTAAAACGTGCTTCATGTACTTCAGTACTTCACGCTGGTTAGCACTACTACTACAGAATGGACCCTTAAGCCAGGTCTATGTCTTAACTATTACAACGGGGCCTCAGGTTCTGGATGAACAAACCCATTAAATTAGTTTATTTATTTACATAAACTATGATAAAATACAATTAAATTAGTGTGTTGCCCTCCTGAATCCTTCTGTGACCAGGATGTACGAATGTTTACTTTTAAACTGTCCATCCAAAATATGAAATGACATCCTTCAACTGGACCACACGCATATTCCTATGACAACAGCGCGTGCTCATTTAGCCTCAACGCCGTCACACACCTGCATCTTATATTACACTGTGAAAAGCAGAAATAACGGTCCCCTCACTTCAAGCTCAGTCGTCTGTCTGCCCGTCTTTTCATCTACACATCATTCTCCAGTTTGTTTGTGTCTGAGAACAAGACACCGGCAGAGTAAAGCCTTCAAGCAGCCACATACGCTGCCTGCAGAAATCAGCTGGCACATGAAAACAGACTTACTCTTGAAAACGGTCTGTCTTTAAGGATCTTTATTCTCCGCTCCCCAGCTGCCAAAGATGTGTGTAACGGCTTAGACGTACAATGGGTGCGCCGCGGGTATTCGTCCGCAGAGAGCCGGGCCCAGTAAATGAAAAGAGGGGCACACATACCCAGGAAGTGGCTAATTAATTGACAAGCAGATATTTCAGAATTTATAATCATCAAACAGTTCCCCCCACTACCATCCTCGCCAACCCGTCTTCCCAGGCGACTTACTTAAGAGACTTATCTTATAAATACAGCCCTAATCAAAATAAATGACTAAAAGCTCTAAGGGAGTTGAAGGCTATACACATTTACATCAGAGGAACTGATGCAATTTAAATAGCTGCCTGTGCACCAACTCAAGGTTCAAATCACAGCAAATCCCAACTTATGTAACAGTTTGTTTTTTTTTTAATTGTGTGTGTTGTCGCTGTTGTTGTCGCTGCTCACTTTGGCAGACCTACATTCATGACAGCCAAGTACACAGCCTCCTTCTATGTGTGTGTTACGTTGAATTCCCTCAGCAGCATGCTCATTTGGCGAGTGTGTCACATTTTACGGAGTATTTTTAATATTTGATGTGTCACACGCTTGTTGACTACTTGCGCGTGCGTTGTGGGCACAATACATGTCACCGGTTGTTTACTGTTCAAGAAAAACGTAGCATTGGCTGACTTTCACATCCAGCGGCTTGCAGGTGCAGTTTCATCCTGTCGGTAATATCTGGCTAAGCTGAAGCTTGTTGATGGATAGATCGTCAAAGTTTCATCTCAGTTCAAGTTTTGATGGATTTGTTACGGCGGCAAAGCTACAGCACAACACTATGAATCCTTCCGTTCATTTAAAAAGCAATTTAACACGCACATGCTTTGGGCTTTATGTTGAGACTGCGGCGTTCATGACACAACCGCTATCTCTGCAAAAACTCCAGACTTTAATGATAAATTGTGCAGCAGCACAATGTTTGCAGTGCTCCCAGAGTCTCCTCTGCCTCGTGACACTGTTGTTAATGCAAACTGAACCTGACTGTGACATTTGTGAAAGCCTGTGCAGGGTTTAGCTTTTGGACAGGAGTGCAGAGTGGAGGGTCGATACAAACCCTGCACAGACCTTCAGTGGAGCTCAACATTTAAACGCCAACTCCTCAGAAGCCTTTTGTTGACAAGGGGTTGTTTTGGTGCCTCCTGACAAGATCTATTGTGACTAGTCCAAGAATGACTCAACGAAGCAACCGGGTTACGTTTGAAAAGGTTGATCAGTAATTCAATATCTTGACTAGATTTTCCCAAGTTGAACTCACACAACACATCACAGCAATTCTATTAAGAGGATCTAATTTGCATTTAAAACTGCTGCTTTGACGGCTACTACAGTAGTTGGAACCCCGGAGGTGCATGATCTGCAAAAACCCACCAATACTCGCGTCCTGCTATTAGCAAGCCCCAGTGAAAGCACGTACCTCGGTGATCTCCATCTTCACTTATTTGTAGGGAGCTATTTTTGGTTAGTGAGAATGGTGCAGTAGTATAAATAATATTGTCATGTCAGTCATGAGTCTTATATTGATCACTATGCACTTCTGTCACAAACAGTTTCTTTCTAACTATTTGAATAAGCACCTGGTGGATTCCTCAGAAAGAATGAGATGAAGCCTGGTTCTGCTGGATGTTTCCTCTCCACTGATACCTGGTGCCTTTTTAAGGTAGAACTTATTCGATTGTCTGTAAAATTCTTTACCTCTGTAAAGTGCCATGAAATGGCTGTTGTTGTGATTTGGTACTATATACTGTAAATAAACTGAATTGAATTCAACTGAAATCGACTGACTAATTGACAAATCAGTCTTTAACAATATTGTAGCCGCTTTCAGTTTTGACATTACATATTGATTCAAATTTCATTGTATGCCTTTAAAGTCGTCATACACCAAAGTGTGCCAAAAAGTTAAGCACACTCAAAAAGAAAACCTTAGCCTGGTTGTGAAAGGGTTGGATCTAGTGCTGATTGTTATTGATTGATTGTTACTGATTTTCACGCCACAGAGCTGGACAAAATTATTTTGCATGGGTCTTACAAACAATGCTATAAAACATCAGTGAACCACACCATGGTATTGGATTTGTATTCATATAAGAATTATGACATACTGCAGTTGTAGAGCACGTAAGAATAATAGCTTAGTGATATTTTAACTTATCTTTATCCCTTAACACAGTTTTAATATACTAGACCTTCCGGAACAGTTGAGTAACTTTAGTCTATTTTTCCCCTTCTGTTTAAGTTGGTCATACTGTATTTGAGGAAGAGAAGAGTGGATCAAGGCAGAACAGACAGTGTGTGGTGGTGTCAGTGTGCACGTGTGTGTGTGTGTGTGAGAGACGGCATGTGCGCTCAGCGAGAGGTAAAATAATGACAGGCGAGAACGGATGGCTGGTGACGCGATGACGAGGAAGCTGCCACATATTTTGGGCCTCGGGCTGGACAGCTGTGAGAAACTTCTTCTGTTTTATCCCCCCCCTCCCCCCGTTTCCCCCGGTCCCCGACTGCACTCCTCCCACTCTCCTCTACCACCCCCCAGCGCCGCTGTTCAAACAGAGGATGAAGACACCCTGAGTGGTTTTCCTTTTCCAGTCCCATACATGGCTGGTGGCACTTTCCTCTTCTGTATCGCCAGCCCCACAGCGAGACGAGTGACAGAGTGACTCATGGTGGTTTTAAGGAGTAAATCTTTTGATTAATTTTAATGGCACTTCGCAACAAAGCCTTTGACTAGACGATGTTCCTGTGTATTATTAGTTACCATGTTTTTTTTACACATAAGATGAGATTACGTTTGACTGTAACATAGATAATGTCGTTAAGTGCCATTGAGTGTCCTCTAGAAAGCGTTGATTAGAAAACAAACTGTGCTAATACAGTCAAAAAGGCTGCTTACAGCAAATGACACAGTATTTAATGCCAGCTGACACATAATGCAAACAATACAGCAGCTCTGCTATGACTTCGACTCTTAAAAGGTTTTTTTTTTTAGTTGTTGCTGAAGCTGTCCGAGAAGTGATCGTTTATAAATGTTCATTAATGAGGTCATAGCGGGTGGTTGAAGAGGGGGCTCTTATGTGTAGTTTGATGAAGGCCCAGCAGTCGTATGGAAATGAGGGACACACACACGCACAAGCACATTTTAACACATCACTGGCACCCTCTACTGCATCCTGGGACACCAGCTCAGGCAAGACTGAGAGCCAATTAAAGTTGTTTAATCTAGAAAAATGAATGCATTCCTCCATATGTATGTAAGCGCACTGGAAGGAGGGAGGGCAGGAGGAAAATAAATAAATAAAAAATGGCAGCTTGCGTGTCGCCGTCACACTTTCAGGTCATGCCAGTTGGCTTCCCCAATGTGTGACAGTGGTGAGATCCAGACAGAGCAGAAACAAGAAAGTAAAAGAGCAGAAGGGGAGAACATGGCAACCGAGAACTACCACTTCTACATCAAACCAGTGTTGTCACAACAGAGCAACAAAGCCGCCCCTGTTAACTGTGACACCGTTCAGCTGCTCGTCAGATTGAGCAAGGCGAGGGGGGGAAACCTACTGTAAGTCAAGCAAGCACGCTGTTTATTAAATAAGAGGGCGGCTGCAGCAGGAAAGTGAACATACTCCAGTGTTGTCAAGTCTTTGTAAGTGGCATGGAAAAGCAGCCTTTTCTCATCCCTCCATGAAATTGAATATTGGGGAGGGAAATGAAGTGTGTCTTCCAATAACAATAAAGGCAGCCATTGAAGCTCGCATGAAAAATATGATATTGGAGCTTGAGAAGCACTGAAAATAGCAACAATAGTGATTATTTAGTGGTGTTATTTCATGGTTGATGCGACATGACTCAGTAATGTGCAGCTGACTGTGGAGGAAAGCTGAGGTCAGCTTGAAAGGTAAAGACAGACGAAATGAAAATGAAGAAAATACGAATCCTTCTGCAACCGTGACACTTCCAGTTTGATATTATAATCATTTTTCCCACTAATGTGAAAATTAAGGTTGGCAAAAGACTGAATGCCATTAAGTGCTGCAGTCTGCGCAACAACAGCTTTGTATCCATATGCTGGCATTTTAACTGAGTATCAGATGGATCGGCAGAAGTTTTGAAGTCGTACAAAATTTTTAAGAAGCAGCTAAATGGTCAACAGTCTGACTCTCAGCTGAAACAACTGCTGCCTGTGACAGAAGGAAAATAGGAGAGAAGAAAGGAGTGGGAGTGTCAGGACGACAGAGCAAAAAAAAGAAAGGCTGTCTCCTAGCGGACGCCAGCGTGTCGGGCCTGTCAGACGCCATCGCGTGCCACTCTCCCCGCTCGACTCAGTGAATCTGAGGAAATATACCCTATGAAATATTTACCAAAGTTATCTTTGCTTACAAAGGAGAGGAGAGAGGGGGCAGAGAAAAAAAAAGAAGGGCTGCAACAGATAGATGGAGCGTCTCCCGAAAGCTCTTCATGTCATGTCTGCTTAGGCCTCTTTACAAGCAGGGGGCCACGGGGACACCAGCGGGGGGTCCATTAAATGTTCACACAAATGTAGCCTTAACAGTGTGTCAGTCTCCACAGCAAAAGCCCCAAATCCCTAAAAATACTCCACTAATTCTGCTCTTCTCTCTGAATATCCAAAGCATGCGTTTCCTACTGCTGACACTGTCGAAGCCTGCTTTTTTTTTTAAAGAGCCTTTAAGTAAAAGAGACAATTTCATTTTCACTGCTGACGCTTGATGTGGAGGCAGCAAAACGCACACTGCCATAACGCTTTCAGCTCGGGGTTCTGTGGGTGAATCACAGACTGAACTCTTGTATATTTATTACCATTTTAACCAGCTATACTGCGTCTATTTGCAAAACACCAGTTTACACCAAAATGTCTGCGTTAACAGAAAAGTAGGAGCAATTATTTGTGTTTACCAACACAAAGCCTGATCTCTCCAAATGTTGTTTACCAGCCGTACGGTAATCGAGGAATCATTTGACCAGGCAAGAAAGGCAGGTTAAAGTGTAAAACTATAGAAAAGACTCAATTATTAGCTCCTAACAAGACGGTTTGAGAGACGTGGTGAGTCATTAGCCGAGTTTTCTCCTAGAACAGAAAGCCCTGTCACAGACATTGTGTTGACGATGGCGTCGATTCGCTGCGACGTGCATTATGTGAGAGGCATAAGCCTGGTGAGGAGTGTGAAAAGAAAACACACTATTAGCCCGCGCAGCTACGGTGCACGGCTTCAACACAATTAGACCAAGTCCCTTTGTAGCTGTGACTGTTCGCATTGTACGGCGTTTCATAAGACACCGTCTTCTTGATGGAGAGTTTGGATTCAGGCATCTTGAGGAAACGAAGGAACGGTGGTACATACAAATGAACTGAACATATGGCTGGAACGTGATGGTTGTCACAGTGACGTTTGATCACGTAAAGAAGAGGAAGAAAACTCAAACGCTTGAGTGGTTAACGACCTTTTGATGAATATGGAACAAAGTCTTATTTGGAAGCTGACAGCAACAGAGAGAAATAACAACAAACATACAATGAGAAGCAAAGACAATTTACAATACTGACGTCATTTCCATAAAATCGATTCAACGCATTAATGAAAAATGGAGAGGGAAGCAATAAGAATAGACAAAGTAGTAACAGTAATGTTAAACTGCTCAGTACTGCATCAAACCTTTACAACGTTGAATGTGTCCCCATCACCCCAAAGAAAGAGCATCTTGGACCCAACGGTAGATATTTACAGATACAATGAACGCTTGAAGGATGTCCTTGAAAAGCCAACACTTCCAGCACCTTTAAGAACCTATTTGTTCCATATCCTTAACTGGGCCCTTGTGTTCAGCTAAAAATTGAATATAAACGTCCACACAAAATCAACATCTGTATACGTGTGTCTGTATCGTTTTGTCGTCACACGTCTTGCGTGTGTTCGTCCACTGAGATTAAGAAAACATCTCAGAAACTGCATAAGAAAAGGTTTTTCGCAGGTTTTCCACCTACAGCAGCACTAACTCTGGTGATGCTCCTCATGCGGGCTTTAAAATTCAGACCAGTGCTGCTGCTGCTGCCTACAATAATAGTGCAAATACAATCCTTTCATTTCCAGCCCATATGTATTTCAATAGTGTTTTCACGGAGAGATGGGGGCAGGAGTTTGCCTTATAATTCACATTCTATGATGGAGCAACACCAAGATAAGGCAGGCGAATGGTGAAATCTAATCTGAACCTCAATGTTTTTTGTCTATGGAAATGACTACCTTCTTATCGCCAGAGTGGGTTATTTGAACAGATTCTCGCTGTGGCTTACCGAAGGGACTCAATCACTACTGCCCAGCGACAAGCCTCACTTTCGTCCTCTCCTTCTCTCATCTTTTTATCAGGAGGAGCGGAAATGAAAGGATGCTATCTAGTACTCTTCACGTCCTCAGTTCAGGAGATGGAGAGAAGGCATGGACATTTTCTTTTAGGCCTTTGCTATCAAATATAAAGCGTGTGGTTTATAAAGCTGTGCTGAAAAAAAGCGAGCGGCAGTTTATGGACTCTAAATTAGCACCAAGGTAATATGTGCTGTGGCTACATTAGATAAACCTATTCTAAGAAATAACTAACCCTAACCCCCTTAAGAAAAATATAAATGTTACTGCATGGAATCACCAGCAGCTACAGTACAGTGCACTTGCTACTTTAGTTAAAGAAAGACAAATTTTCTATGTTTTGTGATTGTGGCCATTGCTTGTTTCTAAATTGTTCCTGGAGGTTGCTGTGCACAGCAAATACCAACTATGTGGTGGAAAAAAAGATGCAGTGTTAAGGATTCATCTTCCTCGATTGGGGAGACGGAAACATGAACAGAAACTCAAACAATGACTAGTCACACAACAATAGTGATCAGGAAGAACGGCATGGAAAAAATAATCCAAGAAATAAAGTTGTGACCAAACATATTCTGTAGTTAGCTCATGTGAAAAATGAAGAATAATAAAAATTAGGAAAATGTTTCTCACCTTTACATTATCTCCTTTTGTCAAGACGTCCCAGAGAGTGTGTTGAAACTTGGTGAGATCCATCTGCCGGCCTCCTCCCAACAAAGCCTGTGGGAGACAACAGTCGCTGTCAAAGGAGTATGTAACAGATTGAAATGCAGTATATAAATACAATACACAACCTTTGTTGTGTAACCACGTCTCATCTTGGGTAACTTAATGTCATTACTCATTAGTGGGAAGTTTAGCACTGTTAAGTTGTGGGCACGTCTCCTTTGAACGTGAACATTGTGAAGTACATCTCAGGATGCAAACAATCATACAATTCTGCATCTCTTGCAGGTACCAACTGGCCCCGAGGTTATGGGCTTATAAAAAGTGCATTACATAGCTGATAATAAACTGCACATCTTCCATCTTCGATTCAGCTCACCTCTCAATAATCCCCTGCACTATATCTGCTTATCTATTCAAGTCACTCTCTCATTAAATCAGTTTTACAAGCCAAACAGAACAAGTTTACTGCTTATAGAAGTCAAATACTATTCATCACTGAGAAGGCAGTAGTTATACAGATATACTGCATGTTTTAATTCCCTAGAAGACAAACACATCTTCCATCCTATCTGAATAAACATAGGCTCTAGCAGAAAAAAAAGGGGGGGGGGTGACAAGTGAATTAATCTGCTGCCTTATGCCAGCTGAAATGGAAGTCAGTGAGGCGGTGTGTACCAGTGGATGCCCATCAGTCACAGGACAACGTGCAAAGCCTAAAAAGCTGATTTGATGTTGCTGCACATTGGGAGGTAGAGGACAGAAATGGAGGGATGGAGGGATGGAGGGATGGAGGGACAGAGGGGTGGAAGGTGGCACAGCTTTCTGTGTTTATTCATCTGAAACCGTGTCCCCCTGGAAGCCATTTTGGCAGCGATGTATCACAGCAGGCCCTGACCTTTAGATACTACGCACAATTAAGCAAAGCTAATAAACACGGCCGCAGATCTGGACTTTCGGACCGGAAGGCGGGTGCTGTGAATCGCTGCGAATGCGAGAGGTAGGAAGTTCTTTTCAAACCCAAATTCACGCCTTTGTTTGCGAATGCACACAAAACATCATGAATGAGCGTAGTGTCTGAGATCGCAGTTCGCAGTTTTCAGCCCGACATTCAGTTTTCATCTTTTTTTATAGGTGACATGCCCTTTGTACAGTATATTAAGCTTGAACTTTAGGGAACAAGATGTGTCACAATAGCGTGGAAACAATGAGTCGATAAATCCATTAGCCCATTAGAACCTGTCTTGCTGATCATCCTTTCATCTGTAAGGCATTTAAAATATCCAACACTTTGCTTCTCATACATTTCTTATAGCATTTTAAGACCAATATAAACATCAACATTGAGCTTTCAGAACCATGGGATGGGATATAATGGGAGGAATACAGTAGCTTATCTAAGTGTTTTAGCTGTATCTGAACTGCGATTTCGGAGGAATTCGACTGTACCAACAGCCCCAACAAACATGCCCTGCACTTGATTTAGTCAAACTAACCCAAGCGCTGATAAAACTGTATGCAAAGATATTACCTCACAGCGAGAGAGGAGAGTGGAGAGATCAAATAACATGGTTACATACGGTGCTATGTTATTTGATAGCTCCAGCTCGTCCCAGAAGCACAGCTCTACAAATACCACTTATATCCACCTGGCAAGATAATATTGAGTTTCTAGTTGGAGTTATGAAATGTATCACCTTGCAAATATGTGGAAACAGCACAAACAAAAAGATGAGACATCTATTATCATGAACCCACACAGCTGAAAATATTACTGCTCCCACACAGTATTAAAGCACATACGGCATGTGTGCATAAAGAAGGAACATATATATGAGCACAAAAACACATATGTAGTAAGAACGGCGACAACGCATGTCAGTTTGTCTCTGCTAAGCATCGCTGTCACTCATTCCGGGCTTTTACGCTCTGCTCAGTCAAGTACCCAGCAACGAATACGGCAGCACAGCACATTGTGCAGGGAGGACAACACTTGCTAGCGATCGCCTTTCAGGCCCTATGACAGCCGAGGACAAGGACATCGACCAAAATAAAGGAAGTCAGAGGGAGATTTCCCAAGATGCCAGGAACACTGGTCATCTTAGCCGATACCGGATAGAACACGCAGTTCCCCTGAGCCCAAAAGCCCAATTTTAAACTCACCAAAAAGTTTTTTGTTAAAACTAAACGAGAGTGAAATCTAAAGTTTAATTTGGAGATCAGAGATGATTCAGACAAACCTGGAGAGACTTCCTCACACTGCTCTGTGGAATCGCTCCTCAAAGTCTTTTAACCTCTTAAAAGTTGTGAGAGTTCACTCAAGTCAAGAAACAAGACAACATTTGACAGCGTGCATTAAAATTCAACTCAAAAACGATGTTCAGGCATTAGTAATATATTCCCATCTTATTTTAACTTTGGCTACAATTATATTGTAATTTTTACTCCACTCCATTTACTGGTAGTTTATATTTACTCGATTCACATCCTAATCAATCAATATAATGATCATTACACATTATCAGGGATTAATATGTTGTGTGCACCTGTAACCTGAAAACCTGCTAAAGTCAGCTGAACTAATGTGGATCAGACTTCCAGATTTATGCAAACATAATATTTAATCTAGAATGTGATTGTGTTTGTTTTGGATGGGATCAAATCAACAGGTTATATTTCACAGTGCAGCAAAGCTCAAATTCAGCCTTCAGTGATGTCACATCAGATAAAGGCGTTGTTGCATTCTTTGACCAAGCTAATGAACGCTGGCTCTCTTCCTAGAAAAAAGCAAGAAGATAGGCAGATGGATCAATATATAGCGTCACATCAGTCTATATTTTGCTCAGTATCCGGGCCCAGGGAACATTTCATAAAGGCCATAGGGTCGGCCTATCACAGAGCTAAATGCCAATGTAATTATTAGTGTCTGGAGATAGTGGAAAGGGAAGCACATCCTGCGGCAGTACACCATATTTAATTAATAAATGTCACTCCGTAGAGGGAGTGAGAGGAGTGCTTGAGAAAAGAGAAGGGGGCAGGCAGGAAGGGAGCCAGAGTGACAACAATACTGATCCCGGCTTGAGCTCAGCCACACCCTTGACATGTAAAAGTGCATTTTATAACAAAACACAAGAGACTGGCACTATACAAATACGACATATAATGACAGGAACACCAGGAAATGTAATCACAATAATTACAGGACTGTCTCCTACACGATCTAATCTGCAGCACTGATACAGCAGATTTGTGTGCAAATGTTCTACACAGTATGTTTACATGCTGACATGAGCTCAAGCACAACTTACACACAATCTAATAACACATTTTTGTGGAACAGTAGTGACACTTTGATTATGTTTTTATCAATGCAATGATTGCTCATTATGCTGTAGTCGATCAGTGTGTTTGGCATCTGAAAAGTGTTCTCCCAGAATGCATCTGCTGCCAAAAGATGTGTATTGTTGCAAAATCTATTTATGGGACATACAGCAATGTTTAAGTTTAATATTTTTATTTACAATCTTGGTGTTGGTCGGGGGAAACCCGCCTTGGTTCATTACAGTCTACACTGCCTTGACATACAACATGTGTTCTAGATTAACATTTACCTTGAAACCCAACCTTAAACAGCTTCATTGATTAGGAGCCATCCAATAATCAGTAAGACGCTGATCAGTGCAGTGGGAAATGTGCAGATAAGCCTGACTGTGCCTGATGCCAATGGCACAACTCCAGCACTGCGCAATGTTGAAAAAAAAGAGAAATGACTTCTCGTTGCATTTTGGCCCTTCCCGTCAGCAGAAAAATAAAAAAGTCTGAACTCTGCGACGTCTAGCGACCAAACTTTTCTAAAATAAATTCACAGAGGTGCACATTCATGCTACTGCTGTTCAGTAAGTGAAGCCTGAGCCCCATCTTACTTTGGTGAAGGTTAGAGGAGTCAGGTGTCCTCTCTCTTTGCTTCTCCTGCTGTCAGGGAGTATGCACACAACAGGCAGCTTGTCACACAGGACCCAAGCTCCCATGATGCCCCCATGCTTCCCTTTCACTTCTTGGCCCCTAAATCACAGCCCTCTATCTTGGAGTGCTACTTGAGTCATGACTACACCTGGGACCCTCTCGCCTCGATACCGTTTCTGTCATTGGATCAGCTGCTGACTTTAACCCCGCATAGCCTGTCTTTTGTTCTCTGCCCACGTATTAAATCCGAACTGCCTGGAGAACAGAAAGTTTTGAGGCAGCTAATAAAAAAAGAAAACAGATCAAGGTTCCAGAGAGCTGCAAAAAAAAAAAAAAAGAAGAAGAAGAAGATGCCTCTAAATGTTTCTTATGCAACCATTTCTATCCCTCTCACACATTTCTTCTGAAGGCGACACTCCTCGGCACACAGAAGTGGGTATTCTTGTTTGGAAACAATAGCAGGCGTGCTTCTGAGGCAACTGTTAAGCTATTGCAAAGCAGATGCTTTTTTCTCTCGCCAATCAATTTAACACCTACACCTCCCCTCTCCTCCTTCAAGCTGGCTTCGGCTCATCAGTTTTAAATGGTACATTGTTCTTTTGCCTCTGTCTTAGTCAGAGGACAAGAAATGTCTTTTCTGAAGTAACAGCCTTAATCACCAATAGGTTGGGTCAGCACAGGGGAAAAAGAAATCACAAAGCGCTGCACAACAGCGCATTACGAAAACAATGCCACAATGGTGCACTATGTAAAGATTTCAGTCTCTCCTACTGTTGTAGAGGCAATTATATTTCAAAGAGTCTGTAAAAACAGGATGAAGATTTGGAAACATTTTCCCCCTATGAATCTTCCACTACAGAATTGCAAAGGAAAAAGCCATCTGTGTCTGACTCTTATCCCTGGCTTCGCCGGAGCCCGGATGAGCCTGAGCCAGCAAATGTCAGTCGGATAAAGACCAAGCCTGACAGACAGACACAGGAGTTTTGTCATTCCGTGTGTCATCCCTTTGCTAGCAAGCCCAATCTTTGCTGGTCTCAAAAGCCCTAAGATGATGGGGGAATGAAACCTTCTCAGGGTGAAAGTCAGGTTGTGTAACTCTTGCCACAATAGCTGAAACGTTGAGGACGTGCACTATTCTGGTGCCCCTACGGCCTCTGAGAGCTTTCATTATTGTCTTACGTGCTGTGTGGAGGGGTCACCATGGAAACACAAAACACATCAACTGTTTCCCTGCTAAGGATATAAGGTCCTTCAGGAGCTAGTGTGTGGGGTCAGAGGATATTTGATGTGACTCGATGGTTGGAGGAAAACACTGAGTTGTGAAGTAAACAAACGCAGCTCGGGTTTTATTATCAATAGAAAGCCGCTTGAGACGAGAAAAGAGCACATAAATATACTGTAAATATAAAAAGTCATTATTTATTATCCATGAAACATATCGCAATCTTATAACTAATCGACAACAACGTGTTTACGAGTTAATGAACTAAACTACAGTTTGATTGTCCGTGTGTTTAGCTTTAGTACCTACTACCAGTGTTTAAGGTTATTTGGCTAATGCTGCGATCCTTGATATGCAGTAGGTTGTCTTATATGAGGTAGGTCTCTCATTCCTATGAACAGGCTGCATTTTCTGTGAAAGCTAATTAATTCATTTACACTGCGTATGGAAATATTGTAAGCAGGGTAGATTTATATATCAATATCCTTTCATTGTTAACAGCAGATTTCACCACTGCTGCTGTAAACCAAAATTTCCGACCAACAGTATGTAGGAGGGATTTATGGAAAATGGGGCATGCATATATTTCATTGTTAGTTAATTATTCTACCCACCATTGCTGCAGCTTCCTATTTAAAGCCATTGCTTTTTGAACATGTGGTGGCTTTTACTGTAAGTGAAACAATTATTTTTCACCAGTGGCTGCAAACGCTCTTAAAAAAAATGAGGCTTGAGCATTTGGAAAACTATTTGTTTCTGCAGAAATCTGATCAAAAGGATGCAATTGTTTCGTATTCGTTATTTAATAAAGCATCCATGTTTCCTTAAAATGTTTTTGGAATCTCCCAAGAGCATTTAGAGCCTGTGAACCTTCTGTCCATAAGATCACTGATCAGTGCATTCACCCAGGAATCACTGGCATAGATTATCTCAGAGGAAACGATGTCTATTCTCCCTGGACGCTGCTCACAGCTCAGTGTGTATCCTGCTCTGAGGAGCTGCAGTTACACGGGTGCACCATCAATAGTATTTGTCAAGTGGTTAAAGCTGATAAGAATACAAATGATTGCCTTGAGCTTGCTTTCATGCTGGCTCGTCCGTGGCGCTTGTAAGACAGAATTCTCATTGATGGAGTAAAAGTTGTATAAGCACAGCTGTGTGACTGAACTTTACAAAGTCTAAAACTGTATTTTATTATTTTAACCAGAGCACATTAATTGTTTCTGGTGTTTTTCACATTTGTTAATGTGTTTATTTATTTTCTCAAACTGAGCAAATAAGAATTAAATAAACTGTGAAACAAACATCCTGTATATAGACTGACATTCATAAAGATAGATAGACAAGACACCTCTTGACTTGAGAAACCTCTGTCAGGACTTGTTGAGGCAGCACAAAACGATGCCTCTTCACTTTGCTCCTTCCCTCTCCTGCCTTTGACCTCCCGCTGGTTCCATTACCTGTGCCACCCGAGCAACCTCGAGCGCATCCAATCTCGACCGTTACATAACAAAAGACAAGTGCGGGGAAGATTAGAGGTGCCGACGAAGAGGTCGAGGCAAGAGATTGAGGAGTGTCAGGTGTGGAGCCCAAAACAAATTTAAAAAAAAGTCTCTCATAGTCACCAGCTAAATCGCTCGCCGTGCGCCTTCTCCGCCTCGCCTCACTGTCCTCCTATCTCAAAAGAACATGACACGTTACAGCGTCTTTTAGCAGGTCCATTTTCTTTCTCTCAGCTCTAAAAACTGCATATCACTCCACCTCTGGTTTCAGGCTGTCATTTTACATTACATAACAAGAAAGTGCTCCAGCTGGGAAGCAAAAATGTGACGTGTTTAATAGAAGGTGATGAATGAATTGGGGGAAAGGCACCGACAAGCCCCTTTTCCCTCCCACCAGCCCTCAGCTAGGCTTAAATACCCGGAAGGCTTTATGACAAGACAATATTCTAGCTGGAATATGCAAAACCCAACAAGAACTAGCAAAAGACAGTGTGAGATAGCAAGTCTGAGCATGCACTGCAAAGTAACATCACGGCCTACATCCATGCAGTAAGTTAAGTAACGATGGAGTCCTAAGTACAGCTTAGGTCTGCAGATATTAAACTTCACAGTTTCTCTGACGCAAGAGCCTTCGCTGCTTCCAATAAGGCGTTTCAGAAAGTTAAATACCGGCAGTAAAACAGTTCTTATAGCTCCCCGCAGACCCGAGAGTCTCCTCAGAACACACACATTAAATCCTAGAATCACTGCAATCTTACGAAACCTCCGTACAAACGCACCAAAAGGGGAAATTCTCTCAGGCAGATGAGAAAATCTCATTTCTGAATGGCAGGGATGTCTCGCTCTCACTCTCTCTCTCTTGGAGGCAGCAAAACAGCACCAGAGGCCCCAGTCCATGACAAAACAAAGCGATTAAATGACCTGTGAATGTGACTTTCTATTTTTCCATTACATCGCATTGAACTTAGTGGCCTGCTGCCCCCTTCTGGAGGCCGGTGAGACATCATCAAGCTATGTTTCATCTGCCTTCCTGTTCATTTGGCGTTGATTTGAATTATGATCCTACAGTGTTGTGCACTGATTAAATGTGCAGCGATCACTATCAGGGTTTAGACCTATTATGCCACACTGTATAAAAAGTATTTATAAGCCTCGACATTGATCTAATGCGTGACTCCATCTCTCTTTTCACTAATATCTTACACACTCATTTAACGACTTTAGTCTTGCCGTTTGCCACGAAAATACAACCGAGAGCCGCCCTGCTGACACACAAAACAGAATGCAAAAACGCAGAGCCCCCTCTGAAGTGAGATTTCAGTGTTGGCTCGGGCCAAATGTCAACCAGCTCAAACAGATGGTGTGACGAGCCGTGCCGAGTGGCTGACCTTGCTGAGTAGTGAGTAAGGGTGGGAGGGCAGTGCCAGGCTTTGGGTGTTTGTTGTTGTGTTGTTGTTGTTTTTTTAGGTGGGGGGGGGGACATCAAGAGAGCTCAGTGTCGAGAGGTGAAGCCACGTCAGCCTGTCTGCTGTGCAGGTGCTTTCAGGCACCGTTGGGATGTTGTCAATCTGTCACTAAGATAGAAAAATGCCATGAGGAAGGCTCTTACCGCAATTACTGACAACCAGGAAAGTGTAATTATTATTTCTGTTACAAACTAATCGATAAAACACATTGTAACTAATTGTTCAATATAAATGAATATTTTGTTAAACGATAAAGGATTTATCCAACTTTTTCCACGTTACTTTTATCGGGCATTAATTTGTTTGTTTGTTTTTCTGAATAACTTTTCAATTAATTATGGTCTGTAAAATGCCAGACAATTGTGAAAAATGCCATGGCAATTTCTCAGAGACCAAGGTGACATTTTCTAATTACTTATTTTCCAGGAACAACATTGGGCAAAAACCTAAGATATTAAATGAGGAAAGGTTCAAATTGTAATATTTGGAAGATCAAAATAGTCCAAAGTGTTTCAAAATGCTTATTTGTGCACTCAACGTGTTGTTTTTGAGACAACCACAAATCAACCTACTTCTGCAGCTCTAACGAGTGTTTTTCACCTTTTAAGATGTTGTGCTTCATTCACCAATAACAATGGAGCAAGAAAATAATGATGATAATAATTTAAAAAAAACTAAACTTCTCCATTACAAGTGAGGACATATTCAATGGGTGATAAAGATCATGTAATCTGAACAAAATCTATGTTATAGCTAATAGACGAACACGGAGGCGAGACTTCTTTGGTCATATATATATATATATATATATATATATATATATTGTTAATTAAAACATGTCAGCTAACCTATGGAACATGAAGTGTTTGTTTAGAGATTTAGGAAGTGATCTTTTGAACTAAAGGAAGGAATTAAAAGCATAATGCCATTTTCCAAATCTCATACAGTAGCATCATATGAAATGTAATGTGCCAGGCGTGTTTCATCCACTGGGCCTATACCTTCAGAGGATTTCTTAACAGCATAGATGCCAAAGAGTTCATTATAATGACGTCTTTACGGTTCTGTTTTTCTCTCTGCCCATGCTCCAGCACCTCGCAGCTACAATGTCTTCATTTCTCTCATTACCAACGAGTGCCAGCTATTCTACTGTATATAGGAAGCCCAAGGGTATAACCAATGCTCTGTGAAACGAGAAAGATTTCCACTAGCAAGCTGTTGTTGTAATTTCCCAACCTTTCATGCACCTACAGCAATGTTTTTCATCTATATACTTAAAAAAGCAAATTCCCCCCAACTTTGCTCTCTTTTTAATCACCACCGAGAAATGCAAGATGTTGTCTTTTTTTTTTTTTTTTTTTTTTTTAAATCAGGCGATTTCTTTCTCTAGTTTAAGAAAAGAAGACTAACATACTGTATGCTGGCTGTTTCTGCTAGAGTGGGTAAGAGTTTTGAAGGGCGGCAAGTGGATAAGTGAAATTCACCTCTGCAAAAATGCCTGTTTCTTCACAGAAGGCAATTTCCTGCAGCTCTGTTCGCCAGCACATAGCTACAGTCTGAGCTTGGTCACACACGGTGCTTCTGCGAATGTATTGTACGTTAATGCAAAAAAAAGAAAAGGACAGTCCTCTATGTGCTGCATTAAACGCACTGTCAAAGGAGAGAAAAACACATTCTAGATACTTGCAATTAAGATTAAGTATGACTGAACTTGAATCTACATGAGCGGCGGTTTGTACAGGAATGGAGAGCTATAACGTAATGATAGAATACTGCAGGAGCACCACTTCAGAATATCCCTTTTCCCTCCCGAGTGGAGTGCCTCCTTTGATCATCAAATTGTTCTTCTGAAAATCCTCTCTGTTCTTGAATTATCTGGGCCGCTGAAGTGGAAAGTGAATTTTCTGTGGCGGCCAAAGCTTCTTAAGAGCAAGGGAAAAGAAGGGGGAAACTAAGGAAAAGGTGTGAAAATGACACTAATTGAATAACTGTGCAAAGAAAAAAAAATATCCATAAAAGAAAAGAAAGGAAGAAAGTAATTCAAAGGGAAATAACGTTGCTTTGCTTTCTTTAGAACCTTGTTATTGTGTTTCAAGTTGCCAGATGTAGTGACATGACAGGAGAGGTGATAACAGAGGACAGAATTTATTTACATTCATCCCACCGATCCACAGAATTAACATCTTATATGGCACAACCGCTGCTGCCCTTAGAGCTTGATTAAGGTGCTAACACGAGGCCACTTGTCAGTTCCAACATAAATTACCTGTTAACAACTGTCAGCGGCACCGCGTTTAATTTGCCCAGCTTGATCACCGTTTGTTGTGCTTGCAGTTAAGTACACATTTTCATGCATATTCAGACTGATTCGCCCTCTTCAGATGCAGCGGGATCCATTAGGGAAGGTCTTACCGTTGGCCAGCGCACGCGACAAACGAACCACCATTGGGGTGAGTGTTGGTGACGGCGTTCGTGCTGCTCGCGGAAGTTTTACAGGAGCGAAAATTACTTATCCAACACAAGACGCACACTATCAACACCTACCGAGCAGAGGACGTCACAGTCAACCTATAGTGTAAACATGGATTTGCACGCATCTCATCCCTGTAAACACATTCTCAGCTACATGACAGCCTGCTCACAAGACGAACTTTTTCTGTTTTTCAGTGGGAGAAATGAGCTTTTTTTTTTCTCATTCTGTCTGTGTATATGTATGTGTGTTTGCACATACCAATTGCCATTTATAGCAGAAAAGGGAACAGGGAGATGAAGGGGAAAGATTGAGCTCCAGCCATTTTGTTTACAGCCAGAGATTTTGATATATCTGCTGCCTGGTAAGCGAGAGACTCAACAAGTTTAAAGTGGAGCAGACAGCCGCATTCTCACACATTGAAGCTTGAGGGGGAGAAAGAAAGAAAAGACAAAAAAAAAAAAAAAAAACGCTGTTGGGAAACTGTGCTTGTCCTGTTCAGAATTCAAATGAATGTGGAAGGGACCCTGTTGTACGAGTGGAGAGAACAGCAAACCCAGGCAGAAAGTCAACTGCAAACAAGACGCAGAAATCACAGAGGAAGCTGTACATCAGCTGCTTTGGCAAACGTGAAACAAACGGTGACAATATGGCAAATATTGTAATGTATGTAATGTATTTATTTTATGTGCAGACTAATTAGATTTATGTGTGGCGTAACGCTGGCATAAATACTCCCCCCTGCAACAAATGTGTTTTCACAGCTGAAATAGTTTTTTTTACTCATTTTACTCATTTCATAACAGCTGCTTCAGGAAGACAGACCTGGTTAACAATATAATTTGCTGTGTCAGTTGCCTATAAGGTTGAGAATGTAACAATTGAACAAGTTTCTTTCTGCAGATATTATGTAATGTGTTAAATTGAGCCTATTAATCTAAAAGAAGTTTCATTCGTTTAAGCTCGTAATGCCACCAACAATGTGATATGTTAATGTCGAACAACGTGTTTGAAATAAAAATAATACATATACCAATAAAATATTAAATAACTTACCACTGCTTCCTCTTCTGAAAGAATTTGCTCCTCATCGTGGACAAATGACACTTTAGCCTGGACTTCATCCACTGTTATACTGTGTTAAAAAAAACATGAGATCAGTGTGAATTCAGCAAACAACATGAGTAATTGGTACAATGCCCAAAAACATCCAAGTTAACTTCAACCTAAATCATAAAAATCATAATTATCTAGGACCAGAAACAGCTGAATCAAAGTCTTATGTCATGAATTCATTGACTCAGGTGCGATAACAAAAGTCAGCGCAAATAGTATCTTTGCATTCTCCTGGATTGAAGCACAGACTAGCGTTCCTGTTATTCTGAATACATTGGGCTGATTCCATTATTTGATTTCCATCATTCTGCTGAAGACGTCAATACTGTCACCATGGCAACTGACACCAACAACCTGCTTATATGAAACGTATACCCAAACACACGCAGCCCTGTTTCAACATTACACTTTTTCGAGTGAAAAAAAAATTCACATTTGGACCCAAAAGTACAATCGTTTGGCTTAAAATATAAATTACGTATATCAAAAGATAACTGACTTATCAATGAACCAACCTTCCTCTGGAGAAGAGCAGAAAAATCCAGCACTTACCAACTGAAAACCACCTTTGCTGGGTGTATGCAGTTGATGATCTGCGTGTTGAACATATTTATTTTGGGGTGAGCTCATTCTTTAGGAGAGTTTGGGCTTATCTGACACTGCACTGATGGAGATCCTCTGTTCTTCTAGCCTGTCTGCATCTGAGTGGCACACAACACAATGCAACACGCAGCACAAACAAAACCGCACACACCACTTCTCATCCCAGAACCTTTAGATCTTTCTTCCAGAGGTTCTAGCTAAACTAACACTGAGCTGCAATAATGACGGCATAGCCGAGATCAATCCCGGGAGTCCATTAAAAGCAGAAGTGCAGGTAAACATTCAAAGCAAATAGCTTGTTCCACTACAGAGGATCAATGTTCAGGGTAAGTGCGGGAGGAAAACATGCGGCTCCCTACATTGTGGGGCAGCACAGAAGCTCCAGAGAAGCGGTTCTGAAAAACAAGCGTAATGAAAACAGTCTTTGGCTGCGGCTATAGACAACATTTATACCAACATAAAGCATTACACATCGTCATACGAGCAGGTGGACTGCAATGTAAACCTACAGTAGGTTTGACTGAGACAGACAGTAATAGGCATTAGGGAACTCACTCCCTCACACATACACTAATAAATCCTGACAGAGGGGAGGGGATAAAAAGCACAACCTGTTTGTGGGCCTTTGGGAGGCTCCATCATGGTTCATTTCCTGAAGCAGTTGGTAGACTCTATTTATAGCCCAGCATACTGGTACCAGTTAATCCTGCACTGGGCTGCCAACTGCCTGCCAGCTGGCACAGTGGGTTGCACTTGTGTGTGGTGCTTGAGAAGGTTCAGGATGAAATAATGGTGAAGAAGCATCACAGTGTCCCTCATTCAGTGACCATGTGACGAAGACGACCATAGTGCAAAGAGAAAAAACTCAAACTAAGACATGTAGTTACTGAAATTACATAAATGTCTTTGTGTCTAAATGTCTCAGCAACAATAACAAATTTGACAGTGTCAGTATTAAAATAGCAACTACCGACAATCAGCAGTACAATAATCAGTATTTTAAAGCAAATTGAGAAGTTCATGACAAACCTTTTCCCATTTATGTCAGTGGTGGCTAAACAACACACCAAAAATTAGATTAGTTCATCTGGGAATCGACATTTAAGGTAATCAGCAATTCAAATCGAGTGGATTAAGAATGGAGTAGTATTTTGCTAAGTGTCAATAGGGTCAAAGGCAGCACCTTTTTCCTACAAGATAAAAAGTCTGCCATGTGCATGCTAATCCAGTTCCTGCCAGTGCGCAAAGCGCGAGGTGTGCCGGTGACTTTCGACTTTGCACATATCATAACGCCGACTAAATCCAGCTGGATGCTCGGGCGTGTAGGCTGCAGAGCATCTGCGAGGGAAAAAAATGGCGACGAAGCACAGGTATTAAAAACCTGCTTTATTCAAATAGGCGTCAATACATGTCCTGCCTCCAGACAGGCCGCTCACCAAATCCGCCGAATGATGGACGGAAACAACGGCCGTATAAAAATATGCGACACTTGCAGATATTTCAGCTTAGTAATGTGTTTGTTTAAGCACAGGTGCCGCTTGGGATGGTGGGATAGCGTGAATGGGTGGAGGCTGAGGGGCAGGGATTGAGGGGGGCGCAGAAGGGCTGAATAATGGTACACATAGAGGCGCAGAAATGCATAAATGGGCACACAACGCTTCCTTGAAAATCGCTGCACAAGCACTTCATCTTCATTGCGGCCATATGTTTTATAGCGCCTTCAGTTTACTATGCCCAGCCCGCTTCCTTTCCGGCAGAATATGCCCAGTTAGCTTAAGCAGTATTGATTTTATTTTTTTTTCCAGTCATGGTGTTGGAAGGTGAAGAATGTGAGGGTGAGGATAGAAGGGGAAGAAAAAGCATGAAGGGGACTGAATATCATGCATTTGGTTTTTCTGCAAACCATCACCTAATCGCGGAAACTCGCTGCAAAGTAAAATGGATGCCATTCCCCTTAAAGATGGCAGAGGTTAAACACTGCTCACGGCAGCGAGTTAGTCAGCTTGGGTGGCTCGGAGGAGGCTGGGGGACTGAGCAGGGAGGCAAAAAGTGGGTCTGCTGGGAAATGAAGATTAAACAATGCAAATAAAGCAATGAATTTGCTGAATTGCTGAAGAACGCATACGGTGAGCGTGTGAGTTTCAGGGAATGAGATGGAGCGTCTTTATTTAGAATGATGAGACTTCGTTTCATTTGTGTCGTACATACGAGTACTGATGAATTAAAACATGGCACATACAGTACACAGGGTAGTGTGAGTGCAGAAAATGTTCTGTCCTGGATATGTATGTTGTTCTTGTTTCACTTTGCTGCATTAGCAGGTTTTCTCACAAGGACTTTGTTAATTACGAGTGAAATCACAGCGAGCTCCTTACGATATTACATAAAGCTACCTTTGTCTTTACACACAATATTTTCTAAAGAACTGAATACCAGCCCTGAAGCAGGTCCATTTTCTGTAATTAGCTAGTTAATTAATTGTCTAAACCTCAAATCTCCAAGTGGCTTAAATAACCCTAATATTTCAGATGCTGATTTGGGTTTTGTTGCTTAGTTAAAATAACATCATAAAAGATAATATATCAGCAAATTGCATAAGGGAAATATACCCAAACGTATGAAGCTAGATTTGAAACCTTGCTGCTCTTTTCACACACCACAGTTCTCATGACGTGTCCAAGGCTGGAGCAGATCAGCTTTAAGCAGTACAGGTTAAAAAAGCTGAATACGTTGATCCCAATCATGTACAACCTTTAACTTTAACAAAGATTTACGTGAATATGAGTTGTTAAAGTTGTCAACAAGAAAATGATCATCATGTTATTTACCTGCCATCCCCGTTACTGTCCAGTAAGTGGAAAACAGTGGAAACCGTTCTGTTCTGACGTCTTACACCTAAAGAGGGAAATTACAAATTTCAGAAACCACATTCTAGCACTTTACCAACGAATCACAATGAGTCCTGATAACACATTATTAATATTTATATCACAGAACTATGTTTCATCAGAAACCAGCAAATAAACACTAATCCATCTATGCACAAACTGAGATAGGCATAGAGAAAAGACGAAGCTGGAGCTGGATTTAAAAATATGAGGAGATGAGTTGGGGGGAGGAGGATGGAGGTTCTTTGGCAATCATGCAATGAGTCAGTCACGCTGTGCAAGAACATTTGGTTTCTCTGTAGGGAAAAAAAAGCACGTTAGAGTCCAGAATGCAATCAGGAGGCCTTGTGCTGTAACGGCTGGTATGACAGTGATTTCCCTCTTCTCCATTCATATTCACGCGTAGATGAAAAGGAGACGCAGAAACTTCCTGAACCCCCCTTTTCCAGTGAGCATGTGACCCCGACCGATTCATTCTGTGAATCGCATTCAGTGGAGAGGGAGGGAAAGGAAATTCTCTTATGTTTCAGCACTAAACATCTCCCACATCATCAGCAGAACAGAGAAAGTAAAGGAGCAAACTGATTGGCCCCTCAGTCTGGGGAGAAGCACTTTACATAATGCTAATTGCACATCCGTCGCAATTACCATTCCGTGCTAATTACAGAAAAGCTAATTGTAAAACTAGCATTTTTTCCCCCAATGTAAAGCAAAGTGCTTGCCTTGAGTGAGCTGCAGTTCATACATTCAGCCTTGCCAAAGTGAACCATAATTCCATATTTATAAAGCTATGCTGCATTTTTAGATTTAAGTTTAAAAAGATGGAAGACTGCACGCAACATCTTTTCACCAACAACATGACTGAAAGCAGCAAATGTCTGTAAAGAAGCCAGATTCCATCGCCCCCCGTTGTTGACTCTGCTCAACCGAGGGTAAAAAACAAGATTTGCTAATATTCCTCTGCAATACACACAGCATCTGTCATATTAGCAGCCTATTCTTTTGTTTGAACGGCGCTCTATTCCCAGCCTAATGCTTGACATTCTCAACGCATCCTCAAGTCGCTCCGCCTCGCAAAAATGAGTGCACAAAGCAGGAAGAGAAATGGTCTCATCCCTCCCTCTACTGCAGAGCTGTAGCTATGCAAAACAACCATAAGGAGAATAGATGGCGAAGAGAAGAGAGGAAGGAAAGAGATGGAGCAGAGGTGGTGGTGGGGGGGCGATGTGGTAAAAGGTAAAAAAAAAAAGGGAGAAAGGAGGTTGAAGACATTGGCTCTTTAGGCCGATGGCACATATAGTGGGCTATGTTTACTAATGGACACCATCACTCATCCACCCATGTTGCCCTGGCGATAGCACAGCACACTCATAAAATAAAGAGAGGCACAAAGAGAACAGAGAAAATGGAACATATCAGCAGGAGACTGCAGATCTATGCCTGGGCTACAGACCATGTTATCCACACTGAGCCTCCCGTGTTATTGAGGGCTGTGCACTCCGAGGCTAACAAAGCACACATTCTGCTTTCTATTAGAAGCTATAAGCAGTATTTCTACCCAGGAAATTACCTCTGTATGTGCAGAATGGAAAACGTTCAACGATGTAAACCGGCCCAAAATTAGCCTTTATAACTTTGATTTTATTGAAAAAAAGGACACAGTGTAAATGTAAAATTCAGTTTTGCATTTAACTGCCGTGTGCCCGTATTTTGAATTCAACTTTTTATCAAGACTTATCGTAAGTAATAAATGTATGCTTGCCGGCAAGTGCTCCCATGTGAAAGTAACACAAAGGTGTGTAATTTAAAAGGCAACACAGAGCTACTGAAGAAAGAAAGAGTTAAACAATTAACTCACAAGCACTAGAGTAAAATTATGGACACATTAAGTACACAAGACTGACTGCTGAGAGAGCCTATAGTGAGAGTCCATACACCTAATTTACTCTATAGGCTGTCTACAGCTGCATTTATGTACAAAAATCGCAATTAGGAGGTGGTTTGTAAAATCAGATCAACCACTGACCTACCGATGAACTAAAGGAAACCCCCGCAAACCTTGGGTGAACTCTGCTTGGCCATGTAGCCATGTAAGCACTGCATTTTTGGAAGCACCATTAAAAAGAGCAACAGATGTAAAATACAGAATGTCTCTACATGAGGGGATCGTATCAAATAAACATCATTAGAGAGCAAGAAACCTCCATGCGAACCCAAACCTTATCACAGATGGCATTCAGAAGGAAGCATGCATGATCCGTGTCCTCCGTGACTAGCCAGACACAGCAGTGGTTTCCTTTTTCAGGATTCCGGATAGATTTTTAAATACGCTTTTATAAGGCAACTATAATTTTCACGTAACTATAAATACTGGACTCACCACCATCAGCTTTGCTAACTAGCCCGCTAAACTATTTATGAATGTGTTTACGTTCATAGCAGTAGGTGGCTCATTTATTCTAACCCACCGCGCTGGGAGCCGTGTGCGTTGTTTTGCCGTATACCGATCAGTTCACGGGGTCGAGCCTGATCTGCCAACACCTTACAAACCTTACCGCCAACCTCCACAGGCGAGACCTTATGTTCCCAACCGCACCCTTTGCCTTTGCTGCCAGCTCAATATATCTCAGGGTTTACTTCTCCGCGTCCTCCCATGGTACTGCACTGTCAGTTTCACAACACACACAGCCCCGATGTCTGCCTGACAAGGTCTGGTGTTAGATTAGTGCTAGCCATCTCCCGAGGGACTACAGTGTACGCTGTTTCCCTATATTTGCTCTAATTTAGCAGTTTCTCGCTGCCTATAGCTGCCTGGTTTCCTGGCAGTTCAGAGTTCCTTAATTCCTGGCTTTTTTGCCCTCGTGAGCAAAAAAAACAATCTTGGGATTCTGTTTAGAGAACAAAGAGTTCACCTCTAGGCATGTTCATTCATTAGCTGCAGCTACACGCTTCAGCACAGCCTAATATAAATGAATAAAGAGTGAAGAAGTGAAACTATACCTTATTACATATGATGTGTGTTTACTAAGATTTTATACTGATAATCTGGGGCAGTGTAATCTGACATATTTATCCTATTTGTTATATGTAATGGATCTGACACCAAAAGAATATTTTATTCTACCGCTCTCCCAAGTAAAATGGTCCCAGTCCTCTACGTTCCGCAACTTTCTTTTTCTTTTACTGTAACAAAAACAAAGAAACAAATCTTCTTTAAGGTTACAAATGGGCTGGCCCTTTAAAACATCTCAATAACTGTGCATGAAGCCCTGGAGAAATGCTTGAGCGACAGCCACAGTAAAAAGGAAAGACTTCAGATCTACTTTGCGGGCTCAGCCACTTGTTCTTCTAGCTTTTCATTCCTATTTTGACAACTGCTACTGACAATTCATAAATGGAAAGACATAGCACTTGAAAAACAATGTTTCTTTGTTATGCTGTTCCTATATTTAATTGATGGGACTCAACATCTGTCCTTAAAAGTCCTCTAAAGCTTAGGTGTTTTAGGCTCCAACATACCCACGAGCCTTACGAGGATAAAATGAAGGTATGGTATAAAAAATAACCAATTAAGACTTTGTAAGAAACATGATCTTGTCAGTTTTTCCATCAGTACATACATAAGGTTTATGGTCTACAAGAGAAAACCCCTGAAGACGTTTCAAGAGTCGCTGGCTACACTAAATGAAAAGCCACAATGCTACCATGATGAATATAGCATCATGGCCTCAAAAGATAAAAGTAAAACATAGACACTTAACACAACCTGGTGCTACATGTACATCTAGAAATGCAAATGTCTTACACAAGGACGCAGCCACACGTTAACACTGTGCAGAAAGCTCATGTCGGATGGACCAAAGAACAGAGAGCGGTGCCACTATGCACCATTTAAACAAGAGGGGCATCTGTAATGCTAGAGGTAACAGCCATGTCCTAGGGTGACTTGCATGACAAGCATGGGTGACTTGTCCATGTATGAAGATAAAACCTACATATACTGAGATTTTAGACAGACGTACTGCCATCAGTAAATGGTTTTTTTTCCCCTGGACGGAAGTAAATATTTCAGCAGAACGCGTCACAGACACACTGTACAGTGTGTTTGATTAACTGCCTGCCTGCGGCCCTGATATGTCTGCTGATGACAACATAGAGAGGAGATTCAGATAAGAGCAACCACCACTGTTGAGCAGCAAGAAAGGGCAAATATTCCACTTACAATAGCAAAATAATTGGTAGCAGTCAGATCCCCCCCCTTCACATCCATGGTATTAACATGGATCTGTTGTTGTTGCATAGAATGTAAATGCAAAATGTTATTAATTATAACATTTCAAAATGTATTGTAAGCAACACCAAAAATGTTGCCAAGCACATCAGAAAAAAAACAGGCAATAGAAGTTGTGCTTTTTATAGCACCAGGAACCAAAAAACAAGCTCAGGGACATGCATCAGCAAGAGCACATTAAAAATTCCATCAAATATCAAAATTAGAAAATGACTTCCTTGATCACTACATCACTTAATATCTTTATTTACTTCTGCTTTATGCTGTACATATTTTAACCCTGGAATACAATCAAAACATGCACAGAGGCTTTATCAGCCTGCCACGCAAAATAATAACAGAACAGCTCATCAGTGAGCCATAAGGGGCAGCGTTATACTGTGGCAGATTAATTGTGCTTACTCATTTAAATTCAACTATTAATCCACATGCTACGTCTTAGTCTGCAAGGAGTGAATAAAAGATGGATAAGTAGACTTTAGGCCCCACAACTACCACCACACACACAAACTACCATTAGGCTTGTATAATAAAGGCCTAGATAGATATAAGGCCAATGTGGAAGATTTTACTGGCATGTACTGTACTATTCCTCAGCCAAGAAGTGTCAGCGCACCCATGAAAATTAAAATTCATGGCTGTTACTCCATGAAAACGAGCAGTAATGGAAGCAGAGGCTGACAAGCTCAGGAATTCAGGGGGAGTTGGTGACATCCAGCAAAGGTCAGCTCACACAGTGGGAAGCATGATGGATGCGTGTTTCAGAGGATCAGCCAAAGTCAAATGACATTTACTATAATCAAAGCTTTAATTGAGGGGCAGTTCGACAGCAGACAATCAATGGGAAACACTCCACGCTACCACAGAAGAGACCACATGAGAAGGAGAATATTTGATAGTCAGAAATGAGTTTAAAAGATAAACTGCAAATATGAGTCACTCCCCTGTTTCCTCCTCTGGTAAAAATCTGAAACTTCTCTCTACATACCCATAATTATTCTAAATCCTTATAGACTTCTGCTGTGAAAATGACTGAGCCCATTTTCTACCCAGCACATTCACATAGCTTGAACGTCACTTAAATGCCGAGCCAGCTTGTGCTCAGGGCGATAAGGGAATTTCCCTGTGAGTCATAACCAACTTCACTCTAAAGGTTTGAGGAACGTGAAAGGAGAACGGTGGGACTGCAATTTACTGCTGTTCAGTATTACCAGCCCATTTATTTCAGTGACACAGGCATTTGTATTTAACCCTTCCAGCCTTTTTTCAGTGTTCTACCATTTGTCACCTTGACCATCTGGCCTGAGGCGCTTAGGTCAATTTAGTTTTGTTCAATGAAATGAAACGAAAGCTGCCCCGTGGTAGCCATAATAATGACCTAACTAGGTCTGCAAACTGAAGCAATTCTCAGCAATGGACCTAAACCAAATCATAGGAGTTTAAAGGTGGCATGACACTTACCACTGTCACCTGCTTCAAGTGCCTTTAACGTTTGCTCTTTGAGTTGGTCAGCCTCATGTTTCCTTCTCCGGTGTTCCTCCATTTTGATCTGTAGGTCCTCAGCTACTTGCTGAAGCTCTCTGAGCTGGGCCTTACAAGAGATAGCATAGAGAGAAACACAAATCTAACATTAATATTAGATGATGCTACTTGATGGTACTTACTGTACAGTGCATTATAGCCTACACCTGAAAAACAGTCAGAAATTAAATAAACCATAACCATCTTATATGTATCTAATCAAGTCACCCACGTAACTTTCCAAGTAGTCCTACCTCACTATTCTTCGATAAGCTACTGCAAATACAGCACGTGCAAAGTCAAGTCACTGTATTCTTTTCAAAATAACAGAAGTGAGTTGCTATATTTCTTATTTCTTCTGTATGCTTGTCCGCCACAGCACCAGAATCAGTCTGTGTATGTCAAAAACTGACAGCACTCTGATCTAAACAATGGACTATTTAAATCACTTGCATGTTGTTAAGGTGAGGTGTTGTTGTCAAACTAAAAATGACAGCTTCTGACAACCAAGCACAACCTATCATCACTCTCTGTAATGAACCAATTAATATGAAAGAGCAGTCTGTGTATATGTGTGCGTGTCAATACTGCATCCCAATCTCTTCTCAGAGACTCTCATAAAGCAGTGATGGATCCTGCATGGTTCGGATAGGGATGACTAGCTTTCTAGGCCAAGCTGCTTGCTTAGCCTTCAGTTTGCTGCAGTGATTTATGGGCATCATTTTGAGTACATATTTACTAGTGAACAACATTCATACCATGCAAAGAGTCCCTTCACAATAGACACAACACCAAAACAAATGCCCGGTCTATTGCTTTTTTCTATAAAATCATGATTTTCAGTTTAATCACACAGTAATTCTAAAAAAATGAGCCATATTCCTTTGGGCTGAGAGCAAATGAGACATTTTAAAAGCTCAAAACAAGCATTCCAGCTTTAAATTCAACAGACAGATAATCACAACTCTCCACAAAGAGGATTTTATTTAATACCAATTTGGGTTTCCAATCATAGCTGGCTCTAGGGTAAGCAGTGTTGAAATGCTATACTCCGCTTTTATTGTGTAAACACATCTAATTTGATTAAAACGTTATTCTACTGTGCTTTTTTCTTCTACAGAAGAATTTTCTTTAACAATTGAACTGTGAGATCAGTTCACTTTGGAGTCATTGTGTTAGGTTTCTAAGACGAGACCCTCGAGGTAACCCCGCCATATCAACAGACACACGCAGCGAGAAGAGGATCACAATGTGCAGCGGGGCTTGGAGAGCTGGGTGACACTTCAGCCTCGATCTGCCAATCAGCCGCCACAGAGGAGAACACGGGATATAAGAAAAGAGCTGAACAGAAAAGAAGAGAGCAGGGTACACACTCAGAGACCATCAGATGGCAAATCAGACGTGTGAGTGTGTGTGACAAAAACTGGCCTTCGGTGAGAATCTCTGTAAAAGAAGTGGCATCTTGTTTATCTGTATCCTTCATTACAAACAAGGCAGGCTTTAAACAAGCCTGACCCTCTTCTATGTGTTTTTATAAAATCATCGCTGTAAAGTGCCCTGACATACTTTGAAATAAAGTAATTTCTCACAATCAATAAACAAAGTAGCACAAGGATTAAGGGCAGCCCTGAGAAAGGCACACAACTGTGAAATGTGCTCAGTTGCCGTCATTATCAGCTGCCAATTAGTCCTTGAAAACCCCAACTAAATGTGTGTATGTCTATATTTTATATTACAATCTCACCGTTTTATACTATGTACTCTCCAAAATAAGGAAAATTAACTTTTAACAAATCAGTAATGAGCCACACTTGACCATCTAGCAGTGGTGGGAGGGCGACTTGTATTACCTAAAGCAAAATAACACATTAAGTAATGAGACCACTGAACCAGTAAATGTAACTTAAAAAACATCTAAAGAGATCCTCAGCTGGTGAATTTACCAATTTAAATTGCACCAAGCTCCAGGGCTGCAGTTTTTAATTTGGCCTAGTGGTTGTTGAACTAAATTTGCAAATGGAGAGCAAAAGGAAAAACTGTAAAGAAGCTTCTGCTTATCTTAAAGCTCTGCTGAAGAGAATGTTACGTGACATAAGGTGTGATTCATCACACGGGTATGTGTCTTCTTTTACTGACTCGTCCAGAGCAAATTTGCTACTTTGGAGCGATCGCAAATGAAGCCCAGTCACATGAGACGTCTTAGAGTACATACAAAAGAAGGCTCGCCTGGTGGCTTGGATGAACATGATTGTAAAATCAGCAGGAGAGTGATACAAGTGAGCTAACGGCAGGATAAATGCTTTCTGACAGTCCTCGGAGCTACAAAGCACTGAACACCTCACACTGACGAGGCAAAAACTATCTGCGCAGCGAGCTAAGGGTTGGTGCTGGGAACTGCACAGCAGACGCCTGTAGCAGCAGGTTGGCATGAGCGCGTATGGTCAAAACAGCATCACACAGCACAAGCTGCTCATTTAGAGCAAGAATTCTCACAGCACAACACATATAAAAGCAAATTAACCTCAACGTCCCTTTCAATCAAGTGCGTGTTAGCCAGCGAGCCAGGCAATAAAGCTACGCTTGCTGATTGGCAGCTCAAGTGGCTGAGGTGAAAGGTTAGTTAAATCTATTGAGTCTAACTGAAACAATACCCACAAACCACAAGAACACCGGAACATTTTCATGATAATTTTAAGGTCATTCTCCATAATTATGTTTCTGACAACAATTTTAAAAAGAGAAACAACAGTATCCTGGCCAGATTCAAAGCTGGGACATTACGACGACAGGTACAGAAAAGCAGATAACTGCACACTACATGCACACAGTGCCACATACAGTGGTATTTCTTCAGGATCTAATATAAAACATGGCCACATTTTCCTGGAAGTTGTAAACCCAGACCAAAGGACAACCCAGAAATGCAAAACTACAAGACAAAAATACACAGTTCTTCATGTACGTTGGTGGAAAACCATTCAGTTTCATGTGTGAGTTCCCCTTTGTCCTAGAGGTTCACATATCTTTGCCACACTAATATATACAAGTGGATCATTTGCAGACAAATGAAGTGTTTCTTTCCGAATGATTTATCAGGACCAGGATGAACAACCATGATCATGTTTTGCGCCACATTTACACAGAAATTCTAAAGGGTTCTCAAACTTTCAAGCATCACTGTGCTCGTCTGTGTAATATAGTAGCACTCCATTTTTTATTTTTTTTGGAAACCCACTCAAATTACCTGTCAGCAAGCTGACTGCAATGGGCAGCAACTAGAGTCAAGGCTTTAATATGCTGGTTAAAGGATGCACTCCATTCTAGTGCCAGCAAATTGGTTACAGATACAGATACGTCATATCAGTCATGCTGTGTGGCTTCGTCTCAACAACACCTACTGCTGAACTGTCCAAAACTTTTGATGGCTGCGAATGTGGTTAAAATTGTCACCACCGAAAGTTTAACATCGATTTATTATTACTTATTATTACATTACGCTCATGGCAATGCAAACAAAAATAAAATTTAAGTATGAAAAAAAAAAGTGTTTACTGTATACAGTAGATATGTATGCGGAATATGCTTGTGCAGATCAAACTCAACACAATTTGAACTAGATCCGCTGGTGGTCACAAAGAAGGAAAAGCATAAATCTTTTAGGAGTAAACCTGGATCACTATCCCCTGTTATTACTTCAGGGAATATGGCAGTGGTTATTGCAGCAGGATGCAGCGTACCTGTTTCTCCCTCCAGAGCAGCACACCCTCCTCAATCAGCTGCTGCTTGAGTCGCAAGCCCTCATCCAAGGTTCTCATCTGGACCTCCATGTAGGCTCTCTCCTTCTGCCCCAGATTCCTGCAAGGAGGAAGCACAGTCCCATCATTACTGGGAAAACATCAGCCACCACGGCTCCGGTCATTGAGAAGGTGAAATCCAATTTTTTAAGGGTCCACAATGCAGCAAGAATCCAAATGGGAAAATATAATAGTAAATAAGATGGGGCTGATGCTCTGAGGCTGAACTAAATTGTTTTTGAAGTCTGGCAAACACAATATGAGTGTGGACCTGGTGAAAACATAATGAGATATACTCTGCTTGTATGTGGTTTTGAGGCGAATGGCAGTGAAAGAAATAACACAGGACTGTCAAGAAAAGAAGCGGGCTACTATAGAAGGTACATTTACACAACAAGCTACAATTCTGCAGTTGGCATATACGTCAAAAAGGAGGGCAAAACTACTTTATTTTCTTTCAGCTGCTTAAATCATAGTGACACCATGCCCCCTGGTGGCCCAACGAATGACTCACTATAACATGGTGCAGCAGGAAGCCCCACACTGCTGTTATGATAAACAGCCATATGTTAAAGACAAACGGAATCAAATCTGCAATTCCATCAGTGCCCAACATGTAATATCTGTTACACTGTCCAAAAACAATGGATGGAGTAAATGTGTATTTCCTTAGCGATGCCTGAACCTCTAATGACATAGCTATAGTTGAAATGTGTTATTTTATAAATATTGAATCACAGTTTTCCACTGACCAGCAAGTGTTCTGGCAGTGAGCGTGGCTGTTGTATTCATCTGAAGCATCACAGCAATCTGGCGAGAGAGACACGGGAGAAACCAATCCAACGCACATTGAGGAGAACAGAAGAGAAAAGAACAAATCAACAAGGAGAGGTAAGCAACATTCATTTCTTTATTCAAAATGATGTGATGATTACATAATTGATTAACACAGAGTCAGCCCTGGAACAATACACGATAGAAACAAATTTCTGGAATAATTAGGTACAGTAACAGGTTAAACATTATGTTCCTTCTCTTGCCTGCTTACAGCTCATAATCGTCATAAATACCTGGTGTTATGACAGCAGAGATGAAATATTTAAGCAACTAAATTTCACCGGGGGAAAATAGGACATTTGCAAATGCTATGCAGTAGCAAGTCACCGTGTCCTATTTCTCATTACTTCCTGACAATCCATGGAAAAATTGTTATTTGCAAAAAATATGTGAACAAAAAACATGAGATTTACCCGTTTTACTTTTAAGCCACATTAGCTGCACTGTAAATATGAACCCTCCCCCAAATGCAACGTACCTTAGGCTAAATCTGTAACATAATCTACCTGCCCGCACCTGTTAGCACACTGTATGCTGTTGCCTGTACAAAAGAGTAAAACTGAGACACAGGTCAGCATGGACCAGCTGCTGGGTGTCGCTTTCTCATTAGCAAACGCATGTGAGAGTGGAGTCAGCCTCTCATTTTATTCTTTGATGATTTTATGCAATTTTGTTATCGTCAACAAATCTTAGATCTAAGAACTTACATTTGATTGTTATCAGTTAAAATAGACCGAAAGCACATATATAAAAATAAAGACTGAAACTGTGGACAAATGTCAGTCTGAAGCAAACGACCAACAAATAACAGGCATTGTTATGCTGTCTGTACCTGTCATACTGACACAGACAGTTGTCTTATTCTAATAAGGTCAAAATGTGCATTGCCTTCATTGCAGATATGCTGCTCCACCTCGTCTCTTAAAGCCTCTTGAAGCTTAGGTCTTAGTGGTGTCTGCAGAAACCTTTCTCTCTGGTCCAAAAAGGCCCTCTTGAGATCACTCACTTTTAAGATCAGCTGCATGGTGTTTTATAAGTGCTCAGATCTGGTTTTTGCTCAGATCTTTCACCCAGGAGAGCAGGCGCAGTGTGAAACCTCTCAATTATCCCGAACCCCACTGGTGACCAGTGGAACAAGAGCATTACAGCCCAAGAAAGGAAGCCAACATAAGGCTCTCAACAAGAATAAAAACAAAGACATGTTAACTGTTCACCGGCTCTATTCAAGGCAGGGAAGGTGAGAGAAGAAGTGGGAGCAGAACAAAGAAGAAAAGAAAGCAAGAAGGAAGCTTTGAGAAATGTCCCCCACTGCTCTTTCATTCTTTCAATTTTCCCCCACCAGGGTTGCATGGCATCTAATGCTGGTGACAGAGAGGGGACACTGACAGCAGTATGTATTGATTTTACCCAAAGTGACAAACTGCTGGAGAACAAAAGCTTGAATAAGTATAGAATATGGCATGTTTCACAGGAAGCGATGGATAAAAACCTTGAGAAGAACAGGAAGGGTTTTCTAGGAAAGCTGAGCACAGAGACAAGTGTGTGTACACATAAGTATGTGTGTTGCAGATCCATGTTTTGTTTGCTCTGTCTACTTCAGCTGTTTGTTTACACTACTAAAAGAGTGACAGTGTGTACACCAGAAGATCAGCTTCCTGTCATGATGTAGAATGTGAATTCCTGTACATGTCTGCAAAATACACAAGGGGGCCAAAACAAACTACAACTTTTCTCCCAATACAACGACTTGAACTTATTTTAAATAAAACTTTCTACTACCATAAAAAGTCCCAAAAAAAAGACTAAAATCTGCAATATTAAAAATTCCTCTGTCATCAGAGAAGTACAATTTCAGCCCGCTATGATGCAACATAAAAACTCTTACCACAGATGCCATCATTGACTCGTGACGCTGGGATGTAGTGTGGACGAAAACCCAGATTGGTGCAGTAGAATCGGCCACGAGGGCAAGCTGAGGTGCCTACGAGGGGCCAGGACCACAGGTTAGCAATGCATAATAAACATTTCCAACAACATGCATCTAATCAAAATATTTTTAATTCATTACAGTGGTTAGTTTTGTTGTTTCATTATTAATAGTCATTTGCAATATGTAATGCACAAATCTAATCTCAAAGTCTGTAGCTGGATCGATGAAATGATTGATGTATGTGTGGGTGTTTAACCATATTTATTATTGTTTAATAATTTTAGCAATTTCCTATTAGTATTATTTTACCTTTATGAATGCTGCACTGATTGGGGAGCACTTTACATGTGCATGTGACAATGAGAGATTAAAGATCTATTCTATTCTATTCTAATTTGTTGCATTCCATAATTTAGTTTATAGACTTTTTATAGCCCAATGTAGGCCTAGTAATCACCTATTGTCATATATATATATATATATATATATATATATATATATATATATATACACACACACACACACACACACCTTCACAGTGCAGGGTGGAAAAAGTATGTGAACCTTTGAACTTAATAACTGGTTGACCCTCATTTAGCAGCAATAACCTCAACCAAAGTGTTTCCTGTAGTTGCAGATCAGACCGACTCAACGGTCTGGAGGAATTTTGGACTGTTCCTCTTTACAAAGCTGTTTCAGTGCAGCAATATTCTTGGGATGTCTGACAGCAACCCCAAACCATGATGCCCCCTGCACCATGTTTTACAGGGGGGATGAGGTTTTGATGTTGATGTGCTGTGCCTTTTTTTCTCCACACATAGTGTTGTGTGTTCTTTCCAAACAACTCAATTTTGGTTTCATCTGTCCACAGAATATTTTGCCAATAATGCTGTGGAAAATCCAGGTGCTCTTTTGCAAACTTCAAAGGTGCTGCAATGGGTTTTTTTGGACAGTAGTGGCTTCCTCCGTGGTGTCCTCCCTTATTCTCTATTCTTGTTTAATGTTTTACTTATTGTAGATTTTTCAACAAAAATGTTAGCATGTGCCAGAGATTTCTGTAAGTCTTTAGCTGACTCTCTAGGATTCTTGTTCACCTCAGTGAGCATTCTGCGCTGTGCTCTTTCAGTTATCTTTACAGCAACAGAACTTTCTCCATTTGTAGACAGTCTGTCTTACTGTGGACACATGGACATCACGGCTTTTAGAGATACTTTTGTTACCCTTTCCAACTTCATGCAAGTCAACAATTCTTGATCGTAAGTCTTCTGAGAGCTTTTTTGTGTGAGGCACGGTTCACATCAGGCAATGCTTCATGAAAACAGTAAACTCAAAACTGGTGTGTGTTTGGCAGGACAGCTTTAACCAACACATACAGACTGTGTTTTTCTATTGTTGTGACTTGTGAGAACTCCTGTGAGAACACATTTTATGACCAATTTATGCAAAAGTCTATGTAATCCCAAAGGGTTTACATACTTTTTCTTGCAACTGTATACATGTGTGAGGATATGTGTCAGTTTTTTGTCCTCATGAACATGGCGATTCCACCATAATACGATGTTTGTGATTTTGGTTTCACAAACAAAAACTCTTTGTGTGCCTATCATGGTGAAAAGACATCTCTCCAATTTGACCAGTAGGACTCACACTGCAGCAAATGTATTGTTTTATTCTACAACCTGACTGACACAAAAACTAGGTTTTGAAACCTGAATCGGGTGACACACATTACATTTTATAGAGGTGAAAAGTCATAGAAGTTATATAATATTATGCTATAAACAGAAATGTTTCATGTGCACTGACACATGAACAGGCGATGACTCGCGTTACCATCATCACAAACAGACACCCACTCGTTTACAGTTTCACCTGGTTCATCAGAGCCGTCTTCGCAGTCGCAGTAGTCATCATTCACCTGCTCAAAGGGGATGATTTTCGAGCCATCAATGCACAGGAACGACTTCCTCTCCCTGTAGAAACGCTTGTCTGTCACAGATTAAGAAAATGACAGAACAACGCGTGTTGATTACAGCGAACGTCAGCTTGAAAACAGAGAACTAATCAATATACAGGAGTTATTTTATTCAGCATAAAAGGTCGGTGCTGCCAGAAAGACGCAACGGCACATGCAGTTGTTACAAAGCAACGTTACCGACAGCGATGACAGTGTGCGCAACTTAAAGTCTCGTCTGTGCTTCACGTAACGGGCTCTCGGAGTCACAGCTCCTCAAAGCATGCAATGTTTTTTTCACGAATGTGATGATAACGTTAGCTACGGGCGCTAGCTAGCAGAAGACAAGAAACTTACAGGACGAGGATATTCCTCTTATTTTCCGCGAGTCCACAAATCCACCCAAAACGACAGCGGCGAATATTATTTGGAAAAACATGTCAGAGGGCAAACCTGGGACCTATCGCCTCCTTATGTCTCCATAACCCGCCCAAACGCTTTTCAAATTCATGACATACATCTAACTTTGAACTGGCCAGGTCACAACTTCCTGAAACAAGGAGTCACGTGACATTATTAGTCTTTCTATTGGATGTCATGACAACCACGTGCGATGTCTTCGACAAATTAAATTTCACTGACAGTGGTTCAGTTATTATTCCATGAGACCCAAGATATAATAATAATAATAATAATAATAATAATAATAATAATAATAATAATAATACAGTGGGCTAACTGAGCTCATTTGGTAACATGCTGATGTCCCAGATCAAACCCATTAGTTTGTGGACATCTGCATTCCTTAAATGAGATAATCCTTTATTGACCTTTATTGATTACATTCACTACATTAAATGGTTCACTATCTGAAACATCTCACGTTTTTGTCACTTTGGCATTTACAAAGCAACAGGTGGCATCTGATTTGCACACTTCAATTCTACACATCAGTCACAGTTCACCTTTATAAAATGTCTTGCCCTCTCTAGATTTTTCATCTTCTTTATTGATGTGGAGTAAAGCATGTTTTGTTCCAGGACCTTGCCTGCAGTGTGCACAGTGGGTACACTTTCACAAATAGATCACATTTCTGAAATTACAGGTGGCAACGTGCGTATCATATCATATTCCTAGGAGTGAATGACATTTGAAACGTTTAGCGTGGAGGTAGGGGGTCTTTATGAGAGCTGGCTGTCACAGTGTGCTCTCTAATGTTTTGACCACTCTGATATTCGAGCTCAGGAAACTCTTTAAAGAATTGCTCTCCCACTGGTTCTGCACTAAGAACAACCAAGTGTATTTCAATGACCTCTCTTTCTTTATTGTCCTATAAAGTAATTGGCTGCACAAGTGACTAAAGGTTTCCTTTTTCCTCCTGTTCTGTTTGACTCAGTGAGGTGTAAAGTCCCCTTAAACCTGTTTTCTCTGACCCTGCACTGTTACTGCAACATTTTAATTTGGGGTTTTTATTTGCAATAGACAGATGATGGATGAATGGATGGATTAAAAAAATAGACACACACATTTTATAAACGCCCGTTTGTTAAAGAAACCTCCCACTGCGCATGTGCGAGACAAGAGTTCTCGTTTCTCGTTTTTTGTATTTGTTTCTGGGTCATGCTACAGTAACGTGGAGTTCAAGTGGACGTTCGTTCTTCAGTAAGTATTTGTATTTGTGATGAAACATTTGTGCAGTGATACTCACCAAACTATCTGCAACACGCGTCATAAAGTGAAGCACGTGACGTTTGCTTGGTTTTGGTAGCGGGAGCTTGGCGGGTTTTGTTTGCTAGCAGCATCACGTTAGCTTGTCTTCCCGTTGAGTTGAGTTGAGTTGAGTTGAGTTGGAGTGAACTCTGGACACATTTAAATCTGTCTCTTTCGTGTAACCACAGTGATTATGAAGCTGTCCTTGAACATCTTGAAACTAGAAAACCAACTATTGGCTAGTTTCCATGAGTACAGAAATGTAAGAAATGGTAAATACAATAAACAAATAACGTTCCTAAAAAATAAAGCTTTCGAAATAGCCTTTAATCTTTATGTTGATGATTTTGACATATGTAAGCCTTTTGAGACATTTCACAGGAAACACAAACTCAGTGTTGTCTAGTGGGTAATTCGCCACCAGGTTCACATTCATCGCTAACTTCTATCTATTTAGCTGTGCTGTGCAAGTCTAATGATGCAAAGGCTTTAGGGTACGAAAAGCTGTTGGAGCCACTTTCGCAAGACTTAAGTGTTTTGGAAAATGGTGGTGTATTTATTTCTCAGTGTCAGGGACCGGGTAGTTAGGCGCAGAACACAAATGGATTATTTCAAAATAAATGGATTTATTTATCCAAAAACAAAATATAGAGACATAAACAAATCATATTAATAATGAAAAGCATTCCCTAAAAGAGGTCAACCTAAACTAACTGAACCAAAACCATAATGGTAAATCTTTAACACAAGCACTACTACAAACAAAAGACAAAACCTGACCTGACAAAAGACACACAAGGGCAACATATATACTGGTTGGCCAAACCAGTCACAACACATGGGGGATTGACATTACCAACACTAACACCTAACACTAACCAATAACTAACAGACACAGACCTCTTAGAATACAAAATAAAAGAACAAAGTAAAGCAACAACAACAAAAAGAACTTCCCACTTTAACTATAAGAATAAACAAAACATTTTCCTGTTTTCTTCAACCCCCCCCAAGTAATTGAGCAAGGTGGCCCAGTCCAGGCCTACTGAAGGCATTAAAGCCTGACGCCAGCCTCACTGCATCTCTTTGCCTGGATGCATCCAGTTAGACCAACAGACTGGTAAGTTATGGGGTGGCTGAAGTTGTGGCCACCACACACCCCCCCTCTTCGGAATCCTCGCTAATACAGCGAGAGAGGTAGTCTGCTGTGGCATTGGTTCTGCCGGGAATGTGACGAACAGAAAACCGGAAAGGCTGCATGGCCAGGTACCAGCGTGTAATCCTCCCATTCGTATCCTTCATTCTCTCCAACCATTGAAGGGCCTTGTGGTCTGTTTCCAGGGTGAATTCTCTACCCAGCAGATAGTACTTGAGTGTGTCCAGAGCCCACTTTATTGCAAGTGCTTCCTTTTCCACTGTGGAGTAACGAACCTCCCTTGGTAACAGTTTACGACTGATGTATGCCACTGGATGCCGATCATCCTCCGATCCTTGCAGCAGCACAGCCCCTAGACCCCTCTCAGATGAATCAGTTTGTAAAACAAAGTGCCTTTCAAAATCAGGACTATGCAAAACAGGCTCCTTACTTAAAGATTGTCGAAGATCCCGGAAGGCTGCTAATGCCTCCTCTGACCATTGGAGCTGATTACTGCACTTCGCTCCAGTCATGTCTGTAAGTAGTGCCGCTCTAGAGGAGAAACTGGGGATGAAACGGTGATAAAATCCTGCCATCCCCAAAAAGGATCTCAACTGTTTCTTAGTTTGTGGCACAGGGCAAGATTCAAGGGCCATGACCTTGCTAACCTGTGGTCTAACAACCCCATTACCAATGACAAAGCCCAAATACTCAGTCTCAGTTTTAGCAATGGCACACTTTGCTGGATTAACAGTCAACCCAACTGCCTTTAAGTGCAGCAACACTGCTCGCAGATGTTCCAGATGCTCTTCCCAAGTGCCACTGTAGATGACTATATCATCCAAGTATGCAGAGGTAAACTCAGAAAATTCACACAGTACCTGATCCATGAGTCTTTGGAAAGTTGCAGGAGCCCCATGTAATCCAAAAGGTAACACAGTAAACTGAAACAGTCCCCACGGTGTTCTGAAGGCTGTCAGCTCACAAGATCGTTGAGTGAGAGGAACCTGCCAATATCCTTTACACAGATCTATGGTGGTTAAATACTTGGCCTTCCCCACACGTTCAATCCGATCATCAATCCGGGGAGTGGGATAAGAATCAAATTGAGACACTGAATTAAGATACCTGAAATCAATGCAGAATCTTATAGCACCATCCTTCTTTGGGACCAGGACCACTGGATGGCACCACTCACTTTTTGACCTTTCAATTATCCCCAGTGACAGCATCAGGTCCACCTCCTCCTTTAGCGACCCCAGTAACCTCTCTGGGACCCTGTAACTCATGCGCCTTACAGAAGCTCCATCCTTCAGAACAATGTCATGCTCGATCATATTCGTCCTCCCAGGTTTCCCCTGGAAAACCTCAGATCCACATAATCCTCTCACCTGCGACTGCTTCTTTTCTGGCAGGTGGTACAAATCCAGGACGGCTGGTGCAGAAGATGGTAAATATTGCTCATCCACCTCTTCCAACACACTCTTGACCAGCAAAACCTCCACTGGCCTCTCAACCCACTCCTTCAGCAGGTTCACATGAAGGACCCGGCTGGCACGCTGCTGCCCTGGGGTGGAGACTCGATAGGTTGTTGGTCCCAGACGCTCCTGAACCTCAAACGGCCCTTGCCACTTGGCCAGCAGTTTGCTATCCTCAGTAGGCAGCAGTATCAAAACTTTTTGTCCAGGATTAAAGATTCTCTGCCGGGCCGACTGGTCATACCATTTCTTCTGATGCTGCTGCGCCTCTGCCATATGGGATTGGGCCAATTCCGTCATGCTCTGTAACCGCTCTCTCATCTGTAAAACATACGACACCACATTCACAGGCCCCGCCCTCACCTGGTCACCCCCTCCCCATACTTTATTTAGCAATGAAAGAGGCCCCCTCACTTCATGACCATACAAAAGTTCAAAGGGGGAAAACCCAGTGGAGGCTTGAGGTACTTCCCGATACGCAAACAGCAAATATGGCAGCCACTGATCCCAGTCTGACCCGGTTTTGTTCACAAACTTGCGCAGCATCTGCTTGAGAGTCTGATTAAAACGCTCTGTCAGGCCATCCGTTTGAGGGTGGTAAGGGGTCGTCCGCAAACTCTTAATCCCAAGCAGCTGATAAACCTGTTTGAGCAGAGTGGACATAAAGTTAGTTCCTTGGTCTGTTAATATTTCACAGGGAAACCCCACTCTAGAAAACAACTGCACCAAACAGAAGGCAACAGGCTTGGCTTTGATTGATCTTAAGGGGAAGACTTCAGGATATTTTGTAGCATAGTCCACTATCACAAGCATGTAACGATTTCCCGTTTTACTCCTCTCCACTGGGCCAACAATATCCATCCCCAACCGCTCAAAAGGTGTAGATATGATGGGGAGAGGTTGCAGAGGAGCTCTGGAGGGGACTTTAGATGACGTTTTCTGGCATTGAGGGCAACTTCTACAGAAATCAGCAACATCAGTACGCATCCCAGGCCAAAAGAAATGTTGCCTAATACGAGCAGCAGTCTTATGTTTTCCCAAGTGGCCAGCCCAAGGAATGGTGTGGCCCATTGTAAGAACAGCCTCCCGAACAGCCTGAGGGACCACCATCTGCTTTGCTGCCCCCTGCTGACGATAGAGCACACCATTTTCCAGAACGAAATCGCCATCTGCATCAGGTGTGATGCCTTCCTTCCCCTCTTTAGCTTTCCGCAATAACTGACTCAGAGTGAGATCACATCTTTGTAGGTTGATAATGTCTGTGGGGATCTTTAAGCCCATCTGCATGTCAGGCTCCAGCTCAACTGCTGGTTCTACGATTGTATGTTGGAACTTTGCCTTCCTCTTTTGTCTGCGTGACTTCCGAGACTTCCCGGGTGCAGCCTCCAGGTCAGCATCAAAATAAGGCAAGGTTTGAAGGGTTTCTTGTTGCAGATCAACCTGTTTAGATTGAGCCCTAGTGACTGCCACACCACATTTTTGTTTTGGTTGTAACATGTCAAAAAGTACTGGCAGGTCACGGCCCAACACCACAGAAAATGGTAAATTCTGCACGACCCCAACATTCAACAGGTAGACCTGTCCCTGAACTTTCAAATACACATCCGCTGTGGGGCAAGACTTTTCATCTCCATGCACACAGCAAAGGTGAATTGTATTTTTAGCCATAACCATGTTAGGTGACACCAAGCTGCAATGCACTAGTGTCTGCTCACTGCCAGTATCGACCAAAGCCTGTACAGTTTGTCCATTTACTTCAACAGATGTCATTCCTATTTCCTTATTACAGTCATCCTCCGATGAGACAGTATGACGTGGTACAAAACACACCTGAGTCAACTTAACTGGGTTTTTCGGGCAAACTGGCTTAGTATGGCCCTCCTGACCACACAGATAGCACACTGGTAGTTTATTATAAGACTTTGAAGGCAGTTTTGGCACCACAGGGTCGCTTGCAGGTGGCTTACCCATACCAGGCCTCTGTTGGTACTGAGGAGAAGTTGACCTTCGACTGTAGTTGGTGGTTTTCCAGGCCGTATAGCTCCAAGGCTGAGTTTTCTTACGAGCAGCCACGAACACCTCAGCTAGGGCAGCAGCATCAGCTGCTGTTTTTGGGCTGTGCTCCTTGAGCCACACCTGTAACTCAGGGGACACCATTCTCAAGTATTGTTCCAAAATGATAATTTCACCAATCTCTTGTGTTGTTTTACCTTTCGGCTGGACCCACTTTCCATACAGTTCCTTAAGCCTTGCATAAAGCTCCCTTGGGCTTTCCTCTGCATTAATATCCATGGAGCGAAATCGCTGTCTATAGGTTTCAGTATTTATGTCATATTTTGTAAGAATAGCGGATTTTACTTTATCATAATCCTGGGCATCATCCAAGTCCATATGCACATAGGCACTTCTAGCCTTACCTGTCAGCAGTGGTATTAGATGAAACACCCAGTCTGCCTTAGGCCATCGACATGCCATCGCAATACGCTCAAAAGTGATAAGGAAGTGTTCCACATCATCCTCTTCCGAGAGTTTTAGCAATCTGGGTACATAATGTAGCTGGGACTGACCTGATGGAAGCTGTGACGGTGTATCATCCTCCAAAACAGAAGTCACCTTAGAAGGCACCTGGGATGGTTCAGCACCCAATTCCATAGGAGTGGAGTCAGGAGTCGGGGTGGTACGGACCTGCACCTCCAGCTGCAGTAACTGAAACTGATGCTGTAAAGCTTTAAAGCGCTGCTCTTGCCTTGCAGTGTCTTCTTTATACCGCACCTCCCGGGTCTCCTGCTGCCCCATAAGGGTCCGCAGTATTGCATACACATCTGAGATCCCAGGCTCTTCACCTTCACCCTCATTGCCATCCGCCCCTCCAGGAGCTCCTTTCTCCATTTCTTCTGTATTAAAACACAACTCCTGATGCTGTTCCTCTCCACCATCTATCCTTGGTCCTTTTCCCCTCCTTGGCATTTAAACAATTAGAGAAGGACTAACTCAAATTGTGAATAAACACCAGAAAAAGGGAGGGAATGAAGCAGGTAAAAAGGTGAAAAAGTAGAGAAAAAAAAATAATCCTGTGCCCTCTACTGGACGATCCCACCACTGCCACCATATGTCAGGGACCGGGTAGTTAGGCGCAGAACACAAATGGATTATTTCAAAATAAATGGATTTATTTATCCAAAAACAAAATATAGAGACATAAACAAATCATATTAATAATGAAAAGCATTCCCTAAAAGAGGTCAACCTAAACTAACTGAACCAAAACCATAATGGTAAATCTTTAACACAAGCACTACTACAAACAAAAGACAAAACCTGACCTGACAAAAGACACACAAGGGCAACATATATACTGGTTGGCCAAACCAGTCACAACACATGGGGGATTGACATTACCAACACTAACACCTAACACTAACCAATAACTCTAACAGACACAGACCTCTTAGAATACAAAATAAAAGAACAAAGTAAAGCAACAACAACAAAAAGAACTTCCCACTTTAACTATAAGAATAAACAAAACATTTTCCTGTTTTCTTCAACCCCCCCCAAGTAATTGAGCAAGGTGGCCCAGTCCAGGCCTACTGAAGGCATTAAAGCCTGACGCCAGCCTCACTGCATCTCTTTGCCTGGATGCATCCAGTTAGACCAACAGACTGGTAAGTTATGGGGTGGCTGAAGTTGTGGCCACCACACTCAGCTTGGTCAGTTTGTTAAATATTCTGTCCAGTGTCTAGTAATCTTGTATAGGTGTTGAGATTGGTACAGATCAAAAATCACAATTTCAGACTAAGGATGTCATGTCGGGAGCTTTCCAACTTAGAACCAAGGACATCCATGATCTTCATTTCAAAATGCAACTGTTTGTTGTGGTGTCAAATAAACTGTGCTTTAACAGAACGTCTTTCATATTTTCATGTTGATCGCTGATTATCCTGCTCACATTGTACACAATGTCTGTGACGGTATTGTTCCATCTAAGCTTGCACGTTGCATGTTGATATCCAAGAAATACTTCACTTTTGATTATCTTTATTGCTTGTGCCAGACATTTCCTTACAAATGGAGAGACAAAACCAATAGGCCCCATGCCAAGCTCCTTCACATCTAACAGTACAGGTGGGAATGCACGTGAAAATTGATCTCTGCTAAGATTACTTCCTTTGTGATTGGGTAAATTGTTGCAAATTGAATTGTGATTCTTCAGCTTAAGGATATAGTTGAGTTGATTGTGTCAACCTCTAACCAAAACAATACTACAATACAATGCTACTTTGCTTTGGACCCCTGATTGCTCTGTGGACCATTAGTTTTCAGTTTAAACATGGCTTCTTTTTGAAGCATGTTGTTTGTCATGCAAGTTGCTTTAAATATACAGTATGTCTCAGTCTCTAGACATTAAACACCAGCTCATGATTGCCTACCACACACACACCTCCAGGTTTATGAAACCATCAGGAAGTTACAGATGTTTCAGATTTTTTTCCTTTGCCCCTTCACTCCTCATTTCTTGTTGAAGATCTGTATTAGCTTGTCTGAAAAAAATGCTCCAGCTATGAGGGAAACTTTGACTGAATTGGTTTGGTGGTAAAAACTCTGCTAGATGTATATTGTATACCATTACTTACAATGTATGTTTTTGAACACTCCTGCTATAGGCCCGTGCTCCACAATCTCTACTCTCTCAGTGAAATACTTTTATTATTCATTATTTGTGGTTGGTACTGTGTTTTTAGGAGGCAGTGCATCCCGGGAAGCCTTGTGATGTACCTCAATGAGGATCCAGACTCTTCAAGGAATATCTTGTAAATTTATTACATAACGCCTCCCACAGAACATACTTTTTGGCACATTATTATCATATCACTAGTCATGTAAATATTTCTCTCCACATGTAATATATATTCATTCATAATATTTGCATTTGCATTTAAAATGTTTACTAGTTAAGCCAATGTGACGCCTCCTTCACTTTTTGTGCACTTACTGGAATTGATTGTGGTGTTAAGCATTTTGCCTAACCCAGTTGTTGTGTATTCATTGTTGTTCCGGCCTCTGCCACTAAGGCACTAAGCAGAGAAGGATGTCACAAACACACTCGTGGGGATTTACGCAATCCAAAGAGATGGTGCTGAGGAGCTGGAGGATGTGGGATGTGATTGAAGGCGTTCAAGTCCTGAGCAACAGCAGTAGTGTGATTATGGAGTTCATCGTGCTTTTTGGGCTCATTTATGCTCTTGATCTAAGCTTTCCCAAAAAGTACACCTTCGGATTTGCAGCAACTAATAAGTCAAGTAGTCTGTACTTGGTCAAACCTCTTTATCTGTCCATTTTCGTCTCTTTTTGCTTTGTTTTTACTTTCATCTTCTGCTCAGTCAATAACCAATTACCAACAGAGACCTCACGACAGGTTCCCTTGTTCAGATACTTTCAAGTAATTCAAAACACTCAGAGGCACCATCTGTGTTATTCACTGAACATTTATGTCTGCAAGCTGGATTGTCTTTGCTCTATGACTTTCATTGACCATGAAGGTTGAGTTGTTGAAGTTTGGAAATATGTGGGCATCGTCTAATATTTGCCTGCATCTCCTTGGTGTTGTACCTCAAGTTGGAATTTATAGCTGCTGTAGAGCTGAACAGTCAGTGCATCCACATTTTCCCACTGCCTTTACCTCATTACACGATACTCAACTGTACTTGAAATAGATCTAAATATGTCAACAAAACCATTTCCTTGCTGTATGTTTTGTTACATGTAAATGGATATTGGTGGCCCTATTGGTTACTGTAGCCCACAAGTGTTCAGCTTCATAATGCACAGTATACACGGTACAATACTATACAGTACAGGCTGATTTTGATTTGTTGTACATACATTCTGTACACTTATCTACCTGATGTTAACATACTGTAATATGCATGACTTTTAGAGATCCAGTGTTGTTGTTTTTTGATTGATAGATATTTATGGCACACATGTATGAACAAGCAACTTTTGATTGGTTTATTAGCAATAAACAAGTCTTTACAAAATTACATTGTTTCAGATGAAATCTGAGGCACTTAAAATAAGCAAATAAGAAAATAGGCTATTTTACAGCAACATTTGTATTACTATTATTTCATGGACGTTTTGAAGTTGTCATTTTTCATTCATCTGTGTGTAGAGGCCTGTATTGCATAAGGACTCCTTGCTCTGAAGGTAGGACAGATCACGGATCATGCCAGGGAAGGAGTATGAGTCCAAGGGTGGACGCAGTGGAAACACTGGCATCAGTCCGGGGGGTATGTATGGTGACATAAAACCTGCCATGCCACCGTTTGCAGAATATGCCAGGCGTAAGGGGCTGACGCCGAGGCGAGGGCTGAAGCCGTACAACGTGTCTCCCCCGGCGGCTGTTGGCGGCATGTGGAGCGGGGAGAAGGCTGACTTGGTCCCCAGAGCGCCCAGCGCTGCGGGCAACCCGAGAGAAGGCCTTAGCGCGTTTGGGTGGTTAGACAGAGACAAGCTGTCGGAGTCTGCTTTGTTGTCCTTGGAGTTCAACGCCAGCTCAATGGACCTGACAATGTCCCCTTTGCACGTCCTCACCATAGACTCCAGGGTGTCGCGTTTCTGGTGCGGGAAGATCTTGGCCATGATGTCGGCGGGGTCCCGGTCCAGGCCCGGGTAGTCCTTGGGTTTTTCCGACTCGCTCCCTGACTCCGCGTCTGAGGAGGACGGCGACCTCTGCGGACTCTCTGTGGGGTCAGAGCGTTGGTCGAACACCGGGGATGGGCTCCCGCTGCCTTTAGCCAAGGAGCCGGTGCTGTCCTGGTTTGGAGACGACTCCTTTTTGTCACTCGGAGAAGGAAGCCTAGGCGCGTGTGGCGCAAAAAGAGGTCGACCCACGAATCCGTTATAGAAGTTGTACTTGCTTAGTTTGTCATCTGGATGATGAAAGAAAAACAAACGCGTCAAAATCACCGTTTCAATAGGCAACTGTGCGTAAAAAGCAACAAACGCTCAAATAAGCGATGAATATAATTGGGAAGTACAATAACCGTATTATACTCTTAATGTCAACTTACCGTCTTTTTGATTCTCTGATCCAAAATCAAAACTTGCTGTTGGCGTGTTGCTGATAGCTGCTGGGCCTACAGGCGACCCCCGCGGGATCCCCGCTTCCCCTCCCATCCCGGCGCCGGGGTACAGGAGCCGGAGCTCCCGGGCCTCGCTCTCCTCCTGCGCCTGCTGCCTCCTCAGCGCCACCTGTGCGGCCATCACCCGCTGCCTCTCCGCTATCAGGGTGCACTTTGCGCACACGCAGTCTCGCCAACGGCAAAAGCGCTTGTGGCCCTTCAGGGCCGACACCACGCCGTGGTTCCTGCACCTGGCGCACTTCGGGGTGCGGGGGTAGCCCCTCTCCAGCGTAGGGTTACACGCCCGGAGGAACAGAGGCGGAGGGCGCAGGAGAGAAGCGGGCACCTGCAAGCTGCCGAGCGTGTTGGCGGCGTGCCCGGCGAGGCCAAGCGGCCTGATCCTGCTGTCCATTGTCTCAAGGGATGCAAATACAGTCCGACACAGTTACACAAGTGCTGTCATTCAAACGGTGCGGTTCACACTGAGTGGCTGAGGGACTCTCTCTGCTGCTGCTGGCGCTCTGACCAGCGCCTTAAGTGTCTCCTCTCCAGGTGGTTTAACATGAAATACAACACCCTCGTCACACCCCCTTCCGCTCCAACCTCGTAATACCCTATCATGTTTGCGTGGATCCCGGATGAATAGTGGCCTAATCTGATGCAACCGAGCCTGTATGCAGTTGTGGTTAAAAAAAAAAATCAGAGGCCACGCTAGAAATTATGACCTGGGGTGAAATCACATTTAAATTTAAAGATTTATTTACTAGACACCAGGCAAACTGATGTAGGTGCTGCCTCAGGTCAGCGACATTCAATGACTTTATTCCCTTTTTTTTTACCTGTAGGAGTTTTAACACAACAATGGCTCTAATGGCCTCAAAAGCAACAGGTAATTATGTACCTGGTTATTCTGTTGAAGACATTACCTTGACAAAAGACCCAAGACCCATCTGTCAACAAACACCCCGTCAGACTGGGGGAGAACTAATCACACCTTGTCACATGTTTCATTCATTTCTCTGCCATTCAAACAGGATCCAGTTACAAGCAGCAGATTGACTTACCATTATGACACGGTAAACAACTGGGGCATAATGTGGCAAACACAGTGTCAAACAAAGCGGGAAGCACATGAAGAAAACATTGTCTGACATGCTTGTGTTAATTCACTGCATATGAAGGACCCACAGTATTATTATCCTGTCAGTTAATGTCGCAATAAATACATGCTTGCACTTGTCACACAGTCAGCAAATGGGTAAAAATTATTATTAGTAATAATAACATCCTCGGCTACCAGACTTCTCCTACTCATCTATAGATGTAAGAACGAGACATCAGTGGCTTCCCTTGGTCAGACTCCCTCTGAATAATGGATGTGGGTTAAAGAGGCGACGGATGGAAGCACTCAACCCCCTTGTGGCGTTTTACTGAGATAATGATTCCCTTAAGGGCGTCTGTGAGGAAGCTCTGCTGCATAGCTGCATAAGCAGAGGAAAATAGCTTATAATACAAATTATCTGATGCAGACATAACTGTTATTAGTCACCAAGATCACGACTAAACCACACTTACAGAGGTGGGTGTTGAAGCTGGCTCATGGCAGATTACTGTTCTTGAAACCCAAACTTATGAGTGAGTGATGGTAGTTTTTCACCTCTACTTCACGCAGAGTGACGGATGTTATCAGAAGTGTACTGTACCTCCCTCCTATGCCGTGTGGGGGTGGTGGAATGTGCACACATGCACAGAGCAAACACTTTTTTGTGCAAAAACACAGTCTCTTGTGTAATGACTTGTACCCTAAGAGGCTTTAAGAAGCGAGTCTGCTATTTGCAGAAAGATGCAGCAGAAGTTAGGAGCTTTGATAGATAGGGGATGGTACAGACTCACTCCAGCTGTGCAGGACATGAAGATTATCTGAAAAGCATCCATCAAACCCACACGTAAGCTAAAACCATAAATAAACGGCAGTGATGCAGATGCTGTGTGGATTCATAGTCAGCGTTTATCATTTCATCCAGTGTGAGGTGGAATTTGAGGTTTGTGTCTGGCAAAGTTTTTCCAGGAACGTTAAGATGCTCTCACCTGGTTTCACTTCTACACACAGCTTTGGTGGTTTGTGAGGATGAGTTCCACACGGGCTGAAAGTAAAAAACTAGCTCTCCCTGTGTACTAAACACCTGGTCAAGTTAAGTCCTATTTTCCAATTATCCGGGTAAGGAAAAATGGAAGCAAACAAGCTATTTTGGAAACGCCTCAATTAGGAATGAAAGCTGTCATGTTCTGTGCGCGTTTGTCTTTGGATCACACGACCAAACTGGGTGTTGGTGTTTAAAATACCTTCAATCGTATCAATCGCGTCATCTTGAGACAAAGTAATTGTTCGGCTTGTTCGTTCCAGCGAACTGTTTGATCATAATCTGATATAAAGAACAACTAGTACGCTCTCATGTTGTCCCAAGATTTTAGATAACCTTTATTCCAGTCCTGCGTTTTTCATGGATGATCTGTTGTCAGTCGGGATTTTTCAACCTCACCGCCAGCGCAGAGCCAAGAGGATTAGCAGGGATAAGTGCAGTTAGACTAGATATGGTTAGACAGTGTCCTAATTGTGCTCTTAACAGATCTTCTCATGTCAGGTATAACATTTCATCACAGCCATGTGGCACCTAGGACGGGCCTTATCAACGCAGCTCCTTATCGGAAGCAAGGAGGCTGGTAATCTACTCACAAATCTCACTAAACCTGATTGTGTCTCCTACTGTCGGATGGAGAGAGCAGGAGGGGGAGGGGAGATGAGGAGGTGAAGAACTTCATCATTAAGCAGTAAATTATAGCATCTGGGCCTTTGTTTTGTTTTATGAAGTCTCTCAGAGAGACGGTATTAGTATGTGTCCCAGCCGTTACAAGGCATGTGCTGCACAAAAGGCGAAAACCAGATCGTGTTATTGTTGCCTATTCCAAATCACAGACGCTAAACGAAATCATCACGAGACGCGACTTTGACATGGAAACATTTCAACGCCTTCAGTTTCACGAGAGCATCATCGTTTGTCAGCGTAAAGCGCTCGGGTTACAACAAACTCTCCTGTCTTTCAGCGCACAAAGGGTCCTGACCTTTGTCTTTGCGTGTTTGCTTTCTCATCTGTCACTTCGCACCCTTGTCATTAAAGTGCCACACAGTAACCTGCACTTCAGCGCATGACAGGTGGATGATCGCCAACGACGGCCAACAGATTGCTCAGTTGTTGCGCTGAGGGGCATCGCTCAGTCAAACAGAGGTTACTCCTCGCACCAACGTGACTTTCTCTCTGAGACCATGTGTTAAAACTCAGTGGAATACAAAAGCACACAGTCATTAGATTTTTTTCTATGAGACATATGTGGCCTCTGTGGAGCTCAGTGAGGAACTTTGCTTTTAGTGGAGCTTTAAAGACTATTTCCTCTGTCATTTTATGTCTGACCCAGGGGATGTGGACTGTTGCTGAGCTATTGGACTTAGTTTCTGTGTTTACAACGCCTGGGGCATTCGTGGCGCCTTTGCCAGCGTCTTATGAAAGCATTTTCACAACTCACAACTTCTCTGGCGATCCGACCGGCAGCTGGCTTTGAGGTGCAAATAACTCACATTGAAAAACATGTAGGTTTTTATTTGAATTTCAATTTTATTTCTCAACTAGAGTTTGGAAATGCACGGTTTCTGGTATTTAGCATTTCTGCTTGTGCTCGAGTTTAACATACAGGGACCAAAGAAAAAAGTACAACATACTGGAGTTCACTAATTTACTAAGAAGCTGGCAAACACAAATAGAAATATAAATTCAAATGGCAGATTGAAAGTTAAGGCAGGACTTTGGGCGTTTTTAGAGTGTAGAGTGTCAGTAGAGCGTTGTCCCAGAAAGTCAAATCAGATTGTGCTTTTATTGTATTCCAGAGGGATAATGTCTATGTCCTGCACATCCCATGCAGAATGATTGCGGGAAGCATCCATATAAGACATAAGCACACACCTGTGCATCTGAACACATGGGACAATACATTTCTTCCGATTCCTCTACTCTATAGGATTCTACAATCTGCTGTCATCTTGTCCCCTATTGAATATTTCTTCATTTCCTTTGCTTTCCCCTCTTCTCACACCTTTACTGGTGGTCTGACTCTGGTGGGTATCCATCAGGGCCCCTCACTTAGCCTGGCAATGCCTCAGTGCCAGTGAACAATGGGGGCCAAACACTACCTAGTTTGCTTATGATCACTGTGTATTTGTGCGTGTGTGTGTGTTTCAGAGTGGGTGGGTTGTGAGTGCACCCATGTGTACTTGTTTTAATCATGCATGTTACATCTGCATCAACACGGCCAAAGAAATGCAGGTTAACGTCGAAGTACTGGCTCAGCGTGTGTGTGGTGTGTTTCTGTAAGTAAGCTAAGTGTAAATAATGACAGTGTGTTGTTTCTGTGCATGGGTGGGGAACATTAGCTCGGACGGTTCTGGTCAGGTGCCAGTGAATGCAACCTTCACCGTCTAAGCAGGTTAGGATTGAGCAATGAGAGATTTTGTGTTGTGCACTTATTCTTGCCACCCTCTGTTTGTTGACTGTCAAAGATGCTTCTGTATTCATTGATACACTTGCAAGGGGAGGTTGCCGCTCAACAATGCATAACTTAGTGGCAGATGAGCACAACCCCTCTAAGAAGGATTTAGGGAATCAGGTTTCGAAGAGTGTTTTCTCATCAAAACGTGACACTTGACGGAGCGTTAAACACATCAACAAGAAAATGGACGTATTAATGATAGAAAACGTGGGAAAGAATCCTCTGTGGGTTCTCTGCAAGTTAATGCGTGCTTTAAAATCCCTCAGTGCATTCAGCAAACACTTGCTCTGGAGTGTGTCAGAGGTAGTGGAAACATTTTGTGAATTTTAAAGGCTAACAGAACAGTAACACTTTCTTTCACTTACTGCTATAATCGAACATTGCCCTGTCTAACACATGCGTGAAGAAATAGAGAGATTTTCTCTCCTTGATCCCACTTGTTAACAATCAGACCTCTAAAGTGTTATTTACAGGGTCATCGCCCTAATGGAAATGGATTCTAGTAATTTCAGTTTGCTGGAGAGATTTCTTAAAGTTGTGAGACTCTTCACGTGAATCAGATCAGGAGGCGAAAAATCCATCTCTAGGCAACACTATGAAATCTTTGACATATTCAGACTTTAGTCATTATATACCAAACTTAAATAGCCATGCTTTATAGGCCAGGATTAAAAACTAGAAATGGTTTGTTGTCAGTGCACTTCCCCTCTTGCCGTAGACGTATGATTGCTTACAGATAGTTTCTCTGTTGCCGTTCCAGCCACAGCGAAACAGTCTGAAGCATGTCCAGATGGCAGTAACCATACGAAAAGCGCAGGAGCCTGATGAGAACAAATGACAAACAAGGAAAGGAGGAAGCTAAGCATGAAAAAAAAGGTAACTGTGTTATCAGACAATCACAGAGCATGGGGCGAGACATCAGCACTGCGCATCTCTGCCAGAGTGTTATGGGAAAATATTCTAGGCTTTCAGTTACTGACAATAACAGCTTAGAAATTGTTAAACGTTGCCTCTGATAGCAACTGGCCTCTACAAACAGATCAGATGTGAGGCGCTGCTGAGATTCGGAAGCGTGTTCTTTGCATGACAATACAGAAGATGTATATGTTATATACATTATTAGTTTAAATACAACAAACTGATGTTATTTTGTACAGTTTGCTTGATAAATCTAAAAGCATAATAAAACTGTGTATGATTAATAAATGAGTCATTCTTCTCTTCACAGCCAAAGAGCAACTTAAACATTTGTCATATGTAAATCCATAAAATACACAACATGTTGTATAGTTTCAGTCCTAAAATGTAAGGAGATTAATGTTAAGCAACAAATAGAAAACATAACATGAAATAGAAGCATTTAATCTCTTCAGTCAAAGCTTAAAAGCAGACCTTGAACCTCAAGTTAGCAAATACATGAAAGCTGCACTGCAGTAGTTTATTCATATGAATGGTTCCATTATTGGACATTCGTGGCAGTAGAGATAACTTTTAAATGATGTTTGAATGTTGACTATTCTTCTTTTTGTTGTCTAATTAAATGTTTTGAACGGTGTCTTCTTCATGGGCCACCTTTGAAGGCCTTGGAGTCACTAACACTAAGTAAAGCTGGTGTATTTCTAAGAGCGTTAACTTTTAGTTTCCTTGGTGCAGTTGGCACCAAACCATGGCAACGTGCGTCTACATGGACACCTGTGTATGGTTCAAAGCCACTAGGGAACCACAGTCTGTCAGGTACAGAGACAGAGGAACAGAGAACAATACACACTGCAGTCTATTCAGAAGTATAGACTGCAAAATCCTGGCTGCATGCAGATTCAGCTCAGATAAAGGAAATATACAAAATAAAGCGATGACCACAGGTGTGAACAAAGCCATAGTTTCAAAAACATTTCCAAATGGGGGACTATGGTTCTTTGGGGAACTTTTTGATGACCGTGCTCTTTCCCATCTACAAACTGAAAGATAAACAAGATCTTTTATCAGTTTAGATAATTGTACAACTGCTCCAATGCGGGCTTTAGAGTCTAAGAACTGCAACCTTATGTTCACAGGCTTTAGGGAATTTATCTGATCATGAGGTTCTGAATCACAAACAGAGCTTATCATTACCATCGTTCACATTTGGTTAAGATCCTCTTCATGATGCTTTAGAGAGTGTGAGAAATACTCTGGCTTATTTGAAGTCATAAATCTGTTTACAAAGTTTATGGAGCTTAATAAAAGGAGCTTAGGGTTTGAAGTTTGTCCCGGACCTCAGCCAAATTGTTTTATACAATTTCTTTGAAAGTGTACGTGTGACTCTGTGCAAATTCAGCAGTTACAAACACCACTGACACTGTATGAAGCTTGAAAGAATGTTTAATGGGAAGGATTAAGCCACAAAGCATTTAAGAGTCACCAGTGTTTTGTTTTCAGACAAGCCGCTGGCATGTATCTGGGTTTCGTGTTGCAGTAACCGAACAGGTTAGTTCGATTTTAATTGAACTGGAAAGATGATTCTCTTTTAGACATTTGTTGGGAGTCATCTGAGAGGTTTTACTGAATGACAAAAACTTGAATTTCACTTCAATAAAAACTTATAAAAAGGAATCGTCTGCAAATACTGAAACCAAGCAGTTACGTGTTCTGAGTGTTAGCAAATAGACACACACTGAAACATTTAAGTACTTCAGTATAAATGACCCACGAACTACCCCTGTGTCTTTTCCCTGACACTAAGGGTCACCGCAAGGACAAATGAGGTGTATGGAGGAGCTGCTAATTTTGGGATCAGAGCTTAATGGGAGGATGAGAAAATAACCTGCTGGTGAGAACGAGGGGGAGACTGCCCCAGAGACGAGGCGTACGAGGGAACGATACAAAAGACAGCTTAGAGGGCCTCTGATGACACCCCAGCACCTGCAGAGCAGCTCATTGAAACTAAAGTGCCTCCGCTGTGTTGCTTTGCTCCGATTCTCGTCAGGCCCGTCCCTCTCCTATAATAATGAGCTCTTTGACTGGTGAGTAACTTTGCAGTGGCCTTTGTTTATGCACAAGTTTGTTTTAATGGCAGTCACTGTTTAAGTAGCTTTTTCTACAAATACCCAGGGGTTTAAATTAAAACAGATCTTAAGGCACGTTTTCATTCAGAAAAGAAACCAGCTTCTGAATTGAAGGTGCCCTTGCTACGTCTTTGGAGCGTCGACCACACTTCACAGTTGGCGGATGGAGCTTGTTAAGATCAAATCTAAGAAAGCTGAAAGAAAAATCTGTGAAAACTGCTGATAACGTTTTTCTTAAACATAATTGTGAGAATGTTTTAAGAGTTAATTCTGAAACACAACACTTCTATTAACATTTACTGCAGCCTGTTGGCGTAATGAGCGAATGGATGTTTCCTTCTTGTCTTTCTGTTCTTTTTGTAAAGAAGGAATTAGTTTTCACCCTGAAATTTGACAGATTTGCCTCCTTTTACCTCCAGACATGGCTTTGATCCTCCCAGGCACTTGGTGGGTACAGGATTCCCCAATGGGACAACTGCCCCCTGTTGGGAGAATTGTTTTTATACCAGCTGTGATTTTCTTGTGCTCCGACATCTAATTCTAAACACAGTTCTGTCTAATCTATGTCTGGACTTAAGGCGAGTCTGGTTTCCTACAGCAAGCAGGGCGCTTTAACCCCCTGACGAGGAGGACAAGCTGAGGCTTCCCCCATTTTACAACAAAACAACGCTCTGCTCCTCGGCAGCAGGAAACTTCCTCGACGAGCAAACGAGATGAAAGCTTTACACGAGGCAAATAGCGGTCGGGAAGGCTTCTGAAGTCCTGCTACCCTGCTAGCACAGAATAAAGACGGGCTGTCCACCCGCAACAAAAGCCCAACACAACAGGAAATACATCAAAGTGTAACGGAGTCAGGGAAAACCAGCCTATGTGAGATGGTGGCCGCTGAGCAAAACACTGGTGAATTTACAGGTGGCACATGGGTTTATAAAATATGGCTTATTGTGTTTCTCACGTCTCCATAGCGTAACTTTCATTACATTGTGTTTGCACTTTCACCTCTTATGACTTTGCTGCTTAAAGTAATTGCATCAGAAGGTATGAATTCTTACATTAAAGCTGAGAATATTTTGAATCTTTGGGGCAACTTTTTCTGTGGTGCCTGAATTTCAGATACGCTTGCTGACGACAAGCTGCCATTTAATGATGGCTGTGAGGTTGATTTACACTTCATAATGCGTGTTTCTCATTTTAAGAAGCAAATTATTAAAAGTGTATGTGAAAATGTGCTGCATTCAACTCAATTAGGAAATCAGACATTTGATGCATGTTACATTAAGGACTTCCAGCGTAGAGATGATCTCACTGTGAAGGGCCAGTGGTTTACGAGAGAACGGCCTCAGGTAATCAGATTTTGCCATGCACACGAATGTTTATTAAACGGGCTGCACTGAGGTGTAGGAGTCAGAAAGCAGCACATTCCCCGGTTGAAGTGGTGTTTAGGCATGTCAGTAAAGGCTGGTGATAACAATAATAAAAACAAAGCCGATCCCAGTAAGAAAACTTCCCTCGTTTAAACCAAAAACTCGGATCAAGATGAGAGTTTACTACATGAGCTGTTGCTGAATAACCTGCTATATATTCCGCTCAAAGCTTCCCTGCTCTACGTGTCCTCAATCGTTGAGTGGATAAATTCTGCTGAACACTGATGAGCCGTAATCACCATCCATCTGAACGCGTGCAGTGTCATGACTTGGCACTAAGCGTACAAATGCGATTCCGAGTTTTGCGGGCGGCACTCGAGGTCCAACTCTCATGAATAATTTACAGCTGTGTGAATAACGGTGGCAGATAAGGCTTTGAGTAACTGGGTGAGGAGACTCATCAACATTGGGAGTGTGTGTTGAGTAAATCTCATCATTTTACACTTGAAAAATGTGACAAAACGGTGCCGCTGCACGATGAGAATAGCAACAAGCCAATCACCCTCTGCCATTTGTTTTCTTCGCTCCCACACAGCCAAGCAACAACTGACTCATGCCAGTTTGACAGCTTTCTGAAAGCGAGAGAGAAAAACGCCGTTCCACGTTTTAATTTACCATCTCATCTCCCAGCATGCCTGTATTTCTTCCACCTGACTGTGCTCTTTGGTCGGCCCTTGTGCCTAAGCGACCAAATACAGGTCTGGGCTTCCTTTCAGGGGCTCTATTTTCCAGGTGATTGACTCTGAAAAACTAACGTCGTAATCCCCAAATGTTTCCCCCATGTCTGAGGAAAAGGTCGCCATTGTTGAGACCGGGGAGCCCTGCCCGGTTGTGCGTGTCATGCTGGGCATTAGGAGACATGGGAGGGGCAGGAATTTAACAGGTGAACAGATACCTCAGGATCAGGAGGGGCCAGATCTGGCAGAACAAGGCCACATAGTGCCCTTCCAAAATATATCGTCATAATAAATACATGAATTATTGACATATCCATCATTATTCAATACTGACATATAGGTGGTGTATCAGTTGTTGGCTCTAGGTGAACGGACTAATCACTGAACCTGTTTCACTGAACTCATTTCATGGAAGTGATGCATTTCTTCCAGTTTTTCTAAAGACCAAGCTGTTCTTTAAATCACTACTTGACTGCTGAGAAGAATCACATGAATAGAGAAAACCAACAGATCATTAGTCACCACTGCAACTGTTCTGTCAACAAACCCATAGTGACGGATGGATGCTACACTTTGACCAACAGAACAAGCTCATCCGTCTCCATCAATCAACCTCCTCAAAGCCGACTAGACAACCTGTTGAGGACCTGGGAAGCTAAAAACCTTTTTGCATTTTGAACAACCAGAGCAAAAGAGGAGGGAATGTAGAACCGTACAGCGACGCATTGTTTCTTAACACATCAATCAGCTAAGTAAAATTATAACATTATATTGTAACAGTGCAACCAAGTGAATTAATAGTGTGAAGAAGCTCCACTACTCTCTTCTGCGTGCAAGAAACGAGCAGCGGCAGCAGTCCCGTCGTGCTTCATTGCGAGTGGCTGCAGATAAGGACCACCACCCACATTAACGCGCTGGTAATTATTTGGATTTCTGCGAGCAGGTGGTGATGGAGCCAGGAGAGCCTGTGATCAGACTCCAGAGTATCTCCAGATCAACGTCAGGGGCTCCCAGACACACACACACACACACCAAGCACAGCCCCTGCAGTGCTCACTGGGAGCCCCCATATCTTTCCCCACCCATGCATTCATTTACTGATTGCATGCGCTGCTATGAAGGCCAAAGGGCCGGACCACTACTGTAAGCTGCTTTGGGCTGTGGTTCGTACCAGCATAGAAATCAAATGCTTTCTGTCAAAAGGGACCAACAGCATCGATGGAGCAGGACAGGAAATATTAGGAAATGTAACTTTCTTCTACCAATTAAAATGCGTTTGTACTTGCACAAGTTTACAGGGTTTTTTTTACAGCTGATGACACCCGTACGTGACAAATTCATCTCCACCATAATCGTCTCATCGCTTCTCTCGCTCTCTGTTTCTGCTTTTGTACGGAGGTTTCAAGTCATCGCAGATAAGGGGCCGTTTTGCTCACTGTTAATCAGATCGTCCAGATGATCTGCTCCCCTGCAACATGCATAGCTTGGCACAGAGTTTTCCTGTGAGACATTCACCTCCGATCTGATCCGCACTCTACAGGATGGATGGGGGGGGGGGGGGGGGCAGGCGGCTTTGGATGAGTTACTGCCGAAAACACTGAAGTTGTGTGTTGCAGCGTTGAGACAGAGGCAGAACAAAGTCACAGAACAACAGATTTCAATTTCTGTTAAAATAAACTGGAAATGTTTTTTCTAAGACAGGTTTGTATTCATGCATTTAAGACAAAACTTGACTGCAGATTAATGACTGGATATAAATGCACTGGCTCAACAATTATGTCAGTTCAGCTGTAAACTACTGATAAACTGTTGATTTTAAAACAACAGCTGAATAGTTTAGTATTTGTGAGCAGAGGAAGGCTTCAGCTTCCCTGGGATGTATGAAAATGGCTCCTTCAGGGCATCAATCCTCTACCTTGCCTGCAGTCATTAATTAGATCTAATCAACACCGCAGGGAAAAGTTACTGTCAAGACTAATTAGCCCAAATGGAGCCGCTGTAATGGGAAACAAATGAACAACAACAGTTAACCGTAGCAGCCTGCTCCGTGCTTTATGACTCATTCAGTCTCAGCGGAAGCGATTTTTGAAGCAGCGGCACACAGAATTATATTAGCACTTCATTACTGTGGCAGGGAAATGTCTGAGTTACACAAATTGGAATGATTTCAAATGGATTTATATTTGTGGATTTCTTCTTTGTGCTAGTTTTCTCTCGTTCTTGTGACTCACACGTGCAATCGCTACCTGGCTAGTTGTTCTTTGCACCGCACAGGCTTTCCCCTCCAAAGCCTCAGAGGTCATGAGAAATGTTGGCTTAATCCCTTCTTCGTCCCCACACTACTTCTGAGAGTCAAGGCAGGGAGTAGAAAAGAAAAAAAAGGGGACCTTTGTTTCTCCTATAGTGCTGCAAACAAAGGCTGGGACGGGGAAAAGCGTACACACAACACCACCTGCAATTAAGAGCTTAGAGTTTGTCCTCTCAGCACAAAACCTTCTGCGACCAAAGAGGAGAGAGGAAACGTCAGATTAGGTGGGATGTACTACGAGGGTATTAGAAAAACTTGTGAGAATGAAGATGTTTGTCACAGAATATTAATTACAGGATGCTGAAGGACTGTCACCTTATACCCCATGGAAAAGTAATTGTGGAGGATTTGATAACTAGAGGCTATTGATGACAATTAAGCACTTTAATTGTGTTGGAGGTTTGCACCACACTCACACACATTGTGAACGAGCCATTGTTTGTTTGCCCATATGTCGGGTTGAGTAATTAGTGAACGGACATCTGCTGAGGAAGAGAAGGTGTTAAGTTGTCATAAGAAAACACAAACGCAGTGATGACATTTAGGGAAAGGCATCAATAGGTGTCTTCATTTCAAATACAGTCAAATGTGTGGTGCAAAATATTGGACATCGGAAAGTTGTCTCTGCTGAAACGTCTCAGTCAGCTGAACTTCTCTGAAAATGCCAGCTTCATTAAAACCAAATTGGGTCAAATGCACAGAGTGCAAATTAAAATCAGCAAAGGAGATGAGATGATTGTAATTAACATCTCTTCAATCAGGCAGGAGTGTGGGAATTACAGCTTCACGTTTTACACTTAGTGCTGAACTTCGAGGACCTTTCAAAGGCGGTAAGACAAGACTTTAAGGACCTTTTATATTTGATATTCCATAGTTAATAAGCTGGTGCTGAGTGGAAATACAAGGACGCGCATCCGTGTCCTATAAATAAATAGCACTGATGCCTCCTCAAAAGAACTACAGCGCAGCACCGTGTGTGAAGCATCAGCCGCAGGTGGCATTTTCATCGCTGATTTACTGTAGATGATGATCCAGATGCTGAATTAAATGTCTACATCTTGTGGGCTCTAATGGTGCAATTCAGCGTGTGGAGGAAGACGGTTGTTGAAGCCTCCACACATTTTCTCAACCTTATGATTAGAGATAATTACAAAATTCCTCCGTGCATCTTAAATGATAAGGTCAGCTAGTGAAACGCGTATTAACCACCGGTATTAACTGTATTTATCCACACGGATCATGTTGCAAATGACCTTCTTACGTCTCCTCTTATGTCTAAACTGACTGGTTTAGAGACACCTGTTCCCTAAGCACACCGATACACCAGTGCTGTGCCATTTACTCCACGCAATTTTCACTTGTGGCCAATTAAATGCCCACTTTTTTTTAACCCATTGATCCGTCTGTTGCACCCGCAGGACTGAGCGTGTAACAAACTGTACCACACCATCACATCAATCTCCAGCTCTGTGAGAACACGCACGCCACACAGGCCGAGCAGAGTTTTGTTCCGGGGGTCCACGATTGCGTGGCGCCCGGTCCCGGATCATTTATAAAGCCACCATGCTGGTACTGTATCCCAGGAGCAAGCAGACGAGGTCCCATCCTGCAGTGGGTGGCAGAGCCAGCCCCAGCAGAGGCTGTAGGATGTAGGCCAACCCAGGCGTGTAATCCCTCTCTCAGAGCTGGAACGCACCGTCGAAGCAGGAAAATAAATATGGAAGAGTGAACCGCTGAATAGGGGAGATAGGGGAGCAGCTAGAACCAAGGGCCGACGCTTGAGCGTGTGTTTTGTTATTGCACGAGTTGGGACAGTTTAAAAGAATGTTCACGCTTATCTGTAAGACATTCGAAGCATACAGGGAAAAATTATTCATAAGAAAACATTTTCTGCTGATTTAAAATTTAAAAAAAAAATGGGTTGGTGTTCATTCACAAGCCAGAATGGATGTGCGTAAATCCCGGTGTTTACGCGCGCAGGGCTGGTGAGGCGCATTAACACTGCTCGCATTCTGCCTCACGCCGGCGCACGCAATGTGCTTTAGGTCACTCTTTCCTAATTTGGATCAATTATCCCGTTTCCCCTGTGAGAAACAGTGTTTCTCATTCAGCATAATGCTGCGGCCATTCGTCAGCGCCGCGTCGTGGACGCCCGCCTCCTCGCCATCCGCGGACACTTGTTAGTCTGACTGAATGCGAGCTTTCTCTACTGTCTGGGCCTCATTTGAAATTTAAATATTGCCTCATTGCTGAGACTCGATAATATTGACTTTCACTTACTCTCCAGAGAAACTGGGGATATATTTAGGATAGGATTGTATTTTTTTCCCCCTTACAATATGTATCTATCTGGGGCTTCGGCAGACAGTGACGAGCTGTGTCTGACAGAACACACCAGACAAACCGAGGTTTCTTTGCTGTAAGTGTGTCCGCGTTTAAATGTGCAAACCAGTGGCATTAAAGACTCAACACAACACAAAGTTGATGTAAACTTTAAGTATGATAAAAGTGGCAACTCATATGAACTGTAATGCGTTTTGTTATAGTTCAACATGACTCCACTAGATGGAGCACTGCTGCCACTCGCAGCCGGATCCTTTAATATCAACACCTCAGGGCACTGAAGTGATTTATTCAAGCAAACAACGCGCATGTTTGCATGTGCTGTGACTGAAAGGCAAAGTCTGAAATAGGACAAAGTTGAGCCTGCGTCCGAACTCATCTTCTTTCAGAGGTTGGTTCAGGCTGGAGGCAGGTTTGAAGGATTCTGTGTGTGGCGTTCAGATGATGCCACCCATCAATAAGCATTTACAATTTACAAATTTACAGGGTAATATAAAGTTAGTTAGGACGTGTTGCAATGTCACAATCAAATGTGAGCAAACTAGACCAATCGAGTTTATCAGCGCTCATCTGCTCATAAATGATAATCAACACTGCTTTATCACCCGCCTTAGATCTGTTGCTTGTCGTTGTAAATGAGAAATGTTATAGAGACAACCTCCTGAGATTAAATAGACAGAGGCTTCATGCTTAGTTAATTTTGAAATTAGTTTTAATCAACTAATTGTTTTTGCAGTTTTATGATCCAAAGTATCCAAACTTACAACATCCTGCCCTTCTCCACTAGCAGCCAAGCTTTTATTTAGAGAACTGCCTCAATCAACCCTGGACAAAGACAGAATCTCCACTGGCTGCAGATGATCATCATAAATATGGTGAAAGCTGAGGAGGAAGGTGTATATACGTGCATAAAACTACAATAATGGCTCAATTGAAACAAGCTTGTCACAGTGTCAGGTGAACCCAGTAATGAGCCAAAGTACAGCTTGTCTTTATAGACAGCAGTAAAGAGATGGAGAGAGAAGACGTGCCATTCAACAACAGACAGCCATTCTTCTGTCGGATCATTAGCAGGGGGGTAGCAGCGCACGCACATTGTTTCCCACTGTGGACAAACGAACCAGGCCCCACCCACCTGGTTTATCTGCTGAACGTAAAGCAGCCAAAGCACGGGCAGAGCTTCCCACATCAGTTGAAAGAGTTGAAATAGCATAAAGAACTGGTAAAGAAATTGATTTTCATCATAAAATGTCAACTATCTACTAATGTTTTAGTAGGTTTAGCTACATAGCAGTAAATGTGCTGCAGATGCTGGATTTCTCAACACCTACAGAAAGAATTAGTGATAATCTAGACTCCCATGGGAGGCCTCGCTTCTGTTTTCCATTCAGTCTGATGAAATGCAGAATAGAGCTAAGCACCAGCTTGGTCTCACCCATGAAGTCCTGACCTGTTTCAGGTCCCATCTGGAAGGAAAGAGCTCACAGCTGCGGATGAAATACACATACTCCCTAGAAGTACTTACCGTGATTGGACAGGTTTGCTAAGAAAGCAGACAAGAGCTGCGGTTCTGGAAATGCATCCCAGTCTAGGAATCTTTCATTTATTACATAATTTACACGTTACATTACTGTTACATTCCCAAACGGTCTCTCTGCTGAGGCTGTTATGTCAAAGCCACACGTGAATGTTCAGTATTCTCCATTATATCCACAGCATCTCAGAGCATCTTTAAGTGGATTGAGGAAAGCAGCTCGCATGAAGCATTGTGACTCCTATGGGCCGTTATCCAGTGTCACATGCCAAATGCCTACCAGTCTGGACAATACCAGTGTTTTCTAACAAGTCCTAGCTCATTGTAAAACTCACCTGACATTCTGCCAACAGTGCTGCCGTGTTTCACTGGCGCGCCTCGCTGCAGACATCTATTCTAGATGATGTGGACGTCTGCCCGGTCAGAGCGGTCCATAGTCACGTATCGTGGCAAAATCTATCTAATAAATTTATCATGTGCATGTGTGTCATCCTTGCTCCAGAGCTTTTAACCACATGACGCGTTCCTTCGTTAGAAAGCGCTGAAAGTATTTTTCTGGTTCCAGCCATCGTGCTAAGCTAAGCTAATCTCTTCTTGGCTGTGGCCACGTACATTATCCCACAGACGGGAGCGGAGTGTAGCATTAATTGAACAGTGACATCAAGGTCCAAGTGTGAAATTATTCCTTTAATGAGTCTTCGGATTAAACAGCTACTGAGCTTGCATATCAACGGCTCCATCTCCATAACAAGGGTGACTGACTGGGTTTGGATGGTTTTGAACCACGCAACCATGCAACGGTGACATAACATGACAAAAATGCACGCACACTGTTTCAGTTACGCAAAAACATAGCTGAGAGCCCAACTATAAAAAAAACTACTTACTGTGCAGAACTGTATCTAAATCTGATTACAGTCTGCAAACAGAATCAGTCAAAGAATGCACAGTTTATAAAGCTCAAACTGTGCATTGGAACGGTGGGGTCGCTTAACTCTGGTCAAATAGAAAGTTTCCAGCGTAATGTATTTTCTCTTCTGGGTCACCACTCTTGTAACCATGCCAGTTCTAGTTATCACTGTCAAATAGGAAAGCCTTTACAACTCATTGTCATGCCAGGCACAAACAGGGTGACAAAGAAAAGGCCGAGGAAGAGAAAGAGGCCCAGTTGAGTGAATTCCACGAGCAGCCATACAAACAACCCAGAACAGTGCAACAGTGTTTAACTGAGGGGAGTTGCCCTCCGGTTATTTATCAGTGTATCCTCGAGGTCGGGCGGCAATCGGCCTAGATTTGACATAGTCTTTAAATGGCCGCATCAGCAGACAGATAATCAGCGAGATAAAGAAACGCATCTCCCACGCCAGCCCGGGGAGGGAGGGTTAATCAAGGGAGGGGGGGTGTGTGGGGGGGAGTGTATATAAACGCAGACCAGAGGGCACACACAGTCCCACGGGTAGCGCTTCATCACCAGCTGCCTCCAACCCAACCAGCCTACTGCAGCCATGGCGTTTGACGGATCCTGGAAGGTCGACCACAGCGAGAACTACGACAAGTTCATGGAGCAAATGGGTGAGTGTGGCTTTACGGGGACAAGGTGCGTAGCTGTGCTTCAGCACAGTCTGACATGGCTTCACGAACGGCCCACGGCACCATGAAGGGAGTGAGACCTGAACCAGACTTAGTTTTGATGGCAGCAGTCCAGCGACGTATTTCTACATTTCCCTGTTTGGCTTAGGCATAAACGTCATGAAGCGCAAGCTGGCAGAACACGACAACCTGAAGCTGGTCATCGAGCAGAACGGGGACAAATTTCACATCAAAGAGTCCAGCACGTTCCGCACCAAAGACATCGACTTCACCCTGGGTGTCCCCTTTGACTACAGTCTGGCTGATGGCACCGAGGTTTCAGTGAGTACCTGAATGCGGCCGCTCCAGGCAGCAGCATATGTTGCAGTAATTAATAATAACAATTATTTTAAAGACTGACAACAACCTAACAAGTACTACACTGTGCACATGGGAAAAAGTGGAAAAAACGAATGGAAAACAAACAGAGCAGGGGTTAAATACGCAACAGTTACTACTGCAAACTGTTCTGCAGGGTACGTGGGAGCTGGAGGGGGACGTGCTGAAAGGCAAATTCACCAGGAAAGACAACAGCAAGGTCCTGACCACCACTAGAACTCTGGTGGGAGGAGAACTCGTTCAGGTCAGCACCTCGTCGCACTGTAATAGTTAATGCAGCGTTCTTTCAATGAACGTCCGCGTAACGCAAGCCTAACCCGCCTTTGTCTCCTCCCTGCAGACCTACAACTACGAGGGAGTAGACGCTAAGAGGACTTTCAAGAAGCACTAACCTGGAGTCTGAAGTTCAGGTTTTATTTTTGTATAGATGGCACCGTATTGATTAGTTACCTTCTGACAATAAGGCCAAGTCAAGCGTATTCTTCATGGGGACGTGCTTCAGAACTGAACACTGGGGAAAAAAAATAATGGAGCCAAACTCACACACAAACAAAACTAATCTTCACTTAAAAAACAAAAGTGGTCAAACAAGCTAAAAACACTAGACCCCACCGCAAACCACCCTCTGCGAATAACGACGGCACGTTAGTTTTAATGTTTTATGAGTTACAACATGTGCAGCAAAAAAAAAAAAGTAACATAACATCAAAATCAGTTAAGACTTGCAGCTACTAAAATCTGGGTGACTCAGCCTTTTTCGTCTCTCCAGCAGCAGAGACTGACTTTACTTTTTGTTGCCTCCGCACTTGACTATTTCAATAGAAGCAGCTTAAATCAGAACAATACTAAACCCACACAACATGAAATGTTAGATTTTGTTAAGAGTCTTTAACCATTTGAGAAATAAATTCTTTTGCACTAATGTTTTTTTTTATATTATAAAGACTGTAACAATAAATCAACTTAACATCTTCTCTGAGTCTAAGACTGGTTTTATTCTTAAGATGATCTGGTAAAAGGTGTTTGCATCTGTTTGGAGATTCACTAATGAACTATGAAAGTCTAATGGGACTGGAGTTGTGACTACAGTTATCACACCATGGTTAAGTACAAAGATGGCATCTCTGTGATGTAACATAACGACATGAAACGATCATCCTGTGGTTATAAGAAGGCCTGACATAGTATCACATCATCGCACTGACTCAAAACCTCGAGTCTGTTCCCGGAGGCAGCGTCATGTGTCTGAACAGCCACCAGTGAAATAAAGGTTTCTCACAGGACGGAGGCAGCTGTGACCTGCTGTGGATAATGGCTCATTCAGCTCCGTGCTCAAGCTGCCGCTGTTTGCTTTTCAGAGGGTTGAAATGCACTGAGCATCTCCGGACACCAGGGGGCGACCTGAGCCAACGCGAACGCTCGCGTCTTCGCTTAACAGGATGACGTCACCGACAAGCACGTTTCTATACAAGCTTTGTTTTCGTTTTTAACTTTTTCTAGTTCGATTGCTATTGAAAAGTTTACAATCAATTAGTTTACAAACACCCAATTTGTTTTTTTAAACGTTTGCTGTCTGAACTGAGGCTTTAATTATTTCCACGCTTTAAAACATTAAAACCACGCTGGTTTCTGCTTTGCTTCATTAATGTAATTAAAAAATGTACATCAAAAATATCCAGAGATCATCCACAGCAGCAAGTTTCCCCAGTGAGCCCTGAGTAGCACCTTTTTAACGGATGTAAATTCCCAGCATGCACTGGGCTAATTTGGCAGCGGCAGACCTGCGACTGTCTGCGAGCAGGTTTGGTTTCAGGGTGAATTGCTCTGCCGCGACTCTCTTCGGCTGTAGCTGCGTCCAGGTGTTAGCGTTGATGCTGAGGGATGCTGTAACATCTCTCTGCGCCCACATGGTCGCGCTGTGGGGCTTCCTATTTGTGGGTACGGGCCCTGCGTCATTCTATGACGTCATCCTCCGTTCAGCGATCGTATGACACACTGTGTCATTTCGTACGTGCACACCTGCGTGATCGTCGCATTTCAACTCAAATGATTAAAACATCCCATTGTAGTCACCAGCAACACGGCCGCAGAGAGAAACGGGAACCAGGGTTGACCTTGCTTGGATTACTGTGACACCCACGCAGGGGCCCACCCAGGGGAGGAGGTGGGAAGCTGTGGATGGGATAGGAGTGAGGAGGAGGAGGTGGACAAAGAGTGAGAGCGCAGAAAGGACAGTGCAGGAAAGCAAAAAAGAAAGAAGAAGACCAAAAAAAAAAAAAACCCCTCCTAACACTCCCCTGAACCCCCTGCTGCGAAATCACATTCTCTGACTCACTCTGAAGTCGTCAGCTTATCCGAACGAGTAACAATCACAAAAGACACCAGCAGCGCGGCGGGGAGTGTCAGGGCTTTTGGTTGGACCGTGTTTCCAAGAAATAACAAGCCCCCTTTCAGCCAAACACCGTTCAGCTCAGTTCAGTGACTCCGCAGACACCGTCCAGGAAGCTGAACAACGAGTCACCACTTAGTGCATGATGGCTGCTGCATCTCTCGAGAGCTGGCAGTTATTTAGGACTAACGCCACTGCACGTGTTCAGGCCTTTACGGAGGATTTTTTCTTAGCAGCCTGGTGACTTTGCGTAGTTAAACCTCTCCAGATTACACCAGTATCTACATTTATGAGGAAGCAAGTGCAGGGTTTGAAAGTTACTCATCTCACACTGTATGTGTTTCATCTTTAGTGTGTTCAGGCAGAAAAGTCCCCAGAGGGTGTGAGAGCAACATTTAAGGATTCCAGGAGCTGGTGAGGGGGAGGGAGGGTTGCTTCTTTGAATGTATAGTTAGCATAATCTTATTAAATATGAAATGAATACAGTAAATACAATACCATCCATTTCTATTGGATTTTCTCAATCTACATATGTGTATTTGCCATTTCTCAGTTATTGATTATGGAACCGTCTCACTCCCCTGGTGAGAGGCAGGAGTGAAGTTCTGCCGTAACCCATAAAGGGGCTGCTAGTAGGCACCTCTGTCCCGTTCCTCCTTCCTGCCTCGGGCCTCCTGTCTTAATCCAATCTCTGATCGTCGCTCTGACATCATTACTACATGCGTATTTCCACTGTGCTCGACTGTGTTTTGTGCTTGGGGGTAATAGCAACGAGCAGCGGGTTATTGTCGTAATACTATTCCACCTCTGTTATTTATCTGTTCTTTAATATTTTGACTTCACCACATGCCGACATACATACCTTCCACATTAAACTACTTATTTTAATTGAACTTTTTGACCACTCAGTTGCAGTGAAAGTGCAGAAACCCTTCAGTAAAGACACAAATGTGACGGACGGGAAAGAGACACCTCTTTAATGGATTTGTCAAAGTCAGTAACGCCATTACAAAGTGTTGCCAGCTGGGCGTATGCGCGTATGCAGCGAGATGGATATCTTCCTCTGGCTGCGCACACCTGCACAAACACTTTTATCCTCCACTTTACTCTGTGCTGACACCCTGTGTGAGAACCCCCAGGCACGGACGAGCGTGTGTGTGCCACCTGGCGTGACTGAGCAGACAGAGGAGAGCGGAGACAACTACAGAAACTAGATTGGCTGTGGCCTCTGTCTCAGGAGTAGCCGGCCCCTGGGTTAGGTGGGCTATTCTTACAGAGGGCAGGGAGAGGTCTCCGGCTCCCCTGGTACACAAACCATTTTATAGGATCCCACGTTGTGTTTTGGAGGCATCCTGGGAATGTGTGGGAGGTGTTAACCAGTGACAAGTGTGACAGAAGAAAAGGAAATGAACTTCAGGGATGTGGATTTTATGTGGACAAGAGGTGGTTAAGAGATGACGAGGGGCGGGCCACAAGCATTTTGGAAGGTTACAGTTACAGTTACACTGCAGTTTAGTCAAGTCAGTCTCACTGGAATATAATATAATATAATACAATATAATATTCTGGAACATATACTGTACTAAAAGGCGCAATTGGTTTGTGGAAGTGCAAAATGTGTCAAAACATGAAAGACTTGCCAGTTTCCAAGCCTTTGATGCAAGTTTCAGTTGGCTATGTCCAAAGCTCTGTGCAGCGAAGAGATCTAATGATATCAAATGATTAGTTCACAGAAACGCCACGATTAATACGACTAATACGTCCGTTAAGGTGCCAGAAACATGGCGCATCTCAGATTTTACAGTCAGAACGCAAATGTTTTTCTCTGACGTCTCTCCGACTTCCTCGTACTTTTGTTTGAAATCAGAACTTGTTTTACATAAGCTTATCCTCCATGCTTACTGTGTGCCTTGATTAAACTAAAAAATTCAAAACTGAATCAAAAACGTAAACACGACAACAAGGATGACGTCAATCTTTAATGGCAGATGGCCTGAAATGTCTTCATTTAACATTTTCATAAAAACTTCTCATGTTGATCTTTTTTTCTTCTTTTTTTTGGTTTCAAACAAAGAGCCTCTGCAATTCACTGAAATAGTTTCTCCTTACAGCGGATAAGTACGTACATTTCAACTGTACTCTATGCGTTAAGAAAACAAAAAGAACACACATGCCGTGAACATGCACAGAGCACACAGGTACACACAATATACTGAAACAAGAAAAGGAGTCTTCTGCGCTGACAAATACGAGGGAGGGTTCATCATATTTAACTTCCAGGAACACCTGTACCGTACTGCTGGCAAAACACACGAACATCCATTCGTTCAAAGAGCATGTTCTCTGAATTTCACAGTGAATTATGCAGGTAAAACAGTATCAATTTACCAAACACAGTATGTTCCAATCAGTCAGATATAAACATGAACAGAAGCTCTAGAAAAATTACCAAAGGAATATACAGTTAAACTTACAATAATACTTACAATGAATTATACGATGAGCATCTTCTAGGAAGTTTAAAAACGGTAATACCCATAAAAACACACACACAGACACACCTTATAAATACTTGATCTAATAAATTTGATGCCACACTTGGCTTTAAAAATATTTGTAAAAGCAAAAACTGCTTCAGAAAATTGGTTGATATGATGCATATTATTATTATTAATATTATTCATTACAAACACTGACTATATGTTTGAACCGATCCAATATGATTGTACACACAAACTTACATGATTGTTGTTTTCGTATTTCAGTTTTTGACATCACCTCACAGTGAAACGTGACTTCGCCTCATAAGAATAGAACAAGAATTGTCTTTTTTAAAATACAAATATGACATGAATGAGAATTTTGGCAGCAAAATGTCACAGAAATATGATCACTTGATGATATGTCTACAGCAAAGACGTTATTGCAGGCCAAGGATACACAGGATTACAAAAGGCTTGTTTCTCTCTCCACGCGCCGATCACTAGTATGTGAAATCTAAATTTACAAAAGCAGGTTAAATCACGCCGCTGCCTAAAAATAGACAAGAGAGACAAATTGCTTAAAGTGAGTATCCTTTCAGATGCAGAGTGGCTCTTTGGAGTGACACCAAAAGAGACATGCAGCAAAAAAATGTCATACTTCATAAGAAATCAGATTGAGGGACTACAAAGCAGTCAAAAAACAGAATAACTCCACTAGCCTAGATGCCTCTCCAGTGTAAAAAGACGCTTTTGGTCTTTTGTTTCTCTATACTGTGCTGCTGTCCTCCTGCTACACAGTGGAGGAGTGGGCTCCTAATTATAGCAGGGCTCAGGCTGCTCTGTATTGCAGTCACTGTGGTCACTGTACCTTCACCAGCGATGGCTTATTCCTGTCAGCGCCTCTGTTTTAACACATCTGATTACATCAAAGTGAAAAAAAAAATCACGTGCTGGATCAAGTGTGTTTTTGCCACTTGGGGTTAACCCAGACTGCTCAGTTGAACCGAAGCAAATCAGGCACACGGTTCCTACGTTTGCTGCACTTGTTAAAGACGCCGCAGACACATGAGCGAACCTAAATCCACACAGTATGTAGAAAAGACAGGCGCAAGCCTACGAGACTGCTTTGGTTTAGCAGAGCAAGTCGCCATCCTATAATGGCACCAAACGCAAAGGGCAAAAGTGGTAATAACAATAACTAGAACATATGAAAGCTCCTCACACACTTCAACACAACTTAAAGCAATCAAACAGAACCATTTCAAACATTGTTTTGATTACAAAAATACCTTTTTGTATTTCTTTAAAATATCTAAAAATGTACAGCATTGTTTTTTTTCCTCCTTTTTTTTTGCAAAGTCATGCTTCAACATGTATTTCATGATCATAATAACATTAATATGAATGATATACAGAATCGTTATAATTAGAGTCATATAATAACATTATCCAGCAGCGCTTAAGCTGCACTTCCACACGCCGGGCCACGCATTTGCACTCCTTTGCTCGGTGTCTTTAAGCTTGCATGTACAGGATGCAGAGCAAGAGTTAGACAGGCGACGCACTCAGCTGGCAAACACAGTGCGTGGGGTGCGTGTCTTTGTCGTGCACGCCCAGTACCTTTCACAGACGCATCACAGGAGATGAAGCCCAAGCGCTGCTGGTAACTCTTGAGTATGTAACAGTATAAAAAAAAAAGGAGTTGGGAGGCCTATTGGGGGGGGGGGGGGGGGGGGGGGGGCTTGATGTGTGATGGAGGCTGGGGTTTAGTGTGTCCTTAGGCCCATGAGACTGTTGCTGCTGCCTGAGAGAGATAGAGAGAGGAAAGGGGGATGCAAAGAACAGGTGTGAGGTTGCCATGGTCACCGCATATGAACTTTGTAGCACAATGAAAACACAGGGGATCTTAAAACTACACACGCAGAGGAGGATGCTGTGGTGTAAGCACGCTAACATACACAGCATCTTGTTTTCTCCTTGTTCTCCCTCCTGATGCCAGCGCCACACATGCAGCAAACGTCTAATAGCGCGATAGAGGGTTTGTTTTCAAAACCGAACCAAACACAGATGAATGCTGACACGCTGTCAATACAGCTCGGTGAAGTTGTGCTCATTCCAGCAGAAGTCTTTGGCAGCGCGACTCTGTCTCTCCACAAATCTGCACTTTCAAATTCGACTCCAGCGCCAGGAGGGAGACCAGCTCCGCTTTCGGTGGCAAGGTGAGATTTGCACCTTCTGTCCTCGCCTGTTGGGATCAATGCTTGTGAAGTCTGAGCTGTGAACTCACCGACGGTGCGCTGCTCCAGAGTGCGGGAGCCACGTCAGTCCTCCTGGTTTTCGAATTGGACACGAGAGGCAATCAGCAACGCCCGTCACAGCCGGCCACGGCCCCCATCACACATCAGGAACCTGAAGGAGGCAGAGAGACGGCGTACTGAGCGCGCAGGTGGTGCGTTTCCGTTGAAGGCACTTTTAAAAGATGCTGACGCAGGCTTATGATAAATCTGAGGCTATTGTTTGAGCTTGTCTGATTCTGTATGCAGCTACTGCATATTTATGATTTTTTTACTTTATGCTCATAAGGCTTAAAAACAGGCAAGACACTGTCTCAGTATCCAAGAAAGAACTGAGACAAGACACAATCTCAGCAGAGTTTGGGATGTTTGGCATGCTCCACTTGTTCAGAACTGCTTTTATTAAGTTGGTGGCAGCTTAAAACAAAAGAAATATCCAAAACCAGTTTATTGTTTTATGTTGTGATATATCCATGTGGTATGTGTGAATGTGGTTACTGTGACTTAAGGCACGTTTTCTGATATTAAATAAGATAATGAAAGCAGTTTTGGTTGGTTAGTGCTAAATAAGGACGTCTTATGTTCTGCAACATAAAGAAAAAGGAAAGATATGAATCATAAGAGAATTATGGAAAGCGGAACAGAGACTATAAGCCTGTTTGTAAATGCAGGCCAGGTCTGTTATTGAAGTGAGAACAGAGTTAAGTCCAACAGAGGCGACTATAGATGGTGACCCACCAGCTGATTTACTGACTGACTTTAAGAATCCAGCATCTACGCGACGGCTGGATGAATAACCACTGTGGTAGTATTGTGCTAACCCTCTGGAGCAGCACCCATGTACACACACACACACACACACTACAATGATGCACCGCAGACTTGATTATTAGGATCTAAGTTGACCTTGTCCAACGAGATTTGGTCATTATACATCAGAAGGACAACAGACATTGACTAAAGTGATCACTAACTAAACAAACACAGCAGACCCTGAAAGACATTTCATTTTTGGTTAAACTGCCCAATTTAGTTCTTAGTAAATCTAATGTAATATGCATTGTTGTTTATGTACAAGGCAAATTAAAGTTCAATTTGTCAAACTCACTGATTGCCGAGCTAAACACTCGGCTACTCCCGAACCTAGAGCGAGACGTGCTTACTAAGAGTGGGTCACATTGACACTTATGTTAAACTCCTGCCTAACAACCGCGTCTCCTGTGATCCCTCTGCACCACAACTCCACTGTCCCCCACCAAGAACTCCCACCACCAGCAGGCCAGGGACAAAGGTCGACCCTCCAACCCTACTCACCCGTCTCCAGATGTATCTCCAGAAACAGACATCTTTTGGCTTTGAACAATAAACAATTAGTAAACTAAACATGACCTAAGGTGAAGGAAGCAGAGAGACAGATAGTTGCAGGCAAGATTGGAAACAAGTTGGGAACTGTTTCCCGTGTTTTTGCAGGGGCACGGCTGGCCTAGCTAATGCCCTGTTGCGCGTTCAGCCAAGGATGAGGGAATCGATGCTTTGTACCGTCGCTCGGCTGAGCTGATGCGACGCATACTTCCAGACCAGCGTATTTGTTCTGGCTGAGACACCAAGGTTAAAGACTGGGTTGATCATTGAACATGTCTGTGCAGGTTAGGAAAAAGGTTTAGTGATATGCAGGCTTAATGTGTTACATCCAATAACTCAGCCCAGGCGCATAATACGAGATTGGTAAACAAGTGGCGTTTGAGAATGTGGCTCGATTTCTCATCAGTGCGTGCACCGATTGTGTTTCCGTTTCAACGAGGCTTCGCAGAGCAAACGTCCCCGACTATGTCGTCAGTGAACACACACAAAAAAAAAAGAGTTAACGTTTAGCACTTCTACTTTACACTTTACTGCCATGTAAATGGAAACAAGCTCTCTGTGTTAGAAACCAGTGTCATCACAGGCAGATTTTTGATTCATTTGTAATTAGATATAATTAGAATACTTAGTGATTAATAAATCATTTATTATTGCTTCAGATATCATTTCCATGCCATTGGGGAGAACAACTCTGAGATACAGGTCATCATACCATCAGCTACTGTTTGTTTATATATGTAATTCATTGTTTGCAAGAGACGTGAGAAAATATTGGTTGGAAATTATTATTAGCCAATAGTATACAAAATATATAATATAATAAATCAATTACTTAACAAATTACACAATTACAGTTTAGTCATTTTGTCGTACTATAGATAGATTGGATACATTTGTCTGGATTTGGGACTATTGGTCAGTAAAAATAAGGCCTAAACTTCAGGTTTAGTGTGAACCAGTGTGAAGATACATTTTCACACGTTAAGAAAGAACAACAACTACATACTGTAGCGCCATGGGCTGAATTCCACCGTGTACGCAAGCGGACTAGCAAAGACAACCGTGCGGACCTTTAAGATCGCTACCTGTGCAGCTTGGTCATGAAAAGCTCCCCCATGTGAAGCCCCTTTAATCCGCAGTAAAGCCTTTAGGCCCTGGCTGTGTTTCTCACATACCAGCAATAGCAGCTAGAGCTGGGTGGTGATGAATGCAGCTGCTGACATGTATCTAGCTCCTTAGATCTAGTGCATGGACGGGGCCACGGTCTGGCTACAGTATACTGTGTGCCTGTGTGTTATGTCCGAAATAAAGGAAAGAAAATCCCTCTTCCAGATAAGAAGGGGCCCCTGCTGGCCCTCAGCCCTCCGGCGGGAGCTAGTCCCACATGGCACTGGAACCACTGGTTAATACAGGTGCCTCTACAAGACATACACAAATAAGCATGATGGGAGTGGACACACAACACTGCCCATTTTGTCAGATGGAAAATCCGGATTACGTTTCTCTCCAGTTCACCAGGCCTTCGTGTCCACTATTGGCTTGGCTTTGGACATGGCTCTGTGCTGGAGCATAAATGTCAAATTTAATTCAGCTTCACAAACATTCAGATGAATGAGTAGTATGAGCCTCCAGGGGATTTACGCTAACAACAACTCAGAGTACAGTAGGTTTGAAAAGTCAACTACATGTGCCTGTTCCAACCTGCAGGATGTGGCGTTGAAGTAAGTGAAGGTTTCCCTTCGCCAGGCAGGACGGCAGGTGATTAGGACACCTCATCATCAGTCACGAATCTGAACGCTCCCCCACTTTCAGCTGTTCACACACACACACACACACACACACACACACGTCTCCCATGGTTACACTTCCTAACACAATCCACATACTTGGACTGTGAGTGGTCCCCATCTGTTAGATGCCAAGACAACCACTGACCAACCTCAAGCCTCTCATGACTGCAGAGCTGGAAGCTTGACTGAATTCCCATTATGAAGGTTTACAGTCGCTTCGCCACAGCCCTGAGCAACAACGCGCTCTCTCTTCGTGTCAACGCACACAGCCCGCCGCCAGCAGACAGATGGCGCAACACGTACAGCCTCTGCCTCTAACCTCAGTCAAGTTTATTCTTGTTGTTGCTGCTAGTATTGTTACACAAGCGCTGAGTTTCGCGGCGTGCGTTGCGCAAATAATTAAAACAGTTGTTGCCGTTCGCATCGTGACACATGTAAGCGTGTTTCCAACGTGACGGCGTCTGGCTAACAGGCCAAGAAAAGCTGAGAAACACCAGGTTTGCGACAGCTGCAACATATCAGGGCTGAAAACAAAGCAAACAAAGGTTAACTCAACACGGACAGTTCACTGCAGGAAATGACAGGAATTTCTTTTTAAATCATTGTTCTAAGTCCGAGTCATGAGGATTATTATTATTAGAGAGCAGCCAGAAACTGTTTTTTGTTAGTTCTGCCTTAGTTATCTGGCAGGAAACACAGTCTGACGTGGTGGAAAAACTAAATTATTACTTCAGATGAATGTTGTAGATATGCATGTGCATCGATGTTTGTACAGCCATCGTGTTCATTATTTGTCAATAGAAGCAAATTGTCCACAAGTTGTGAATAATTTGTTCAACTAATCCACAGACCTTGGAGTTTCCCCAGGGTGCAGCGTTCCCAGCGAGGTCTGTGGTTTTGCAATATAAGAGACTTTTTTTTTTTAAATGCTGCGACTACCACAAACAAAATTCCTTTCATTTTACCACCATGGTGGCGCAGCAGCGAAAGGCTCACAGAACCGGGTCGACTACATCAGGACGAAGCAGATGAGTAGAGAAAACGTTTCTTCGTGATTCAGATCGGTTTTCGGCATGTACGTAAGTTGAGTGTATATCTGCTGCAGTAGCTTGTAATCATCACAGTGTTTCGACCCGGATGTCTCAGCTTCACCCTCCACTGTGAACCGGATGTGGGGATGTTGTTGTTTCAGCGAGCGGCTAATATCCACTGGGGCAGCCTGACCAGCCAAATCACTTCCTCCTGGCTTGATAGAGCAATAATTACTTCCGCCTAAGCCCCTCCCTCCTCCACTCCCTTCCCTTTACCCCACAACAGACCAACAAATAAACAAACAAATAAACAAACACTGAGTTACTCCAACACGCAGTAGACGTCTAGAATGCAGAGGAGCCAGCAGGGACAACGGAGGACTAGCAGCAATCAGCCGCCTGATGAACGTTTGCCTCCACCACCGCCGCCCTCCCACCCACTCGCCACGACTCCCTAAGGGGTCAAAGGAACATGTTTCTTCCTGTCCCAAGACGTTAGAGGAAGGGTAGTGGTGACAGTGTGACTGGCGCCGAGCACACACACGCAGGCGAGCTGGGGATTTGTTGTGCTTTGTGGTCTTGTTTTCTTTCTCTCTCCGTGCGCAACAGCATTCAGTTCGTCTGGACCAGAGCAGCGCACGTGCACGCGACTCCGTACGAGGGCCCACTTTCCTTCTGTGCTGTCTGCGGCACCGCCAAAATTAATCCATGTGTGACTTCTTTTGAATATAGCTCCATGCTAATGACTTTTTAATAAAGAGTCATAGAAACACTCTTCATTGCAGCAGTACCCACACACCTCAGCAGCTCACGTTTGCACATCCTTCTGAGTTTCTACGCCAAAGCCTTTATAATTCTCCACCGTGCACTTTCCCATAATGCAAAAATGCCAAAAAACACTTTCTAAATTAAAAATGTATTTCATCCTGCCACAGTTTGACAAAATGACAAACATACCCTAATATCTGCTGTACAGTACCAACGCTATTACAGGATAATATTCAGTGTTTATTGTGGAACTGTTATATGTGGAACCATAACAAACTTTCCCTGAAGACTAATAAATATCAGGAAGAACCAATAACTTCTCATCCTGCACAGAAACTACTCAGTGTGTATCATCTGAAACCACATTTACTTACCTTAATTGACTTTCAGTGCAAAACAAAATATATAATAATTTGTTTTTCTGGCTTTGGGTTTCTCTGATCAATATTTTAAGAGTACGGAATAATGTGAAAGGACCCCTTGCTATTAACAAATCCACCGAGCATTATCCCCAGACCCCTCAGCTCTTCCTGGCATTTTAACCTCTCAGTGCTTGAGTGACTTTCACCACTGGTTATAATAAAATCACCGATCAAAGCAGCTGACATTAGCATTTTAGAGGAATTTGCTGAGCTCTACACCATCTGTTTAGTTAAAACACTGGCATCGGAGCTTGTTGCCTATTCTGTTTGACTCGCTGCCTTTGATGCCGGAGATCAAGAGTCACATCAATGGCACAAGTCAACCTGGTGTATTCTGTGAACCTGACTGGGGGAAATTTAAATTGCACCTTTCATGTCTGATGATGATATGTGAGAAGTGGCCACAGGTTCTTTGACCCACTGGGTTTCACTCTCCCACATTAATTCAAACGGGCTAACAGGTTAACAAGTGTTGTTCAAAGTCAGAGCGGAAGGATTTTTTTCACGCTGCGTTTGAGGGCATAAAGAGGACGCGTGCTTGACGCGGACACCATCTGCGCCAAGTACCACCTTGTGATATTCTCGATTCATGTTTAGGAATATCTCTGCGCCTGTTTAGACTACGTGTCATAATATTTACTAGTACTTTCCAGGCAGAATTCGACGTACACTTCATTGTCACAGCAGGACGAGGGGTTGAGTGTGTGTTTGTGTTGTTACTCACACATACTTCAGCAGAACTGCCTGGACTTCCATCCCTGAGGAGTTCCATCTGCAGGTGGGAGCCAGCGAATCTAAACACATACAGTCACACAAATATATACAGGATTCATATTTATACTAACCTATTAGGCCAAGATCACTAAGTCAAAGTTACTGCTGCCACTATTGTTGTTTTAACCTCGTAATCTGAAGGAACGAAGACATTTTGACACTCAACTCACTTGTTAAATCTATACAAAGGTTGTGCAGTAAAAGAAACAATATTTCAGACTAACTAAATATGTCCAACAGATGCAGTGGAGCAAAGGGTGTTTCCCGTCACGGCTGTTGATCTTTTATTATACAGTAACTTAAATACGCAGTGTGCATGATGTATTAAGAGAAATTAAATATAGTACTCAAAAATATGTTACCAGTAGCAGTAGTAAGTGTTTTTAGGTGCAGTGAGGACTGAGGGATCTCACCCCTCTTTGTTGTTAGATCTGTCCTTTCACTAAATGCGATTATTTCTCACGTGACGTTTACTCGACCGTTGAAACACGGCTGTCTTACCGATATAAAGGTTACAGTCGAACAGTGTACTCTCTGTTTCTCCGTAGCTGTACAGCAAAAGACCATCTATTATTAACGGTCACATGTTTTTAAGATAACCCGCACAATAATCTATTTGTATAAAAATGCCACACGACTACAGGAAATACTGTTCTATGAGCATTTTGTACGCTCACTGGTAAGGATGATGGTAGCGTACTAATCAGAGAACAAAGGAGCCGCGCTCACGTTTATCATTTAGTCTCCAGTGTATTAAGAAATGTTTCTCACAACAGCATGAGTTACAGATCAGAAGACGCTACCCACCCCCTCACCGCTGGAACCACAAAGCCAGATTGTCTTTGTGTGTCAGTTTGTGCTCACATATCTGATGCATATGGGAAAATGCCAGCTAGGCACATTCAACGTTCGCTCATTTCCTATTCTGACATCATCTAAGCCTCAGCGTCTTTGCTGGAGGCCTTTATACTAAAATAACCTTAGTTTCTGCATTATATATGGAAATACACTCCATATACTCCCCAGCAGAGATGAAAGACAAAACTAGACACTTATATACTGTAACATTTCGACCCCAAGATACTGAAGTACTGTGGGATTAATGCAAGCTGGAAAACCCAACGAGCAAACGAGAATTCAGACAGAATACTTTTAATACTGCGATTTTATCAGGGTCAGTCAGAATCAAATAAGCGTCAAGAGGGGAATTTTCAGAACTCAATAATGAACGGGTATGTGAACTCACAGGCGAGCTGTGCGGATTAAAACAACTCGATAAACTGGATCGTGGTTGATAGAGAAAAGGGATTTAATTAAACGAGCCAGCGATGACGCAAACCTTTTAAAATGGTGGCACCTCGGTTCTGCTCAGAATCAGTTCTTTCAGCTTCTGTTGTATCAAACCTACGGGTTGGATTTGTTAGGACGGGTATTTTTCGGGGAGTCCAGCTGTTTCAGGTGTTCAAGTCTGCAAGTGCAATTTACAGATTTGGTGAGCAGCGAGAGTTTAGTTTAGTTTAGTTCGATTCCTGGAAGTGGGATCTGGTAGCAGCTTCTCTCAAGAGAGGGGTAAAACAGCATTACTTATCTGCAAAGACGGACTACGCCCTCCAAATTAAATATTTATACAGTGGCTAATTTCACTATCAAACAAACTGAATTAGCTCAAATTCCTGATTCACTTCCTGCTTTCGTGGTGTCCTGCCACAGCAAATGAACATGACTGACCAGCATTTAGAAATCGTGGCTCATGAAAATCTGGGTAAACTGCTTAGTATAAAAACAGTGGACGTGATGTGTGTAGCTGCATTTGATGACACTGTTACGTTTTCTTTTCTTGTAAACCAGACAATGACAGTGGCGGGTGCTCTGACGGAGCAGACAGGGCTTGACGGTGGCAGCGGTTTGTGAAATGGTCTCAGGAGGCGGCGGAGGCGGGGGCGGTTGGGTTCGGCAGGTTACCTGAGCGTGGAGCGAGGAGGGGTAGGTGAAAGCAGGTGGGAGGGCCGGCGACAGCTCCGCCGGGTACAGCGGGTATGACGCCCACACGTCTGGGCTGCTGGGGTATAGAGCAGGCACTGTGAGCTCATCTGTGGAAAGAAGAAGAGGAGGAGCGGCGTGAGGAGAGTGGCCAGTGGATGGGGTGGGTGGCTAGAGAGACAGGGTGGAGGTGACGGCGCTGGTAATGGTCGTGGAGGTGCACTATGGGTGAGTGGAAATCTGAAGTCGTTTCCTTCTGAATGGCAGCTCTCAGTAACAATAAAGTTCACACTAAAACGAGCATCTCTGTGCTGATTTTTCAAAGCCAACAACATCCAAAGCTAAACAGAGAAACTACAGGTGAAACATGCAGGGTTTAGCGTAATAAACACGTGTGAATGCAGGATTTTGTGAAAATTACGTTTTGACTGAACATGGTCATTAGATTAGAGAAGCTGCGGAAGAGGCCACTTTAGCCGACGCTACGTATGTAAACTACTACTGCAAACGTTGATGGTAAATCCTTCGTTATTGTAAAACTGAGCGAAGCAGCTATGAGGTTTACTGTTAAGCTGACGTACCAGAGGAGAAGCTTATAGGAAACTTAAATGTCAGATATTGATTTGGTCACTGAGTCAAGTGTAAAGTCACTGAAATAAGAGCGTAGTGCATGGGTGCAGAGACAGGTCAGGACCGTGCGGACTGTTACAGAGGGGGTAAACAAACGAAACAACACCTCAGCGGAGAAATATCAGATAGCCGCACGGATTTGAGGAGTGTTTTCCCTCTGCTCTCTGGGTGTCCCGCTTACACTTTATCAAAGCATGAATCAGAATAACGGCAGATTTAAACATCTCCTATCGGGAAATGACAGCAATTTCTCTCCTGGTGATTACGTCATGGTTTCATTAATCGTTTCCTTCCATTTTCCACTGGGGCCCCAAGTACACACCCTCTCTCTGGTTTAAAAAAAAAACGGGAAAAAAAAGAGAGAGAGAGATCCAAGATAAGAGCAGTTTGGTCATTCAGCAAGAATGTACAACCACAGCTGGCTTATGTTCAACTATCAATGGCTGATTCCTGCAGACTATTCAAACCACTGGAACATTTTAACTCAATGGCACAAAGGGTACAGAGCTGTAAATGCCATACGCACCTAGTGTTCAGAAAGGGTCGGGTCCAAATTATCTGACTAACGTCTAACAAACGAGAACATAGCGCTTATGAATCATTAACGTAACAGTGGGCTTGTGTTGCTGAGGGGAAGCGCTATCAAATTAACCCGTAACCCACAACAGCAGCATTCGATTTTAAAGAAAGGCGGAGAAAAACATGACTCGTTGAGGAAGAGAATCAGTCGAAAGGCAAAAAATAAATAAACCTACCGTACTTTTAAGTAAAACGCAGTGAAGCCACCGCTGAAACGCAAACACTCATCTACTCCTTACAAGCTACCTCCCACAAGGAAACAGCTGTCCAGTCACCTCAAGCAACAGGAAGTCAGCGTCAAAGCGAAGCAGCCGAGCAGACAGACAACAAGACAAAGCTCGCAGACAGACAGACGAAAGGTTGGAGTACTCACATGGGTCTCTGCTAATGAACTGTGGCCCAGGGCTCTGCTGGGACGGAGGGGGGTTGGGGGTGCCAACCAGCTTGTTCTTGGCCATCTTGGTGTTGGCCTTGGCGAACTCCAGCCGCAGGGTCTGAGGGATCTCTGGGTCAAACCGCACCCCCTCGTATCACAAAGGAAATGGACGTGAATGAACGGCTTTGTGGAAAGTGTATTGTTTGAATAGTTTGATTAGCTGGTAATTTATCAAAACCAAAACAGAGATAATAATCACTGTCGATTTCCATTTCATTTTCATGACAGAAAACTTTTTTTTTTCCTGTTTGAGGCCTTCGAGCTCGCTGGAAACGGCTGACTGTGGATTATACTCTTATTCTGGTTCGGGTGACACTCGCGACTGAAAGTCAGAACCTGTTGACACAAACCTGGCTAGCGGCTCATTTGCACCACAGGCAGGCGAAGCCACAATGCCCTCGCTATGCTCCCCACTGAACCCTCTTACTGTAATGTAATACCGCGACATCGAATCCCCCATTTGCATCACATACACAAAGCATCACAGCTTCAAGTGAGACATACCGATGTTAAAAGTCATAGCTTGTGGCTCATGACAAGCCAAATACAGATGTTTTTTTTCTCTCTCATGTTGATATAATACAAAACTTTACATCCACAGTCAGCTAAATTCTTCTTCTTCTCAATTACTTCTGCCCAAAGAACTAAGAGGAATGTGAGATAAACAAAAAGGCTTCCAAAAGCAAAGCTGTTTGCTCGGGATCAACAAGCCAAGGAAGAATTTCACCAGCGACTTTAACCTCATTTGGTCGTCTGCAAAGACGTGCAAAAAAAAAAAAACACACAGGAGGTCAAATCAGCGGTGGAGTAAAACAATCAGGAGTGAAGTTCTCTGCAGCAAACGCGGGGAGGATGGGTTTCTCCGCTCGGCCCTGCAAGCTCAGGCAAAAGCTGGGCTGAAACAAGCAAGAGAAGAATCTTCTCATGAAGGGAAGGGTATTAACTGGGATTGCCTTGGCTCAATGCACTTGCAGCGTCTGCCAGTCAAGGAGGTAGCGGTATAATAAGGTACATGGATATAATGAGGCCTGGGCCCATCTCAGCTCCAACTGTGTTGAACTTCTACCATCAAATGGTTTTTATTTAGCTTCTTACCGCTTCTGCATGTGTTGTTTAGGTGATCATTACAATACTTACAATACAATACTGGTGTGGTTGCAGAAATCAACTTTCCGCGATCCTCTACGTTCTCATAGTTTTGAGGAAATACAACAGAACTATCATAACAATGGGGAAAAAAAATCTTCTTTTTCCTGCAGTGTCTGTCTTTCCCGTATTTCAATATGCAGATAGATGTTTGCAAACTCTGGCTAATCTCCATATGACCCCCGGGACGTAACTTTCCCCCGAAAAACAAGAGCACTCCTCAAATCTCAGCCCCATAGAGCAATTCCGTGGAAACAGTCTGACTATTGTGGGCTCATAATCAGATGATAATTTTTCTCCTGTCTTCAACTCTCAGCTCTGCCTTTGATGCGCACCAACATGTCGACATCTAAAAGTTGACAGATTTTGCTCTGGTTGTCATGGTCCCACCTTGGATGGATGATAAAACTGATCTTTTTCTGTGACAAAGAAATAAACAAAACCTTAAGAAGTGATTGAAGGGGCGGTGTATGTATAAAAAAAAAAAAAAAAAAAAAACGATGGGAAAATAAAGCTGTGTGAGAGCTGGTGTTCATTACAGTCTATTTTTTGTTTCGATAAAACCCTGTGAGTCTGTTCATCAAGGCTTTCTCCTGAGCTACGTCCTGAAAGATTAAAATTAAACCCTGGATCAGTATCTTCTATTTATATGTGAAAGAAGAGCTAATTTTCCTCCTGACCTTGCACCATCTATTGCAAAGCTTTAAGAAATAAAAACTTTATTTACTGCAACATTAAGACATCAAATACGTTTTGTCTTCTCCGTCTTTTTTTTTTTTTTCCATGTGAAAAAATTAAGAAATGTCTGCTTTGCCCTGATATTAAATGCATTTGCACAATATGCTGAAAGATGCAATTCCAAGTCATCACAAGATGTACTAGCGCTTGAGAGGAGCACAGAGAGGGCATGACACTTACATTCAAGGCATTCTTAGCAGCCTCCGCCTCTGATCGACTGTCAAAGCTGACAAACCCCACTGGCTGGGGAGACAAGAAGACAGAACAAAAGAAAGAAACATGGTTTAGGGCAGAAAACTGAGTCTGCATTTCTGTCTGAGTGACATAGACATGTTCTTTTATATATTTTTTTCCTCCTCATACCCCAGCCCCCTCCTGCTCTGCCTCCTGCCCTGTTTATTAAACCGTGGCGACACAGAGGGAAGGAGAGAGAGAGAGAGACGAGGAGGCTGGACGCCTACTTTGCACAGGGAGAGTTCATCATTCAGCTCCCCTTTGCCCAAATACGGGCAATGTGCATGGACGAGCGAGTGCGAGAGAGGCAAAGAGGAGGGGAGCACTAAGGGGGAAGCTGAAAAAGGAGAAGAGATAGGGGAAAGACAAAAGGAAGACAAATGAGGGTGCTGGGAATGAGGATTTAGAGGTTAAAGGTGAGAACAGGTACAAAGGCTTTTAAGTCGTCCTCAAACTGGGCCTTAAGTGGAAGACAATGCAATATATCGGCGCTGTAGTAGTAAAGGTGCCTGAGCAAACGCAAGCAAAAGCAAAACAACAGCAACAAACGCGAAGACCCGGGTTCGGTTGTCAGTTTTGTAACCTGCGTCGCAGAAACGAGCAGAGAATACGCGGCTCTTCAGTGTGAGCGTGTGGATGAGAATGTTGGGAGAAAGTGGTGGGGATGGGGGGGGGGGGGGGGGGGTGAAATCTCTAAACATGTTGCTCCCACTGGGCTGAACTGCTGCGTGTGATCTGAAAAGCAGTCTAGGGTTATGGGAATTATGCACCAAGTAAAGTGAAGAGGAGGAGGGGAAAAAAGAAAAGAAAAGGAAAGGCAGACTAAGTGAAGACGTCAGGAGGAGGACGCGTAGAAGGAATATAAATAGAAAGGGTCTGAGATGTGGCTCTTGCTATATATGGAAGTGGCTGTGAAAGAGGAGGGAGATCAATTGATTTAAGTTGCCATTGTTATTGCCATTAGTTGGGAGGAGAGTTGCTCTAAACAATGCTGCACAGCACGTTGGGAAAACTAAGAACGAGCTGAGAAATCAGCTGACGGGCTGAGAGTTTAAAATGGACGTCCACTGTCCTGCAGAACCAGGCGGAGAGTCACAGAGAGTCTTGTATAAAAGTACACAGACTTAGTTATTAGTACTATTAAATAATCTCTTTACTTATGGCACCAGAACAAGTACATCATCTTAGCACAACAATCCTTACGGATGCAGTCTGAGCTATTATAGTTAAAATAGCTCAAATAGTTGCTAAGTGCCCTGTGAAGTCTTTTAGTACAACGCTATTCCAAGCGTAGGGGAAAATCCCGACCCACGCGGGGAAATTTCCTGGCCTTTGTTCTTAGTTTTAGAGCCATTGTACGCAGCGCAGTGGATCTAAATCGCCCTAAACCCTTCTAATGAGAATGTCATGTCTTCATGGGAAACAGTGTGATGTGGTAATAAGTACACTGACATGAAGCTAAATTGCTTAACTCTGGATGTGGACACCTGCCAGCTGAGCTCATTTTCAGTTCTGCGCCCCCGGAGGCAAAACTCACCCGTCAGTACTGCTCCTGTCAAAACGCTTGCTTTGACACCTCGAAATTCTTTTCCCGTCTTCCTTCCCATCCCCGCACATCCCACCGGAGTTGACTGTCTGCAACTACAAGCATACTATCTGACTGCCGAAGGCAAGTCGGTGCAACCCTTTTCCCCTTCCCTCCTCCTCAGCTAAACCTATTTTTTTTCCCCCATTCCAGGTATTTCCTGACAAAAGGTGAGAATCCGTCATTGTCAACAAGCCGATTACACAGAGAGAAGGGGGAAAAATAGCACGAAGGGGAAAGAAGAACAGTAAAAGGTGTTGATGAGCTAGAGATTGGTGTATATAAACAGTAACGGAGTGACAGACTGACTGACGGCTTCATTCATTAGTTTGCTTGTTCAGACATTCATTGCTCACTGCGTCTGGTACCATACCTGTTTAGAGGTGAGCTTTATCAAGGAGCCTTCATAGCCCTGAAAAAAAGACACAGGCACAAATGTGAAAAAATGAACCGGAAAAACTTAAACTTCAAAGAGAAAGATATTTAAGGAATTATAAAAGTGTAGTAAAATGTTCACTACATTTGCACCGACTCCTGTAAAGACCATATATGCAGGGTTGTTGGGTCTTAACCTGATTAACAGAGATTTACTGCTTTCAGCAATCATGATAGAAAGCATTTATCCAGAGTTCAGACTGAAAGCATTATCCAAGTGAAAAATTAGATGCACTTCAATTGTCCCATTATTCACTTTAACTGTGCCGCAGCGCCATTAAAGGGCATTACCCCGGGCGACGGTCTAAACATGCGATGGTGCTGAATCTGCTGTTCGCTTACAGCAGATTATTTTTCTGAGGTAAAGCGAGTGGCTCTGCATTTGTATCGCAAGCACCGAGACGTGTTTCCATGAAACTTCCCACGGACCTAGATGAGATTGAACCCCGGCTTCGGGAAAACAGACACTTGAACCTTGAGGGAGAGTTTCCATTGCCGTTTATTTCATCACCATTAATGGAGGTCCCATTGACTCGCTGCTAAAAATAGCCGCAACCCATCAATTTAAAACATACAAACATACCTTAAATGGCCTGAACAGGAGATAGAGCTCCCGCGGCTTAATATCCAGCGGTAGCCCACTGACAAATAGTGTTCGGACCTGAGGAAGACAAGAGAGAGAGAGATCATGTATTTTTCATTAACCTCCACAGGTTATAAATAGCCACCTGGCCCACCTGACAGTAACAGATGAGGTTATGAGGAGAGACACTGAGCAGGAGTAAAACAGTTCCCTGGATCGGCCTTCCACCAAAAGACAGACTTTTCAAATACCGATAGGAGTCTTTCAGCTCGGCAAGCACACGTTCTCCGCTATCATACTTTCCTACCGTTAAATCTATGGCCCGGTGTGTTTTATGGCCAACCCTCCCTCGCAGCTCTAGCCTCCGTTTTACATTTGAACTTTTCAACTTGCAACTGGAGCTTCCATTGCCGGGGAATTACTACGTCTATGTTAGCAAATCTACAGCAGACCAAAGGAAAATGTCACAGCTGTGATACGTACCGAGGCAAAGAAAGCGGAAAACCGCAGAGGGAGTAACAAGCGATTGACTAGAAATGCGCTTTTAAGCGTGAAATGTGTTACGGTGTTACAGTCCTCCGTGTACTGTTGCGTTGTTACGGCCTGGGTTTGTCGAAGCCAACTTTAAACCTGACATATTGGTGAGTCGTGGCTGCTTCTTTAGGACACCTGTGACCAAGCTCAGTCAACGGTGAAAACAACTAGTAAGTTGTTACTAAATTGTTTTTGTCTTAGTTTGAGGAGCGGAGCCTTCCTGACAGAAGCTCAGCCTGTGCTGTTCATGCATACGCACTTTGATTTATTGTTAACCCGAACTAGCTTCGTGTTCATATTTAATGCGCACACAAGAATGGTATCAGTCTTTACGACTAACTCTGAGCGCCATCATTTAAATCTCACAGTTTCTGCTTTTATTTATTCATAAAGCCAATAAACGCAAGTGGAAAAAGGCTCCACGGAGCAAACTAGGAGAAACTAAAACCATAAATTTGTCCTGTCATGTCACTGCTTCAGTTACACAATCCACCACTTGGCTAACATGTGAACAGCACATTTGGGAAGCAACATAACACATTCTCGTAAAACATAATTTTGGTTGTAAATTGGACAAACACATGTAACTACAAGCATCAGCACAACTTTAACTCTTACATTAACAACAGTAAAACAAAGTGATCATTTAAAATGTTTAGACAGTTGAAGCGCAGTTAGTACAATTGTATTTTTCAATAATTAGATTCTATTTAGGCTGATTTGAGAATAAAACCCTTAGGTAGGCGATTAGACAGGGTGGACTCAGAGCTCCCAGATTCATTAGGTGCTGGGTTCACAACTCAAGGGACAAAGGAACTGCTGAACTAACACTACACCTCACTCCCACATGTAACCTGACACGCACCGCTGATGCCAAAGGCAGAGCGACACACAAACAAAGGCGCTTAGCAACTGGGGAACCAAAAGCAAGCGCCAAACCGACCATCCAGTCAGGAAAAAAAAAGAAATCTCACCTCGGCGACTTTCTCACCTTCCCTCTTATCTTATCTGAACTGAGCTGAACCCTGCAGGGCCGTCACTGACCTCTGTCGCAGGCAGGTCTGTTTATATAAACTCCATTGAGGCTCTCCTTACATGGAGGTACGTGGGAAGAAAGAGTCAGATCAATCAAACATCAGTCACTGACAGCTTTTCAGGCCGATGAAACAAATAGTGGTGTAAAAATATGAGCCGCTGAAACCACAAAAAAAAAAAAAAAAACACAGCGTGTGAGGAGTAGACAGGCGAGTGGAGTCACAAGAGAGACAACAAAGCTCTACGTCTCAAAAATCTCTATCAGGCAGCGTTTCATCGAACACAAGCTTGTTAAAGCTGCACGTGACCACAAAAGGATGCCACAAACCACCAGGAGTGAGAGGATCTCATCTCGCTGCAGATTTATTTCTCACTTTTAAAAAATATCTTATCTTAACATAAGAATAGCTATAAAGCCAATATACTGCCCCTAATGTGAGGCAGTCGTCTGCAGCATTATCTCAACGTTTACCTTAAGCAGGAGATTGGCAGAACATCTTAGTCATCTAATCCTTCCTTGCCAAGTTATCTAAGATCCCATCTTTGATTTACGTCCTGTTTTAGGTCAGGAGACTAATAGACACTTAGAGCTAGATACGCTGCACAAGTTCAGGCACATGCACAACTGCGAGTCCTCCACTTGGAACAATGGGACATTCTTGGCTGCGTTGGGCCTCGTTCCTGAGACTTCCTGACGTCAGCTGTTGTGATATATGATCGTTCGAGCGTTTGTCCGGCGTGGAGCTGGACGCACGCGCTAGATACGAGATGATTCACGGGCAAACGTGTCGAAAGCTCGCGCTCTCTCTCTCCTGCAGACATCTGCTGTTGATTACGGTATCAGTGTTTATTGATGTTGCTTTGAGACAAGTCCGCAAAGGCAGAGTTATAGGCATGATACCTCAAGGTAAAGTGAGACATCAAAGTTTCAGGGCACAGTGTAGTAAACTACCCTGAAGTTTCGGGCCAACAGTTGAGCCGATTCTGCAGATTTGTAAAAAGATAAACCTGCTGCCACTTTTTATTGGGTTTTCAGAGGCGCTGTTTTATTGGCTCCTTGTGACTCACATACCTGCATTTCTATAGCGTTGAGTGGCCTGGTACGGACCTTTGAATCATTGACCATTTATGGCGTGATCATGCAAGCTTCTATCAAAAGCAGCAGTCTCTACCTACCACAAGCCAGCGGAGCACTCGAGAGCCGGCGCACCAGTGCGGTTCCCTGGCAACGCCTTAGCGAAGCACAGCAGAGTGTGCTGCCCCGGGCCAAAAACATCAGATCTTATTAAGGCCAGCTCTGCAGCGAGTCCCACGGGATCAATGCACCTCTAATCAGAGATCCTTGACTTCACAAGGCTCAGATAAAGTTATCACTCTACTGAAACCCTACAGGTTTGGCTGGTGCCATCCCAGCATTGGTGAAGGAGCAGCGAGCGGTCTGTCCTCACAACACACACAGGTTTTCATTTTTAGGTCTTGACTGAGAGACTGAGGAAAGGCTGCAATAGCATAAGAGGTATGACACCACAAACGGTGATGGTATTCTGCTCAGAAAATATGTTGTTTTACAGCTTTTAAGTTATGGAAAATAACTTATAACATAATTTTTTTTATTATCTAATTGCTTGTGCTCTACTGGGAACAAGGTCCACTGGCACAGAACACTAACAACTGCGACAAGACGTCCGGTTGGATGAACCTGGGAGTTTCTGTGATCATCTGACTGCTTGAGTTTTATGCTCCATCTGACTTGTTGCTGTTTTCAAGAAGATTTAACTTTATGGGAACAGTCCTACTAAGATTGATGGCCCAACTATGAAAAATTAGATTGTCATAAACCTAAAACATCTGGCGCGAAAAGGTTCCACTGGTGAATGTTCTTTTCTGGAAGGTTACGTTATGGAAGAAACGGCCTGAAACCAGAAGACCAACCGACAAGCAAACAGTCACATGTCAGGAACTGAAATTAACGGACACAATATAAAACGCACTTTAATTCCAGAGCCGGTAAGATGCGACTTGATTTGTGTAATTAAACAACCCAGGTCTACCACCATTGCCTGAAATGCCTCGTTATCGTCTGCCACACTGCGTGACTTCCTCAGATACGTGCTCCCAGTTTAATTTAGTGCTTTATTCCGTTCATTCTGGTTGTTAATGAAGGACACAACCTTGGTGCGATATGAGATGATGACTATGTGCCTCCTTCTCCCTTCCTGCCTCTGTGTGTGTGTGTGTGTGTGTGTTCAGCAGCCAGATGTGGCAGCTCCAACCTTGAAGCCTTGAAAGAGATGGCACAGTAGTCTATTGTAGCACCTGCGCATGCAACAACGCTGCCGTTAAGTTCAGAGGAAATCTTTCATTGCGAGTTACCGTTTGCTGTGACCGCGCCAAAATCAAAGTCTACCCATACGACTATGTGAGCTCAGGGCAAGTTGAATTTTCTTGCATCAGTTGAACGCCGCGTTATTAGAAAACAGCTCGACAGGACTCCTGCGCTCCTTCGCTATCTCGGTTGTCACTGCTCAGTGTTGCCATCGCTCTCCATCATCCTCACTTCTTTTTTTTTTTCTCTCCCCTCCCTTCACGTTCGTGTCAGAGAATGTGAGGAGTGAGAGACTGCAGGCCTGAGAGGTGTCGAGCAACCATAAATGGATGACTACTTTTTGTCTGTTAATCACCAGGGTTCGACAGGTCAAGTTTCACATTCAGGGTCAGAGGTGAAGGGTTAAGCTCAGGTTTTCGAGTGGGTCAGGGTTCAACCGTGGGCTTGCGTAAACTCCCAAGATCACACTGTGCTCCGACAGGTTTTCCTTCTGTCTCTCTTTACCTCAGAACAATTACAGCTCAGTGCAGCTCTGTAAATGTTCCAACAGGTTAACCTTTAAAAAGACATCTAAAACAAATGACCTAGGAAAAGCAGCTAAGCACCACTTCCTGGTTTATTCCTCGTTAAACTTGCTCTCCTTTAAATCTCAGCCGGGAAAGGTGCTCACTCTCCATCGTCATCTGTTGTTGACATTAGCAAAAACACCTTAGGGTGTCGCTCGGACGATGTGTGGAAGAGCGTCCCATTCGCAGATTGTCAGCCACACGTCCGTTTTGACTCCTCTGCTGTCACCTTAGAGTTCATTAAAGGGCTCGTACTTGGGAGCTTCTTTCTTCCTTCCTCGTATCTGATGAGTTCTGGTGAATGGACTTAACATTCCAAAGCTCTCATTAACAGGAGCTAATCAGCCAAGTCCATGTCTGCCTGTCCCGGACTCTTTGTTGCCATTTGCCCAAGTGGACACGTTACACAGTTTGGTTTTGAGGCTGGCTGGTCAGACAGTCAAAGCGTCTGGTCCCGGTGGGGGGGGGCAACAGGGCACAATTCAAACTAAGGTTGAGCATTTAGTTGTTACTGTAAAATGAGCTGATGAGCGTGAACTAAACTTCCTTAGATGGTAGAAAAGTAAAACATTTTCCATCTTTTAAGTGGTCCCACCTTTGTTAGCTAATCTTGAGAGGTTTAACCTTGGATGGTTAACTGTCTGCCCAGCCAAAAGGCTACTGCCGCCCACAGTGGGAGGGCTGGACGGACAAGTTTCTCCCTGTTACCACCAGGCCCTGCCTCACCCCCGTCTTCAGGGCTCTTCCCATGACCATAAACATCCTTTTGTTCAAAGATCTCAGGGTCATGCTTTCAACATATAGGCACAAGGAGTTTGTCTGCTGGGATCAAAAAGGGTCCAGGATGAAAAAGAAAGGGAGGAGGAGGAAAGAGAAGAAGAAGAGTAGCAAATTATAGGCAGTACCATGGGAGAGGGAGGGAACGAGGGAGGAAACGGTGGGAGAATGAGATAAACCGAGAGGAGGAAGAAAAGGGTGGTGCATAGGAAGGATAGGAGGAAAGGAAACAAAGGGGAAGGGAGATTAAAGTGGAGAAAGGGAGCAGGAGAGGAGGCGGCGAACGGCCGGCGGGGTAAAAATTACATGAATAACACGTTTACTGAGTGACTGAGAGATAAGATATTGTACAGAGGATAATTATAGGCTGCGAGTAAGCAATAATAACCGTGTGACAACGCAAGACAAGATGGCTGATGCTGTCTAGGAACTTGAGTAGCGCATCGTCAGCCGAACTGACAAGCGCAGCGCCACGCAGGAGCCGTCGGGTCAGTGTTAACGCAGCGCGTATTTTTATTTAAGTATCGAGCACAGTTCTGCAGCGCTGCCTTTGTTCTTGGCTTCTCGCGTGGGTCTAGCAGCCGAGCCTTGTGTTTTCAAATACCTTGTCACGCAGCTGACAAATGGCTAAGATGGTTAAGTTACCATTCCCCCGACGCGTTTATAAATAACCTCAATCCATCAGACGAGTTGACTGAGCCCAGTTTTCCTAATTGGCCGAACGGACGCTGTGTAGATTCTGTAGCATATTTGCGATTTTTATTACGGTTTCTGTAACGATCAGAGAGAATCCTTCTACGTTCCTCCTTCTGCCCTGACCTCTAAGCTCCCCTATCTCAACGGTTCATGTCACACAGCGTTAATATATCAGCCTGCCCTTTTCACAGACACGCGTACACGTAGGGACCACACGCGCGCGCCGGGCCAGGCCTCCCTGCGCCTCGCCACGCTTGTCCAGCAGCGTAGCTCCCCCGCCTACGTCTCTTCGTGGAAAAGGTCACGCTGGCCACATGACCTGCTATTCGAAGAGGACCTGGTGGATACCCAGAGCAGGCCGCGCACAGTCCCACCGCACCCCCGGGGGAGACACGCCACAGTTGCTGAACTCTTGCCGGAGTGATATTCTGTTTCTCTTTGGGCGCTTGTAAAGATCCACTTACATGTTTATGGTCAGACGGAAACACAAAGCAGCAGATGCCAGACACGGATCAAACTGCTGTGTTGGGCTGTTTCACTGCAGACTGTGGCTTCGAGGAAAACATGGTTTCATCCTACAGAGGAAAGGGTGAATCGGGTAATACTATGTCAACGTGCATCTGTGAGGAATTAGGTGCAGTTGGACAGAGGACATCCAAGACTGGAAAACCTGATACGCAGCAGCTTAGAGGCTGAAGGCTCCACTTGGTCAGCTATGATGCAGTTACAGTATCTTGTCTCACCATCATTACTGCCGTCTCACTTCCTGCCATCTATCCCCATGACACGGGAGATAAAACAGACCTAAAGAAGACTGTGGAATAAACACATTATTAATTTAAATACAGATTACTACAAGTTTTTATTCAGCTGCTACTGTTTAGCTTGTAAAACTGCACATCTCGATGTCGCGGAGCCTAAGATGACGCCCTGGTGGTTGTGGCTTCGTCTGACTCTCCCAACAAAACCATCTTCAGTTCACACTGTGGTAAAACAGAGAGAAGCTACGCGTTGTTACGTTACATCTTAATCTGGACAGAGCACGTCGTTGCTTGATGAATGGCTTGAATGAATAATCAATAATTAAATTCATGGTGCCTCTCATGAGTCATCTGCTGATTAATCTTAACGATGACTTGTTTGGTCGACAACACTGAGAAGACAGCCCAAGGCCCAATTTATATCTAGCCCAAGACATATTTGTCTTATGGATCAATCTACTGTCATACAAAACAGAAAAAAACAACAAATCTGTGTGTTTTAAGTTGGAACTGAAGGACGATTAATAAAACATTTTAAATAACAGCTGCTGATTAGTTTTCTTACAAACATCTAACAAGTTTTTCAGTTCTGCCAACTAGGTTTGGTCCTTCTCTGCCTCACGTGACACAGTCGTGTGAGTGAGTCACGTCAGTCTTTACGACTGCACATCACGCTACTGTCTCCACAGGTATGAGTGCACAACACACCTTCAGCTAAATCAAACAACACCATCCTCTACATGTTAGAAAGTCTATTCTATTCTGGCGTCTTCTCCGCCACCATACAAGGGCTGGAAACCACAGCTGGACGTAAGAGACAGCATGTCGCTACATCAGCTGCCAGCAGGGCCACGGTGTGTGACAGCGTCCAGAGCACCTGATAACAAGGGTTATCAAGCCCTGCTGCCGGGGCTGAAACCTGCATACCTCCCGCTGCCCGCAACAAGACCATGTTTGGTGAGCACTGGTCCACAGAAGACAAACACGGGGCGTCGTCGAGCTTTGGTGCTCTCTGACGACGGCGTGCCAGGTTGAGCGACGGAGCGAGCAACGAGAAGCCGAGCTGGCTACGCCGCTTTACTGGTGCAAATCAGTGATCCATTGAGTCACACACACTACAACCAAACAAGGCGGGGGGGGGGGGTTGTTCAGCATGTGAGAGTCATTCCAGAGGTTGTTAAACTTTGGCTTCCATAAGGTAATAGTTTATAGCTGCTTTAGTGCTGAGGGCTGTTTAGGCTTTTACATTAAGGGCTGCGTGTAAACAGAAACGCCTCAACCCATGTACAGCGTGTGTGTGTGTGTGCGTGTGTGTGTGTTGTTAGGGTACAGTGACCGTTGCTGCTCCCTGCATACGACACACATCATTACACCAAAGACAAAGTGGTGCTGTCTAACCTTACGTTAATTCAGCATAGTAAATTCAAGCCCACGCTGGTCTGGACGGCTTCCAAACATCTCCACAACCATTAGATTCCTCTGACCATTACTCTCCCTGTCCGTCTCTGTGTCTCTGTGCCTCGCGATGCAAAAGCCAAGACCCGGCCAGTCAATGTTTGGAGGTGTGTTTATCATGAATTAGCTTTCTTAACTAACTAAAGATTCTCATTCTGGGCTAATCTGGAACTTTTTAATTTACATAATGTCACATTTTGCCACAGATGTCACCCACAGATTAGTTATTGAGTTGAATATTTTCATTAAAGGTGACTAAAAAAATTAGTCAGTTAGCTGATATGTTGCCTAAAGTTAATCATTTCAGTTTGTGAAGGGACTTCATGAACTGATGAGAACTAATGCTATACTGATGCTCTGTTACGTGAGCGGGAACTGAAACATTTGTTTTTAAACTGCGACAATTTACAGAAATAACAGCAACAGATTATTCAGTAATGACAATAATCATTAGTTGCAGCCCCACAGCCTTTGAATTCGTCCTGCTGCAGTACTGTATTGTGTGCATTCACAAGGTCACGGGGTCAACGCTGCTTTAAACGAACACTCCTCGCTGTGCTTCCAAGAAGTCGTTGTTTTTACTCTTTACCTCATCTGCATGGTGCTGCAGTAACTCCCTGCATCCATAGTAACCTCGGCCAACCAAATATGGTATTATATCAGGGAGAGGCTTTATTTGGCGATTCAGTTACAAAGTGACGAACAGCGCTCTGAGCCTTAATCAAATTGCTCCAAGAGAAATATCTGATATAATTCGATATACCTTTCTTACATCACACTCGCTACGGATGTGTGCAGCGCTGAAATAACACGTCTGTTGTTGAAGTGCAGATGTTTCCGTGCCAAGAAAAATTACCCCATACAAGGACTACAAGCTATTTACCGAGCCGGAGATATCAGGGCTCCAGATTGAGCAATGTTTACAGAAGAGAAGGAGAAGAAAACCAGCACGTTAGAGGGGAAACATAACTCTTTACACAAGCTCACTTTATATTCCTTTAAACAACATCATTCTGCCGTGTTACTGTGTAAACAAATCATATTTTGTGAGGGGCCACACTCGTTGGGTGACAGAGACTGATTGCCTACATGTTGCAGCAGCACTTTCTGTGAGTAACAAACTAACTGAGGCTGGCTCAGACGTCCCCACGCTGCTGCTTTTCAGTGGTGGTGTGTGAAGTCTGGCTTTATGGTGCAGGAAGCCAGGACTGGCAACACTTTAGTCTGTTGTCAACTAACTTATCATTATCTTCAATCGGCTCCTGGGTTTAGAGTGACTCAGGAAGTACTTATTAGAGACCCATCAGGCACCAGGAGCTGCTTCGGATCCAATGCGTGTACCTGACTGTGAACTGAGGGAATGAACAGGGCTGAACTTACTTTACTCTGGCAGTGGGAGAAAGGTTACAGAGGTGCAGAGGAAAGTGAAGTTCAACGTGTAAAAAAAAAAAAAATAGAAACAACTGCACAACAGGTGCGTCGTTTGGCTTAACACAGCAGAATCTAACAATATAAACTTTTGGCCGAATAAAACGGCAGGTTCGAGAACAGAGGATGCTGCAAACCACGCAGAGACACGCTGACTGCGCCGAGCGGTGTCACAGGGCGGACGCCACAATGGATCCATGAGTCTATTTAGCCGATTCTACCGAGCTGTTATTAAAAGTGTCGCAGCTGTGGGAGCAGGTGTCGGGGCTGGATGCGGCACCTACCTCCTCTTCGTGGTTGGTGAATTCACTCTGCTCGTTTTCCTTCTCGATTTTGTTGCTATTCATTCTGAGTCGGACTCTTTTCCCTCTTTCAGTTAAGCTGTGTTCTTCTTCTTCTTCTTCTTCTTCTTGTTTCTGTCCTTCGTTCTTTCGTTTCTGTTTCGCTCTGTCCTTCTTCTCCGCTTCCAGCTTATTATCCGACAGACACCGGTGCGCGCACGGCCGCTGTCCCACTGACCCGAGCTTGTCCCGCTAGTTTGGCGACATCAATCTGATGAGTACAAAGATTTAAAAAGAAAAAAAAAAAAAGAAACGGGGAGAAAGTCAGCTGCGGCTGGTTGTGCTGTTAGATATTCCTCGGCTCATTCCCTTGGAAATCTCCTCCTGTCTCGTTTGCTGTTTCCCCCGAATGAAACACTAAGTGTTGTCGCGCCGCAGGCAAACTTCTCTGCCCATCTCCGCGCAAAGGGCCGGATGGAAGGAGGAGGGAGTGGTTTGCGCCGGGGTGGGGTGAAGGCTGCACCGTCTGCTGGGCTTTGTCAAGTTTCATCCAGTGCGCAAAGAGTCACGGTGGAAAATCAGAGGCATTCACTGATCACCGTGTTGTTTCAGCCACTGGAACAATCCCGTAATAGCAACACATCTGTAGCCACCGCCCTGAAACGGAGAAGACGCATCAGGGTGGAAGCAAAATTTTCCTAATTTTTATTATTAAGTTAACCTACAAATATATGTTAAAATTTGTTATATTTATTTTCAACATTTGAATATTTTTTTAATATTGTTTATTTCTTTTTCAATTTTGAAACTATAGCGATATTGTAGGTAGTTAAACAAAAACTCATTTACTATCTGTCAACGATGTGATGGCTTTAAAATATAATTTTTATTTATCTACAACCTATCAAATAAATGCATGTATTAAATTCAGCCTCCTGTAACAATCTGTGGCAGATCTTTGACAGGGCTGCCCAAGCCGCCTGTGATTTGGTTTTGTGAGCAAGGCTCACTAGTCTGACCAATCAGAGACCTTTTAATGTTTTCGGCTGTGGACTTGCTCCATGAATGTTTTTGCATCGTGGGAAAGATACTTATAATATAATAACAAATATTGCAGCACTTCAGTGACTCGCAGGAAAAACATCCTGCTGAGTTCATGCTTGTGTTCAGGAAGAGCTGGTTGTTCACTTTGTTTCCAGTGTTTACAGTAAGCTGCTAAGCTAACTAGTCGTTAGTCATCAGTACATAAAAGCCAAAACTCACCCCCAACATCCAGAACCACATATTTAAATGAATTGGGTCTAAGGGAAGCGTTGAGTTATTGACACCTTGAAGTTTCGCTTGCAGTCGGAGCATGTGGCAAGTTAAAATTGTCATTTAAAGCTCCAGGTGAACGTCACAAGGCGTATGAGGTATAAGATGAGGTTGTAACATTTTACATTTAGTCATTTTCTGGCTGTTGTGTCTATAAATAATGAGGGTGTGTCCCTTTCTAAACACGTGAACCTTAAATAAATGTATTGCAAGGTCACTGAAGTAGCTCTCATAAAGTTAATGTAAATAATATTTAAATTTCATTGACCTAAGTCTGGTGTGGCGTGGCTGATAAATGAGCCAGATTACAGTGGACACACAACAGTGTTATCTGTGCCCTGATTAGCAACAGGCCAAGCAGAATACGTGACTTTTTGTCCAGCGTGCAGTCAAAGGGTTACTCGTTGCTTCATACAGTACCTTAGCCTGTTTAATCTATAACCGAGCCTTACATACATCATAAACCTGGCTGCATGCGGCGGTTTGTTGCTCGGAGAGGCGTCAACCTTATTCCGCTCCTGTCTCAACACCTTAAAACGCAGCACTCAGCATGATTCATCATCTGTGAAGACGCGCCGAGCAGGAGGATCATCAGCCTGACTTATAAACTTCACGTGGTTCTTTGTCGATCACATCAAGGCACTTACTCGCAGATTATTGTTACAGCCTGCTCCTGCTTGGACGTGCAACGAGCTCGAAAGGTCGTAGATGTGAAGATGTGATCCACCTGTAAATTTCTCAAGACAGGTATATGATAAAAAGTTGCACTAATCCAGGGTGAGATCACCAGATCTCTTGATTTATGACCTCCGAGTGGAGAAACATCCAGGCCCTGAAGCTATAGAAGCGAATGTCTGGAGCTGAACAAACTAAAAAGTTTACTGGCACACCTATTATAGTCTACAGAGCTGGGCGCAAAACAGACTTAAAAGCGGCGATCAGGTGACGAGGCAGCCTTGAACATTTCAAAACATTTATTTTGAGCAACTGCCTCACTTTGTATTTCTGCGATGAAAAGTTCAAGAGCTGACAGTAGCTCGGTGGAGGAGACTTTGACTATATGTTGCATGACATTTATTGCACAGGACAGACGCTCACATTTCGGTGACAGCCGGCGCAGAAAACACAGCGAGTCCTTCTTGCTGAACTTGCACCTCAAAAGCAACAAAGGAAGGAAAAAACAGTCACTGGGGATGGGTCTTAGAAACGTGTGCTCTTTCCCCTCCTCGATCATGTCTATATCAATTACCCTGCATCTGAAGCACTCACGGCGAATAAGGGACATGGCAGATTCTTTTATGCTGATGAGAAGCAGTTTGGGATGGGGAGAGAGCGGGAGGAAGGTCTTGGAGTCTTCGAAGCAGATAAAAATGGAAATGTTCCCCTCGCTGCTCACCAGCATTGTATCAAAGCCTTCTGCCGGAGTCTGGGGAGCGAGGAGGGGGAGGAGAGGTAGGAAGGAGGAGGAGAGGAGAGGAATCAGTGGGGGGAGAGAGAGACAGAGAGAGAGAGGGAAGAGACGTCCCAGCTGTGTTTGACAGGTCTCAGGGCTGAGCTGTGTGGTCTGATGCTCGAAGAGGGCGGGTGGCTGCCACACACACACACACACACACACACACACACACACACACACACACACACACACACACACACACACACACACACACAAAGGGGGGCAGGAGACAGGAAAGGAGCTAGGAGACGGTCTGGTCATGGTGTCCTGGGTATCTTGTCAGCAAGCTTTGACATGGTCCAGCCTTCCACGGCCGTATCTCTGCGTTATCTAAGGGACTGCTTTGGGTTCAAGCACATGCAACGATGTCCTTTTAAGTGGTTCGAGAAGCATCTCGTATTTTTAGTTTCGCAGACAAAAATGTTCTTGCAGTGACTTGCTCAGATGTTGTTTTTACATCCGGGTACATTTTAATTAGCCTTACAGTGAGTGGATGTCACATTTTGTTAGCCAGCTGCATTAATAAACTAGACACCTGGCTCTAGCTTCCTGTTTATTGTTGTTTTTTCTGTTAGCTTTTTGATTGAAGCTTTTAGTTAGATTTTAGTGAAAAAGTAAATAAGTAAATTCCCATAATGTAAAACGTTCTCGCTTCATCATCTAATGTTTCCCAGATGACTAACACGTCAGCTACATTGCGAGGACCTCTGAAACAAAGGCAGGATTAAAGATAGAGACACAAATTAGATTATCCGATACTGTCTTCTGGATCACTGGCTCGTGGCTAAAATAACACCTTGATATCGGCACCAAAGCATGAATCTGCCATGACACAACGCCAATATATTGACCAGTAGTGGCTCCCCAGAGGAAAACTCCCGCGGTTCTCGTAACCCGCTCCATCGGCAGGCAGATCAAAGACGTGTTGCCTCATCTCCGTCTCTTCTAAAGTGGTATCACCTCTCTCATACCTCCAGCTCAGTAGCAAAGCAAAGGTCTCATCGCTGAATTTGAACACAGAGAGAGAAGAAACAAAAGGGGCCGGCGGTGCGACCCCGCTAGAGGTGGTGTAAAAACGCGAAGGCCTGCAGACGCTAGGGCAGCTCTGTGTTTGACAGACCAACACCCCTTTGAGTGATGTGGGCTAAGTGGCTCTGATTGGGCTAAAGGCCAGGCCATTCCATTCCTGTGACATACTGATACGCCGCGTTCTTTCCTTATGCTCAGTCCCCTTTGATCTTCCTCTAAAATCACTAATGAGCAATTTGTGGTCAGACTGACCTGCTCTAATTGGCCATGGGAGGGTTAGTGCTTTGTCTTAGTTTGCTCAGTCTTTGTCTGTGGCTTCTTCACAACTAGAGCTCTGTTTACTGTGTGTGTGTGTGTGTGGCAGAAATCACATCAAATGACAACACCAGTACTGAACATACTTTCAAGTGGTGTCACTGCAACACACAGACGACATTTTACCCACAGTGCTGATTCTAAGCAGACTTGCACCGTAGCCCGTGTTGTGTACGAGCCAATATCTCCATCTCTGTTTAATCGCTAATAAGCTCTCACAACAAACTAGAGCATAAGCTTCGACAAAGATGACCGAGCTTGGCCAAACGTTTTTACACAGCTCCTCCTCGTAATTCGATGGCACCGCTGTTCTTTAACCATTTACCGTTTTTAATCACAGACACTGTGCCCGAGTTAAGTCCATATCAGCGCACACGTTGTGTTGCTGTCACTCACCCAACGCCCACAGGAAGAACTGCAAGTCTGTGCCCGGGAATCATCCCTGGAACGTGCTGCCTTACAAACGTAAGTGTCTTTTCGTTAGGGTATCGTTGTCAGCTGGAACAGGGAACAACTTCTAAAAAAGATGCAAGTGTCAAAAACGAGACAAAGAGGCACAAAGCGAGTTGTGATCAAGCAGACTGCATTACTGAGTGGTGAGGTGTGACGTGTCTACAGGTCATTGCGTAGCGTCGTGTGTTAAATCAGAAAAACCACGAGAAGGGAACCTGCTCAAAACAACAAAAAAACAAAACAAAACAAAAACAGGACCCATCAAACCTTCAATTGCTTCGTACATGGCCGAAACGCTCCTTGTGTCAACGTAAAGAAAGACGTGCCATTAAAATGTACTAAAAGCTTTTTACGACTCGGTGGGCAGAGGAGAGCTTGTGTAGAGAGCAGAGGCCCCACTAAGCTAAGTCTCCAATGTGTAAATTCTCAAATGTTGACACAAGTCTATGAAATGGGCTATAATGTTCCCGTTGAAGAGTGTTGGGTGGTCCTAAAATGTCTCAAAGCGACGCCTCAGCGGGTCAAAGGGAAATACATGAAGGCATATCTTCACTTATGTTGTAGAGTGGAACCAATAAAAGGTTAAATTAAAACCTGGCTCCTGAGGTCTTCGCCTCCTGTCACCTTTAATCTTTATTGATCAGCTTGCATGTCCCTGTGTAAAACAGCTCATTGACTTTCTGCACTTTGCTGGGTTTTGCATAATGTGTATTGTACGTTGCCCTTTTCCTAAAGTGAATTCAAATCCTCAGCAGTATTTACCACTCTGCAGGACTTACATCTACTGTGTGCACTGCACATACAAACGTATAGTATTTTATAGTTCACTTTACATTCACTATTTGTTCTGCGTGCCTTCGTTTCCGCTAAACGTCATAAGATTTGCTTGAACACGTGACCCTGAGGCTGTGCGTGTTATACTAGTTAAGACATTTCATTCTGGGCCGAAGTGGTGGAGCAATCGAGCTACTGCCGTCTGTGTCCTGCTGCTGGTCATAAAGCCACGACGTCCAGCGGTTGTGGATTCCTGTTGTGATGAAATTAATTATTTCAGTGGGAATGCAATGGAAACCACTGCAGCCTATAGGTCACATTTCACTTTTCAAAGGTGGAGTGGACCTGGCTGCAAAGGTCAGCTGTCAGAAACCTTTATCTTCTAGAAACCAACTGGTGGCCTGTTTAAACGTGACTGACTGCAGCGGACTACACTAAGACTTATACCAGAGCACGGAAGAGAAAGAACTGATACCGTTTTATTTATAGTTTATAAAGTTAGACATTGACTTGTGTTGCGTGTTTTTTCCTCCTCTGTTCCGGGTAGTTTCTTCCAAACGAGACTCTCATACTTCTGTTTCTGATTAGATATTATTGACTCCTCGGAGAATGGGCCAAATATTGACCCGAGATAATCCTATGAAAAGAAAAGCAAACAGCACTGCTATGCACAAAAGACCACTTTAACAAATACGTGGGAGCTGGAAAATTCAGTTTCACAACAGTACAGTAAGGAGGCGGTATAAATAACTGTTTCCTAATATAGATCAACATTTGAACTTCCTCTTAAATTCTTGCCATGACTTGCTATCATCACAGCCATTTTGCCTCTGTGAAACCCCTCCACAGATTAAAAGGCCACGCTTGCCCTGCATGGGGTGCTTGTCGCTCCGCACGTCTGTGCAGCTGTGCCCAGTGTCTCTCCTCCTTGTCATATTAAAGTAAACTGACACTTTGGCAACACCCTGACATTAAAATGATAGTAGTGGAGATAAAAACAAGGGAAGTGAGAACAGAGAGGAGCCTAGACATGGCCCCGGCTGCACTTCGCTGCTGAAATAATTAGCCCCCAGTTGATGTGGACTCCTCGTGGGACTCCACCGTGACATGTTCAAATGAGTATTGGCAGAGTGCGACACCAGCTGTGAGCTTCCTACGGGGAGCTGCGGTGGTGTGCAGCGCCGTGCCCACTGAGCTCGACACAGACCCTTTAAGCTCTGAGGAGCTGGAGCAGCGGGCGGCCCTGAGCTTGTTTTACAGCCAGAAGACATTAAGGGGAACAACTGTAAACGTGACATCTGAACTTCTTATGTCAGGTGCACTGATGTAAAACCCAAACAAATCCATGAGCCTGTGACACAGATGGGCACACCACCCAAAGGAGCCAGACACGGGGGTGGACCAGATATTATTCAGACCCATTCTGCAGGAGATATGCAAGTTGCAACCCCACCCAGGTCAATTACAATAAACCAGGCTCTGTGTTGAATTCCCACCGTACCCAAGCCAGCAATTTGACAACCCTTGGTGGGAGGGCACAGAACTGGCAACCCGCTAAATCCAGGATGCGCGCTACCACACCCATGTCTGTTCAGACATCACTTCTGCTCAGTAATTGCACTTTTTAAATAGCAGATGGCCATGAAACCTTCTTAATAATAAGCACGTCACTATCTGTCTATTTTCAGACAAAAACATTGACTATTTTAAACAAGAATTGAGATCATATTTTTAGCTCTGTTATTAATAAATACTACTTTAATTGGATGACTTGGATCACCTGATGAAACAAAGCCTGCTGAGGAGAGAGCAGAGGCGGCATAAGCTGCTCAACAGTCCCCCCTAGTGGTCACAAAAGATATCAAGTGTAAAATCAGCACAACAGTAGCTGGAATGTGATCATTATTAGAACCTTTATTGCAATGTGGATAAAATATAAATAAAGGTGATTGTAATTGATTACCTTGCATATGGCACGGTAGCTTTAACATTTAATGTAAATAGTCAAGATAATATTGAAAGTGCTGGGAGTGGAGGAGTGTGTGTGTTTTCAGTGCTGTATTATAAAGGAACATAATGAACAACACTAAAGTGGCCAAAGGTGCAGGTTTAGGTCAAATGTGTGAGTTTCTAGTATCCAGATGCTTTGGTCTGCAGGATGTCGTGTTCCTCTGGATCCATGTTAGCTCCTCACAGGCGTGTTGCTTCCCTTCATCGTCTTCTTCAGATGGTGGTAGTTGGGCAGAATCTTCATGAGGAAGTCGAGCTGCAGAGTCTGAGGCTGCAAGATAGAAATGCATCCCCAGCCACACAGATCAGGTCACCGGACAGACAATGAGCCCTGTGACACAACGATTGAGAAGCGCCTGACCTGCGGCTTTTCGTTCTGCACGCGCCTGATGCAGTTCGAACCATACACAACCGTGTTCTCCGGCACCACCTCACACGTGTTGATGTGGCAGCAGGCGCCGACGATGCAGCCGCTGGTCAGGATCACATTTCTCCCTAGATCAGCTGGGATTTAATATTAATGTGAGACACAACTATGGGTGTTCAAGTGTTAGAACAAATGACGGACAGGCGTTTCTTGTGGCCTTGCGAATTGCAATTACGAGATGAGCCACTAAAGTTTTGAGATAAAGCTTTATACACTGATAAAACCAGACTCTGCTTCTAAAGGGTGATGGAGGAAAAAAGAATGTGCTCATGATCCAAAATACACAAGCATGTAGGTACATAAAAACATAGAAACATGTAAATGTAAACTTTCTCCGTTGTGCACGCGCCTATTTGACCACGTGATTACTTACCTTTGGACTCAATCACATTGTTGTCTCCAATTTTCAAAGCTTGAGAGACTGTGACAGAAAGATTAAGGATTTAAATATATGCTATATCATTGTAAAGGTGCTCAGTAGTCTCAAGATTGATCCATAAACTAAACTGATCAATCAATTCAGTTTTAGGTATAATTTCAATCGTAACCAAGACAAGTTTGACGGCCCCCTTGTGGACAGACTGTGTCATGGCGGCACATTATCCAAACGACCTGCAACACTCTGCTGTTCTTCAAATGTATCCAATGCGTTGTGAATAGAGCTGTGACCTACAAGGATACCGCATCCAACTTCAAAAACATTATTGGTCCCAACGATCATGGTCTTCGGCTCGGCTCCCTCCGTGTCTGGCATTATGTTTTCTGGATAACTACAGACAAAGCGCATCAAGTAAAATGAGCTGTAAACGACTGTAGTGATCAAAAAGACAAATAGATGAGAATCCGCCGCCCCCACCTGTTAATGATCAGCGCCTGCTCCTCTATTAGATTCCCTTCTCCAATGATAATAGGCCCTGCCTCTGCTATGATCCGGGCTTTGGGGTGAACAACTGTTCTAGCACCTGTAAAATATAAATATCACTGTATGTGCCATTTCACACATCGCTGGCAGCGGGGTTCAATACGTGTGTGGTGATTTTCTAAGAAGGCTCACCGATGGTTACATCTCCCCTTATTTCGCTTTCAACGCACACAACAGCCCCCGCCGCAATTTTAGCACTAAAAGACAAAAATTATGAGGAATATGTTGATCAACAGCTCGTAATTCAAACCTGCCAGTGTGTGATTACACATTTATCCACACTGAGTCGTTGCGATGTCAGTAATTAGACCATGACGGTAATTACAGTCTGCATCAACACTAACAAACATGGGTGTCGCCGTCTGTGATTTTTGCATTGTCTTGCAAATTAAACTACGTTTATTTCCTATTATTGTTCCAGAAATGACTGTACAACAAAAGAGACGGATCACACACAGCGCAGTTATTTACCTTTTCTGTGCTATTATTTGCTTGCTGTCGTCTGACATCCTTGTGATGAGGAATTAATTTATCGATAATTGATTGTTAACCCTGGTTCGATGTCGGAGCTCTGCCTCGATTTCATTTGTCTAGAAGCGTCAATAGAAAGCTTGCTGCCCTCTACTGTATTACAGGACCACTGCAACGTGATTTATCATGAACTTCACAATATGCTAATACTTTACATGTTTTCCTTTTCACTCTTTAATTTCGAAACGTATTCGTTTCAGCACTAAAGGTATTTTATTCAGTGTCTTGCTGCCGAATAGCGTTGTAGCCCAAAAATGACTTTTTGTTTGTTTGTTTGTTTTTAAACATGTTGTAGTATTTGCCGTATTGTGTGGTATTTAGAGGCCAGGTAACCAAACAGCCTCCTGTGTGTTGTACAGTAAACATCCGTGATTGCAGTTCCAGGGCTTCTCCTGTAGGTCGCAACATCCACTCATGAATGAACAGATTTACCCACAGACTGACAGGCACTATAATGTAACTTGCTACATCTTTTTTTTTTTTTTTTTTTTTTGTTATTGGACGCGATCCGAGGCTTTAATTTAAGTAAATTAAATCGAAGCTTCTACTTATTTCTAATGTCTTCCTTCAGTAAGCGTGTTTACTGAAAGAACATTTACCAGTTGTATGACTTCAGAGAAAGACAATAAAGTCAGACAGAGGCCTCGTCTTGCACCGCGTCATTGATTAAGCTCAAACTTTGCTCATTTCCATAAAGCCTATAATATGATAAGTGGTATTTTATTTCAATTAAGTCAAATAAAGTTCACTATAATAAAACCGGAAATTGAAGATGTCTTGTTATTGCTTTTATGTTTGTTTGTTTTTATCGAGCCATATCAGCCGCGTGCGTATTGTTCAAGCTGTAGATCCCTAGAATAAATAAATGGAACTTTGCGTCATTAATTCGGACACAAAATATTGTGGAAAATCATAAATTCCCCAAATAGAAAATCAAACATTTAAAGAGAAAGCTAAATGTTCTAGTACAATCTATTAGTAGTCATAACTGTAATTCGCCCTTCATGTAAACGCGGTTTGTTGGTCCAGTGTGATTATGTCACTAAAAACAAAAACTACCATAACGTTTATCCTAACACGCCCCACTCGTGGAAACATACACAGTATTTCTAAGGGCTTTTATTTTTTAACGCCGTGCAGGAATCAGCGATCGTGACTCGCTCTGACTTGACGGTGGCGGAGTTGGAGGAGAGAGAATCGTCTCAGACTCCTGGAAGGAAAAGTGACGGGAGCACCTGAACCTGCGCCGGTTAGTAAGACCCGAGCCCGTTTAGACGCGCACTTACGCTTAATGCTACGGCTTTGAGCATAAACAACCGCACCGTTGTCATGTAGGTAAGAGGGGAACCTCAACAGCGACCGGCTCGATTCTGGTTCATTTTTCTGAATGGGAGCGAAGAAGTAGAGGCAGCGCGTGCAGCGGAGCTCAGCGGGGCTCGCGGAGCTTGAGTCAACTTTGCGGAAATATGTAACTGTGACAAGTGAGTTTGGAACATGGAGCAGTCGGACTCTCTGGACATAGAGTCGCTGAAGGTCAGTTCTTCTTTAAATACTTGAGAAGTGAGTTTTAGCCTCGGCTTCTGGTCTTAAATGATGTATTTGCGTATTGTTTTACTGAGCAGCTCAACGTTAGGGTGCTGATAAATCCTCTATGCAACAGGTGCGACTCTGGTTTATTTGTTTGATTTGCAAAAAAGAAAATCGCAGCTGAACACGAACCTCTCACTCAAACACCTGCAGCAGTGAATGTGATGATTCGCACAGGACCTGGACGTCCTCACTGTGCGCCAGCCTCCACGTCAGGAATCCCGGCTGTGTGACAGCTTATGAATATTCTGCCTGCGTGGCCTCTCATTATCATTCCAGGGCAGAGGAGAGGCGGTAACCTCTGGGTACAGAACGGGCATCATGTCTCCGTGATGCAGAGCAAAGAGGAAGCTGAGCGCCAGAGCAGAAACCTGCTGGCACACACACACACACACACACACACACACACACACACGCCGAGCTCGGAGTGGCTGGGTCATGCTTATCAGTCAAGAAATCACTCCTGCCCACAGCTGATCCAGCACTTCCACTTAAAACAAACTTGCAGACTTGTCACTTTCTGCTAATTTGTTGTGTTGTTTTTTTTCTACTTTCCGTCAGGAAGGTAAATTCAGAGCCTGCGTCTTAATTAAAACAGGCTTTGTTTAAGATGCCCTGTGACGTTATTTGTCTTGATAATGCTGTGTTCGTGTAGACCTCCCCCCTGTGTGTTTCACTGGTGAATGCAAATGAGGCCTACAGGGGGCTGGGGGGGGGGGGGGGGGGGGGGGAGCTGTCCAAAACGCCCCGTTAGCTCTACAAGGATTTGCTAGTGGATTAGCAGGGAAAGCTAGTGTACTGTGGAGAAGTGTCTTGTCTGTTTACATCAGCAGTTTGTCGTTGTCTTCCTCTTCCCCTGCTCCGTGTTAGGAACCGACAGCTGCATAAAAGCAGCTCTCCACATTAATGAATCGCGCGAAGGTCAAAGGTGCAGCATGTCTGCGAGGTTTGTTGCACACGTGTAACGGCCGGAGGGTATTCTCTCAGAAGGTCCTCTTCAAACAGCCTCTGTTTGATTGAACAGCTGTGACCTTTTGTTGTGCCAGACTTATTGGAGATCTTTGATCCCTGCCCGTCTGATACTTACAGCGGAGTTACCTTGTTGCTTTCAGCTGAAGGAAGCACACTGTCACCCGTCCATTCATCCGTCCATCTGTAAAGAAAGGGCAACTTCAACGTACTAGATGAAGCCATCGACGAGCTCCGCTGCTATTGTAGCGCCACCATAGATGATGGAGCTGCAGAAATTGGATTTCACATCTAAGTGGAGTGACTATCGACAGCAGCAGCCTCACCCACATGGCTGGATTGTCACATCAACGAGCTGTGGAATGGTTACATCAGCGTGCATTTGAGTTCTCTTCTCGGGCGTCCACGCTCCTTAGTGTCAGAATAGCTGCTTTAATCAGGCCCGTAGCGTGATCGCGTCCGTCGGTTTCCCCCTCAGCTGCTGTGCTCTATTCACATGCAGGCGAGGTTTCCAGTCATTAGTGCATATCAGATGTTTTCTTACCTCCAGCTGAGGCGGCCCCGTGGGACTCCCGTGGCACCGCTGACTGAAGGAACTCTCCCACATTTGCTGATTAACATTAGGGAGCATTAATAACGTCTCATTTTCTTTCATTAAGAGCTTCTCAGCTTCATTTTGCTGCCTCTGCAGCATGTCACTGTTTGATCATAACAGCATGTAGAATATCACCCTCTATGCTAATTGGTGCAGATGAGGCACGCTGCCACTGGGAAGGGACTGCTGGGTAATTGCTGGCATTGGCTGGATCCAGCTGTAACATCCGTAGTCAAAGCTCTGTGGACTCCGTTCCTCGTCCCTGAAGCAGAGAGGAAAGTGACACAGAGACATTTTAGCACAAACTTAAAGGGACTTGGGAAGTAGCTTGTACAACGCCAAATAAACATGGTCATGCAGAATGTATTGTTTTTCTTTTGTTTTTCAGCTTGTTTCACCGTAGAGAAGCAACTTGCTGTGTAGGTGTTTACTTTCTATTAATAGCAGCTACATGTAATCAGGACTGTAGGTGGGAAACCATCTGAGCTCTGTGTAGATTTCAGACCCATCTGTTCGTGATGATCTGTTGACATTTGTCTGGAGTACTGGAACATATTTTAGGTATATTTTAGCTGGAGCTGCACAAGTCCCACAAAACACTCTACAATGTATTTGTTGAACTGAAACAGTGTCATGTCGGTCGCCTGAGTGGAGAAAAGACCTTCAGACGTTTGTGACTGAGGTAATGCCTTCAGATAATCTTCAGATTTCACTTTCTTATTCCTGGTATTTATTTAAGTTGTAAGTTGTTAAAGAACGGTTCTATGACACGCTGCTATAGGTACATGTTACATAAACAAAATCCATGTGTCTAGTAAACATATTAGGATTCGTCAGATGTATCTTGTGACTCTGGCTGGGAGTCGCGCTCACAGGCTGGATGACGTCACCTCAAATCTTTAGCACAAGAAAAATCTAGATTAAAATGAATAAGAACAGCATGTGGTGCTAAGATGATGTGGTGCATCTTATTATACTGTATGGAATTTCTACGGTTACCTAAAATAGGAGTATTAGAGTTTAATGTTCGACCCCAGACAGTGAGTTAATTTATCCCGGCTGTGACCTTTACCTGACAACTGGATGGATTCTGGAGTGTGCCTGCTGGGTCAGGAGGCCCCAAGACGGCGCTTCTCTAAGGACATCAGTTAAAGTGCACATAATGATCCTAAATGAGACGCAAAATGAAGAAAATGAAAGAAAGGACAGCAAGAACACACACAAAAAAAAACCCAAAACCACAAACAAACAACTAATATTGCTTAGCCTGCTGTAAAAAGTGGACACGTCCAAACAAATTCAATTTTTCCATATATCAACGGACATTATTTCCATGTCTGTTGAACGGAACGTGCAGTAAGCGGTTATTATTCCATGCAGTGTGCCATTCCTGCGCTTTTGTAATCAATAATTTGGTTTCCTAAAAGTCAAAGTAGTTGCTCACGGCTGCTGCGGACGGACGTCTCGATCAGTCCACTCCGGCGCGTTGGTGAGAGTCAGCTGTGAGCAGCATGCTGAAATGACACATTGACTAAACGCCAGCCGGCGCCAGCACTCCCCCACTTGCCCCGCGCATAACCGAACTCTAGCCGTGACTCGACCGGGGTAATATATGCATTAAAACGCTAAGAAATCATAGGATCCGCTCATGTTGGGAACAGTGGGTTGCCATAGAAATTACAAGTGCTGAAGTTACCCCTAGCAACAGAGGATTGAAAATAGACTGAATCTGTCCAGCAAAGGCTAAAAGATGGGTTTTAGTCTCCTTTCCCTGCATGGTTGTTCTTTAATTAATGTTTATATAAGTTTAGACTGTGTTGTGTGAAACGTCGCAACGTGATGGGACGTTGTGCTGTAGTGGCGGGAGTCTGCTGTGACGCTGCGTTGGGAGTTTATAGCCAGCCTCTGTGTAAGCACCTCTCATAATGCACTCGTCCCTCAGCTGTGTCGCCAGTTAAATTGGAAGCGCTGACATTTCTAGGCCAGCGATATGGGTCATTTGTATTTGCTGCAAAGTCACAACATCCATTTGTGAGACATCTGCCACCACTGGCAGATGTGACCTGAACTGCTCGTCCAAGGAAACAGTCACTTAAAAGCAGATTAAGCTGCGAGGCTGCGGAAGATGTTTGCGGCGCAGTTATTGATGCTCTTTAATGGGATGGCTCTGCAACAGGAAGCAGTGAGGCTCTGTACAGCGACTGGCACCTTTCAGTCATTATGTCCACTAAGGCCTTAAATCCAGACCTGTTCCCCGTTTCAGAACCCATGTCAAACTCACTCAGCCACTGGCCAGATCACTTCCCTGTGGCGTTTTGATTTATTTTCATATGTAGTTACAGTTGCCAACAACCAGCCTACTTGGCAGCTTGTTTGTTTCTTGACCTCGTCCACTCTCTCTCACTTCCTCTGCAGGTTTCACACGAAGCCCGTGGGCACTTATTTGCTTCTCTCTACTGCATAGAACCTTTAGCATAAAAACATGGAGTTTTGAGATTTTACATTTGCGTTATGTTATAAAAATAAAGACGACATGTATGCACTTTTCCGGATGACTAATAGATGAATTGACAATATTACGCTACAATGTGACAGAGCAAAAGCCTGTTTCTGTGAATTCCCAGAGAGCCTGAAGGACACACGCCTATTTCAGGCAGCAGCCTTTCACCAGCTAAAACATCACGCGCCGCCTGATACACACCGTTGCACATTTTCACCAGTGCATGGTTTTATAATCACTATCAAGTGCTCACCCTCTTCAGAGACTGATTTATTCCAGTACCAATAAACACGCATCTCTGTGACCCTCTCTGTTCACTGCTGGAACTGGACCTTTTAAACCTCCATCAGATCGTTTAGTGCATCTAGTCTTTGAGGACGTGTTTGCCTCACTGAGCTAAAAAGACTAAAGAGATCTAATAATACTTGTCATCAGTGTGTTTGGCTAATGACACACATTGTGCGGATGGATGCTGGTTTTTAGTGCATTCTTCTTTAGTGTTATGTGTGTGTTTCATGCATTTGAAGCATTTGGTACCAGTTAATATGGGTTGCTTTAAAAAAAAGTTGACTTAATTGGACATAATCAAACATTCTGCTGCTACTGGACATGTTGTCTTACCAGCAGGGTTTTTTTTCCAGTCACTATCTGAGTTTCACACAGTCTAATTCTGATCTCAGATCAGAGTTCACATGCAGCAGCATCTGACACTTACTTTCACACTACAGAACATTTTCTGGCATCTCCTCGTCCTGGTTTTCATCAGCGTGGAGTGGAAGAGAAAAAGCTGGTGGGACCGTGTTGCCGAGATGCTTAAGTCACGGTCCGACTCTCTTCTGCTGGCATAAAGCCTTCTCAGTGTGCGGCTGATGGGCAGTAACATTAAAAAGTCCTCAGCCCGAGGGGAGCGGTAAATAGGACGGCGGCAGGAAGCTGTCAGTCATGGCGGCATTTTCTGTAAGCTGTTTGACAAAATGTCAACAAGTCATTAGCATTAAAATAAATCAGTGACAAGTTATCCAGTCGACGCAAACTCATTTTCATTGCAAAGAGGACAAACACAAGCAGAAATGTCTCACACCATGGGTTCCAGTGGAATAACGTGCATTAATCACTATGATTAGTCCAAGTTCTAATCGATGAATCCTGACTGATCAGCTTTTCTCCTGCCACAGAATCAAACACACCACCTTTAGTTGTTTTCTTGTGAATAGGTTCTCTGATCTGGTATCTCCCTTAATAACACAAAGTCACCAAAACGACTTAGTGGTTTGTTCGCGCATCCTGATGGATTACGCTGCCCCTGACTCGGTGTCTGAAAGTATGCAGGCCCAGCGTATTGAGACGTGTGGTGTAGTAACGGCTCACAATATGTGATCTGTTGTGGGGAGTGAATACAGCCTTGACAGGCAGCTTAACACACTGACATGCGAGTGTTTGTTTTGCAGATTACCCAGGAGCAGTTTATCCTCGCGTCCCAGTCCCTGCACCTCCAGCGGCCCGCCTCCGATGCCGTCTACCCAGTGGGTCTGTACGGGTGGAGGAAGAGATGCCTGTATTTCTTCCTGCTGCTGCTCCTGGTCACCATGATCGTGAACCTTGCTCTCACTGTCTGGATCATAAAGGTTATGAATTTCTCAGTGGTGAGTAACATAGTAATCTGATACATGCTGCTGATGTGAATCTATATTAGTGAACATCTTTGTAGCTCCTTCATAATACAGTTGACACAATGGTGTTAAAACCCTTTCAGTCCATGTTTTGACAGTCAACACGAGAATCTGCCAGAACCAAAACACGTGGAATAGATCTGACCTCTTTAGCGCAGATTTACCTGCTGGCTTACACTCTGCTGTGTCTAAGCATGAATCTTAGGACATCATGTAAAAAAAAAAAGTACAAATCCATCGCGTGTGTAAACAAGGTTTGCGAGTTTTCTTAATTTAAGAAAGCAAAGACGTGTCAGATTAATATGTTGAAGGTACTTCAGGGAAGCCTGCGAAGCGTAATCACGTTGTTAAGTCCTTGGATTTCAGTTACATAAATTCTATTAATTTTCAATAAAAAGCTCTGAAATTAGGAAACGTGTTTTGGGGTCAAAACATTACTTAAACATTAACTGCTTGGCATCAAGTGCACAGAAATATTTAACCTAAAATATTCAGCGCATAAACCCATACATGGAGTAAAGATACTAAACCAATAACAGAACAGAACATTAGGATTTTAGTACTACTTTATCTTGAAATTGTGAAAATCATCGTATCAGTCTTACTTTTTAAGCCTTGTTTACTGTGTCAGTGGTTAAAGACGTCAAATAACGTGGATTTGTACAGTGAACAGGTCAGCTACAGGTGATTTCTCTTTCTCGTGCGAAATGTGTGCGCTTCACCTCATCTGGATTTGATGAAGAAGCAGACAGCACTTGACTGACGTGGAATGTGTTAATCTCGCACAAAAGCGAACGGGAAGCTGCCGCGAGCTCCTCTGACATTTTCAGGGACAGTTCACACGATTTACCATTTTGTCAACAAAGACACGACGGCGGCATCGTCCTCCCCCCTCCACCCCCCGCTGTGCCGGCTATTGCTATCACTCCTGCTCCTGCGCCTCCCATCAGTCTGCGTCAGGAGTGAAAGACCTTATCGGTGCTTTTGCTCGAGAGCATCCACTTCACTGCTTCACAGGACCCTGATTGTTTTTGGTGTTACACTGAGCAGCTGCTGTACATACAGTTGCCACGAATAAGTGGTCACTGAACAGACGAGGCTTTTACAGTGGAGTTGTAGTCCTAAAACATTTTTACATTAAAGTGAACTCTGGCCTGTAAGGACATGGAGTCAAGCTTAAGTCGCAGTGGCCGGTACAGTGGACTAAAGGGTCGTTCAGCTCACACGCAGCCGAGTTTGTGTTCCAGAAAAGCTACCAGGCAAAACCAGAAGTCACCTTCTCGCTATTTTTGGCAAGTCAGGCATATGCTCACCTATCTAGGGAGATAAAACCTGACGTCCTGCCCACAAGCATTGTTCGCAAAACTGCAGGAAGGAGAGCAAATTTCAACTGATGGGCACATTCACAATGATGGCAAAGTGACAGGTCAAACATTGAAGCAGAAAAGTGTAAACCTTGGCACCAGAGGCCAAAATATCCTGACTTGTAGTCCTTAGTTTAGGTCGAGCTGAGCGTTAAGAAAAAGAAAAGTACAGAAATCCTCAACTAGGAGTTCAGAAATTAAATAAACCGACAGTTTGTAAAGATTGTAAAAGCTACGTTTTTAAGTGTTCTTGATTCTACTAAACAAGGTGATGGAAAATCTTTTCTTTATACTGAGAGAATATTTCTAAGAAGCAGAAGGTCTGTGGAGCCTTGACATGAAGCGACGTATAGCATTTTATTGTTCGATCTGCCTGGTACAGTAAATGCCTTCGTTACAAAGTTTCCACGTGGCCAAGGTTTTGGGTTTTTTGTTTTTTTTTTACTTAAAAAATATACTTTCTGAACAAAATAAACAGATTTGTTGTAAAGGTGTCAAATCTGTGGCGTTCTTTAAATCTAACCCTTCCTTTGTTATAGTTTAAAGGTAGTATTCTGAATTCTGATATTCGCATGAGAGGACCGTGATGACGGTATCATTTCAGGAGACATCTCGCTGCGTCTTGACTCATTTTTCTTCTAGTTGTCAGACGTTGGCCTTGATGATGCTCTACACGTGATTTGTATGCGCTCCCCCTGTGTACCTGACCAGCTCGCAGCAGCGTTGTCATCCAGCTGTGATGCTTCACTTTTCCTTTAAGCCTCACGAAACCCAACGTGTCAGTAGTTTTTGCGTTCATCACCTCTGTCTGTTCATTCTCTTCTCCCACTGCGTCGTGTTCGCCCTGCCTCCCACCAGCCCTCCACTCCTCTGCCCCCTTCAGCAGCACAGTGACTTTAAAGTCCTGCCGCTACAATACAAAGAGCTCCGCACTGCTCCACCCACCGCTTCCGCTCTCCTGACTTTGTCGTCCTGTCTGTCCCCAGCTCTCCACCATGTATGACGGAGCTCTGCCCACTGCACTCCACCTCTATAATTCACTGCCACCATCCACTTGCGCAGCCATCACCACCACCGTCTTTCAACACATCCCTCACAAACTGTCTCGCATCAACTTTCTCTTTGCTCACTGTGTTGTGCCGGGGCACAACCTCAACCAGCATCTCCTGAATTATCTAACACCTAAATCGGAAGAAATGCGATGTGAGAAATCCGTCAAAGCAGCACAACGAGGCCTCATTCAGTCAAGTCTGGCAATTTTATATTCCCCTTTATGTGCTGTTTATTTTTTTATTAAAGCAGGAAAGCGAGGAATTTTAGGTGCAAATGGACTTTTTCCTATGGAGAGATGCATCACATTCCTGTTAATGCTAAAATTAATCCCTCAGAACTGTCTTCGGCTTTATCTCCACCTCAGTACAAGGAGTTTCCTTCCAAAATTGAATTTTCAAAATGTGTTACTGAGTGAAACGGCTCCTGACATGTCTATTCTTACCACAAGCTGACTCAGTGCTGAAAATCCTAAAGAAAGACGGTTGTAACTTAATTGGACATGATCAGACAAGTAATAGTCTCGTACAGATTTGAACTATTGGTGAGACTACTGTTACATATTACGCCTTACTCATAAAGTCTTGTTGGTCGAATGCTGCTTGGTTGTTTATTAATCCCAAAGAGGACTTTTAATGTATGCGTAAATTGCCCATAGGTGTGAGTGTGTATGACTGTGATTGTGTGTCTATATATATGTGGCCCTGCGATGGACTGGCGATCTGTCCAGGGTGTACCCTGCCTCTCGCCCAAAGCCAGCTGGGATAGGCTCCAGCACGCCCGCGACCCCTTCGGGGAAAAGCGGAAGAAGATGGATGGATGGATGGATGGATGGACTTTTAATGTAAATGCTTGTTTACATTCACACAGATGTTAAATCTTTTCCTAAACTCCAAAAAGTTAAAATGTACAGATTATATAACCAGTGTCACAGGTACTGCACCTAGAAATCTGGTTGGACAGCAGACAGACGTCACGTTGAACAGCCTCGGTGAAACGTGTGAAATTCAAACTGGATTCTGTGCCTGCACCTGTGCGTCACTGGAGCCTAGAGTTAATAACAAACTTTATAATGCGTTCACATTAGTACTAAACCAGCTCTCGTATCGCACCCCATCATTTCCATGCGTCTCTCCAACGCTCTCATCCACAGCTGCCACATTAGCCCTCAGCCTGCCTCCCACTGCATGCAGCCTGTCACCTTGACACCGCTCAGTGTCTGTGGCATTGTCACCTCCATGTCATGTCCTACTTCATCCCTGTCACTCAGCTCTGCTGCCCGTCCGCCAGCTCGCCCGGCACGCGGCGGCATCCTGCTCTGCCTAATGCAGTTCGGCAACAGCAGGATTCAGGGTTTTATAGGCACCTGGGACGATATTGTTCTTTGAATCTATCTTTCCTCGCAGCGTCACTGATGGTCATGATTGTGTTTCAGGATGGGATGGGAAACCTCCAGCTGAACAAAGACGAAATTCGCCTGGAAGGAGTTTCCGAGTTTCTCCAGCCTCTGTATGTAAATGAGATCCAGTCCAGGAGGGTAAGTTTCTCCCTTCCCACCACCATCAAGCTGCTGTTGATCAATACTCTGTAGCACTGACGCACTGGGAATCGACACTTGTGAAAAGATCTCTCCGATGTTGCAGTCAAGCTGGTATTGATCTCTCACTTTTGAGGAAGTTATGATCAATTCATTACCAACAAAAGCCAAGTTTTTTCAGATTAGTCTTTGTGTCTATCCAGCGCTCCTCCTCTTAGCCGCCTCCCCATTTCTTTATATCAGAGGCTCCTATCGGTAGGAGATGGGTGCTAGGCTGCCTCTCCACTCCTCTAAGGCCACATGCAACTACAGGAGATTAGACACAAGAACAGAGGGACCAGAGCCTTCCAGCCCCCAGCCGCCGGGTTTCCAATCAAGCCCATGCGATAAATACCCTGCTTCGACTTCCTCCCTCCCCTCTTCTCCTCTTTGATGTTTAGTAGATTAACCAACACAGCTCCAGTGAAAAAGTTGATCCAAATTTTCTCCTTTTCTCACAAGAATTGCAGACACTCAGTGGGATTGTGAGATTGTTCCCTTTTTCAGTGATTACGCATCCTGCAGGAAGCAATTTCAACCGTCGGAAGCAGGGTTTTCCACGTCAATGTGATTGTTTTTGAGGGATGTCGAGGGGGGAAGAGGTTAATTTTTAGAGGTCGGTAGATCTGGAGCACAATACGATTCTCCTCCCTCTTGCTCTTTGATGCTGTAGTTGGTGCTAAATGTTGATTGAAATATCACCCCTGGCAGTAGTGGACCCTCCAAGACCTCGGCACATGCCCGAGAGCTGGATGTTGCACGAAGCCTGTATTTCATTTCATTTCCATTACCTTCAGTAACACCTGCAGACGTTTTTACTGTCTTGTTTTACAGACAGGCTGTGCAGTGCCCCCCTTATCTGCTGGCTCCAGAGATATTTGCGGGACAAAAATCTGTGCGGGTCACTCAATATTTCTCACCTGAGGAAATATGTCAAGCACTGAGGGAGCAGGGATTATGGCTATGCTATGAGTAACCTCCGCTGATCAATAAGCCATTACCACAAACACAAGCCAGCTCCATGGCACACTGGACATGTCTTAAAGTTAAACATAGTCAATTTATTTCCAAGCTTCTGAAGCAAAGTAGCTTTATTTTTACGTCCCATGGATCAATCAGAACTTTGGATCTTCATCGGCGTTGGAGCCATAATCTTTGAATACCAAGTGGAAATTGCGCCTGTTGTGTTACTTGGCAGTGTCTCTAATAGCTGGCAGCAAATTATGAGCTAAGTAGCCACTGAAATGCTCAGTAGCATGTTGTGAAATGTGAGCTGGTAACACTGCACCAGTTAGTGGCAAAAGCTGCCAAGCCTAGACATTTGATATGAATGGTCTGTTCTATTCATTTCTAATAATAATAGCTGAGGACTGTACTTAATATCACCATAATCCAAAGTTCTAATGCAACAACTTGGACTAAATGAAGTCAAGTCGTGATCACATTTCCTGACTTCAGGCAGTCACAGCTGCTCTTCAAGAATCGAAATTTGGTCGCTGTGTTATTCCAAAGGTTGATTTCAAACACTACGCGAAAATTGGAGCCATTGTGTCAGAAATGATTCGACGCATGAAAATAATGTGGACTGCAGACGCTCAGTGCTTCTTTTACTGAGAGCGACTGTTGTTGGCATCCAGTACCTGAGCTGTCTGTCAAACCTGACTGGCAGCTGAAGGATGGATGGAATATTCTGTGCATTATTTTTCCTCGCCCCGGAGGCTTCCCCTTTCTGCTTGTCTGTTCCTCTGTCTATCCATCCATCTGCCCGTCAGCGTTTTCAGATGTGCACACTTGCATTGTTAACAGCAAAAAAGGGACCAAATGACTCCACGGGACGGCCACGCTATCAAAGTTTGAACTCCAGTTTACACGGGAATCTTTCCAGCATGTGATTGCAGAGCAACAGCACCAATAACACCCATGAAAGCCACAATGCCGCTATAATTTCAGGCGCGTGAAATCAGTTTGCCACTTGAAATTTCACCCGTCTGAAAGCAATAAAGTGACTGTAATTTCAGCCTTTTTGAAATCTGTGTCACACTTGAAATTTCACCTGCCAGGCAAACATTGCATTCATAATTTAAAAGTGTTTGGAAAATCAAATGTGTTGAGCAGCCATTTCTCGCCCTTCTCGCTTTCCTGCCATCGGAGTGCGCTCGTTCAAACACAGACATGGTTGTCAGTGAGCCTCTGTTGTTGCCGCTGCCGCTTGCTGAACGTTTTCGTTCAGAGCAAATGGTCAAAACAGTATAACGCTATTTTTAAGTTTCGAGGGAACTGTGCTTGTGTTTAAATGAAGGATCCATTGTTCTGTGTTTTTTCATCTTACTAAGCGAATGCATTGTTTAGACGCCGCCTAGTTTCTGTACAAACTCTTAGATTGAAAACACAAAGGAGGACAGTTTAGGGTTCAGTGTCCTGGAATTGCTCCCATTTTTCACATGCATTAGTGTAATAATGTCCGCTGCTGTTTGAGGACAGCAGAGGTCAAATTAGATTTTATGAGCACTGGTGAAGCATTTTTAGCAAAGTGGTCAGTCCACTCAGATTTGTTGTTTTTAGCCTTTTGTAAATTGATTCATTCCTGCGAATATCAATCACCGGCCGCCAAGATGTAAGTATTTTATTTATGCTGGGGACTGCGGGAGCTGATTTCCCTGATTAGTTCCTATCTGCTTGAACATGCTCAAGGAAAAACCTGCTTTCAGCATTCAGCCTGCAGCCTTGGCCTTTGGTTTGATTGCTTATGGCTAAAACTCAGTAATGCAAACAGTCTGTCATAAAAACAAGTAGATGGTCAGTGAATGTAAGCTACCTGTCATTTCTGCACATCTACCATGGTTTTCTCCAGTTTTGGCTTCTAGCGTTGCATCAACATCTGTGCCAATTATTAATGTATACAAAGTCTCCAGTGGACATTTGTGATGATCTTGACATTTAATAAATAGCCCACTGCAATAAAAAAAATTAAATGTAGTGAAATTAGCATCTTGGTGGTTTGCCACAGTTGGAAAACAGTGTGGTGTGAGGCACCACAGTGCCCAGGTAGAGTTAATCAAATCTCTGCTCCTCAGACTGGCTCTCTGCTGGCTCTCGTTATCGTCTCCGGGGACCCTGACTGATCTATAAATACCATCGGATGCAGGTGTATCTTTATTGGAGTGAAACTAATCCCTGACAGCCTCACTTACCTGCATTAGAGTAGGTCTGAGTCTGAACGTTAAGACTCCTGACGCCTTTCACTCGTCTGTCATCGCTTAAAATGAAAGCTTTTCGGAGTAAACTCAAGTTCGTCACGTCTTTTAAACCAAGTTTGCTAGAACCAATTCGTTTTGGCCTGCAGTCGTGCGCTGAAGGACTGTGGGGGTTTTAATTTGAAAACGCCTGCACACATGTTCCCAAACAGCCTGTACCATGCATGCAAAGATTCAGTGCTAGAATGAGGAAACGAGGATAATGAGCGTACCTTTTCAACTTGTGACTCGTTTTCTTCATTATAGCACTTGATCAGCTCAGCATATAAATTAGCTTCCAGCACAACAAACCAAATATAATTAATGTTTAAAATATATTTATGCAAATGTTTGGTTAGGATTAGTTAAAGCCTGAATGGTATTTTTTTTATCTGTGCCATGCCTTTCATTTCACACTCTCAGGAAAACAGCAGCACCACATATGGCGGCTTAGCTGCATCTGTTTCATCGAAGCCATGCTCTGGCTTTTGGTCGTAATGTTGTTCATTGTATGCAGGGAAGCATCCGTTGCTTTACAGCAGCCATGGTAATTTTTCAGTCTGATGGAGCCCAATGCTACGACAACAACAGACTCCATTTATGTGCGTTCACTCTGATCTGAACTTGACCTTCCTCAACAGGCGCAGTGACTAAAAAGCCTTTTATGTGAGTCCAAAGAAGTGCTGAGGAGAGCAACAGTGACTCAGTCATGGCCCCCCAGGAAAGAGTTTAAGACCCATAAAGCCTTAAAAGGGGTAGATCGCATCAAGAACTCAAATGTCTTTGTGATGCCGTGATCTCGGAGAGCGTGTTCATGATGAGCATTTATAGCGGGAGGGGAAAAGGCAAGTCTGACTGAAAATGCATGCAATGACCTCTGCAGAGTTAAAGACTTGAGATAATTGGCCCCTTGTAAGAGAACATGCACTTAATTAGATCGACTTCATTGCAGCCTGATTATTAGCTCATATGGGAAAGTACAGTTCAACTAAAAGTATAACGCAACAGGAAAAAGATTTGAGAAGTCAGGAGGTCACATCAACAGCGGTTTGGCTTGTGGAGTAAAAAGTTAATTAGTTGTGGGCTTTTATATGTTGACCGCACCGATCGAGTCCTTCTCTGCACGTGTGGTACAAATACACACTCACACACACCAAACGGCTGATTCCACGCAGGTTGCTGCATGTGACATGTGGAGAACCTGCCAACGTGCTACAGTGAACTGCGATGTTCACACGAGTCGTGAGTACGTAAAGATGAAAATAATAGCAGACGAACAAGTCCGGTTTTGTACTCAGTGTATCGCAGATAATTATAGACGAACGAGAATTTCACAGAAGTGAAACCTCTTCTGCATTCACACAGTGGCGCACACGCGAACCGTCAGTCAAATGTCAAACAGCCATAAACTTGCAAAATGTAAAACTGCCAGAAAGCAGAACATGTCCGGAGTTAAAATGCCTGCAGTGAAGGAAAGGATCCACCTACGCCTGTCAGCCTCAGAGAGACGCTACCTGCACTTCGTTATACACCTGTGAATAATTTCCTTTACGTTTACAACCGGCAGTTTATCGACACATGTGGCCTCATGTGACAGGTCGGGGGGGGGTCTGTCATGGTGGCTGCTTATGGGGATGTGTTCTTACAAGCTGTCAGAACGTGACTGTGTTCGCCGCCCAGCCCCAAACTGGGCCGTGGTGAGCTGGCTCATCATCACACATACGCTGACGCAATCATGAAATGCAAGATGCCACAACAACCTTTATGGATTTATAAAGACAACATTGATTGGACAGTTCCCCTGTAGAAGAATCACCTCACATTCGCTGCATGCTCACTTTTAGTTTTACCTCCAAGTAAAGTTGTTTATATGATCTGCTCGCTTTTCCTGCTCTGATGCTTTTGTAATGCCAACAGCCAATAGAAACGGCAGAGCCCTGAATGGATGACGAAAGATTCAATTAACCTTAAATAACCTTTGTGACATCATGATAAAAGGAAAAGAGAGGAGAGGTGTTTTTTTTTTTTTGGCCAATTTTCACTCCGATCATAATTGAGGTTTCCCGTGTCTCACCCCGTCTTCCCCTCTTTCCCCAGGACAGCTCACTGGTCTTGCGGTCAGAAAAGAATATAACGCTGAACGCTAGAAACAGCCAAGGGCAGATGACCGGCCAGCTCACAGTGGGTGAGTCACCTGGTTCACACCTGAAATGTTAAATGTCCGCTTCCAGCTTGTGCAACAGTTTTGTTGTTCAGTCCTAATTTACACTTAAGTCTGGCTTTTTGTCTTCTATGTAAAAGTTGTTTTTAAAAAGTGGCTTATTAATCTTGCTTGGACTGTAAATTGCCTTATCAGTGGTAGTTTATTGATGACTTTAATCAAGATAGGAGCAACAATTCATCTTTAATTGTCTCTGTGCCTGCAACACTGTGTAGCTTCTCCCAGACACTAACCTTTGACGCACTTATTGAAAGGGCAATGGATTCTTCTTATTATCCTCAAGTTTAACCATCAGTCAGTCCAAATTACCAAAGTCATTTACATGATTAATGACCAATGGAAAGCAAATGACCTACTTATTAACATTAACAGCTATTGATCTTCGCCAGCATAAGTTGAGAGTTGATGCTGATTTGACAAGACTGGTAATACGACACTTTTTGGTCATGCTTGACCTTCCTTAGAAAATTAGCGCCTGCTTTTGTGGAAAGCACATTTTGACTGAAACGAGATGAAGCTTGGCGAGAATAATTAAATTCCCCCAGCTGTCGCAGCCTTGGGATTAATGGCGGAGAGAGGAGAGAGCGAGACCTTCGGGTTTCTGCATGCACATCTGGAGAAACACCAAAGTCTGGAGCTATTAACATTCCTCACCAGCAGAAGCGATTCGTGATTTGTCTACAACCACCGATAAACTGATGGTTCGGCTTTGGAAGGCACGTTTCATTTACCGAACGAGCATTTCACCATCGATTTCACATGGCTACCGTTGTTTTCCAAAGGTCATTTGCAAAGCCAGAAGCGGATGAGGCAGCATTTACTTACTTACACTATCACCGAAGCATTGTAGACTAAATTAAACACTTCTGTTCTGTAACGATTCCTAGTCATCAAACTAAAATATATTTTATACATTTATAAAATATTGACCAGTGCCCCATAGATTTAGCTTTTTGTCCATTTGTGCCTCTCCCTCTGTAGGACTTGACTCTGTGGAGGCCCAGTGTCAGAGGCTGGAGGTGCGGAGCAGCGACGGAGGCCGACTGCTGTTCACCGCCGATGACGACGAGGTCATCATGACAACAGAGAAGTTCACTGTCACAGGTACAATGTAAGATTGGTAACTTAAATTGATTGATTACGAAATGTTACGATTATCTCACAAATGAAGTGTTTGGCAGTTGGACGGTTTTTCAACTTGACTTATAATAAAAAGCTAAACTGTTACATTTACACAAGCCATGTACCGAACAGGGAGCTGTGCAGGAAGAAATCATCAATACTTGGTAGCCGTGGTAACAGCACACAAAGCATGGATTGTCCCTAATACATAAGAAAGTGAACAAAACAACAAAGTGTTGTAGCATTAAAATGCAATAAGCTGTTCTCTCCTGGCTTTAAGCTCCACAGCATCTTCTACATCCTCTGTTTAGTTTACTGCACTTACTGTCATGATGTGACTTCTTACACTTGTAGCCCTGAGAAATACATTTTTTACAACCGACGTGTGACTGATAACGTGGTTGTAACATGGTTCGCTCTGTTTCTCAGTGAGTCCTGACAGAAAGCCAGCACACACTGAAGCGGCTGAGTTTCAACTGACATTAATTTTATAAGCTTTTTTTATGAACTTTTCCCTCTGACAAGTCAGAGTCTGTGAAAAATGGATGAGGTGCAGTAAAGTGCTTCATGACTTATGGTCAGTCATGTGACCAAAATGAAAAAAAATCACTGATACCACAAAGTCTGGTTTGTGAGGTACAAGCAAAGTAGTTTTCATCACAATAGGATTTTAGAAAACAGAATATTTCAAAATTTTATCAATTTCTCATGACAAACTGAAAGATGTCAGATGATTTAGTTTTAAATGCAATAAAGTCTGTTTAAAGTGTTTAACAGGGAAATAATGATGAGTATAGGTATTAATAACTGCAGATATAAAGCTTCCTCCATTTTGCTGTTATCTGAGCCTCAGACACTGTGAAAACACAGCCAGTGTCAAACCCTACCAGATAAGAGAACCGTGTATTAACTAGGCGTAGTTTAATTTGCTGCCGACTACTTGAACAAAGACAATCATGGGACAAAAACTGATTCAGTGTTAATTAATACTGACAGACAGATCAGGGAGGTGTGTTGTAATGTAATATCACACACACACAGTCGATTTTAAACTAGTGTAATGCAAGGAGAAAGGCACAAGGTCCGACACTCGTACAGTGTGTGGTGTTATGATTGCTAATAATGAAACGTATTGTATGATGACTTGTGATGCTGAGTGTAAAATACACTTTTCATATTACAGATGCTTGACAGCTCAAACTAGATTGTAACGTATGTGCATTATAAATTTATTGACAGGCTCAGAAGGCGCCGTGTTTGGACATTCCGTAGAAACTCCTGTGATCCAGGCGAGGCCGTCTGAAGAGCTGAGGTAAGTTCATATTCACTGACTGTACAGAAATTCATTAAAGCTTAATGTCACATGTTCATATCCTGTTCAATTAAAACGGAGATCTTTAAATAATGATGATAAATGTTCCGCGGCTTTTCAAAGTCAGTGCCTGTGCTCAAAAAAAAAAGAAGAAAATACAGGAACCATTTTTCAACAGTATAATTTTTCTGAAGCACTGTCTTGTCAACTCAAGCAAGTCCTTGTTGGCTCCATATCACACAATTTTAAAACTACATTTGACTATTATTAATTTCACAGCCCGGGGGTTTGCTAATTTGTTAGCTGGACTCTAATATCTGTCAGAACCCGATCAGGGCGCAGAGACGGGTAATGTTGAGATGAGAGTTCCACTCATACCCTCCTGTGCATGCGATTCTGCTGGAGGCGCTGAGCCTGGTGTCAGTCCATTAACGAGCTATAACGAGTGCAGTTTGTTGTCCACCTTACTGGTCCTGAAGGGAGGCCCCGGATCAAAGTTGGCAGAAAAAAAGCAGTGTTCTGGCAGCTAATTCCCCAAGAGTGAGAGGAATACTGATGAGCGCGCCTTTAAAGCGAGCACACACTTAAGGCTCACACACACCGACTCCGCTCTGGGGTGACCATCTGCGATGTGGCCGAAATCCTAAGGAGAGAAACCGCCGTCGTGACGTTCACGTGCACAGCCGTCAGGTTTTCCTCCCGTTTAATACATTCAGTCACTCATACGGGCTCTGTTTGTGGCGTGTAATGTAAAACCATACTGCGTTTTCCCTCATCTCTGTAGGTTTTTCTCAACATGACTGTCTTCCTTCACTGAGGAATTACTGAAATGTTTCCAAACAAGCTGATGCACAAACTGTAGCATCTAGACTTTACATAAATGCGCCTTTTATCTAAATCCAATTTATTTTTCAAACGCCCTGTCAAAGAATTTATATATTGAGTTGGTCGAGTCAGTCATTTTCAAAAACCAAAAGAGAACCGTGTTGGTTATTAGTGACATGAATTCAAGCCTAATAACATTTTTCTTTTCAACATGTTTCCGTCTATAGACTAATTGGGCTCCGGGCACAGTAAACAAGACATCTCGCTTTTAAACCTGTTTCACAATGTTACAGTATCGACAGTGATTTTTATTCCTTGACGTTTTCACAGTGATGTGTGTTTACTGCAGAGTCAGCTGAGAAAGCAGACTTCCATCAGTTGCAGCTGCAAAGAAGAATTTCACTTTAGCTGTTTCCCTGTTCCCGTGTGTTTGTTCTTACTTTGCCGCGTCCTTTTTGAACTCCAAATTATCCAGTAACTCACAGAGAAGGAAGAAAATGTGCAGTAACGAGCTTAACGCTGCCCGTGTGCAGCACGGCGTCCGAAGCCCCCTCCCCTCCGCTCATGTCCGGCCTGTGAGTGCCTTCCAGGAGACACCGTGCAAGGAGACACACCATTAAAGCCTCCTGCCTCCTCTGATGCTTTTTACAGTAGTTGTTTTGGAACAGCTACAAACATGGTCTATGGAGAGAGAGAGAGTTATATAAACCTACTGTACCTGCAGGTTAGTTTGTGCTCCTCTTTGCTCTGTGCCCATAGTAAGTTGCCTTCATGATAATGAAAGTCAAGCAGACAGTAAATTATAAGCCACAATAAACTGCAGACTGATTACATGGGTAAATGTAACAGACCTTCTCATGGGATGAAATCATAGCATGTAATTAGGGTGATGAGATCAGAACAGATCAGACTCTCGCACACCCACGTCGTCACAGACGTGTAGTGTTTGGCCACTTCTCTGCTTTACTTTAAAGCAAACGCGTCGGTTTCTTATATAAGCGTCTTTGTTTTATCATTTCTGTACGGTCTAGCTCCCTAAAAGTGTGACAAGTAAAACCGTATTTTGCGCACCACTCACCACCTGTCGGTAAAACCTCTGCGGACGGGAGAGATGCGGCTTGGCTGGCGTTCACGTCGCTCTTATTTTTCCCTTTAAAGTAAGATCACTCTGTTCGTGTTGCTTTATTTCTCTGCAAGCCAACGTTAATCTGGGAGAAGAACAGAGCACAGAGAGAAATCAAAGAAAGCCCACCTGAGATCTTCCTCCTCTTTGAACCACCTGTTCTTCTCCCCCAGGGCGTTTTCTCTGCACACTCACACTCGAGTTTGTCTTCATTTATTATCATCATTCTGTCTCTGAATATCTGACTGTGCTGTGTAAAAAAAATAAAATAAAATAAATAAATCCACTGGCATTTACGGACTTATTTTAGAGGATTTGCAAAATATTTCAAAGTTAGTGCACAGGTTTTTTTAACTGCATTTGTTTTCACGTTAACTTTAAAACAATGCATACAGAAAATAAATTTAAACAAGATTTAAACAACCAATGGACAAAAATGGTCTAATGTGTTTATAATATAAAAAAGCTGCAATTAAAAATGCAGTGCAAAATTTGCCCTTGAAAACAGACGTACTAAACACCCTCAGAGGTTTTGTCCTGGCTGATGACTGTTTTAAGGTGCATTTGTTTTTCCACGTTTGTGCACGATGACATGCAAATAACTGCGGCTCTGTCGGAGGGGATCTCAGGAAGAGAGGCCTTGATGGCGACGCCTCTAAAACAAAGTGGAGTGCAGTTAGAAAGTAGATGTAGTCCTGCGGGAGAGACGCGTCAGTTTGTCATGTCCTGCTCTCAGCTCGCTTTTCATCACCTTCACTCATAGCTGTTGTCAGACTCTGATCAGCTCCTTCACCTCACACTGACCTCAAGTAGTTGAGTCTCACTCTGCAAAACACCCTCCGGTGCTGGACTGAAACTGAGATGGTTAATTACAGAAAAATGGCTCTGGGGGCTCGTGTGTTGACTCCTCAGCGAGCGGCCCACTCAGTTTGATAACAGTGGCAGCTTTCGACCAAAACTGCAGACCTACATATGAAAATACTTCTGCCAATTACGTAATCAGATCGATTTGCATCTCATTTCGGAGGATGGTGCTCTCATTCCTGATGCGCTTGTCCCCCATGACTGCTGTGATATCGTGCTTGCAGAATCACCGAACATCTCACTATGATACCTCTGTCATCTTGTTCATATTCAGAAAGACTTTGCAGATTTTCTTCACATCCAAGAAGGACAAATGGTGGAGGGATGTCTAATCAGTATGACAAAACATCTCCTGGTCTCAGACGCGTCAAGAACAGACTTCAGTGCTTTTCAGGCTGCCTACAAAACCTTCACACCGGAATCTGTAGTGAGACGAGTCTGACGTTAAGACGCAGAAGAGACCAGACAGGATTTGAAGGCTCGGTGGTTTCTCGGAACACAGACGTCATACGGTGCATTTCTGGGCCCGGCATCAGAGAGCAGGAAAGCAGCCTGTCATTCTATTTTCCATGTGTCTTTTTCTGTCCCTCTCTTCAACTGAGAAGTCCTCTTGCAGTACAGCCAGCCACACACTCGCCTGGAGGACCTTTCAGGACACAGTCTTCTGTAGTGTCCACATGAAGAGTGGCAGGTTCATTAGGAAGATAAAGGTGGAGGAGAGCGACTCTGGTCAGATGCCACTAGCAGCAGTTTGATGAGATTGAGATGTAGGGTGTTTTTTTTTCTGCGTAATTATTAGTTTGTGTTCTTTGTCCATTAGACAGCGGGTTGGACTTAACACATCAGGTGGTATGTGCTCGCTTGGTGTTTATTTATGAGAGCTTGTCAGGTATTTGTTTATATTTCTGCATGACTTCTGACTTCTGTAGCATCAGACCTGCCAGTATGTGGTTTCTCCCATTTTGTTGCGATTTTGCTCGCTGCTCTTTCCTGTTCTCTGCAGAAGGTCTTGACAGTCTTCACATTCAGGACACTCAGAGCCAGATTCCAAAAAGCAGCCCCAAAATATATCTGAGCCACCTTCATGTTTCACTGTATTTATGGTGTTCTTTGGTGGAAAAGAGGATATTTTTTTCCTGTCAGGAAACTCCAGTTTGCCTTTAGCAGCAGAGTCCTCCATGGAGCCTGCTCTTGTTCAAAGAGCAACCGACGGTGTGATGGGGCAGTGATGAACCTCGACCTTTTCAGAAATTGTCCTTGACTTTTTGTCTAACATTTTCACTGTCCTGTTTAATCTGGAGTCAGTTCTTCTCGCAGCCACGTCCACATGCTGTAGGTTGGCTCCAGTGGGTTCAGTGCTTCACTAGGCTGCAGGAATAAGGGATAACAAAGATGGCGTGATGTTGCATCAGTAGCTCATTATTCTTTATTTCTGCGAGCCTTATCACTGACAATAGTTGTTTTGGGTTCATTCATTTCCAGATCTCAGTAGGTCATGCAGTTGCGACACGGACGCATGAGGAGTACTAACTCCAAGTATTTTGATTTAGATTCTGCCTGGGACTCTTCGTCAGCTTTACTGAAACCAGTGTGAGAACAGTGTGTGACTTTTAACACGAGGGGAGAACAGAAGCAAGCCGGCCCCAGCTGTGCAGTGAGTGAAGTGACGGCTCAAAGCCAACAGCAGAGTCCCTGGGGCTCCAGTTAGGCCTGAATCACATATTTGTCCAATGGCAAGGGCAGACGTTTGACTATGTTAAAGCCTGTTAGGTCCATAAAAACCAAACATTTTTGCCAGTGTGGGCTGAATGGTAAAGTGACAGTACACGGAAAATGCAATAGCATGTAACGCGCTATAATGGTGTGCAGCAATTAAACACAGTTGATCCATCATTATTGGTTAATACTGTTGTTGTGGTCTATGCTTTGTATTGCTTGATCTTTGTAACCTAATCAAAGCAGGTGTGTGCTGTCAGTCAGTCCCTTTACGTAGAGACCATAACCAGTTTTAAAACAGTAAAAGTAATGTTGTTGTTTGCCTGCAAAGCCCATTTAAACACTATGTGAAAGCGACTAATAAAAATAAAACTTCACCTTTGGAACCCCCCACCCAGTAAACACGGTAGATATCTTTATTTAAACCAAGCTCATCCGCTCTGACATCAGTTATGGCCATCAGCGCATTTGGTCCAGCGCAGCCCTTTCCTCCACCGTATCGCAGAGTTATGACCTTTCTGTGGATGAAAAGGTCGCCCTGCATGCGGCAAGAGAAGCTGGTCAGATATCCGAGAGAATGGGACGGCCAGCAGTAAACAGCCTTTATGACGGCAAACAGTACAGAGCTGCGGGAGCGGATGTCACGTGGAGAAGATAAACACAGGAACCATTAACCATCTAGAATCTGAACTTCAGTAACAAAAGTAATCAGACGCTTCGCTGTACCAATCAGAATTAGTTGCTATTTTTTAGAGAGAGCATATTTTTGAAGCCAATTATTCATTTATTATTATTTCAGAGTGTCAACATCAGCAGCCGGTCTGGCGACAAGCCCGACCTGCCCCCTGGCAGGCGATACGTAAACTCTCATTCTAGCCTTGAAAAGCATGGAGTAGGTTACAGTGGGTCACGAAGTGGAGTCGCATTTGTGGCACAAGCTCAGCTATGGTAAACTACAGAATTCACTAATGCTAGTAAAAAGTCTCCACCTCGTCACATCACTTATTACGATGTCACAGTGAATGTAGTAGCTGCAGAAGTAAACAGATTCAAGAAACGCTCAGAAATTAGTGAATCTGTGTCCAAATGAATCATTCTGAATTTTAAGGTTAAGAAGTTTTCATGAACCTTACCGTGTTTCTCCAGACCTAAACCTCACCTAAATGTGTTCATATGTGGGGTTTTCAGCCACTGAGACCAATTAGTGTATGTATCAACAAAGGTCTGCACCTGAACATGGAGAAATTATGTAACATAACATTGTTTTGTTCATACGTGAGGCTCCAAATGTAAAGTGGAGGACTTGTTGATTCACTTACCGGCTGATCACCCACCAAGGGGACCATCATTCCACCGTCCTGTGCTTCCTGTTTTTTAATGGCGGACGCTTGCTCGGTTGGTTGAGGCAGCACTGACTGGGGAGAACGAAGGATCGCTCGCTCAGTTGGGGTCTGAGACTGTGGTCAACCTTTCAATCCAAGTCTCTGACTCCTTTAATGGCCCAATCACAGCCTGGACTAGTAGTGAAAGTACCTGCGCAGCCCTACAGTGAGAAACTGATTCAACCACTGCATGTTCTCTTCTCGTGGCTTATGATTGACATAGATTAACAGCTGAACTATTGTCATTGTCCTGTGAAGTGGTTTGAATATTTGAATAAGTCGCTGTAAATTTTAAGCATCTGTTTGAATGGCATTTAAAAACAGTAGTAGTGTCTACAGTCGGGTGAAACGGCTGTTAGCACCTCACCTACTAGGACGTAAGCCTTATGTACATGAAACTGGAAGCAGTCCAACACGGTTGTAAACTCCGGGACACACTTTCAATCTAATTTAATTCTTTAATGCTTTATTTTGGACTGTGTCTCAAACAAGCACTCTTGAAAATTGAGCACTTTGTCTTCTGGCAGAATTGCCCAGTCAGTGTGCACGCAGCGGGCGATGATAAAACTCTTTTGAATGAAGTGAAAATATCACACATCGCATATCGCCAAATTCTCCCTGCACGGCTCAGTGCAAAGTGTTTAAATGGGCCTCTTAATGGCTCATCTGTCCGGGTCGTGGATAATCAGTGGATCCTTGAGAAATAATTATTGGGACGTATAATGCTGAGCAGCACTCGGACGGAGGCACTCGTTGCTCACTAACGAGCGGCTGGGGTTCAGGGGAAGCTGTGCTGCTACAGGAGCTGGACTGAGAATTATAAGTATACTTTGCAGTTTATTGTTTCAATGAAATTTGTTACGGTTGTTTAAACACAAAAAAGTGTGCATTTAAATGAAAGCAATCGGTAAAATAAGACGGCATAAACATTTTTGATCCAGAGCTTCTTCTGTTGTGAAGTGGATGAGTAAAAATCACGAGTTGTGTGTTTATTTCTACACTCGAGGGCACAAACAGTCCCAGGTCACAGGCACATTTCACAGATCTGTTCCAAACATTGTCTACTGAGAGCTGATTTAAAGCCAAAGAAGCTTTTCATATGGAGATGAAATTCATTTGCCCACCTCTCCCCCTCCTTTCCCTTATTCCACGCATAATCCAAAATGTGTGTCACATTCAGAGGTTATGGAGATTTAAGCGATTTCAAGACGGCTCCTTAAAGTCTTACATTTAAAATTCATTGAAAACAGATTTGGGGAAGATGGGGGGGAAAAATCAATTTGAAACGGTTATGAGTTATGAAAACAAATTCCACATTGATTGGCTCTCGCACTTATCTTTTCCTGTGTAAACAAATAATCCTCAGGAGAAAAATGCAAATTGCATTAGCCTCAGTGTTGCTGAAGGTCAAAATCAGCTGATACAATTATGGGCTTTTTAGGAGCCACACTGGATTAGAATAATGAGAAGAGCTACTTAAACATGAACGGCAGCTTTAAAATTCCACAGGTGGATAACTTATCGCTATAACTAATAACCAGAATAAGTTTATACAGCGAGAGTCAAACTAAGGTATCAATGAGCTGGTTCATGTGTTTTTCCAATAAGAGACATTTGACTTTGTTTTCGATACTGTGCTGCTTGGGGTCTGTTATGAAACAAATATGACTGAACTCTATCAACCTGCCCTAAACCAGCAATTAAACTGAGCTATTGATAAACTGTGAAGCAAATAACAATTAATTCAACCTTGAATATTTGTTGTGTCCTCAGCTGCTAAATCACTGGAAGGCAGAGATTAAATACAGTAGAAAATACAGTCGAAACTGAACAAATCAAAACGTTTACGCATCCAGCGTCTGAGTTTGTGCTTCTCGTCAGGCTGGAGTCTCCAACACGGACCCTGACGATGGAGGCTCCCAGAGGGGTCGAGGTGAGCGCTGCCGGGGGGCAGCTCCAGGTCAGAGGTCGGAAGGACCTGCAGCTGGAGTCCACAGAGGGAGAGGTGAGTAGTTGTTCTCTTGAAGATACAGAGTCACTTAATCGGTTTCAGCCGGTAACATGGGACTTCAGGACACCATATTATTTTAATGGCTTCCAGCATATCTCATGCTTTTCCTCCCAGATTCTTCTAGATGGCAACACCATTCAGTTGGGGAACCTCCCACTGGGCATCTTCACGACATCTCCCAGTCAGGCCTCGCAGGAACAGCCCGTGTACGAGGTGTGCGTCTGCCCCAGCGGCAAGATCTACCTCTCTCCTGCAGAGCGTGGCTCCACCTGCCAGGCCATGAGCAACATCTGCCTTTGGAGCTGATCTGAGAGCAGCGCCGGGGGGTCGCAGACGTCTTCAGCATCTGCTCAAGAGCTGCTGAGATGGAGACTCATTCGCTGGTACAGAGACGGAACTCGCATCTCTTCACTATCTGAGCTCCCTGGGCTCAGGTTGGGCAGAAGCATCCGGGTCTAGTTGCAGAAGTTTGTCAGGGCTCCTGCATCGCCGGCAGTATCACAGCAGCTCTCTGACAAGAGGAGGACTGCATGTGAATAAGAACATTTCCACTACAAGGGCAAAACCTTTATTTTTCTACTCTAGATTCATTGTTAAACATGCAGCGACTGTGTTTTCATGTTAAGACGGAGTAAGAGACGATACACAGGTGCCTTCAGCTTGAACGCTGAGTGACAGTGAGTGCAGTCAGTCAAAAGGTTTCTAGAGCTGTTAAGTGATATAAGCACAATTCTGTCACAACTTTAGATTATTATTACTTTATGTTTCCCACTGTGTTAGTAGCTGTTTGAAATTAAACATGTTTCCTGTGGGCACACATTGTACTTGGTTTAAGCCAACATGCTGTGTTTGATGTCCTAGAATACTGATAACAGGTCATTTCGTGGCGTCACACACTCTTCAACACGACAACAAATTGACACCAAACTGACGATTCTGACAACCGAACAAGTGCTGAAGCTCGTGTGATACGATCAAAAGCTCTGAATCGTGCTACTATATGGACCTCATGGTGTGTAGGAGACGTCAAGGTGAGAAGATCTATGATCAATGGTGAAGTTTACATTTTAAATGACTAAAGGATAAACTGATTTAATAACATGCTTGTCACTCTTGCATATTAAACCCTTGCTCAGTGTGTGTTCTTCTTCTCCAGTGCCGCCCCGTGGAGCTCGACACAAGAGCCTGGCTGACCTTGCCACTGCAGCTGAGAGCGAGGCAGGCGCACCGGACTGCAAAGTCTCACTCTACGTCTCTTCCTCCACCACCGGCCTGCGGGCTCAGGCTGTTTGGTACGAGCCTCGATGTTGCTCTAAAATCTGCTGTCTGAGGTTTTCTCAAAGCTACAATGACCAACTTTTAGGAATCAAGGTAACATCAGCACAAACCCAACCAGTCTCCTCCTCCTCCTGTTTCTCTCATACACTGTCTCAGCGAATACTCGAGCTGGCAGCGTCTGCAGGTGTTATCACCTGCGTCCTTGGTGCGAGAGGAACAGACCTGCAGCTCGTTCACTTCGTTGATTGACAGCCCCTGACATTGGTCTTCTCTGAGAAAGAGAAGAGAAAAACATTTCCACACTGTGCCAGGTTGTGATGCGAGACTGAATGAGGATAACAAACTTTCAGCTGTTTGCCATGGAGAAACCGAACAGGTGAAACAGCTCAACGCAACCAATCCTACAAGTGGTTGCTCCAAATTCGACACAAATGTAACTTGTAAAGAAAATCATAGAGAATCTGAATTATCAAGCCCCTTAAAGGTGTTTGACTGCAGCTGTACTCAAACTTGAAGCTGGGCACTAGTACGTGTATAAAATATTCATATTTTAACACACTAAACAAAAATGTTTTCTTCTGAAGTCTTGCATGGTCACAAACAGAACCCAGGTGGAGTTTTAATGACTGAATGCTATTCTGTCCCATCTTTCCTTGTAATGTTGGTGTTCATCTTGCACAGGAAAGCTGCTTTAGCACTTGCTGCGGGCTGGAACATTATACTGGCTTTCCTCAGCCCCAGGCAGCCTGAACAGAACTGGCCCAGGGAGAGCGTTTCAAGACGAGACGAGGTTAAAACCAAATATTATGGGTGCCTGGTGCCGCACAGTCACGGCTGAGTGCCTACCACAGGCTTTCTGACTCTAATTAAACCCAAAGTTATCATAAAAAAGCCAGATCAATGTTCAACTGCTGTAGATTTTAATCAAATTTTCTTCAAAAAAAAAAAGAGTAGAGCGTTCTCAAGACTTATGTGACGTTCACTGCTGGAGTAGACACTGAACGCACCCTTTCAGTTCTATTTCTACTATACTATGTAGACTTTAATTGTGTTCGTAGTTTAGCCATGTGAGAATGAGCTGTTGCTCAGAAACGACCCGATGGAGGCTCCACTCTGGTGCAGGCTGAAGCCTGTTTGCCTTGAAAAGTCAACATAATTAACACTGAAACAAAGTATAGCTGTTCACATTAGCATGACACGTGGGTGTAGTAGGAAACAGCCTCACATCTCCAAACTAATAATTCACCAGTGGTAATACACAAACCCCCTATTAAGTGAGTAGGATGACAGGTGAAAGGTGCCGTAGACTTGCAAAAATTCAATATCGGCTCACATTAGGGAGTTAAATGTTTTTGCTGCTGGCTAAAAAACTCAAATTTTGCATTTCTGATCATGCTGAAGCCTTCATTTGGTTCCAACAGCCACCAGCTGCTCAGACCTCAGAGACTGTGGTTGCTCATCAGTTTAAAAACTAACTGTTGATAACATTAGGTCCTGATCCTGGGAATGCAAATGGTCTTATTTCCAGCTAGTGCAAATCTTCTCTGTCTTTTATAGAATTATTAGTCTCCTATTTAATAAAAAAGCATTTTGGAAATCCACTGCAATGCAACCTTGAGGTGTCACTTTGACACAATCGCCAAGCTACATGCTCATGGGAACGTTGGCACTGAAACCCAACACTTCTGCAGGTTTGACGTCTTCAGAAATGACAATGACGGTTGCGTGCAGCTGTTGAAGACGGTGCTTCCAAGGTGATGACATGCGGCGTTAGGATCAGCCTTGGGTCCTCACCTGCTGCGATATCCCTTCCAGTCCATAGACTGATGTATTGATGTTACACCAAACGATGACCAAAAAAACATTTATTACAGGGCAGATGTGTCTTTGAATGCAGCTTATTTAAGTGGATTTATTTGGTATTAAACAGTAGAAAGCAGACAAAAACAAAACAAACCACTGAGTGTATGAGAGTGACGCCAGTTTAAGCTGTTGATAATGTAGCCTAACAGTGACCTTGTTAAACATTAAAGTTGGAGACACAAGGACAGATTTGCATTAATTTATACATATCTATAGTATTCATCAGTCCCTGCTTATCTTTTTAATCTAAACAAAGACCCGAGGGTTTTATTTAAGTGATAACTCCTAATTATCTCTTTGCTGTTCCAGGTGCTACAGGTGAAGTGTAAACAGCTCTGGACCTCAGCGCCGTGTGCCATGATGGTATGTTTAGGACGTCTACGTAATTCATCATGTAGCTGTAAGATGCAGTTTGCACACGTTTGAGAATCTCTGGTTTAGTACTTTAGCTCTGCTGCCACCTGTTGGTTGTAGACGTCAAGATTACGCTGAGGATCTGGAACGGCATCAATCCAAATTTGAAATTTTACCATTAACTTATGAGTTGTGATGGTTTGCTGTGAGCTAGTTTAGTGTCATTTTTTTAATAATTTAGGGTTGAAATCATTCACACAAATTAAAATGTGTAATGTGTTAACTCACCGTCGCAGTTGCCACAGTAGAGCTCAAAGCATGTATGTATGCAGCATGTGCTCCAACAGCGAGCTGTGGCCTTAGGCTATGTTTATATTTAATAAGAGCATTAAATACACAGGCTATCTATACTCTGAACCTCTGCAGGGCTTTAGGAGCAGCTTTAAATAATGACACAGGAATTGAGAATATGAAAGGATCTTTAATTCTTGAATTAAGAACATACCCCTCATTAATGAGGGTATATGAATAAAATAATACATGCCATCTGGTAATCATCTGTAATTGTATAATGAAGCATCAGCAGTTAATCAGTAATAGTATGCATTAAAATCCGTTTCGTTATAAAGCATGTTTAGGATGATGATAATATGCATTTAAGTATAATGACTGATAAAGATAATTCTGAATATAGCTTTAGATCGTATGTATCAACCTTTACAATACAACACTAAAACTTTGACGTAATAAATGATTTCGGGGCCCAGTGATAATTCAATTATTAAAGAATAAAAAAAAAAAAAAACTTAAAAAACCTCAAACAATAATTGAACATGTGGCAGTTTCCAATGTAGACTAAAAAACACTGCTCCACCATCTCACACAGCTACAGTATAATGCTACTCAGGTTTTGTGGCAGTGTTGTGAAGACATATCTTTAAAAATACTAACATTAACACTAAACAACCCATCAGGCTTCAGATCTTGGCATCAAAACAGTGATAACACCTGGTTTACTTATTAAATTATCTTCTCACGTCAACAAGAGACAGTTTCAGCTATGAAAACATTTCTTTTAAGCGTTTTTGTTTCACATGAACCTGGCTGCTTTAGAAGCTTGTAGCCCTTGTAGAACCATCAATTAGTTTGTACCGGCAGTCAATGACTCTGCTTTTCTTGAGGACAGTCAGACCTGGAGCAGCTTAAGGCATCTCGTTTCGGTTTTTGTGGTCAGGCACGTGTCTGTAAGGGTGAAGGGGTCTGCGGCCTCCAACTGTGTTTCTTTCGTCGCCGTACTCATTTTGCCTGAGAGCAATTGATCAAAAAGCAAATATTACCATACACCAACATTTGAGGCTCTGTTGTTGATCTTTAGTTGAATGAATGTGTTGGTTGCTGCAGGTTTCTTGCTGTGATCATTCCCCCCGTTTATACTGGCCTTTAAAACGGGCTTTCAGTGTAAGTGATGGGGGCCAGGTTTCCCGTGCTCATTATGTGCGGTTGTAATTCTTTAACAAGTTTAGAAAATGTATTTAGTTGTTAGGCAAAATTCTCCGTTTTGTTAACATCCTTCCCCTGGAGAGAAAATATCTTACTTAGTACTACAAAAACTAACTACAACTACAAAGACTAACACCCACTGCTAAAGCCTCCCTGGGACTGTGGTTCGCCTCGCTGCATCACTTCCATTTAAACATAAACAAAATTAATGATAACAGCAAGCAAAAAATGGCACAAACCACAGTTACATGCAAGACATCGCCCCAACTGCACCCCATGAAAAAAGGTCGTCTTTACAGCTAATGTGTTTCAATGCATGTGCAGGAATTTACCTCATATTCTGATCCTGCTGGTCATCAGCTATGAGGGCAGACTTGGAAATTCCCATGCCATGAGGAATCCTGTCTGGGTACCTCACGGCAATCTTCATGCCATTCAGATCAAAACCCTAAAGAAGTGAACAAAAGAATACATTTAGTGGAGCAGTGATAATTTCTCCAGAGACTAAACATTTTCAGACTTTCATTCAAAATTCACTTTTTAAAAAGTGTGATTACATAATTGCCTTATTCATATTACTATGATAAACAGAATGCATTCTGTGCTCGCAGTGATAGTGTCAAGACTTAAAGAGGAAACTAAAAATCTTTTTAACAGTATATAAACACAACCTATGTAGTTCATCCAAAACAGCAAAAGGCAGTCTGAGGTCAAATGTACACAGTAATTTAAATCTTTAATCCAACAGTAAAAGGCATTAGATATAGTTCAAGCTGTTCTTACATGAAAGCGCCGGATAGCTTCCTCACAATGCTCTTGCTTTGTGTAGTTTACAAAGGCACATCGTCGAACAGTCAGGACCTTCACACTGTAGACAAACCCAACCCTGCGAGAAAAGGTGTGTTACTAGGGACTTATGATTCAACAAAGGCCGACTTTAATTACTTTGTTTCATCTTGGCAATAAAAGCATTACTGAAAGTTTTCTTACTTGTTAAACAGGTTGGCTAGCAAAGATTCAGACACTGGATAAAACAAGTTTCCAACCCAAACTGGAAACAGCTCCCTGTAATAAATAAATAAGGTCATGTGAGATCTGGGGAAAAAAGCAGCATCATTCATAATAGTGTGAACTACATAAACACATTCAATGATTTTCTGCTCTCCGGGAATATACTGTCTAATTAGAGGAGAATCAGTAACAGCTATAAAGACACCATCTGTGTAGTTCTTAGTTAAGCTTGTCCAATAAAAGAGCTGAGGAGATCATCCAATTAACCTTGGTTAATAACTGGATAAAATTGGTAGCCATAATGTTCCCAAATAAAGATGTCACTGATACAGAGTATTGAGCTGCATGATGACATGCATAATTTAAATTAACTTTAAGGGATCCGCTCTGTTGCTCTATATCCAGTTCAGTATTAGGTCCACATTACATTCACATTAAACCCAAATTGAACAAATGTCACTTGGCTGAGAACCAAACTAACCCCAGAGACATGTCCTATGGATTTTTAATTGTGATATGGAATCGATCTAAGGGAGTGTAAAAGCTGAGCTCAATTCAAAGGATTATTGATTTAACCGTAAACCACATACATGTGAGAAACGCGGAGGATCAGCTGTTATAGATGTACCTGAAACCTAAAGTAGCTTAGAGTTTGATGAAGCCGCTGCATCCTGAGATAACGACGTCCTAGTAGTAAGTAATGAGGTTTGGAAATTCATACAGCTACAAATATTTACAACCGTAAAAAAAATTAGCATCCCTCAAATCATAACATTAGTTTACAGTCAATCCTTTTATTAAGCCTTTGTTTGTAGTTCTTTTTAAATCTATACTCACAGTGGTGTTTGATTTACTTGGCTGCTGCTCACTGCGGCCTGATTCAGAATGGGTTTATGTTGATGGACGTTTGACATGTTCTGGACTGGGCCAAACAGGTTGTTCTTAAGTGGTGCATCTTTTGGGCGAGCAGGTGCAGGGCTTGTACTGGCTGAAAGGACTGGAGAGACTCCGCTAACATTTGCTACCTGAACAGGTAAAGTGGCATTCTGAGAAGCTCCTACACACAAAAGACACATTTGAAGTTAGGATGGCACCAACATTCTAGTTACAGGTAACGTACAGAACAGCAGCATTTAAACCTCATTCAGTAGAATGACAGCGACTCACCTGGTTGAGGGTTTAATTTAGTCAACACTTCCAGTGCTTTTTTTACAGTCCCGTGTACAATTAAAGCTTTGGTGCTCTGCTCCCGAGTGAAACCATATTCCTGAAATTAAACACAGGTGAAAACTCGTCGAATGATTAACCAACAGTTTGCCTGTCGGTACTCACTTCTGTCTCCTAGGATTGAAAATTATTCATCCTCTTCAATAACCACTGAAGTTGGATATACAGCATTTTAGATTAACTACTCAGAAAATATTTATTTAAACATCAAATGAGGACAGCTACCCAGTATTCACAACACTTGTCTATGAGTGGCTACGTACAAACATGTTACACACCATTAGTTGGGTTATCTGCATCCGCATCAGCTCCTGGGCAGCTTCCCCAAACGCACTGTCCAGCTGAAGAACTTCCTCGAAGGCCTGGGCTGCCTTCTCATACCTCTGTTGAAACGGGAGGAAAACCAATGAGCTGCTTTGGGACTAAATCGAAGTTCAGACTCATTAGCTGTCATACTGCTGGAGTAATCAGCTCAGTTATTAATGTTTACAGCAAGCGCTAGTCAAAACAACATGAGTAAATAATAAGAGCCAACGCAGCTCAATGACACTTGGAATTAATTCAGTGGTGGCACGTCGAGGCCAAAGTGATGACAAAGTCATTCCAACCTGAACTGATGTGGGTAAACGAACTAACGCAAACATTAATGAAAAAGACGTTTACACAAGTTACCTTGTCAAAGATACAAACACTGCTAAAAGATGAGCCATAGTTAGTGAGTTTAAGAGCACGCTGTCAAAGTGAGTAGACGTCTACTCCAACAATGACTCATGCCATTATTTTAGTACAATTATTGTTTGCTCATAATCAAATGCAGAATAGGAAACACAGTAACACTCTGCGTTAATCTTTGTTAGAGACCCATCCTGTGTTTTTACTGTAGCTCAACCAAGCCAGGCCCTGTTGCAGTAGAGTCTTGTTATTTTCCAAACCACAACCCCTGTGTTTTACTACAGTACACAGAATTTATAACAAGGCATTTATGGGAGGTACAGATATTGTTAGCGATAATGTACCTTTAGACCAGCCAGAGCTCTGCCCTTCCTAAACAGGCCCTTAACCCAGCCTGGACACAGCCTGAGACACAACTCTGCATCAGTCAGCGCCTTCTCATATTCTTGCATCTTTTCAAAACAGAAGGAACGATTCCCAAACAACCTGAAACAGCAAGAACAGCTTAAACTTTGCGTAACAGTGCTGGCGTAAGCACCACTTGTTAAATTACAGCAAGAGACAACAAGGACAAGTTCTCACTTAAACTCTGTGGGGTTGAATTTAATCGCATCAGTGAAATACTTGACAGCCATAGGATAGTCTCCAGAACCTGCAAATGTATTCCCAATAACTGCAGAGAAGAGTGAGAGCTTTAGTTAATATTAAAAACTCATAACATGAATTAACAGATTATGATCAACACACGAGTGTGTTTACATGAGATGGACAAAACTTACTTGCAAGCTCTGTGCTCATTTTTATATTTTCTTCAATAGTGGGACTTCTAGAAGTGGCCGAATCCTGTCAAGTCAATACAAGAAAAATAAAATGAGCTAAACTATAGCAAAATCTGTAACCATTACTGTACAGTTAATACTTTTTGGGAGAATTCCTCACCTTCTTTTCAACCTCTGGGACTTCGTTAGCTTTATTAGGGACAGATTTACGTTCTTCTTTAACAGGAATCTTCTTTTTCTCCTTTTTTTCAGGCTTGGGCTTCTGCTCCAATTTAAGCTTGGCTAATTTAACAAAGGTACTTGTCATATCCAGTTCCTAGAAAATGACAAAACAAAGGAACAAGGATTGTAACCAAAACTAAATACTGCATGCAGAACTTTTTCCAGTTTTTAACAAACAAAAGAACATTACTAGAATTGCTGTTAGCAAAAATCAAATATCTATATCACAACTTGTCCTCTTTACAACTAAGAACCATTTCACAAGTTTAGTTTACAGCTGCAGAGTGTGTAGTGCCACTAAACAACTCCCTTAAAAACATTTACTTCCACATAACAGTGATATGAGCATTTTGGTACCTCAGCGTCAGAGTCATTCTTTGCGTCACTATCTTCATGATCCAACTCGTCTTCACTACTGTCACTGCTTTCTGCATGTTCGACTGAAGCAAGCGCTTTATTACTGGAATTTGTATCATCTTTGGATTTTTCATTAACGGATTTATTTCGTTCAGCTTCACTCTGTTGTGCATCAACCTTTTCCTGCAAAACAGGGGAAAATATGTTAAAATACGAGTTTGCAGCTTTAAATGTGTCCTATTTGCAACCGCTTTAAAGATGATCATTACCTCTTCCATCTTATCAGGGTTGGGTTCTTCCTTTTCCACCTTCTCAAACCGTCTTCTTTCTTTCTGTTTCTGTTTGATAAGAATGTGAAGCTTTATTTACACAGCAACACTCACTCATTAGTATAAGACTTAAACTGAAAAGCAATTACTTGTTTCTTAAGTCGCTTCTTCTGAGCCTTCTCTTTGCTTTTTTTGGTTTCTTGCAATAAATGTGGTCTTCTTTCAGTATTCTGAAAGAGTCGCAAATATATATTCAACCATTTAAACCAAGCCGTTCACGTCCTGAATAAGTAATCTAATCTGTCAAGACAAAGTAAACAAAGGTAAACGTACACTCTCCTTCGGTTGAACTTTTATAGGGGTCTGGCGAAAAATGTCTCGGGTTGTCCAATATTGCAGTGGGGGCTGATAAACAGATTCCTTTGATCTTGTGCGGTTCCCACTTAATTCTCTATTGTCACTCATTTCGGCATACCTTGTGTATCCATGGAAATGGTTATAACAATGCGCCCAATTGTTAAACTCATAATCATCCTCGCCTGAGTCATCTAGCTCATCGTATTCCATTCCTGTTAAGATATATTGATGTTTATACTACGGACGCAAAGAAATGTGCGGCATTTAAAACATCACAAAAACACCAAAACAAACTCTGGCACAGAGTAGAGCGTGATATGGTGTAAAATGAAATCTTACCAAGAAGGCCGTGTTTTATTATCCTCTGCATCTGGGAACGTCCTTCAAACATATCCATAACCCTTTTCTAGATAGAAGAAAGAATGTGAGTTTCACAAAGATGCTGACAACCATCAGATTAGCCCATCAGAACGTTTACAGTCTTGCATTCTGACATAATGCCTCACTAAAATCGGCTGCCAGTGCTTGTACTGACTGCGACTCTGATTTGCAATGAGCTCTGTGTTACTGAAGCTCTCTATGTTTTAGTTTCAATTTCCTGGGAATCTGACTCACTTAAAATGAGCAGTCAAGTGCAACAATTAACATGTGCATCTAATGCACCAAAATGACCAGTAAACTACGAGCACCTACAATAGTAGAGCTGTCGTTTGACAAGCTTTCTAAAAAAAGCATCATTAGTGCCACATCCTTAGTTTTTAAGTTGAATTCTTCTATGCTAAAATGTTTGACAGACGGTTCTTCAACAAAACCATCTGTGCACCACAGAGATCACTAGTGACTACAGAACACACAGGAAATAACTATATGCACTTCTGTCTGCTCGGCCTTGCTGAGCAGGTGTCAGTCAGTGCAGACTCAGGCGAGTGTGCCATTTGCAGAGAAGAGGAAAATAAAGAAAACCTAAGCTGTGATGTGGAGAGACGCTATTTTGTGTGCCCCACCGCTTGTGAACAGGTGGTATGTGTTCTAGATCAACTCAAAACATTGTCTTAAACACGTTTAATCTGTCTAAAGTACTGCTGCATCATTCCATATGGTTTCCTGTTTGTATTTTAAAGTGCATCATAATTTTAGTGAGCCACACAAAAGGTTAATACAGAAAGAAAATGAAACAAGGTGGACAACAAACGCAACACTACCTAGCACTGACCTGGCCCTTGGGAGGTATTTACACACAGGTTTAATCAAATCTGAAACTGGTTTGAAGTTACGCATGGAGTTTTATTTGAACCAGGACTAAGGAGGTCGATACGCAAAACAAACACGCAGAATTTTAGCAATTATACAATTGTTTTGCCAACTTTTGACTATGCTTCGGACATTGTTAAATTAGGTGCCACTGCGCTGTAGCGTTGGCTTCCCTTAACTTTCTCCTTAACTAAGTGCAGGCTGGGGGATAATCCCCTGCGGGACCGTGGCAAAGTTTAGTCTAGTGAGGCCAATATTTGCTTTCCTGTGCCGGTAACACTCAGAGAGGCTGCGCCTACGTGGAGATAATGTTGTTTCAGTATTGTGTCAGCTTGCGTACTTTCGATACCTACCAAACGTGCGATCCTTTAAGATTTTCGCTTTAAAAATGCGCTCATTAGAAAGCGATGAAAGATGTACTCACGAACACGCGGATGTCCGTGAACTCTGAAAAGGAGTAAGAGCAACAATATAAAACCCTTTAATGCTGCGTTTACCAGAAATCACCTGGTTAAGGAAGCTGTTCGTCTGCGCGCTATCAACAAACCTTGAACAACGCTAGTACGAGTGAGCTAGCTTCTTAGCTAAAGTAGCCTCCAACTTCTTCCCAACATCAAAATAAACATCTTCTCACCCGGCTCCTCTCTGAACACCTCCATATTCATGAACACATGCCCTCCAATAGCATCGTGCATTCATAAATACGAGTTGCCTGCAGCTGAAGTTGCATTACTTCGATACCATTTTCAGCAGTGCCTATTTACTACTACGTGCACGTTCTTTGCGCGCTCCCAGCTAACATCGCGTGAACGTAGAAACTTTTAACCTTTGAACGCGCATGCGCAAGGGCGGCCCGGCGAAGGCTTAGCCCTGACTGACACTGACGTAAACTGCACACTTTGTTTCCATGCTTAGGAATATTTAAATTAAAGCACAAATACTAAATCTCTCGCTTTCCTTACTTCGAGTACACCTGTGACCTTTAATATAACATATTTTGACAAAGCATTTGTTTTGGAAAACACAAGTGGCACAGTTAAAACTATAAGATAAATCTTTAATGCATAGCATTTAATTATACATACACACTCTCATACACCAGTCTATGAATTACTTCAAGTAGACAACAACCTGTAACAACAACAGGTTTGGAAAAAAGAAGTGCTGATGCCACGTCTCAACTTCCAGTTAATCTCACTTGTACGACAATCAAAAGGTTAAGACGGAAAACGATAACTGTAAAGGATTTACTGTAAAATGTTATACCCTTTGTGTACAGTGAGCATATTTTCTGTAATTAAAATGTGCAACATAAAATAATTTATTACAGATTTGATCATAAAACCTTTTCACATCTTCAGGTTTTAAAAATACTGCACATTCATACATTTCAGATATCACTTCTCTTTAAAACCAACAACGTAATCACATAAAATGGTCTAAGTTACAATAATTCAGTGTCAAATGTCAGGTACCCGCCTCATACAAGACACGACCATACATCCTTAGGAACGTGTCATATGGCTTATTTCACAACTAGTAAAAGTGCGGCTGTAGTTAGCTTCCTTTTAACCCCATTCGAAAACAACCATGTTTGGTCATGAGAAATAACCTGGTCTCTTTCATCTAAATTCAGCCCTGAAACTCCCAGGCTTATCAGTTGTAGCATTTTAGATTAAGTATAAGCAACACAATTGCCATCATTATTGCCTCAGTCTCAGCCAACTATAATGTTTAATGTGTGACAACTAAACTTATACATGACCATTAGTCTCTCCAGTGGTAATTGTTAATCTACAGTCCTTCCATGGCGTACGGAAAAGGCAATGAGTCTGTGATAAACTGAACCGAGGAGGATGATGGATCCCAGCACCATACCACAGATGAGGCTGAAGGCCCAGCGGGGCCCCAGGATGGTGTAAACCTGCGAGACAAAGACAGGACCCAGTGTTCGTGCCCCACTGCCAGAAGCTGTCAGCCATCCCATGTACACACCCTAAAGCAAGAACAATAAAGTACAGCCTTTCAGAAGTTCTTCCAAAACAAAACATGGACTTTGACTTACAAATCATTTTAACTTTAATTACCTCACAGGCTTCTTACCTGAGGTTTGGGTCCAAGGATTTTAGAATAAAGAGTGTACGACATTACGTTGCAGGCGGGGTAGCCGACACCTATCAGAATGTCAGATGAAATGTACTGGGCTAGATGTATAGCAGGCGTATACTGACACCAAGTCTGTTCATACGGGCAGCCTGTTGGCTCCACAGAGCTGTTGGAGGTTATGGCGGCTCCAGTCAGCCGACTGACCAGAGAGTTGTTTGTGATATCTGTAATGATGAAAAGTCCAAACAAAGTGTGTGAGTCACAAATTAAAGCATAAAACAGCTGTAAGTCAAAACAAAATATTTATTATTTCAGTTAAACAGAACAGAAACTAAATTAATTTATGAATCACTTTAGCACAGGGCACAGAAACAATATGTGGCTATTAAATGATCCATACCTGCCCACTGGATTTTGGGGTAACGGTTTCCCCAAGGAAGCAAAATAAAGAAACCACAGAATATAATGGCCAAACCTACTAGCAACACAGGACGATCTCCAAATCTGGAAGGAAACACACATTGTTCTATATTAAAGGACAACTGATTTTCAACATGATTGCTGTGGTTCTAGTTAGGGCATTATATGTGCTGTATAGTATATGAATACACCTTCAGTGACTACAGTACAACATATCTAATCTAGGTGGTGTACGAGCATGTGTGAGGTACCTTTTAGAGGCCACCTTTACAACCAGAAACACCAAGATTGATTCAAATCCAATGCAACAGATGATGATGCCGTTGTATAAAACAGCTTCTTTCCTCGTCCAAGCAAACATGTCCATGGACAAAGGGGTGGCTATTCTGAGAAGAAAAAATATATAATGTCAGCACTCACTAAAGAGAGATAGACAGTGGCAGTAACAGTAAAAACTAAATTGTCTCTTAATAACAGGAGTAAACGTGTACGTTTCAAAGACGGCAAAGATGAACATGACGATGAAGAAAAGCACGTTGGAAGTCAGGACTGCTGCATGGTCGATGCTTTCGTCTGCCTCTTCACTGGCATCAAAACTATCTGCTGACAAACAACGAGAGAAACAAAGACATCAACCCCAGTAGTGGGTTAGTTGCAGAGGCATCAGTGAGTGATGTTAAAATGTAGAGGTGTATTCAATGTATGTGTTGAAGCTGCTTTATTTACAGGGTCTTGCAACTGTCTTAAAACAACGTGTTTAACAAGGAAAAAAGAACAACGTTTACCATCTGATGTGTAGTTGATGGATCGAATGAGTCTTCCATTGTCATCAATGTGGTGCTCTCTGTTAACAAAAAACAAGATTACTGTTGAAAATAACTCACTTAAGTGTTGCTTAACTAATATATTAATGAACTAAAGTGCGCTTTAAGAAACTAGACAAGCACAAGGAGACCATGTGTGTATTTGTGCAGAGGACAGGCTCACTTCAGCACCAGAACAACTAGTAGGATGTTGATGACTCCAAAAGCTGCAGCCAGTATAGCAGGAGCTGTGTACATGTTGAGCTGCAGTTGTATGATCTCCACTGTGACTCCTTGTTCACCGATGAATGAGAGGCATGCCTGCAAGGCTGACATAAACAAAAGTGAAATACATTACTGATTAAAATCCACAATCTTTACACTTTTGTTTTGCTTTTACACAGATCTGCTGTCTACACAACCGGAATCAAATACGGCCATTTTTACCTGGTCCCAGGATGAAACCCAGGGCCTGACAGGCACTCATGTTCGCCATGGCACCGGTCCTCTCCTTTAGTGAAGTTGCCCCAGCAACATAGGACCTCACCACGGCAACATTGCCTGAAAAAACAAAACTAATTTCAGGAAACACGTTTTCAAGTTTTCACATCAAATAGCACTAAAACCAGCACAATCAACAATCACCTGCTCCGAAGCCCACAAAGGCCCTGGATATGAGCATGTGGAACTTATTATTAGTTTTGGGTAAGTAAACATAGGCGTAGTAGATATTAGCTGCCAAGTTGATGAAGATGGAGCACACCAGCGGCTCCCTGCGTGGTCGTTTATTAGACCACAGGCCAAAAATAGGCGAGGCCACCATCTGACCGAGGCTGTAGGCTGCCACCACCCATCCCAGGAAGCTGGCATTGGCGCCCTCATCAATCTATAAGAAAGGCAGGTAGAAATTAACATGTAGTGCTATAAGCATGTTGCAGTTCACTTTGTGAGAATTAATGCTAAAATGCAAGTATTGATGCACTGAGTCCCGGCTTTGCATCTTTGGGTGATTACTGCATACAGCAGAAGAAGAGACACAGTACTTGTTCTACATCCCCAAAATGCGTATAGCTTATTTCATTTCCTGTTTCTCGTGTTTGTACAGTACACAAACACAGTATTTTACTTTCAGTGGCCAACAATCTGATTCTGAAAATGGTGAGACATACATACCTTTTGCAAATAGGGCCAAATTGATGTGATGACAATGGTGAAACCTTGAAGAGTGCATAAAACATCCATGATTCACTGGCTATTAAAAATCCCACCCACAGTGTTGTGAATGATATCATAGTAAACACAAGCCAGGCCAATACCCAGATGCATCTAATAGTGACACGCCAGGCACATCAAATACGTTTAGCTGGGAATTAGCAAACATTCTTATGGTTCTGTATACATTTATGCCCGTGATGGCTAAAGCGTGAATCGTCCTGAATGCTGAACGTGCTGTATCACACACCTAAAGATTCTAACAGACCTCACCTACGCTGCTGAGGAACATGGTGAAGTACATGACTCTGATGGACCTCCATCGACTCTTGTAGTCTTCATCCTGGGGGTCGTCACTGCACACGGGAACAGGCGAGTTTAATTATTAAAGTACGATAATAAAAACAAATCTAGGTGACCCGGAGGTTTCCTATGTCATGTCTGGTTCACATTCACGGTTGCAGGTGCTTGCACAACATCCCATAATGCTCTTTTACAACGGTCTGCTGAATGTAAACGAGAAAAACAGGGGCTGTTGAACTTTGCACTCACCTCCTGGCATCATCCCTGAGCAACGGGGCGGTTTCATCAGAGTCGACCTGTTGAGGCATATTTGTCTGAGCAGCGATGCAGCAAAAAATACGACGCTAACGTGAAATAGCTTCACTAAGTCTCCATTCAACTATCACAGGGTCTGTTAGCGCTGACACCACAACTCAGAGCAAAACAAAGCTAGCTAAGCTATAGCTTAGCATGAACTCGAGCTCGAACTAGTATTTCACATTCTCCTGTACTAAATAAGAAACCAAACAGATTCCCCGCATTGTGTTAAGCCGAGAGTTGTCAACCCGACGTCCATAAACGACAGTACGCCACAAAAACGCTTCCGACACCGACGATAACACAGTCTAACCTAAGCCCACGAAAACGTCCGACTAACTTCGGTGTAAACTTCCGGTTGACGATTTCAGAATAAGATGAAATCGTAATTTGGTCAACGCACAGTCGGCGTTTGATTACACATCAGAGCATCTGCTACATATAAAAACCGGTTCTTTTATTTGGGTGAGGTGTGCATTGCACAGTCCAACAAATATCATGATATGTCGTATTTCCTTAAACTGTAATTGACGTTAATGTTTTATTATGAAGACCACACCTAATAGCATCCGGACCCGCTGTGTTTATGGTTTAGTTACTATTTAAAGTATTAAGATAACATATTACCGGTAATTGTTAAATTATTAAACACACATGTGACATAAACACATGTGACTTGAGAGGTCAAGACCTAAAAATACCTCTACAAAGTTGAAACAACACACACACACACACACACACACACTCTCTCTCTCTCTCTCTCTCTCTCTTTCTCTCTCTCTCTCAGTATAATAGCAATAGGATGATAACGCACCACAGTGCACGTAGGGCACCTCCACCTGTGTGTCAGCCCAAATCACCTGGAGATGCGAGCCATGACTGGGTTAATTCTGCCTCCTTTGTCCACGATCTGCTCTGATGGTCTCGGTCTTCTGCCAGTGCTGTTGTGTGTTGGTGCCTCTCTCGGTTCTCAGAGATTCAACCAAACACGCCATTGGTGTGTACAGAGGACACGGACACCCCCAGACTTTCTGGAAATGCAGTCTTTCCTAACAGTGACGTAACCATGGTGCCATCTGGCGTTAGCATGCTGGTAAAGCGAAAGTGAAAGTAAATCTTGGAGCATTTAGCTGCTGGGGACAAAGACGCTCTTTCGAGAAGACGTTAGATCGAAGCTGATCTAAACTCTTGAGTCTTTGTGTAAATGTGAACCTGACCCGCGTCCTGATTTCTGCCTCTGAGGACGACGACGGCTACACGAGTTACACGAAGGATCTGCTCCTAGAGGAAGCTGACTAGAATGGGTAGGCCTTGCTTTGTATTAGCCCCATGAATCAGTGCTGGTGTTAATTTCTGTGTGCAGGATATGTTACGTGTTGTTTCCAACACCCTATGGCAATTAATACGTGATGTAATTAACAGGGTGTGTGTCTGGTTTCATAGGTCTAAATAAAACACTCGTTTACATTTTGGCGGGTCTTTGTGCATCTCTGTCTAAGGCTGCTCCAGGTAAGTCTCCGTAACATGCGCAACAGCACGTGTTTATTTGTTTGTAGTTATAATATACAACTAGAAACAAATTAACATGTATATAAACTTTGTTGTTGCTCATTGTTTTCACACATATACTATTCTTAATAAACCAAGCTTGATGATTTACAGACATGCTGCATTAAATGAATATTATGGCACAGGCCATTTTAACTATTACTCTTGGTGTTGCCTGTTCCAGTTTCAGACAGCTTTGCCGTTTCGGTCCAGTCCCCTGTCTCGGTTCGCCGCAGCCACTCAACCATATTACCATGCTGGCTCAATCCACCACAAAGTGCAGAGGATCTGGAGGTCCACTGGTACCGTAGTGAAAACGTTGACACCCCGATCCTTCTTTACGGGGCTCAAATGTTGGATGCATCAAAGGACGCTAAGTACAAAGGCAGAGTCTCATTTGGTTTAAAGGACGCAGCATCTGGTGGGTTGAAGGCAGGCGACGTGAGCCTGACGTTGGCCAATGTCACATTGGAGGATGCGGGCGATTACACGTGTTACGTCAGCAGCGATAGCGGTTATGACAAAGAAAGTATCAGACTCTCTGTGACAGGTGAGTAATGTGAAAACCGAAAGCTGCTTTAAAAAGTCTCAGCTCCACCTAAAAAAAGTTCCTAATCTTTTCCCTCCGTCCCCCTTAAAGAAACTGGAGCCCAACCTTTACTTTCAGTAGAGTGGAAAGAAGCGAACAAGGTGAATGTAAGCTGTCAGTCTGCAGGCTGGTATCCACAGCCTCAGCTGCGTTGGTCTGACCAGAAGCAGGATCTGAACCCGAGACACCTGGTTCACAGAAACGATTCCTCTGGCCTGGTGTCAGTCCACAGCTGGCTCCTAGTGTCCGGCTCCTCTGAGGTCTCCTGCTCTGTCGGTCTCACTGACGGAGAGAGGAAGGAGGCCAGACTGCATGTGGGAAATCCTGCTCAGCCTGCAGGTAGAGAGCTACTTACGCGTGCATTTGATTTGATCATTCTTTGAGCTTTAAACCAGGGATACAAAATCTTACTTTTGATTTAGAGTCTGGCTCTTCAGCGGCTGGATGGGTGGCCTTCGCTCTACTGCTCATATCCGTGTTAGCTTTAGCAGGACTGCTGTACTTCAAAAGGAAAAGTAAGTGTCACGTCCCTGTCACACACAGTAAACAAATATGAGTTAAGTCCCATTAATACTATTAGACCACGGTGCAATGTTAAACTAAATACGAATTACTACCAACAGTTTGGAAATGTTTCCAATTTTCTAGGAAAAGTAACATTTACAAATAAACTTGTTCTTTCAGAACTGTTTTTGAGGAAACCCAAGAGAGATGGTAAGAAAGAAGAAGAAGTTGATGGTAAGAAACACTCAAAACATTACACAGTACTAGTTAGTTAGTGAATGACAACCATAAGTAGACTTGACATTGGTTTTCTATTGTGTTTTTAGGGAAGGAGGTAACAGAGCCGTTGCTAGATAGTAAGTCATTATTCAAAACATTGAAAGTACGACACTTTCTAGACCAAGCAGCTGTTTGTTAATGAAGTTGCAACCAAAGGCTCATGTTTATGTTCTGTTACAGATGTGTCAGCAGAATTTACAGAGGCTACAGAGCATCACGGTAATCTCACTGTTTCACACTGATCTGACCTTTACTGAGTTTATTCTAAACTCAGTTTCCCTTTTCAACAGTGAATGTGACTTTTGATACCGAGGAGCGTCCATATCTCTTCATCAAGGACTGTATAGTGAGAGATAGACAAGGTGAGATTCCAGGTGGTCCAAGTGTTACCTGTCACACAGCTATCAGAGGAAGTCAGGGCTTCTCTTCTGGACAGCACTACTGGGAGGTTTCTCTGGGCAATGAAGTAACGGGCCTCAAACGGTCATGGTGGGTAGGAGTCACGAGTGCAACTAGCTTTTCTAAGCAGCCTGATACTGAACCAAGCTCATCAAACGGTTTCTGGTTCCTGTCCTCTTCTCCTGACAGAGCAGAACGCTTTCAGTTCAGTACAGAAACAAAAGCGTTGCTGCCTGTCCTCAACAGACCACAAAAGCTCGGTGTGTATCTGAATTATGACAGTGGAGAGCTCTCCTTCTATAATGTGGATGCTAAAAGCCTCATTGGATGTTTAAACGTTACCTTCACGGGTGAAGTCTTTCCACTGTTCAATCCTGGTAAAGGGGACAAAGCCCCTCTGGTGATAATACATAAACCAGTAGAGGGTAAACAGAGTAACGAGGTGCAATCAACAGAACCAAAGTCAGAATCTTCAAATAATCTGTGACAACTGATGTTGTACTAGTATAGAAAAAGTACATTTAAAGAAGATTTCTATTTTTACAGATCAAACAAATTTCCCAAAAAAAAAGCATAAAGATTGCAGGTACATTTCTAAAGTTGTGACCAGTTGTAAATTAGGTCTGTTCAACCTGAATCATACTGCCATGACACTCCTGTACTACTAGTGTGGTATAATGAACTCTGCAGAGGCTGGTGCACTTATTCTGTTGCTGCAGTACTGGGACTAATTTACTTATAATACATGGCTTGTAGCATGTGGTTATGGCTCCTGTCATGTTCTTATTGTGCCTTAGGTTGTTTCTATTGTAAGTGGTCCTGAGTCTTTCTCTCATTAGACTTTCCTTTTGTAAGTGTGTCGTAGCACTAAAGTTTTGTACTTTTTGTATAAGTGTATCGTGTTCATTCATTTATACGAGACTGCAACGATATTAACAAACTAATTTTCACATGTCTTTTGTAAAATATAATAGTTGTTAGTGTCGTGGGACTTTAATATCTTGCCCTTATGTTAGACAATGAAGTTGAATCGTACATTGAAATGCAGGGACACATTGTAAAAAAATGCTCCCCTGAACTCATACTACAGGCCGTCACTCCCTCCTATTGGAGGAAGAAATCCAGGCTCACTGTGTTGCTTAGTACAGGTTTGCTCCTTGTGATTGTTTTGAGTGATTCTATAGTTATTTCATGGTGCTTTTGTAGTGGTTTTGCATCATATTGTGAATTTGTTGTTATTTTTAGCCTTTGTTCAGTAATCCTTCCATAGTGACATAGTATGAACATACAGTATATGTATAGTACACTGCTTTCAAACCTCAGTGGAGGTGGCAGTGATGTACATGGATGAGCTTAGAGGACCTGTGGCAGGCTTACTGGTCATGAGCTGCCATGACCTCATATTTTTGTATTCTTGTCAGAATTAGCTCTCACAATTATCTAAGCTTTGCTATCCTGACAAAAGCACTGATTACAGTTGTATATGTGCATTGTGAGCTAAAGAAAACAGCTGTGACAAATGGCAGTTTCACAATCAAACCAAGTAATTAAGCTTTTTGAGGATTGTTTGTCTACCTGCTATTGTATAGATGAGCATTAACTTCTTGTTGTGACCGCATCCAGAATTTCAAAGTCACTTTAAGACTCAGTTTAAGAAAACACAGCGAAATGTCATACACTTTAATAAGTACAGGTAGTATTTACAGTATGTACACCATAACACAATGCCAAGTTTGTAATCACTACTGTATAATTTTCATAGATTACGTTGTTTTTACAGTGTGGATAAGACCATATGTTTGAATCTGAAATAAAATTTGTTTAAAAATCATGATATGCGACATCAATCCAGCAGGCGTGCATACTAGACTGATCATGACATGAGAGGTACTGTATGAAAAAACACTTCACAGGTGCATCAGTCCCAAACATTGCAGAACAAGTCTTTAATACCTTTGTCAGGTGGGTTTCTGTGGGTTGAGGGCTCAATGCCAGTCAATGTCAAAGACAAACTATACAGGTTCATACATGTCTCAGTTTCACATTTCTTCCTCCAAAGCTTTGCAAAATTCGTGTTTGGTCATCAGCCTTCGACGGCAGCGACTACTAGAGCAATGATGGGTCACAGTAGCCCATCCTGGTGGTCTAATGGTCTGAAGGTCATCGCTCCAAAGCCGCATGTCACCGTCTCTTCACCATCAACTACGCAATAACGTAAAAATAACCTTTAAATAGCATTCATCTTGCCTGAACTCATATTCACATTCACATTCACACACACAAAGCACGTTGTCCAGCCGCTTGAAATTACACCTCAAAGACCCAACACTGAGTACGAATGATCTGGAACATCCTTCTGTTTTCTTAGCTTAGTCACTTTTATTACACTACTCCCTTATGACCAGGATGATGAGGCAAGGAATGCACCCAAGAATGGGGGGAAAAAGCTGCTTTCCACCATGACCAAGAGTTGTGTTTCCTCTTGACTGATTGCTGGTGGTTTATACATTTTGGTCATCTGTGCCTCTGCTCTAGCAGACCGCAGCAGCGCTTTCCCTCCTCCCCTGCTTCTTCAGCAGCTGAATGCGATTGTGGACGTAGAACTTGATTGCCCTCCAGTCTCGCTGGTTGCTCACCAGCAGGGGGCAGAGCTCGAGGCAGCGCTCGCAGTCTGCCTTCGCTGGGACTCGCAGCTCCATGAGGTTTCTCTTCAGGTGCGTCTCTACTGCTACGCGCTCTGCCTCTGACCAGGGACGCTTCAACACACCTCGCTTCCCTATGACACAGACGTTCACGTGTTTACCAAACAGCATCACATTTGTGTGTGCATGGGACAGAAGCTTTTAATTTAGAGTTACCTGATTTGGGTGGAACACATCTCCTCTTATGAGCATTGGCTACAGATGGACTAACTGGAGAAGGAACTGGGGCTCTCTTCTTACGTGGTGGCCGCCCTGGTCCCTTCTTCTTCACCAACACCTCAGATTTCTCCTTAGCTTCCTCCTTCTCTTCTTCAGCCTCAGAGTCTTCTGAAAAGGAATCTCCTGAATTTCCAGACATCACTATAGAACAGAGTCACAAAGAGAACAGCAGTACTGTTATGTTTTTACAAGGAACGTTCTTTAGGAAGCATTAAAAAGATGCCTGGCTAATAGGAGTATTATTAGATTACTGCCACACTAGTCACAAAATATCTACAGTACAGCACGATCAGTATGCTCATTCAGCATGTTACTCAGAATGCATTGTGATGCCACTAGCAATGACTTACTAAAAGCATTTCAAATCAAACATATATTTAACATTTTGTGAATTGCATATGTCGTATACATACAGTATCCTGGTATTTCAACCAGAAACCTTTTTAAAATATCACTCTTTGGTGTTATACCCTGGTGTTATACCATTGTTTCTGTAGACAGAAAATGCTATGTTCTCCTCACCATCCAGCTCAAGGCAGATGTGCTGCAGGCTCATCCCTCTGAATAGCACACCCTCTCTCTCTCCGTAAAGAACAACACGTCCCACGCGGCCCATCAGTGCTGGATCACGTACGATAGTGGAGCAGTTCTGGGTCACGTGGTACTCTCGCTCCAGGAAGTCCTCCAGGCGTTTGGTAGCGCCACCCTGGCCCTCACTCTCCTCTAATAGCAACAGCTGGGTGAGGATGGCTACTTGTCGTCGTACGCGCGTCGCCGTCAGTGCTCCGGGGTTTTTTGCCCCGCTGGATCGTGCGAGGTTTCTTAAAAGGTCTGTACCACGGAGAGGGGTGGCGGGAGAGTGGTATGGTCTGGAGAAGACATAGGGGCTGTCTGGGTCCACGCCCACATTCGGGCTAGTTTGAAGAAGCAGATCAAGGCAGGATTCACAGTGTGGTGGGAGAATAAGCGGCTGGATGCGACCACGCTTGCCTAAAACACCAGCCCGTGGGAGGTGACAAAGCACCTGGCGTTCAAAGGGGGACAAGAGGGCTTCCATACCGGTGGGGGAGCTAGTGCTGGAGCTGGCCTGAGGGGTGATGCGGTTGCGGTAGTCCTGGATAGTGAGCTTGGCTACCTCACATTCTCTGTGCCGATTGTAGAGGATGAGAAGGGAGAGGCTGGAATGGCAGAGCAGACGCCAGGCCTCAGCAGAGTGAGGCGAGCGGGTTAAAGACAGGAAAGCGGAATGTTGCTGGCGGCGGAGGTAGAGCACCAGACAGGAGAGGGAAGACAACAATGGAGACATGTGATGTCTATGTGTGCTGGAAATCAGAGAGAGAAAAAAATATTTTGAATAGCAGGTTAAAAAACACATTATATGAAAAAGCCAACAAGATCAGGCGAAATATCAAATTCAGCTATTACCGCACCTTACAGTCTCTCCATTCTTCTCCTCTGGTGCATCATCTTCCCCTTCGCCACTCAAATCCAGATCTTCTTCTGGATCTATGTCAGGCTCTGGGGTGGGAGGAGGAACCAGCTCGTCTTGACTTCTCGAGCTCTCCACCTTCTGCTGCTCTTCATGCTTCTCCCTCTTCATCCTGCGACCTCTTTTGGGAGGAGACGGAGGAGGAGGTGATGGGCTCTTTACCCTTGCCACCATCGGAGGTGTGGGCCTCTTTGTGGCAGGCAGTGGTAAGCTTGGCGGCTTCTTGGAGGGTGCAAGCTGAGTTGAAGAAGGTGGTGAAAGCGAGAGGGAGAACGAAACGCTGCCTGCACTTGAACGGGTAGTTGGAGAATCCTTCTTTCTGGAGAAAAGCGACGGGGGTGCAGGGTTGGAAGAAGAGGGCTGAGGGACAGCAAAGGAGTGACTGTGAGTAGCCGAGGTGGAGGACGAGGATGAGGGTTGAGGATGTGAGGAGCTGCCGTTTGAAGAGCTGTGTGTGTGGAGGTGTGCCAGCTCCATGGCTGTCCTGACTTCAGGCTGGTTGGCGTGGTGTTTCTCCAGGTGCCGGGCCAAAGAGCGATAGTGGCGGCCACAGTACGGGCAGTGCTGCCGCCGGCTCATCGTGGCACCACTGGAGCTGCCAATGTTTATGTTAATGTTATTGTTGATGTTGGTAGTGGGGGGAGCTAGGGTGCCCACTGGGGGCTGGGATTGGGATCTGACTGGGGGTGCAACAGCTGTTGGCCGAGAAAAGGAGGCGCAAGGGCGCCCGGGGCCTCTAGAAGAGGTGGGTGTGCTCTTCTTCTTTGAACTGACAGCTGCCGGCATCTTGCGCTTCTTGCGGCGGCGAAGCATTCGGCCTCTCAACTCTTCAATTTCCTCTTCTTCGTCGTCATCGTCGTCGTCATCGTCTTCCTCCTCTTCATCCTCCTCACGGTCTGAGTCACTGGGTTCAGAGTGAGTGAGTGGGGAGGATGAAGGTGACAGTGACCAGGAGGGGGTAAGGTAGTCAGAAACAGAAAGGGACAGGGGGTGGGGTCCCGCTTCATCCTCCTGGGGAGAGACAGATTTATACAATGACAATAATCACAGATATACAAATTTATAATTTCTGACTACTCTTTTGACACCTACTTTTGAAATTGTCCTATGAAACTGGTACGACTGCATTCTCAGATCACTTAATGGATCTGCAGTGACTATTTTCAGCCACACTTTTACTGCGCTTGTTTTACTGGCAGACTGATGGTGTAATTGGGATTAACTGCACTACAATAGCCAGGTTCATGGAGATAAAGCAACATGTCAGCGTGTCTAACACTGTGGCTCAGTGTGTGTTTTAAATAGATTCTGGACAACAATGATACTGCTTCATAGCCAATACTGGTAATAGGCTTTGTCATTTCATGGGATTTACTGTTTGTTTTGTTCGTGTTAGTTGCTCACCATTGCATTCTCGCCCCAGTCGGTTAGACTATAGTCCACTGTGATCTCTTCCCCTTTGGCGATGTCTCGGATTGCTATGACAACCAAACGCACCTGGGTCCCACAGTGGACTTCTCGAATCCGACAATTGGGAGGTGGATGGAAGAGCACTGGGCCTCGCACACCGCTCGCTCCCTCCTCCCCCAACTCTGGCACGCTGTCAGCATAAACTAACTTTAGCAACATGCACCACCAACATTACTACAAAAGCAGCAGAGCATGGTTACTACAGTATTAGTGCTTCTTACCAGAGCTGACTGGGATCGGGAAGGTAGTAAGGACTGCCAGGTGGAGCAAGACGGTCTTCTGCTCCCTCTGGATACTGGCCATCACCTGGGACAGAGTAGACGTTTAGGTGTAAAGCAGATTCATATCCAACCATAACATAAACCACAGGCTTTATGCTAGAGTGTCTGTTTTTGCTACAATATGCTGCTAATTACAACTATCATAAACCTGTTTTCCATAAGCATGAGAGTGAGAAAAAAAAACAAAAACAAGCAAAGTGTGTGTGCATCTATAAATACCAGGGCTGTAGCTGTGTTCTGACATGCTCTCCTCCTCCTCATCTTCTGTTACATACGCTCGATCACACACCTTCACAGGTGTCCCCTTCCTTTTTCTCCCACACACACGTCTGTAAGAAACAAAAGCCAGGCTTTATTTAGCGTAACGACACATTCAGACGGAACAGGACGCAAGGTTTTCCTCCGGTGAATGTCTGGATGAACGACAGCCGAAATTAGCTGTATGTTGTAACGCCTGAAGCAAAGCATAACTTCAGTCTGATTATGTTGCCATTAGGCGGTGACTCATCCACAAAAACAATAAGGCTGGAAATTACTTATCCAGTGATGGAGGCAGCAGTAGTGACAGCAGTGTGTTTGTTGTTCTCCTACTCCCTACTCTCCTAAAATACATGGCTTCCATTTGACAAGCAAAAGAAATCCTCCTGGAAACTTGTTACACTGTTACAAGCTACAGGCATAAATGAGTCAAGATATAACACAGACAGGTTAAGATTATCATAAATTGTGGGTAACATTTAACTGTAGAAAGGCAGCCTGGCTGTTAGATCTAGTCACAGGCCACGTTCCATCTATTAAGTCTATTCAGGCTTATGTGAGGTCCCCTACCAACTTTAATCAGAGGTGAAATGTCCAGCTGCCATAATCTAAGCCGAGCTAATTCAACACGTGTTACTGTTCATTGCTTGCTGAAGATGTAGCTACGAGGAAAACCGGGTGATAATAGGTCACAGTTCGGCTACTGAGAAAGAAAATAGATGTCAGGGGTGAAGTGATGTGATGTACTTCAAAGGCGCTGCTGTTCTGCAGACTACAATCTCAGCCATCATTAGGGATTTAATCACTATACTTAAGACGGCCCCACCCCTACATTCAGGGACGCCAGGCTGTATAAATGCTACTACCTAGGACTGATTCCCTCTACTGCGCGTTGTCGGATTCACGGAGCCAAGTGACAGTGACTGTTTTCAGTAGCATTTTGGTCGCGCTCAGCAACTTTGTTTACTCATAGCCAAACAAGCCACGAGTCGGGATCAAGTGTTACATCAGGTCGGTAGGTCTGAGAGCATATTTAAACGAACACGTGTGTAGTGATGTGCAGCCCGAGCAGACAGACATGCACAGTGACAGCGGGCAGCTCGCCGATCGGCTCGCACAGATGATTCCTGCTGGTCGCATGCTAACAGAAATGCTAAACCACCGCTAGCTTGTTAGCTTCCAGTGGCTAACGGCGGACTTGTGTGCCGTCAAAACACCAAAGTCTAAAGGCTGGACATGAAAGCCGACCCGGGGCGGCCGGGGAGAGACGCAGCCTCGCAGGACACGACAGCTGCAGCCAAAGCCCCGACGAAATCAGCTTTTCCTGCTCCGCTTTCTGCAACAACGCTAAAATCATGCACGCGAATAAAGGCTCTTAACGTTAACTAGACGTATGTGCACGATCGCGGCGGCGCGTGCGTCCCTGTGCATTTTTTTTGTGCACAAATCTCTGGCGGGGGGTACAAACGCCAGGCAAACCGGAGGATCGCCGGGCTCACTCACCCCCGTGGCGGCGGCGGTTTGCTCCCATCCCCGTCGCTGTCGAGAGTCGGTGGCTCCCGGTAGTCAAAAGGCGAGCGTACATTCTCCGCCATTAGGACTCCCTTCGCTACCGCTCGCGCTCCGGTAGATTGCACAACGCGCATGTGCACAACATCCTTTGGGGTTCTAATGGTAAAATGGGGAGCACCCAAACACAGACTTACTCCATCCTCTACGAATCTATGCGTCGGCTCCTCTATATTTAAAATTTAAATATCTTAAGTCCACTACATTCTATAAATGTTATGGTTCATTTAAATAAACGATCCAAAATGACATTAACAAACCACTAATACATAAATACGGATATAACCACAGTATCATTAAATACAATTTGATAAAATGAGGGGGCTTCTAAAGTATATGGTCTGAATGTTTGACACTAGTAAGTAGGTTTACTTTATTCAGTTACTGTTTTTGGAACAGGCCTTTTCTTTGCTTAATTTCTTAGACATTTCTTCAACATACCTCTCTTCATAAACATTGACTCGGTCATGTCAGACAATTACATTGACAAGGATGGAAACACAATTAAGACAAAGACAAGTGGTATGAACAAAGAACCTAGTTTTGCATCTAAATAGGTTACTTAGCAACAGGTCAGTACCATGGTTGGATATATACTGTAAAGAGTATCTTCTGATAGAGTAAATCAGAAGAAAGATTGGGCAATGGGTAATTACAGTGTCACCAATAAATGAAGTGGGGTATTGGTAAAGAAGGTCAGCATCAACAAGACATTTTGTATGACTGTTTTAATCTTCATTGCAGAGAAGACATACAAATCATACATTCAGAAAATTCACCATACGAGCAAAGACTCCTTGATCCAGTGGGTTCATGCAGAGTAGAACAGATAAATACTACAGTGACGTGGTCTAGGTGTAGAGTGCTACATACGGTGCAATGCTACAGTGAAATGTCAGTCCAGGGCAATTGTTCCCACATTCTGTGTTTCGTTTCCAAAGGAGGCAGAGATGCTAATGCTTGAAAGCCACTGATTTAATAGTTGTAGCAGCACATTCAGCAGCAAACATGATACTCGAGCATCACAGACTGCACTGGCCATCAACAATCAGAGAGATATGGAATTATTTAGGTTGAACACAATAAAAGCTACAGCACTTGTTATCGTAGTTATTACATGTTCCGCTGCACACGATTCACAGTTTATCAGTCGTTAGGTTTGGCTACATTCTAGCAGTTAGTAGTAACGGAGTGTTATAAACAGCAGGTAAATAGTAATCAAAGACAAAATAGTTCTCAATAAATAACACACTATGCTCTATAAAAAAAGAAATGCATATACAGTCAAACAGCCACTTCACACAGCAACAAACTAGAGGTCATTCTAGCACTGAAATGCCAGTGTCTGAGAAAAGCTACTGAGCTGTGTTAAAGGAGCTGCTTTACTACTGCTTTAGTAAAGCAGTATTGTAGTGTTAACAGGGAGTCCACATTGTGTGATATTTAATGTGGATTGTATAAATGGCTCCATTTGTAAATAAATACATCTAGATCTCTTCTGTTCCTTCCCTCTCTTTGTGCAGCACGTGGAGGGTTTGTGCAGCGTGGCCAGCCCAGTGGATCAGCTCCTGCAGAACTCGGTAGGTCCATATTTTCAGCCCGAAACCTCCCTGATCACCATCGACTTCCTACGGAGAAGACAAAGAATTTCCAGTGGAAATACATAATACGATTATCAGTTAATCCAGGAGATTTAGGGGAACATTGGTGTTTATTATGCTCTGAGCACCTATACAGTGGCTTTATGAGATAATATGGCCTGGTGGATCATAAAATACTGCATGAGACTTCAGAGTGAAACTCTCAACAACGTAGGTTACAACACAACCAAAATAAACCCTAAACAATTAAGGACTAGACACTTAAACACACAACGGACCATTGAGGAATTTCACAGATGGTTTACAACTCCTTGCAAGTTCATCATTAGTGACAGTTAGCCCTCCAGCCCCTCCTCTAATTTGTGGTCACCCCCGGAGTTGGGCAGCAATATAGCAAGGTCGACACCTTACTGGACTCATAGAGCCTTGAATTAAACTTTTCACCGGCTCCTGTCCTGCTCAGACACGGGCCGGTCTTGGTGGTGGCTCATTTACTGTGCCAGCCCCTGCCCCAGGTCCATTACTGTCTGGGTTGGCACTGGGAGTGTCCAACAGAAGACTGTCCTCCAGTCCAGTCACTGGGGTCTGCGCCCTAGAATTGTATGGTGCCAGCCGGTCTCTGTGCAGCACCACCCTCCAACCCCGGCCCGGCATGCAAACCCAAAACACCACATCAGAGATCCGGTCCAAGATTTCTCCGGGCCCCTGCCAGTGGTTGGTGAGTTTTCGCTTCCTCACAGGGAAGGTGGAGTGGCGTGGTCCGGGTCTTTTTCACCCCGAGCCGCTGACACACCTCGGCAAACAGACGGTGCTCAAAGTTCCGCCCCTGATCACTATGTAGTCCGTCTGATACTCCAAACCACGAAAACATGTCCTCTACCAGACGCTGGACTGCTGTGGTGACAGTCTGGTCCGGCACCGCATACGCCTCAGGCCACTTTGTCAAGTAGTCCATGGCCACCAGGACATAGCAGTTGCCAGCCTCTGTAATGGGAAAAGGGCCCAGGATATCCACGCCGACCCTCTTCATGGGCGCCCCGACCAGGTGCTGTTGCAGGGGCCCTCGTGAGCGTTGAGTGAGCCCCTTCTGCGCCGTGCAGTCGTCACAACAGTGGACGTGAAGCTCGGCGTCCTGACGACAGCCTGGCCAGTAGAACCGTTGTCTCAGATGGCGCACTGTCTTGGAGTTCCCAAAGTGATCAGCCGCGGCAGACCCATGGACCCACCGGAGTCACCAGCCGCAAACGAATGGGAGGCGCATCGCCAGTGTCAATGTGATGCTGCACCAGGCCTGTCCTTGTGCAGTCCTTACCCTTGGCAGCGAAAATGTCTGTGAACCTGGCTGTGCTGCTCCCTCTATGTCTTTTGGGTTTTCCAACAGCACTCCGGGCTGACCAGAGGGGTATGGTCTACGCACCGAGACGGATAGCAGACCTCGGTACGTCGACACACACACATGGCCAGCAGGTCCAGTCCAACAATGCAGTCATCTGTAATGTCTGCGAGCCAAAACTCATGGCTCAACTGTTGCGCCCCCACCTCCACAGGTAACAGCTTCTTGCCCGGCATAACAGTCTTTTCTCTCTACACTGTTAGCAGTTCAGTGGTGGTGGGGGTCCAGTCCCTGGGGAGGGGACCAGCAGTCTCTGGCAGTACCCACCATCGTAACAGGCAGATGGTGGATCCTGTGTTCACTAGTGCAGTCCAGATACAGTCCCATTGCCGCTTCACAACGTCCCACTGTGGGGCAGTCTATTTGTAGGGGTGGTTGGGAACGGGATGAGGGGTCCCTCACAGCCTCATCCCGTATCCATTTCCCCGTTAGTGATCCAGCCCCCAGTATCTCCCCTGCATGCTCGGCTTCTCTCAGGGCCTCTTCCAGTGAGTGGGGTGTAGACAGACGGACGTGCTGACGAAGCCGCTCCGGTGTTACCCCCCACAGAAAGGAGTGAAGGCTCAGTACCTCCCGGGCTGCAGCTGGGAAGTAGCTGTTGGGCGTAAAGCTGCACGTCAGTGGCAAAGACCCCTAAGCTCTCTCCATCTTATCTGTGGCAGCTAGCTAGCTGTTCTTTGTTCTGCTCAGCAGAGATCCTCTGCCCGAAGCGACGCTTGAGAGCGGCAGTGATGGCTTGGTGCTCCCGATGACCCTCTGGAAGTAGGTCAGCAAGCACTTGCAAAGCAGGACCCTCCAGAGCCAGGGCCAGATGGGTAGCCGTTTCATTGTCGCTCCATCCCCCGTGGAGGGGGTTTTGAACACAACACTGGCCGGTCAAAACCCACTTCCCACATAATCAACTATTCGTAAAAACACACCAAATAACACCAATTTAAATAAACAATGCACATTAAACACTCCACACACACAGAACTATTTACATAGCCCTCTACCCATAGTTCCCCCGGGCTGATTGCACCAGACCCCCACACCAGCCACCTGCTGGGTCGCTACAATACTTTGTGTTTAATAAATTCATGTAGTTATCAGTCCTGTCTGATTGTGTGTTTGGGTTTGTGTCCTTGTCATGTCATGTCAGGTATAAAGCAGCTTAGTTGCTGATCACCGTTATTGAACGTAGTGTAGGGGATCTCTGGCGCCGTCTTGTGGCGCAGCGGCGAACCGCTACCGATCCCACCAGCACCATGTACAATCTCTGTTCAGCAGTCAGTAGCAGTAACAGTAGCAGTAACCAGTAACTTTATCTGCTGTTACTGTACAAACACTGACTAGAGGAAACACAATATTAGTTGTGAAAGTGTCAAAATTTCAAAAGGAGGCAGCCTGATTATTTTGATTTCATTTAATGCTGCATCTTTTTCACTTGATGTCATTTTATGGGGGGTTTATACATGTGCTAACAGCACGTGCACGCTGTACTTTCACCACGTATAAACCAGTCGTGCCTTCAGATCATCCTCTTTACCTCGTTACACTGGTGCTCGGGGGTCACTTCCAGGGTCGTGCCCTCTGTCTCCACCAGATCTTTGGTGGTGTAGAGCAAGTGCTCCAGGCGGACTCGGACGTTCTTCCTCATGGTCTCATAGTCGCCCTCCAGCTCGCCCCATTCCTCCTCTTCCTTCAGGATGAGGCAGTGGATCAGCCCCAGGCACTGCTGTAGAGCGCCATGCAGCAGCTGCACCTGCTCCTCTGTGCTGGGCTCCTCGGAGTCTGGAGACAGTGACACCATGCGTCCGGTGTCCGAGGGGGTGTGGGCCATCAAGAAGACCTCCTTCTCTTTCTGGAAGAAACATGAAGTATTGATTTTATTCATTTCTTTGTCCATTTGATACAAAGTGTTGCCTTCAGTCTTTGGGTAGATCAATAGCAGACTTAACACAAAGTGACAAGCACATTGATTACAGAGATCAGGCAGAACAGGCGCAGCACAGCAGGAAAAGAGCCAATGCACTCTATCCATTAGGTCCCCCCAGGGAGGGGGGGGGGGGGTGTGCATGATTACACTGCAGTCAGCTACGTTATGCTCACACTGAAGCCATAAGTGGGAAACACGCGTAACGGCAGGTCGGACAGTTAACTCACGTATAGCTGGAGCAGGCGGGTGCTTTCGTGGTGCAGTAGCCGAGCAAGAGCCACCGCTCTCCCGGTCCGCGACGGGCCAGACTCCGGCGTGTCCTGCTGTGCCATTTGCTCTCCAGCCCAGTCTGTGAAGGAGGGTTAGCGGCGGCCTGGACGACAGCAACGAGTTCCCCTAGGCCGCAAACACTGGCGGAGAAAGCGGCTTGCACGTCGTACTGGAAACCCTCGGTTTAAACGCGGAGCGGAGGTTCGGGCAGCGAGGGAAGCGCATGGAGCGTGTTCAGGTCTGTCGTGTCGCTGGCAGCTCGCAGAGAGGATGTTTTTCCTTCTCACCTCGAACCACGACGCCACCTTGTGGCCCCACGGCCCAAGACCAGACCTTTACAGGAAAGCTTTTGCACTCACCCTGGAAACTACAACGACGCCAACAACCACAGGGAGCGTAACACAAGCATGTTTTCTCTGCAATTAATTAATTGCCCCTTAAAGAAACAGACATTCACACTTATATAATAAATATAGAACATATTAGAGCAAACGTCATCTGGGGGAAGTTTGTCCTCATTGAACTTTAAATGGAACACTGACAATTTGTGGGAATCCAGAAACTTTGCCAGGCCTTTACTGCAGTCACTTGACTCTAGTAAGCGAAGAGCAGTTGTGTTTAAATCAGACGACTAGCCTTAACATTTCTCTCTCTTGATGATGGCGTACACACTTTACCATGCAACTGCCCATCTATGAGAGACGTGCACTAATGTGACTCCCTTGTTACAAATGTTATTAAACTGACTGTGTGCGCCAGTCAGACATGTTTACATTGTCCTGAAAGACAGAGACAGTAAACCAACACACTCACCTCTTCACTCTACAGTAGATGTAAAATGTTGCTTTTATTGCACTTTTGCATAGTGACATTTACGTTTTTACCGTTTAGGAAATGCGTCTTACATAATACAAACACAAGAAAATAACTGGTTTGTTAGTTACTCCTAACCCTCTGCTGTTAAATAAGGATCATGACCCTATGAATACTCAGCAGTGGAGGACGTGTGCAGAGGTGTATTTTATTTTCTAACATTGCTTTTCAATGTATTAGCTGCACCGGTGAACAGAAGGAACCAACATAAAATCAACATATACCAACATATATCCTACAAAAAGAACGGCTGTCCTGAAATGAAACTGAAAGAAGTACATTTTAATGTATTTTCAAATATTACAAGTTTGTTATTGCCTTTTGCAACAGTTAACTTTTAAAATCCTGTAAATGACACTAAACTTCCCTCCCAATGCAAAAACATACAAAGGATATTATAAATATGTTTACAGTAATTACATCTTCTTACTTCTTATATATATATATATATTTATGTATATTTCATTCTTTGATCATCTCTAAAATATTTAACATATAGATACACAGATACAACACAGATAGTTCAAATGTAGTAGGTCTTCAGTGTTTTTAACTATAGTCCCTGGAAAGTAGCTCGGTCATCCATGGGGATAAATTATATATTTGTGTAGCTGCCCTCGGTGTCTCGGAAAGTAGCAGAGAGTCTCTTTACGGGTGCAGTGAGTTTATTGGACGACGGCACATCTTTAGGAATTTCCACATACACTTCGCGTCCTTTAGCACCGTGAAACTAAACAACATAAAATTAAATAACGACGCAGTTAAGCAGAAGTACATATACACATGTAGGTTGCGTCAGATAAAACAATTAAACAGAAACAGAGTAACAGAAAACATACCTCGCTCCGCTCACCAAGGGAGCAACTGTTCGCTCAGTTAGCTTGCAGCGCACACATGCGTTCTCCTAAACGGCTATAAACCACTTTTAGGTGCTACGTGAACTATAGCAGCCTGTAAAACAACGGTATTCGATTCTCTCTCGAGTTGAACAGCCCCGCCCACTCTGTGAGCGCGCAGCGTGAACGGGTGCAAACATGTAAGGCGGTCATTTACAATTTGTTATATTCACTTTGACAACTCCTTCAGTTCTCTTTGTTTCTGTTTACTCACCATGACACTTTGTTCTCTGGGGCTCTACATTAAACCATCTCCATGAACATCAGCACACTGTAACATAATCTGTCTCTCTCCTTCCCGCTCCCAGGTAATCCCCTCAATTTCCGTCTTCGTCTCCCCGTTTCCTTCCCATGTTATTTCTGCAACACCCTGCTGACACCCGTTCCACAGCTCACTCTCTCTGAGGATCTGTGCACCCTCATTCCCCTCCCTGTTCCACTGCACAGTCTGCTGAGAAGCCAGGGTGTCTGTGGAGGAAAGAGTGGTGATGGAGTTGAGGGTGAGAGGGCTGCTCTGGGAATCAAAAGTAGTCATGGGTGTGACAGTGCTGGCAGGAAAGGTGGAGAGCTGGATGTGCTGGGGGTGGCTAATGCTGGAGCTGTGAACAGGAGAGGTAGTGGTGAGCTGCAGCAAGGTAGGGGTGTGCTGAGGTGCCACCTCAGGGTGTGTGGGCAGCTGGAGGAAGTGGCCTTGAGATCCATCTACTGGAGCCTGGGAAGCGAATGAAAGCACTACCTGCTGTAGAGGAGTGAACATATCACCTTCTGCACCTTCGGGCTGCGCTGCAACCAAGGCCGTCTCTGGGACAGCAGTTGGGCTGCTTATCACTGAGCCCCCGTTAGCTGCCAAGGCCTCTGCTATGAGCACCTCAGGGTGGCTCTTGGCCTTGTGAGCAATGACACAATCCTTTTTCTCAAACTTTTTGCCACAAATGGAACAAGAGCACTGGTAGGAAGCTTCTGCATCGTGCTTCTTCCTGTGCCAGTTTAAAGAGGCCTTCTGACGGCAGGTGAAGCCGCAGATCTCACACCTGCCACAAGATGGAGACAGAGAACAACTTTAAGTCTCAACTGCCTGCATTTGTTCTCAAGACTTAAGTGCAGAAGTGGCTTGTTTAAAAACAAACAAACAAGGATGTTGTCACAGAATTGTGCTTTTGGACTAGAATCAGGACAGGACCTAAATTATGGGGTCATTATCAGTTAATACACAGACAGTCAGACACACGGGACGTATTGGTTCCTTGTCCAGATCAAACCATCGCATGACATAAGTAAATATGATGTCATCTCACTGTATTGGTTTCTCCCCCGTGTGGATCATTCTGTGTACAGACAGGTTATGGGAGCTCTTGAAGGCCCGAGCACAGTACTCACAGATGTAGTCCCTCTGATCTGAAAAACAGGCAGACAAGCACTACTCTACTACCTGACAAGGAAGACGTGGTCTTGGCAGTTCAGAAATGGCCTCATTACTTTCCCAATAAAATGTAGATATAAATAAGGTAGAATGGCAGCCGAGCACTGTTTAACAATTAAGTAATATTACCTGTGTGGTGTTTAGCGTGGCGCAACAGCTGCTTCTGCAGACGAAACAAGCGCCCACACGAGGGATGATCACACACATACTTTTTTTTGAGCAAGTGCTGGTATTTTATATGATGCTAAAACAGGGAGGTAGAAGACAAGTGTCAGTATGTGGAATTTAAGTTCATATAAACACACGTTTGTAGGAACACCTTCCGCTTCAGTGCATTTTATTCCTTTATAATGTTTTCAACATTGTTTCAACAACTTCTCGTCTTCAGATCATCAGCTTTCCAAGGTAGAGAAGGGTGGGTACTCGTTTACATGAGCTGCTATAACCACTGTACAAATCTATATTATGGCAAGCAACACAATTTAAATATAATTAAAAAAACCATCTGTCACTATTTTAGGAAATGAAGGCCTATCAGTACCAAAGCTTTCCTTTGGTCTGGATTTTTGTTTTGAATGGTTGATTCCTGAACCTGTGGCCCCCACTGTGAAGCATGGGGGACAACATGTGATAGTGGGGGAGGGGGGCATTATGGTTGATGGGAAGTTAGACCTGTAGGTAGCGTGGGTGGGCTAAGACAGTACCACAGCCCTCTATTTCACACCGGACATACTGCACTGGAGGCTTTTTCCTATGAGGGGAGAGGATAGGACATTGTACAATAATCCCTACCTATTCATTTAACATTAGTAATTGACAGTAAATAACAGACAGACATGACTCAATACCTTCGTTTTGGCTGCCGAGGACCTTTGTCATCTTTCTGTTGTCTCCCTCGACTGAAATTAAAACAAAACTCAGATTAGCCCTCTAAGTTACTGACACCATGACAGGTCCCTGTTACAGGAAGTCTGTTAAAATAATATCTGGCCTCAGCTTTAATTCAGGAAAAACATTCCTAACATTACCAGTGTAGGAACTAGTTTGGTCTGACCACAGAATAAAAGTCCCTGCTTATTTGACGTCATAAGAAGATAATAACATTGTGTTAACTTCCTTCATGGCACGCTGAGAAACATTTTGTGATAATGCAAAAAAAAAACATGTTCTCAGAATGTATTTATGGATCGTGTGAACATAATAGAAAGATACATTCTGAACTGAATGTCTTTATCGTTTACTTACTTTCTAGACGGTGGTGCTGTGTTATTACCCACTCCATCCTCATTCTGTACACTCATCCCACACAATTCTTCTCTAATGTCCTTTTCTTTATCCTCCTCCTCCGGCTCCTCTTTTTTGACATCTGTTGGTTGTGATGTTGGACACTGCCTTGGCTCGTCCCTAGACAGACAGAAATACAAACTGAATTCCAGAAAAGTGTTTTTTTTTAATGGAATAAAATGGATATTAAGGCTTTCACATTACACAAGCGAATGTGTTATTCACAATACAACACAGACAACATGACAAATGTTTAAATTGAGAAATTTTACACTTTTATCCAGAAAATGGGCTTGATGCCTGCTACAGGTCTAAAAATAGTTGGTGTAGCATCTCTTCATCTTTTCAGTTTCAGTTTTATGACATCTAGGTATGGAGCTTATGACTTCCTAGAGTTTTGGTGTTGGATTTTTTCATTTAATTATGTCCCAAATGATCTCTATAGGTGAAAGATCTGGACTGCAGGCAGGCCAATTCAGCACCCGGACTCTTCTACGCCTAAGCCATGCTGTTGTAATACTGTAGCTGCAGTATGTGGTTTTGCATTGTCTTTTGAAGCTTTTGAATGTTATGTACTGTAGATGATGAGTTTTACAAGGCCTTTGCAGTTTGACGTTGACATTTTTAAAGTATTCCACAATCTTTTTACGCACTCTTTCACAGATTGGAGAGCCTCTACCCACCTTTACTTCTGAGAGACTGTGCCTCTCTAAGACATCCCACTTATAGCTAATCATGTTACAGAAGTCAATTAACTTAATTAGTTGCTAGATGTTTTGCCAACTGGATCTTTTCAAAATGTTCTTTCTCAGCCCGTTGTTACTTGAGACCTGTAGCAGGTTTAAAATTTAAAATGAGCTTACTTACCGGATAAGTGTGAACATTTCCTAGTTTAAACTTATGATACACTACAAGTCTTTTAGTTTTCATTTAATTCAAATTTAGAAAACTTCTAACTCTTCCGACTTACTATTACTAACAGTCTCATCATGTGGGAGGACACCATTAAAAGTGTGATTCATGACTAATTGTAATTATGGAAACAATGTAAAGATGAGCATACATCTTTGTCTGAGGTTTGCACACAAGGCCATCTGGGTCATCTCTGAAAGAAGGATTCTCATCGGCACCTGTGACCAGATCTGCAACGCTAATATGGACATTGACACCACACTGGCCACAATGAAACTTACTGAAGCAATTCAACGAGAAATTAGTATTTTCTGTTCTGCTCATTTAATAGGTTGAACACTCACTTGTCACTGCTTCTTGTCACAGTGCCCGTTTCTTCCCCTGAAAAATAAGAATTTCAATTTAAGATATCTGCTGTTTTAAAATAATCTCCCACCTTATTGTCAGGAGAGCAGGAAAGGAAGTTTAGTCATACCAGACACGGGAGCCTCTGTGTCTGCTTCAGGCTTGCATTCTGTTGCAGAGAGTGGGAGCCTCTGTCTGCCCCTTCCACGTTTGGGCATCTTTGGACTCAGAGTGGGCTGAGATGCTGATGGACAGTGATATATGTATGAAACAAATCACAACAGCTAGGTCGCACCTTTTAGATGTAATGGAGGAAACAAGGTGACTTGTTTTTTTGTTTTGTTTTTTTCTTACCTTTTCTGGCTTTGGATTTCTTTGTGGCAGTTCTGTGTGAAATAGAGCATCACACGTCACAAGATGCATGAATCTAAAGAAAACTGTAGCACAGCACGTAAATACACTGTGTGACGCAAGTCACAATACCTTTCAGCCAGGAACAAATACGAGAGAAAAGTAAATACGAGAAAGCACATGCACTGAGCTCATCTGTTTGGCTTTGAATACCAGGCGAAGCGACAGCTACCACGAGATTCAGGTTCACTGCTGCTCTACCAAGCAACAAGGGCTTCTTTGTTTTTGTTTGTGGGAACACGTAGAGCACGCACTTACTGCATGACAGGTGTGTTACTGGAGCGTGAAAGGACAGGTGCACCACGCACTCTGCCAGGTTTCTGGTCACATGTGCCATTCTCCCGGCCGCTCCGCCCGTCGGCTGCGGCAGACCTGGCTCGCAAAACACGCACCGACGTCCTGGCGCCGGACGCAGACTTAGGGGGCGTCACTGGGACGTTCCCTCGCCCGCTTCTTCCTCTTACGCCGCTGCACGGGTCACGTGAATCCCAGGATGCGTCGCAGGCCTCCGCTGGGCTTCTGGTCGTCTCAACCTCAGGCCGATCCAGGCCCTGTTTAGGTTTTAAGTCCATGTTGGTTCTTGCTTAACGTTTGTTACCCCCCAACAGACTTGTGTTAGTTAGTTTTCACCACAGACCATTTCAGACTCAACGTTGCCTACATAGCATCATCGTTGCTAGCGCCGTCAGAAGTCAATTACCGGTCGCTACGCAGCCATTTAATTACATAAATTGCCGAAAACACAACGTTTAATAAGAAATAATAGGCTATAAACATTGCGCGTTACTCACTTCTTAAAGCTATAGTTAACCTCATGTTTCTTTGAGCCGAAACTGCGCCTCTTTAAGATGCGTCTCCTTTAAGAACAGCAGCAGTAGCACAAACACGCGAAAACGTGTTTGGTCTCACGTGCTTCCATAGGGTGGTCATGGGAAATGTAGTTACAGCCAGAGGGGGACAACTTGGGATGTGTGCCATACAATTTTGTAAAAGCTTGATTTTCTTTGTGCCTTACATACCATTATTTGTTTATTCGTATTCAGAGGTATTAAGTAAGATACAAGCACAATAGTTTTGATGGGGGGTAAATACTGTTTTGTAACCTGTGTGGTCTGACTGCAGGTGAAGCAAAATGCGTTCTGTTATGGCCAAGTGACTGGAACAGTGTGAACGCTCCTTCCGCCTGTGTAGAACGTATTTAATCTATTATTATAACAGTTTACCGAAAAGGGTTATCATCCAAAATATGTGACTACACTTGTTCAACACACCTTCTCGGCAGTTGACTATTGTTGTTAGATAAAATGTAGCCTGAACAGTCTTTGTATGTTTTTTTTATTTTTATTGATGGGTGCGACGAGCTGGGAGGACAAAGGACTGGCAGAGCTTTGTTCATGCCATCTCTTTACCAGTCAGTGGTTATTAAAGCTTCTTCCTTAATAGTATGATTCAGAAAACAACTTTTGTTGTGAACCAGAGACCACATTAAAACTGGTCATTTTAAACCTGCGTAATATATTAACCCAGTTTAACATTTCTATATTATCAGTGATGCAGTTTGTTTACACAGGCTAAATCAGGTGAAATACTACATACACAAATACTACAATAATGTTTACTGGTATATGCAAACTCAACAATATTTCACTTGTGCAGAACTACATGACTGAAGGAGTCAAAGTCAACCTTAAACATAACATTCACAAAACAGCCACATTAAGACTGGTGTCACTGACCTTGCTCTGATGAAATTTTCTCTTCTTCTTTGTTTTTTCTACTGCTGTTTCCGTCATTGTGACGTCTGTAAATATTGAACTTATTAAGCAGTTCGTATGAAATCTGCTGCTGAGTCATCTTAATGTCCAACTTTCAACCCTAACAACAAGAACTGAAACAAGAGTTTTACAACCTGGACTCATTCTGTCTTGTTCTCCCTATTGTTTTAGTCTGCAAGTTTAAAGCACCTGATCTATAGTTGTTCAACCTTGAAACTGTGAAGGCAAATTATCGGGAAACTGATGAAAAAAACAAAAGTCACTCAAAGTTGTCTTCCTGTTGTCTTTTATTCTTGCAAGAAGAAAAGTACACAGACAGCACCGGAATGCTCCGAGTGTAGTTCTGAAGATCCTATGGCTCCTATTCTTAAATAAGTCTTGACTGCTGCTAGGGAGTATAGGGTGAATCTACAGGGCAGCCCCAATGCCACAAAGACTAAGTAAACAATGAAAAGTGAGAAGGGGGTGACCATAAATATGGTGAAGTCATACCTCGTGTAACACTTAAGATTAGATCAAGGCCTACACAATTAATTTGATTTATATGGGTCTAGGTCCTGTCACAATGAAACATTCCTTTAGATAGCAAAAATTCAATTACAAAATATTTATACCTTACAGTTAGTAATTTTTCTCCATGTATTTTAGTTTGGATTTATTTATGAGAAACTTGCCATACAAATTAGTAGCAAAAATCTTCAAATGGATCTAAATTGTTTTTCAGACTTGTATAATCTATGCCATGTAAAAGGCCTAACCAACATCAAATGCCTGTAGTTTTTAGATGCTAAGAGCTACATTATTGAGGTGTCACTGGAAAGGAAACTCCTAGTTTTCAAAGGAAAATAGTTCTATAACAAATTTACAGACATACAAACCAAAAAAAAAACTACTTCATTTGAGCTCACCTAAAATATGTTTACATGTAAAAGGATCAACAACTATGTTTGTGGTGAATTATTAGATTTGCAGTTACATTTGTAACCTATAATCCTACTAAATTATATGAAGAAACACCTAATAATGAGTTTTCTGCATTGTAATAAGGCTATGACCTGGCCAGACTGGCCATATGTAATATATATATGTTATATAAAATAATAAAGGAACGAGTTAGGTTTCTTCTGGGAAGTCTTTACTGAAGCCTTGTTTAGTGTTTAAGTAGAAACATCTCTAACGGAATATTACGATGAAAGAATGTCTTTCTTGACACATAAATATTTGCTGTCACTGTCAAACTGTTTCCCCATGAACTCATGTAAGAACTTTGGTACATGTCAAAATTCAGGTTGTCAGATGTTTGTGTCGGGAAAAAAAGAAAGTGATAGACATAAAAATAACTGCGATGCACCTTTGACAAAAGCCAAACAATTAATTGGGCATAGGGCTGTTCAAGTTACGGCTTGGCTTCACCTGCTGTGACGCAGATGACTGACTGACTGAAAAACCTGTCCGACACTACCTGCACTGAAAAACATCCTCATATGTCTGCAACTTATTTTTCATTGCATGGAATGGACTGAGTCATACTTTGTGTGGTCCCGTTGTTTTTGTAAGAAAATATTGTTGTCTTCATTGTTATATGCTCACTCTCACACTTTTCAAACAGTTGGTGTACAACAATATAAGGACTGTGCACATAGACGTTAGTCATATAGGACATGTAGAACACACTGTTGCTTTTATGGTGTTTGTCTTCATACCACAGGATACATAGCTGTGTGGTTTTGTTTTTATTTTTTTTTTGTTTTGTCATTCAAATCCATCACAAGATCATTTTACGTTCCATTTACACACCTGCATATTTTACCTAAGGCAAGTAAATATTGGGACATTTAGAAAGAGACAAAGACAGCACAGATTTCACTGCATACGCCTTTTGGTACATCAGTAAAATGGTAAAAAAACAGTGGTGAGACATGGTGAGAAATCTAATGCGTGCCTCCGGGTAAACAACAAGCAGGCACAAAATGGCTGCCACTGGATCTGTGCAGTACCATATTATTTCCCACATCATCACAAAAACAGCTGTTATTAACCTATACATTTGTTCTGGTTTAAAGTGAGACAGGTTGCTTGGAAATTCTAAATTGCCTGTGGGTGTGAGTATTCGTCTTTGTGTGTATATGACTTGCTGATGGACTGGAGACCTGACGGGGGCAGCCCACCTCTCACCCGACTGACAGCTGGAATAGGCTCCAGCATTGCCTGTGATGCTTACAAGGACTAAGCAGTAGATCGTTTTCCAGGATTGGAGATGAGACTGACTGAATAAAAAGCACAGCTCTGGACCATAGAAGGTAAGGCAAGTGTTAAGGCCCTAACAGTCAGTGCCAGCCCACTGTAAATCCTGTTAACTGTCCCCTGCCACCTCAAGTCAGAGTGGCTGGATGATGGTCATAGCTTTGAATAAGTTTCCTCCAATCAGTGACACAACTGATGACCAGTTGCAACTTTATAGCCTATGGTCAGAGGTACTGGCAGCCATAGTCCAGTTTATTCCTGTGGTCAGAGCAAACAACACTGAATGATGTTTTAATCTCCCGACTAAGGACAAGTGTAAATATAGTTAGATTATAATTTACACAGGAGTTAACAACTACCAATTACGCTCCATTATTTAGAGCTGCCGTATTTGTAAGCTGGCAATACTAGTCATACTTAAGAATCACAGTTCTCACAAGTTTTAGAAATGACAAAAACGACACTAGAGGAGTGATTTCTAGGAACATAATAAAAACAAACATAAAATACAAATAATACAAATTCATATGTCTTACTGAAACCTGGCTGCATCTGTAAGGGTATGTCAGTCTGAATGAGTCAGCCTCCACAAGTCATATTACTGGAAGCACAGGTCTGGGTGGAGGAGGAACATCAGTCTTCCACGGACGTTGTTTTAACGCAATTCATTTTAATGATATAAACAACCTAAACACAGCTATAATTTGTTCACACCCAAACTGGAAAAATCTAGAGCCAGTTCTGTGTGTTATCATTAAATGACCTCTCAGAGTATGGTTTCCACAGGGTTGGAACAATGCTTTTCACTTCATACGTATCTCCCTAAGCCAAAACGCTCTATACATTTCTGTTGTTCTGCAGATATATGTGGTATATATGGTATACTTCTCCAGGTAGCTGCATAAAATATCAGCCTAACTGCATGTCTTTGGTCTGTGGGAGGAAGCTGGAGACCTCGGAGAGAACCCACGCAGACACGGGGAGAACAGCCAAACTCCACACAGAAAGGTGAGAGTGCTAACCACCACACCTACAGTATATGTTTATATGTTATGTTATATGTTTGGAACAGCCGAGTTCCTGAGCAAGTGAACCTAGAAGAATTGTTGCTGTTTTTGAAGGCAAAGGGTGCTGACACCATATATTGATGTGATGTAGATTTCTCTTTGCACTCACTGCATTTTGTTCATTTATGAAAATAAATGTTTTAACACTTTCGTTTTTTTACAGCCTTTTTTCACACCTGCCTAAAACTTTTGCACAGTACTGTAGGTATGATATCTAACCAAATAGTCACTTGATGATATAACTGTGGCCTGAAGTTATTCTACGGGTATTTGAGTTATGATAGGCCAGCATGTTTCACTGTATATTCTCAATCTCCAGAACTGCCTTCTTCGGCATCAGGGACATTGCTAGAAAGTAAGCACAAGTTCATGCATTTGTCCCAATAAAATTAATCAAAGCCTCCAGTAAAGCCAAACTGCTTCAGCCAGACCAGGAGATAGCAATACATCAGCTTGGCTGTGTGTGACCTAAGATGGTAACACTATAGCATGACAAGGATTAGTTGATCACAGCTCATAGCCATGGCACTGGGTGAATGACAGGAAAGACTGGCATAAAAAATTTCTCATACCAAGTCAGAGAAGGAAAGACAGGTACCTGCAACAACAGATGTTACTGAAAGCATGCAGCAGCATTCAGCTTTAGATGAAAAGACTGGCTTAGGTCCAGGACATTAACTGAATGTTTGGCAAGCTTCAGGTAGGTGTCCATGTGTCATTTCCAGAGACAAACAACTGTACTCAGTTCTGTCTAGTAACCGAAACATAGTGTGAGTATGATTGACAGCAATTACGTCCTTGGTTTCATTCCTCACCGATTTACACGCTGATGCTTTCACCTTGCAGCAAATATATAGGACCTAACAAGCAAGTGGCTTCACATTAGATATTGTCTGAGGTACATTCACAGCCTCTGAAAGAATCCAACCGAAACAATCATCTCTTTATATATTTTAAACATTGCTTGGGTAAGTACTTTTTGTGCATATATTCTAAGATTGATTTTAATTTAAAAACTGTTTCTGCATTATTATTATTATTAACAATAATAATAATAATGTTGATGATGATGATGATGACGATGATGATTAAGTAATTAAGATTTGAAAGCAGTCTATGCTGTAAGTACCTTTGTCTCAGTTTTGTAAACCATGTAGTTTACTCTACTGTGTTCTTGATGGCCTGTTACTGACATCTCAGTACAGACTCCAAACAGATGCCACGTAGTTGTAGTTGTCATTTAGAGTCATTAGTCCTTCTATTCTTGCACCCAGAGCTAATTAATGTCTTTAGTACTGTAGGTTGTGTAGTTCTAGAAATCTAATGTCTGCCCAACTTGTATTTTATTGAGCTACAGTTAAAACACAATACAATTTTGATTGAATATATCTTTTAGAAATGATTAGAAAGAAATTATACTTGACAAAAACAGATGATACACATTTTCTTTCTTTACCAACCTAAAAACAGTGAACTTAAAGAGTAATGGTGATTGAGTAACACATATGAATACAGGCATTTTCAATCTTGATTTTGCATCAAGCATATTTTTAATTTTCAAAACAACAAGGCAAAGCCCCCCCCCCCCCACGTTTGGATTAAGTTAAGAGCTTTGCTGTCTTTATTTACATCAGTCCAAATCCACGTGTACATAAATAACTATAGAGAATACTTTTCTTTTAAACTGACAAAATATTAAGTGAAATATAAACACACAGCTTTTCAATGTCTATTACAAACTAAATATATGTACCTAAAATGTATATATATCATTTCTGTTTACATTCTGTATTTCAGAAAGTCATTATACTGTGAAATATTGTAGCTTCAAAAAGAGACGCAATGGGGTTCACGTCAAATGTGCTAATACTGACATGTAAGTAAGACATTAATATGGTTTAAAGTAAAGGCGTTCACAGATCTCTTAAAAAAAAAGACTGTTTTCCATTAACTCTTATGTTCTTTGCAAATAGTGGGCATTCTGCTTGTTACTGTACCAGCTATTGCCCAAACCATAACTGACACGACAACAACTGCTGGAACAACCACAACAGCTGCCATAACAACAACAACAACTGCTGCCGGAACAGAAACAACTGCCGGAACAACAACAAGTGCTGGAACAACCACGACAGCTGCCATAACAACAACAACGACTGCTGCCGGAACAACAATAGCTGCCGGAACAACAACAGCTGCTGAAACAACAACAACTGCTGCCGGAACAGCATCAACTGCTGGAACGACCACTACAGCTGCCGGAACAACAACAACTGCTGCCGGAACAACTACTACAGCTGCTGGAACAACAACAACAGCTGCCGGAACAACAACAACAGCTGCCGGAATAGCATCAACTGCTGGGACAACCACTACAGCTGCTGGAACAACAACAACTGCTGCCGGAACAACTACTACAGCTGCCGGAACAACAACAACAGCTGCTGGAACAACAACAACTGCTGCCGGAACAACAACAACAGCTGCCGGAATAGCATCAACTGCTGGGACAACCACTACAGCTGCTGGAACAACAACAACTGCTGCCGGAACAACTACTACAGCTGCCGGAACAACAACAACAGCTGCTGGAACAACAACAACTGCTGCCGGAACAACTACTACAGCTGCCGGAACAACAACAACAGCTGCTGGAACAACAACAACTGCTGGAACAAGCACTACAGCTGCCGGAACAACAACAACTGCTGGAACAGCCACAACAGCTGCAACCACTGCTGAGCCACTCACTTCAAAGAATTTCACTTTCAAAACTAATGAGACTTTTACTACTGACTTGCGGAATTCATCATCTCCAGGATTTAAAGCTCGAGCCACAAAAGTGAAGAACACAGTAAGTATCTGTTTCAGAGAGAAAAAAAAGACCACAAATAGCATAACGTGAAACAATTTATATTATATTTTAATGCCATGTTTTTTGGCAAAATATATATAATTTTTTAATTTATTTATTTTCATCTAAAGATTCAACAGAATGATAAGAAAGTGTAAACAGTGCCACTGCATGATGCTAATTACAAACTACACTAAACACAATTCACAAGGTAGGAAGTGAATTATATAAACACACTTACACGTTTTTGTATTTCTTTGCAGTTTGAACCCTACTTCAAAGCTAGATTTCCTTCATATGGTGGTCTGGAAGTGACTGGATTCGGGTAATTTTCTGTTATCATGTTGTTAGCATCTTAGCAGTGTTGGTCAATCATTTCAATGATTAATGCAGTTTTTGTAATTGTTCTGCAGAAATGGATCCATAAGCCAGTTTGTGGACGTTTTTTTTTCATCCTTCAACGTTCCCAATAACTCCGACATTCTAGCCCTTCTGATTGCTGCAGCTAAAAACATCACAGACTTCCCCATTGACATCAATTCATTTTCTGTGGATGGCAACCGTAAGCTGTTTTCAATATGGCTATACCAAATACATAAATTATTAGTGTAAGAAGTGTAAGTTCGTAATGTTCTCATTTGTTTTGTTACAGAAGCGTCAAGTGGAGTAAGCTACCAGATCAGTCTCATCACTGCATCCTTCATGGCGCTGCTGTCATGGCTGCTGTCAAACCAGCAATAGTCCCAGTGCTAATCCTCATGTGAAATCTAATGACAAGGATTTTGGGATGATGACACACAAATGCAACTGCAAATTTCACTGTCACAGATGTTGATTAAGAAACTTGTTTGTTTCACTGTGAGGTCTCATGAATCCCATCCATGAAGAAAACAAAAGTAATCACAAATAAACAGCCTAAAAGAAGATTATTGTGTAAGTGTAATATTAACTTACAAAAGGTGTGTTTTATGGTTCTTATATTCATATCATAAGGAAGCAAATATTAGACTTATATGTATGTTTATCACTGATTTTAAATGGTTGTATAATGCAAATGTGTTTCATTAAAGGCAATGAAGTCACAGTATGTACATCACAATAAGTATCTGTTTCATTATTTAAAAAAACATACCCAACACAGCCCGTGATCCCCTGCAACTCTTAACAGGAAAAGCATCTTTAGTTATAAACAGGTAAATAATTGTGAATGAATAGAATAATAACAGTATCAGTGTAGCCCATTTGGCACCATGGCCTTTACTGTCATCACAGCTCAATACCTTAACACCACAAGTACTCACACTCTGCACCAACACTAGTGAGCATCCAGGTAAAGGACACTGAGAGAGTGGAATCTAACAAATACCTTACAAATACACACCATACAGAAAAGGTCAGGGCAAAGTTTCTCTGCTGCAGAGACTAAGGTCTTGTGTGCAGGGAGCTCTACTGGAGACACTTTATGACTCTGTGGTGATTCATCCACCTTTCATGGCTTGATCTGCTGGTGCAGCAGCACCTCCAGACTGATTAAGTTGGTCAGCAAGGCCAGCTCAGTTTTGGGGATGGCCCTGGGCTGAGTTCAGGAGATGGGAGTGAGGAGAATGGGAGCCAAGCTATCATGCTTGGACGACTCCCACTCATTGTATAGTGCAGTGTCATCTCTGTGCAGCTCCTCATTCTCCGATATCGAAGGTCTTCTTTTCCTGCTGCTGTCAGAGAGACAATCAGAGCTGCTCCCAGAGGTAGAGAACAGGGAGAGTCAGGACACGTCACTGCATCGGACCTGAACACAGGCTACGTTAGTATCATTGCAAGAGTCCAAACAACACACTGACAAAGAAAACAGACTGATGACACACAGGTGAACTAGACTGATTACGTAGAAAAAGACAACCACTTAGACAGAAGGGGACAAAGAGAATGGGTTTTGTTTGTCTAAAGTTGACTTAAAATCAGTTGACTTCTTCCAGTTACTGAAATACGAAAAAAAGAGTGCTTGTATATTGTTTGACTCTGTGTTGCAAAGTATGTACTTCATGTCCTTTTATTTTATTTGGGTAAAATAAATAAGCAACTGCATTAGTAATTCAACGAAATATTTATATAATGTGCCATGTTTTGTCATTATACAAATTATTTTTATTCAAAAAAATCTGTCAATGTGTTAAGAGGGCAAATAAGATACATTAGAGAAGATAGAAGGATGGAACACACAGCAATGGTCTCCAGCAAGACTCTCAATAGGAATGATGTGATTCAGTTGCATGTACTGTAACCACTCAAGGGTCAGTGGTGTGTGGCAAATTCTTTTACTCTGTATAATCACAACACATATCTTTCTATATGCATTTAAAGAGAAACTAAACTGTACTGCCAGCTACACAACTGCACTGTCAGCTACAATTTTGCTGTAGAGTAGGCTTATAAAATATGATTTTATTATTTTAATGTGATTTTAATCATTGTTCTTTCATTCAATTCATTACATTTCAGTGAATGTCTGTGCTGAACAATTTACATCAGTACTTATGCTGACTCACAAAGTTGAGCAATGAAAAGTATTCACAGGTGTCTCATAGTTGAGTGGGTGAGACAAGGTGACTTTGCTTTAGTGGAATAAATAAACAATAGCTTTCAACTGTGTGTATAGTGACTGAAAAAGATAACTGACAATGAATCCGTAGTTGTTTGGATAATATTTTTTTTTTAACTTGGTTTCATTCCTAGCGATTCACTCACTAAAGTCACATGCTGTCACCTCAGAGCAAATTATAAAAGAGCTAAACTAGCAGGTGGCAAGACACTACTGTAGACGCACACTGAAGAAGTGTCCAGGGAGTCTCAGAAATAACACAGATCTTAAAAGAATACTTTTTCATTGTTTGGGTAAGTATTTTGTGTGTGTTCTAAATTGTTTGTTCTTTTCATTTTACATTTTGCTCTCATTTGTGAATATGTAGGTCTGTATGTGTCAAGAGGCTTATTACATATGTTATACATGATATGTTGCTTGTCCATTGTAGATGTCTCTTTTGAATTTCTTCCATTCTGTTGCTTGGTTTTGTCAGATGGTAGCGTCAGAGGCCAGATTCTGCTGAGAAATGTGTCATAATTACAATATTTACATTTTACAATGTAATGGAAAACTATTTAGTTTTTATTTTGTTCACAATACAGAAATATGTCAGTGCAGTACTTTTAACACATCCTATTATTAGTCCCCTTTAGATGAAATAAAAAAAGCAGGATGGACGGGAGGGGCAAAGTTCGTACAATCTAAACTAAATAAATAAGTAAATTTATTATTAGTAAAAATGGTAGCAAAAATCGTGGTGGTACTATTTCTATTGTATAGTGTGTAAGTGTAAGGAAAGATGTATCAGCATTTATTAATCTTTGTGCCCTTGGTTGTGGTTTTCCACATATGGTCATAATGTTTTATAATAAACCACAAACAATTACCATTAACAAGTACTCAATAAACTATAGCAGTAAATATAAGTGTAAATATTAATTTAAATGTTTTAACTTACAGTAAGCTTGAAAGTTACACAAAATTGAACTGTACACTGGTAATTTATTGCAAATGACATTTCTAGACACCTTCTAGCAATTCACTTGGTTTATCAAATAACTGGCGGTAGAGGTTAGAGCCATTACTTCAACTTTAACACTCAGTAACATATCTTCAGTAGGCAATGTCATTACAGGCACCCAGTGCTTGGCCACAGCAGCTTATCAGTGTGTGTGTCTGTGTGTGTGTGTGTGTAGCCACCGTGAATTATGTTTCTCTTGATCAACTTTTTCAAGTAAGTACTTATTGCCTTATTGTTGAATTAGGTGTATCTGCCATTTCTAAGAACAAATCCTACTCAAATGAAACAATAGTTTAATCATTATTGCTTTGGCTCAGCATTGAACGAGTGAGCAGTGGCCAGAGATTGAGCTGTCGCCTATCAATCACAGGATCCGTTGTTTGATTCCTGGCTCCCCCAGTAATGTGCTGAAGTGTCCTTGGGGAAGACACTGAACCCTAAGCTGCCTACGTTGTGTCAGCCTAAGGCTCTGTGACAGCAGGAGAACTGTGAGTGTTTGTGTGTGCAAATGTGTGAATGAGACGCAGCATTGAAGCAGTTGAGTACCAATAAGGTAGAAAAGCACTATACAAGTGCAGACCATTTACCATTTAACAGTTTTAGACAAATAGTAGTCAAAATAGTTACAAATGATCACATTTACATACATAAATCATCTTTTGAACAGTCAGATTGAGTTAAGTGAGCTCATTTACCAAAGAAAATGTACAAAATAGAGACAAATGCATAATTGAAAAAGCAACATAAAAACAGCCTTTGTTCTATATGTGTTCATGGGTCAACACTGAATGTAAGCTACTAGAAGATGTAATGTATACAGATTATAAATCAGGAGAATGATAAATAAATGTATGCCAATAATTTGTACTATGGCAATAACTATGAATTATTTAATATATAACTGAACATTAAACATTTACTGTAGCACAAACTCACACTGTCCATACTGTCAAAATGCTGTAGGTTCAAGAACAGGTACGATGGGTTTTGGACATGCGCTGTCAAGTTTGCTGATACTCACAGGTAACTATGGTGTTGATATGATTTAAAATAAAGGTGCTGACAGTTCCCTGGAAAAATAAATCTGTCATTGTTCTGTTTTTTACAAACAGTGACCATAAAGCTTGTTACTGTAACCGCTAATGGCACATCAACTGATACAACAACAACAGTTTATACAACTACAATAACTGAAGGTTCAACAACAACTACTGAGGGGTCAACAACAACAGCAGGTTCAACAACTACAGCTGTAGGGTCAACAACAACTGATGGTTCAACAACAACAACAACAACAACAGGATCATCAACTACAGCTGGTGGGTCAACAACTACAGTTGTAGGGTCAACAACAATTGCAGGTTCAACAACTACAGTTGGAGGGTCAACAACTACAGCTGGAGGGTCAACAACTACAGTTGGAGGGTCAACAACAACAACAGGTTCAACAACTATGACTGGAGGGTCAACAACATCAACAGGTTCAACAACTACAGTTGGGGGGTCAACAACAACAGCAGGTTCAACAACTACAGTTGGAGGGTCAAACACAGCAGGCTCAACAACAACAACAGCTGGAGGTTCAACAACAACTGCAGGTTCAACAACAACTACAGTTGGAGGGTCAACAACAACAACAACAACAACAGGTTCAACAACTACAACTGGAGGGTCAACAACATCAACAGGTTCAACAACTACAGCTGGAGGGTCAACAACAACAGCTGGTTCAACAACAACAACAGTTGGAGGGTCAACAACAACAGCAGGTTCAACAACTACAGCTGGAGGGTCACCAACAACTACAGTTGGAGGGTCAACAACAACAACAGGTTCAACAACTACAACTGGAGGGTCAACAACAACAGCAGGTTCTACAACTACAGCTGGAGGGTCAACAACAACAGCTGGTTCAACAACAACAACAGTTGGAGGGTCAACAACAACAGCTGGTTCAACAACTACAGCTGGAGGGTCAACAACAACAACAGGTTCAACAACTACAGTTGGAGGGTCAACAACAACAGCAGGTTCAACAACTACAGCTGGAGGGTCACCAACAACTACAGTTGGAGGGTCAACAACAACAACAACCACAACAACAGGTTCAACAACTACAGCTGGAGGGTCACCAACAACTACAGTTGGAGGGTCAACAACAACAGCAGGTTCAACAACTACAGCTGGAGGGTCAACAACAACAACAGTTGGAGGGTCAACAACAACAGCTGGTCCAACAACTACAGTTGGAGGGTCAACAACAACAACAACAACAGGTTCAACAACTACAACTGGAGGGTCAACAACATCAACAGGTTCAACAACTACAGTTGGAGGGTCAACAACAACAGCTGGTTCAACAACAACAACAGTTGGAGGGTCAACAACAACAGCAGGTTCAACAACTACAGCTGGAGGGTCAACAACAACAACAACAACAACAGGTTCAACAACTACAACTGGAGGGTCAACAACATCAACAGGTTCAACAACTACAGCTGGAGGGTCAACAACAACAGCTGGTTCAACAACAACAACAGTTGGAGGGTCAACAACAACAGCAGGTTCAACAACTACAGCTGGAGGGTCACCAACAACTACAGTTGGAGGGTCAACAACAACAACAGGTTCAACAACTACAACTGGAGGGTCAACAACAACAGCAGGTTCAACAACAACAACAGTTGGAGGGTCAACAACAACAGCTGGTTCAACAACTACAGCTGGAGGGTCAACAACATCAACAGGTTCAACAACTACAGCTGGAGGGTCACCAACAACTACAGTTGGAGGGTCAACAACAACAACAACCACAACAACAGGTTCAACAACTACAACTGGAGGGTCAACAACAACTGCAGGTTCAACAACAACAACTACAGCTGGAGGGTCAACAACAACAACAGTTGGAGGGTCAACAACAACAGCTGGTCCAACAACTACAGTTGGAGGGTCAACAACAACAACAACAACAACAGGTTCAACAACTACAACTGGAGGGTCAACAACATCAACAGGTTCAGCAACTACAGTTGGAGGGTCAACAACAGCTGAGCCAGTCACAACAAGAAGTTTTAGTTTCAAAACTAATGAGATCTTTACTACTGACTTGTTGAACTCATCTTCTCCAGCATTTAAAAACCGAGCCTCATTAATAAAAGGAACAGTAAGTCCCTCTCTCAAAATAGAAATTGCTTAACGTCAATATACTAACAAAATAACCTCTGAATTAATTCTTTCGAAAGAGAATTTATGGCAGCATTTTGCTGCAGCTATTCTTTTATATGTAACAAAATACAATGAAACTAAAGTTAACGTGCAATTGCTACACTTTTTTTATTTGTGAAAATTAGCTAAACAAAAATCCAACAGTTCTACTTGTTCTCTTGACTCTGATCTGATCAATTACAGTAAATACTCATCATTCAAATCAAATGAATAATTTAAGCTAACAAACACACTTGTTTTTTATTTTAGGAACATTCTTCCGTGAACATAAATTAAATTCTATAGCAGCAAATTACTGACTTTTACTGACTACTAGATGTCGACTGAGCTAAAACCTAAAGTAAAACAGCTTTACCACGTCCAACAACAAACGGTGATGTTACGCTTGTGTCATTTAGCCTTACATAAGCTACACAGCTGGAGCTTTGCACATCTGCATGGGACAAGATATAAGTATTATTCTGTGCGCTCTATATAGTGTGTGCCTGCACACGTGAAGTTACATAAGCTGACACCTGTGTCACTGTGGGTTCTTGTGGTTTAATAGAGGGCGGTGGACCAGGTTCTCTATGCTCTATATGCTGTCAGGTTAAGTAGTGAACCTGGTTAGAAAGGTTGACTTTGTTTCATCTCCAACATAACAGCGTCAGTGTAAATGACAAAGCATGATAAAAACACAAAAAGAAGTGAAAAGAATTGAAGCCAATTAAATAAATGTACCTTTACTATTTTGCAGCTGGAGCCCTACTTTAAAGACACATTTCCTTCATTCCGCGATTTGAACGTGACTGGATTCAGGTAATTTTCTAATGCTCTTTAACAATATTGATCTTAATCATATAACATGGTGTTAATAATATTGATCATTAATGCCTATGAATAATGCAATTTGTGTTCATTTCTTCTGCAGTAATGGATCAATCCGCAACGCAGTGGATAGTTTTTTTACAAATGGATCAGCTCCCGACAGCAACCAGATTAGAACGTTTCTGATTAATGCAGCCAACAACATCACAGCCTTCAGCATTGACACTAACTCAATTATAGTGGCAGGCAACCGTAAGATCTTTTCCATATGGTTTCATCAAGGCAGTTATGACGTTTGAATGTTATGGAAGCCTGTTTAAACAATGTCCCATTTCTCTTTTGTCAACAATTACAGAAACGTCAAGCGGAGTGAGCTACAAGATCAGCCTCCTCACTGCATCCTTCATAGTGCTGCTGGCATGGCTGCTCTCAAACCAGCAGTTCCAGTTCTAGTTCCAGTGCTGATGCCTCAGAGTTACTGGCCTGAGAAAGGACTTGATGAAATACATCAAGTTCCAAATGATTAGCCAGTCATGGTTCTAACTTTCTATTCTATTATCATAAATGCTAAGTCTTTTATATGATTTCAAGTGGTTTTATATGTCTGTGAAATGAAGATGCTTTTATTAAAGGCAATGAAAATACAGTATGTACTTACATGTAAACAAAACTTGTCTCACTATGTACTTACTGATCACTTGTCCGTAAGATTTTGTTCCTGACACATTTATAGCTTTTGTATTTGTTTTCATATATGAAATAAATTTTTAAAAATCAAATGAGCATCAACATCACTTGGTGGCTTTAATGTTGTGGTGAACAGTGATCAGCCTGTAACTATGCAGACACAGTAAGTGAAGTAAGTTATAAGTGAAGTGTTCAAACATCTGTTGATCAAGGTCTGCATCACATTTTTTCTGCTGCAGACTCACAGCTATTAATATTCCCTTAAATAAAACTTGACCATGAGCTTTTACTTAAAACTTGCAAAACATAAAAAAACAACATAAACAATGGGCCTTTGTCTCAAACATTATAGAGCAGTCTCTCTCTCGCAGCAGCACATTTGTTGAGCAGCACATTAACGTTACAGTAACAGCGATGAAAGCGAATGCGGTAGGGTGAGGCGTGGCACAAATTAAGACCACATGACGAGGACGCAGCAATATTTATTTCATGTGCCAGTATATTGACGTCATTAGTCTTTGTGTACTGCAACTAGCCAAAATTACGTGACTAGCTGAGTTGGGTTTGAACTCACCTTCATAGAAACTTGCAGGTGTTGAAAGAGCCTTGGCACAAAAATACAACATGGTTCATCATGGTAATTTAACAAGAGTATCAACATCTGTCCTGTTGTGTTTGCTTTAGCGTATGTTTGTGACCCCAAAGTTTTCTTGTACATGCAGACAGTGAAAAAGAAATTTCAGAATTAGTTAAATATCATCTGTAGCCCAAAACCTAGAATTTGCAGAAAAGGTGCCTGAGTTCATATTGTAGGTAACAGAACTCTGAACACTAACTCAAGGTCTTCTAGGGTCTCTAATATTTTATATTATTTCCCAATTAGTAATACATGTACACACTCACTCTGACAACTCCATAATCACAAATGTGACGTTAGAGACTCCAGTGGTCATAGAGAAATACACTATATTGCCAAACGTATTTGCTCACCTGCCCTGACTATGAACTTAAGTGACATCTCATTCCTAGTTCACATGGTTCAATATGACGTTGCTCCAGCCTTCGCCGCTATAACAGCTTCCGCTCTTCTGTTGAGGCTGTCCACAAGGTTTAGGAGTGTGTTTATGGGAAGTTTTGACAATTCTTACAGAAGCGTATTTGTGAGGTCACACACTGATGTTGGATGAGTCTCTGCCTGTCAAGTTCATCTACACCAGACTCAGTCTTTATGGACCTTGCTTTGTGCATTGATTCCTATTATTTGGATGGGTGAGCAAATACGTTTGGCAGTGTATGTTACCTGGATTACAGCAGGCAACATGCAACTGTATTTAAACATACAAAGCTGTGCACATAGTTAGAAATGGATACAATATATTAAAAAGTAGGGGACAAATTGCATGAATTAAAACATATAGCATCCATCCCACTGTCTTATTTAAGAATATGTGTTTATTAGAAGCCCTGACCTCCAGCAATATAGAGCAGAGCCCAGGACACAGAGAGGGAGTCCTACACTCGTCCGTGCAGTTTCTCTACTGCCGTCACCTCTCTGAAGCTATCACACGCCCAAACAGGCATTGTCTCCTCCCTGACAACGTAAAATACAGCTACATCAATCAAAAGTCAACCAGAGGAGCTACTAAAAACAAAGACAACTAACTAACAAAATACTGTATGAACCATTAAATCCCAGAACCTTATCATATATAAACATATTCTGTTAATAAATGAGTGGCTCACGTGTCAGTCTGAGGTCATATTAACGACTTTGCTCCTAAAAAAAAAAACTCCTAAAAATCCTAACAATTTACGGACAACATTGGACCAGTTAGAGAGAACAATTACGCCACCTGGTGGTGTTAATCTTATATTGGACAAGTTGAAGGGTAAAAAAAATGGGCAGGTCTCATACACAAGGTTTAAGGGCTAAACCCCTTCTTTGAGCTGTACAGTTATCAGTTAAAATTACAGTAGATTAGAACTACTCTAGGACTATACAGATAGCAGCTGTAATCTTTTGTTTCCAAATTCACACTGATTCACAGTTTCAGTCTAGATTTGTTTTTAGCACCATCAAACCAACACCAAGTGCTTCTAATCATTTAATTGAGGTTATGCTGCACACAAAACCTGTTGCAACCTTTACATTTTGGAGTGAAGTGGATACAGCAGTAACCAGTCATAACACTTTGACATCTGTGCTCAAACCTCCCACATCTGTGCACACTGCTGGCTCGCCCAACATTTTTCAACTGCCAGGGTGGACACACCCTATAAGACGTCACAGCAAGGTGGATTCTATGTTTGACACAAACCTGGCAATGACCCCAAAGGTAATATCTTACACACAGTACAACCATGTGATTCAGAGGACATTCTGATCCAGAGCTTTAAGAGAACTGTAGACTTCTAGCAGGAAAGTCATACGTGAAACCACATAGTTCAGCTGTAATTGCTGGGTTAAGTGTGACAAAACTGATGAAGAAGCCACCAAGTGGCTGGTGTGATGTCCAGGAACATCTATCGCCTGAAACTCCAAAGTGAGGTATACCCCCAAAAGTCCTGCAGGACTTCCAGATCCAGACTGACCACCTGGTAATGGCTGTTGGAAATAGACAACCAGAGGACAAAGGCCATAGTAACAGATAAACAGTAGCAATCCCAAAAATGGGAACATCAGAAAGATGAGAAGGTCAATTATATAAGTAATATCACATAATACCAAAGGCTGAGAGGAGACACGGCTCAGAAAACACAGTTTCCAGGTTGCCTGCATGCTTTTTCTCAGAAACCCTTCAGATCTGAGACTGTGCTTTGAAGAATGTTCAAAATGTGGAGTGAAACAATCTTGAGCTAATCTGTCCTTTATATTACCTGGTTGTTCCTGCTCTTATTTATGGTCTCAGTCAAGATAGTATTTCAGATTCTTTGCTAATGGCGTACAGCCAAAAGTGGGGATGACATAAAAGGAACAGCTCGTCTCTCTTCTCAACAGGTTTTCCAGCACTTGTACTTGTACTCTCTGTGTTATGATGGTAATTTGTCCATCTGTTTTATTCCAGTACACACAATTCCTACATTTGTAGGTTCCAAAAAAAAGTGTTGTTGTATTTATTGTTAATTTTCCAGTTATACAATTTCCTGTTATAAATTCCACTCAAGGTCCTTCTAGTAAAACAGGTTGCTGTTAATTTTGCTCATTGTTTCTTCCCTACATTTGCCTTCATATGAAGAAGCTGATGTCTTGGGCAAATTCAACTGTGATGGATACAACAGCTCCCAGTCACACACTTGTGTAACGTATAAAAGTCCCCTCCCAGGTTGACTCACTCACAAACATATTTGCTGAGGCACAAGGCCTCAGCTGTCAGAGATCAAAGCCTAGCCCGAGATTTGTATGCTTCTAAAGTTTCACCTGGAAAAGTACCAGACAGTTATTACTTAAATCACATCATCATTAAAAAATCTGCTTCTCTTTGACCCAAATCATTTTAATCAGCTTTATCCAACGTCACACTTAACCCAGCAATTACAGCTGAAATGTGATCCAATCAGTTCTCTTTTACTATAAATACAATGTAATTAATAAATGTAATTTCTGCTGTGAAGTCCTTTGTCTTCTGTTACAAATTTGTATGAATAATAATTCATGAATGACACATGGTTTCATTTAATTTTATTCTCATTCAAGACACATACACATTTTATTATTAAAAGCAGAGTAGAATAAAATTATGTTGTAAACATAATATTTAAAATGTAAATTTACAGCATTACTATATTTATTTATTTATTTACTTTGTAAATAACAAAAAAAATACATGTTTAAAATACAGGCATATAGACACAGAACCAGCAGGATTTAAAATACAGGAACGTTTACATTGTAAATTGAGTTTTGACTGCACGCATATTTAGACACACCTCAGCTGCTTTTACTCATTTTAGTTTGACTACATGACATGTCTTCTCTTCTAAATGTGATTTAGACTATTAGTTGCCTTGTGCAGAGAAACTGTGTGTCAGTAGCCATGGTACTGTGCAAAAAGAGACAGTGACTCTTAAATAAATCTCAGCGGCTTTCAATGAAACTGCCTCATTGATTGTCTAAAGAAAAGTAAAAAGGCAGTTACTTGAGAGTTATTTCTGCTTTAGAAGAGTTCATTATAAATTCCAGCCTTAGGTACCACAGATACCCGATAAAACACAGTGTGTGTCAAGTGGCAGAGATATTTCAGCATTCAATGCTGAGGAGTGACTCCTTAAGCTTAAAATCTGGCAAGAAGCCTTTTGTTTGAATGAACAACAGGCTGAACCTAAGAAGACCTAAGGGCAGACACACCTAAGAAGAAAGAAATTCTGAAATTTGCTTGATGGACAGAAACACAAATGATAGACAAAAGATCAAGAGTAGAGAACTGTGCTTTGTTGTGTCCAAATGTGAGAGTTTTGATTCTAACCATGATGTCTTTGTTAGAAATAGTGAACGGAAGGTGTTTAATGTGTGGTTTTCGCTGTAACACGTGACAGTTTCACATACATTCATGTTTCTGTCCGATTCCACATCTTAATGGCACACAAATGGCAACCTACTCTTCTTATGCAGCATTGCCAGATATGTACTCTGTCATGTAGAGAGTACCTCTAACAATTTGCATGTGTATCAGATAGCTACGTTCTTTTTAGCAATAACATTTTATGAAAACACAGTGAAATTGTAAACAGAATAATATTGCTATCTGCATAATTTCTGGATGCTACATCCATCCATCCATCCATCTTCTTCCGCTTTATCCGGGGCCAGGTCGCGGGGGTAGCAGTCTGAGCAGAGAGCCCCACACTTCCCTCTCCCTGGACAGCTCTTCCGGGGGGACCCCGAGGCGTTCCCAGGCCAGCCGAGAAACATAGTCTCTCCAGTGTGTTCTGGGTCTTCCCCGGGGCCTCCTCCCAGTTGGACATGCCCGGAATACCTCCCCAGGGAGGCGTCCAGGAGGCATCCTAAATAGGTGTCCAAGCCACCTCAACTGACTCCCCTAGATGTGGAGGAGCAGCGGCTCTACTCCGAGCTCCTCCTGAGTGACTGAGCTCCTCACCCTATCTCTAAGGGTGCGCCCTGCCACCCTGCGAAGGAAGCTCATTTCGGCCGCTTGTATCCGAGATCTTGTCCTTTCGGTCATGACCCAAAGTTCATGACCATAGGTGAGGGTAGGAACGTAAATCGACCAGTAAATAGAGAGCTTTGCCTTTTAGCTCAGGTCTCTCTTCACCACAACTGACCGGTACACACTGACCGCTGGATGCTACAATGATTGCAAAATACAGAAGTTGTTTACTGTCTTCGTCTTCATTTCTTCTTGTTACGTATGTTAGTAATATTAGTCAGTAATGTATATAATGCTTTTTTCTGATCATATATTTATCATTTTAAAGAGGGATCAATAATTGAAGTCTTGGTACGTGATTTTTGTGCCTGGTGCTGCTGTATCTGTCTGCTGTAAACTAAACAGTAGTGTCAGTGCTGATGTGGAAGCCCATGAGATAATCGCTACTGTCATTGGTATGAGGAAGAGTTTCATTCCCATTAAAAATCGATTAACACATCTGAGGAATACTAGTATATACATAGCATAAAGCTAAGTCCTCTCAAGTTCTTGCCTACGATTACTTATAGAACTGTTAGGATGACCGTCACGGCTGGAAAACAGTAGGCTTGAGAGCGAGATAAGATGTACAGGGGGTGTTTATTCACCGACAGTACAAACATAAAACACAAACAGATAGCAGCCACTGACTGAGCCGGCAGCCCTTTTATACTGTGATTCCTCACTACTAAATAATTTACGGTAATTTAAATCAAACTATATCCTAACGAGTACAAACCTCACCCCACACCAATCTGCAGTTGGTTCAGGCCAGAACCTTTAAAATGGCCTCTGTTGAAGAGGGGACTCTTTTAGCCCAAACACACACGGTAAGTCACATGAGCTACCCACAGACAACAATGCTTAGTAATGAAGGAACCTTCATTACAAGAACTAAAAGATCTATAGACCCAGTGAAGCTGACAACTAAATTTGCTTGAAAAAACATTTACATACATTTAACAAATGTCCTAACCTCACAAACCCAGTCACATTTAGTCACATTTATATATGATTTAAAAATTTGTATATTCACATATATAGATGATTGCACTAAATACAACAAAAACATTATTACACAATACTTAAAACACAATATTTCATTAAACTTACTTTCACAATAAGTTCCAAAAGTTCAGGTTTGCTACATTTTTCTGAAAGAAAGCATACAAATTTAAATTTCCTATGACCATTGTAAGGAGTCATTTTTACTAACTTTTGAGACAATCAGAGGACCTACACAAACCAGAGACTATAAATTCAAAGTTATTTAAAAATGAAAGCACCAAAACTAATTAAATGTTTATTATCCAAACACAAAACTACAGAACTTTGCAGAGGCAGTAAGTGGAAGGTTTTAGACTGTCCCAGTAGATCAAGGTAGAGATCAATCCATCCAAATGCCCCCAAGGGGCAACTGTTTGCATCACACCAACACACCACACGAGCCAAACAAGCCCCGAGCAGCACAACTCTCATAAAAGAGATATCGTCACTGCATTCTTTCTAAACTCATACTAACGTCACACGGTTAAAAGAGAGTGGGAAGAGAAAATAGGGCATGGATTTCATTACAGAGGAATTGTTAAACTGGGTGGATGGTTTATTTTGCTTTGTATAGAGGTCAGACATTTTAAAGCAATCCCAGCAAACAACAAGCTTTAACTCCATACTAAGGAAAAAGAATAAACCTGTCCCATACTCTTGATCATAAACCCAAAAGTGTAAACAACAAACCATTACCTTTTGGATTGGACTGTATACATTAAATTGACTAAACAGTGACTACATACGCTTTTTAATTAGTGCTGGCAACTAGCCAAACATATCTTCTTAATAATAAGGCACAGAAATAAAGCTATTCATAATATTCATATGCTGTGACACATTTATTGTTATAGCGTGTTATAGAAGATCTTTTTGACGAGTTGCCAACCCATAAATTAACCCAAATACCGCCCACTGATACATACCAACGATGAAGCACGGAGGTGTCGTGACTATCTGTCAGAAAATTCAAGCCGATGCAGAACCGGACTATGCAACATAACAATGACCCAAAATATACCAGTAAATCTACCAAGGATTGGCTAAATGACAATTTACATATGACATATAAGCTATTTAGGGGATGATGGGAGTGCTGTGACATACCGCTCTGCATGCATCCTCACGCAGAATAAGGGACTTTGCTAATAACATTCCTGAGGAAGGTAGGATGAAATGAGAGTTGTTGTTTAGATCTAAGTGGAACAAAGCAGAAAGGGAAGGAAATATTCACAATATGTCAAACTAAGATCTTGTGAAAATTTTAATTAATGAGGAGATGATTACGGTTTACTCAAGATCTGAAAAGCTCACATTTTAATAACAAGTACTAGGTCAATAAGCAACAGGTCAGTAAAATGACGTATAAAAGCATCATCTTAGGGAACCCAGGTCACAGACAGATCAGGTCACAGAAAGCAGCCCATATGCAGGGGATCGGGCAAAAAAGATTAAATGTGCTTGCTGAGTATAAAAAGGCTTATAATACTGACTTTTGTCTCATGCTTTTCATCTTAAACCAAAATGTTAGATTAAACTTCTTAAATATACCCATGGAGTGGATTCAACTGTGGACATTGTGTGTGCCACATGTGGTGTGTTACAAAAGATGAATTGTTCAGTCTGGGAAATTGCTGATAAATTCTTTAGCACTTACAAGTCCCAGAGTCTTAAGGTGATTAACTTTTGAATTATTTACAAAGCTTTGAAATTATGATTGGCAACAAATCAAAATACCTTCTACAGTAAGTAAAGCTATTGTATCGAATGAAACTTGGCACAGGAATATTCTGAGAATGCAACCCTCCTCTTTTCTGTTTGCTTCTCAGTTTACAGGCAGTGATTAAAGTCAATTAACTTTATTTAATATCAATTTGCCTGAAAGGCTTCAACATTTTGCTATTTTTGTTGTTATTAACATTAATATTATTAAACGTGTAGCGCTGTGTCAAGAAGTGCCATAAAAACGAACACTGAGATAAAACCAGACCTACTGAACATACCGTTCTCAGCAAAACCTTTTAAAGATAAGCATTAGTTTAGCTAATGTTATGGAATAATACCTACTCATTGTAATTAACAATTTACAAAAATTACTTACCAGTTACTAAAATTAACTATACCCTGAATAAACACTGACTTCCTGTTCAGGGTGTTGTTGCACTGGTACATGCTGCAGTGTTTTTAAAGCAGGAAAAACTGGTTATGTGTGACATCTGTACTTAGTTCTTTTGTTTGTAGTTCATTTTTAACAGCGTAATGACAATTCACATACTCGAGTCCGTCTGTTCAACACTTTTGAAAGGTGAGTGTGATTTTTAGATTGTATCACTTAAAATATTTACACTTTTCTGCACTGAAGTACCTTATCTACTTGGTCCATCCAGAGTGTGTGTGTGTGTGTGTGTGTGTGTGTGTGTGTGTGCGTGTGAGAGAGAGAGAGACATAAAGAGAAGAGGGAGAAAGACAATAAAAACTATGAACGCTGCTGGGCTGTGCCATCTCAAATGAGATTCCAGCCCATTATTTTCCACATTAATGTTTATACACATTTTGTAACATTATGTAATGTACAAATCCCTGTTATTGTTTTCAACTTTTTGCTTTGCTTTAATTAAAGGTGCTTTAGTAAATCGCAGGCTACTACAGCGTACTAAAGCTCTTTGATACTGATCAGCCTGTTGAGCTATTTCTCATGGGCAGGGCTATTTCTAGTGGAAAGCTACTTGGAGCACAACCAGCTGGACATGAGTAACAAATCTTTTCTAGCTTCCACTTAAATGATGGAGTCTGTCATTGGTCTTTCATGAATGACTTATCTTATATCGTATCATAATACTGATCTAATCATAGAAAAATAAATTAATTAAAGTTCATTTTAAGCTTTACCTATTTCTAGCCATGTGACATGACCTTTGCATCGCATTTCCCAAACAAAAATAAAAAAGGCTGTGGTTTTGAAGAAACTCTTTTGGATTAAATGTTGAGGATTGATTAGACATTTTTTATGAAACCCTCTGAAGGAAATCTAAATGTTTGACAACCATCAAAATTTTCCAACTACATGTGGTAATTTGAAAATGCGTTACGAATAAGATACTCCACCACGTTGAACAAAACGCAGCAGGAAGTGGTGTCGCTTACTCATAAAATCTACATGTGAACAATCTTTAAGACGTGTATTATTTTGTCCCTTCAATTATATTTTGCAGGAGATTAACATCAAATTGTTGTTGCTTTTTGGGCCGTAGGGTAGAACTGTTGAAGTATATAAGTGCAGTATAAAACGGTTAATGACTGAATGAAGTAACCAATGACTTATTCACAACAAAAACAAGAAATAACCTGAACCAGATAGGATCAGAATTCTTGAGAACAAAAGGTAAGGTAAGGTTACAGCTGTCACCTTGTAAATTACTTCTTGAGTGAGGACAGGCACAGTAAGTATATCTGTGGGCGTGGTGCTGCATGTACTGCACATTAATTAGTACAAAAGAAGCCTATAAGTAAGTGTTTTACTAGTGCAATCTATTTAATGTGTGGAATTCATCTACTTTATCTTCTTAAATATGAAGAAGTGTTTAAAGACATTTTAATGGATAAACCATCTGAAGCAAGAAAGTCTGTCTTTGAAGTACAACAGGACAGAGTTTAGCATCATTCAGTTTAACAGAAAATATGTGTGTTGTTACCAGCTATGACTGCTACTAATGGATCACAACCACGGGCCAAGATGATCTTTGGATTACCTCTAAGCCTACTAGCAGGTGAGTCGAGTTGCCTAGCAACAATCACTAACAATTTGCAAACAGACATAGAAGAAAAAAAATACATGCAACATAGAAAATTGCTAATAGATATTATCTGTCAAGTTATCATCTCCAACTCTTAATATAAAGAGCACTGTAACTCAAAGTAGGACAAAATGTAATGCTTCTCACTATACAGTTTATTAAACTAGCTAAGATGTATAATTTAGCGTTTGAAAAAAACAAAACACAAATCTCTTTGACAACAATAAAAGAGTTCCACTATAAATTTCCACTTTCCACATACAGTATGTCTAGGTAGATAAACAGCTCCCTCATTCAAACTTCAATTTCAGTTTGAGTTGCAGAGTTGATATTTCATCGAATAACATCAAATCTGCATTTCCTCGATTTCCCTCTCACACAGCTGTCTGCTTACTACACTTCAAGATTACAGCATCTACTGAGGTTAACATAAGCATTTCAGTGCCGGGGCTTACGGAACCTCTATCATCTCAGCCACTAACAAAGCAACGGTCATCTACACAAACTGGGACAACTCCAGCGACTCCAGCCACAGAGGCCAATACATTTACGGATACGTCTGGGTCAGATGTAACATCATATGTGGTCCCTGTTAATACAGCTGACAAGAATTCATCTGTTATTCCAGAGACCACCAATATTCCAGTGGCTGGTTCATCTCAGTCCATGACATCAGCGACTGTAACAAACACAACTGGAACACAACCAACAGCTCCCACAGGAACGAAGACAACAACTCCTTCAACTAGTGATGATTTACTGACAATTCAGAGCACAGCACCAACACACAGTGGGCCAGACACCACATCAACTGATACTTCACAGTCCACTGAAACACAACAAGGATCGACACAAATTACAGATGTAACCACAAAATCAACAACTCCAGACCAAGCGAATTCTGCAACTACTACAATACTAAGTGACATGTTAACAAATTTTACATTGTCAACCCAATCGATAACAACAGTGACCAATGCAACATTATCTTTATCTATAGAATCTGCAACTGGAGCAGACACAGTTGAGTTAACTACTCAAAAAGCAGATCAAGGAACATCAGCATCAAGTGAAATACCCACCACACCACTGAAACCCCTAGAAACTCTGACAGAGCAAACGACTAACAAAACAGCACAACCACAACTATCTGTCCAAACCACACCATCTACTACAATGACACAAAATACAGCGTCTTCACCTACAACAATACCAGCAGAACCGTCCTCAACTTTAAAACAAACGAGCCTCAGCACAACATCAGAATCAACCACAGGACCTGCACAAATCACTCCAGCAGAAACGATTCCATTTTTGAAAGAATCAGAAGCCTCAGCAACACAAACTACACCATCCATAATTCCAGAAGCACAAACAGGAAGCCCAGTTATACTAACACAATCACAGCAAACAACAATCTCTGTAGCAGAGGAAGCTCCAGCGTCAACATTAGCAGATATACCTCCCACAACTGACAGCACAGCATCAACACACAATGGGTTGGTAACAACATCCATTCAAAGTACACCATCAAATGAAACGCCACCACAGAGCTCAAGCAATATCTCACAATTTCCACAAGTTCCAGGACAAACTATATCTTCTGCAACTAATGAATCAACAAATGGAATTTCAATCAGTTCTCATGTATCTACACTAAATCTTGCAATGTCTGCACAAACTGACTTAGTATCCACAACTGAAGCAGCAACCATCATAACACAACCAGCAAAAACAGAAGCACCAACAATAACAAACCTTGCAATATCAACAACATATCAACAAGATAAACAAACATTTTTAGCAACACAATTAACCACAACCCCATCACAAAGTAGTTCAACTCAAGCTGTACTGTCTGTAACAACATCCGCACAAACTAAGAACAATCAAAGTACTGATGGAACACAAACGACTGAAGAAGCAGCATCTGGAAACACAGAACTAAATACGGCAGAAACAACAACAACGGTACCAGTAGAACTACTCACAACTTTAAACTACACTGAGACATCACCAACCATTCACAGCACAGCATCAGCGGAATCAGCCAAAACACCAATACAAATAACTCCAACACAAACTTCACCATCTGTAACTACTGCATACACAATAGCAACTGTGCCCACAACTGCACCACATGCATCAAGTCAATCTATAGCATCCACATATGAACCTGCTACAGTAACAACACCACCATCCACAGAAACAGGGGCAAGACCAACAACAGACCTTGTAACAAATCAAGAAAACAAACAAATTAATGGCACAATTCAAATTCCAGGCGTAACAACGCCACCAACTACAGAGACACAAGTTACAGACCCTGGATTGACAGAATCAGTTCCATCACAAACACCGGTGGCATCAGTAGCCATAACACCAACACAAATCACTTCAACACAAACTACATCACCAATAGAGTTAAACACAAGCTCATTACAAATTACACCACTTCAAACTACAGTGAATCAAACAGCAGGTACATCAACTCAAAATACAAACATAATCAAACCATCAGTCACTGTGAGACAAGCTACAACATCTGTAACTGCAGATTCAGTTATTTCACAGACAGAAGCACCGTCAACAGTAGCACCAGTAGCATCAACTTTAAACCTAACTGATCAATCAACAACATCAACAGCAACAGAGCTCAACGCAGGAATTAATGCTGAAATAAATGTGAACATTTCTTTAACAGCAATCCCAACAAACCTGACCGTGGATTTAACTGGAGACCCGGAAATCATGCCTTCCAGCCTCCCTAACCCTTTGTCTCAAACAGCAGTGCTGACAGATGTTGCTGTAAACTCATCTTCTCTCCAGCCTTTGTCAGTTTATACAGATGCGTCCACTGTGACTTCTGTCCAAACCAATATAACACAGCGACAAAGTGAGCCCACTTCTGCTTCTGGGGGCAATATCGAGTTTTTCAGATACAGTCCCAAAGTTGCTGCAGTGACGCCCCTTGTCTTTGATTATCCTACTGTCATTCGAACCACAATTCAATTTTCAAATGCCTCCAATGTACAGTCTCCAGTTCAGAACTAAAGCTACAACGGAACAGAGCTACAAGTGATACAAGTTCCCAAACCAGAGTTTAAGCGTTTTGATGAACACTGTATTGAATGCTGTCGACCAAACACAGAGACTTAGTGGCAACTACATCAGCACATTCTTATTTAACATTAGTATTGCAATGTTTGCATTCAATCACACAAAAGAATTCTGACAAAATAAGTGGAAAATGCTACAAATGTTGTTTGTACTGTTGTTGTCTATGAGGTCACGTCATTACTTATGAGTGATTTATACATTTTCATCAAAAATGATACGATTCAGTATGTCTGTATATTTGTGTTGTGTCGCTTCATATGTTTTGGAGGTGTTTTGTGAAATGTTTGTTTAAAATGTTATACTAGTCACAATGAAAGTGTGAGGCGTGACGTTGCCCAGCAGAAAGGAATTTTACTTGATGACGCCCACAGGGTGAGAAAGCTACATCTGCATTCTATGCTTCAGTGCTTTGTCAGCTGCCTTAGTATTTTTTAATAAAAATTCATTGATTGTATTAAATTCATAGATGCTCCTGATGATGATGTTGGGTATTGTATGTATATGTATTATAAATACAAATTGTTTTACAAAAATCTAACATACAATGTAAGTAAATTCCAAAGCTAAAAGTGTGTATGTCAAGTTTTATTTTTGTAATATTGTACATCAGTAACAGCCATTGTTTTGTATCAGAGAAAAACTATTTGGTTGTTTTCAACTCTGACTTAAAACCCACAAACTCTTCATCAAGTGCTTAAAAGGTTTGTAAATACTGGGGAACATTTTTGTATCATGTCATGTAATGAATAGTTTTTGGTACTAGACTTACCAGATATAACTGGCTCAGAGGCAAATACAGTAATTGTGCATCTGTACTTGAATAATAAAAACTGGGAGGTGGCTTTTATTCTGCGCAATCAGGCAGCATCCAAGTTTGTCCTGGAACAGACCCAAAACAAGCGTCATTGAATCTGCATCTCTCTGGGCGTTCATCTTCTCTGTTTAACTTAACTCTCACTGACTGACTCAGTAATTATCAGGTCACGTGCTTTTACCTGCAGCAAAAATACTCAATACTCAAACATGACAGTGCATTAGATGTGCAGCGAGGTCGAGCACAGAAGGATGTCCTTAAGTACTACAGACCTAAAGAACGCTGTAAAATTTGTGGACATTTTCTAGGGTAAGTACTTTTTGTTTATATTAAATTATTTTAACATAAACAATATATTTATTATATCACTTTAACATAATTCTGCACGATTTAATTTAATATGTTAATTAATAACTGTGAAAATTACCTGTCACCAGCAAGGCTTTATGTTGTTATTGCTCTAGGCAGTAGATATTGATCTGCTAAGGACTATCGATCTATCTATCTAGCAGAGATACAGTATGAGATGGCCATGGATTTAGGACAGTATCAAAATCTGACAACCTTCAAATTTAAATTTGCTGGTCATTTGCTAGAATGAATTGAAGATTGATGTATTTTTCTCAAGTTTGTTTGAATAGTCACTCTCAGAAATGTGAGTCACACTCCTTAAAAAACTGGCTTAGCTGGAAATAATAAAGGAACAAATGCATCAGAGAATATTTATGGAGTGTAAGAAACACGTGAGGTAATGGTGTGTGATGGTTTAGTGCTGGTCATGAAATGTTATCTTGTTTTAAATAGAAGCATATATAATACGTTTATGTTGTGTATTTATAATCTAACCTGCTCACACCTATTAATCCACAGTACTGGCAGTAAAAGCAACTTGTTGTAGCTGGGAATGAGAACTAAAGTACAGCATCATAAGAAATTCAGAGCATTGCTTCATATAGAACTGCTTCATATTTGCCTTATTGTTATGTTTGGGGTGGAAAGTGCTCAAGGTCCTGCTACAACTTACATGTTTGAGCTCTGGCCTGTGACTGAGTCAGACCACAGGCTAAGCCTGTTTCCAAAGCCATCCAGTGGTACTTGATTGTGCTCACTGGGATGCTATTTGAAATTCTGGCCCTAACATTACTGGAGGATACTCGAATACACTTTACAATTTTCTCTCTACAGCAGTAGTCTCTCAAAGTTTCGGAGTCTTGGGCCTGGGCCAGCCCCAGATCCTCATACTCCCTTGAAAGACAAGTGATCTCACAAGCTTCATTTTAAAAGTAAAAGCAGAAGTGGTACAGAATACACGTTTGATCATTACATACTGTAAATGTGAAAAAGTAACTGTATTACCAAATGTTTTATGCTTAATAACAGAATGGGTACTGGAACAGCCTTATCACTTTTGCTGACGTTTTTTGGTAAGTTTATCATTAATATTATTTAAAGCTACAGTCCTGTGAAAAAGCAATATCACAAAATTAAATGTATTCCAATCTTTTTGTTTTAACAAAAGTGGCCAATGAGCTTGCTACTATAGGTCTTGTTGCCCAAAGCACAATCTCAGATAATTCTACAACAGCTATGCCAACATCGGGAGATTCAAGTACAACTGGTGTGTCTATAACAACAGCAGCACCAACGCCAATAGAAACTGGAGCATCAACTACAACAGGAAAATCCACATTTGTTCTTGTCATAGCAGTGTTGGACGAATTATTTGTGCAAGAACTCAATGATATCAACAGCAAACAATATAAGACACTTGAAAAGCAAGTTGTAGACACTGTAAGTATAAAAAACAATCATAATCATAAATACATTTATACAGAAAGTTTTTTAAAAAAATAATTAAATTAAGTTACACAGAAAAAATATGTTTATGTGCTTGAATGTGTGTTGAATCTGTTTTTGTCCCTTAGTGGGATGTCATCTACAGATCACATTATGGTGACATTTTCATCAGTGCTTATGTCATACAAATTAGGTAATGTTTCTATATTATTGGAATAGCTGACTTTGCTTATCTCTCTAGATCATAAATACCATAAATATATATTTTTTAAACAAAACATTTATAGAGAAAAATGATTGAGAGCAAAAAACTACACCATTTTGAAAATATACACGAGTTAATTACAAAAAATACTGTCAATGAATAAAACGTCATTGGGGTGATTTTACATATTTAAGACTGTTAAAAAGATGTCACTGAAACTTGCTATTGTGCTATTTTCTGCAGACCATATGTAAAATCGCAAACATCTCTTACTGAAGTCGATGTGGTGGTTGAGTTCACTGGCTATGCTTCCCCTGGAGAAAGCCCACAGGCTGCTGAAGTGGCACAAACATTGGCAAATGCTGTGTCCAATCCCAACAACACCTTCAACCTCACTGTTGATTCCACCTCCATCCAAGCAGTTGGTAAGTGAACTATTGCCTTAATCCTACACCAAGTAGACCCTAAACAATAGGAAACCACGAGGGACACTCTGTCGTGATTGTGTTTGTATGTTTGCCATTGTCGTTGAGTTCTCCAACTCATCTATAATTGTAAGGGAACGACACAACACAGATTATGTATCTTGTGTTTGGTTTAATAGCGTCTCACTGTCAAAAGTGGACTGTGAGGTATCTACATACTTGTGCTTTTGCAGTACTGAATACGACAGCAAGTGAATCGACAGTTGCCCCCGGCCTGACTGCTACTACAGGAATCGCCCCACCAACAACCGCCGGTGCTACACCTGCTCCGACAGCAGAAACTACGGCTTATTCCACCGTTTCAGGTTCCACGACAGCGGTTCTGGTCTCAGCTGTCTTGAATACACCATTTGAAGAACAACTCAATGACAGCAACAGCTCTGAGTTCAAGACCCTCCAATCACTAGTTGTGGAAATTGTGAGTACAATGTCAAAATGGTCACGTAACCTCAGAATGATCCCAGTGGATGAAGTCAATACCAAAATCTTGACAATTGTGCTTCGATAGTCAAACCTTTCTAACATCTTTGTGCTTTTCTCTCTGATTTCGTCCTCAGTGGTCCATCGTCTACAGGGTCAGTTATGGTAGTCATTTCCGCCGTGCCCATGTGGTCAACTTTAGGTAAGATTTCAACTTGGTGGTTTAGACTGACTGTGATGTTTCTCTCTGGATGCTATTGATCAGTATAACGAGTAATTTGTTCTAAAGGAAAATACTTGACAGAGCACTTGCAACCATTATTCATCACCGTCAATACGATGTCACTGACAATTTGTACTGTTGTGTGCAGGCAATATGTCAAAGTGCAAACAACTCTTACTGAAGTCGATGTGGTGGTTGAGTTCACTGGCTATGCATCCCCTGGAGAAAGCCCACAGGCTGCTGAAGTGGCACAAACATTGGCAAATGCTGTGTCCAATCCCAACAACACCTTCAACCTCACTGTTGATTCCACCTCCATCCAAGCAGTTGGTAAGTGAACTATTGCCTTCATCCTGCACCAAGCAGACTCTAAACAAAGGAAAACCACAGAGGGACACTCTTTCATGAGTGTGTTTGTATGTTTGCCATTGTTGTTGAGTTCTCCAGCTCATCTATAATTGTGAGGGAATGACACAACACAGATTATGTATCTTGTGTTTGGTTTAATAGCGTCTCACTGTCAAAAGTGGACTGTGAGGTATCTACAGTCACTGTCAGTCCTATGAATAGTTAACAATGATTCCTTTCCCAGCGCCATCTTAAAAGCTGGATGGGTCGACAAAGACCACGCAGAATTATGGGAACCTCCAATATATGATAAGCAACTGTGCATAAAAGCTGCTGACTACTACAGTTTATTGTGTCTCTGAAATCTCTACGTGGTTTCATACTTGTGCTTTTGCAGTACTGAATACGACAGCAAGTGAATCGACAGTTGCCCCCGGCCTGACTGCTACTACAGGAATCGCCCCACCAACAACCGCCGGTGCTACACCTGCTCCGACAGCAGAAACTACGGCTAATTCCACCGTTTCAGGTTCCACGACAGCGGTTCTGGTCTCAGCCGTCTTGAATACACCATTTGAACCACAACTCAATGACAGCAACAGCTCTGAGTTCAAGACCCTCCAATCAATAGTTGTGGAAATTGTGAGTACAATGTCAAAATGGTCACGTAACCTCAGAATGATCCCAGTGGATGAAGTCAATACCAAAATCTTGACAATTGTGCTTCGATAGTCAAACCTTTCTAACATCTTTGTGCGTTTCTCTCTGATTTCGTCCTCAGTGGTCCATCGTCTACAGGGTCAGTTATGGTAGTCATTTCCGCCGTGCCCATGTGGTCGACTTTAGGTAAGATTTCAACTTGGTGGTTTAGACTGACTGTGATGTTTCTCTCTGGATGCTATTGATCAGTATAACGAGTAATTTGTTCTAAAGGAAAATACTTGACAGAGCACTTGCAACCATTATTCATGACGGTCAATACGATGTCACTGACAATTTGTACTGTTGTGTGCAGGCAATATGTCAAAGTGCAAACAACTCTTACTGAAGTCGATGTGGTGGTTGAGTTCACTGGCTATGCTTCCCCTGGAGAAAGCCCACAGGCTGCTGAAGTGGCACAAACATTGGCAAATGCTGTGTCCAATCCCAACAACACCTTCAACCTCACTGTTGATTCCACCTCCATCCAAGCAGTTGGTAAGTGAACTGTTGCCTTCATCCTACACCAAGCAGACCCTAAACAAAAGAAAACCACAGAGGGACACTCTGTCGTGATTGTGTTTGTATGTTTGCCATTGTTGTTGAGTTCTCCAACTCATCTATAATTGTGGGGGAATGACACAACACAGATTATGTATCTTGTGTTTGGTTTAATAGCGTCTCACTGTCAAAAGTGGACTGTGAGGTATCTACAGTCACTGTCAGTCCTATGAATAGTTAACAATGATTCCTTTCCCAGCGCCATCTTAAAAGCTGGATGGGTCGACAAAGACCACGCAGAATTATGGGAAACTCCAATATATGATAAGCAACTGTGCATAAAAGCTGCTGACTACTACAGTTTATTGTGTCTCTGAAATCTCTCCGTGGTTTCATACTTGTGCTTTTGCATTACTGAATACGACAGCAAGTGAATCGACAGTTGCCCCCGGCCTGACTGCTACTACAGGAATCGCCCCACCAACAATCGCCGGTGCTACACCTGCTCCGACAGCAGAAACTACGGCTTATTCCACCGTTTCAGGTTCCACGACAGCGGTTCTGGTCTCAGCCGTCTTGAATACACCATTTGAACCACAACTCAATGACAGCAACAGCTCTGAGTTCAAGACCCTCCAATCACTAGTTGTGGAAATTGTGAGTACAATGTCAAAATGGTCACGTAACCTCAGAATGATCCCAGTGCATGAAGTCAATACCAAAATCTTGACAATTGTGCTTCGATAGTCAAACCTTTCTAACATCTTTGTGCATTTCTCTCTGCTTTCGTCCTCAGTGGTCCATCGTCTACAGGGTCAGTTATGGTAGTCATTTCCGCCGTGCCCATGTGGTCGACTTTAGGTAAGATTTCAACTTGGTGGTTTACACTGACTGTGATGTTTCTCTCTGGATGCTATTGATCAGTATAACGAGTAATTTGTTCTAAAGGAAAATACTTGACAGAGCACTTGCAACCATTATTCATCACCGCCAATACGATGTCACTGACAATTTGTACTGTTGTGTGCAGGCAATATGTCAAAGTGCAAACAACTCTTACTGAAGTCGATGTGGTGGTTGAGTTCACTGGCTATGCTTCCCCTGGAGAAAGCCCACAGGCTGCTGAAGTGGCACAAACATTGGCAAATGCTGTGTCCAATCCCAACAACACCTTCAACCTCACTGTTGATTCCACCTCCATCCAAGCAGTTGGTAAGTGAACTATTGCCTTAATCCTACACCAAGCAGACCCTAAACAATAGGAAACCACCGAGGGACACTCTGTCGTGATTGTGTTTGTATGTTTGCCATTGTCGTTGAGTTCTCCAACTCATCTATAATTGTAAGGGAACGACACAACACAGATTGTGTATCTTGTGTTTGGTTTAATAGCGTCTCACTGTCAAAAGTGGACTGTGAGGTATCTACAGTCACTGTCAGTCCTATGAATAGTTAACAATGATTCCTTTCCCAGCGCCATCTTAAAAGCTGGATGGGTCGACAAAGACCACGCAGAATTATGGGAAACTCCAATATATGATAAGCAACTGTGCATAAAAGCTGCTGACTACTACAGTTTATTGTGTCTCTGAAATCTCTACGTGGTTTCATACTTGTGCTTTTGCAGTACTGAATACGACAGCAAGTGAATCGACAGTTGCCCCCGGCCTGACTGCTACTACAGGAATCGCCCCACCAACAACCGCCGGTGCTACACCTGCTCCGACAGCAGAAACTACGGCTAATTCCACCGTTTCAGGTTCCACGACAGCGGTTCTGGTCTCAGCCGTCTTGAATACACCATTTGAACCACAACTCAATGACAGCAACAGCTCTGAGTTCAAGACCCTCCAATCACTAGTTGTGGAAATTGTGAGTACAATGTCAAAATGGTCACGTAACCTCAGAATGATCCCAGTGCATGAAGTCAATACCAAAATCTTGACAATTGTGCTTCGATAGTCAAACCTTTCTAACATCTTTGTGCATTTCTCTCTGATTCCGTCCTCAGTGGTCCATCGTCTACAGGGTCAGTTATGGTAGTCATTTCCGCCGTGCCCATGTGGTCGACTTTAGGTAAGATTTCAACTTGGTGGTTTACACTGACTGTGATGTTTCTCTCTGGATGCTATTGATCAGTATAACGAGTAATTTGTTCTAAAGGAAAATACTTGACAGAGCACTTGCAACCATTATTCATCACCGTCAATACGATGTCACTGACAATTTGTACTGTTGTGTGCAGGCAATATGTCAAAGTGCAAACAACTCTTACTGAAGTCGATGTGGTGGTTGAGTTCACTGGCTATGCTTCCCCTGGAGAAAGCCCACAGGCTGCTGAAGTGGCACAAACATTGGCAAATGCTGTGTCCAATCCCAACAACACCTTCAACCTCACTGTTGATTCCACCTCCATCCAAGCAGTTGGTAAGTGAACTATTGCCTTAATCCTACACCAAGCAGACCCTAAACAATAGGAAACCACCGAGGGACACTCTGTCGTGATTGTGTTTGTATGTTTGCCATTCTCGTTGAGTTTTCCAACTCATCTATAATTGTAAGGGAATGACACAACACAGATTGTGTATCTTGTGTTTGGTTTAATAGCGATTCACTGTCAAAAGTGGACTGTGAGGTATCTACAGTCACTGTCAGTCCTATAAATAGTTAACAATGATTCCTTTCCCAGCGCCATCTTAAAAGCTGGATGGGTCGACAAAGACCACGCAGAATTATGGGAAACTCCAATATATGATAAGCAACTGTGCATAAAAGCTGCTGACTACTACAGTTTATTGTGTCTCTGAAATCTCTACGTGGTTTCATACTTGTGCTTTTGCAGTACTGAATATGACATCAAGTGAATCGACAGTTGCCCCCGGCCTGACTGCTACTACAGGAATCGCCCCACCAACAACCGCCGGTGCTACACCTGCTCCGACAGCAGAAACTACCACCGTTTCAAGTTCCACGACAGCGGTTCTGGTCTCAGCCGTCTTGAATACACCATTTGAACCACAACTCAATGACAGCAACAGCTCTGAGTTCAAGACCCTCCAATCACTAGTTGTGGAAATTGTGAGTACAATGTCAAAATGGTCACGTAACCTCAGAATGATCCCAGTGGATGAAGTCAATACCAAAATCTTGACAATTGTGCTTCGATAGTCAAACCTTTCTAACATCTTTGTGCTTTTCTCTCTGATTTCGTCCTCAGTGGTCCATCGTCTACAGGGCCAGTTATGGTAGTCATTTCCGCCGTGCCCATGTGGTCGACTTTAGGTAAGATTTCAACTTGGTGGTTTAGACTGACTGTGATGTTTCTCTCTGGATGCTATTGATCAGTATAACGAGTAATTTGTTCTAAAGGAAAATACTTGACAGAGCACTTGCAACCATTATTCATCACTGCCAATACGATGTCACTGACAATTTGTACTGTTGTGTGCAGGCAATATGTCAAAGTGCAAACAACTCTTACTGAAGTCGATGTGGTGGTTGAGTTCACTGGCTATGCTTCCCCTGGAGAAAGCCCACAGGCTGCTGAAGTGGCACAAACATTGGCAAATGCTGTGTCCAATCCCAACAACACCTTCAACCTCACTGTTGATTCCACCTCCATCCAAGCAGTTGGTAAGTGAACTATTGCCTTAATCCTACACCAAGCAGACCCTAAACAATAGGAAACCACCGAGGGCCACTCTGTCGTGATTGTGTTTGTATGTTTGCCATTGTCGTTGAGTTCTCCAACTCATCTATAATTGTAAGGGAACGACACAACACAGATTGTGTATCTTGTGTTTGGTTTAATAGCGTCTCACTGTCAAAAGTGGACTGTGAGGTATCTACAGTCACTGTCAGTCCTATGAATAGTTAACAATGATTCCTTTCCCAGCGCCATCTTAAAAGCTGGATGGGTCGAGAAAGACCACGCAGAATTATGGGAAACTCCAATATATGATAAGCAACTGTGCATAAAAGCTGCTGACAACTACAGTTTATTGTGTCTCTGAAATCTCTACGTGGTTTCATACTTGTGCTTTTGCAGTACTGAATACGACAGCAAGTGAATCGACAGTTGCCCCCGGCCTGACTGCTACTACAGGAATCGCCCCACCAACAACCGCCGGTGCTACACCTGCTCCGACAGCAGAAACTACGGCTTATTCCACCGTTTCAGGTTCCACGACAGCAGTTCTGGTCTCAGCCGTCTTGAATACACCATTTGAACCACAACTCAATGACAGCAACAGCTCTGAGTTCAAGACCCTCCAATCACTAGTTGTGGAAATTGTGAGTACAATGTCAAAATGGTCACGTAACCTCAGAATGATCCCAGTGGATGAAGTCAATACCAAAATCTTGACAATTGTGCTTCGATAGTCAAACCTTTCTAACATCTTTGTGCTTTTCTCTCTGATTTCGTCCTCAGTGGTCCATCGTCTACAGGGTCAGTTATGGTAGTCATTTCCGCCGTGCCCATGTGGTCGACTTTAGGTAAGATTTCAACTTGGTGGTTTACACTGACTGTGATGTTTCTCTCTGGATGCTATTGATCAGTATAACGAGTAATTTGTTCTAAAGGAAAATACTTGACAGAGCACATGCAACCATTATTCATCACCGTCAATACGATGTCACTGACAATTTGTACTGTTGTGTGCAGGCAATATGTCAAAGTGCAAACAACTCTTACTGAAGTCGATGTGGTGGTTGAGTTCACTGGCTATGCTTCCCCTGGAGAAAGCCCACAGGCTGCTGAAGTGGCACAAACATTGGCAAATGCTGTGTCCAATCCCAACAACACCTTCAACCTCACTGTTGATTCCACCTCCATCCAAGCAGTTGGTAAGTGAACTATTGCCTTAATCCTACACCAAGCAGACCCTAAACAATAGGAAACCACCGAGGGACACTCTGTCGTGATTGTGTTTGTATGTTTGCCATTGTCGTTGAGTTCTCCAACTCATCTATAATTGTAAGGGAATGACACAACACAGATTGTGTATCTTGTGTTTGGTTTAATAGCGATTCACTGTCAAAAGTGGACTGTGAGGTATCTACAGTCACTGTCAGTCCTATGAATAGTTAACAATGATTCCTTTCCCAGCGCCATCTTAAAAGCTGGATGGGTCGACAAAGACCACGCAGAATTATGGGAAACTCCAATATATGATAAGCAACTGTGCATAAAAGCTGCTGACTACTACAGTTTATTGTGTCTCTGAAATCTCTCTGTGGTTTCATACTTGTGCTTTTGCAGTACTGAATACGACAGCAAGTGAATCGACAGTTGCCCCCGGCCTGACTGCTACTACAGGAATCGCCCCACCAACAACCGCCGGTGCTACACCTGCTCCGACAGCAGAAACTACCACCGTTTCAGGTTCCACGACAGCGGTTCTGGTCTCAGCCGTCTTGAATACACCATTTGAACCACAACTCAATGACAGCAAAAGCTCTGAGTTCAAGACCCTCCAATCACTAGTTGTGGAAATTGTGAGTACAATGTCAAAATGGTCACGTAACCTCAGAATGATCCCAGTGGATGAAGTCAATACCAAAATCTTGACAATTGTGCTTCGATAGTCAAACCTTTCTAACATCTTTGTGCTTTTCTCTCTGATTTCGTCCTCAGTGGTCCATCGTCTACAGGGTCAGTTATGGTAGTCATTTCCGCCGTGCCCATGTGGTCGACTTTAGGTAAGATTTCAACTTGGTGGTTTACACTGACTGTGATGTTTCTCTCTGGATGCTATTGATCAGTATAACGAGTAATTTGTTCTAAAGGAAAATACTTGACAGAGCACATGCAACCATTATTCATCACCGTCAATACGATGTCACTGACAATTTGTACTGTTGTGTGCAGGCAATATGTCAAAGTGCAAACAACTCTTACTGAAGTCGATGTGGTGGTTGAGTTCACTGGCTATGCTTCCCCTGGAGAAAGCCCACAGGCTGCTGAAGTGGCACAAACATTGGCAAATGCTGTGTCCAATCCCAACAACACCTTCAACCTCACTGTTGATTCCACCTCCATCCAAGCAGTTGGTAAGTGAACTATTGCCTTAATCCTACACCAAGCAGACCCTAAACAATAGGAAACCACCGAGGGACACTCTGTCGTGATTGTGTTTGTATGTTTGCCATTGTCGTTGAGTTCTCCAACTCATCTATAATTGTAAGGGAATGACACAACACAGATTGTGTATCTTGTGTTTGGTTTAATAGCGTCTCACTGTCAAAAGTGGACTGTGAGGTATCTACAGTCACTGTCAGTCCTATGAATAGTTAACAATGATTCCTTTCCCAGCGCCATCTTAAAAGCTGGATGGGTCGACAAAGACCACGCAGAATTATGGGAAACTCCAATATATGATAAGCAACTGTGCATAAAAGCTGCTGACAACTACAGTTTATTGTGTCTCTGAAATCTCTACGTGGTTTCATACTTGTGCTTTTGCAGTACTGAATACGACAGCAAGTGAATCGACAGTTGCCCCCGGCCTGACTGCTACTACAGGAATCGCCCCACCAACAACCGCCGGTGCTACACCTGCTCCGACAGCAGAAACTACCACCGTTTCAGGTTCCACGACAGCGGTTCTGGTCTCAGCCGTCTTGAATACACCATTTGAACCACAACTCAATGACAGCAACAGCTCTGAGTTCAAGACCCTCCAATCACTAGTTGTGGAAATTGTGAGTACAATGTCAAAATGGTCACGTAACCTCAGAATGATCCCAGTGGATGAAGTCAATACCAAAATCTTGACAATTGTGCTTCGATAGTCAAACCTTTCTAACATCTTTGTGCGTTTCTCTCTGATTTCGTCCTCAGTGGTCCATCGTCTACAGGGTCAGTTATGGTAGTCATTTCCGCCGTGCCCATGTGGTCGACTTTAGGTAAGATTTCAACTTGGTGGTTTAGACTGACTGTGATGTTTCTCTCTGGATGCTATTGATCAGTATAACGAGTAATTTGTTCTAAAGGAAAATACTTGACAGAGCACTTGCAACCATTCTTCATCACCGTCAATACGATGTCACTGACAATTTGTACTGTTGTGTGCAGGCAATATGTCAAAGTGCAAACAACTCTTACTGAAGTCGATGTGGTGGTTGAGTTCACTGGCTATGCTTCCCCTGGAGAAAGCCCACAGGCTGCTGAAGTGGCACAAACATTGGCAAATGCTGTGTCCAATCCCAACAACACCTTCAACCTCACTGTTGATTCCACCTCCATCCAAGCAGTTGGTAAGTGAACTATTGCCTTAATCCTACACCAAGCAGACCCTAAACAATAGGAAACCACCGAGGGACACTCTGTCGTGATTGTGTTTGTATGTTTGCCATTGTCGCTGAGTTCTCCAACTCATCTATAATTGTAAGGGAACGACACAACACAGATTGTGTATCTTGTGTTTGGTTTAATAGCGTCTCACTGTCAAAAGTGGACTGTGAGGTATCTACAGTCACTGTCAGTCCTATGAATAGTTAACAATGATTCCTTTCCCAGTGCCATCTTAAAAGCTGGATGGGTCGACAAAGACCACGCAGAATTATGGGAACCTCCAATATATGATAAGCAACTGTGCATAAAAGCTGCTGACTACTACAGTTTATTGTGTCTCTGAAATCTCTCCGTGGTTTCATACTTGTGCTTTTGCAGTACTGAATACGACAGCAAGTGAATCGACAGTTGCCCCCGGCCTGACTGCTACTACAGGAATCGCCCCACCAACAACCGCCGGTGCTACACCTGCTCCGACAGCAGAAACTACGGCTTATTCCACCGTTTCAGGTTCCACGACAGCGGTTCTGGTCTCAGCCGTCTTGAATACACCATTTGAACCACAACTCAATGACAGCAACAGCTCTGAGTTCAAGACCCTCCAATCACTAGTTGTGGAAATTGTGAGTACAATGTCAAAATGGTCACGTAACCTCAGAATGATCCCAGTGGATGAAGTCAATACCAAAATCTTGACAATTGTGCTTCGATAGTCAAACCTTTCTAACATCTTTGTGCTTTTCTCTCTGACTTCGTCCTCAGTGGTCCATCGTCTACAGGGTCAGTTATGGTAGTCATTTCCGCCGTGCCCATGTGGTCGACTTTAGGTAAGATTTCAACTTGGTGGTTTACACTGACTGTGATGTTTCTCTCTGGATGCTATTGATCAGTATAACGAGTAATTTGTTCTAAAGGAAAATACTTGACAGAGCACTTGCAACCATTCTTCATCACCGTCAATACGATGTCACTGACAATTTGTACTGTTGTGTGCAGGCAATATGTCAAAGTGCAAACAACTCTTACTGAAGTCGATGTGGTGGTTGAGTTCACTGGCTATGCTTCCCCTGGAGAAAGCCCACAGGCTGCTGAAGTGGCACAAACATTGGCAAATGCTGTGTCCAATCCCAACAACACCTTCAACCTCACTGTTGATTCCACCTCCATCCAAGCAGTTGGTAAGTGAACTATTGCCTTAATCCTACACCAAGCAGACCCTAAACAATAGGAAACCACCGAGGGACACTCTGTCGTGATTGTGTTTGTATGTTTGCCATTGTCGTTGAGTTCTCCAACTCATCTATAATTGTAAGGGAACGACACAACACAGATTGTGTATCTTGTGTTTGGTTTAATAGCGTCTCACTGTCAAAAGTGGACTGTGAGGTATCTACAGTCACTGTCAGTCCTATGAATAGTTAACAATGATTCCTTTCCCAGCGCCATCTTAAAAGCTGGATGGGTCGACAAAGACCACGCAGAATTATGGGAACCTCCAATATATGATAAGCAACTGTGCATAAAAGCTGCTGACTACTACAGTTTATTGTGTCTCTGAAATCTCTCCGTGGTTTCATACTTGTGCTTTTGCAGTACTGAATACGACAGCAAGTGAATCGACAGTTGCCCCCGGCCTGACTGCTACTACAGGAATCGCCCCACCAACAACCGCCGGTGCTACACCTGCTCCGACAGCAGAAACTACCACCGTTTCAGGTTCCACGACAGCGGTTCTGGTCTCAGCCGTCTTGAATACACCATTTGAACCACAACTCAATGACAGCAACAGCTCTGAGTTCAAGACCCTCCAATCACTAGTTGTGGAAATTGTGAGTACAATGTCAAAATGGTCACGTAACCTCAGAATGATCCCAGTGGATGAAGTCAATACCAAAATCTTGACAATTGTGCTTCGATAGTCAAACCTTTCTAACATCTTTGTGCTTTTCTCTCTGATTTCGTCCTCAGTGGTCCATCGTCTACAGGGTCAGTTATGGTAGTCATTTCCGCCGTGCCCATGTGGTCGACTTTAGGTAAGATTTCAACTTGGTGGTTTAGACTGACTGTGATGTTTCTCTCTGGATGCTATTGATCAGTATAACGAGTAATTTGTTCTAAAGGAAAATACTTGACAGAGCACATGCAACCATTATTCATCACCGTCAATACGATGTCACTGACAATTTGTACTGTTGTGTGCAGGCAATATGTCAAAGTGCAAACAACTCTTACTGAAGTCGATGTGGTGGTTGAGTTCACTGGCTATGCTTCCCCTGGAGAAAGCCCACAGGCTGCTGAAGTGGCACAAACATTGGCAAATGCTGTGTCCAATCCCAACAACACCTTCAACCTCACTGTTGATTCCACCTCCATCCAAGCAGTTGGTAAGTGAACTATTGCCTTAATCCTACACCAAGCAGACCCTAAACAATAGGAAACCACCGAGGGACACTCTGTCGTGATTGTGTTTGTATGTTTGCCATTGTCGTTGAGTTCTCCAACTCATCTATAATTGTAAGGGAATGACACAACACAGATTGTGTATCTTGTGTTTGGTTTAATAGCGTCTCACTGTCAAAAGTGGACTGTGAGGTATCTACAGTCACTGTCAGTCCTATGAATAGTTAACAATGATTCCTTTCCCAGCGCCATCTTAAAAGCTGGATGGGTCGACAAAGACCACGCAGAATTATGGGAAACTCCAATATATGATAAGCAACTGTGCATAAAAGCTGCTGACTACTACAGTTTATTGTGTCTCTGAAATCTCTCCGTGGTTTCATACTTGTGCTTTTGCAGTACTGAATACGACAGCAAGTGAATCGACAGTTGCCCCCGGCCTGACTGCTACTACAGGAATCGCCCCACCAACAACCGCCGGTGCTACACCTGCTCCGACAGCAGAAACTACCACCGTTTCAGGTTCCACGACAGCGGTTCTGGTCTCAGCCGTCTTGAATACACCATTTGAACCACAACTCAATGACAGCAACAGCTCTGAGTTCAAGACCCTCCAATCACTAGTTGTGGAAATTGTGAGTACAATGTCAAAATGGTCACGTAACCTCAGAATGATCCCAGTGGATGAAGTCAATACCAAAATCTTGACAATTGTGCTTCGATAGTCAAACCTTTCTAACATCTTTGTGCGTTTCTCTCTGATTTCGTCCTCAGTGGTCCATCGTCTACAGGGTCAGTTATGGTAGTCATTTCCGCCGTGCCCATGTGGTCGACTTTAGGTAAGATTTCAACTTGGTGGTTTACACTGACTGTGATGTTTCTCTCTGGATGCTATTGATCAGTATAACGAGTAATTTGTTCTAAAGGAAAATACTTGACAGAGCACTTGCAACCATTCTTCATCACCGTCAATACGATGTCACTGACAATTTGTACTGTTGTGTGCAGGCAATATGTCAAAGTGCAAACAACTCTTACTGAAGTCGATGTGGTGGTTGAGTTCACTGGCTATGCTTCCCCTGGAGAAAGCCCACAGGCTGCTGAAGTGGCACAAACATTGGCAAATGCTGTGTCCAATCCCAACAACACCTTCAACCTCACTGTTGATTCCACCTCCATCCAAGCAGTTGGTAAGTGAACTATTGCCTTAATCCTACACCAAGCAGACCCTAAACAATAGGAAACCACCGAGGGACACTCTGTCGTGATTGTGTTTGTATGTTTGCCATTGTCGTTGAGTTCTCCAACTCATCTATAATTGTAAGGGAAAGACACAACACAGATTGTGTATCTTGTGTTTGGTTTAATAGCGTCTCACTGTCAAAAGTGGACTGTGAGGTATCTACAGTCACTGTCAGTCCTATGAATAGTTAACAATGATTCCTTTCCCAGCGCCATCTTAAAAGCTGGATGGGTCGACAAAGACCACGCAGAATTATGGGAAACTCCAATATATGATAAGCAACTGTGCATAAAAGCTGCTGACTACTACAGTTTATTGTGTCTCTGAAATCTCTCCGTGGTTTCATACTTGTGCTTTGGCAGTACTGAATACGACAGCAAGTGAATCGACAGTTGCCCCCGGCCTGACTGCTACTACAGGAATCGCCCCACCAACAACCGCCGGTGCTACACCTGCTCCGACAGCAGAAACTACCACCGTTTCAGGTTCCACGACAGCGGTTCTGGTCTCAGCCGTCTTGAATACACCATTTGAACCACAACTCAATGACAGCAACAGCTCTGAGTTCAAGACCCTCCAATCACTAGTTGTGGAAATTGTGAGTACAATGTCAAAATGGTCACGTAACCTCAGAATGATCCCAGTGGATGAAGTCAATACCAAAATCTTGACAATTGTGCTTCGATAGTCAAACCTTTCTAACATCTTTGTGCGTTTCTCTCTGATTTCGTCCTCAGTGGTCCATCGTCTACAGGGTCAGTTATGGTAGTCATTTCCGCCGTGCCTATGTGGTCGACTTTAGGTAAGATTTCAACTTGGTGGTTTAGACTGACTGTGATGTTTCTCTCTGGATGCTATTGATCAGTATAACGAGTAATTTGTTCTAAAGGAAAATACTTGACAGAGCACTTGCAACCATTATTCATCACCGTCAATGCGATGTCACTGACAATTTGTACTGTTGTGTGCAGGCAATATGTCAAAGTGCAAACAACTCTTACTGAAGTCGATGTGGTGGTTGAGTTCACTGGCTATGCTTCCCCTGGAGAAAGCCCACAGGCTGCTGAAGTGGCACAAACATTGGCAAATGCTGTGTCCAATCCCAACAACACCTTCAACCTCACTGTTGATTCCACCTCCATCCAAGCAGTTGGTAAGTGAACTATTGCCTTAATCCTACACCAAGCAGACCCTAAACAATAGGAAACCACCGAGGGACACTCTGTCGTGATTGTGTTTGTATGTTTGCCATTGTCGCTGAGTTCTCCAACTCATCTATAATTGTAAGGGAACGACACAACACAGATTGTGTATCTTGTGTTTGGTTTAATAGCGTCTCACTGTCAAAAGTGGACTGTGAGGTATCTACAGTCACTGTCAGTCCTATGAATAGTTAACAATGATTCCTTTCCCAGCGCCATCTTAAAAGCTGGATGGGTCGACAAAGACCACGCAGAATTATGGGAACCTCCAATATATGATAAGCAACTGTGCATAAAAGCTGCTGACTACTACAGTTTATTGTGTCTCTGAAATCTCTACGTGGTTTCATACTTGTGCTTTTGCAGTACTGAATACGACAGCAAGTGAATCGACAGTTGCCCCCGGCCTGACTGCTACTACAGGAATCGCCCCACCAACAACCGCCGGTGCTACACCTGCTCCGACAGCAGAAACTACGGCTTATTCCACCGTTTCAGGTTCCACGACAGCGGTTCTGGTCTCAGCCGTCTTGAATACACCATTTGAACCACAACTCAATGACAGCAAAAGCTCTGAGTTCAAGACCCTCCAATCACTAGTTGTGGAAATTGTGAGTACAATGTCAAAATGGTCACGTAACCTCAGAATGATCCCAGTGGATGAAGTCAATACCAAAATCTTGACAATTGTGCTTCGATAGTCAAACCTTTCTAACATCTTTGTGCTTTTCTCTCTGATTTCGTCCTCAGTGGTCCATCGTCTACAGGGTCAGTTATGGTAGTCATTTCCGCCGTGCCCATGTGGTCGACTTTAGGTAAGATTTCAACTTGGTGGTTTACACTGACTGTGATGTTTCTCTCTGGATGCTATTGATCAGTATAACGAGTAATTTGTTCTAAAGGAAAATACTTGACAGAGCACATGCAACCATTATTCATCACCGTCAATACGATGTCACTGACAATTTGTACTGTTGTGTGCAGGCAATATGTCAAAGTGCAAACAACTCTTACTGAAGTCGATGTGGTGGTTGAGTTCACTGGCTATGCTTCCCCTGGAGAAAGCCCACAGGCTGCTGAAGTGGCACAAACATTGGCAAATGCTGTGTCCAATCCCAACAACACCTTCAACCTCACTGTTGATTCCACCTCCATCCAAGCAGTTGGTAAGTGAACTATTGCCTTAATCCTACACCAAGCAGACCCTAAACAATAGGAAACCACCGAGGGACACTCTGTCGTGATTGTGTTTGTATGTTTGCCATTGTCGTTGAGTTCTCCAACTCATCTATAATTGTAAGGGAATGACACAACACAGATTGTGTATCTTGTGTTTGGTTTAATAGCGTCTCACTGTCAAAAGTGGACTGTGAGGTATCTACAGTCACTGTCAGTCCTATGAATAGTTAACAATGATTCCTTTCCCAGCGCCATCTTAAAAGCTGGATGGGTCGACAAAGACCACGCAGAATTATGGGAAACTCCAATATATGATAAGCAACTGTGCATAAAAGCTGCTGACTACTACAGTTTATTGTGTCTCTGAAATCTCTCCGTGGTTTCATACTTGTGCTTTTGCAGTACTGAATACGACAGCAAGTGAATCGACAGTTGCCCCCGGCCTGACTGCTACTACAGGAATCGCCCCACCAACAACCGCCGGTGCTACACCTGCTCCGACAGCAGAAACTACGGCTAATTCCACCGTTTCAGGTTCCACGACAGCGGTTCTGGTCTCAGCCGTCTTGAATACACCATTTGAACCACAACTCAATGACAGCAACAGCTCTGAGTTCAAGACCCTCCAATCACTAGTTGTGGAAATTGTGAGTACAATGTCAAAATGGTCACGTAACCTCAGAATGATCCCAGTGGATGAAGTCAATACCAAAATCTTGACAATTGGTCTTCGATAGTCAAACCTTTCTAACATCTTTGTGCTTTTCTCTCTGACTTCGTCCTCAGTGGTCCATCGTCTACAGGGTCAGTTATGGTAGTCATTTCCGCCGTGCCCATGTGGTCGACTTTAGGTAAGATTTCAACTTGGTGGTTTACACTGACTGTGATGTTTCTCTCTGGATGCTATTGATCAGTATAACGAGTAATTTGTTCTAAAGGAAAATACTTGACAGAGCACTTGCAACCATTCTTCATCACCGTCAATACGATGTCACTGACAATTTGTACTGTTGTGTGCAGGCAATATGTCAAAGTGCAAACAACTCTTACTGAAGTCGATGTGGTGGTTGAGTTCACTGGCTATGCTTCCCCTGGAGAAAGCCCACAGGCTGCTGAAGTGGCACAAACATTGGCAAATGCTGTGTCCAATCCCAACAACACCTTCAACCTCACTGTTGATTCCACCTCCATCCAAGCAGTTGGTAAGTGAACTATTGCCTTAATCCTACACCAAGCAGACCCTAAACAATAGGAAACCACCGAGGGACACTCTGTCGTGATTGTGTTTGTATGTTTGCCATTCTCGTTGAGTTTTCCAACTCATCTATAATTGTAAGGGAATGACACAACACAGATTGTGTATCTTGTGTTTGGTTTAATAGCGTCTCACTGTCAAAAGTGGACTGTGAGGTATCTACAGTCACTGTCAGTCCTATGAATAGTTAACAATGATTCCTTTCCCAGCGCCATCTTAAAAGCTGGATGGGTCGACAAAGACCACGCAGAATTATGGGAAACTCCAATATATGATAAGCAACTGTGCATAAAAGCTGCTGACTACTACAGTTTATTGTGTCTCTGAAATCTCTACGTGGTTTCATACTTGTGCTTTTGCAGTACTGAATATGACATCAAGTGAATCGACAGTTGCCCCCGGCCTGACTGCTACTACAGGAATCGCCCCACCAACAACCGCCGGTGCTACACCTGCTCCGACAGCAGAAACTACCACCGTTTCAAGTTCCACGACAGCGGTTCTGGTCTCAGCCGTCTTGAATACACCATTTGAACCACAACTCAATGACAGCAACAGCTCTGAGTTCAAGACCCTCCAATCACTAGTTGTGGAAATTGTGAGTACAATGTCAAAATGGTCACGTAACCTCAGAATGATCCCAGTGGATGAAGTCAATACCAAAATCTTGACAATTGTGCTTCGATAGTCAAACCTTTCTAACATCTTTGTGCGTTTCTCTCTGATTTCGTCCTCAGTGGTCCATCGTCTACAGGGCCAGTTATGGTAGTCATTTCCGCCGTGCCCATGTGGTCGACTTTAGGTAACTTGGTGGTTTAGACTGACTGTGATGTTTCTCTCTGGATGCTATTGATCAGTATAACGAGTAATTTGTTCTAAAGGAAAATACTTGACAGAGCACTTGCAACCATTATTCATCACCGCCAATACGATGTCACTGACAATTTGTACTGTTGTGTGCAGGCAATATGTCAAAGTGCAAACAACTCTTACTGAAGTCGATGTGGTGGTTGAGTTCACTGGCTATGCTTCCCCTGGAGAAAGCCCACAGGCTGCTGAAGTGGCACAAACATTGGCAAATGCTGTGTCCAATCCCAACAACACCTTCAACCTCACTGTTGATTCCACCTCCATCCAAGCAGTTGGTAAGTGAACTATTGCCTTAATCCTACACCAAGCAGACCCTAAACAATAGGAAACCACCGAGGGACACTCTGTCGTGATTGTGTTTGTATGTTTGCCATTGTCGTTGAGTTCTCCAACTCATCTATAATTGTAAGGGAACGACACAACACAGATTGTGTATCTTGTGTTTGGTTTAATAGCGTCTCACTGTCAAAAGTGGACTGTGAGGTATCTACAGTCACTGTCAGTCCTATGAATAGTTAACAATGATTCCTTTCCCAGCGCCATCTTAAAAGCTGGATGGGTCGAGAAAGACCACGCAGAATTATGGGAAACTCCAATATATGATAAGCAACTGTGCATAAAAGCTGCTGACAACTACAGTTTATTGTGTCTCTGAAATCTCTACGTGGTTTCATACTTGTGCTTTTGCAGTACTGAATACGACAGCAAGTGAATCGACAGTTGCCCCCGGCCTGACTGCTACTACAGGAATCGCCCCACCAACAACCGCCGGTGCTACACCTGCTCCGACAGCAGAAACTACGGCTTATTCCACCGTTTCAGGTTCCACGACAGCAGTTCTGGTCTCAGCCGTCTTGAATACACCATTTGAACCACAACTCAATGACAGCAACAGCTCTGAGTTCAAGACCCTCCAATCACTAGTTGTGGAAATTGTGAGTACAATGTCAAAATGGTCACGTAACCTCAGAATGATCCCAGTGGATGAAGTCAATACCAAAATCTTGACAATTGTGCTTCGATAGTCAAACCTTTCTAACATCTTTGTGCTTTTCTCTCTGATTTCGTCCTCAGTGGTCCATCGTCTACAGGGTCAGTTATGGTAGTCATTTCCGCCGTGCCCATGCGGTCGACTTTAGGTAAGATTTCAACTTGGTGGTTTAGACTGACTGTGATGTTTCTCTCTGGATGCTATTGATCAGTATAACGAGTAATTTGTTCTAAAGGAAAATACTTGACAGAGCACATGCAACCATTATTCATCACCGTCAATACGATGTCACTGACAATTTGTACTGTTGTGTGCAGGCAATATGTCAAAGTGCAAACAACTCTTACTGAAGTCGATGTGGTGGTTGAGTTCACTGGCTATGCTTCCCCTGGAGAAAGCCCACAGGCTGCTGAAGTGGCACAAACATTGGCAAATGCTGTGTCCAATCCCAACAACACCTTCAACCTCACTGTTGATTCCACCTCCATCCAAGCAGTTGGTAAGTGAACTATTGCCTTAATCCTACACCAAGCAGACCCTAAACAATAGGAAACCACCGAGGGACACTCTGTCGTGATTGTGTTTGTATGTTTGCCATTGTCGTTGAGTTCTCCAACTCATCTATAATTGTAAGGGAATGACACAACACAGATTGTGTATCTTGTGTTTGGTTTAATAGCGTCTCACTGTCAAAAGTGGACTGTGAGGTATCTACAGTCACTGTCAGTCCTATGAATAGTTAACAATGATTCCTTTCCCAGCGCCATCTTAAAAGCTGGATGGGTCGACAAAGACCACGCAGAATTATGGGAAACTCCAATATATGATAAGCAACTGTGCATAAAAGCTGCTGACTACTACAGTTTATTGTGTCTCTGAAATCTCTCCGTGGTTTCATACTTGTGCTTTTGCAGTACTGAATACGACAGCAAGTGAATCGACAGTTGCCCCCGGCCTGACTGCTACTACAGGAATCGCCCCACCAACAACCGCCGGTGCTACACCTGCTCCGACAGCAGAAACTACCACCGTTTCAGGTTCCACGACAGCGGTTCTGGTCTCAGCCGTCTTGAATACACCATTTGAACCACAACTCAATGACAGCAACAGCTCTGAGTTCAAGACCCTCCAATCACTAGTTGTGGAAATTGTGAGTACAATGTCAAAATGGTCACGTAACCTCAGAATGATCCCAGTGGATGAAGTCAATACCAAAATCTTGACAATTGTGCTTCGATAGTCAAACCTTTCTAACATCTTTGTGCGTTTCTCTCTGATTTCGTCCTCAGTGGTCCATCGTCTACAGGGTCAGTTATGGTAGTCATTTCCGCCGTGCCCATGTGGTCGACTTTAGGTAAGATTTCAACTTGGTGGTTTAGACTGACTGTGATGTTTCTCTCTGGATGCTATTGATCAGTATAACGAGTAATTTGTTCTAAAGGAAAATACTTGACAGAGCACTTGCAACCATTATTCATCACCGTCAATACGATGTCACTGACAATTTGTACTGTTGTGTGCAGGCAATATGTCAAAGTGCAAACAACTCTTACTGAAGTCGATGTGGCGGTTGAGTTCACTGGCTATGCTTCCCCTGGAGAAAGCCCACAGGCTGCTGAAGTGGCACAAACATTGGCAAATGCTGTGTCCAATCCCAACAACACCTTCAACCTCACTGTTGATTCCACCTCCATCCAAGCAGTTGGTAAGTGAACTATTGCCTTAATCCTACACCAAGCAGACCCTAAACAATAGGAAACCACCGAGGGACACTCTGTCGTGATTGTGTTTGTATGTTTGCCATTGTCGCTGAGTTCTCCAACTCATCTATAATTGTAAGGGAACGACACAACACAGATTGTGTATCTTGTGTTTGGTTTAATAGCGTCTCACTGTCAAAAGTGGACTGTGAGGTATCTACAGTCACTGTCAGTCCTATGAATAGTTAACAATGATTCCTTTCCCAGCGCCATCTTAAAAGCTGGATGGGTCGACAAAGACCACGCAGAATTATGGGAACCTCCAATATATGATAAGCAACTGTGCATAAAAGCTGCTGACTACTACAGTTTATTGTGTCTCTGAAATCTCTACGTGGTTTCATACTTGTGCTTTTGCAGTACTGAATACGACAGCAAGTGAATCGACAGTTGCCCCCGGCCTGACTGCTACTACAGGAATCGCCCCACCAACAACCGCCGGTGCTACACCTGCTCCGACAGCAGAAACTACGGCTTATTCCACCGTTTCAGGTTCCACAACAGCGGTTCTGGTCTCAGCCGTCTTGAATACACCATTTGAACCACAACTCAATGACAGCAACAGCTCTGAGTTCAAGACCCTCCAATCACTAGTTGTGGAAATTGTGAGTACAATGTCAAAATGGTCACGTAACCTCAGAATGATCCCAGTGGATGAAGTCAATACCAAAATCTTGACAATTGTGCTTCGATAGTCAAACCTTTCTAACATCTTTGTGCTTTTCTCTCTGATTTCGTCCTCAGTGGTCCATCGTCTACAGGGTCAGTTATGGTAGTCATTTCCGCCGTGCCCATGTGGTCGACTTTAGGTAAGATTTCAACTTGGTGGTTTACACTGACTGTGATGTTTCTCTCTGGATGCTATTGATCAGTATAACGAGTAATTTGTTCTAAAGGAAAATACTTGACAGAGCACTTGCAACCATTCTTCATCACCGTCAATACGATGTCACTGACAATTTGTACTGTTGTGTGCAGGCAATATGTCAAAGTGCAAACAACTCTTACTGAAGTCGATGTGGTGGTTGAGTTCACTGGCTATGCTTCCCCTGGAGAAAGCCCACAGGCTGCTGAAGTGGCACAAACATTGGCAAATGCTGTGTCCAATCCCAACAACACCTTCAACCTCACTGTTGATTCCACCTCCATCCAAGCAGTTGGTAAGTGAACTATTGCCTTAATCCTACACCAAGCAGACCCTAAACAATAGGAAACCACCGAGGGACACTCTGTCGTGATTGTGTTTGTATGTTTGCCATTGTCGTTGAGTTCTCCAACTCATCTATAATTGTAAGGGAACGACACAACACAGATTGTGTATCTTGTGTTTGGTTTAATAGCGTCTCACTGTCAAAAGTGGACTGTGAGGTATCTACAGTCACTGTCAGTCCTATGAATAGTTAACAATGATTCCTTTCCCAGCGCCATCTTAAAAGCTGGATGGGTCGACAAAGACCACGCAGAATTATGGGAACCTCCAATATATGATAAGCAACTGTGCATAAAAGCTGCTGACTACTACAGTTTATTGTGTCTCTGAAATCTCTCTGTGGTTTCATACTTGTGCTTTTGCAGTACTGAATACGACAGCAAGTGAATCGACAGTTGCCCCCGGCCTGACTGCTACTACAGGAATCGCCCCACCAACAACCGCCGGTGCTACACCTGCTCCGACAGCAGAAACTACCACCGTTTCAGGTTCCACGACAGCGGTTCTGGTCTCAGCCGTCTTGAATACACCATTTGAACCACAACTCAATGACAGCAACAGCTCTGAGTTCAAGACCCTCCAATCACTAGTTGTGGAAATTGTGAGTACAATGTCAAAATGGTCACGTAACCTCAGAATGATCCCAGTGGATGAAGTCAATACCAAAATCTTGACAATTGTGCTTCGATAGTCAAACCTTTCTAACATCTTTGTGCGTTTCTCTCTGATTTCGTCCTCAGTGGTCCATCGTCTACAGGGTCAGTTATGGTAGTCATTTCCGCCGTGCCCATGTGGTCGACTTTAGGTAAGATTTCAACTTGGTGGTTTACACTGACTGTGATGTTTCTCTCTGGATGCTATTGATCAGTATAACGAGTAATTTGTTCTAAAGGAAAATACTTGACAGAGCACATGCAACCATTATTCATCACCGTCAATACGATGTCACTGACAATTTGTACTGTTGTGTGCAGGCAATATGTCAAAGTGCAAACAACTCTTACTGAAGTCGATGTGGTGGTTGAGTTCACTGGCTATGCTTCCCCTGGAGAAAGCCCACAGGCTGCTGAAGTGGCACAAACATTGGCAAATGCTGTGTCCAATCCCAACAACACCTTCAACCTCACTGTTGATTCCACCTCCATCCAAGCAGTTGGTAAGTGAACTATTGCCTTAATCCTACACCAAGCAGACCCTAAACAATAGGAAACCACCGAGGGACACTCTGTCGTGATTGTGTTTGTATGTTTGCCATTGTCGTTGAGTTCTCCAACTCATCTATAATTGTAAGGGAATGACACAACACAGATTGTGTATCTTGTGTTTGGTTTAATAGCGTCTCACTGTCAAAAGTGGACTGTGAGGTATCTACAGTCACTGTCAGTCCTATGAATAGTTAACAATGATTCCTTTCCCAGCGCCATCTTAAAAGCTGGATGGGTCGACAAAGACCACGCAGAATTATGGGAAACTCCAATATATGATAAGCAACTGTGCATAAAAGCTGCTGACTACTACAGTTTATTGTGTCTCTGAAATCTCTCCGTGGTTTCATACTTGTGCTTTTGCAGTACTGAATACGACAGCAAGTGAATCGACAGTTGCCCCCGGCCTGACTGCTACTACAGGAATCGCCCCACCAACAACCGCCGGTGCTACACCTGCTCCGACAGCAGAAACTACCACCGTTTCAGGTTCCACGACAGCGGTTCTGGTCTCAGCCGTCTTGAATACACCATTTGAACCACAACTCAATGACAGCAACAGCTCTGAGTTCAAGACCCTCCAATCACTAGTTGTGGAAATTGTGAGTACAATGTCAAAATGGTCACGTAACCTCAGAATGATCCCAGTGGATGAAGTCAATACCAAAATCTTGACAATTGTGCTTCGATAGTCAAACCTTTCTAACATCTTTGTGCGTTTCTCTCTGATTTCGTCCTCAGTGGTCCATCGTCTACAGGGTCAGTTATGGTAGTCATTTCCGCCGTGCCCATGTGGTCGACTTTAGGTAAGATTTCAACTTGGTGGTTTACACTGACTGTGATGTTTCTCTCTGGATGCTATTGATCAGTATAACGAGTAATTTGTTCTAAAGGAAAATACTTGACAGAGCACTTGCAACCATTATTCATCACCGTCAATACGATGTCACTGACAATTTGTACTGTTGTGTGCAGGCAATATGTCAAAGTGCAAACAACTCTTACTGAAGTCGATGTGGTGGTTGAGTTCACTGGCTATGCTTCCCCTGGAGAAAGCCCACAGGCTGCTGAAGTGGCACAAACATTGGCAAATGCTGTGTCCAATCCCAACAACACCTTCAACCTCACTGTTGATTCCACCTCCATCCAAGCAGTTGGTAAGTGAACTATTGCCTTAATCCTACACCAAGCAGACCCTAAACAATAGGAAACCACCGAGGGACACTCTGTCGTGATTGTGTTTGTATGTTTGCCATTGTCGCTGAGTTCTCCAACTCATCTATAATTGTAAGGGAACGACACAACACAGATTGTGTATCTTGTGTTTGGTTTAATAGCGTCTCACTGTCAAAAGTGGACTGTGAGGTATCTACAGTCACTGTCAGTCCTATGAATAGTTAACAATGATTCCTTTCCCAGCGCCATCTTAAAAGCTGGATGGGTCGACAAAGACCACGCAGAATTATGGGAACCTCCAATATATGATAAGCAACTGTGCATAAAAGCTGCTGACTACTACAGTTTATTGTGTCTCTGAAATCTCTACGTGGTTTCATACTTGTGCTTTTGCAGTACTGAATACGACAGCAAGTGAATCGACAGTTGCCCCCGGCCTGACTGCTACTACAGGAATCGCCCCACCAACAACCGCCGGTGCTACACCTGCTCCGACAGCAGAAACTACGGCTTATTCCACCGTTTCAGGTTCCACGACAGCGGTTCTGGTCTCAGCCGTCTTGAATACACCATTTGAACCACAACTCAATGACAGCAACAGCTCTGAGTTCAAGACCCTCCAATCACTAGTTGTGGAAATTGTGAGTACAGTGTCAAAATGGTCACGTAACCTCAGAATGATCCCAGTGGATGAAGTCAATACCAAAATCTTGACAATTGTGCTTCGATAGTCAAACCTTTCTAACATCTTTGTGCTTTTCTCTCTGACTTCGTCCTCAGTGGTCCATCGTCTACAGGGTCAGTTATGGTAGTCATTTCCGCCGTGCCCATGTGGTCGACTTTAGGTAAGATTTCAACTTGGTGGTTTACACTGACTGTGATGTTTCTCTCTGGATGCTATTGATCAGTATAACGAGTAATTTGTTCTAAAGGAAAATACTTGACAGAGCACTTGCAACCATTCTTCATCACCGTCAATACGATGTCACTGACAATTTGTACTGTTGTGTGCAGGCAATATGTCAAAGTGCAAACAACTCTTACTGAAGTCGATGTGGTGGTTGAGTTCACTGGCTATGCTTCCCCTGGAGAAAGCCCACAGGCTGCTGAAGTGGCACAAACATTGGCAAATGCTGTGTCCAATCCCAACAACACCTTCAACCTCACTGTTGATTCCACCTCCATCCAAGCAGTTGGTAAGTGAACTATTGCCTTAATCCTACACCAAGCAGACCCTAAACAATAGGAAACCACCGAGGGACACTCTGTCGTGATTGTGTTTGTATGTTTGCCATTGTCGTTGAGTTCTCCAACTCATCTATAATTGTAAGGGAACGACACAACACAGATTGTGTATCTTGTGTTTGGTTTAATAGCGTCTCACTGTCAAAAGTGGACTGTGAGGTATCTACAGTCACTGTCAGTCCTATGAGTAGTTAACAATGATTCCTTTCCCAGCGCCATCTTAAAAGCTGGATGGGTCGACAAAGACCACGCAGAATTATGGGAACCTCCAATATATGATAAGCAACTGTGCATAAAAGCTGCTGACTACTACAGTTTATTGTGTCTCTGAAATCTCTCTGTGGTTTCATACTTGTGCTTTTGCAGTACTGAATACGACAGCAAGTGAATCGACAGTTGCCCCCGGCCTGACTGCTACTACAGGAATCGCCCCACCAACAACCGCCGGTGCTACACCTGCTCCGACAGCAGAAACTACCACCGTTTCAGGTTCCACGACAGCGGTTCTGGTCTCAGCCGTCTTGAATACACCATTTGAACCACAACTCAATGACAGCAACAGCTCTGAGTTCAAGACCCTCCAATCACTAGTTGTGGAAATTGTGAGTACAATGTCAAAATGGTCACGTAACCTCAGAATGATCCCAGTGGATGAAGTCAATACCAAAATCTTGACAATTGTGCTTCGATAGTCAAACCTTTCTAACATCTTTGTGCGTTTCTCTCTGATTTCGTCCTCAGTGGTCCATCGTCTACAGGGTCAGTTATGGTAGTCATTTCCGCCGTGCCCATGTGGTCGACTTTAGGTAAGATTTCAACTTGGTGGTTTACACTGACTGTGATGTTTCTCTCTGGATGCTATTGATCAGTATAACGAGTAATTTGTTCTAAAGGAAAATACTTGACAGAGCACTTGCAACCATTATTCATCACCGTCAATACGATGTCACTGACAATTTGTACTGTTGTGTGCAGGCAATATGTCAAAGTGCAAACAACTCTTACTGAAGTCGATGTGGTGGTTGAGTTCACTGGCTATGCTTCCCCTGGAGAAAGCCCACAGGCTGCTGAAGTGGCACAAACATTGGCAAATGCTGTGTCCAATCCCAACAACACCTTCAACCTCACTGTTGATTCCACCTCCATCCAAGCAGTTGGTAAGTGAACTATTGCCTTAATCCTACACCAAGCAGACCCTAAACAATAGGAAACCACCGAGGGACACTCTGTCGTGATTGTGTTTGTATGTTTGCCATTGTCGCTGAGTTCTCCAACTCATCTATAATTGTAAGGGAACGACACAACACAGATTGTGTATCTTGTGTTTGGTTTAATAGCGTCTCACTGTCAAAAGTGGACTGTGAGGTATCTACAGTCACTGTCAGTCCTATGAATAGTTAACAATGATTCCTTTCCCAGCGCCATCTTAAAAGCTGGATGGGTCGACAAAGACCACGCAGAATTATGGGAACCTCCAATATATGATAAGCAACTGTGCATAAAAGCTGCTGACTACTACAGTTTATTGTGTCTCTGAAATCTCTCCGTGGTTTCATACTTGTGCTTTTGCAGTACTGAATACGACAGCAAGTGAATCGACAGTTGCCCCCGGCCTGACTGCTACTACAGGAATCGCCCCACCAACAACCGCCGGTGCTACACCTGCTCCGACAGCAGAAACTACCACCGTTTCAGGTTCCACGACAGCGGTTCTGGTCTCAGCCGTCTTGAATACACCATTTGAACCACAACTCAATGACAGCAACAGCTCTGAGTTCAAGACCCTCCAATCACTAGTTGTGGAAATTGTGAGTACAATGTCAAAATGGTCACGTAACCTCAGAATGATCCCAGTGGATGAAGTCAATACCAAAATCTTGACAATTGTGCTTCGATAGTCAAACCTTTCTAACATCTTTGTGCTTTTCTGTCTGATTTCGTCCTCAGTGGTCCATCGTCTACAGGGTCAGTTATGGTAGTCATTTCCGCCGTGCCCATGTGGTCGACTTTAGGTAAGATTTCAACTTGGTGGTTTAGACTGACTGTGATGTTTCTCTCTGGATGCTATTGATCAGTATAACGAGTAATTTGTTCTAAAGGAAAATACTTGACAGAGCACTTGCAACCATTATTCATCACCGTCAATACGATGTCACTGACAATTTGTACTGTTGTGTGCAGGCAATATGTCAAAGTGCAAACAACTCTTACTGAAGTCGATGTGGTGGTTGAGTTCACTGGCTATGCTTCCCCTGGAGAAAGCCCACAGGCTGCTGAAGTGGCACAAACATTGGCAAATGCTGTGTCCAATCCCAACAACACCTTCAACCTCACTGTTGATTCCACCTCCATCCAAGCAGTTGGTAAGTGAACTATTGCCTTAATCCTACACCAAGCAGACGCTAAACAATAGGAAACCACAGAGGGACACTCTGTCGTGATTGTGTTTGTATGTTTGCCATTGTCGTTGAGTTCTCCAACTCATCTATAATTGTAAGGGAACGACACAACACAGATTGTGTATCTTGTGTTTGGTTTAATAGCGTCTCACTGTCAAAAGTGGACTGTGAGGTATCTACAGTCACTGTCAGTCCTATGAATAGTTAACAATGATTCCTTTCCCAGTGCCATCTTAAAAGCTGGATGGGTCGACAAAGACCACGCAGAATTATGGGAAACTCCAATATATGATAAGCAACTGTGCATAAAAGCTGCTGACTACTACAGTTTATTGTGTCTCTGAAATCTCTCCGTGGTTTCATACTTGTGCTTTTGCAGTACTGAATACGACAGCAAGTGAATCGACAGTTGCCCCCGGCCTGACTGCTACTACAGGAATCGCCCCACCAACAACCGCCGGTGCTACACCTGCTCCGACAGCAGAAACTACGGCTAATTCCACCGTTTCAGGTTCCACGACAGCGGTTCTGGTCTCAGCCGTCTTGAATACACCATTTGAACCACAACTCAATGACAGCAACAGCTCTGAGTTCAAGACCCTCCAATCACTAGTTGTGGAAATTGTGAGTACAATGTCAAAATGGTCACGTAACCTCAGAATGATCCCAGTGGATGAAGTCAATACCAAAATCTTGACAATTGTGCTTCGATAGTCAAACCTTTCTAACATCTTTGTGCTTTTCTGTCTGATTTCGTCCTCAGTGGTCCATCGTCTACAGGGTCAGTTATGGTAGTCATTTCCGCCGTGCCCATGTGGTCGACTTTAGGTAAGATTTCAACTTGGTGGTTTAGACTGACTGTGATGTTTCTCTCTGGATGCTATTGATCAGTATAACGAGTAATTTGTTCTAAAGGAAAATACTTGACAGAGCACTTGCAACCATTATTCATCACCGTCAATACGATGTCACTGACAATTTGTACTGTTGTGTGCAGGCAATATGTCAAAGTGCAAACAACTCTTACTGAAGTCGATGTGGTGGTTGAGTTCACTGGCTATGCTTCCCCTGGAGAAAGCCCACAGGCTGCTGAAGTGGCACAAACATTGGCAAATGCTGTGTCCAATCCCAACAACACCTTCAACCTCACTGTTGATTCCACCTCCATCCAAGCAGTTGGTAAGTGAACTATTGCCTTAATCCTACACCAAGCAGACGCTAAACAATAGGAAACCACAGAGGGACACTCTGTCGTGATTGTGTTTGTATGTTTGCCATTGTCGTTGAGTTCTCCAACTCATCTATAATTGTAAGGGAACGACACAACACAGATTGTGTATCTTGTGTTTGGTTTAATAGCGTCTCACTGTCAAAAGTGGACTGTGAGGTATCTACAGTCACTGTCAGTCCTATGAATAGTTAACAATGATTCCTTTCCCAGCGCCATCTTAAAAGCTGGATGGGTCGACAAAGACCACGCAGAATTATGGGAAACTCCAATATATGATAAGCAACTGTGCATAAAAGCTGCTGACAACTACAGTTTATTGTGTCTCTGAAATCTCTACGTGGTTTCATACTTGTGCTTTTGCAGTACTGAATACGACAGCAAGTGAATCGACAGTTGCCCCCGGCCTGACTGCTACTACAGGAATCGCCCCACCAACAACCGCCGGTGCTACACCTGCTCCGACAGCAGAAACTACCACCGTTTCAGGTTCCACGACAGCGGTTCTGGTCTCAGCCGTCTTGAATACACCATTTGAACCACAACTCAATGACAGCAACAGCTCTGAGTTCAAGACCCTCCAATCACTAGTTGTGGAAATTGTGAGTACAATGTCAAAATGGTCACGTAACCTCAGAATGATCCCAGTGGATGAAGTCAATACCAAAATCTTGACAATTGTGCTTCGATAGTCAAACCTTTCTAACATCTTTGTGCTTTTCTCTCTGATTTTGTCCTCAGTGGTCCATCGTCTACAGGGTCAGTTATGGTAGTCATTTCCGCCGTGCCCATGTGGTCGACTTTAGGTAAGATTTCAACTTGGTGGTTTAGACTGACTGTGATGTTTCTCTCTGGATGCTATTGATCAGTATAACGAGTAATTTGTTCTAAAGGAAAATACTTGACAGAGCACATGCAACCATTATTCATCACCGTCAATACGATGTCACTGACAATTTGTACTGTTGTGTGCAGGCAATATGTCAAAGTGCAAACAACTCTTACTGAAGTCGATGTGGTGGTTGAGTTCACTGGCTATGCTTCCCCTGGAGAAAGCCCACAGGCTGCTGAAGTGGCACAAACATTGGCAAATGCTGTGTCCAATCCCAACAACACCTTCAACCTCACTGTTGATTCCACCTCCATCCAAGCAGTTGGTAAGTGAACTATTGCCTTAATCCTACACCAAGCAGACCCTAAACAATAGGAAACCACCGAGGGACACTCTGTCGTGATTGTGTTTGTATGTTTGCCATTGTCGTTGAGTTCTCCAACTCATCTATAATTGTAAGGGAAAGACACAACACAGATTGTGTATCTTGTGTTTGGTTTAATAGCGTCTCACTGTCAAAAGTGGACTGTGAGGTATCTACAGTCACTGTCAGTCCTATGAATAGTTAACAATGATTCCTTTCCCAGCGCCATCTTAAAAGCTGGATGGGTCGACAAAGACCACGCAGAATTATGGGAAACTCCAATATATGATAAGCAACTGTGCATAAAAGCTGCTGACTACTACAGTTTATTGTGTCTCTGAAATCTCTCCGTGGTTTCATACTTGTGCTTTTGCAGTACTGAATACGACAGCAAGTGAATCGACAGTTGCCCCCGGCCTGACTGCTACTACAGGAATCGCCCCACCAACAACCGCCGGTGCTACACCTGCTCCGACAGCAGAAACTACCACCGTTTCAGGTTCCACGACAGCGGTTCTGGTCTCAGCCGTCTTGAATACACCATTTGAACCACAACTCAATGACAGCAACAGCTCTGAGTTCAAGACCCTCCAATCACTAGTTGTGGAAATTGTGAGTACAATGTCAAAATGGTCACGTAACCTCAGAATGATCCCAGTGGATGAAGTCAATACCAAAATCTTGACAATTGTGCTTCGATAGTCAAACCTTTCTAACATCTTTGTGCTTTTCTGTCTGATTTCGTCCTCAGTGGTCCATCGTCTACAGGGTCAGTTATGGTAGTCATTTCCGCCGTGCCCATGTGGTCGACTTTAGGTAAGATTTCAACTTGGTGGTTTAGACTGACTGTGATGTTTCTCTCTGGATGCTATTGATCAGTATAACGAGTAATTTGTTCTAAAGGAAAATACTTGACAGAGCACTTGCAACCATTATTCATCACCGTCAATACGATGTCACTGACAATTTGTACTGTTGTGTGCAGGCAATATGTCAAAGTGCAAACAACTCTTACTGAAGTCGATGTGGTGGTTGAGTTCACTGGCTATGCTTCCCCTGGAGAAAGCCCACAGGCTGCTGAAGTGGCACAAACATTGGCAAATGCTGTGTCCAATCCCAACAACACCTTCAACCTCACTGTTGATTCCACCTCCATCCAAGCAGTTGGTAAGTGAACTATTGCCTTAATCCTACACCAAGCAGACGCTAAACAATAGGAAACCACAGAGGGACACTCTGTCGTGATTGTGTTTGTATGTTTGCCATTGTCGTTGAGTTCTCCAACTCATCTATAATTGTAAGGGAACGACACAACACAGATTGTGTATCTTGTGTTTGGTTTAATAGCGTCTCACTGTCAAAAGTGGACTGTGAGGTATCTACAGTCACTGTCAGTCCTATGAATAGTTAACAATGATTCCTTTCCCAGCGCCATCTTAAAAGCTGGATGGGTCGACAAAGACCACGCAGAATTATGGGAAACTCCAATATATGATAAGCAACTGTGCATAAAAGCTGCTGACTACTACACTTTATTGTGTCTCTGAAATCTCTACGTGGTTTCATACTTGTGCTTTTGCAGTACTGAATACGACAGCAAGTGAATCGACAGTTGCCCCCGGCCTGACTGCTACTACAGGAATCGCCCCACCAACAACCGCCGGTGCTACACCTGCTCCGACAGCAGAAACTACCACCGTTTCAGGTTCCACGACAGCGGTTCTGGTCTCAGCCGTCTTGAATACACCATTTGAACCACAACTCAATGACAGCAACAGCTCTGAGTTCAAGACCCTCCAATCACTAGTTGTGGAAATTGTGAGTACAATGTCAAAATGGTCACGTAACCTCAGAATGATCCCAGTGGATGAAGTCAATACCAAAATCTTGACAATTGTGCTTCGATAGTCAAACCTTTCTAACATCTTTGTGCTTTTCTCTCTGATTTCGTCCTCAGTGGTCCATCGTCTACAGGGCCAGTTATGGTAGTCATTTCCGCCGTGCCCATGTGGTCGACTTTAGGTAAGATTTCAACTTGGTGGTTTACACTGACTGTGATGTTTCTCTCTGGATGCTATTGATCAGTATAACGAGTAATTTGTTCTAAAGGAAAATACTTGACAGAGCACATGCAACCATTATTCATCACCGTCAATACGATGTCACTGACAATTTGTACTGTTGTGTGCAGGCAATATGTCAAAGTGCAAACAACTCTTACTGAAGTCGATGTGGTGGTTGAGTTCACTGGCTATGCTTCCCCTGGAGAAAGCCCACAGGCTGCTGAAGTGGCACAAACATTGGCAAATGCTGTGTCCAATCCCAACAACACCTTCAACCTCACTGTTGATTCCACCTCCATCCAAGCAGTTGGTAAGTGAACTATTGCCTTAATCCTACACCAAGCAGACCCTAAACAATAGGAAACCACCGAGGGACACTCTGTCGTGATTGTGTTTGTATGTTTGCCATTGTCGTTGAGTTCTCCAACTCATCTATAATTGTAAGGGAATGACACAACACAGATTGTGTATCTTGTGTTTGGTTTAATAGCGTCTCACTGTCAAAAGTGGACTGTGAGGTATCTACAGTCACTGTCAGTCCTATGAATAGTTAACAATGATTCCTTTCCCAGCGCCATCTTAAAAGCTGGATGGGTCGACAAAGACCACGCAGAATTATGGGAAACTCCAATATATGATAAGCAACTGTGCATAAAAGCTGCTGACTACTACAGTTTATTGTGTCTCTGAAATCTCTCCGTGGTTTCATACTTGTGCTTTTGCAGTACTGAATACGACAGCAAGTGAATCGACAGTTGCCCCCGGCCTGACTGCTACTACAGGAATCGCCCCACCAACAACCGCCGGTGCTACACCTGCTCCGACAGCAGAAACTACCACCGTTTCAGGTTCCACGACAGCGGTTCTGGTCTCAGCCGTCTTGAATACACCATTTGAACCACAACTCAATGACAGCAACAGCTCTGAGTTCAAGACCCTCCAATCACTAGTTGTGGAAATTGTGAGTACAATGTCAAAATGGTCACGTAACCTCAGAATGATCCCAGTGGATGAAGTCAATACCAAAATCTTGACAATTGTGCTTCGATAGTCAAACCTTTCTAACATCTTTGTGCGTTTCTCTCTGATTTCGTCCTCAGTGGTCCATCGTCTACAGGGTCAGTTATGGTAGTCATTTCCGCCGTGCCTATGTGGTCGACTTTAGGTAAGATTTCAACTTGGTGGTTTAGACTGACTGTGATGTTTCTCTCTGGATGCTATTGATCAGTATAACGAGTAATTTGTTCTAAAGGAAAATACTTGACAGAGCACTTGCAACCATTATTCATCACCGTCAATACGATGTCACTGACAATTTGTACTGTTGTGTGCAGGCAATATGTCAAAGTGCAAACAACTCTTACTGAAGTCGATGTGGTGGTTGAGTTCACTGGCTATGCTTCCCCTGGAGAAAGCCCACAGGCTGCTGAAGTGGCACAAACATTGGCAAATGCTGTGTCCAATCCCAACAACACCTTCAACCTCACTGTTGATTCCACCTCCATCCAAGCAGTTGGTAAGTGAACTATTGCCTTAATCCTACACCAAGCAGACCCTAAACAATAGGAAACCACCGAGGGACACTCTGTCGTGATTGTGTTTGTATGTTTGCCATTGTCGCTGAGTTCTCCAACTCATCTATAATTGTAAGGGAACGACACAACACAGATTGTGTATCTTGTGTTTGGTTTAATAGCGTCTCACTGTCAAAAGTGGACTGTGAGGTATCTACAGTCACTGTCAGTCCTATGAATAGTTAACAATGATTCCTTTCCCAGCGCCATCTTAAAAGCTGGATGGGTCGACAAAGACCACGCAGAATTATGGGAACCTCCAATATATGATAAGCAACTGTGCATAAAAGCTGCTGACTACTACAGTTTATTGTGTCTCTGAAATCTCTACGTGGTTTCATACTTGTGCTTTTGCAGTACTGAATACGACAGCAAGTGAATCGACAGTTGCCCCCGGCCTGACTGCTACTACAGGAATCGCCCCACCAACAACCGCCGGTGCTACACCTGCTCCGACAGCAGAAACTACGGCTAATTCCACCGTTTCAGGTTCCACGACAGCGGTTCTGGTCTCAGCCGTCTTGAATACACCATTTGAACCACAACTCAATGACAGCAACAGCTCTGAGTTCAAGACCCTCCAATCACTAGTTGTGGAAATTGTGAGTACAATGTCAAAATGGTCACGTAACCTCAGAATGATCCCAGTGGATGAAGTCAATACCAAAATCTTGACAATTGTGCTTCGATAGTCAAACCTTTCTAACATCTTTGTGCTTTTCTGTCTGACTTCGTCCTCAGTGGTCCATCGTCTACAGGGTCAGTTATGGTAGTCATTTCCGCCGTGCCCATGTGGTCGACTTTAGGTAAGATTTCAACTTGGTGGTTTAGACTGACTGTGATGTTTCTCTCTGGATGCTATTGATCAGTATAACGAGTAATTTGTTCTAAAGGAAAATACTTGACAGAGCACTTGCAACCATTATTCATCACCGTCAATACGATGTCACTGACAATTTGTACTGTTGTGTGCAGGCAATATGTCAAAGTGCAAACAACTCTTACTGAAGTCGATGTGGTGGTTGAGTTCACTGGCTATGCTTCCCCTGGAGAAAGCCCACAGGCTGCTGAAGTGGCACAAACATTGGCAAATGCTGTGTCCAATCCCAACAACACCTTCAACCTCACTGTTGATTCCACCTCCATCCAAGCAGTTGGTAAGTGAACTATTGCCTTAATCCTACACCAAGCAGACGCTAAACAATAGGAAACCACCGAGGGACACTCTGTCGTGATTGTGTTTGTATGTTTGCCATTGTCGTTGAGTTCTCCAACTCATCTATAATTGTAAGGGAACGACACAACACAGATTGTGTATCTTGTGTTTGGTTTAATAGCGTCTCACTGTCAAAAGTGGACTGTGAGGTATCTACAGTCACTGTCAGTCCTATGAATAGTTAACAATGATTCCTTTCCCAGCGCCATCTTAAAAGCTGGATGGGTCGACAAAGACCACGCAGAATTATGGGAAACTCCAATATATGATAAGCAACTGTGCATAAAAGCTGCTGACTACTACAGTTTATTGTGTCTCTGAAATCTCTCCGTGGTTTCATACTTGTGCTTTTGCAGTACTGAATACGACAGCAAGTGAATCGACAGTTGCCCCCGGCCTGACTGCTACTACAGGAATCGCCCCACCAACAACCGCCGGTGCTACACCTGCTCCGACAGCAGAAACTACGGCTTATTCCACCGTTTCAGGTTCCACGACAGCGGTTCTGGTCTCAGCCGTCTTGAATACACCATTTGAACCACAACTCAATGACAGCAACAGCTCTGAGTTCAAGACCCTCCAATCACTAGTTGTGGAAATTGTGAGTACAATGTCAAAATGGTCACGTAACCTCAGAATGATCCCAGTGGATGAAGTCAATACCAAAATCTTGACAATTGTGCTTCGATAGTCAAACCTTTCTAACATCTTTGTGCTTTTCTGTCTGATTTCGTCCTCAGTGGTCCATCGTCTACAGGGTCAGTTATGGTAGTCATTTCCGCCGTGCCCATGTGGTCGACTTTAGGTAAGATTTCAACTTGGTGGTTTAGACTGACTGTGATGTTTCTCTCTGGATGCTATTGATCAGTATAACGAGTAATTTGTTCTAAAGGAAAATACTTGACAGAGCACTTGCAACCATTCTTCATCACCGTCAATACGATGTCACTGACAATTTGTACTGTTGTGTGCAGGCAATATGTCAAAGTGCAAACAACTCTTACTGAAGTCGATGTGGTGGTTGAGTTCACTGGCTATGCTTCCCCTGGAGAAAGCCCACAGGCTGCTGAAGTGGCACAAACATTGGCAAATGCTGTGTCCAATCCCAACAACACCTTCAACCTCACTGTTGATTCCACCTCCATCCAAGCAGTTGGTAAGTGAACTATTGCCTTAATCCTACACCAAGCAGACCCTAAACAATAGGAAACCACCGAGGGACACTCTGTCGTGATTGTGTTTGTATGTTTGCCATTCTCGTTGAGTTTTCCAACTCATCTATAATTGTAAGGGAATGACACAACACAGATTGTGTATCTTGTGTTTGGTTTAATAGCGTCTCACTGTCAAAAGTGGACTGTGAGGTATCTACAGTCACTGTCAGTCCTATGAATAGTTAACAATGATTCCTTTCCCAGCGCCATCTTAAAAGCTGGATGGGTCGACAAAGACCACGCAGAATTATGGGAAACTCCAATATATGATAAGCAACTGTGCATAAAAGCTGCTGACTACTACAGTTTATTGTGTCTCTGAAATCTCTACGTGGTTTCATACTTGTGCTTTTGCAGTACTGAATATGACATCAAGTGAATCGACAGTTGCCCCCGGCCTGACTGCTACTACAGGAATCGCCCCACCAACAACCGCCGGTGCTACACCTGCTCCGACAGCAGAAACTACCACCGTTTCAAGTTCCACGACAGCGGTTCTGGTCTCAGCCGTCTTGAATACACCATTTGAACCACAACTCAATGACAGCAACAGCTCTGAGTTCAAGACCCTCCAATCACTAGTTGTGGAAATTGTGAGTACAATGTCAAAATGGTCACGTAACCTCAGAATGATCCCAGTGGATGAAGTCAATACCAAAATCTTGACAATTGTGCTTCGATAGTCAAACCTTTCTAACATCTTTGTGCGTTTCTCTCTGATTTCGTCCTCAGTGGTCCATCGTCTACAGGGCCAGTTATGGTAGTCATTTCCGCCGTGCCCATGTGGTCGACTTTAGGTAACTTGGTGGTTTAGACTGACTGTGATGTTTCTCTCTGGATGCTATTGATCAGTATAACGAGTAATTTGTTCTAAAGGAAAATACTTGACAGAGCACTTGCAACCATTATTCATCACCGCCAATACGATGTCACTGACAATTTGTACTGTTGTGTGCAGGCAATATGTCAAAGTGCAAACAACTCTTACTGAAGTCGATGTGGTGGTTGAGTTCACTGGCTATGCTTCCCCTGGAGAAAGCCCACAGGCTGCTGAAGTGGCACAAACATTGGCAAATGCTGTGTCCAATCCCAACAACACCTTCAACCTCACTGTTGATTCCACCTCCATCCAAGCAGTTGGTAAGTGAACTATTGCCTTAATCCTACACCAAGCAGACCCTAAACAATAGGAAACCACCGAGGGACACTCTGTCGTGATTGTGTTTGTATGTTTGCCATTGTCGTTGAGTTCTCCAACTCATCTATAATTGTAAGGGAACGACACAACACAGATTGTGTATCTTGTGTTTGGTTTAATAGCGTCTCACTGTCAAAAGTGGACTGTGAGGTATCTACAGTCACTGTCAGTCCTATGAATAGTTAACAATGATTCCTTTCCCAGCGCCATCTTAAAAGCTGGATGGGTCGAGAAAGACCACGCAGAATTATGGGAAACTCCAATATATGATAAGCAACTGTGCATAAAAGCTGCTGACAACTACAGTTTATTGTGTCTCTGAAATCTCTACGTGGTTTCATACTTGTGCTTTTGCAGTACTGAATACGACAGCAAGTGAATCGACAGTTGCCCCCGGCCTGACTGCTACTACAGGAATCGCCCCACCAACAACCGCCGGTGCTACACCTGCTCCGACAGCAGAAACTACGGCTTATTCCACCGTTTCAGGTTCCACGACAGCAGTTCTGGTCTCAGCCGTCTTGAATACACCATTTGAACCACAACTCAATGACAGCAACAGCTCTGAGTTCAAGACCCTCCAATCACTAGTTGTGGAAATTGTGAGTACAATGTCAAAATGGTCACGTAACCTCAGAATGATCCCAGTGGATGAAGTCAATACCAAAATCTTGACAATTGTGCTTCGATAGTCAAACCTTTCTAACATCTTTGTGCTTTTCTCTCTGATTTCGTCCTCAGTGGTCCATCGTCTACAGGGTCAGTTATGGTAGTCATTTCCGCCGTGCCCATGCGGTCGACTTTAGGTAAGATTTCAACTTGGTGGTTTAGACTGACTGTGATGTTTCTCTCTGGATGCTATTGATCAGTATAACGAGTAATTTGTTCTAAAGGAAAATACTTGACAGAGCACATGCAACCATTATTCATCACCGTCAATACGATGTCACTGACAATTTGTACTGTTGTGTGCAGGCAATATGTCAAAGTGCAAACAACTCTTACTGAAGTCGATGTGGTGGTTGAGTTCACTGGCTATGCTTCCCCTGGAGAAAGCCCACAGGCTGCTGAAGTGGCACAAACATTGGCAAATGCTGTGTCCAATCCCAACAACACCTTCAACCTCACTGTTGATTCCACCTCCATCCAAGCAGTTGGTAAGTGAACTATTGCCTTAATCCTACACCAAGCAGACCCTAAACAATAGGAAACCACCGAGGGACACTCTGTCGTGATTGTGTTTGTATGTTTGCCATTGTCGTTGAGTTCTCCAACTCATCTATAATTGTAAGGGAATGACACAACACAGATTGTGTATCTTGTGTTTGGTTTAATAGCGTCTCACTGTCAAAAGTGGACTGTGAGGTATCTACAGTCACTGTCAGTCCTATGAATAGTTAACAATGATTCCTTTCCCAGCGCCATCTTAAAAGCTGGATGGGTCGACAAAGACCACGCAGAATTATGGGAAACTCCAATATATGATAAGCAACTGTGCATAAAAGCTGCTGACTACTACAGTTTATTGTGTCTCTGAAATCTCTCCGTGGTTTCATACTTGTGCTTTTGCAGTACTGAATACGACAGCAAGTGAATCGACAGTTGCCCCCGGCCTGACTGCTACTACAGGAATCGCCCCACCAACAACCGCCGGTGCTACACCTGCTCCGACAGCAGAAACTACCACCGTTTCAGGTTCCACGACAGCGGTTCTGGTCTCAGCCGTCTTGAATACACCATTTGAACCACAACTCAATGACAGCAACAGCTCTGAGTTCAAGACCCTCCAATCACTAGTTGTGGAAATTGTGAGTACAATGTCAAAATGGTCACGTAACCTCAGAATGATCCCAGTGGATGAAGTCAATACCAAAATCTTGACAATTGTGCTTCGATAGTCAAACCTTTCTAACATCTTTGTGCGTTTCTCTCTGATTTCGTCCTCAGTGGTCCATCGTCTACAGGGTCAGTTATGGTAGTCATTTCCGCCGTGCCCATGTGGTCGACTTTAGGTAAGATTTCAACTTGGTGGTTTAGACTGACTGTGATGTTTCTCTCTGGATGCTATTGATCAGTATAACGAGTAATTTGTTCTAAAGGAAAATACTTGACAGAGCACTTGCAACCATTATTCATCACCGTCAATACGATGTCACTGACAATTTGTACTGTTGTGTGCAGGCAATATGTCAAAGTGCAAACAACTCTTACTGAAGTCGATGTGGCGGTTGAGTTCACTGGCTATGCTTCCCCTGGAGAAAGCCCACAGGCTGCTGAAGTGGCACAAACATTGGCAAATGCTGTGTCCAATCCCAACAACACCTTCAACCTCACTGTTGATTCCACCTCCATCCAAGCAGTTGGTAAGTGAACTATTGCCTTAATCCTACACCAAGCAGACCCTAAACAATAGGAAACCACCGAGGGACACTCTGTCGTGATTGTGTTTGTATGTTTGCCATTGTCGCTGAGTTCTCCAACTCATCTATAATTGTAAGGGAACGACACAACACAGATTGTGTATCTTGTGTTTGGTTTAATAGCGTCTCACTGTCAAAAGTGGACTGTGAGGTATCTACAGTCACTGTCAGTCCTATGAATAGTTAACAATGATTCCTTTCCCAGCGCCATCTTAAAAGCTGGATGGGTCGACAAAGACCACGCAGAATTATGGGAACCTCCAATATATGATAAGCAACTGTGCATAAAAGCTGCTGACTACTACAGTTTATTGTGTCTCTGAAATCTCTACGTGGTTTCATACTTGTGCTTTTGCAGTACTGAATACGACAGCAAGTGAATCGACAGTTGCCCCCGGCCTGACTGCTACTACAGGAATCGCCCCACCAACAACCGCCGGTGCTACACCTGCTCCGACAGCAGAAACTACGGCTTATTCCACCGTTTCAGGTTCCACAACAGCGGTTCTGGTCTCAGCCGTCTTGAATACACCATTTGAACCACAACTCAATGACAGCAACAGCTCTGAGTTCAAGACCCTCCAATCACTAGTTGTGGAAATTGTGAGTACAATGTCAAAATGGTCACGTAACCTCAGAATGATCCCAGTGGATGAAGTCAATACCAAAATCTTGACAATTGTGCTTCGATAGTCAAACCTTTCTAACATCTTTGTGCTTTTCTCTCTGATTTCGTCCTCAGTGGTCCATCGTCTACAGGGTCAGTTATGGTAGTCATTTCCGCCGTGCCCATGTGGTCGACTTTAGGTAAGATTTCAACTTGGTGGTTTACACTGACTGTGATGTTTCTCTCTGGATGCTATTGATCAGTATAACGAGTAATTTGTTCTAAAGGAAAATACTTGACAGAGCACTTGCAACCATTCTTCATCACCGTCAATACGATGTCACTGACAATTTGTACTGTTGTGTGCAGGCAATATGTCAAAGTGCAAACAACTCTTACTGAAGTCGATGTGGTGGTTGAGTTCACTGGCTATGCTTCCCCTGGAGAAAGCCCACAGGCTGCTGAAGTGGCACAAACATTGGCAAATGCTGTGTCCAATCCCAACAACACCTTCAACCTCACTGTTGATTCCACCTCCATCCAAGCAGTTGGTAAGTGAACTATTGCCTTAATCCTACACCAAGCAGACCCTAAACAATAGGAAACCACCGAGGGACACTCTGTCGTGATTGTGTTTGTATGTTTGCCATTGTCGTTGAGTTCTCCAACTCATCTATAATTGTAAGGGAACGACACAACACAGATTGTGTATCTTGTGTTTGGTTTAATAGCGTCTCACTGTCAAAAGTGGACTGTGAGGTATCTACAGTCACTGTCAGTCCTATGAATAGTTAACAATGATTCCTTTCCCAGCGCCATCTTAAAAGCTGGATGGGTCGACAAAGACCACGCAGAATTATGGGAACCTCCAATATATGATAAGCAACTGTGCATAAAAGCTGCTGACTACTACAGTTTATTGTGTCTCTGAAATCTCTCTGTGGTTTCATACTTGTGCTTTTGCAGTACTGAATACGACAGCAAGTGAATCGACAGTTGCCCCCGGCCTGACTGCTACTACAGGAATCGCCCCACCAACAACCGCCGGTGCTACACCTGCTCCGACAGCAGAAACTACCACCGTTTCAGGTTCCACGACAGCGGTTCTGGTCTCAGCCGTCTTGAATACACCATTTGAACCACAACTCAATGACAGCAACAGCTCTGAGTTCAAGACCCTCCAATCACTAGTTGTGGAAATTGTGAGTACAATGTCAAAATGGTCACGTAACCTCAGAATGATCCCAGTGGATGAAGTCAATACCAAAATCTTGACAATTGTGCTTCGATAGTCAAACCTTTCTAACATCTTTGTGCGTTTCTCTCTGATTTCGTCCTCAGTGGTCCATCGTCTACAGGGTCAGTTATGGTAGTCATTTCCGCCGTGCCCATGTGGTCGACTTTAGGTAAGATTTCAACTTGGTGGTTTACACTGACTGTGATGTTTCTCTCTGGATGCTATTGATCAGTATAACGAGTAATTTGTTCTAAAGGAAAATACTTGACAGAGCACATGCAACCATTATTCATCACCGTCAATACGATGTCACTGACAATTTGTACTGTTGTGTGCAGGCAATATGTCAAAGTGCAAACAACTCTTACTGAAGTCGATGTGGTGGTTGAGTTCACTGGCTATGCTTCCCCTGGAGAAAGCCCACAGGCTGCTGAAGTGGCACAAACATTGGCAAATGCTGTGTCCAATCCCAACAACACCTTCAACCTCACTGTTGATTCCACCTCCATCCAAGCAGTTGGTAAGTGAACTATTGCCTTAATCCTACACCAAGCAGACCCTAAACAATAGGAAACCACCGAGGGACACTCTGTCGTGATTGTGTTTGTATGTTTGCCATTGTCGTTGAGTTCTCCAACTCATCTATAATTGTAAGGGAATGACACAACACAGATTGTGTATCTTGTGTTTGGTTTAATAGCGTCTCACTGTCAAAAGTGGACTGTGAGGTATCTACAGTCACTGTCAGTCCTATGAATAGTTAACAATGATTCCTTTCCCAGCGCCATCTTAAAAGCTGGATGGGTCGACAAAGACCACGCAGAATTATGGGAAACTCCAATATATGATAAGCAACTGTGCATAAAAGCTGCTGACTACTACAGTTTATTGTGTCTCTGAAATCTCTCCGTGGTTTCATACTTGTGCTTTTGCAGTACTGAATACGACAGCAAGTGAATCGACAGTTGCCCCCGGCCTGACTGCTACTACAGGAATCGCCCCACCAACAACCGCCGGTGCTACACCTGCTCCGACAGCAGAAACTACCACCGTTTCAGGTTCCACGACAGCGGTTCTGGTCTCAGCCGTCTTGAATACACCATTTGAACCACAACTCAATGACAGCAACAGCTCTGAGTTCAAGACCCTCCAATCACTAGTTGTGGAAATTGTGAGTACAATGTCAAAATGGTCACGTAACCTCAGAATGATCCCAGTGGATGAAGTCAATACCAAAATCTTGACAATTGTGCTTCGATAGTCAAACCTTTCTAACATCTTTGTGCGTTTCTCTCTGATTTCGTCCTCAGTGGTCCATCGTCTACAGGGTCAGTTATGGTAGTCATTTCCGCCGTGCCCATGTGGTCGACTTTAGGTAAGATTTCAACTTGGTGGTTTACACTGACTGTGATGTTTCTCTCTGGATGCTATTGATCAGTATAACGAGTAATTTGTTCTAAAGGAAAATACTTGACAGAGCACTTGCAACCATTATTCATCACCGTCAATACGATGTCACTGACAATTTGTACTGTTGTGTGCAGGCAATATGTCAAAGTGCAAACAACTCTTACTGAAGTCGATGTGGTGGTTGAGTTCACTGGCTATGCTTCCCCTGGAGAAAGCCCACAGGCTGCTGAAGTGGCACAAACATTGGCAAATGCTGTGTCCAATCCCAACAACACCTTCAACCTCACTGTTGATTCCACCTCCATCCAAGCAGTTGGTAAGTGAACTATTGCCTTAATCCTACACCAAGCAGACCCTAAACAATAGGAAACCACCGAGGGACACTCTGTCGTGATTGTGTTTGTATGTTTGCCATTGTCGCTGAGTTCTCCAACTCATCTATAATTGTAAGGGAACGACACAACACAGATTGTGTATCTTGTGTTTGGTTTAATAGCGTCTCACTGTCAAAAGTGGACTGTGAGGTATCTACAGTCACTGTCAGTCCTATGAATAGTTAACAATGATTCCTTTCCCAGCGCCATCTTAAAAGCTGGATGGGTCGACAAAGACCACGCAGAATTATGGGAACCTCCAATATATGATAAGCAACTGTGCATAAAAGCTGCTGACTACTACAGTTTATTGTGTCTCTGAAATCTCTACGTGGTTTCATACTTGTGCTTTTGCAGTACTGAATACGACAGCAAGTGAATCGACAGTTGCCCCCGGCCTGACTGCTACTACAGGAATCGCCCCACCAACAACCGCCGGTGCTACACCTGCTCCGACAGCAGAAACTACGGCTTATTCCACCGTTTCAGGTTCCACGACAGCGGTTCTGGTCTCAGCCGTCTTGAATACACCATTTGAACCACAACTCAATGACAGCAACAGCTCTGAGTTCAAGACCCTCCAATCACTAGTTGTGGAAATTGTGAGTACAGTGTCAAAATGGTCACGTAACCTCAGAATGATCCCAGTGGATGAAGTCAATACCAAAATCTTGACAATTGTGCTTCGATAGTCAAACCTTTCTAACATCTTTGTGCTTTTCTCTCTGACTTCGTCCTCAGTGGTCCATCGTCTACAGGGTCAGTTATGGTAGTCATTTCCGCCGTGCCCATGTGGTCGACTTTAGGTAAGATTTCAACTTGGTGGTTTACACTGACTGTGATGTTTCTCTCTGGATGCTATTGATCAGTATAACGAGTAATTTGTTCTAAAGGAAAATACTTGACAGAGCACTTGCAACCATTCTTCATCACCGTCAATACGATGTCACTGACAATTTGTACTGTTGTGTGCAGGCAATATGTCAAAGTGCAAACAACTCTTACTGAAGTCGATGTGGTGGTTGAGTTCACTGGCTATGCTTCCCCTGGAGAAAGCCCACAGGCTGCTGAAGTGGCACAAACATTGGCAAATGCTGTGTCCAATCCCAACAACACCTTCAACCTCACTGTTGATTCCACCTCCATCCAAGCAGTTGGTAAGTGAACTATTGCCTTAATCCTACACCAAGCAGACCCTAAACAATAGGAAACCACCGAGGGACACTCTGTCGTGATTGTGTTTGTATGTTTGCCATTGTCGTTGAGTTCTCCAACTCATCTATAATTGTAAGGGAACGACACAACACAGATTGTGTATCTTGTGTTTGGTTTAATAGCGTCTCACTGTCAAAAGTGGACTGTGAGGTATCTACAGTCACTGTCAGTCCTATGAGTAGTTAACAATGATTCCTTTCCCAGCGCCATCTTAAAAGCTGGATGGGTCGACAAAGACCACGCAGAATTATGGGAACCTCCAATATATGATAAGCAACTGTGCATAAAAGCTGCTGACTACTACAGTTTATTGTGTCTCTGAAATCTCTCTGTGGTTTCATACTTGTGCTTTTGCAGTACTGAATACGACAGCAAGTGAATCGACAGTTGCCCCCGGCCTGACTGCTACTACAGGAATCGCCCCACCAACAACCGCCGGTGCTACACCTGCTCCGACAGCAGAAACTACCACCGTTTCAGGTTCCACGACAGCGGTTCTGGTCTCAGCCGTCTTGAATACACCATTTGAACCACAACTCAATGACAGCAACAGCTCTGAGTTCAAGACCCTCCAATCACTAGTTGTGGAAATTGTGAGTACAATGTCAAAATGGTCACGTAACCTCAGAATGATCCCAGTGGATGAAGTCAATACCAAAATCTTGACAATTGTGCTTCGATAGTCAAACCTTTCTAACATCTTTGTGCGTTTCTCTCTGATTTCGTCCTCAGTGGTCCATCGTCTACAGGGTCAGTTATGGTAGTCATTTCCGCCGTGCCCATGTGGTCGACTTTAGGTAAGATTTCAACTTGGTGGTTTACACTGACTGTGATGTTTCTCTCTGGATGCTATTGATCAGTATAACGAGTAATTTGTTCTAAAGGAAAATACTTGACAGAGCACTTGCAACCATTATTCATCACCGTCAATACGATGTCACTGACAATTTGTACTGTTGTGTGCAGGCAATATGTCAAAGTGCAAACAACTCTTACTGAAGTCGATGTGGTGGTTGAGTTCACTGGCTATGCTTCCCCTGGAGAAAGCCCACAGGCTGCTGAAGTGGCACAAACATTGGCAAATGCTGTGTCCAATCCCAACAACACCTTCAACCTCACTGTTGATTCCACCTCCATCCAAGCAGTTGGTAAGTGAACTATTGCCTTAATCCTACACCAAGCAGACCCTAAACAATAGGAAACCACCGAGGGACACTCTGTCGTGATTGTGTTTGTATGTTTGCCATTGTCGCTGAGTTCTCCAACTCATCTATAATTGTAAGGGAACGACACAACACAGATTGTGTATCTTGTGTTTGGTTTAATAGCGTCTCACTGTCAAAAGTGGACTGTGAGGTATCTACAGTCACTGTCAGTCCTATGAATAGTTAACAATGATTCCTTTCCCAGCGCCATCTTAAAAGCTGGATGGGTCGACAAAGACCACGCAGAATTATGGGAACCTCCAATATATGATAAGCAACTGTGCATAAAAGCTGCTGACTACTACAGTTTATTGTGTCTCTGAAATCTCTCCGTGGTTTCATACTTGTGCTTTTGCAGTACTGAATACGACAGCAAGTGAATCGACAGTTGCCCCCGGCCTGACTGCTACTACAGGAATCGCCCCACCAACAACCGCCGGTGCTACACCTGCTCCGACAGCAGAAACTACCACCGTTTCAGGTTCCACGACAGCGGTTCTGGTCTCAGCCGTCTTGAATACACCATTTGAACCACAACTCAATGACAGCAACAGCTCTGAGTTCAAGACCCTCCAATCACTAGTTGTGGAAATTGTGAGTACAATGTCAAAATGGTCACGTAACCTCAGAATGATCCCAGTGGATGAAGTCAATACCAAAATCTTGACAATTGTGCTTCGATAGTCAAACCTTTCTAACATCTTTGTGCTTTTCTGTCTGATTTCGTCCTCAGTGGTCCATCGTCTACAGGGTCAGTTATGGTAGTCATTTCCGCCGTGCCCATGTGGTCGACTTTAGGTAAGATTTCAACTTGGTGGTTTAGACTGACTGTGATGTTTCTCTCTGGATGCTATTGATCAGTATAACGAGTAATTTGTTCTAAAGGAAAATACTTGACAGAGCACTTGCAACCATTATTCATCACCGTCAATACGATGTCACTGACAATTTGTACTGTTGTGTGCAGGCAATATGTCAAAGTGCAAACAACTCTTACTGAAGTCGATGTGGTGGTTGAGTTCACTGGCTATGCTTCCCCTGGAGAAAGCCCACAGGCTGCTGAAGTGGCACAAACATTGGCAAATGCTGTGTCCAATCCCAACAACACCTTCAACCTCACTGTTGATTCCACCTCCATCCAAGCAGTTGGTAAGTGAACTATTGCCTTAATCCTACACCAAGCAGACGCTAAACAATAGGAAACCACAGAGGGACACTCTGTCGTGATTGTGTTTGTATGTTTGCCATTGTCGTTGAGTTCTCCAACTCATCTATAATTGTAAGGGAACGACACAACACAGATTGTGTATCTTGTGTTTGGTTTAATAGCGTCTCACTGTCAAAAGTGGACTGTGAGGTATCTACAGTCACTGTCAGTCCTATGAATAGTTAACAATGATTCCTTTCCCAGTGCCATCTTAAAAGCTGGATGGGTCGACAAAGACCACGCAGAATTATGGGAAACTCCAATATATGATAAGCAACTGTGCATAAAAGCTGCTGACTACTACAGTTTATTGTGTCTCTGAAATCTCTCCGTGGTTTCATACTTGTGCTTTTGCAGTACTGAATACGACAGCAAGTGAATCGACAGTTGCCCCCGGCCTGACTGCTACTACAGGAATCGCCCCACCAACAACCGCCGGTGCTACACCTGCTCCGACAGCAGAAACTACCACCGTTTCAGGTTCCACGACAGCGGTTCTGGTCTCAGCCGTCTTGAATACACCATTTGAACCACAACTCAATGACAGCAACAGCTCTGAGTTCAAGACCCTCCAATCACTAGTTGTGGAAATTGTGAGTACAATGTCAAAATGGTCACGTAACCTCAGAATGATCCCAGTGGATGAAGTCAATACCAAAATCTTGACAATTGTGCTTCGATAGTCAAACCTTTCTAACATCTTTGTGCTTTTCTGTCTGATTTCGTCCTCAGTGGTCCATCGTCTACAGGGTCAGTTATGGTAGTCATTTCCGCCGTGCCCATGTGGTCGACTTTAGGTAAGATTTCAACTTGGTGGTTTAGACTGACTGTGATGTTTCTCTCTGGATGCTATTGATCAGTATAACGAGTAATTTGTTCTAAAGGAAAATACTTGACAGAGCACTTGCAACCATTATTCATCACCGTCAATACGATGTCACTGACAATTTGTACTGTTGTGTGCAGGCAATATGTCAAAGTGCAAACAACTCTTACTGAAGTCGATGTGGTGGTTGAGTTCACTGGCTATGCTTCCCCTGGAGAAAGCCCACAGGCTGCTGAAGTGGCACAAACATTGGCAAATGCTGTGTCCAATCCCAACAACACCTTCAACCTCACTGTTGATTCCACCTCCATCCAAGCAGTTGGTAAGTGAACTATTGCCTTAATCCTACACCAAGCAGACGCTAAACAATAGGAAACCACAGAGGGACACTCTGTCGTGATTGTGTTTGTATGTTTGCCATTGTCGTTGAGTTCTCCAACTCATCTATAATTGTAAGGGAACGACACAACACAGATTGTGTATCTTGTGTTTGGTTTAATAGCGTCTCACTGTCAAAAGTGGACTGTGAGGTATCTACAGTCACTGTCAGTCCTATGAATAGTTAACAATGATTCCTTTCCCAGCGCCATCTTAAAAGCTGGATGGGTCGACAAAGACCACGCAGAATTATGGGAAACTCCAATATATGATAAGCAACTGTGCATAAAAGCTGCTGACAACTACAGTTTATTGTGTCTCTGAAATCTCTACGTGGTTTCATACTTGTGCTTTTGCAGTACTGAATACGACAGCAAGTGAATCGACAGTTGCCCCCGGCCTGACTGCTACTACAGGAATCGCCCCACCAACAACCGCCGGTGCTACACCTGCTCCGACAGCAGAAACTACCACCGTTTCAGGTTCCACGACAGCGGTTCTGGTCTCAGCCGTCTTGAATACACCATTTGAACCACAACTCAATGACAGCAACAGCTCTGAGTTCAAGACCCTCCAATCACTAGTTGTGGAAATTGTGAGTACAATGTCAAAATGGTCACGTAACCTCAGAATGATCCCAGTGGATGAAGTCAATACCAAAATCTTGACAATTGTGCTTCGATAGTCAAACCTTTCTAACATCTTTGTGCTTTTCTCTCTGATTTTGTCCTCAGTGGTCCATCGTCTACAGGGTCAGTTATGGTAGTCATTTCCGCCGTGCCCATGTGGTCGACTTTAGGTAAGATTTCAACTTGGTGGTTTAGACTGACTGTGATGTTTCTCTCTGGATGCTATTGATCAGTATAACGAGTAATTTGTTCTAAAGGAAAATACTTGACAGAGCACATGCAACCATTATTCATCACCGTCAATACGATGTCACTGACAATTTGTACTGTTGTGTGCAGGCAATATGTCAAAGTGCAAACAACTCTTACTGAAGTCGATGTGGTGGTTGAGTTCACTGGCTATGCTTCCCCTGGAGAAAGCCCACAGGCTGCTGAAGTGGCACAAACATTGGCAAATGCTGTGTCCAATCCCAACAACACCTTCAACCTCACTGTTGATTCCACCTCCATCCAAGCAGTTGGTAAGTGAACTATTGCCTTAATCCTACACCAAGCAGACCCTAAACAATAGGAAACCACCGAGGGACACTCTGTCGTGATTGTGTTTGTATGTTTGCCATTGTCGTTGAGTTCTCCAACTCATCTATAATTGTAAGGGAAAGACACAACACAGATTGTGTATCTTGTGTTTGGTTTAATAGCGTCTCACTGTCAAAAGTGGACTGTGAGGTATCTACAGTCACTGTCAGTCCTATGAATAGTTAACAATGATTCCTTTCCCAGCGCCATCTTAAAAGCTGGATGGGTCGACAAAGACCACGCAGAATTATGGGAAACTCCAATATATGATAAGCAACTGTGCATAAAAGCTGCTGACTACTACAGTTTATTGTGTCTCTGAAATCTCTCCGTGGTTTCATACTTGTGCTTTTGCAGTACTGAATACGACAGCAAGTGAATCGACAGTTGCCCCCGGCCTGACTGCTACTACAGGAATCGCCCCACCAACAACCGCCGGTGCTACACCTGCTCCGACAGCAGAAACTACCACCGTTTCAGGTTCCACGACAGCGGTTCTGGTCTCAGCCGTCTTGAATACACCATTTGAACCACAACTCAATGACAGCAACAGCTCTGAGTTCAAGACCCTCCAATCACTAGTTGTGGAAATTGTGAGTACAATGTCAAAATGGTCACGTAACCTCAGAATGATCCCAGTGGATGAAGTCAATACCAAAATCTTGACAATTGTGCTTCGATAGTCAAACCTTTCTAACATCTTTGTGCTTTTCTGTCTGATTTCGTCCTCAGTGGTCCATCGTCTACAGGGTCAGTTATGGTAGTCATTTCCGCCGTGCCCATGTGGTCGACTTTAGGTAAGATTTCAACTTGGTGGTTTAGACTGACTGTGATGTTTCTCTCTGGATGCTATTGATCAGTATAACGAGTAATTTGTTCTAAAGGAAAATACTTGACAGAGCACTTGCAACCATTATTCATCACCGTCAATACGATGTCACTGACAATTTGTACTGTTGTGTGCAGGCAATATGTCAAAGTGCAAACAACTCTTACTGAAGTCGATGTGGTGGTTGAGTTCACTGGCTATGCTTCCCCTGGAGAAAGCCCACAGGCTGCTGAAGTGGCACAAACATTGGCAAATGCTGTGTCCAATCCCAACAACACCTTCAACCTCACTGTTGATTCCACCTCCATCCAAGCAGTTGGTAAGTGAACTATTGCCTTAATCCTACACCAAGCAGACGCTAAACAATAGGAAACCACAGAGGGACACTCTGTCGTGATTGTGTTTGTATGTTTGCCATTGTCGTTGAGTTCTCCAACTCATCTATAATTGTAAGGGAACGACACAACACAGATTGTGTATCTTGTGTTTGGTTTAATAGCGTCTCACTGTCAAAAGTGGACTGTGAGGTATCTACAGTCACTGTCAGTCCTATGAATAGTTAACAATGATTCCTTTCCCAGCGCCATCTTAAAAGCTGGATGGGTCGACAAAGACCACGCAGAATTATGGGAAACTCCAATATATGATAAGCAACTGTGCATAAAAGCTGCTGACTACTACACTTTATTGTGTCTCTGAAATCTCTACGTGGTTTCATACTTGTGCTTTTGCAGTACTGAATACGACAGCAAGTGAATCGACAGTTGCCCCCGGCCTGACTGCTACTACAGGAATCGCCCCACCAACAACCGCCGGTGCTACACCTGCTCCGACAGCAGAAACTACCACCGTTTCAGGTTCCACGACAGCGGTTCTGGTCTCAGCCGTCTTGAATACACCATTTGAACCACAACTCAATGACAGCAACAGCTCTGAGTTCAAGACCCTCCAATCACTAGTTGTGGAAATTGTGAGTACAATGTCAAAATGGTCACGTAACCTCAGAATGATCCCAGTGGATGAAGTCAATACCAAAATCTTGACAATTGTGCTTCGATAGTCAAACCTTTCTAACATCTTTGTGCTTTTCTCTCTGATTTCGTCCTCAGTGGTCCATCGTCTACAGGGCCAGTTATGGTAGTCATTTCCGCCGTGCCCATGTGGTCGACTTTAGGTAAGATTTCAACTTGGTGGTTTACACTGACTGTGATGTTTCTCTCTGGATGCTATTGATCAGTATAACGAGTAATTTGTTCTAAAGGAAAATACTTGACAGAGCACATGCAACCATTATTCATCACCGTCAATACGATGTCACTGACAATTTGTACTGTTGTGTGCAGGCAATATGTCAAAGTGCAAACAACTCTTACTGAAGTCGATGTGGTGGTTGAGTTCACTGGCTATGCTTCCCCTGGAGAAAGCCCACAGGCTGCTGAAGTGGCACAAACATTGGCAAATGCTGTGTCCAATCCCAACAACACCTTCAACCTCACTGTTGATTCCACCTCCATCCAAGCAGTTGGTAAGTGAACTATTGCCTTAATCCTACACCAAGCAGACCCTAAACAATAGGAAACCACCGAGGGACACTCTGTCGTGATTGTGTTTGTATGTTTGCCATTGTCGTTGAGTTCTCCAACTCATCTATAATTGTAAGGGAATGACACAACACAGATTGTGTATCTTGTGTTTGGTTTAATAGCGTCTCACTGTCAAAAGTGGACTGTGAGGTATCTACAGTCACTGTCAGTCCTATGAATAGTTAACAATGATTCCTTTCCCAGCGCCATCTTAAAAGCTGGATGGGTCGACAAAGACCACGCAGAATTATGGGAAACTCCAATATATGATAAGCAACTGTGCATAAAAGCTGCTGACTACTACAGTTTATTGTGTCTCTGAAATCTCTCCGTGGTTTCATACTTGTGCTTTTGCAGTACTGAATACGACAGCAAGTGAATCGACAGTTGCCCCCGGCCTGACTGCTACTACAGGAATCGCCCCACCAACAACCGCCGGTGCTACACCTGCTCCGACAGCAGAAACTACCACCGTTTCAGGTTCCACGACAGCGGTTCTGGTCTCAGCCGTCTTGAATACACCATTTGAACCACAACTCAATGACAGCAACAGCTCTGAGTTCAAGACCCTCCAATCACTAGTTGTGGAAATTGTGAGTACAATGTCAAAATGGTCACGTAACCTCAGAATGATCCCAGTGGATGAAGTCAATACCAAAATCTTGACAATTGTGCTTCGATAGTCAAACCTTTCTAACATCTTTGTGCGTTTCTCTCTGATTTCGTCCTCAGTGGTCCATCGTCTACAGGGTCAGTTATGGTAGTCATTTCCGCCGTGCCTATGTGGTCGACTTTAGGTAAGATTTCAACTTGGTGGTTTAGACTGACTGTGATGTTTCTCTCTGGATGCTATTGATCAGTATAACGAGTAATTTGTTCTAAAGGAAAATACTTGACAGAGCACTTGCAACCATTATTCATCACCGTCAATACGATGTCACTGACAATTTGTACTGTTGTGTGCAGGCAATATGTCAAAGTGCAAACAACTCTTACTGAAGTCGATGTGGTGGTTGAGTTCACTGGCTATGCTTCCCCTGGAGAAAGCCCACAGGCTGCTGAAGTGGCACAAACATTGGCAAATGCTGTGTCCAATCCCAACAACACCTTCAACCTCACTGTTGATTCCACCTCCATCCAAGCAGTTGGTAAGTGAACTATTGCCTTAATCCTACACCAAGCAGACCCTAAACAATAGGAAACCACCGAGGGACACTCTGTCGTGATTGTGTTTGTATGTTTGCCATTGTCGCTGAGTTCTCCAACTCATCTATAATTGTAAGGGAACGACACAACACAGATTGTGTATCTTGTGTTTGGTTTAATAGCGTCTCACTGTCAAAAGTGGACTGTGAGGTATCTACAGTCACTGTCAGTCCTATGAATAGTTAACAATGATTCCTTTCCCAGCGCCATCTTAAAAGCTGGATGGGTCGACAAAGACCACGCAGAATTATGGGAACCTCCAATATATGATAAGCAACTGTGCATAAAAGCTGCTGACTACTACAGTTTATTGTGTCTCTGAAATCTCTACGTGGTTTCATACTTGTGCTTTTGCAGTACTGAATACGACAGCAAGTGAATCGACAGTTGCCCCCGGCCTGACTGCTACTACAGGAATCGCCCCACCAACAACCGCCGGTGCTACACCTGCTCCGACAGCAGAAACTACGGCTAATTCCACCGTTTCAGGTTCCACGACAGCGGTTCTGGTCTCAGCCGTCTTGAATACACCATTTGAACCACAACTCAATGACAGCAACAGCTCTGAGTTCAAGACCCTCCAATCACTAGTTGTGGAAATTGTGAGTACAATGTCAAAATGGTCACGTAACCTCAGAATGATCCCAGTGGATGAAGTCAATACCAAAATCTTGACAATTGTGCTTCGATAGTCAAACCTTTCTAACATCTTTGTGCTTTTCTGTCTGACTTCGTCCTCAGTGGTCCATCGTCTACAGGGTCAGTTATGGTAGTCATTTCCGCCGTGCCCATGTGGTCGACTTTAGGTAAGATTTCAACTTGGTGGTTTAGACTGACTGTGATGTTTCTCTCTGGATGCTATTGATCAGTATAACGAGTAATTTGTTCTAAAGGAAAATACTTGACAGAGCACTTGCAACCATTATTCATCACCGTCAATACGATGTCACTGACAATTTGTACTGTTGTGTGCAGGCAATATGTCAAAGTGCAAACAACTCTTACTGAAGTCGATGTGGTGGTTGAGTTCACTGGCTATGCTTCCCCTGGAGAAAGCCCACAGGCTGCTGAAGTGGCACAAACATTGGCAAATGCTGTGTCCAATCCCAACAACACCTTCAACCTCACTGTTGATTCCACCTCCATCCAAGCAGTTGGTAAGTGAACTATTGCCTTAATCCTACACCAAGCAGACGCTAAACAATAGGAAACCACCGAGGGACACTCTGTCGTGATTGTGTTTGTATGTTTGCCATTGTCGTTGAGTTCTCCAACTCATCTATAATTGTAAGGGAACGACACAACACAGATTGTGTATCTTGTGTTTGGTTTAATAGCGTCTCACTGTCAAAAGTGGACTGTGAGGTATCTACAGTCACTGTCAGTCCTATGAATAGTTAACAATGATTCCTTTCCCAGCGCCATCTTAAAAGCTGGATGGGTCGACAAAGACCACGCAGAATTATGGGAAACTCCAATATATGATAAGCAACTGTGCATAAAAGCTGCTGACTACTACAGTTTATTGTGTCTCTGAAATCTCTCCGTGGTTTCATACTTGTGCTTTTGCAGTACTGAATACGACAGCAAGTGAATCGACAGTTGCCCCCGGCCTGACTGCTACTACAGGAATCGCCCCACCAACAACCGCCGGTGCTACACCTGCTCCGACAGCAGAAACTACGGCTTATTCCACCGTTTCAGGTTCCACGACAGCGGTTCTGGTCTCAGCCGTCTTGAATACACCATTTGAACCACAACTCAATGACAGCAACAGCTCTGAGTTCAAGACCCTCCAATCACTAGTTGTGGAAATTGTGAGTACAATGTCAAAATGGTCACGTAACCTCAGAATGATCCCAGTGGATGAAGTCAATACCAAAATCTTGACAATTGTGCTTCGATAGTCAAACCTTTCTAACATCTTTGTGCTTTTCTGTCTGATTTCGTCCTCAGTGGTCCATCGTCTACAGGGTCAGTTATGGTAGTCATTTCCGCCGTGCCCATGTGGTCGACTTTAGGTAAGATTTCAACTTGGTGGTTTAGACTGACTGTGATGTTTCTCTCTGGATGCTATTGATCAGTATAACGAGTAATTTGTTCTAAAGGAAAATACTTGACAGAGCACTTGCAACCATTCTTCATCACCGTCAATACGATGTCACTGACAATTTGTACTGTTGTGTGCAGGCAATATGTCAAAGTGCAAACAACTCTTACTGAAGTCGATGTGGTGGTTGAGTTCACTGGCTATGCTTCCCCTGGAGAAAGCCCACAGGCTGCTGAAGTGGCACAAACATTGGCAAATGCTGTGTCCAATCCCAACAACACCTTCAACCTCACTGTTGATTCCACCTCCATCCAAGCAGTTGGTAAGTGAACTATTGCCTTAATCCTACACCAAGCAGACGCTAAACAATAGGAAACCACAGAGGGACACTCTGTCGTGATTGTGTTTGTATGTTTGCCATTGTCGTTGAGTTCTCCAACTCATCTATAATTGTAAGGGAACGACACAACACAGATTGTGTATCTTGTGTTTGGTTTAATAGCGTCTCACTGTCAAAAGTGGACTGTGAGGTATCTACAGTCACTGTCAGTCCTATGAATAGTTAACAATGATTCCTTTCCCAGTGCCATCTTAAAAGCTGGATGGGTCGACAAAGACCACGCAGAATTATGGGAAACTCCAATATATGATAAGCAACTGTGCATAAAAGCTGCTGACTACTACAGTTTATTGTGTCTCTGAAATCTCTACGTGGTTTCATACTTGTGCTTTTGCAGTACTGAATACGACAGCAAGTGAATCGACAGTTGCCCCCGGCCTGACTGCTACTACAGGAATCGCCCCACCAACAACCGCCGGTGCTACACCTGCTCCGACAGCAGAAACTACGGCTAATTCCACCGTTTCAGGTTCCACGACAGCGGTTCTGGTCTCAGCCGTCTTGAATACACCATTTGAACCACAACTCAATGACAGCAACAGCTCTGAGTTCAAGACCCTCCAATCACTAGTTGTGGAAATTGTGAGTACAATGTCAAAATGGTCACGTAACCTCAGAATGATCCCAGTGGATGAAGTCAATACCAAAATCTTGACAATTGTGCTTCGATAGTCAAACCTTTCTAACATCTTTGTGCTTTTCTGTCTGATTTCGTCCTCAGTGGTCCATCGTCTACAGGGTCAGTTATGGTAGTCATTTCCGCCGTGCCCATGTGGTCGACTTTAGGTAAGATTTCAACTTGGTGGTTTAGACTGACTGTGATGTTTCTCTCTGGATGCTATTGATCAGTATAACGAGTAATTTGTTCTAAAGGAAAATACTTGACAGAGCACTTGCAACCATTATTCATCACCGTCAATACGATGTCACTGACAATTTGTACTGTTGTGTGCAGGCAATATGTCAAAGTGCAAACAACTCTTACTGAAGTCGATGTGGTGGTTGAGTTCACTGGCTATGCTTCCCCTGGAGAAAGCCCACAGGCTGCTGAAGTGGCACAAACATTGGCAAATGCTGTGTCCAATCCCAACAACACCTTCAACCTCACTGTTGATTCCACCTCCATCCAAGCAGTTGGTAAGTGAACTATTGCCTTAATCTTACACCAAGCAGACCCTAAACAATAGGAAACCACCGAGGGACACTCTGTCGTGATTGTGTTTGTATGTTTGCCATTGTCGCTGAGTTCTCCAACTCATCTATAATTGTAAGGGAACGACACAACACAGATTGTGTATCTTGTGTTTGGTTTAATAGCGTCTCACTGTCAAAAGTGGACTGTGAGGTATCTACAGTCACTGTCAGTCCTATGAATAGTTAACAATGATTCCTTTCCCAGCGCCATCTTAAAAGCTGGATGGGTCGACAAAGACCACGCAGAATTATGGGAAACTCCAATATATGATAAGCAACTGTGCATAAAAGCTGCTGACTACTACAGTTTATTGTGTCTCTGAAATCTCTACGTGGTTTCATACTTGTGCTTTTGCAGTACTGAATACGACAGCAAGTGAATCGACAGTTGCCCCCGGCCTGACTGCTACTACAGGAATCGCCCCACCAACAACCGCCGGTGCTACACCTGCTCCGACAGCAGAAACTACCACCGTTTCAGGTTCCACGACAGCGGTTCTGGTCTCAGCCGTCTTGAATACACCATTTGAACCACAACTCAATGACAGCAACAGCTCTGAGTTCAAGACCCTCCAATCACTAGTTGTGGAAATTGTGAGTACAATGTCAAAATGGTCACGTAACCTCAGAATGATCCCAGTGGATGAAGTCAATACCAAAATCTTGACAATTGTGCTTCGATAGTCAAACCTTTCTAACATCTTTGTGCTTTTCTGTCTGATTTCGTCCTCAGTGGTCCATCGTCTACAGGGTCAGTTATGGTAGTCATTTCCGCCGTGCCCATGTGGTCGACTTTAGGTAAGATTTCAACTTGGTGGTTTAGACTGACTGTGATGTTTCTCTCTGGATGCTATTGATCAGTATAACGAGTAATTTGTTCTAAAGGAAAATACTTGACAGAGCACTTGCAACCATTATTCATCACCGTCAATACGATGTCACTGACAATTTGTACTGTTGTGTGCAGGCAATATGTCAAAGTGCAAACAACTCTTACTGAAGTCGATGTGGTGGTTGAGTTCACTGGCTATGCTTCCCCTGGAGAAAGCCCACAGGCTGCTGAAGTGGCACAAACATTGGCAAATGCTGTGTCCAATCCCAACAACACCTTCAACCTCACTGTTGATTCCACCTCCATCCAAGCAGTTGGTAAGTGAACTATTGCCTTAATCCTACACCAAGCAGACCCTAAACAATAGGAAACCACCGAGGGACACTCTGTCGTGATTGTGTTTGTATGTTTGCCATTGTCGCTGAGTTCTCCAACTCATCTATAATTGTAAGGGAACGACACAACACAGATTGTGTATCTTGTGTTTGGTTTAATAGCGTCTCACTGTCAAAAGTGGACTGTGAGGTATCTACAGTCACTGTCAGTCCTATGAATAGTTAACAATGATTCCTTTCCCAGCGCCATCTTAAAAGCCGGATGGGTCGACAAAGACCACGCAGAATTATGGGAACCTCCAATATATAATAAGCAACTGTGCATAAAAGCTGCTGACTACTACAGTTTATTGTGTCTCTGAAATCTCTCCGTGGTTTCATACTTGTGCTTTTGCAGTACTGAATACGACAGCAAGTGAATCGACAGTTGCCCCCGGCCTGACTGCTACTACAGGAATCGCCCCACCAACAACCGCCGGTGCTACACCTGCTCCGACAGCAGAAACTACCACCGTTTCAGGTTCCACGACAGCGGTTCTGGTCTCAGCCGTCTTGAATACACCATTTGAACCACAACTCAATGACAGCAACAGCTCTGAGTTCAAGACCCTCCAATCACTAGTTGTGGAAATTGTGAGTACAATGTCAAAATGGTCACGTAACCTCAGAATGATCCCAGTGGATGAAGTCAATACCAAAATCTTGACAATTGTGCTTCGATAGTCAAACCTTTCTAACATCTTTGTGCTTTTCTCTCTGATTTCGTCCTCAGTGGTCCATCGTCTACAGGGCCAGTTATGGTAGTCATTTCCGCCGTGCCCATGTGGTCGACTTTAGGTAAGATTTCAACTTGGTGGTTTAGACTGACTGTGATGTTTCTCTCTGGATGCTATTGATCAGTATAACGAGTAATTTGTTCTAAAGGAAAATACTTGACAGAGCACTTGCAACCATTATTCATGACGGTCAATTAGATGTCACTGACAATTTGTACTGTTGTGTGCAGGCAATATGTCAAAGTGCAAACAACTCTTACTGAAGTCGATGTGGTGGTTGAGTTCACTGGCTATGCTTCCCCTGGAGAAAGCCCACAGGCTGCTGAAGTGGCACAAACATTGGCAAATGCTGTGTCCAATCCCAACAACACCTTCAACCTCACTGTTGATTCCACCTCCATCCAAGCAGTTGGTAAGTGAACTATTGCCTTAATCCTACACCAAGCAGACCCTAAACAATAGGAAACCACCGAAGGACACTCTGTCGTGATTGTGTTTGTATGTTTGCCATTGTCGTTGAGTTCTCCAACTCATCTATAATTGTAAGGGAACGACACAACACAGATTGTGTATCTTGTGTTTGGTTTAATAGCGTCTCACTGTCAAAAGTGGACTGTGAGGTATCTACAGTCACTGTCAGTCCTATGAATAGTTAACAATGATTCCTTTCCCAGCGCCATCTTAAAAGCTGGATGGGTCGACAAAGACCACGCAGAATTATGGGAAACTCCAATATATGATAAGCAACTGTGCATAAAAGCTGCTGACTACTACAGTTTATTGTGTCTCTGAAACCTCTACGTGGTTTCATACTTGTGCTTTTGCAGTACTGAATACGACAGCAAGTGAATCGACAGTTGCCCCCGGCCTGACTGCTACTACAGGAATTGCACCACCAACAACCGCCGGTGCTACACCTGCTCCGACAGCAGAAACTACGGCTTATTCCACCGTTTCAGGTTCCACGACAGCGGTTCTGGTCTCAGCCGTCTTGAATACACCATTTGAACCACAACTCAATGACAGCAACAGCTCTGAGTTCAAGACCCTCCAATCACTAGTTGTGGAAATTGTGAGTACAATGTCAAAATGGTCACGTAACCTCAGAATGATCCCAGTGGATGAAGTCAATACCAAAATCTTGACAATTGTGCTTCGATAGTCAAACCTTTCTAACATCTTTGTGCTTTTCTCTCTGATTTCGTCCTCAGTGGTCCATCGTCTACAGGGTCAGTTATGGTAGTCATTTCCGCCGTGCCCATGTGGTCGACTTTAGGTAAGATTTCAACTTGGTGGTTTAGACTGACTGTGATGTTTCTCTCTGGATGCTATTGATCAGTATAACGAGTAATTTGTTCTAAAGGAAAATACTTGACAGAGCACTTGCAACCATTATTCATCACCGTCAATACGATGTCACTGACAATTTGTACTGTTGTGTGCAGGCAATATGTCAAAGTGCAAACAACTCTTACTGAAGTCGATGTGGTGGTTGAGTTCACTGGCTATGCTTCCCCTGGAGAAAGCCCACAGGCTGCTGAAGTGGCACAAACATTGGCAAATGCTGTGTCCAATCCCAACAACACCTTCAACCTCACTGTTGATTCCACCTCCATCCAAGCAGTTGGTAAGTGAACTGTTGCCTTCATCCTACACCAAGCAGACCCTAAACAATAGGAAACCACCGAGGGACACTCTGTCGTGATTGTGTTTGTATGTTTGCCATTGTCGTTGAGTTCTCCAACTCATCTATAATTGTAAGGGAACGACACAACACAGATTGTGTATCTTGTGTTTGGTTTAATAGCGTCTCACTGTCAAAAGTGGACTGTGAGGTATCTACAGTCACTGTCAGTCCTATGAATAGTTAACAATGATTCCTTTCCCAGCGCCATCTTAAAAGCTGGATGGGTCGAAAAAGACCACGCAGAATTATGGGAAACTCCAATATATGATAAGCAACTGTGCATAAAAGCTGCTGACTACTACAGTTTATTGTGTCTCTGAAATCTCTACGTGGTTTCATACTTGTGCTTTTGCAGTACTGAATACGACAGCAAGTGAATCGACAGTTGCCCCCGGCCTGACTGCTACTACAGGAATCGCCCCACCAACAACCGCCGGTGCTACACCTGCTCCGACAGCAGAAACTACGGCTTATTCCACCGTTTCAGGTTCCACGACAGCGGTTCTGGTCTCAGCCGTCTTGAATACACCATTTGAACCACAACTCAATGACAGCAACAGCTCTGAGTTCAAGACCCTCCAATCACTAGTTGTGGAAATTGTGAGTACAATGTCAAAATGGTCACGTAACCTCAGAATGATCCCAGTGGATGAAGTCAATACCAAAATCTTGACAATTGTGCTTCGATAGTCAAACCTTTCTAACATCTTTGTGCTTTTCTCTCTGATTTCGTCCTCAGTGGTCCATCGTCTACAGGGTCAGTTATGGTAGTCATTTCCGCCGTGCCCATGTGGTCGACTTTAGGTAAGATTTCAACTTGGTGGTTTAGACTGACTGTGATGTTTCTCTCTGGATGCTATTGATCAGTATAACGAGTAATTTGTTCTAAAGGAAAATACTTGACAGAGCACTTGCAACCATTATTCATCACCGTCAATACGATGTCACTGACAATTTGTACTGTTGTGTGCAGGCAATATGTCAAAGTGCAAACAACTCTTACTGAAGTCGATGTGGTGGTTGAGTTCACTGGCTATGCTTCCCCTGGAGAAAGCCCACAGGCTGCTGAAGTGGCACAAACATTGGCAAATGCTGTGTCCAATCCCAACAACACCTTCAACCTCACTGTTGATTCCACCTCCATCCAAGCAGTTGGTAAGTGAACTGTTGCCTTCATCCTGCACCAAGCAGACCCTAAACAAAAGAAAACCACAGAGGGACACTCTGTCATGAGTGTGTTTGTATGTTTGCCATTGTCGTTGAGTTCTCCAGCTCATCTATAATTGTGGGGGAATGACACAACACAGATTATGTATCTTGTGTTTGGTTTAATAGCGTCTCACTGTCAAAAGTGGACTGTGAGGTATCTACAGTCACTGTCAGTCCTATGAATAGTTAACAATGATTCCTTTCCCAGCGCCATCTTAAAAGCTGGATGGGTCGACAAAGACCACGCAGAATTATGGGAAACTCCAATATATGATAAGCAACTGTGCATAAAAGCTGCTGACTACTACAGTTTATTGTGTCTCTGAAATCTCTCCGTGGTTTCATACTTGTGCTTTTGCAGTACTGAATACGACAGCAAGTGAATCGACAGTTGCCCCCGGCCTGACTGCTACTACAGGAATCGCCCCACCAACAACCGCCGGTGCTACACCTGCTCCGACAGCAGAAACTACGGCTTATTCCACCGTTTCAGGTTCCACGACAGCGGTTCTGGTCTCAGCCGTCTTGAATACACCATTTGAACCACAACTCAATGACAGCAACAGCTCTGAGTTCAAGACCCTCCAATCACTAGTTGTGGAAATTGTGAGTACAATGTCAAAATGGTCACGTAACCTCAGAATGATCCCAGTGGATGAAGTCAATACCAAAATCTTGACAATTGTGCTTCGATAGTCAAACCTTTCTAACATCTTTGTGCTTTTCTCTCTGATTTCGTCCTCAGTGGTCCATCGTCTACAGGGCCAGTTATGGTAGTCATTTCCGCCGTGCCCATGTGGTCGACTTTAGGTAAGATTTCAACTTGGTGGTTTAGACTGACTGTGATGTTTCTCTCTGGATGCTATTGATCAGTATAACGAGTAATTTGTTCTAAAGGAAAATACTTGACAGAGCACTTGCGACCATTATTCATCACCGTCAATACGATGTCACTGACAATTTGTACTGTTGTGTGCAGGCAATATGTCAAAGTGCAAACAACTCTTACTGAAGTAGATGTGGTGGTTGAGTTCACTGGCTATGCTTCCCCTGGAGAAAGCCCACAGGCTGCTGAAGTGGCACAAACATTGGCAAATGCTGTGTCCAATCCCAACAACACCTTCAACCTCACTGTTGATTCCACCTCCATCCAAGCAGTTGGTAAGTGAACTATTGCCTTAATCCTACACCAAGTAGACCCTAAACAATAGGAAACCACGAGGGACACTCTGTCGTGATTGTGTTTGTATGTTTGCCATTGTCGTTGAGTTCTCCAACTCATCTATAATTGTAAGGGAACGACACAACACAGATTGTGTATCTTGTGTTTGGTTTAATAGCGTCTCACTGTCAAAAGTGGACTGTGAGGTATCTACAGTCACTGTCAGTCCTATGAATAGTTAACAATGATTCCTTTCCCAGCGCCATCTTAAAAGCTGGATGGGTCGACAAAGACCACGCAGAATTATGGGAAACTCCAATATATGATAAGCAACTGTGCATAAAAGCTGCTGACTACTACAGTTTATTGTGTCTCTGAAATCTCTCTGTGGTTTCATACTTGTGCTTTTGCAGTACTGAATACGACAGCAAGTGAATCGACAGTTGCCCCCGGCCTGACTGCTACTAAAGGAATCGCCCCACCAACAACCGCCGGTGCTACACCTGCTCCGACAGCAGAAACTACGGCTTATTCCACCGTTTCAGGTTCCACAACAGCGGTTCTGGTCTCAGCCGTCTTGAATACATCATTTGAACCACAACTCAATGACAGCAACAGCTCTGAGTTCAAGACCCTCCAATCACTAGTTGTGGAAATTGTGAGTACAATGTCAAAATGGTCACGTAACCTCAGAATGATTCCAGTGCATGAAGTCAATACCAAAATCTTGACAATTGTGCTTCGATAGTCAAACCTTTCTAACATCTTTGTGCGTTTCTCTCTGCTTTCGTCCTCAGTGGTCCATCGTCTACAGGGTCAGTTATGGTAGTCATTTCCGCCGTGCCCATGTGGTCGACTTTAGGTAAGATTTCAACTTGGTGGTTTAGACTGACTGTGATGTTTCTCTCTGGATGCTATTGATCAGTATAACGAGTAATTTGTTCTAAAGGAAAATACTTGACAGAGCACTTGCAACCATTATTCATCACCGTCAATACGATGTCACTGACAATTTGTACTGTTGTGTGCAGGCAATATGTCAAAGTGCAAACAACTCTTACTGAAGTCGATGTGGTGGTTGAGTTCACTGGCTATGCTTCCCCTGGAGAAAGCCCACAGGCTGCTGAAGTGGCACAAACATTGGCAAATGCTGTGTCCAATCCCAACAACACCTTCAACCTCACTGTTGATTCCACCTCCATCCAAGCAGTTGGTAAGTGAACTATTGCCTTAATCCTACACCAAGCAGACCCTAAACAATAGGAAACCACCGAGGGACACTCTGTCGTGATTGTGTTTGTATGTTTGCCATTGTCGCTGAGTTCTCCAACTCATCTATAATTGTAAGGGAACGACACAACACAGATTGTGTATCTTGTGTTTGGTTTAATAGCGTCTCACTGTCAAAAGTGGACTGTGAGGTATCTACAGTCACTGTCAGTCCTATGAATAGTTAACAATGATTCCTTTCCCAGCGCCATCTTAAAAGCTGGATGGGTCGACAAAGACCACGCAGAATTATGGGAAACTCCAATATATGATAAGCAACTGTGCATAAAAGCTGCTGACTACTACAGTTTATTGTGTCTCTGAAACCTCTACGTGGTTTCATACTTGTGCTTTTGCAGTACTGAATACGACAGCAAGTGAATCGACAGTTGCCCCCGGCCTGACTGCTACTACAGGAATCGCCCCACCAACAACCGCCGGTGCTACACCTGCTCCGACAGCAGAAACTACCACCGTTTCAGGTTCCACGACAGCGGTTCTGGTCTCAGCCGTCTTGAATACACCATTTGAACCACAACTCAATGACAGCAACAGTTCTGAGTTCAAGACCCTCCAATCACTAGTTGTGGAAATTGTGAGTACAATGTCAAAATGGTCACGTAACCTCAGAATGATCCCAGTGCATGAAGTCAATACCATAATCTTGACAATTGTGCTTCGATAGTCAAACCTTTCTAACATCTTTGTGCGTTTCTCTCTGCTTTCGTCCTCAGTGGTCCATCGTCTACAGGGTCAGTTATGGTAGTCATTTCCGCCGTGCCCATGTGGTCGACTTTAGGTAAGATTTCAACTTGGTGGTTTACACTGACTGTGATGTTTCTCTCTGGATGCTATTGATCAGTATAACGAGTAATTTGTTCTAAAGGAAAATACTTGACAGAGCACTTGCAACCATTATTCATCACCGTCAATACGATGTCACTGACAATTTGTACTGTTGTGTGCAGGCAATATGTCAAAGTGCAAACAACTCTTACTGAAGTCGATGTGGTGGTTGAGTTCACTGGCTATGCTTCCCCTGGAGAAAGCCCACAGGCTGCTGAAGTGGCACAAACATTGGCAAATGCTGTGTCCAATCCCAACAACACCTTCAACCTCACTGTTGATTCCACCTCCATCCAAGCAGTTGGTAAGTGAACTATTGCCTTAATCCTACACCAAGCAGACCCTAAACAATAGGAAACCACCGAGGGACACTCTGTCGTGATTGTGTTTGTATGTTTGCCATTGTCGTTGAGTTCTCCAACTCATCTATAATTGTAAGGGAATGACACAACACAGATTGTGTATCTTGTGTTTGGTTTAATAGCGTCTCACTGTCAAAAGTGGACTGTGAGGTATCTACAGTCACTGTCAGTCCTATGAATAGTTAACAATGATTCCTTTCCCAGCGCCATCTTAAAAGCTGGATGGGTCGACAAAGACCACGCAGAATTATGGGAAACTCCAATATATGATAAGCAACTGTGCATAAAAGCTGCTGACTACTACAGTTTATTGTGTCTCTGAAATCTCTCTGTGGTTTCATACTTGTGCTTTTGCAGTACTGAATACGACAGCAAGTGAATCGACAGTTGCCCCCGGCCTGACTGCTACTAAAGGAATCGCCCCACCAACAACCGCCGGTGCTACACCTGCTCCGACAGCAGAAACTACGGCTTATTCCACCGTTTCAGGTTCCACAACAGCGGTTCTGGTCTCAGCCGTCTTGAATACATCATTTGAACCACAACTCAATGACAGCAACAGCTCTGAGTTCAAGACCCTCCAATCACTAGTTGTGGAAATTGTGAGTACAATGTCAAAATGGTCACGTAACCTCAGAATGATTCCAGTGCATGAAGTCAATACCAAAATCTTGACAATTGTGCTTCGATAGTCAAACCTTTCTAACATCTTTGTGCGTTTCTCTCTGCTTTCGTCCTCAGTGGTCCATCGTCTACAGGGTCAGTTATGGTAGTCATTTCCGCCGTGCCCATGTGGTCGACTTTAGGTAAGATTTCAACTTGGTGGTTTAGACTGACTGTGATGTTTCTCTCTGGATGCTATTGATCAGTATAACGAGTAATTTGTTCTAAAGGAAAATACTTGACAGAGCACTTGCAACCATTATTCATCACCGTCAATACGATGTCACTGACAATTTGTACTGTTGTGTGCAGGCAATATGTCAAAGTGCAAACAACTCTTACTGAAGTCGATGTGGTGGTTGAGTTCACTGGCTATGCTTCCCCTGGAGAAAGCCCACAGGCTGCTGAAGTGGCACAAACATTGGCAAATGCTGTGTCCAATCCCAACAACACCTTCAACCTCACTGTTGATTCCACCTCCATCCAAGCAGTTGGTAAGTGAACTATTGCCTTAATCCTACACCAAGCAGACCCTAAACAAAAGAAAACCACAAAGGGACACTCTGTCGTGATTGTGTTTGTATGTTTGCCATTGTCGTTGAGTTCTCCAACTCATCTATAATTGTAAGGGAACGACACAACACAGATTGTGTATCTTGTGTTTGGTTTAATAGCGTCTCACTGTCAAAAGTGGACTGTGAGGTATCTACAGTCACTGTCAGTCCTATGAATAGTTAACAATGATTCCTTTCCCAGCGCCATCTTAAAAGCTGGATGGGTCGACAAAGACCATGCAGAATTATGGGAAACTCCAATATATGATAAGCAACTGTGCATAAAAGCTGTTGACTACTACAGTTTATTGTGTCTCTGAAATCTCTCTGTGGTTTCATACTTGTGCTTTTGCAGTACTGAATACGACAGCAAGTGAATCGACAGTTGCCCCCGGCCTGACTGCTACTAAAGGAATCGCCCCACCAACAACCGCCGGTGCTACACCTGCTCCGACAGCAGAAACTACGGCTTATTCCACCGTTTCAGGTTCCACAACAGCGGTTCTGGTCTCAGCCGTCTTGAATACACCATTTGAACCACAACTCAATGACAGCAACAGCTCTGAGTTCAAGACCCTCCAATCACTAGTTGTGGAAATTGTGAGTACAATGTCAAAATGGTCACGTAACCTCAGAATGATCCCAGTGGATGAAGTCAATACCAAAATCTTGACAATTGTGCTTCGATAGTCAAACCTTTCTAACATCTTTGTGCTTTTCTCTCTGATTTCGTCCTCAGTGGTCCATCGTCTACAGGGTCAGTTATGGTAGTCATTTCCGCCGTGCCCATGTGGTCGACTTTAGGTAAGATTTCAACTTGGTGGTTTACACTGACTGTGATGTTTCTCTCTGGATGCTATTGATCAGCATAACGAGTAATTTGTTCTAAAGGAAAATACTTGACAGAGCACTTGCAACCATTATTCATCACCGTCAATACGATGTCACTGACAATTTGTACTGTTGTGTGCAGGCAATATGTCAAAGTGCAAACAACTCTTACTGAAGTCGATGTGGTGGTTGAGTTCACTGGCTATGCTTCCCCTGGAGAAAGCCCACAGGCTGTTGAAGTGGCACAAACATTGGCAAATGCTGTGTCCAATCCCAACAACACCTTCAACCTCACTGTTGATTCCACCTCCATCCAAGCAGTTGGTAAGTGAACTATTGCCTTAATCCTACACCAAGCAGACCCTAAACAATAGGAAACCACCGAGGGACACTCTGTCGTGATTGTGTTTGTATGTTTGCCATTGTCGTTGAGTTCTCCAACTCATCTATAATTGTAAGGGAACGACACAACACAGATTGTGTATCTTGTGTTTGGTTTAATAGCGTCTCACTGTCAAAAGTGGACTGTGAGGTATCTACAGTCACTGTCAGTCCTGTGAATAGTTAACAATGATTCCTTTCCCAGCGCCATCTTAAAAGCTGGATGGGTCGACAAAGACCACGCAGAATTATGGGAAACTCCAATATATGATAAGCAACTGTGCATAAAAGCTGCTGACTACTACAGTTTATTGTGTCTCTGAAATCTCTCCGTGGTTTCATACTTGTGCTTTTGCAGTACTGAATACGACATCAAGTGAATCGACAGTTGCCCCCGGCCTGACTGCTACTACAGGAATCGCCCCACCAACAACCGCCGGTGCTACACCTGCTCCGACAGCAGAAACTACGGCTTATTCCACCGTTTCAGGTTCCACGACAGCGGTTCTGGTCTCAGCCGTCTTGAATACACCATTTGAACCACAACTCAATGACAGCAACAGCTCTGAGTTCAAGACCCTCCAATCACTAGTTGTGGAAATTGTGAGTACAATGTCAAAATGGTCACGTAACCTCAGAATGATCCCAGTGCATGAAGTCAATACCAAAATCTTGACAATTGTGCTTCGATAGTCAAACCTTTCTAACATCTTTGTGCATTTCTCTCTGCTTTCGTCCTCAGTGGTCCATCGTCTACAGGGTCAGTTATGGTAGTCATTTCCGCCGTGCCCATGTGGTCGACTTTAGGTAAGATTTCAACTTGGTGGTTTAGACTGACTGTGATGTTTCTCTCTGGATGCTATTGATCAGTATAACGAGTAATTTGTTCTAAAGGAAAATACTTGACAGAGCACTTGCAACCATTATTCATCACCGCCAATACGATGTCACTGACAATTTGTACTGTTGTGTGCAGGCAATATGTCAAAGTGCAAACAACTCTTACTGAAGTCGATGTGGTGGTTGAGTTCACTGGCTATGCTTCCCCTGGAGAAAGCCCACAGGCTGCTGAAGTGGCACAAACATTGGCAAATGCTGTGTCCAATCCCAACAACACCTTCAACCTCACTGTTGATTCCACCTCCATCCAAGCAGTTGGTAAGTGAACTATTGCCTTAATCCTACACCAAGCAGACCCTAAAGAAAAGGAAACCACCGAGGGACACTCTGTCGTGATTGTGTTTGTATGTTTGCCATTGTCGTTGAGTTCTCCAACTCATCTATAATTGTAAGGGAACGACACAACACAGATTGTGTATCTTGTGTTTGGTTTAATAGCGTCTCACTGTCAAAAGTGGACTGTGAGGTATCTACAGTCACTGTCAGTCCTATGAATAGTTAACAATGATTCCTTTCCCAGCGCCATCTTAAAAGCTGGATGGGTCGACAAAGACCACGCAGAATTATGGGAAACTCCAATATATGATAAGCAACTGTGCATAAAAGCTGTTGACTACTACAGTTTATTGTGTCTCTGAAATCTCTCTGTGGTTTCATACTTGTGCTTTTGCAGTACTGAATACGAAAGCAAGTGAATCGACAGTTGCCCCCGGCCTGACTGCTACTACAGGAATCGCCCCACCAACAACCGCCGGTGCTACACCTGCTCCGACAGCAGAAACTACGGCTTATTCCACCGTTTCAGGTTCCACGACAGCGGTTCTGGTCTCAGCCGTCTTGAATACACCATTTGAACCACAACTCAATGACAGCAACAGCTCTGAGTTCAAGACCCTCCAATCACTAGTTGTGGAAATTGTGAGTACAATGTCAAAATGGTCACGTAACCTCAGAATGATCCCAGTGGATGAAGTCAATTCCAAAATCTTGACAATTGTGCTTCGATAGTCAAACCTTTCTAACATCTTTGTGCTTTTCTGTCTGATTTCGTCCTCAGTGGTCCATCGTCTACAGGGTCAGTTATGGTAGTCATTTCCGCCGTGCCCATGTGGTCGACTTTAGGTAAGATTTCAACTTGGTGGTTTAGACTGACTGTGATGTTTCTCTCTGGATGCTATTGATCAGTATAACGAGTAATTTGTTCTAAAGGAAAATACTTGACAGAGCACTTGCAACCATTATTCATCACCGTCAATACGATGTCACTGACAATTTGTACTGTTGTGTGCAGGCAATATGTCAAAGTGCAAACAACTCTTACTGAAGTCGATGTGGTGGTTGAGTTCACTGGCTATGCTTCCCCTGGAGAAAGCCCACAGGCTGTTGAAGTGGCACAAACATTGGCAAATGCTGTGTCCAATCCCAACAACACCTTCAACCTCACTGTTGATTCCACCTCCATCCAAGCAGTTGGTAAGTGAACTATTGCCTTAATCCTACACCAAGCAGACCCTAAACAATAGGAAACCACCGAGGGACACTCTGTCGTGATTGTGTTTGTATGTTTGCCATTGTCGCTGAGTTCTCCAACTCATCTATAATTGTAAGGGAACGACACAACACAGATTGTGTATCTTGTGTTTGGTTTAATAGCGTCTCACTGTCAAAAGTGGACTGTGAGGTATCTACAGTCACTGTCAGTCCTATGAATAGTTAACAATGATTCCTTTCCCAGCGCCATCTTAAAAGCTGGATGGGTCGACAAAGACCACGCAGAATTATGGGAAACTCCAATATATGATAAGCAACTGTGCATAAAAGCTGCTGACTACTACAGTTTATTGTGTCTCTGAAATCTCTACGTGGTTTCATACTTGTGCTTTTGCAGTACTGAATACGACAGCAAGTGAATCGACAGTTGCCCCCGGCCTGACTGCTACTACAGGAATCGCCCCACCAACAACCGCCGGTGCTACACCTGCTCCGACAGCAGAAACTACCACCGTTTCAGGTTCCACGACAGCGGTTCTGGTCTCAGCCGTCTTGAATACACCATTTGAACCACAACTCAATGACAGCAACAGCTCTGAGTTCAAGACCCTCCAATCACTAGTTGTGGAAATTGTGAGTACAATGTCAAAATGGTCACGTAACCTCAGAATGATCCCAGTGGATGAAGTCAATACCAAAATCTTGACAATTGTGCTTCGATAGTCAAACCTTTCTAACATCTTTGTGCTTTTCTCTCTGATTTCGTCCTCAGTGGTCCATCGTCTACAGGGCCAGTTATGGTAGTCATTTCCGCCGTGCCCATGTGGTCGACTTTAGGTAAGATTTCAACTTGGTGGTTTAGACTGACTGTGATGTTTCTCTCTGGATGCTATTGATCAGTATAACGAGTAATTTGTTCTAAAGGAAAATACTTGACAGAGCACTTGCAACCATTATTCATCACCGTCAATACGATGTCACTGACAATTTGTACTGTTGTGTGCAGGCAATATGTCAAAGTGCAAACAACTCTTACTGAAGTCGATGTGGTGGTTGAGTTCACTGGCTATGCTTCCCCTGGAGAAAGCCCACAGGCTGCTGAAGTGGCACAAACATTGGCAAATGCTGTGTCCAATCCCAACAACACCTTCAACCTCACTGTTGATTCCACCTCCATCCAAGCAGTTGGTAAGTGAACTATTGCCTTAATCCTACACCAAGCAGACCCTAAACAAAAGAAAACCACAGAGGGACACTCTGTCGTGATTGTGTTTGTATGTTTGCCATTGTCGTTGAGTTCTCCAACTCATCTATAATTGTAAGGGAACGACACAACACAGATTGTGTATCTTGTGTTTGGTTTAATAGCGTCTCACTGTCAAAAGTGGACTGTGAGGTATCTACAGTCACTGTCAGTCCTATGAATAGTTAACAATGATTCCTTTCCCAGCGCCATCTTAAAAGCTGGATGGGTCGACAAAGACCACGCAGAATTATGGGAAACTCCAATATATGATAAGCAACTGTGCATAAAAGCTGCTGACTACTACAGTTTATTGTGTCTCTGAAATCTCTCTGTGGTTTCATACTTGTGCTTTTGCAGTACTGAATACGACAGCAAGTGAATCGACAGTTGCCCCCGGCCTGACTGCTACTAAAGGAATCGCCCCACCAACAACCGCCGGTGCTACACCTGCTCCGACAGCAGAAACTACGGCTTATTCCACCGTTTCAGGTTCCACAACAGCGGTTCTGGTCTCAGCCGTCTTGAATACATCATTTGAACCACAACTCAATGACAGCAACAGCTCTGAGTTCAAGACCCTCCAATCACTAGTTGTGGAAATTGTGAGTACAATGTCAAAATGGTCACGTAACCTCAGAATGATTCCAGTGCATGAAGTCAATACCAAAATCTTGACAATTGTGCTTCGATAGTCAAACCTTTCTAACATCTTTGTGCGTTTCTCTCTGCTTTCGTCCTCAGTGGTCCATCGTCTACAGGGTCAGTTATGGTAGTCATTTCCGCCGTGCCCATGTGGTCGACTTTAGGTAAGATTTCAACTTGGTGGTTGACACTGACTGTGATGTTTCTCTCTGGATGCTATTGATCAGTATAACGAGTAATTTGTTCTAAAGGAAAATACTTGACAGAGCACTTGCAACCATTATTCATCACCGTCAATACGATGTCACTGACAATTTGTACTGTTGTGTGCAGGCAATATGTCAAAGTGCAAACAACTCTTACTGAAGTCGATGTGGTTGTTGAGTTCACTGGCTTTGCTTCCCCTGGAGAAAGCCCACAGGCTGCTGAAGTGGCACAAACATTGGCAAATGCTGTGTCCAATCCCAACAACACCTTCAACCTCACTGTTGATTCCACCTCCATCCAAGCAGTTGGTAAGTGAACTATTGCCTTAATCCTACACCAAGCAGACCCTAAACAAAAGAAAACCACAGAGGGACACTCTGTCGTGATTGTGTTTGTATGTTTGCCATTGTCGTTGAGTTCTCCAACTCATCTATAATTGTAAGGGAACGACACAACACAGATTGTGTATCTTGTGTTTGGTTTAATAGCGTCTCACTGTCAAAAGTGGACTGTGAGGTATCTACAGTCACTGTCAGTCCTATGAATAGTTAACAATGATTCCTTTCCCAGTGCCATCTTAAAAGCTGGATGGGTCGACAAAGACCATGCAGAATTATGGGAAACTCCAATATATGATAAGCAACTGTGCATAAAAGCTGTTGACTACTACAGTTTATTGTGTCTCTGAAATCTCTCTGTGGTTTCATACTTGTGCTTTTGCAGTACTGAATACGACAGCAAGTGAATCGACAGTTGCCCCCGGCCTGACTGCTACTACAGGAATCGCCCCACCAACAACCGCCGGTGCTACACCTGCTCCGACAGCAGAAACTACGGCTTATTCCACCGTTTCAGGTTCCACAACAGCGGTTCTGGTCTCAGCCGTCTTGAATACACCATTTGAACCACAACTCAATGACAGCAACAGCTCTGAGTTCAAGACCCTCCAATCACTAGTTGTGGAAATTGTGAGTACAATGTCAAAATGGTCACGTAACCTCAGAATGATCCCAGTGGATGAAGTCAATACCAAAATCTTGACAATTGTGCTTCGATAGTCAAACCTTTCTAACATCTTTGTGCTTTTCTCTCTGATTTCGTCCTCAGTGGTCCATCGTCTACAGGGTCAGTTATGGTAGTCATTTCCGCCGTGCCCATGTGGTCGACTTTAGGTAAGATTTCAACTTGGTGGTTTAGACTGACTGTGATGTTTCTCTCTGGATGCTATTGATCAGTATAACGAGTAATTTGTTCTAAAGGAAAATACTTGACAGAGCACTTGCAACCATTATTCATCACCGTCAATACGATGTCACTGACAATTTGTACTGTTGTGTGCAGGCAATATGTCAAAGTGCAAACAACTCTTACTGAAGTCGATGTGGTGGTTGAGTTCACTGGCTATGCTTCCCCTGGAGAAAGCCCACAGGCTGCTGAAGTGGCACAAACATTGGCAAATGCTGTGTCCAATCCCAACAACACCTTCAACCTCACTGTTGATTCCACCTCCATCCAAGCAGTTGGTAAGTGAACTATTGCCTTAATCCTACACCAAGCAGACCCTAAACAATAGGAAACCACCGAGGGACACTCTGTCGTGATTGTGTTTGTATGTTTGCCATTGTCGTTGAGTTCTCCAACTCATCTATAATTGTAAGGGAACGACACAACACAGATTGTGTATCTTGTGTTTGGTTTAATAGCGTCTCACTGTCAAAAGTGGACTGTGAAGTATCTACAGTCACTGTCAGTCCTATGAATAGTTAACAATGATTCCTTTCCCAGCGCCATCTTAAAAGCTGGATGGGTCGACAAAGACCACGCAGAATTATGGGAAACTCCAATATATGATAAGCAACTGTGCATAAAAGCTGCTGACTACTACAGTTTATTGTGTCTCTGAAATCTCTCTGTGGTTTCATACTTGTGCTTTTGCAGTACTGAATACGACAGCAAGTGAATCGACAGTTGCCCCCGGCCTGACTGCTACTACAGGAATCGCCCCACCAACAACCGCCGGTGCTACACCTGCTCCGACAGCAGAAACTACCACCGTTTCAGGTTCCACGTCAGCGGTTCTGGTCTCAGCCGTCTTGAATACACCATTTGAACCACAACTCAATGACAGCAACAGCTCTGAGTTCAAGACCCTCCAATCACTAGTTGTGGAAATTGTGAGTACAATGTCAAAATGGTCACGTAACCTCAGAATGATCCCAGTGGATGAAGTCAATACCAAAATCTTGACAATTGTGCTTCGATAGTCAAACCTTTCTAACATCTTTGTGCTTTTCTCTCTGATTTCGTCCTCAGTGGTCCATCGTCTACAGGGTCAGTTATGGTAGTCATTTCCGCCGTGCCCATGTGGTCGACTTTAGGTAAGATTTCAACTTGGTGGTTTAGACTGACTGTGATGTTTCTCTCTGGATGCTATTGATCAGCATAACGAGTAATTTGTTCTAAAGGAAAATACTTGACAGAGCACTTGCAACCATTATTCATCACCGTCAATACGATGTCACTGACAATTTGTACTGTTGTGTGCAGGCAATATGTCAAAGTGCAAACAACTCTTACTGAAGTCGATGTGGTGGTTGAGTTCACTGGCTATGCTTCCCCTGGAGAAAGCCCACAGGCTGCTGAAGTGGCACAAACATTGGCAAATGCTGTGTCCAATGCCAACAACACCTTCAACCTCACTGTTGATTCCACCTCCATCCAAGCAGTTGGTAAGTGAACTATTGCCTTAATCCTACACCAAGCAGACCCTAAACAATAGGAAACCACCGAGGGACACTCTGTCGTGATTGTGTTTGTATGTTTGCCGTTGTCGTTGAGTTCTCCAACTCATCTATAATTGTAAGGGAACGACACAACACAGATTGTGTATCTTGTGTTTGGTTTAATAGCGTCTCACTGTCAAAAGTGGACTGTGAGGTATCTACAGTCACTGTCAGTCCTAGGAGTAGTTAACAATGATTCCTTTCCCAGCGCCATCTTAAAAGCTGGATGGATCGACAAAGACCACGCAGAATTATGGGAAACTCCAATATATGATAAGCAACTGTGCATAAAAGCTGCTGACTACTACAGTTTATTGTGTCTCTGAAATCTCTACGTGGTTTCATACTTGTGCTTTTGCAGTACTGAATACGACAGCAAGTGAATCGACAGTTGCCCCCGGCCTGACTGCTACTACAGGAATCGCCCCACCAACAACCGCCGGTGCTACACCTGCTCCGACAGCAGAAACTACGGCTTATTCCACCGTTTCAGGTTCCACGACAGCGGTTCTGGTCTCAGCCGTCTTGAATACACCATTTGAACCACAACTCAATGACAGCAACAGCTCTGAGTTCAAGACCCTCCAATCACTAGTTGTGGAAATTGTGAGTACAATGTCAAAATGGTCACGTAACCTCAGAATGATCCCAGTGGATGAAGTCAATACCAAAATCTTGACAATTGTGCTTCGATAGTCAAACCTTTCTAACATCTTTGTGCTTTTCTCTCTGATTTCGTCCTCAGTGGTCCATCGTCTACAGGGTCAGTTATGGTAGTCATTTCCGCCGTGCCCATGTGGTCGACTTTAGGTAAGATTTCAACTTGGTGGTTTACACTGACTGTGATGTTTCTCTCTGGATGCTATTGATCAGTATAACGAGTAATTTGTTCTAAAGGAAAATACTTGACAGAGCACTTGCAACCATTATTCATCACCGTCAATACGATGTCACTGACAATTTGTACTGTTGTGTGCAGGCAATATGTCAAAGTGCAAACAACTCTTACTGAAGTCGATGTGGTGGTTGAGTTCACTGGCTATGCTTCCCCTGGAGAAAGCCCACAGGCTGCTGAAGTGGCACAAACATTGGCAAATGCTGTGTCCAATCCCAACAACACCTTCAACCTCACTGTTGATTCCACCTCCATCCAAGCAGTTGGTAAGTGAACTATTGCCTTAATCCTACACCAAGCAGACCCTAAACAATAGGAAACCACCGAGGGACACTCTGTCGTGATTGTGTTTGTATGTTTGCCATTGTCGTTGAGTTCTCCAACTCATCTATAATTGTAAGGGAATGACACAACACAGATTGTGTATCTTGTGTTTGGTTTAATGGCGTCTCACTGTCAAAAGTGGACTGTGAGGTATCTACAGTCACTGTCAGTCCTATGAATAGTTAACAATGATTCCTTTTCCAGCACCATCTTAAAAGCTGGATGGGTCGACAAAGACCACGCAGAATTATGGGAAACTCCAATATATGATAAGCAACTGTGCATAAAAGCTGCTGACTACTACAGTTTATTGTGTCTCTGAAATCTCTACGTGGTTTCATACTTGTGCTTTTGCAGTACTGAATACGACAGCAAGTGAATCGACAGTTGCCCCCGGCCTGACTGCTACTACAGGAATCGTCCCACCAACAACCGTCGGCGTTACACCTGCTCCGACAGCAGAAAGTTCTACACCTACGGCAGGATATTCAACAATTTCTGCTCAAACATTTGCTACAACATCTGTTGGTTTCACAATTACAAGTCATGCTGTCACACCAACTGCACCATTAGTGTCACCTGTGGCATCAACAACAGGTCCATAGTTTCCCCAAGTATTAAGTAAAATCAGTTCCTGTTTTTCCTAATGTCACATAAACTGAATCAAGTTCTTCTTCCACAACTTTTGCAGTATCACCAACAACAGTAGTAACAGCAACCTCTGCAACACCACCAAGCTTTGCTTCCACAACAAATTCAACTTCTCCAGTAACGACTTTGTCAACTACCAACACACCAACAGTTGCGACCATCATTACTGCTACTACTACTACTACTACTACTACTACTACTACTACTACTACTACTGCTGCTGCTGCTTTGACTACTACGACTACCACTACTACAACTGTGGCTCCCCCAGTAGTTGTACTTGTCACAGCAGTTTTAGTTGTACCATTTGTACCACAACTCACTGACAGAAACAGCATTGAATTCCAGACTCTGGAAGTAGAAGTTGTTAATATTGTGAGTATAAAATGTCAAAATAATTATATACATTTTTACATAAGTTATATAATATTTCAGAACACATTTTTATTATTAACATTTTTTGCTTTTGCTTTTAGTGGGATGTCATCTACAGGGCCAGTTTTGGTGATCGCTTCCTCCGTTCATATGTTATACAATTTAGGTAATTTCTTTTTTATAAATATTGTCTGAACTATTATAATTGTAATAATATTAACAAGTAACACAGAAATTGCACACATACAACCAGTGTTGTTTTGTCATTATTTGTTATTATCAAACTGACATAGGTGTTTTTGTTTTTTTACAGAGAAGTTGTTACCAAATCCAGATCAGCTAATACTGAAGCAGATGTGGGAGTTGAGTTCAATACCACAGTAGCCCAGGTCCCATCTTCTAAGGATGTGGCAAATGTATTAGTAACGTCTGTATCCAACCCCAACAACACCTTCAACCTTACTATTGTTTCTTCATCCGTCGTAGCAGTTCGTAAGTAAACTCTTGCTCTACACGTAGTGGATACTTAAATGTGAGAATACTGTATTATCACTGCCACTGACATCATCATAAGCAATTTGTTACTGCCTTTGGTGAATTTTCTATCTTAATTAACAAAAGTGAAACAATTAAACAACAAATTGTTCATAAGTACGTTTGTGGTAGAGAGTTACAAACGGTACAGCAAATCCCAGTGGCATTAACATAAAAGTTGATAAGCACAACCAGAATTACCAAAGGCTCCACTCTGGCAAACAACAGACAAATATTAATGAAACTTTCCACTATAAGCTTTGCCATAACTCTTAATTTTGTCTTTTTTTTCCAGTCTTAAATGCAACATCAAACACAACAACAGTAGCCCCTACACAGAACAGCACAACGAGTGCACAAGAATATACAGCCACTAGTAGTACACCTGGAACTACAACTACTACTGCTGCTGTTGAGGCACTTACAACAAAGACTCTCATTTTCAAATCTAAGGAGACATTTACTAGTGACTTGAACAATCCATCATCCGCAGCATATACTAATCGAGCCTCACTGATAACGACAACAGTAAGTGTCTCAACGTGAAACATACATTGACTTGTTTAAATCTTTAGGGCTAAAACAAACCCCCAAGAAACAAGTAACATGATTTGTAAGAATTGTTGATGCAAATGCTTTGCTTAAAGCTTGTTAAGGAATTAGAATTAGTTTAGCCCCATAATGTTCTCACAGAAAAGGAATTTCACAGATGGAATTTCATTGTATTAGGTTTTACAAAATGATGACTGTTGTATTTAAATATATGAAGTTAAAACTGCCATTGTATGTTTGATATTCACACTATGAATAAACCATGAATGGAATTTAATACAGAAACAACAGTGAATGAAATGAATATACTTACGCTTCATTGTCTTGTGTTTTTGCAGCTTGTTCCTTACTTCCAAAAAGCATTTTATTCCTTCAACTCCATGCAAGTGACTGGGTTCAGGTAATTTTCTATTTCTGTTAATAGAATTGTAATAATAATGATTATTATTATGCCTATGAATAATTTTTTTTTTTTTTTTTGCAGTAATGGTTCAATTGTCAACAGACTGTCAGTTAGTTTTGCATCTGCATCTGTTCCAAACAACACTCAGATTGGAGACGTTTTGATCCAAGCAGCTTCAAACATCACAGCTTTTAACATTGACACCACATACATTTTTGTGGACGACATCCGTAAGCAACCTTGAACGCTGTCTTAATAATCAAATATTAAGTAAACATTACTGAGCTGTTTGTTAAAATCATGTCTGTTTGTTTTTTCACATTTACAGAAGTGTCAAGTGGAATAAGTCACAGGATCAATGTCATTACTGCATCCTGCCTGCTGCTTCTGTCATGGCTGCTGTCAAACCAGCAGTAGTGTCGGTGCTGATGTGCATGATCTGGCAAGAAAGAAATCTATGTTGTTACATGTGATTATGTTATACACATTCAGAATGCCTGAATGCATTGGCACATACTGTATGTTTAATCAGCAAAGCAGGTCTTTGTGTACATATAATTCAGTGCCTGACTATAAAAGAAACCTATATATATGACGACTAAGAAGACAAACATAATATTGTAATTAAATTAGATTTAATATGTAGTTATTTAAAATCAACATTGTTCAAGATTAGTCATGTTACACTTTGTTATGTCATGTTATGAATTAACTAAATATTTAATTTATTTTAGGAATGCATTGTGCCACTTTATGGTGAAGGAAACATTATGAAGAGATCAATTTACATGTTGTTGCATTATAAACTATTCCTCTAACTTTTTTTCTTACATAACCACAACACTAGAATTAACATTTGGGGCTATGGTTTGACAGATGCACTATTTATGCCAAACATACCCCCACTCACCTTTAATCAAGTTTGATTAACTAAGCAATGACAAAGAATGTTTTTAATTACTGTTTTTAACATGCATTATGGATATAACATTTAGAGAAACTGACAAAACAAAAATAAACTATCTGAATAATTTGTCTTTTGTCATGTGAAAGTTCAAGAAAAAACTATAGGTTAGGATACAAGATGTCTGGGCAAGGAAAAAGTGTATAAATCATATAATACAGTGGCTTTTATTTGTAAAACAAATTGAACTCATGTATGATTTTCTTTGTACTTCACAATTGTATGCCACTTTCACATGACATTCCAATATAATATATTTATGTTTGTGGTCATAACGTGATAAAATGTGGAAAAGTTTAAGGGGTATGAATACTTTTGCAAGCCACTGTAGCTCAGAAATGAACACTTTAAAATGCCTGCAAACTATTAAGCATTCGCTAAGCATGACAATATATTACAGTGTCATTTACAAATCAGAGCGGAACGGTGGTGTGGTGGTTAGCATTGTCGCCTCACAGGTCCTGGGTTCAATTCCCGGGGCAACCGGGGGGCTATTCTGTGTGGAGTTTGCATGTTCTGTGTGGGTTCTCTCCGGGGTCTCTGGCTTCCTCCCACAGTCCAAAGACATACAGTTAGGTCTGATTGGAAACTCTAAATTGCCCGTAGGTGTGTGCGTGACTGGTTGTGCATCTATATGTGTGGCCCTGCTGCCTCTCGCCCATAGCCAGCTGGGATAGACTCCAGCACGCCTGTGACGGGCGTAAATGAATGAAGAAGATGAATAAATAAATTAAAAAATCCTTGCTTATACATTAATAGGCAAGTTGTTGCAGTGTGGTCTTTCAGCCACCAGTAGGGGCCCTTAGTTCCCCACAGTTCCACACATTTGTTCTGTTCTGTTTTTACCTCAAATCTAAACTTGCAAAACTTAAACAACATAAATAATGGGCCTTTGTCTCAAACATTATAGAGCTCTCTCTCTCGCAGCAGCACATTAAAGGTACAGTAACAGCGATGAAGGAGAATGTGGTAGGGTTAGGCGTGGCGCAAATGAAGACCACATGGCACATTATTTATTTGATGTGCCAGTATGTTGACGTCATTAGCCTTTGTGTACTCCACCGGGCTTACTGAAAATCTACTGCAACCAACCAAAACGTACGGGACTAGCTGAGTTAGGTTTGAACACACCTTCATAGAAACTCGCAGGTGTTGTCATTGATTGAAAGAACCTTGGCACAAAAATACAACATGGTTCATCATGGAATTTTGACAACAGTGGCAACATCTGTCCTGTTGTGTTTGCTTTAGTGTATTTAGGACCAGTCATGTTTGTGATCCCAAAGTTTGCTTTTTTGTACATGCAGACAATGAAAACTACCTATTTCAGAATTAGCTAAATATCATGTGCCCAAAACCTAGAATTGGCAGAAAAGGTGTCTGAGTTCATATTTTAGGTAACAGAACTCTGAACACACAACTCAAGGTCTTCTAAGGTTTCTAAAAAAAATGTCCCACTTAGTAATACATCTACACACTCACTCTGAAATGTGACGTTAGAGACTCCAGTGGTCATGGAGAAATACACTATATTGCCAAAAGCATTGGCTCACATGCCCTGACGCACATGAAGTCCATATGGTTCAATATGGCGTCACTCCTTCCTTTGCAGCTATAACAGCTTCAGCTCTTCTGGGAAGGCTGTTCACAAGGTTATCAGTTAAAATTATAGTAGATTAGAACTACTCTAGTATTATACAGATAGCAGCTGTAATCTCTTGTTTCCGAATTCACACTGATTCACAGTTTCAGTCTAGATTTGTATTAGCAACATCAAACCAACAGCAAGTGCTCCTAATCATTTTAATGAGAATTAACTCAGTTGTTTTTAATCTGGGTTTACATTTTGGAGTGAAGTGGATACAGCAGTAACCAGTCATAACACTTTGACATCTGTGCTCAAACCTCCCACATCTGTGCACACTGCTGGCTCGCCCAACATTTTTCAACTGCCAGGGTAGACACACCCTATAAGAAGTCACAGCAAGGTGGATTCTATGTTTGACACAAACCTGGCAATGACCCCAAAGGTAATATCTTACACACAGTACAACCATGTGATTCAGAGGACATTCTGATCCAGAGCTTTAAGAGAACTGTAGACTTCTAGCAGGAAAGTCATACGTGATACCACATAGTTCAGCTGTAATTGCTGGGTTAAGTGTGACAAAACTGATGAAGAAGCCACCAAGTGGCTGGTGTGATGTCCAGGAACATCTATGGCCTGAAACTCCAAAGTGAGGTATACCCCCAAAAGTCCTGCAGGACTTCCAGATCCAGACTGACCACCTGGTAATGGCTGTTGGAAATAGACAAAAAGGGGACAAAGGCCATAGTAACAGATAAACAGTAGCAATCCCAAAAATGGGAACATCAGAAAGATGAGAAGGTCAATTATATAAGTAATATCACATAATACCAAAGGCTGAGAGGAGACACGGCTCAGAAAACACAGTTTCCAGGTTGCCTGCATGCTTTTTCTCAGAAACCCTTCAGATCTGAGACTGTGCTTTGAAGAATGTTCAAAATGTGGAGTGAAACAATCTTGAGCTAATCTGTCCTTTATATTACCTGGTTGTTCCTGTTCTTATTTATGGTCTCAGTCAAGATAGTATTTGAGATTCTTTGCTAATGGCGTACAGCCAAAAGTGGGGATGACATAAAAGGAACAGCTCGTCTCTCTTCTCAACAGGTTTTCCACCACTTGTACTTGTACTCTCTGTATTATGTTGGTAATTTGTCCATCTGTTTTATTCCAGTACACACAATTCCCACATTTGTAGGTTCCAATAAAAAAGTGTTGTTGTATTTATTGCTAATTTTAAATTTTGTTAATTTTGCTCATTGTTTCTTCCCTACATTTGCCTTTATATGAAGAAGCTGATGTCTTGGGCAAATTCAACTGTGATGGATACAACAGCTCCCAGTCACACACTTATGTAATCTCTGCATGAAAGTCACCCTCCCAGGTTGACTCACTCACAAACATATTTGCCATAGCACACTCACCTAAGGTGTCAGAGATCAAAGCCTAGCAATAACATGCATTCTACACTTGACACAAACCTGAGATTTGTATGCTTCTAAATGTGATTTAGACTATTAGTTGCCTTGTGCAGCGAAACTGTGTGTCAGTAGCTATGGTACTGTGCAAAAAGAGACAGTGACTCTTAAATAAATCTCATCGACTTTCAATAAAACTGCCTCATTGATTGTCTAAAGAAAAGTAAAAAGGCAGTTACTTGAGAGTTATTTCTGCTTTAGAGGAAAAGTTTATTATAAATTCCAGCCTTAGATACCACAGATACCCGATAAAACACAGTGTGTGTCAAGTGGCAGAGATATTTCAGCATTCAATGCTGAGGAGTGACTCCTTAAGCTTAAAATCTGGCAAGAAGCCTTTTGTTTGAATGAACAAGAGGCTGAACCTAAGAAGACCTAAGGGCAGACACACCTAAGAAGAAAGAAATTCTGATGCCACAACAAAACTTTCAGACCAGCAGAAGAAATTTGCTTGATGGACAGAAACACAAATGATAGACAAAAGATCAGTAGAGAACTGTGCTTTGTTGTACCAAGTCCAAATGTGAGAGTTTTGATTCTAACCATGATGTCTTTGTTAGAAATAGCAGTGCTTGTGTTTAGATTGAGGACATACATTCATTTGGTTACCACAGAGTTTTGCCCTGATTTGAATCCCACCGGATTTGCATTTAATGGGACTGTCATTTGTTTTCCAACATAAATAACTCTTTTACATTTGGAATTTAAATTTTTTAATTTGATCCGTCCATCATGTGAATCATCAGCCCAGCGTTCAATGCTGTCCCGTCACACAGACACATATAGAAAGATCTGAAGGACAGGATTAAACCCCATTACGTCGGCTGTAATTTCCTTCTCATAAAAACAGACAAGGTAAAGGTTATTGTTATTAAGGCCCAAACATCACAGTAAAAGCCTGAAGTAATATTGATAAGAATATCTGTTACTTCCAGTCTGGATCACTGTAACTAATACTAAAACATAAAGCGTTCTGCCATTAATCAAAAAAAATACTACTTTTCCCACAACATTCTCCTTTCTCATTTTCCTGAATGAGAAGAAGCGGGCTTTCTTCTCAGGAGATAAGGAGGAGCTGAAAAGAGTCCAGCGGGAGCTGAAGTATGCAATCAGGAGGGGCAAGGACAGCTACAGAAGAAAGCTGGAACAACACATGGAGCAGAGCAACCCGCGAGAGGTATGGAGGAGACTGAGCCAGATCTCAGGCCATGGACAAAAGGGGGCTGGTCAACAGGTTGAAGGAGACTGGACCTGGGCAAACGAACTGAATCTGTTTTTTAACAGATTCGATTCTGCTGGCTCACCAGCCCCGTCAAACCTCCCCCAGTCTTCACACCTCTCTGCTACAATTGACTCTCGCCAGCTGCAGCTGTTCACACCTCATCCACCCGGTGACTACTCTGCCCCCCCTCCCAGGAGGACCCCGCTCAGGCCACAGCTTCGGACCAGTCACCACCCACCCCCCTCTGCCTCTCTCTGTACCAGGTCAGGAGAGAGCTAAGGAACGTGGTCGTCTGCAGCACGGGGGCCCCCAGGGGACGGTGCTCTCGCCCTTCCTGTTCACCCTGTACACATCAGACTTCAGGTACAACTCCAACAAATGCCACCTGCAGAAGTTCTCGGACGACACTGCGATTGTTGGATGTGTATCACTGGTGTGAGGACAACCACCTGGTTCTGAACACCAGCAAAACGAAGGAGCTGGTGATTGACTTCCGGCGGAAGCCAGCACCACTGCCGCTGTGTGCATAAGGCGTCCTGGGATTGAGATGGTGGACACTTACAAATATCTGGGTGTCCACCTCAACAAAAACCTGGACTGGACCGACAACTCTGATGCCCTGTACAGGAGGGGCCAGAGTCGCCTCCACCTGCTGAGGCGACTGACGTCCTTTGGGGTGTGCAGGGCTCTCCTACGGACTGTCTATGACACGGTAGTGGCATCGGCAGTCCTCTACGGCGTTGTGTGCTGGGCGGGCGGCAGCGCGGACAGAGACAGAAACAGACTGAACAAACTGGTTAAGAAAGCTGGCTCTGTCCTGGGCTGCCTATCTATCTATCAAACCATGGGCATGAGCTGATACCTAGTTTTGCACAGGAATTTGTGAATTTAAACAAACAATAAGACCAAACATACAAAAAAAAGTTCTCCCTCTGTGCTCCCTTGTCATTAGTAGTCACACCTGGGTTTACTTTCCTGTTCAGTTGCATTTAAGTCTTCCCTCATGTCTCTGTCCTTGTCAGCTTGTTGATGTTCCAAGTGGAGCTGTTTTGTGTCATGTGAGTCGCTGTCCAGTCATGTTTTGGTGCTTCTGTTTTTGCCACTGTGATTTTGCAAGGTGCTAAATAAAATCACTGTTTAAAGTCAAGTCACGGCTATTCTGAGTCTGCGTTTGGGTCCACACCACACATCAGTCACCTATAACAGTTTGTAACACTGTCATTGGTATGAGGAAGAGATTCATTCCCATTAAAAACCCATTAACACATCTGAGGATTTCTAGTATATACTAACGTTTAAACTTAACATAAAGCTAAGTCCTCTCAAGTTCTTGCCTACAATTACTTAAAGAACTGAAAGATCTATAGACCCAGTGAAGCTGACAACAAAATTTACTTAAAAAATCATTTACATACATTTAACAAATGTCCTAACCTCACAAACCCAGTCACATTTAGTCACGTTTATATACATAATGCAGCAATAAAAAATGCCCAACATTGTTGTGTTTCATGGCTTTGTGTGATTTAAAGAAAGCATAAAAAATTCAATTAGACTGTCACAACTGTCCCAGTAGATCAATGTACAGATCAATCCATCCAAATGGGGCAACTGTTTGCATCACACCAACACACCACACGAGCCAAACAAGCCCCGAGCAACACAACTCTCATAAAAGAGATATCGTGATGATGATCTTAAACCCAAAAGACAACAACCACCAAACCATTACCTTTTGTACATGTAGTATGTAGTTTTAGGCAGGTGTAACGAAATGCTGTAAACAAAGAATGCTTTCAAATATAGAAGAACATTTATTTTCAGAAATGAACAAAATGCAATAAATGAACCAAAGAGAAATCTAAACCACATCAATATTTGGTATCACCACCCTTTGCCTTCAAAACAGACAGACTGCTTTGAGAACTAACCACTGATCTTCTGTGGACGTAGGATTTCTCACATCCTTCTGTCTTTTCATGTCATTCCAGATAGTCGGTAATGACTTTGGCTGTGTGTTTGGGGTCGTTGTCCTGCTGCATAATAAATTTGGGGCCAATCATACGCCTCCCTGATGGTATTGCAGGATGGATAAATATCTGCCTGTATTTCTCAGCATTGAGAACACCATTAATCCTGACCAACTCCAACTCCACTTGCAGAAATGCAGCCCCAAACATTGAAGGAACCACCACCATGCTTCACTGTTGCCTGCATACTATTGTACTGCTCTCCAGCCCTTCAACGAACAAACTGCTTTCTGCTACAGCCAAATATCAAATTTGCACTCATCAGTCCAGAGCACCTGCTGCCATTTTTCTTCACCCCAGTTCCTATGTTTTCGTGCATACTGTTCCCACGTCGGAGGTATGGCTTTTTGGCTCCTTTATGAATTTTTCATTCTGGCCAGACTTCTCCAGACAGTAGATGGGTGTACCTGGGTCTCACTGGACACTGCTGGACATCTTCCGATTTAGGGTAATAAGCTTGATTTGTCTTTCATCTGCTGCACTAAGTTTCGTTGGCCAACCACTGCATCTACGATCCTCAACGTTGCCCGTTTCTTTGTGCTTGAACAGCACTTGAACTTGAAACCCCAGTTTCCCCCTTTGAAATCTTTGTTTGGAAGAGACCTTGCTGATGCAGTATAACTACCTTGTGTCTTGTTGCTGTGTTCAATCTTGCCATGACATGAAACTCTCTTTCATAACCTCAACTTGGTAGCAGAGTTTGGCTGTGCCTCACCTGTTGATCATTAGCACCTGTTTGGTATAATTGGTTGATCATACACCTGAATATAATCCTTCTAAATCCCTGACTTTGTGCACGTGTACCTTCTCATCTCTGCATGCTCAAGTAGAAGAAGGGACCTAATAATAATAACAGTAATAACGTTCCTGGTAAGAACTATTACTACGATAGTATTCTTATAATGTCAATTTAGTGTGGTGAGAGGGCACAGTTTCACAGCACAGTATTAACCGTTGCTAATTAAAGTGCTCTTGTTGGAAATTGTTAGAAAAAAAACCAAACCCAAGTCATTTAGTGTTAAATCCATACTTGGGCAGCTACAGTGAATAAGGTCAGTTTGAAAGGAAAAGAAAAAACAACAAGCAAAACACAAAATGGACAGGATTATTGTCTCATCTAATACTGCTTCACGTTTCCTATAATTATCATCTGTGGCTAAAGGAACAGCATGTAGAAACTCAGGGAAACACAAGCAGACTTGCACTCTGACACTGTTTTGACAGCATATAAAAGATTTTATTATGTATTTGTTGGATTTTATACATCATTTTCTGTAAGGTCTTAAACCCATTGTGAATTGTTGCTATCAAAATAAAACTGCTAAATTGAATGTATATTGAAGTGTCTGAAATGCTGCTGTAAATTCTATTCATTTCCATTCTTTGTAATGCTGTGATGTGATCTAGAGTCAATTAAAGATATACTGTAGGGTCTAAGACACATGACGATGCTTTAGATGAATAATCACTACCTCAGCTAGATCTAAGTGGAACAAAGCAGAAAGGGAAAGAAATTCACAATATGTAAAACTAAAGTCTTACAATTAATTGTGAAAATTTTAATTAATGAGGAGATGATTACGGTTTACTCAAGATCAGAAAAGCTCACATTTTAATAACAAGTACTAGGTCAATAAGCAACAGGTCAGTAAAATGACGTATAAAAGCATCATCTTAGGGAACCCAGGTCACAGACAGATCAGGTCACAGAAAGCAGCCCATATGCAGGGGATCGGGCAAAAAAGATTAAATGTGCTTGCTGAGTATAAAAAGGCTTATAATACTGACTTTTGTCTCATGCTTTTCATCTTAAACCAAAATGTTAGATTAAACTTCTTAAATATACCCACGGAGTGGATTCAACTGTGGACATTGTGTGTGCCACATGTGGTGTGTTACAAAAGATTAATTGTTCAGTCTGGGAAATTGCTGATAAATTCTTTAGCACTTACAAGTCCCAGAGTCTTAAGGTGATTAACTTTTGAATTATTTACAAAGCTTTGAAATTATGATTGGCAACAAATCAAAATACCTTCTACAGTAAGTAAAGCTATTGTATCGAATGAAACTTGGCACAGGAATATTCTGAGAATGCAACCCTCCTCTTTTCTGTTTGCCTCTCAGTTTACAGGCAGTGATTAAAGTAAATTAACTTTATTTTTATCTCAATTTGCCTAAAAGGCTTCAACATTTTGCTATTTTTGTTGTTATTAACATTAATATTATAAAAAGTGTAGCGCTGACAAGATAAGCAACACTGACTAAAGACTAAAATCAGACACAGATTGATTTGGCATAACTAGCTGTATTTTTTATCCAACAGCACCACCAGACTTGTGTGACATGGGGAACTGCAGACCACTACCTGATTTCTCAGCATAAACTCACATTGATGAGTCAATTTGATGCTGATATTACATCTCAATCATTTGCAAACTTTGCATTGCTTTAAACTATTGTGGTATTAGTGGTCTTGTTGGCCAGGAGATCAGAACAGATACAAATGTGGCTATGTGGCTACCTACTCATTATAACTACATTAAATTACTAAAATTAACTATACCCTGAATAAACACTGACTTCCTGTCCAGGGTGTTGTTGCACTGGTACATGCTGCAGTGTTTTTAAAGCAGGAAAAACTGGTTATGTGTGACATCTGTACTTAGTTCTTTTGTTTGTAGTTCATTTTTAACAGCGTAATGACAATTCACATACTGGAGTCTGTCTGTTCAACACTTTTGAAAGGTGAGTGTGATTTTTAGATTGTATCACTTAAAATATTTACACTTTTCTGCACTGAAGTACCTTATCTACTTGGTCCATCCAGAGAGAGAGAGAGAGAGAGAGAGTGAGAGAGAGAGAGAGAGAAAGAGTGTGAGAGAGAGAGAGAGAGAGTGTGTGTGTGTGTGTGTGTGTGTGTGTGTGTGTGTGTGACAGAGAGAGACATAAAGAGAAGAGGGAGAAAGACAATAAGAACTATGAACTCTGCTGGTCTGTGACATTTCAAAAGAGATTCCAGCCCATTTTCCACATTAATGTTTATACACATTTTGTAATAATAAAGTAACAATCTTTAATGTACACGCAGGCTACTACAGCGTACTAAAGCTCTTTGATTCTGATCAGAGAAGCCTGTTGAGCTATTTCTCATGGGCAGGGCTATTATAGCGAAAAGCTACTTGGAGCACAACCAGCTGGACAACAATAAGTTAATGTTAATTTTAAGCTTTACCTATTTCTAGCCATGTGACATCACCTTTGCATTGCATTTTCCAAATGTGAAATATGAAGAAGATATCACATTACATATGACATAAAACTATGTTTAAATATTAAGATTAACATATAAAATGTACAGTATGTGCTCCATTGTGTACACATTTGCTGGACTGAGATGAACTAATTAGACATTTTTCATGAAACCCTTGACAAGCATCAAAATTACCCAACTATATGTGGTTATTTTGAAATGCGTCACGAGTAAGAGACTAAGTGAATCACGTTCAACAAAACACAGCAGTCAGTGGTGTCGCTCACTCATAAAATCATATCTACATGTGAACAATCTTTACGAAGTGTGTTATTTTGTCTCTTTTAACATCAGAGTGCTGTTGGTTTTTAGGCTGTAGGACAGAGGGTGGTCAAGACACCACATCAACTTCACAGTCCACTGAAACACAACAACAAGGATCGACACAAATTACAGATGTGACCACAAAATCAACAACTCCAGACCAAGCGAATTCTGCAACTACTACAATAGTGACATGTTAACAAATTTTGCATTGTCAACCCAATCGATAACAACAGCAACCAATGCAACATTATCTTTATCTGCAACTGGAGCAGACACAGTTGAGTTAACTACTCAAAAAGCAGATCAAGAAACATCAGCATCAAGCAAAATATCCACCACACCACTGAAACCCCTAGAAACTCTGACAGAGAAAATGACTAACAAAACAGCACAACCACAACTATCTGTCCAAACCACACCATCTACTACTGTGACACAAAATACGGCTGACAATACACAATGGATTGGTAAAAACATTTATAAACAATGACAAACCATATCTTCTGCAACTACTGAATCAACAAATGAAATTCTCATGTATCAGTTCTCATGTATCGACACTAAATCTTGCCATGTCTGAACAAACTAACTTAGTATCCACAACTGAAGCAGCAACCATCATAACACAACCAGCAAAAACAGAAGCACCAACAATAACAAACCTTGCAACAACATATCAACATTTTTAGCAACACAATTAACCACAACCCCATCACAAAGTAGTTTAACTCAAGCTGTACTGTCTGTAACAACACCCGCACAAACTAAGAACAATCAAAGTACTGATGGAACACAAATGACTGAAGAAGCAGCATCTGGAAACACAGAACTAGATACGGCAGAAACAACAACAACGGTACCAGTAGAACTACTCACAACTTTAAACTACATCAGCACCCGATTTCTTATTTAGCATTAGTATTGTTGTTATCGTTGCATTCAGTCACACAATAAATTCTGAGAAATGAGTGTAGAAATAAGTGGAAAATGCTACAAATGTTGTTTGTACTGTTGTTGTCTATAAGGCCATGTTTTTACTTATGAGTGATTTATACATTTTCATCAGAAATGATGCGGTAAAATATGTCTGTATATTTGTGTTGTGTCACTTCATATGTTCCTGAGGTGTTCTGTAAAATTCTTTGTTATACTAGTCACAATGAAAGTGTGAGGCGTGACGTTGCCCAGCAGAAAGGAATGTTACTTGATGACGCCCACAGGGTGAGAAAGCTACATCTGCATTCTATGCTTCAGTGCTTTGTCAGCTGCCTTAGTATTTTTTAATAAAAATTCATTGATTGTATTAAATTCATAGATGCTCCTGATGATGATGTTGGGTATTGTATGTATATCTATTATAAATACAAATTGTTTTACAAAAATCTAACATACAATGTAAGTAAATTCCAAAGCTAAAAGTGTGTATGTCAAGTTTTATTTTTGTAATATTGTACATCAGTAACAGCCATTGTTATGTATCAGAGGAAAACTATTTGGTTGTTTTCAACTCTGACTTAACAAAACCCACAAACTCTTCATCAAGTGCTTAAAAGTTTTGTAAATGCTGGGGGACATTTTTGTATCATGTCATGTAATTTAAGTACGTTTTTGGTACTAGCCACCTCCTAGTTTTTATTACTCAAGTACAAATGCACAATTACTGTACTTGCCTGTAAGCCAGTTATATCTGGTTAGTTTTATTCTGCGCAATCAGGCAGCATCCAAGTATGTCCTGGAACAGACCCAAAACAAGCGTCATTGAATCTGCATCTCTCTGGGCGTTCATCTTCTCTGTTCAGTCCAACTCTCACTGACTGACGCAGTAATTTTCAGGTCACGTGCTTTTACCTGCAGCAAAAATACTCAATACTCAAACATGACAGTGCATTAGATGTGCAGCGAGGTCGAGCACAGAAGGATGTCCTTAAGTACTACAGACCTAAAGAACACTGTAAAATTTGTGGACATTTTCTAGGGTAAGTACTTTTTGTTTATATTAAATTAATGAATAAAATAAATAAAATTTTATTAAAACTGCATACTATAATTTAGATACATACATCTATACTAGATACATTTATATGATTTTTTATGATTTTCTCCTCTTACCTTTAGCTTTGATTTGCATAACAATACAATACTGCATTGCAAAGTTAGAGATATAGAGGTGTATAAGTATGATAGAATTAGACACAAAGGACCATTGTTAGCAACTCACATAACCATTGTAATCCATATAAAGTAAATTGCAATGTAAACAAGTTTCTGATTTCTGCGTTCTAGAAATGCAAACTTTGGACTGCTATTGTTGTTATTGCTCTAGGCAGTAGAGTCTGCTAAGGACTCTCTATCTGTCTGTCTGTCTGTCTGTCTATCTAACCTAAAGTACAGCATCATAAGAAATTCAGAGCATTGCTTCTTATAGAACTGCTTCATATTTGCCTTATTGTTATGTTTGGGGTGGAAAGTGCTCAAGGTCCTGCTACAACTTACATGTTTGAGCTCTGGCCTGTGACTGAGTCAGACCACAGGCAAAGCCTGTTTCCAAAGCCATCCAGTGGTACTTGATTGTGCTCACTGGGATGCTATTTGAAATTCTGGCCCTAACATTACTGGAGGATACTTGAATACACTTTGTAATTTTCTCTCTACAGCAGTAGTCTCTCAAAGTTTCGGAGTCTTGGGCCTGGGCCAGCCCCAGATCCTCATACTCCCTTGAAAGACAAGTGATCTCACAAGCTTCATTTTAAAGGTAAAAGCAGAAGTGGTACAGAATACACATTAAAACAGCAGAGTATAAATGAAAACATTACATAAAATCTTTGTTTTATAATATTTGTGACCTTATTTCGTCATAATACTCAGAATGTGATTTATTGTTGACATACAAGCATGGATTGTTATAAATGGCAGTTTGATCATTACATACTGTAAATGTGAAAAAGTAACTGTATTACCAAATGTTTTATGCTTAATAACAGAATGGGTACTGGAACAGCCTTATCGCTTTTGCTGACGTTTTTTGGTAAGTTTATCATTAATATTATTTAGAGCTACAGTCCTGTGAAAAAGCAAATTTGCAAAATTAATTGTATTACATTCTTTTTTGTGTTAGCAAAAAGGGGCCAATGAGCTTGCTATTATAGGTCTTGTTGCCCAAAGCACAATGTCAGGCAATTCTACAACAGCTATGCCAACATCGAAAGACTCAAGTACAACTTGTGTGTCTATAACAATACCAGCACCAACAGAAACTAGAGCGTCAACTACAACAGGAAAATCCACATTTGTTCTTGTCATAGCAGTGTTGGACGAATTATTTGTATAAGAACGCAATGATAGCAACAGCAAGCAATTATGGGAAAATCCAAAATGCCAAGCATGAGTACGACTTTAAGCAACTGTGCATAAAAGCTGCTGCCTACTACAGTTTATTGTGTCTCTCGAATGTCTACATGGTTTCATACTTGTGCTTTTGCAGTACTGAATACGACAGCAAGTGAATCGACAGTTGCCCCCGACGTGACTGCTACTACAGGAGTCGCCCCACCAACAACCGCAGTTGCTCCAACAGCAGAATCTACGGCTAATTCCACCGTAGGAAATGTTGTGTCCAATCCCAACAACACCCTCAACCTCACAGTTGATTCCACCTCCATCCAAGCAGTTGGTAAGTGAACTATTGCCTTCATCCTACACCAAGCAGACCCTAAACAATAGGAAACCACCGAGGGAAACTCTGTCATGAGTGTGTTTGAATGTTTGCCATTGTTGTTCTGTTCTCCAACTCATCTATAATTGTGGGGGAATGACACTACACAGATTATGTATCTTGTGTTTGGTTTAATAGCGTCTCACTGTCAAAAGTGGACTGTGAAGTATCTGCTGCAACTGTCAGTCCTATGAATAGTTAACAATGATTCCTTTCCCAGCGCCATCTTAAAAGCTGGATGGGTCGACAAAGACCATGCAGAATTATGGGAAAATCCAATATATGAGCAAGACTTTACGCAACTGTGCATAAAAGCTGTTGACTACTACAGTTTATCGTGTGTCTCAAATCTCTCCGTGGTTTCATACTTGTGCTTTTGCAGTACTGAATACGACAGCAAGTGAATCGACAGTTGCCCCCGGCCTGACTGCTACTACAGGAATCGCCCCACCAACAACCGCCGGTGCTACACCTGCTCCGACAGCAGAAACTACGGCTAATTCCAACCTTTCAAGTTCCACGTCAGTGGTTCTTGTCTCAGCTGTCTTGAATACACCATTTGAACCACAACTCAATGACAGCAACAGCTCTGAGTTCAAGACCCTCCAAGCACTAGTTGTGGAAATTGTGAGTACAATGTCAAAATGGTCACGTAACCTCAGAATGATCCCAGTGGATGAAGTCAATACCAAAATCTTGACAATTGTGCTTCGATAGTAAAACCTTTGTAACATCTTTGAGCTTGTCTATCTGATTTCGTCCTCAGTGGTACATCGTCTACAGGGCCAGTTATGGTAGTCATTTCCTCCGTGCCTATGTGGTCGATTTCAGGTAAGATTTCAACTTGGTGGTTTACACTGACTGTGATGTTTCTCTCTGGATGCTATTGATCAGCATCACAAGTGATTTGTTCTAAAGGAAAGCACTTCACAGAGCACTTGCAACCATTATTCATGACGGTCAATACGATGTCACTGACAATTTGTACTGTTGTGTGCAGGCAATATGTCAAAGTGCAAACAACTCTTACTGAAGTCGATGTGGTGGTTGAGTTCACTGGCTATACTTCCCCTGGAGAAAGCCCACAGGCTGCTGAAGTGGCACAAACATTGGCAAATGCTGTGTCCAATCCCAACAACACCTTCAACCTCACTGTTGATTCCACCTCCATCCAAGCAGTTGGTAAGTGAACTGTTGCCTTCATCCTGCACCAAGCAGACCCTAAACAAAAGGAAACCACAGAGGGACACTCTGTCATGAGTGTGTTTGTATGTTTGCCATTGTTGTTGAGTTCTCCAGCTCATCTATAATTGTGGGGGAATGACACAACACAGATTATGTATCTTGTGTTTGGTTTAATAGCGTCTCACTGTCAAAAGTGGACTGTGAAGTATCTGCTGTCACTGTCAGTCCTATGAATAGTTAACAATGACTCCTTTCCCAGCGCCCTCTTAAAAGCTGGATGGGTCGACAAAGACCACGCAGAATTATGGGAAAATCCAATATATGAGCAAGACTTTACGCAACTGTGCATAAAAGCTGCTGACTACTACAGTTTATCGTGTGTCTCAAATCTCTCCGTGGTTTCATACTTGTGCTTTTGCAGTACTGAATACGACAGCGAGTGAATCGACAGTTGCCCCCGGCCTGACTGCTACTACAGGAATCGCCCCACCAACAACCGCCGGTGCTACACCTGCTCCGACAGCAGAAACTACCACCGTTTCAGGTTCCACGACAGCGGTTCTGGTCTCAGCCGTCTTGAATACACCATTTGAACCACAACTCAATGACAGCAACAGCTCTGAGTTCAAGACCCTCCAAACACAAGTTGTGGAAATTGTGAGTAAAATGTCAAAATGGTCAGGTAACCTCAGAATAATCCCAGTGGATGAAGTCAATACGAAAATCTTGACAATTGTGCTTCGATAGTCAAACCTTTCTAACATCTTTGAGCTTGTCTCTCTGATTTCGTCCTCAGTGGTCCATCGTCTACAGGGTCAGTTATGGTAGTCATTTCCTCCGTGCCTATGTGGTCGATTTCAGGTAAGATTTCAACTTGGTGGTTGACACTGACTGTGATGTTTCTCTCTGGATGCTATTGATCAGTATCACAAGTGATTTGTTCTAAAGGAAAGCACTTTACAGAGCACTTGCAACCATTATTCATGACGGTCAATACGATGTCACTGACAATTTGTACTGTTGTGTGCAGGCAATATGTCAAAGTGCAAACAACTCTTACTGAAGTAGATGTGGTGGTTGAGTTCACTGGCTATGCTTCCCCTGGAGAAAGCCCACAGGCTGCTGAAGTGGCACAAACATTGGCAAATGCTGTGTCCAATCCCAACAACACCTTCAACCTCACTGTTGATTCCACCTCCATCCAAGCAGTTGGTAAGTGAACTGTTGCCTTCATCCTGCACCAAGCAGACCCTAAACAAAAGAAAACCACAGAGGGACACTCTGTCATGAGTGTGTTTGTATGTTTGACATTGTTGTTGAGTTCTCCAACTCATCTATAATTGTGGGGGAATGACACAAAACAGATTATGTATCTTGTGTTTGGTTTAATAGCGTCTCACTGTCAAAAGTGGACTGTGAAGTATCTGCTGTCACTGTCAGTCCTATGAATAGTTAACAATGATTCCTTTCCCAGCGCCATCTTAAAAGCTGGATGGGTCGACAAAGACCACGCAGAATTATGGGAAAATCCAATATATGAGCAAGACTTTACACAACTGTGCATAAAAGCTGCTGACTACTACAGTTTATCGTGTGTCTCAAATCTCTCTGTGGTTTCATACTTGTGCTTTTGCAGTACTGAATACGACAGCGAGTGAATCGACAGTTGCCCCCGGCCTGACTGCTACTACAGGAATCGCCCCACCAACAACCGCCGGTGCTACACCTGCTCCGACAGCAGAAACTACGGCTTATTCCACCCTTTCAAATTCCACGTCAGCGGTTCTTGTCTCAGCTGTCTTGAATACACCATTTGAACCACAACTCAATGACAGCAACAGCTCTGAGTTCAAGACCCTCCAAGCACTAGTTGTGGAAATTGTGAGTACAATGTCAAAATGGTGACGTAACCTCAGAATGATCCCAGTGGATGAAGTCAATACGAAAATCTTGACATTCGTGCTTTGATAGTAAAACCTTTGTAACATCTTTGAGCTTGTCTCTCTGATTTCGTCCTCAGTGGTCCATCGTCTACAGGGCCAGTTATGGTAGTCATTTCCTCCGTGCCTATGTGGTCGATTTCAGGTAAGATTTCAACTTGGTGGTTGACACTGACTGTGATGTTTCTCTCTGGATGCTATTGATCAGTATCACAAGTGATTTGTTCTAAAGGAAAGCACTTCACAGAGCACTTGCAACCATTATTCATGACGGTCAATACGATGTCACTGACAATTTGTACTGTTGTGTGCAGGCAATATGTCAAAGTGCAAACAACTCTTACTGAAGTAGATGTGGTGGTTGAGTTCACTGGCTATGCTTCCCCTGGAGAAAGCCCACAGGCTGTTGAAGTGGCACAAACATTGGCAAATGCTGTGTCCAATCCCAACAACACCTTCAACCTCACTGTTGATTCCACCTCCATCCAAGCAGTTGGTAAGTGAACTGTTGCCTTCATCCTGCACCAAGCAGACCCTAAACAAAAGGAAACCACAGAGGGACACTCTGTCATGAGTGTGTTTGTATGTTTGCCATTGTTGTTGAGTTCTCCAGCTCATCTATAATTGTGGGGGAATGACACAACACAGATTATGTATCTTGTGTTTGGTTTAATAGCGTCTCACTGTCAAAAGTGGACTGTGAAGTATCTGCTGTCACTGTCAGTCCTATGAATAGTTAACAATGACTCCTTTCCCAGCGCCCTCTTAAAAGCTGGATGGGTCGACAAAGACCACGCAGAATTATGGGAAAATCCAATATATGAGCAAGACTTTACGCAACTGTGCATAAAAGCTGCTGACTACTACAGTTTATCGTGTGTCTCAAATCTCTCCGTGGTTTCATACTTGTGCTTTTGCAGTACTGAATACGACAGCGAGTGAATCGACAGTTGCCCCCGGCCTGACTGCTACTACAGGAATCGCCCCACCAACAACCGCCGGTGCTACACCTGCTCCGACAGCAGAAACTACGGCTTATTCCACCCTTTCAAGTTCCACATCAGCGGTTCTTGTCTCAGCTGTCTTGAATACGCCATTTGAACCACAACTCAATGACAGCAACAGCTCTGAGTTCAAGACCCTCCAAGCACTAGTTGTGGAAATTGTGAGTACAATGTCAAAATGGTCACGTAACCTCAGAATGATCCCAGTGGATGAAGTCAATACCAAAATCTTGACAATTGGTCTTCGATAGTCAAACCTTTCTAACATCTTTGTGCTTGTCTCTCTGCCTTCGTCCTCAGTGGTACATCGTCTACAGGGCCAGTTATGGTAGTCATTTCCTCCGTGCCTATGTGGTCGATTTCAGGTAAGATTTCAACTTGGTGGTTGACACTGACTGTGATGTTTCTCTCTGGATACTATTGATCAGCATCACAAGTGATTTGTTCTAAAGGAAAGCACTTCACAGAGCACTTGCAACCATTATTCATGACGGTCAATACGATGTCACTGACAATTTGTACTGTTGTGTGCAGGCAATATGTCAAAGTGCAAACAACTCTTACTGAAGTCGATGTGGTGGTTGAGTTCACTGGCTATGCTTCCCCTGGAGAAAGCCCACAGGCTGCTGAAGTGGCACAAACATTGGCAAATGCTGTGTCCAATCCCAACAACACCTTCAACCTCACTGTTGATTCCACCTCCATCCAAGCAGTTGGTAAGTGAACTGTTGCCTTCATCCTGCACCAAGCAGACCCTAAACAAAAGAAAACCACAGAGGGACACTCTGTCATGAGTGTGTTTGTATGTTTGCCATTGTCGTTGAGTTCTCCAGCTCATCTATAATTGTGGGGGAATGACACAACACAGATTATGTATCTTGTGTTTGGTTTAATAGCGTCTCACTGTCAAAAGTGGACTGTGAAGTATCTGCTGTCACTGTCAGTCCTATGAATAGTTAACAATCACTCCTTTCCCAGCGCCCTCTTAAAAGCTGGATGGGTCGACAAAGACCACACAGAATTATGGGAAAATCCAATATATGAGCAAGACTTTACACAACTGTGCATAAAAGCTGCTGACTACTACAGTTTATCGTGTGTCTCAAATCTCCCCGTGGTTTCATACTTGTGCTTTTGCAGTACTGAATACGACAGCGAGTGAATCGACAGTTGCCCCCGGCCTGACTGCTACTACAGGAATCGCCCCACCAACAACCGCCGGTGCTACACCTGCTCCGACAGCAGAAACTACGGCTAATTCCACCGTTTCAGGTTCCACGTCAGCGGTTCTTGTCTCAGCTGTCTTGAATACGCCATTTGAACCACAACTCAATGACAGCAACAGCTCTGAGTTCAAGACCCTCCAAGCACTAGTTGTGGAAATTGTGAGTACAATGTCAAAATGGTCACGTAACCTCAGAATGATCCCAGTGGATGAAGTCAATACGAAAATCTTGACAATTGTGCTTCGATAGTTAAACCTTCCTAACATCTTTGAGCTTGTCTCTCTGATTTCGTCCTCAGTGGTACATCGTCTACAGGGCAAGTTATGGTAGTCATTTCCTCCGTGCCTATGTGGTCGATTTCAGGTAAGATTTCAACTTGGTGGTTGACACTGACTGTGATGTTTCTCTCTGGATGCTATTGATCAGTATCACAAGTGATTTGTTCTAAAGGAAAGCACTTCACAGAGCACTTGCAACCATTATTCATGACGGTCAATACAATGTCACTGACAATTTGTACTGTTGTGTGCAGGCAATATGTCAAAGTGGAAACAACTCTTACTGAAGTAGATGTGGTGGTTGAGTTCACTGGCTATGCTTCCCCTGGAGAAAGCCCACAGGCTGTTGAAGTGGCACAAACATTGGCAAATGCTGTGTCCAATTCCAACAACACCTTCAACCTCACTGTTGATTCCACCTCCATCCAAGCAGTTGGTAAGTGAACTGTTGCCTTCATCCTGCACCAAGCAGACCCTAAACAAAAGGAAACCACAGAGGGACACTCTGTCATGAGTGTGTTTGTATGTTTGCCATTGTTGTTGAGTTCTCCAACTCATCTATAATTGTGGGGGAATGACACAACACAGATTATGTATCTTGTGTTTGGTTTAAGAGCGTCTCACTGTCAAAAGTGGACTGTGAAGTATCTGCTGTCACTGTCAGTCCTATGAATAGTTAGCAATGACTCCTTTCCCAGCGCCATCTTAAAAGCTGGATGGGTCGACAAAGACCACGCAGAATTATGGGAAAATCCAATATATGAGCAAGACTTTACGCAACCGTGCATAAAAGCTGCTGACTACTACAGTTTATCGTGTGTCTCAAATCTCTCCGTGGTTTCATACTTGTGCTTTTGCAGTACTGAATACGACAGCGAGTGAATCGACAGTTGCCCCCGGCCTGACTGCTACTACAGGAATCGCCCCACCAACAACCGCCGGTGCTACACCTGCTCCGACAGCAGAAACTACGGCTAATTCCACCCTTTCAAGTTCCACGTCAGCGGTTCTTGTCTCAGCTGTCTTGAATACGCCATTTGAACCACAACTCAATGACAGCAACAGCTCTGAGTTCAAGACCCTCCAAGCACTAGTTGTGGAAATTGTGAGTACAATGTCAAAATGGTCACGTAACCTCAGAATGATCCCAGTGGATGAAGTCAATACCAAAATCTTGACAATTGGTCTTCGATAGTCAAACCTTGACAAACCTTGTTTCGATAGTCAAACCTTGACATCTTTGTGCTTGTCTCTCTGCCTTCGTCCTCAGTGGTCCATCGTCTACAGGGTCAGTTATGGTAGTCATTTCCTCCGTGCCTATGTGGTCGATTTCAGGTAAGATTTCAACTTGGTGGTTGACACTGACTGTGATGTTTCTCTCTGGATGCTATTGATCAGTATCACAAGTGATTTGTTCTAAAGGAAAGCACTTCACAGAGCACTTGCAACCATTATTCATGACGGTCAATACGATGTCACTGACAATTTGTACTGTTGTGTGCAGGCAATATGTCAAAGTGCAAACAACTCTTACTGAAGTCGATGTGGTGCTGGAGTTCACTGGCTATGCTTCCCCTGGAGAAAGCCCACAGGCTGTTGAAGTGGCACAAACATTGGCAAATGCTGTGTCCAATCCCAACAACACCTTCAACCTCACTGTTGATTCCACCTCCATCCAAGCAGTTGGTAAGTGAACTGTTGCCTTCATCCTGCACCAAGCAGACCCTAAACAAAAGGAAACCACAGAGGGACACTCTGTCATGAGTGTGTTTGTATGTTTGCCATTGTTGTTGAGTTCTCCAACTCATCTATAATTGTAAGGGAATGACACAACACAGATTATGTATCTTGTGTTTGGTTTAATAGCGTCTCACTGTCAAAAGTGGACTGTGAAGTATCTGCTGTCACTGTCAGTCCTATGAATAGTTAACAATGATTCCTTTCCCAGCGCCATTTTAAAAGCTGGATGGGTCGACAAAGACCACGCAGAATTATGGGAAACTCCAATATATGATAAGCAACTGTGCATAAAAGCTGCTGACTACTACAGTTTATCGTGTGTCTCAAATCTCTCCGTGGTTTCATACTTGTGCTTTTGCAGTACTGAATACGACAGCGAGTGAATCGACAGTTGCCCCCGGCCTGACTGCTACTACAGGAATCGCCCCACCAACAACCGCCGGTGCTACACCTGCACCGACAGCAGAAACTACGGCTAATTCCACCGTTTCAGGTTCCACGCCAGCGGTTCTTGTCTCAGCTGTCTTGAATACACCATTTGAACCACAACTCAATGACAGCAACAGCTCTGAGTTCAAGACCCTCCAAGCACTAGTTGTGGAAATTGTGAGTACAATGTCAAAATGGTCAGGTAACCTCAGAATGATCCCAGTGGATGAAGTCAATACGAAAATCTTGACAATTGGTCTTCGATAGTCAAACCTTTCTAACATCTTTGAGCTTGTCTCTCTGATTTCGTCCTCAGTGGTCCATCGTCTACAGGGCCAGTTATGGTAGTCATTTCCTCCGTGCCTATGTGGTCGATTTCAGGTAAGATTTCAACTTGGTGGTTGACACTGACTGTGATGTTTCTCTCTGGATGCTATTGATCAGCATCACAAGTGATTTGTTCTAAAGGAAAGCACTTCACAGAGCACTTGCAACCATTATTCATGACGGTCAATACGATGTCACTGACAATTTGTACTGTTGTGTGCAGGCAATATGTCAAAGTGCAAACAACTCTTACTGAAGTAGATGTGGTGGTTGAGTTCACTGGCTATGCTTCCCCTGGAGAAAGCCCACAGGCTGTTGAAGTGGCACAAACATTGGCAAATGCTGTGTCCAATCCCAACAACACCTTCAACCTCACTGTTGATTCCACCTCCATCCAAGCAGTTGGTAAGTGAACTGTTGCCTTCATCCTGCACCAAGCAGACCCTAAACAAAAGGAAACCAAAGAGGGACACTCTGTCATGAGTGTGTTTGTATGTTTGCCATTGTTGTTGAGTTCTCCAGCTCATCTATAATTGTGGGGGAATGACACAACACAGATTGTGTTTAATAGCGTCTCACTGTCAAAAGTGGACTGTGGGGTATCTACAGTCACTGTCAGTTCTATGAATAGTTAACAATGATTCCTTTCCCAGCGCCATCTTAAAAGCTGGATGGGTCGACAAAGACCATGCAGAATTATGGGAAACTCCAATATATGATAAGCAACTGTGCATAAAAGCTGCTGACTACTACAGTTTATCATGTGTCTCAAATCTCCCCGTGGTTTCATACTTGTGCTTTTGCAGTACTGAATACGACAGCGAGTGAATCGACAGTTGCCCCCGGCCTGACTGCTACTACAGGAATCGCCCCACCAACAACCGCCGGTGCTACACCTGTTTCGACAGCAGAAACTACGGCTAATTCCAACCTTTCAAGTTCCACGTCAGCGGTTCTTGTCTCAGCTGTCTTGAATGCGCCATTTGAACCACAACTCAATGACAGCAACAGCTCTGAGTTCAAGACCCTCCAAGCACTAGTTGTGGAAATTGTGAGTACAATGTCAAAATGGTCACGTAACCTCAGAATGATCCCAGTGGATGAAGTCAATACCAAAATCTTGACAATTGGTCTTCGATAGTCAAACCTTTCTAACATCTTTGTGCTTGTCTCTCTGCCTTCGTCCTCAGTGGTACATCGTCTACAGGGCCAGTTATGGTAGTCATTTCCTCCGTGCCTATGTGGTCGATTTCAGGTAAGATTTCAACTTGGTGGTTGACACTGACTGTGATGTTTCTCTCTGGATGCTATTGATCAGCATCACAAGTGATTTGTTCTAAAGGAAAGCACTTCACAGAGCACTTGCAACCATTATTCATGACGGTCAATACGATGTCACTGACAATTTGTACTGTTGTGTGCAGGCAATATGTCAAAGTGCAAACAACTCTTACTGAAGTAGATGTGGTGGTTGAGTTCACTGGCTATGCATCCCCTGGAGAAAGCCCACAGGCTGCTGAAGTGGCACAAACATTGGCAAATGCTGTGTCCAATCCCAACAACACCTTCAACCTCACTGTTGATTCCACCTCCATCCAAGCAGTTGGTAAGTGAACTGTTGCCTTCATCCTGCACCAAGCAGACCCTAAACAAAAGAAAACCACAGAGGGACACTCTGTCATGAGTGTGTTTGTATGTTTGCCATTGTTGTTGAGTTCTCCAGCTCATCTATAATTGTGGGGGAATGACACAACACAGATTATGTATCTTGTGTTTGGTTTAATAGCGTCTCACTGTCAAAAGTGGACTGTGAAGTATCTGCTGTCACTGTCAGTCCTATGAATAGTTAACAATCACTCCTTTCCCAGCGCCCTCTTAAAAGCTGGATGGGTCGACAAAGACCACGCAGAATTATGGGAAAATCCAATATATGAGCAAGACTTTACGCAACCGTGCATAAAAGCTGCTGACTACTACAGTTTATCGTGTGTCTCAAATCTCTCCGTGGTTTCATACTTGTGCTTTTGCAGTACTGAATACGACAGCGAGTGAATCGACAGTTGCCCCCGGCCTGACTGCTACTACAGGAATCGCCCCACCAACAACCGCTGGTGCTACACCTGCTCCGACAGCAGAAACTACGGCTAATTCCACCCTTTCAAGTTCCACGTCAGCGGTTCTTGTCTCAGCTGTCTTGAATACGCCATTTGAACCACAACTCAATGACAGCAACAGCTCTGAGTTCAAGACCCTCCAAGCACTAGTTGTGGAAATTGTGAGTACAATGTCAAAATGGTCACGTAACCTCAGAATGATCCCAGTGGATGAAGTCAATACCAAAATCTTGACAATTGGTCTTCGATAGTCAAACCTTTTTAACATCTTTGTGCTTGTCTCTCTGCCTTCGTGCTCAGTGGTCCATCGTCTACAGGGTCAGTTATGGTAGTCATTTCCTCCGTGCCTATGTGGTCGATTTCAGGTAAGATTTCAACTTGGTGGTTGACACTGACTGTGATGTTTCTCTCTGGATGCTATTGATCAGTATCACAAGTGATTTGTTCTAAAGGAAAGCACTTCACAGAGCACTTGCAACCATTATTCATGACGGTCAATACGATGTCACTGACAATTTGTACTGTTGTGTGCAGGCAATATGTCAAAGTGCAAACAACTCTTACTGAAGTCGATGTGGTGCTGGAGTTCACTGGCTATGCTTCCCCTGGAGAAAGCCCACAGGCTGTTGAAGTGGCACAAACATTGGCAAATGCTGTGTCCAATCCCAACAACACCTTCAACCTCACTGTTGATTCCACCTCCATCCAAGCAGTTGGTAAGTGAACTGTTGCCTTCATCCTGCACCAAGCAGACCCTAAAGAAAAGGAAACCACAGAGGGACACTCTGTCATGAGTGTGTTTGTATGTTTGCCATTGTTGTTGAGTTCTCCAACTCATCTATAATTGTAAGGGAATGACACAACACAGATTATGTATCTTGTGTTTGGTTTAATAGCGTCTCACTGTCAAAAGTGGACTGTGAAGTATCTGCTGTCACTGTCAGTCCTATGAATAGTTAACAATGATTCCTTTCCCAGCGCCATTTTAAAAGCTGGATGGGTCGACAAAGACCACGCAGAATTATGGGAAACTCCAATATATGATAAGCAACTGTGCATAAAAGCTGCTGACTACTACAGTTTATCGTGTGTCTCAAATCTCTCCGTGGTTTCATACTTGTGCTTTTGCAGTACTGAATACGACAGCGAGTGAATCGACAGTTGCCCCCGGCCTGACTGCTACTACAGGAATCGCCCCACCAACAACCGCCGGTGCTACACCTGCACCGACAGCAGAAACTACGGCTAATTCCACCGTTTCAGGTTCCACGCCAGCGGTTCTTGTCTCAGCTGTCTTGAATACACCATTTGAACCACAACTCAATGACAGCAACAGCTCTGAGTTCAAGACCCTCCAAGCACTAGTTGTGGAAATTGTGAGTACAATGTCAAAATGGTCACGTAACCTCAGAATGATCCCAGTGGATGAAGTCAATACCAAAATCTTGACAATTGGTCTTCGATAGTCAAACCTTTTTAACATCTTTGTGCTTGTCTCTCTGCCTTCGTGCTCAGTGGTCCATCGTCTACAGGGTCAGTTATGGTAGTCATTTCCTCCGTGCCTATGTGGTCGATTTCAGGTAAGATTTCAACTTGGTGGTTGACACTGACTGTGATGTTTCTCTCTGGATGCTATTGATCAGTATCACAAGTGATTTGTTCTAAAGGAAAGCACTTCACAGAGCACTTGCAACCATTATTCATGACGGTCAATACGATGTCACTGACAATTTGTACTGTTGTGTGCAGGCAATATGTCAAAGTGCAAACAACTCTTACTGAAGTAGATGTGGTGGTTGAGTTCACTGGCTATGCTTCCCCTGGAGAAAGCCCACAGGCTGTTGAAGTGGCACAAACATTGGCAAATGCTGTGTCCAATCCCAACAACACCTTCAACCTCACTGTTGATTCCACCTCCATCCAAGCAGTTGGTAAGTGAACTGTTGCCTTCATCCTGCACCAAGCAGACCCTAAACAAAAGGAAACCACAGAGGGACACTCTGTCATGAGTGTGTTTGTATGTTTGCCATTGTTGTTGAGTTCTCCAGCTCATCTATAATTGTGGGGGAATGACACAACACAGATTATGTATCTTGTGTTTGGTTTAATAGCGTCTCACTGTCAAAAGTGGACTGTGAAGTATCTGCTGTCACTGTCAGTCCTATGAATAGTTAACAATGATTCCTTTCCCAGCGCCATCTTAAAAGCTGGATGGGTCGACAAAGACCACGCAGAATTATGGGAAAATCCAATATATGAGCAAGACTTTACGCAACTGTGCATAAAAGCTGTTGACTACAACAGTTTATCGTGTGTCTCAAATCTCTCCGTGGTTTCATACTTGTGCTTTTGCAGTACTGAATACGACAGCGAGTGAATCGACAGTTGCCCCCGGCCTGACTGCTACTACAGGAATCGCCCCACCAACAACCGCCGGTGCTACACCTGCTCCGACAGCAGAAACTACGGCTAATTTCACCCTTTCAAGTTCCACGTCAGCGGTTCTTGTCTCAGCTGTCTTGAATACACCATTTGAACCACAACTCAATGACAGCAACAGCTCTGAGTTCAAGACCCTCCAAGCACTACTTGTGGAAATTGTGAGTACAATGTCAAAATGGTCACGTAACCTCAGAATGATCCCAGTGGATGAAGTCAATACCAAAATCTTGACAATTGGTCTTCGATAGTCAAACCTTTCTAACATCTTTGTGCTTGTCTCTCTGCCTTCGTCCTCAGTGGTACATCGTCTACAGGGCCAGTTATGGTAGTCATTTCCTCCGTGCCTATGTGGTCGATTTCAGGTAAGATTTCAACTTGGTGGTTGACACTGACTGTGATGTTTCTCTCTGGATACTATTGATCAGCATCACAAGTGATTTGTTCTAAAGGAAAGCACTTCACAGAGCACTTGCAACCATTATTCATGACGGTCAATACGATGTCACTGACAATTTGTACTGTTGTGTGCAGGCAATATGTCAAAGTGCAAACAACTCTTACTGAAGTCGATGTGGTGGTTGAGTTCACTGGCTATGCTTCCCCTGGAGAAAGCCCACAGGCTGCTGAAGTGGCACAAACATTGGCAAATGCTGTGTCCAATCCCAACAACACCTTCAACCTCACTGTTGATTCCACCTCCATCCAAGCAGTTGGTAAGTGAACTGTTGCCTTCATCCTGCACCAAGCAGACCCTAAACAAAAGAAAACCACAGAGGGACACTCTGTCATGAGTGTGTTTGTATGTTTGCCATTGTCGTTGAGTTCTCCAGCTCATCTATAATTGTGGGGGAATGACACAACACAGATTATGTATCTTGTGTTTGGTTTAATAGCGTCTCACTGTCAAAAGTGGACTGTGAAGTATCTGCTGTCACTGTCAGTCCTATGAATAGTTAACAATCACTCCTTTCCCAGCGCCCTCTTAAAAGCTGGATGGGTCGACAAAGACCACACAGAATTATGGGAAAATCCAATATATGAGCAAGACTTTACACAACTGTGCATAAAAGCTGCTGACTACTACAGTTTATCGTGTGTCTCAAATCTCCCCGTGGTTTCATACTTGTGCTTTTGCAGTACTGAATACGACAGCGAGTGAATCGACAGTTGCCCCCGGCCTGACTGCTACTACAGGAATCGCCCCACCAACAACCGCCGGTGCTACACCTGCTCCGACAGCAGAAACTACGGCTAATTCCACCGTTTCAGGTTCCACGTCAGCGGTTCTTGTCTCAGCTGTCTTGAATACGCCATTTGAACCACAACTCAATGACAGCAACAGCTCTGAGTTCAAGACCCTCCAAGCACTACTTGTGGAAATTGTGAGTACAATGTCAAAATGGTCACGTAACCTCAGAATGATCCCAGTGGATGAAGTCAATACCAAAATCTTGACAATTGGTCTTCGATAGTCAAACCTTTTTAACATCTTTGTGCTTGTCTCTCTGCCTTCGTCCTCAGTGGTACATCGTCTACAGGGCCAGTTATGGTAGTCATTTCCTCCGTGCCTATGTGGTCGATTTCAGGTAAGATTTCAACTTGGTTGTTGACACTGACTGTGATGTTTCTCTCTGGATACTATTGATCAGCATCACAAGTGATTTGTTCTAAAGGAAAGCACTTCACAGAGCACTTGCAACCATTATTCATGACGGTCAATACGATGTCACTGACAATTTGTACTGTTGTGTGCAGGCAATATGTCAAAGTGCAAACAACTCTTACTGAAGTCGATGTGGTGGTTGAGTTCACTGGCTATGCTTCCCCTGGAGAAAGCCCACAGGCTGCTGAAGTGGCACAAACATTGGCAAATGCTGTGTCCAATCCCAACAACACCTTCAACCTCACTGTTGATTCCACCTCCATCCAAGCAGTTGGTAAGTGAACTGTTGCCTTCATCCTGCACCAAGCAGACCCTAAACAAAAGAAAACCACAGAGGGACACTCTGTCATGAGTGTGTTTGTATGTTTGCCATTGTCGTTGAGTTCTCCAGCTCATCTATAATTGTGGGGGAATGACACAACACAGATTATGTACCTTGTGTTTGGTTTAATAGCGTCTCACTGTCAAAAGTGGACTGTGAAGTATCTGCTGTCACTGTCAGTCCTATGAATAGTTAACAATCACTCCTTTCCCAGCGCCCTCTTAAAAGCTGGATGGGTCGACAAAGACCACACAGAATTATGGGAAAATCCAATATATGAGCAAGACTTTACACAACTGTGCATAAAAGCTGCTGACTACTACAGTTTATCGTGTGTCTCAAATCTCCCCGTGGTTTCATACTTGTGCTTTTGCAGTACTGAATACGACAGCGAGTGAATCGACAGTTGCCCCCGGCCTGACTGCTACTACAGGAATCGCCCCACCAACAACCGCCGGTGCTACACCTGCTCCGACAGCAGAAACTATGGCTAATTCCACCGTTTCAGGTTCCACGTCAGCGGTTCTTGTCTCAGCTGTCTTGAATACGCCATTTGAACCACAACTCAATGACAGCAACAGCTCTGAGTTCAAGACCCTCCAAGCACTAGTTGTGGAAATTGTGAGTACAATGTCAAAATGGTCACGTAACCTCAGAATGATCCCAGTGGATGAAGTCAATACGAAAATCTTGACAATTGTGCTTCGATAGTTAAACCTTCCTAACATCTTTGAGCTTGTCTCTCTGATTTCGTCCTCAGTGGTACATCGTCTACAGGGCAAGTTATGGTAGTCATTTCCTCCGTGCCTATGTGGTCGATTTCAGGTAAGATTTCAACTTGGTGGTTGACACTGACTGTGATGTTTCTCTCTGGATGCTATTGATCAGTATCACAAGTGATTTGTTCTAAAGGAAAGCACTTCACAGAGCACTTGCAACCATTATTCATGACGGTCAATACAATGTCACTGACAATTTGTACTGTTGTGTGCAGGCAATATGTCAAAGTGGAAACAACTCTTACTGAAGTAGATGTGGTGGTTGATTTCACTGGCTATGCTTCCCCTGGAGAAAGCCCACAGGCTGTTGAAGTGGCACAAACATTGGCAAATGCTGTGTCCAATTCCAACAACACCTTCAACCTCACTGTTGATTCCACCTCCATCCAAGCAGTTGGTAAGTGAACTGTTGCCTTCATCCTGCACCAAGCAGACCCTAAACAAAAGGAAACCACAGAGGGACACTCTGTCATGAGTGTGTTTGTATGTTTGCCATTGTTGTTGAGTTCTCCAACTCATCTATAATTGTGGGGGAATGACACAACACAGATTATGTATCTTGTGTTTGGTTTAAGAGCGTCTCACTGTCAAAAGTGGACTGTGAAGTATCTGCTGTCACTGTCAGTCCTATGAATAGTTAGCAATGACTCCTTTCCCAGCGCCATCTTAAAAGCTGGATGGGTCGACAAAGACCACGCAGAATTATGGGAAAATCCAATATATGAGCAAGACTTTACGCAACCGTGCATAAAAGCTGCTGACTACTACAGTTTATCGTGTGTCTCAAATCTCTCCGTGGTTTCATACTTGTGCTTTTGCAGTACTGAATACGACAGCGAGTGAATCGACAGTTGCCCCCGGCCTGACTGCTACTACAGGAATCGCCCCACCAACAACCGCCGGTGCTACACCTGCTCCGACAGCAGAAACTACGGCTAATTCCACCCTTTCAAGTTCCACGTCAGCGGTTCTTGTCTCAGCTGTCTTGAATACGCCATTTGAACCACAACTCAATGACAGCAACAGCTCTGAGTTCAAGACCCTCCAAGCACTAGTTGTGGAAATTGTGAGTACAATGTCAAAATGGTCACGTAACCTCAGAATGATCCCAGTGGATGAAGTCAATACCAAAATCTTGACAATTGGTCTTCGATAGTCAAACCTTTTTAACATCTTTGTGCTTGTCTCTCTGCCTTCGTCCTCAGTGGTCCATCGTCTACAGGGTCAGTTATGGTAGTCATTTCCTCCGTGCCTATGTGGTCGATTTCAGGTAAGATTTCAACTTGGTGGTTGACACTGACTGTGATGTTTCTCTCTGGATGCTATTGATCAGTATCACAAGTGATTTGTTCTAAAGGAAAGCACTTCACAGAGCACTTGCAACCATTATTCATGACGGTCAATACGATGTCACTGACAATTTGTACTGTTGTGTGCAGGCAATATGTCAAAGTGCAAACAACTCTTACTGAAGTCGATGTGGTGGTTGAGTTCACTGGCTATGCTTCCCCTGGAGAAAGCCCACAGGCTGTTGAAGTGGCACAAACATTGGCAAATGCTGTGTCCAATCCCAACAACACCTTCAACCTCACTGTTGATTCCACCTCCATCCAAGCAGTTGGTAAGTGAACTGTTGCCTTCATCCTGCACCAAGCAGACCCTAAAGAAAAGGAAACCACAGAGGGACACTCTGTCATGAGTGTGTTTGTATGTTTGCCATTGTTGTTGAGTTCTCCAACTCATCTATAATTGTGGGGGAATGACACAACACAGATTATGTATCTTGTGTTTGGTTTAATAGCGTGTCACTGTCAAAAGTGGACTGTGAAGTATCTGCTGTCACTGTCAGTCCTATGAATAGTTAACAATGATTCCTTTCCCAGCGCCATCTTAAAAGCTTGATGGGTCGACAAAGACCACGCAGAATTATGGGAAAATCCAATATATGAGCAAGACTTTACACAACTGTGCATAAAAGCTGCTGACTACTACAGTTTATCGTGTGTCTCAAATCTCCCCGTGGTTTCATACTTGTGCTTTTGCAGTACTGAATACGACAGCGAGTGAATCGACAGTTGCCCCCGGCCTGACTGCTACTACAGGAATCGCCCCACCAACAACCGCCGGTGCTACACCTGCTCCGACAGCAGAAACTACGGCTAATTCCACCCTTTCAAGTTCCACGTCAGCGGTTCTTGTCTCAGCTGTCTTGAATACACCATTTGAACCACAACTCAATGACAGCAACAGCTCTGACTTCAAGACCCTCCAAACACAAGTTGTGGAAATTGTGAGTACAATGTCAAAATGGTCAGGTAACCTCAGAATGATCCCAGTGGATGAAGTCAATACGAAAATCTTGACAATTGGTCTTCGATAGTCAAACCTTTCTAACATCTTTGAGCTTGTCTCTCTGATTTCGTCCTCAGTGGTACATCGTCTACAGGGCCAGTTATGGTAGTCATTTCCTCCGTGCCTATGTGGTCGATTTCAGGTAAGATTTCAACTTGGTGGTTGACACTGACTGTGATGTTTCTCTCTGGATGCTATTGATCAGTATCACAAGTGATTTGTTCTAAAGGAAAGCACTTCACAGAGCACTTGCAACCATTATTCATGACGGTCAATACGATGTCACTGACAATTTGTACTGTTGTGTGCAGGCAATATGTCAAAGTGCAAACAACTCTTACTGAAGTAGATGTGGTGGTTGAGTTCACTGGCTATGCTTCCCCTGGAGAAAGCCCACAGGCTGTTGAAGTGGCACAAACATTGGCAAATGCTGTGTCCAATCCCAACAACACCTTCAACCTCACTGTTGATTCCACCTCCATCCAAGCAGTTGGTAAGTGAACTGTTGCCTTCATCCTGCACCAAGCAGACCCTAAACAAAAGGAAACCACAGAGGGACACTCTGTCATGAGTGTGTTTGTATGTTTGCCATTGTTGTTGAGTTCTCCAACTCATCTATAATTGTGGGGGAATGACACAAAACAGATTATGTATCTTGTGTTTGGTTTAATAGCGTCTCACTGTCAAAAGTGGACTGTGAAGTATCTGCTGTCACTGTCAGTCCTATGAATAGTTAACAATGACTCCTTTCACAGCGCCATCTTAAAAGCTGGACGGGTTGACAAAGACCACGCAGAATTATGGGAAAATCCAATATATGAGCAAGACTTTACACAACTGTGCATAAAAGCTGCTGACTACTAAAGTTTATCGTGTGTCTCAAATCTCTCTGTGGTTTCATACTTGTGCTTTTGCAGTACTGAATACGACAGCGAGTGAATCGACAGTTGCCCCCGGCCTGACTGCTACTACAGGAATCGCCCCACCAACAACCGCCGGTGCTACACCTGCTCCGACAGCAGAAACTACGGCTAATTCCACCCTTTCAAGTTCCACGTCAGCGGTTCTTGTCTCAGCTGTCTTGAATACACCATTTGAACCACAACTCAATGACAGCAACAGCTCTGAGTTCAAGACCCTCCAAACACAAGTTGTGGAAATTGTGAGTACAATGTCAAAATGGTCACGAAACCTCAGAATGATCCCAGTGGATGAAGTCAATACGAAAATCTTGACAATTGGTCTTCGATAGTCAAACCTTTCTAACATCTTTGAGCTTGTCTCTCTGATTTCGTCCTCAGTGGTCCATCGTCTACAGGGCCAGTTATGGTAGTCATTTCCTCCGTGCCTATGTGGTCGATTTCAGGTAAGATTTCAACTTGGTGGTTGACACTGACTGTGATGTTTCTCTCTGGATGCTATTGATCAGTATCACAAGTGATTTGTTCTAAAGGAAAGCACTTCACAGAGCACTTGCAACCATTATTCATGACGGTCAATACGATGTCACTGACAATTTGTACTGTTGTGTGCAGGCAATATGTCAAAGTGCAAACAACTCTTACTGAAGTAGATGTGGTGGTTGAGTTCACTGGCTATGCGTCCCCTGGAGAAAGCCCACAGGCTGTTGAAGTGGCACAAACATTGGCAAATGCTGTGTCCAATCCCAACAACACCTTCAACCTCACTGTTGATTCCACCTCCATCCAAGCAGTTGGTAAGTGAACTGTTGCCTTCATCCTGCACCAAGCAGACCCTAAACAAAAGGAAACCACAGAGGGACACTCTGTCATGAGTGTGTTTGTATGTTTGCCATTGTTGTTGAGTTCTCCAGCTCATCTATAATTGTGGGGGAATGACACAACACAGATTGTGTTTAATAGCGTCTCACTGTCAAAAGTGGACTGTGGGGTATCTACAGTCACTGTCAGTTCTATGAATAGTTAACAATGATTCCTTTCCCAGCGCCATCTTAAAAGCTGGATGGGTCAACAAAGACCATGCAGAATTATGGGAAACTCCAATATATGATAAGCAACTGTGCATAAAAGCTGCTGACTACTACAGTTTATTGTGTCTCTGAAATCTCTCTGTGGTTTCATACTTGTGCTTTTGCAGTACTGAATACGACAGCAAGTGAATCGACAGTTGCCCCCGGCCTGACTGCTACTACAGGAATCGCCCCACCAACAACCGCTGGTGCTACACCTGCTCCGACAGCAGAAACTACGGCTAATTCCACCCTTTCAAGTTCCACGTCAGCGGTTCTTGTCTCAGCTGTCTTGAATACGCCATTTGAACCACAACTCAATGACAGCAACAGCTCTGAGTTCAAGACCCTCCAAGCACTAGTTGTGGAAATTGTGAGTACAATGTCAAAATGGTCACGTAACCTCAGAATGATCCCAGTGGATGAAGTCAATACCAAAATCTTGACAATTGGTCTTCAATAGTCAAACCTTTTTAACATCTTTGTGCTTGTCTCTCTGCCTTCGTGCTCAGTGGTCCATCGTCTACAGGGTCAGTTATGGTAGTCATTTCCTCCGTGCCTATGTGGTCGATTTCAGGTAAGATTTCAACTTGGTGGTTGACACTGACTGTGATGTTTCTCTCTGGATGCTATTGATCAGTATCACAAGTGATTTGTTCTAAAGGAAAGCACTTCACAGAGCACTTGCAACCATTATTCATGACGGTCAATACGATGTCACTGACAATTTGTACTGTTGTGTGCAGGCAATATGTCAAAGTGCAAACAACTCTTACTGAAGTCGATGTGGTGGTTGAGTTCACTGGCTATGCTTCCCCTGGAGAAAGCCCACAGGCTGCTGAAGTGGCACAAACATTGGCAAATGCTGTGTCCAATCCCAACAACACCTTCAACCTCACTGTTGATTCCACCTCCATCCAAGCAGTTGGTAAGTGAACTGTTGCCTTCATCCTGCACCAAGCAGACCCTAAACAAAAGAAAACCACAGAGGGACACTCTGTCATGAGTGTGTTTGTATGTTTGCCATTGTCGTTGAGTTCTCCAGCTCATCTATAATTGTGGGGGAATGACACAACACAGATTATGTATCTTGTGTTTGGTTTAATAGCGTCTCACTGTCAAAAGTGGACTGTGAAGTATCTGCTGTCACTGTCAGTCCTATGAATAGTTAACAATCACTCCTTTCCCAGCGCCCTCTTAAAAGCTGGATGGGTCGACAAAGACCACACAGAATTATGGGAAAATCCAATATATGAGCAAGACTTTACACAACTGTGCATAAAAGCTGCTGACTACTACAGTTTATCGTGTGTCTCAAATCTCCCCGTGGTTTCATACTTGTGCTTTTGCAGTACTGAATACGACAGCGAGTGAATCGACAGTTGCCCCCGGCCTGACTGCTACTACAGGAATCGCCCCACCAACAACCGCCGGTGTTACACCTGCTCCGACAGCAGAAACTACGGCTAATTCCACCGTTTCAGGTTCCACGTCAGCGGTTCTTGTCTCAGCTGTCTTGAATACGCCATTTGAACCACAACTCAATGACAGCAACAGCTCTGAGTTCAAGACCCTCCAAGCACTACTTGTGGAAATTGTGAGTACAATGTCAAAATGGTCACGTAACCTCAGAATGATCCCAGTGGATGAAGTCAATACCAAAATCTTGACAATTGGTCTTCGATAGTCAAACCTTTCTAACATCTTTGTGCTTGTCTCTCTGCCTTCGTCCTCAGTGGTACATCGTCTACAGGGCCAGTTATGGTAGTCATTTCCTCCGTGCCTATGTGGTCGATTTCAGGTAAGATTTCAACTTGGTGGTTGACACTGACTGTGATGTTTCTCTCTGGATACTATTGATCAGCATCACAAGTGATTTGTTCTAAAGGAAAGCACTTCACAGAGCACTTGCAACCATTATTCATGACGGTCAATACGATGTCACTGACAATTTGTACTGTTGTGTGCAGGCAATATGTCAAAGTGCAAACAACTCTTACTGAAGTCGATGTGGTGGTTGAGTTCACTGGCTATGCTTCCCCTGGAGAAAGCCCACAGGCTGCTGAAGTGGCACAAACATTGGCAAATGCTGTGTCCAATCCCAACAACACCTTCAACCTCACTGTTGATTCCACCTCCATCCAAGCAGTTGGTAAGTGAACTGTTGCCTTCATCCTGCACCAAGCAGACCCTAAACAAAAGAAAACCACAGAGGGACACTCTGTCATGAGTGTGTTTGTATGTTTGCCATTGTCGTTGAGTTCTCCAGCTCATCTATAATTGTGGGGGAATGACACAACACAGATTATGTATCTTGTGTTTGGTTTAATAGCGTCTCACTGTCAAAAGTGGACTGTGAAGTATCTGCTGTCACTGTCAGTCCTATGAATAGTTAACAATCACTCCTTTCCCAGCGCCCTCTTAAAAGCTGGATGGGTCGACAAAGACCACACAGAATTATGGGAAAATCCAATATATGAGCAAGACTTTACACAACTGTGCATAAAAGCTGCTGACTACTACAGTTTATCGTGTGTCTCAAATCTCCCCGTGGTTTCATACTTGTGCTTTTGCAGTACTGAATACGACAGCGAGTGAATCGACAGTTGCCCCCGGCCTGACTGCTACTACAGGAATCGCCCCACCAACAACCGCCGGTGCTACACCTGCTCCGACAGCAGAAACTACGGCTAATTCCACCGTTTCAGGTTCCACGTCAGCGGTTCTTGTCTCAGCTGTCTTGAATACGCCATTTGAACCACAACTCAATGACAGCAACAGCTCTGAGTTCAAGACCCTCCAAGCACTAGTTGTGGAAATTGTGAGTACAATGTCAAAATGGTCACGTAACCTCAGAATGATCCCAGTGGATGAAGTCAATACCAAAATCTTGACAATTGGTCTTCGATAGTCAAACCTTTTTAACATCTTTGTGCTTGTCTCTCTGCCTTCGTCCTCAGTGGTCCATCGTCTACAGGGTCAGTTATGGTAGTCATTTCCTCCGTGCCTATGTGGTCGATTTCAGGTAAGATTTCAACTTGGTGGTTGACACTGACTGTGATGTTTCTCTCTGGATGCTATTGATCAGTATCACAAGTGATTTGTTCTAAAGGAAAGCACTTCACAGAGCACTTGCAACCATTATTCATGACGGTCAATACGATGTCACTGACAATTTGTACTGTTGTGTGCAGGCAATATGTCAAAGTGCAAACAACTCTTACTGAAGTCGATGTGGTGCTGGAGTTCACTGGCTATGCTTCCCCTGGAGAAAGCCCACAGGCTGTTGAAGTGGCACAAACATTGGCAAATGCTGTGTCCAATCCCAACAACACCTTCAACCTCACTGTTGATTCCACCTCCATCCAAGCAGTTGGTAAGTGAACTGTTGCCTTCATCCTGCACCAAGCAGACCCTAAAGAAAAGGAAACCACAGAGGGACACTCTGTCATGAGTGTGTTTGTATGTTTGCCATTGTTGTTGAGTTCTCCAACTCATCTATAATTGTGGGGGAATGACACAACACAGATTATGTATCTTGTGTTTGGTTTAATAGCGTCTCACTGTCAAAAGTGGACTGTGAAGTATCTGCTGTCACTGTCAGTCCTATGAATAGTTAACAATGATTCCTTTCCCAGCGCCATCTTAAAAGCTTGATGGGTCGACAAAGACCACGCAGAATTATGGGAAAATCCAATATATGAGCAAGACTTTACACAACTGTGCATAAAAGCTGCTGACTACTACAGTTTATCGTGTGTCTCAAATCTCCCCGTGGTTTCATACTTGTGCTTTTGCAGTACTGAATACGACAGCGAGTGAATCGACAGTTGCCCCCGGCCTGACTGCTACTACAGGAATCGCCCCACCAACAACCGCCGGTGCTACACCTGCTCCGACAGCAGAAACTACGGCTAATTCCACCCTTTCAAGTTCCACGTCAGCGGTTCTTGTCTCAGCTGTCTTGAATACACCATTTGAACCACAACTCAATGACAGCAACAGCTCTGACTTCAAGACCCTCCAAACACAAGTTGTGGAAATTGTGAGTACAATGTCAAAATGGTCAGGTAACCTCAGAATGATCCCAGTGGATGAAGTCAATACGAAAATCTTGACAATTGGTCTTCGATAGTCAAACCTTTCTAACATCTTTGAGCTTGTCTCTCTGATTTCGTCCTCAGTGGTCCATCGTCTACAGGGCCAGTTATGGTAGTCATTTCCTCCGTGCCTATGTGGTCGATTTCAGGTAAGATTTCAACTTGGTGGTTGACACTGACTGTGATGTTTCTCTCTGGATGCTATTGATCAGTATCACAAGTGATTTGTTCTAAAGGAAAGCACTTCACAGAGCACTTGCAACCATTATTCATGACGGTCAATACGATGTCACTGACAATTTGTACTGTTGTGTGCAGGCAATATGTCAAAGTGCAAACAACTCTTACTGAAGTAGATGTGGTGGTTGAGTTCACTGGCTATGCTTCCCCTGGAGAAAGCCCACAGGCTGTTGAAGTGGCACAAACATTGGCAAATGCTGTGTCCAATCCCAACAACACCTTCAACCTCACTGTTGATTCCACCTCCATCCAAGCAGTTGGTAAGTGAACTGTTGCCTTCATCCTGCACCAAGCAGACCCTAAACAAAAGGAAACCACAGAGGGACACTCTGTCATGAGTGTGTTTGTATGTTTGCCATTGTTGTTGAGTTCTCCAACTCATCTATAATTGTGGGGGAATGACACAAAACAGATTATGTATCTTGTGTTTGGTTTAATAGCGTCTCACTGTCAAAAGTGGACTGTGAAGTATCTGCTGTCACTGTCAGTCCTATGAATAGTTAACAATGACTCCTTTCACAGCGCCATCTTAAAAGCTGGATGGGTTGACAAAGACCACGCAGAATTATGGGAAAATCCAATATATGAGCAAGACTTTACACAACTGTGCATAAAAGCTGCTGACTACTAAAGTTTATCGTGTGTCTCAAATCTCTCTGTGGTTTCATACTTGTGCTTTTGCAGTACTGAATACGACAGCGAGTGAATCGACAGTTGCCCCCGGCCTGACTGCTACTACAGGAATCGCCCCACCAACAACCGCCGGTGCTACACCTGCTCCGACAGCAGAAACTACGGCTAATTCCACCCTTTCAAGTTCCACGTCAGCGGTTCTTGTCTCAGCTGTCTTGAATACACCATTTGAACCACAACTCAATGACAGCAACAGCTCTGAGTTCAAGACCCTCCAAACACAAGTTGTGGAAATTGTGAGTACAATGTCAAAATGGTCACGAAACCTCAGAATGATCCCAGTGGATGAAGTCAATACGAAAATCTTGACAATTGGTCTTCGATAGTCAAACCTTTCTAACATCTTTGAGCTTGTCTCTCTGATTTCGTCCTCAGTGGTCCATCGTCTACAGGGCCAGTTATGGTAGTCATTTCCTCCGTGCCTATGTGGTCGATTTCAGGTAAGATTTCAACTTGGTGGTTGACACTGACTGTGATGTTTCTCTCTGGATGCTATTGATCAGTATCACAAGTGATTTGTTCTAAAGGAAAGCACTTCACAGAGCACTTGCAACCATTATTCATGACGGTCAATACGATGTCACTGACAATTTGTACTGTTGTGTGCAGGCAATATGTCAAAGTGCAAACAACTCTTACTGAAGTAGATGTGGTGGTTGAGTTCACTGGCTATGCTTCCCCTGGAGAAAGCCCACAGGCTGTTGAAGTGGCACAAACATTGGCAAATGCTGTGTCCAATCCCAACAACACCTTCAACCTCACTGTTGATTCCACCTCCATCCAAGCAGTTGGTAAGTGAACTGTTGCCTTCATCCTGCACCAAGCAGACCCTAAAAAAAAGGAAACCACAGAGGGACACTCTGTCATGAGTGTGTTTGTATGTTTGCCATTGTTGTTGAGTTCTCCAGCTCATCTATAATTGTGGGGGAATGACACAACACAGATTGTGTTTAATAGCGTCTCACTGTCAAAAGTGGACTGTGGGGTATCTACAGTCACTGTCAGTTCTATGAATAGTTAACAATGATTCCTTTCCCAGCGCCATCTTAAAAGCTGGATGGGTCGACAAAGACCATGCAGAATTATGGGAAACTCCAATATATGATAAGCAACTGTGCATAAAAGCTGCTGACTACTACAGTTTATCATGTGTCTCAAATCTCCCCGTGGTTTCATACTTGTGCTTTTGCAGTACTGAATACGACAGCGAGTGAATCGACAGTTGCCCCCGGCCTGACTGCTACTACAGGAATCGCCCCACCAACAACCGCCGGTGCTACACCTGTTTCGACAGCAGAAACTACGGCTAATTCCAACCTTTCAAGTTCCACGTCAGCGGTTCTTGTCTCAGCTGTCTTGAATGCGCCATTTGAACCACAACTCAATGACAGCAACAGCTCTGAGTTCAAGACCCTCCAAGCACTAGTTGTGGAAATTGTGAGTACAATGTCAAAATGGTCACGTAACCTCAGAATGATCCCAGTGGATGAAGTCAATACCAAAATCTTGACAATTGGTCTTCGATAGTCAAACCTTTCTAACATCTTTGTGCTTGTCTCTCTGCCTTCGTCCTCAGTGGTACATCGTCTACAGGGCCAGTTATGGTAGTCATTTCCTCCGTGCCTATGTGGTCGATTTCAGGTAAGATTTCAACTTGGTGGTTGACACTGACTGTGATGTTTCTCTCTGGATGCTATTGATCAGCATCACAAGTGATTTGTTCTAAAGGAAAGCACTTCACAGAGCACTTGCAACCATTATTCATGACGGTCAATACGATGTCACTGACAATTTGTACTGTTGTGTGCAGGCAATATGTCAAAGTGCAAACAACTCTTACTGAAGTAGATGTGGTGGTTGAGTTCACTGGCTATGCATCCCCTGGAGAAAGCCCACAGGCTGCTGAAGTGGCACAAACATTGGCAAATGCTGTGTCCAATCCCAACAACACCTTCAACCTCACTGTTGATTCCACCTCCATCCAAGCAGTTGGTAAGTGAACTGTTGCCTTCATCCTGCACCAAGCAGACCCTAAACAAAAGAAAACCACAGAGGGACACTCTGTCATGAGTGTGTTTGTATGTTTGCCATTGTTGTTGAGTTCTCCAGCTCATCTATAATTGTGGGGGAATGACACAACACAGATTATGTATCTTGTGTTTGGTTTAATAGTGTCTCACTGTCAAAAGTGGACTGTGAAGTATCTGCTGTCACTGTCAGTCCTATGAATAGTTAACAATCACTCCTTTCCCAGCGCCCTCTTAAAAGCTGGATGGGTCGACAAAGACCACGCAGAATTATGGGAAAATCCAATATATGAGCAAGACTTTACGCAACCGTGCATAAAAGCTGCTGACTACTACAGTTTATCGTGTGTCTCAAATCTCTCCGTGGTTTCATACTTGTGCTTTTGCAGTACTGAATACGACAGCGAGTGAATCGACAGTTGCCCCCGGCCTGACTGCTACTACAGGAATCGCCCCACCAACAACCGCCGGTGCTACACCTGCTCCGACAGCAGAAACTACGGCTAATTCCACCCTTTCAAGTTCCACGTCAGCGGTTCTTGTCTCAGCTGTCTTGAATACGCCATTTGAACCACAACTCAATGACAGCAACAGCTCTGAGTTCAAGACCCTCCAAGCACTAGTTGTGGAAATTGTGAGTACAATGTCAAAATGGTCACGTAACCTCAGAATGATCCCAGTGGATGAAGTCAATACCAAAATCTTGACAATTGGTCTTCGATAGTCAAACCTTTTTAACATCTTTGTGCTTGTCTCTCTGCCTTCGTGCTCAGTGGTCCATCGTCTACAGGGTCAGTTATGGTAGTCATTTCCTCCGTGCCTATGTGGTCGATTTCAGGTAAGATTTCAACTTGGTGGTTGACACTGACTGTGATGTTTCTCTCTGGATGCTATTGATCAGTATCACAAGTGATTTGTTCTAAAGGAAAGCACTTCACAGAGCACTTGCAACCATTATTCATGACGGTCAATACGATGTCACTGACAATTTGTACTGTTGTGTGCAGGCAATATGTCAAAGTGCAAACAACTCTTACTGAAGTCGATGTGGTGCTGGAGTTCACTGGCTATGCTTCCCCTGGAGAAAGCCCACAGGCTGTTGAAGTGGCACAAACATTGGCAAATGCTGTGTCCAATCCCAACAACACCTTCAACCTCACTGTTGATTCCACCTCCATCCAAGCAGTTGGTAAGTGAACTGTTGCCTTCATCCTGCACCAAGCAGACCCTAAAGAAAAGGAAACCACAGAGGGACACTCTGTCATGAGTGTGTTTGTATGTTTGCCATTGTTGTTGAGTTCTCCAACTCATCTATAATTGTAAGGGAATGACACAACACAGATTATGTATCTTGTGTTTGGTTTAATAGCGTCTCACTGTCAAAAGTGGACTGTGAAGTATCTGCTGTCACTGTCAGTCCTATGAATAGTTAACAATGATTCCTTTCCCAGCGCCATTTTAAAAGCTGGATGGGTCGACAAAGACCACGCAGAATTATGGGAAACTCCAATATATGATAAGCAACTGTGCATAAAAGCTGCTGACTACTACAGTTTATCGTGTGTCTCAAATCTCTCCGTGGTTTCATACTTGTGCTTTTGCAGTACTGAATACGACAGCGAGTGAATCGACAGTTGCCCCCGGCCTGACTGCTACTACAGGAATCGCCCCACCAACAACCGCCGGTGCTACACCTGCACCGACAGCAGAAACTACGGCTAATTCCACCGTTTCAGGTTCCACGCCAGCGGTTCTTGTCTCAGCTGTCTTGAATACACCATTTGAACCACAACTCAATGACAGCAACAGCTCTGAGTTCAAGACCCTCCAAGCACTAGTTGTGGAAATTGTGAGTACAATGTCAAAATGGTCACGTAACCTCAGAATGATCCCAGTGGATGAAGTCAATACCAAAATCTTGACAATTGGTCTTCGATAGTCAAACCTTTTTAACATCTTTGTGCTTGTCTCTCTGCCTTCGTGCTCAGTGGTCCATCGTCTACAGGGTCAGTTATGGTAGTCATTTCCTCCGTGCCTATGTGGTCGATTTCAGGTAAGATTTCAACTTGGTGGTTGACACTGACTGTGATGTTTCTCTCTGGATGCTATTGATCAGTATCACAAGTGATTTGTTCTAAAGGAAAGCACTTCACAGAGCACTTGCAACCATTATTCATGACGGTCAATACGATGTCACTGACAATTTGTACTGTTGTGTGCAGGCAATATGTCAAAGTGCAAACAACTCTTACTGAAGTCGATGTGGTGGTTGAGTTCACTGGCTATGCTTCCCCTGGAGAAAACCCACAGGCTGTTGAAGTGGCACAAACATTGGCAAATGCTGTGTCCAATCCCAACAACACCTTCAACCTCACTGTTGATTCCACCTCCATCCAAGCAGTTGGTAAGTGAACTGTTGCCTTCATCCTGCACCAAGCAGACCCTAAACAATAGAAAACCACATTGGGACACTCTGTCATGAGTGTGTTTGTATGTTTGCCATTGTTGTTGAGTTCTCCAGCTCATCTATAATTGTGGGGGAATGACACAACACAGATTATGTATCTTGTGTTTGGTTTAATAGCGTCTCACTGTCAAAAGTGGACTGTGAAGTATCTGCTGTCACTGTCAGTCCTATGAATAGTTAACAATGATTCCTTTCCCAGCGCCATTTTAAAAGCTGGATGGGTCGACAAAGACCACGCAGAATTATGGGAAATCCAATATATGAGCAAGACTTTACACAACTGTGCATAAAAGCTGCTGACTACTACAGTTTATCGTGTGTCTCAAATCTCTCTGTGGTTTCATACTTGTGCTTTTGCAGTACTGAATACGACAGCGAGTGAATCGACAGTTGCCCCCGGCCTGACTGCTACTACAGGAATCGCCCCACCAACAACCGCCGGTGCTACACCTGCTCCGACAGCAGAAACTACGGCTTATTCCACCCTTTCAAGTTCCACGTCAGTGGTTCTTGTCTCAGCTGTCTTGAATACACCATTTGAACCACAACTCAATGACAGCAACAGCTCTGAGTTCAAGACCCTCCAAGCACTAGCTGTGGAAATTGTGAGTACAATGTCAAAATGGTCGTGTAACCTCAGAATGATCCCAGTGGATGAAGTCAATACGAAAATCTTGACAATCGTGCTTCGATAGTAAAACCTTTGTAACATCTTTGAGCTTGTCTCTCTGATTTCGTCCTCAGTGGTACATCGTCTACAGGGCCAGTTATGGTAGTCATTTCCTCCGTGCCTATGTGGTCGATTTCAGGTAAGATTTCAACTTGGTGGTTGACACTGACTGTGATGTTTCTCTCTGGATGCTATTGATCAGTATCACAAGTGATTTGTTCTAAAGGAAAATACTTGACAGAGCACTTGCAACCATTATTCATGACGGTCAATACGATGTCACTGACAATTTGTACTGTTGTGTGCAGGCAATATGTCAAAGTGGAAACAACTCTTACTGAAGTAGATGTGGTGGTTGAGTTCACTGGCTATGCTTCCCCTGGAGAAAGCCCACAGGCTGTTGAAGTGGCACAAACATTGGCAAATGCTGTGTCCAATCCCAACAACACCTTCAACCTCACTGTTGATTCCACCTCCATCCAAGCAGTTGGTAAGTGAACTGTTGCCTTCATCCTGCACCAAGCAGACCCTAAACAATAGAAAACCACAGAGGGACAATCTGTCATGAGTGTGTTTGTATGTTTGCCATTGTCGTTGAGTTCTCCAACTCATCTATAATTGTAAGGGAACGACACAACACAGATTGTGTATCTTGTGTTTGGTTTAATAGCGTCTCACTGTCAAAAGTGGACTGTGAAGTATCTGCTGTCACTGTCAGTCCTATGAATAGTTAACAATGATTCCTTTCCCAGCGCCATTTTAAAAGCTGGATGGGTCGACAAAGACCACGCAGAATTATGGGAAATCCAATATATGAGCAAGACTTTACACAACTGTGCATAAAAGCTGCTGACTACTACAGTTTATCGTGTGTCTCAAATCTCTCCGTGGTTTCATACTTGTGCTTTTGCAGTACTGAATACGACAGCGAGTGAATCGACAGTTGCCCCCGGCCTGACTGCTACTACAGGAATCGCCCCACCAACAACCGCCGGTGCTACACCTGCTCCGACAGCAGAAACTACGGCTAATTTCACCCTTTCAAGTTCCACGTCAGCGGTTCTTGTCTCAGCTGTCTTGAATGCGCCATTTGAACCACAACTCAATGACAGCAACAGCTCTGAGTTCAAGACCCTCCAAGCACTAGTTGTGGAAATTGTGAGTACAATGTAAAAATGGTCACGCGACCTCAGAATGATCCCAGTGGATGAAGTCAATACGAAAATCTTGACAATCGTGCTTCGATAGTAAAACCTTTGTAACATCTTTGAGCTTGTCTCTCTGATTTCGTCCTCAGTGGTACATCGTCTACAGGGCCAGTTATGGTAGTCATTTCCTCCGTGCCTATGTGGTCGATTTCAGGTAAGATTTCAACTTGGTGGTTGACACTGACTGTGATGTTTCTCTCTGGATGCTATTGATCAGTATCACAAGTGATTTGTTCTAAAGGAAAGCACTTCACAGAGCACTTGCAACCATTATTCATGACGGTCAATACGATGTCACTGACAATTTGTACTGTTGTGTGCAGGCAATATGTCAAAGTGGAAACAACTCTTACTGAAGTAGATGTGGTGGTTGAGTTCACTGGCTATGCTTCCCCTGGAGAAAGCCCACAGGCTGTTGAAGTGGCACAAACATTGGCAAATGCTGTGTCCAATCCCAACAACACCTTCAACCTCACTGTTGATTCCACCTCCATCCAAGCAGTTGGTAAGTGAACTGTTGCCTTCATCCTGCACCAAGCAGACCCTAAAGAAAAGGAAACCACAGAGGGACACTCTGTCATGAGTGTGTTTGTATGTTTGCCATTGTTGTTGAGTTCTCCAACTCATCTATAATTGTGGGGGAATGACACAACACAGATTATGTATCTTGTGTTTGGTTTAATAGCGTCTCACTGTCAAAAGTGGACTGTGAAGTATCTGCTGTCACTGTCAGTCCTATGAATAGTTAACAATGATTCCTTTCCCAGCGCCATCTTAAAAGCTTGATGGGTCGACAAAGACCACGCAGAATTATGGGAAAATCCAATATATGAGCAAGACTTTACACAACTGTGCATAAAAGCTGCTGACTACTACAGTTTATCGTGTGTCTCAAATCTCCCCGTGGTTTCATACTTGTGCTTTTGCAGTACTGAATACGACAGCGAGTGAATCGACAGTTGCCCCCGGCCTGACTGCTACTACAGGAATCGCCCCACCAACAACCGCCGGTGCTACACCTGCTCCGACAGCAGAAACTACGGCTAATTCCACCCTTTCAAGTTCCACGTCAGCGGTTCTTGTCTCAGCTGTCTTGAATACACCATTTGAACCACAACTCAATGACAGCAACAGCTCTGACTTCAAGACCCTCCAAACACAAGTTGTGGAAATTGTGAGTACAATGTCAAAATGGTCAGGTAACCTCAGAATGATCCCAGTGGATGAAGTCAATACGAAAATCTTGACAATTGGTCTTCGATAGTCAAACCTTTCTAACATCTTTGAGCTTGTCTCTCTGATTTCGTCCTCAGTGGTACATCGTCTACAGGGCCAGTTATGGTAGTCATTTCCTCCGTGCCTATGTGGTCGATTTCAGGTAAGATTTCAACTTGGTGGTTGACACTGACTGTGATGTTTCTCTCTGGATGCTATTGATCAGTATCACAAGTGATTTGTTCTAAAGGAAAGCACTTCACAGAGCACTTGCAACCATTATTCATGACGGTCAATACGATGTCACTTACAATTTGTACTGTTGTGTGCAGGCAATATGTCAAAGTGCAAACAACTCTTACTGAAGTAGATGTGGTGGTTGAGTTCACTGGCTATGCTTCCCCTGGAGAAAGCCCACAGGCTGTTGAAGTGGCACAAACATTGGCAAATGCTGTGTCCAATCCCAACAACACCTTCAACCTCACTGTTGATTCCACCTCCATCCAAGCAGTTGGTAAGTGAACTGTTGCCTTCATCCTGCACCAAGCAGACCCTAAACAAAAGGAAACCACAGAGGGACACTCTGTCATGAGTGTGTTTGTATGTTTGCCATTGTTGTTGAGTTCTCCAGCTCATCTATAATTGTGGGGGAATGACACAAAACAGATTATGTATCTTGTGTTTGGTTTAATAGCGTCTCACTGTCAAAAGTGGACTGTGAAGTATCTGCTGTCACTGTCAGTCCTATGAATAGTTAACAATGACTCCTTTCACAGCGCCATCTTAAAAGCTGGATGGGTTGACAAAGACCACGCAGAATTATGGGAAACTCCAATATATGATAAGCAACTGTGCATAAAAGCTGCTGACTACTACAGTTTATTGTGTCTCTGAAATCTCTCTGTGGTTTCATACTTGTGCTTTTGCAGTACTGAATACGACAGCAAGTGAATCGACAGTTGCCCCCGGCCTGACTGCTACTACAGGAATCGCCCCACCAACAACCGCCGGTGCTACACCTGCTCCGACAGCAGAAACTACCACCGTTTCAGGTTCCACGACAGCGGTTCTGGTCTCAGCCGTCTTGAATACACCATTTGAACCACAACTCAATGACAGCAAAAGCTCTGAGTTCAAGACCCTCCAATCACTAGTTGTGGAAATTGTGAGTACAATGTCAAAATGGTCACGAATTCTCAGAATGATCCCAGTGGATGAAGTCAATACGAAAATCTTGACAATTGGTCTTCGATAGTCAAACCTTTCTAACATCTTTGAGCTTGTCTCTCTGATTTCGTCCTCAGTGGTCCATCGTCTACAGGGCCAGTTATGGTAGTCATTTCCTCCGTGCCTATGTGGTCGATTTCAGGTAAGATTTCAACTTGGTGGTTGACACTGACTGTGATGTTTCTCTCTGGATGCTATTGATCAGTATCACAAGTGATTTGCTCTAAAGGAAAGCACTTCACAGAGCACTTGCAACCATTATTCATGACGGTCAATACGATGTCACTGACAATTTGTACTGTTGTGTGCAGGCAATATGTCAAAGTGCAAACAACTCTTACTGAAGTAGATGTGGTGGTTGAGTTCACTGGCTATGCTTCCCCTGGAGAAAGCCCACAGGCTGTTGAAGTGGCACAAACATTGGCAAATGCTGTGTCCAATCCCAACAACACCTTCAACCTCACTGTTGATTCCACCTCCATCCAAGCAGTTGGTAAGTGAACTGTTGCCTTCATCCTGCACCAAGCAGACCCTAAACAAAAGGAAACCACAGAGGGACACTCTGTCATGAGTGTGTTTGTATGTTTGCCATTGTTGTTGAGTTCTCCAGCTCATCTATAATTGTGGGGGAATGACACAAAACAGATTATGTATCTTGTGTTTGGTTTAATAGCGTCTCACTGTCAAAAGTGGACTGTGAAGTATCTGCTGTCACTGTCAGTCCTATGAATAGTTAACAATGACTCCTTTCACAGCGCCATCTTAAAAGCTGGATGGGTTGACAAAGACCACGCAGAATTATGGGAAAATCCAATATATGAGCAAGACTTTACGCAACTGTGCATAAAAGCTGTTGACTACAACAGTTTATCGTGTGTCTCAAATCTCTCTGTGGTGTCATACTTGTGCTTTTGCAGTACTGAATACGACAGCGAGTGAATCGACAGTTGCCCCCGGCCTGACTGCTACTACAGGAATCGCCCCACCAACAACCGCCGGTGCTACACCTGCTCCGACAGCAGAAACTACGGCTAATTCCACCCTTTCAAGTTCCACGTCAGCGGTTCTTGTCTCAGCTGTCTTGAATACACCATTTGAACCACAACTCAATGACAGCAACAGCTCTGAGTTCAAGACCCTCCAAACACAAGTTGTGGAAATTGTGAGTACAATGTCAAAATGGTCACGAATTCTCAGAATGATCCCAGTGGATGAAGTCAATACGAAAATCTTGACAATTGGTCTTCGATAGTCAAACCTTTCTAACATCTTTGAGCTTGTCTCTCTGATTTCGTCCTCAGTGGTCCATCGTCTACAGGGTCAGTTATGGTAGTCATTTCCTCCGTGCCTATGTGGTCGATTTCAGGTAAGATTTCAACTTGGTGGTTGACACTGACTGTGATGTTTCTCTCTGGATGCTATTGATCAGTATCACAAGTGATTTGTTCTAAAGGAAAGCACTTCACAGAGCACTTGCAACCATTATTCATGACGGTCAATACGATGTCACTGACAATTTGTACTGTTGTGTGCAGGCAATATGTCAAAGTGCAAACAACTCTTACTGAAGTAGATGTGGTGGTTGAGTTCACTGGCTATGCTTCCCCTGGAGAAAGCCCACAGGCTGTTGAAGTGGCACAAACATTGGCAAATGCTGTGTCCAATCCCAACAACACCTTCAACCTCACTGTTGATTCCACCTCCATCCAAGCAGTTGGTAAGTGAACTGTTGCCTTCATCCTGCACCAAGCAGACCCTAAACAAAAGGAAACCACAGAGGGACACTCTGTCATGAGTGTGTTTGTATGTTTGCCATTGTTGTTGAGTTCTCCAGCTCATCTATAATTGTGGGGGAATGACACAACACAGATTGTGTTTAATAGCGTCTCACTGTCAAAAGTGGACTGTGGGGTATCTACAGTCACTGTCAGTTCTATGAATAGTTAACAATGATTCCTTTCCCAGCGCCATCTTAAAAGCTGGATGGGTCGACAAAGACCATGCAGAATTATGGGAAACTCCAATATATGATAAGCAACTGTGCATAAAAGCTGCTGACTACTACAGTTTATCATGTGTCTCAAATCTCCCCGTGGTTTCATACTTGTGCTTTTGCAGTACTGAATACGACAGCGAGTGAATCGACAGTTGCCCCCGGCCTGACTGCTACTACAGGAATCGCCCCACCAACAACCGCCGGTGCTACACCTGTTTCGACAGCAGAAACTACGGCTAATTCCAACCTTTCAAGTTCCACGTCAGCGGTTCTTGTCTCAGCTGTCTTGAATGCGCCATTTGAACCACAACTCAATGACAGCAACAGCTCTGAGTTCAAGACCCTCCAAGCACTAGTTGTGGAAATTGTGAGTACAATGTCAAAATGGTCACGTAACCTCAGAATGATCCCAGTGGATGAAGTCAATACCAAAATCTTGACAATTGGTCTTCGATAGTCAAACCTTTCTAACATCTTTGTGCTTGTCTCTCTGCCTTCGTCCTCAGTGGTACATCGTCTACAGGGCCAGTTATGGTAGTCATTTCCTCCGTGCCTATGTGGTCGATTTCAGGTAAGATTTCAACTTGGTGGTTGACACTGACTGTGATGTTTCTCTCTGGATGCTATTGATCAGCATCACAAGTGATTTGTTCTAAAGGAAAGCACTTCACAGAGCACTTGCAACCATTATTCATGACGGTCAATACGATGTCACTGACAATTTGTACTGTTGTGTGCAGGCAATATGTCAAAGTGCAAACAACTCTTACTGAAGTAGATGTGGTGGTTGAGTTCACTGGCTATGCATCCCCTGGAGAAAGCCCACAGGCTGCTGAAGTGGCACAAACATTGGCAAATGCTGTGTCCAATCCCAACAACACCTTCAACCTCACTGTTGATTCCACCTCCATCCAAGCAGTTGGTAAGTGAACTGTTGCCTTCATCCTGCACCAAGCAGACCCTAAACAAAAGAAAACCACAGAGGGACACTCTGTCATGAGTGTGTTTGTATGTTTGCCATTGTTGTTGAGTTCTCCAGCTCATCTATAATTGTGGGGGAATGACACAACACAGATTATGTATCTTGTGTTTGGTTTAATAGCGTCTCACTGTCAAAAGTGGACTGTGAAGTATCTGCTGTCACTGTCAGTCCTATGAATAGTTAACAATCACTCCTTTCCCAGCGCCCTCTTAAAAGCTGGATGGGTCGACAAAGACCACGCAGAATTATGGGAAAATCCAATATATGAGCAAGACTTTACGCAACCGTGCATAAAAGCTGCTGACTACTACAGTTTATCGTGTGTCTCAAATCTCTCCGTGGTTTCATACTTGCGCTTTTGCAGTACTGAATACGACAGCGAGTGAATCGACAGTTGCCCCCGGCCTGACTGCTACTACAGGAATCGCCCCACCAACAACCGCCGGTGCTACACCTGCTCCGATAGCAGAAACTACGGCTAATTCCACCCTTTCAAGTTCCACGTCAGCGGTTCTTGTCTCAGCTGTCTTGAATACGCCATTTGAACCACAACTCAATGACAGCAACAGCTCTGAGTTCAAGACCCTCCAAGCACTAGTTGTGGAAATTGTGAGTACAATGTCAAAATGGTCACGTAACCTCAGAATGATCCCAGTGGATGAAGTCAATACCAAAATCTTGACAATTGGTCTTCGATAGTCAAACCTTTTTAACATCTTTGTGCTTGTCTCTCTGCCTTCGTGCTCAGTGGTCCATCGTCTACAGGGTCAGTTATGGTAGTCATTTCCTCCGTGCCTATGTGGTCGATTTCAGGTAAGATTTCAACTTGGTGGTTGACACTGACTGTGATGTTTCTCTCTGGATGCTATTGATCAGTATCACAAGTGATTTGTTCTAAAGGAAAGCACTTCACAGAGCTCTTGCAACCATTATTCATGACGGTCAATACGATGTCACTGACAATTTGTACTGTTGTGTGCAGGCAATATGTCAAAGTGCAAACAACTCTTACTGAAGTCGATGTGGTGCTGGAGTTCACTGGCTATGCTTCCCCTGGAGAAAGCCCACAGGCTGTTGAAGTGGCACAAACATTGGCAAATGCTGTGTCCAATCCCAACAACACCTTCAACCTCACTGTTGATTCCACCTCCATCCAAGCAGTTGGTAAGTGAACTGTTGCCTTCATCCTGCACCAAGCAGACCCTAAAGAAAAGGAAACCACAGAGGGACACTCTGTCATGAGTGTGTTTGTATGTTTGCCATTGTTGTTGAGTTCTCCAGCTCATCTATAATTGTGGGGGAATGACACAACACAGATTATGTATCTTGTGTTTGGTTTAATAGCGTCTCACTGTCAAAAGTGGACTGTGAAGTATCTGCTGTCACTGTCAGTCCTATGAATAGTTAACAATGATTCCTTTCCCAGCGCCATTTTAAAAGCTGGATGGGTCGACAAAGACCACGCAGAATTATGGGAAACTCCAATATATGATAAGCAACTGTGCATAAAAGCTGCTGACTACTACAGTTTATCGTGTGTCTCAAATCTCTCCGTGGTTTCATACTTGTGCTTTTGCAGTACTGAATACGACAGCGAGTGAATCGACAGTTGCCCCCGGCCTGACTGCTACTACAGGAATCGCCCCACCAACAACTGCCGGTGCTACACCTGCACCGACAGCAGAAACTACGGCTAATTCCACCGTTTCAGGTTCCACGTCAGCGGTTCTTGTCTCAGCTGTCTTGAATACACCATTTGAACCACAACTCAATGACAGCAACAGCTCTGAGTTCAAGACCCTCCAAGCACTAGTTGTGGAAATTGTGAGTACAATGTCAAAATGGTCACGTAACCTCAGAATGATCCCAGTGGATGAAGTCAATACCAAAATCTTGACAATTGTGCTTCGATAGTAAAACCTTTGTAACATCTTTGAGCTTGTCTCTCTGATTTCGTCCTCAGTGGTCCATCGTCTACAGGGTCAGTTATGGTAGTCATTTCCTCCGTGCCTATGTGGTCGATTTCAGGTAAGATTTCAACTTGGTGGTTGACACTGACTGTGATGTTTCTCTCTGGATGCTATTGATCAGTATCACAAGTGATTTGTTCTAAAGGAAAGCACTTCACAGAGCACTTGCAACCATTATTCATGACGGTCAATACAATGTCACTGACAATTTGTACTGTTGTGTGCAGGCAATATGTCAAAGTGGAAACAACTCTTACTGAAGTAGATGTGGTGGTTGAGTTCACTGGCTATGCTTCCCCTGGAGAAAGCCCACAGGCTGTTGAAGTGGCACAAACATTGGCAAATGCTGTGTCCAATCCCAACAACACCTTCAACCTCACTGTTGATTCCACCTCCATCCAAGCAGTTGGTAAGTGAACTGTTGCCTTCATCCTGCACCAAGCAGACCCTAAACAAAAGGAAACCACAGAGGGACACTCTGTCATGAGCGTGTTTGTATGTTTGCCATTGTTGTTGAGTTCTCCAGCTCATCTATAATTGTGGGGGAATGACACAACACAGATTGTGTATCTTGTGTTTGGTTTAATAGCGTCTCACTGTCAAAAGTGGACGGTGAAGTATCTGCTGTCACTGTCAGTCCTATGAATAGTTAACAATGATTCCTTTCCCAGCGCCATCTTAAAAGCTGGATGGGTCGACAAAGACCACGCAGAATTATGGGAAAATCCAATATATGAGCAAGACTTTACGCAACTGTGCATAAAAGCTGTTGACTACAACAGTTTATCGTGTGTCTCAAATCTCTCCGTGGTTTCATACTTGTGCTTTTGCAGTACTGAATACGACAGCGAGTGAATCGACAGTTGCCCCCGGCCTGACTGCTACTACAGGAATCGCCCCACCAACAACCGCCGGTGCTACACCTGCTCCGACAGCAGAAACTACGGCTAATTCCACCCTTTCAAGTTCCACGTCAGCGGTTCTTGTCTCAGCTGTCTTGAATACACCATTTGAACCACAACTCAATGACAGCAACAGCTCTGAGTTCAAGACCCTCCAAACACAAGTTGTGGAAATTGTGAGTACAATGTCAAAATTGTCAGGTAACCTCAGAATGATCCCAGTGGATGAAGTCAATACGAAAATCTTGACAATTGTGCTTCGATAGTCAAACCTTTCTAACATCTTTGAGCTTGTCTCTCTGATTTCGTCCTCAGTGGTCCATCGTCTACAGGGCCAGTTATGGTAGTCATTTCCTCCGTGCCTATGTGGTCGACTTCAGGTAAGATTTCAACTTGGTGGTTGACACTGACTGTGATGTTTCTCTCTGGATGCTATTGATCAGTATCACAAGTGATTTGTTCTGAAGGAAAGCACTTCACAGAGCACTTGCAACCATTATTCATGACGGTCAATACGATGTCACTGACAATTTGTACTGTTGTGTGCAGGCAATATGTCAAAGTGCAAACAACTCTTACTGAAGTAGATGTGGTGGTTGAGTTCACTGGCTATGCTTCCCCTGGAGAAAGCCCACAGGCTGTTGAAGTGGCACAAACATTGGCAAATGCTGTGTCCAATCCCAACAACACCTTCAACCTCACTGTTGATTCCACCTCCATCCAAGCAGTTGGTAAGTGAACTGTTGCCTTCATCCTGCACCAAGCAGACCCTAAAGAAAAGGAAACCACAGAGGGACACTCTGTCATGAGTGTGTTTGTATGTTTGCCATTGTCGTTGAGTTCTCCAACTCATCTATAATTGTGGGGGAATGACACAACACAGATTATGTATCTTGTGTTTGGTTTAATAGCGTCTCACTGTCAAAAGTGGACTGTGAAGTATCTGCTGTCACTGTCAGTCCTATGAATAGTTAACAATGATTCCTTTCCCAGCGCCATCTTAAAAGCTGGATGGGTCGACAAAGACCACGCAGAATTATGGGAAACTCCAATATATGATAAGCAACTGTGCATAAAAGCTGCTGACTACTACAGTTTATCATGTGTCTCAAATCTCCCCGTGGTTTCATACTTGTGCTTTTGCAGTACTGAATACGACAGCGAGTGAATCGACAGTTGCCCCCGGCCTGACTGCTAGTACAGGAATCGCCCCACCAACAACCGCCGGTGCTACACCTGCTCCGACAGCAGAAAGTTCTACACCTACGGCAGGAAATTCAACAATTTCTGCTCAAACATTTGCTACAACATCTGTTGGTTTCACAATTACAAGTCATGCTGTCACACCAACTGCACCATTAGTGTCACCTGTGGCATCAACAACAGGTCCATAGTTTCCCCAAGTATTAAGTAAAATCAGTTCCTGTTTTTCCTCATGTCACATAAACTGAATCAAGTTCTTCTTCCACAACGTTTGCAGTATCACCAACAACAGCAGTAACAGCAACCTCTGCAACACCAGCAAGCTTTGCTTCCTCAACAACTTCAACTTCTCCAGTAACGACTGCGTCAACTACCAACACACCAACAGTTGCGACCATCATTACTGCTACTACTACTACTACTACTACTACTACTACTACTACTACTACTACTGCTGCTGCTGCTTTGACTACTACGACTACCACTACTACAACTGTGGCTCCCCCAGTAGTTGTACTTGTCACAGCAGTTTTAGTTGTACCATTTGTACCACAACTCACTGACAGAAACAGCATTGAATTCCAGACTCTGGAAGTAGAAGTTGTTAATATTGTGAGTATAAAATGTCAAAATAAATATATACATTTTTACATAAGTTATATACGGTAATATTTCAGAACACATTTTTATTATTAAAATTTTTTGCTTTTGCTTTTAGTGGGATGTCATCTACAGGGCCAGTTTTGGTGATCGCTTCCTCCGTTCATATGTTATACAATTTAGGTAATTTCTTATAAATATTGTCTGAACTATTATAATTGTAATAATATTAACAAGTAACACAGAAATTGCACACATACAACCAGTGTTGTTTTGTCATTATTTGTTATTATCAAACTGACATAGGTGTTTTTGTTTTTTTACAGAGAAGTTGTTACCAAATCCAGATCAGCTAATACTGAAGCAGATGTGGGAGTTGAGTTCAATACCACAGTAGCCCAGGTCCCATCTTCTAAGGATGTGGCAAATGTATTAGTAACGTCTGTATCCAACCCCAACAACACCTTCAACCTTACTATTGTTTCTTCATCCGTCGTAGCAGTTCGTAAGTAAACTCTTGCTCTACACGTAGTGGATACTTAAATGTGAGAATACTGTATTATCACTGCCACTGACATCATCATAAGCAATTTGTTACTGCCTTTGGTGAATTTTCTATCTTAATTAACAAAAGTGAAACAATTAAACAACAAATTGTTCATAAGTACGTTTGTGGTAGAGAGTTACAAACGGTACAGCAAATCCCAGTGGCATTAACATAAAAGTTGATAAGCACAACCAGAATTACCAAAGGCTCCACTCTGGCAAACAACAGACAAATATTAATGAAACTTTCCACTATAAGCTTTGCCATAACTCTTAATTTTGTCTTTTTTTTCCAGTCTTAAATGCAACATCAAACACAACAACAGTAGCCCCTACACAGAACAGCACAACGAGTGCACAAGAATATACAGCCACTAGTAGTACACCTGGAACTACAACTACTACTGCTGCTGTTGAGGCCCTTACAACAAAGACTCTCATTTTCAAATCTAAGGAGACATTTACTAGTGACTTGAACAATCCATCATCCGCAGCATATACTAATCGAGCCTCACTGATAACGACAACAGTAAGTGTCTCAACGTGAAACATACATTGACTTGTTTAAATCTTTAGGGCTAAAACAAACCCCCAAGAAACAAGTAACATGATTTGTAAGAATTGTTGATGCAAATGCTTTGCTTAAAGCTTGTTAAGGAATTAGAATTACTTTAGCCCCATAATGTTCTCACAGAAAAGGAATTTCACAGATGGAATTTCATTGTATTAGGTTTTACAAAATGATGACTGTTGTATTTAAATATATGAAGTTAAAACTGCCATTGTATGTTTGATATTCACACTATGAATAAACCATGAATGGAATTTAATACAGAAACAACAGTGAATGAAATGAATATACTTACGCTTCATTGTCTTGTGTTTTTGCAGCTTGTTCCTTACTTCCAAAAAGCATTTTATTCCTTTAACTCCATGCAAGTGACTGGGTTCAGGTAATTTTCTATTTTTGTTAATAGAATTGTCATAATAATGATTATTATTATGCCTATGAATAATTTTTTTTTCTTTTGCAGTAATGGTTCAATTGTCAACAAACTGTCAGTTAGTTTTGCATCTGCATCTGTTCCAAACAACACTCAGATTGGAGTCGTTTTGATCCAAGCAGCTTCAAACATCACAGCTTTTAACATTGACACCACATACATTTTTGTGGACGACATCCGTAAGCAACCTTGAACGCTGTCTTAATAATCAAATATTAAGTAAACATTACTGAGCTGTTTGTTAAAATCATGTCTGTTTGTTTTTTCACATTTACAGAAGTGTCAAGTGGAATAAGTCACAGGATCAATGTCATTACTGCATCCTGCCTGCTGCTTCTGTCATGGCTGCTGTCAAACCAGCAGTAGTGTCGGTGCTGATGTGCATGATCTGGCAAGAAAGAAATCTATGTTGTTACATGTGATTATGTTATACACATTCAGAATGCCTTAATGCATTGGCACATACTGTATGTTTAATCAGCAAAGCAGGTCTTTGTGTACATATAATTCAGTGCCTGACTATAAAAGAAACCTATATATATGACGACTAAGAAGACAAACATAATATTGTAATTAAATTAGATTTAATATGTAGTTATTTAAAATCAACATTGTTCAAGATTAGTCATGTTACACTTTGTTATGTCATGTTATGAATTAACTAAATATTTAATTTATTTTAGGAATGCATTGTGCCACTTTATGGTGAAGGAAACATTATGAAGAGATCAATTTACATGTTGTTGCATTATAAACTATTCCTCTAACTTTTTTTCTTACATAACCACAACACTAGAATTAACATTTGGGGCTATGGTTTGACAGATGCACTATTTATGCCAAACATCCCCCCACTCACCTTTAATCAAGTTTGATTAACTAAGCAATGACAAAGAATGTTTTTAATTACTGTTTTTAACATGCATTATGGATATAACATTTAGAGAAACTGATGTATTTCAACCATAAACAAAAATAAACTATCTGAATAATTTGTCTTTTGTCATGTGAAATTTCTTGAGCGCAAGAAAAAACGTTGGGTTACTTAACGTAAATCCTGGTGTAGTTGTTTACAGATATTCCTCACCGAGAGGATTCAGTTAAACACAGCACTGAGATTCAAAATAATACAAATGATTTATTTCACATAAGTGGTGTAAAAATATACATAAGGCAGATATACACGAAGTCACCTGATTCCTCCCTGCAGGGGTAAAGCTCGCTGGCGCGCGGGGAAGGACGGAGCCTGGCTGGGAGACACCAGCTGTGTCTCCCAGCCGGCACAGCACACATCTCCCCCTGTCCGCTTTGGGGTGTCGGTTTTTAAACCCTAGCTGTTGCCCAAGTTTGGTCTTCGGATCTGGATAGTTTAGACTAATGACTCTGTTTACTGGAAAGTTATCAACAGGTCACTTCGACCTGGCATGTTCCCGGAGCAGCCACACACGCCAAGAACTTTCCAGATGTGGGAGAGTGAACATCCTGTTCACATAAGAGGTTCACGTCCTGGACACACAAACTCTGTAACTCCTAGTCTGACGATCTTACTTCATGCCTGCACTTATGAAACCTATTCCTGTTAATACCTACATAGAGTACAGATTCCATCCTATACATTCTGAGCATATATTCCATCCCCAGTACACATTTTCCACTACAATCCCTCCTCTGGGGCTTCCTAAAGCACCACCATAGTCGAAACATTCATACACATGCTATACAACCTAACACATGCAAATTATCCCCAACTGAAACCGCACTTACTCACATACTGTCCCTCAAAATCCTCTAGATCAGAACAGAGTCAACTAAGTAAATTATTAAATTAACTTTATCCTTAGCTTAACAGAACTGGCATCACATTAAACACAATTCAATAAACAAAATGAACCTTTGAGCTTAACATACGACTTAACGTTACTAAATCTTGCAGGGGGAGGAAGGTGACTTCCCATTTCAAACCAAATGTCACATTAACCCAAAGTCTGAGAGATGTCGTGGAGGTCGACGTTCCATCCGCGTCACTCGTATGTGCTTCCTCTGGAACAGGTGTGTGTTGGTGTGTGATGTTTTGTGCGGCTAAGGACGGCGATCCGCCCACGCCCTGTAGCCGTGTTGGTCAGATGGACACATGTCAGGGCTGTGTCTGGAGTCTCGTTAGGGGTTTGTTTCGGGTCACTGAGGTCGTCTCCTTCCTCCTTCCTTCTGTATCGCGTCATGCTGGTGTCGCCCTAAAACCATGCTGACATGAGGCGTCGGCCACCCTCTATGACGGACTGGTTACTTCTAGGAGATCGGCTCAAGGGCATCTGGTATAATCTTTTCCTCTACACGATCCTGGATACGAATCCTCTGTGTCTAGATCACTCCAGCGCCTGTGTTCACTCCAGCGCCTGGACGGTTACTGCAGCTTTAACCTGAGAGCAGATAGCTGAGAGACACATAGACAAAAGTGCAACACATGCACCGTAGCTATACCTATGGGGGTGTTAATATTAATACACAGATTAAGTATCAATCTGACTCCACCCTCCTCTCATACTAACAGAGCCTGTGGGAGAAAGTTGTGAACGTTAGAGAGGTGGTTGGTGTGATGACGTCCACTGCTGCGGTGCCTAGAGAAAGTGAACCCAAGTTGTTAGGGTGAGCTCTAGGTTTAAGAAACCACATTCAGTCTGGAACAGCTGAACCTGTCACCAATAACAACCAGCTCCTCCTTGTTTGGGTTTAAGATTACATCATTGAGCTAAAATGGGAAATTATTACATTATATGACAACATCAACAAACAGACATTTCTCATGGTCAGTCTGTGAAACCTTGTTTCAGTCAGTCAGTCGGGTCTTTATGTCATGAGCTCAGGTTTTATCGTGCACGTGAGCTAAGAGGGAGACCTCCTGCTCAGAATGAACTGCAGTTTAACTACTCGTCCTGCTGAAGGAATCAGCAGTGTCGCTTAGGTGTTGCTTAGGGGGCCCCCTCCTCCATGATGGTAGACGCTGGTTCCATGTTTTTTCCTGCAGAAAACACTCGAGTGTAAATTAATGATCTGTTTTTCATGGGACCTCTGATCGATTAGTTACCATTAGTCACTCAAGCAAAGCTTCATGCAATGTTAATCCTGCACACACACACATATATTGACACAATCACAATGTTTTTCTATTTTTATGTGATACCGTAATTGTTAACGCATCTCTGCCATTCAATTAACTTCAATTAAATTCACTCCTCTTATAGGGAACCAATCCCTCCTCACTGCAGAGACCTGCTCATAGGTTAAAGGTAACAGGCTGGAAAAATTAACTTCAACCAGCAGTCAAACCATAGAGCAACATGCTATGAGCTACACACACGTTGCCACACTCCTCCTTCATGCTGTCTGTTTAACAAGAAACACACACTAGTGACGTGTTCTCATAGAACCAAAGCAGGTTCCTGCTGCCACAACACTTTAATGGTTTCAAATGACCCATGACCCTCTGGGGTCCACACAAGTTTCCCCATAACTTTCTAGTTCCTTTCAGTTTTTATCGTCTCTCTCAGGGGTTGCGCAATTGTTCAATACCCATCTATCCAGTCTACTCTGCAGCCTGTCATTCCTAAGAAAGTCAGCATTTCCCGGACTGTGGTTGGATTGGGACCTTAGACACAGCTTCCAATTTAGACAGACACAGCGCGTGTTCCCTGTATGATCAACCTCCCCAAATACTCCACTTGGTCTTTTCAGTACTGAAGCTTATTAGATGCTTTATGGCCTCTTTCAGCCAACAACAAAGTGATGGAACCACATGACACGTTTCCAGACTAGGTGAAAACTCATCAACATATGTGAATTCAAAGAGATGTCAACTGTCTTCACTCAGTATCACACTGAAAACTCAGAACACAGATCAACCACTGAACCACTGAGCATCAGGTAGAACATCCGACACCAGAGCATGTGGATCTGGAACCTCAGCTTGGATTCTAAGGGGACTCTAAGCTTTACCCTCATACATGCATCTATACTTATCTACACTTATTAGTAGACTAAGTGGTGTTTTAAGAAAATACATATACCCTAAACTAACTCTTGGTCCCATTTTAATCGTGGCTTTTTATTTCTCTCTTTTCTCTTTCTCTTTTTTTTTTTTTTTTTTTAATTATCATTCTTTTTTTCTTTCAAGTCATGGGGCCTAACTACCTCAACTTGTGGTCTGCTAATAAGATAAATTTTTTAATGCTGATCTTCGGAATCTGTCTTTTAAATAATGGGGTGTGCAGTGGGACGAACATGCAGACTGTGATGCTGTTGGCTTTGATAAAGTCCACTGCTATGTCAGTAGAGTGCAAAGTTCATGAATGTCTTTTCCTCAGTCACTGACGACATGCAGTTGCTTCACCGTGATTCTCTCTTCTTTTTTTCCTCGTCCGTGCCAGTGTTTCCTTCTTTTTTTCTCTTTTTTTTTTTTTTTAATCAAGAGCACGGCTCCTGCCAGCACTAACTGCTGGCCACAGGCTGATGTTGATGACAGCCAATATCCTCAGATCCCAGCGTCTCAGGGATTCTGCCTTCGTCTCCTTGGTTCATTTACGTGGAGTTTTCCACTGATCCATGTAGGACACTGATCTCTTACATGTCCAAGTCTTCCACAGCTGAAACATCTTCCAGCTCCTGCACTTCCTCGTCCGGCTCCTCTGCCCCGGCCGGTAGAAAACCCTCCTCTCATCCTTGGAGGTCCTGTCCACCATCCTGGCTGGATGTATATCACCTGGGGCTCCGCCGTGACGGGTGTTGTAGCTGATGTCTGAGGTGCTCGGGCTGGTTCAGCAGGGGTCACCACTGCCTGTCTTTTCTTCTTCCCTTCCTTCGACGGCTGGTGTTTCAGTTCGTTTGCTGGCTCCTTATCTGTCTGCTTCTGATGGACAGCATTAGCAAACAACTTTGTCACAGCATCCACCACATGACCAGTGAAATGATCACATGACACGTTACACAGTCTCCCAGCTTCTCTTAGTTTGCTCTGAGATGGTGGCAAACCACTGATGATCACTGCAACCAGGCTGAATATCCTCACGTGCCTCCTTCACTCTGGATGACGTCACTGGTTTCCCAGAAGCTGTTTTCCTCCCAGTGTCTGTGGGAGATCTCTCAGTTCTCTCATCGTCTCCAGCTGCTTCAGTCTCTCTCACATCCTCAACCTGCTTATTCGTGTCACCACACTCCCGTTAATGCTCTTTATCTACTTCTGACATGCAGACCACTTGTACAACAGGGATCTATATCTGAAATAGTCACTGCCTTCAAACAAACTTCTGATAACTCATCTAACTCCTCTGACCTACAATGTTCTTTTCTCTCACAGGCATTTGTGCAGCATAAGGGGGGGTTTCCCTACATTCTTTGTTTTGCTCTGCTCTAACTTTTTCACATGTTGAGCTGTTTTCTCCCCTAACCTCTGGACATGCTCTGTAACTAGTTGCAACACTGCAGTCTCACGCTCACGCACACGTTTTGCAGATTTATCTTTAATTTTGTGATTTTTTATTTGTTTGTTTTTTTCTCTAAACTTCCATTTCAACACACTGCCTCTGGTCCAACGTTCCCCCCAATGGTCAGGGTGACGTAGTCCTCTGCGTTCACTGGTTTAATTTATTTTAATATCTACAAATTTCTTCCGTCAAAAGCGGATTCTTCTTCACCTCGACAGGAGACGTGTTCTTAGTGCCAGACTCCATGACTCTACGTGATGTGACTGTATGTTTTATGTCTCTGACGTAACTTAATGACTAAGTGTTTTCTGTTACAAAAAACTTCGAACCTTATTGTCCAGATTCAAACAACAGTGGAGTATATAAATTGAGCCCTAAGCAGCCTCAAAACCCTTTAGAACTAAATGTCTCAGCTGCTTTGTCACAATGTGAACCTAGAACTTCTCTTCTCTTTCACACACACTTTGAACAGAAAGGGAGGGGGCTGGCTGGGTTTATGTGTAGTAGCCCTGACCACCAGGAGATGCGCCGTTTCCCACGTTATAACTCGCAGTTAAAAACTGTCTAATCTATTTCTAGATTAAATATTAGTCCCTAATTAATTCAGCACAACAAAATACTTCTGGGGCCAAATACCCCTGCGAGCGCACAAACAGACTGTTGCCTCTGCAAACCTCTGTGCTGTTTTCTCAACTCTAATGTGGGTACTTTTCCAATCCGCGTTGAGCACCTGGGCCTAATTAACCATGCAGAGCCCGTGCAAATCAGTCTTTTGTACTTATGCAACCTTTCAAATAATAATTTCCGTTCACTAACCCCAGACTCAAAACGCCCATAATTTAGAGTTTCCAACCCGTGTCTGTTAAAACTTTTTTAGTGGTCAATAGGTTGCATCATTTTTCTCCTTATAGACACATCAATGAAACAAACAAAGCACAACACATGCAGCAGCAGTTATTTAAGCAGCAGAAGCAGAAGTGACTCCGTATAAAAGCCTTCACCACCACGGTGGGGTTTCCCTCACACCAAATTCTTTTCTTAAGGTAGCCAAATTAGAATTTAACTGTTTAGGTCACGTTGTGACTTTGTTAAACAATCTTACCGAAATTCTCCCACTGATCCCAGACACAGAGAACGTTAAAGAAAAGCAAAACGCAGCTTTTTACCTGTGGCCACACGTGACGTCGTCTGTGTCCAGAAACCAGCGGCAGAATTTGGCTCCCTTTTGCCTTCTTCGTGACGCCAAGAATCTGTAGTTGTTTACAGATATTCCTCACCGAGAGGATTCAGTTAAACACAGCACTGAGATTCAAAATAATACAAATGATTTATTTCACATAAGTGGTGTAAAAATATACATAAGGCAGATATACACGAAGTCACCTGATTCCTCCCTGCAGGGGTAAAGCTCGCTGCCGCGCGGGGAAGGACGGAGCCTGGCTGGGAGACACCAGCTGTGTCTCCCAGCCGGCACAGCACACATCTCCCCCTGTCCGCTTTGGGGTGTCGGTTTTTAAACCCTAGCTGTTGCCCAAGTTTGGTCTTCGGATCTGGATAGTTTAGACTAATGACTCTGTTTACTGGAAAGTTATCAACAGGTCACTTCGACCTGGCATGTTCCCGGAGCAGCCACACACGCCAAGAACTTTCCAGATGTGGGAGAGTGAACATCCTGTTCACATAAGAGGTTCACGTCCTGGACACACAAACTCTGTAACTCCTAGTCTGACGATCTTACTTCATGCCTGCACTTATGAAACCTATTCCTGTTAATACCTACATAGAGTACAGATTCCATCCTATACATTCTGAGCATATATTCCATCCCCAGTACACATTTTCCACTACACTGGTTCTTTGATAACAGAGTGAGGTGTTTCACTATGGAAACCGCTCCGGCGTGACCAACTATGGAAGCTCCAATGACATCACGTCTGTCCCTGACAGACAGGTTGAGCCGTGTCCAGGCTCCGCCCACCTCATATTGACACGGTCGACCTCCCTTCCTAAGCCATTCTAAGTGGTTTTCTTTCCGTGCTCATGCAAGGAGGGGAGTGTTGGTGAAACACCTCACTCTGTTGTCAAAGAACCAGGGTTTACGTTAAGTAACCCAACGTTCTTTTTCTAACTTCGCTCGGTGTTTCACTATGGGAGATATAGCCCAATCCCGGATTGCATATAATCTCCCGAAGCCAAAATAAAGAGGGACCAAAAACCACTGAATCAAACAGAATCTGATCCCTCTGCCTGTAAGACTGCATAAGCAAGAGAAGGTTTGGCCACATCCAGCCTGTAAAACCGCACAAACGTGTGTGGAGTAGCCCAGCTAGCTGAAGCACAGATATCCTGGACTGAAATTCCCCTAAACAGAGCCCACGAAGTGGCCATGCCCCTCGTAGAGTGGGCTGTCAGACCCTTAGGGGGCTGGACTCCCTTGCACTCGTATGCCAGACTTATGGCCTTCACAATCCAGTGGAACAGTCTCTGGCGAGATAGCGGCTCTCCCTTATGAGGGGCAGCCCATGAAACGAACTGCTGGTCTGACTTCCTGAAAACAGCCGTCCTGTCCACATAAGTGCGGAGGGCCCTAACGGGACATAAGGTGTTTAGCCAACGCTCTTCTGAGAGAAAAGGGGGCGCGTGGAAAGTTAACAGCTCCACAGTAGAGCATCTATATGAGGGATCCAAAACCTTGACAGCAAGTCGGCGCCAAGGTTCTACACACCAGGCATGTGAGTCGCCTGTAGGGATAAAAACCTGGTGCTGCTCCACAGAATTAGCCTCTGGGCTAACATATGTAACTGCATGGACCGAGTGCCCCCAAGCGGTTGATATAAGCTACAATCCGTGGAGTTATCCGATTTTACCAGGACATGATGGCCCTGTAGGAAACCCTGAAAATGTTTCAGAGCTAAAAACACCGCCTGCAGCTCCAACACATGTGGCTCCGAGCCATTCCCGGGGTCCAAACGCGGTTCACAGCTCTCCCCATAAAGGTAGCGCCCCAGCCTGACAGTGACGCGTCTGTTGTCAGCGTCCTCCTGGTTAGCACCGCCCCTAGAGGAACTCCCGACGCCAGAGTACCCGGCTGTCTCCACAGCTGGAGGGCCGAGATGCATTCGCGAGTCACCGTCACTCTGCGCCGGAGGTGCCGCCGAGGGCAGAGCAACCCAGCGTTGAAAGTCCCTCATTAACAGCAGCCTCAAGCGCACCACCGAGATGACTGAAGCCATAAGGCCGAGGAGTCGGAGGCACAGTCTGAACGATACGTTCTCCCCAAGCTGAAAATAAGCGAGGCATTGTGTGAACGAACCGATCCTCTCCTTCATTAATGAGACACAATAGGAAAGGGAATTTATACTGAGCCCCAGATAGTCCGTGCACTGAGCTGGTACCAAACAGCTTTTTTCCCGGTTGATTCTGAAACCGAGTGTTGATCTGCACTCTCCCCTGTCTCTCTCCCCTGTCTGCAGGCCGCGTACGCCCTCTTGTGGGGGCGGCGAGACCTGACACCTTTTTCTTTATTTTGTTTCTGCATTCTGCCCTCGGCGCTGTGCCTGGCTGCAGAAGTGCATATTTTATTTTCTCTTTTAGAAAACTTCGACCAAGCGTAGCTGCTTGGTTGAACCAGGGAGTGCTTGGTGACACTGAAGGGGGGCTGCAGTCCCATGTTAACCGCCCCTGAGAACTTTTGTGCAGAACATGAGGGGATAGAGTTTTCGTGGAAGACAGAGGTTGACAGCTTCAACCTCTTGTTTCCTGAGAGTGCTGGTCTCTTTCATTTTCTCCAAGGCTGGTCCAAAGAGACCCTTGGAGGGGTCATATGTGGCATCCATCATCTCTGCCTTCTGAGCATCACTCAAACCCGATAGAGGGCTCTTTCCCCAGAGACTGCCAGCCCCATCACTCGGCCAGAGCCCTGAACCGCTCCCCTGGAAGAGCGGAGGATGAGGTCATTTACAATGCAAATCTCATCCCACAGAACCGGGTTAGGAGACCCTGAGTCCATCTGGCGTCCCATCTCCTCTAAAATCTCAGCCTGGTATGCTGACAGCAGAGTAGCAGCATTCAGAGAACACACAGACTGGGCTGCGTATTTATACGTTCTCTGAAAAATGGAGGCGATCCATTTTATTTGGCAGAGAGATATTAGAAGAGGCAGACATCGTTCTGCGGTTAGGGTGAAGGTGATATGCCACTGAAGGCTCCACCGCTGGGGGTTCAAACAGCGCTAGCTCCGCCATGTTCTGGATATCCAACTGAGAGTAACCCTTGCCTGTTTGGATGGCGCCTTAGCTGGCGGAAGCCTCTTACCATCATATAAGTCCCTCTCTACCCCCTCAGAGTCTTGTGCTGCCGGCCATGGGATGTTAAGCCTGGCTGCAGCTCGTTTACAGACCTCATACAGGTCGTTCACGACTGGGGGAACAGCGTCTGAGGCACTGGGAGGCCTGGACTGCTGTGCGGGGAAGGTGGAGTGTTTGTCCTCTTCCTCCATATCATCCGAGTCGAGGAGGTCAGAGCTGCAGTCTTCCTCGTCGCCGGGTTCTCCCTCCCCACGGTCGAGGAGTTCCTCAAACAATCAATCAAGCAGGGGCACAAGTGGAGATTCAGTGTCCATCGTGTCCACCCAGCTCATCTTAGCTCACGGAGGATGAATGTCGGTAGTAGGGCTGGTAGCTGCCAGACAGGGGTCATGACTGTTAGCCACCAGTACGGGGTTAGCTCGCCTTGACGCGTTAGCTAGACACAACGTTGTCCGGTTTAGTTTGGGTTGAGTCCAAGCTAAACACGGGGTTCAGAACTAGCTCACCTTGACACTTTAGCCAGCGTCTGAAAAACTTTCCCGGCTGATAAACTAATGCTAGCCGACATTATAGATGGCTCGCCGTGACGCGTTAGCCTGAGTTCCGCTAGCGCACTACGAACGTAAATGAATACGAGGTACCCGAGGAAAACAGTTCGCCTTAACACGTACACCGTCTCCTAAAGCGTATGCAATAGTTATTGCTTACCCAGCGCACTCAAGGCTTACACCTGAAACCTGCGTTTGGTGCAGTGCTCCTTGACGGGTCATCTGTGAACTGTTTAACAGATACCAGGTTGCCTGGATACGCTGAGGGAGCTTCTGGTTTCTCACGGGAAGAAAGCGAGAATGGCTTAGGAGGGGAGGTCGACCGTGTCAATATGAGGTGGGCGGAGCCTGGACACGGCCCGACCTGTCTGTCAGGGACAGACGTAATGTCATTGGAGCTTCCATAGTTGGTCACGCTGGTTCCCATAGTGAAACACCGAGCGAAGTTAGAAAAAGAACTATAGGTTAAGATACGGCTAGGGGGCGGAGCCACAAGATGATGACCAGTAGGTGATTGAGAGCAATGACCAGGATGTGAGGTGACTAGGGCACAAAACTCCCCCTGTGCGCAGTCCGGAACACAGGGACCAAATAATATCACCGGGGGCTGCTCCACCACACTGCTCTCCGGAGTCGTGTCGTCGGGAAGACAGGAAACGAGTGCGTTCACTGCTGAACACTGCTGGTTCTTCAATGGGCTCGAGCCCCTGCTTCACCTCCTCCAGGAGATGCTGGGGCGATGGAGCGGGTGCAGGACGCGAGGCAGAATCCAGACTCCAGGTAGGTGCAGCGGAAGTGAGCCGCTGTTTCCCCAGGCCTGTCATCTCCTCCTGGAGATCACAGAGCGCAGGGTCAGGTGCAGCGGTGAGTGGCCGCTGACCTTCACCAGCCAACATCTCCCCCCTAAGATGCCGGGGTGCTGGAGTTGATGCTGCGGGCCGTGATGTCGACTCCTGACATCGCAGAGCAGGAACCAACCCCCGGGTAACTGTCACTGGAGTCGATACATGGGTAACCACCTCCTGTGACTCCAGGGTGAGCTCTGTAGGATATCCTGTAGGAGCGGCATCCAACCGCCGAACCACAGGTTCCGGTGTTCTCCCCAAAAAACACCGGGCAAGCAAAATAAAATCCCCAAGCTCCTCCCACTGACAAACAGAGACCTGCGCTCCCCTCCTGGAAAACAAAAAAAAAAAACAAGAACAAAAGCTTCACTAAACAAACAAATTCGCACAACTAGAGGGTAAAGAAACACACCGACTACTTAAACCCAAAAAAGGGTTGAAAAAAATTATGTCCGTTGGGTTGAGTCCGCTGGGTCCTGTATGGTCGGTCTGTACTGTGACGCTCGGGCTAGCGTGGTTAGCAGGTGGTGGACCCAACAGTGGTTTTATTAATAGGTGCACACACACAGTGACCAACAAAGGAACAACAGCACATGGCTGGAATTAAAGGCTCACCCATGAGCGCGAACATGACTGGACTAGGGATTCTTTACAGGAGGACAAAACGACTGGACTAAGGCTCTTTACATAAGCACAGCATAAATAAATCAACCACTCTTTGCCAAACAAAAGACTCACGTGATATGGGTAACATGGGCAGCAACAAACTCTGATTCAGGGCAGGGACACAAGGGAAGGCTTAAATACTAACTGAACAGTAAATCAAACACAGGTGAAACTACAAGGGGAGGAGCACAGAGGGAGAACGTGACATCACAAGAAAAACAGAAAAACCTGGAGCCCTCAGTGTTCTGAGGGCTGAAGTGTAACAATATCTGGTCGTTTTGAAACTGGACTCTGTCTCTCTCTGCTTTTGTGCCCTGCCCTGGTCCGGTTTGAGGTACTGCGACACAAGTAACCTGTTTATAAATGTAATAATGTCTTCTTAATTCAATCATACACACAATGCCTATGAAATTTTATTGACAACTTAATAATGACCAACTTAAATTTCACAAAATTATATTTCAGGGGGGTTATATTTATTTCATTCAATCATATTTAGTGTAAGTAAAATAAAATCTTTAAATATTTGCTTGAAGTTCTTTAAAGTTATCAGGTTGGACATGTTACTATGGTAACAAGACAAAGTGATTTCATTACTTTTTACTTACTAGAGCGCAAGATGGAAAGAGAAATTATTAGAAACAGCTCGCAGATGGACCAAAACCCAGGGATGAACAAAGGTACTGAGAAGACATCTCTTGTCACAAGGCTAGGAAATAAGTCCAGCAAAATGAATCCCAACTCCAACAGAGAAAACACAAAACTCTGTGTTTCAGAAGTAATTGGTGACCTGAAAGATATAAACACTCTGGGATCTAATAACACGATGTTGTTCAATGGCATAAATGCGGCATTAACCATAGTTTCTATGTCGATGGCCCTGAATATTATTTCAAAGTCTTGACATTAAATCTTCCTCTCATGGTAAACAAGTCTGACCTAAAGGGCATGAAGGGAAGAAAAACTCTGTAAGGCAAGTCATTTGATATAGCGCACATGCACATATTCTGCCAGCAGGGGTCAGCATGGATGTCTGTTCTCCAACACCATGGGCCAAAGCTCTCTCCTCATGAGCAACAAAGAGCCTTGGCTGACCTTGATGGCCCAGACTCTGTCGCTGGTTCACCCCGGTTCCCTTTTTGCACCACTTTTGATGGATACAAGATTAAACAGATGTACATATTTTCTATAAAGTACATATTATCTCTCAAATTCTGAGATATAAATATTTATTCAAATAAGGCATGACAGTTAAACATCCAAATTAATATTTTGTACATTTGAATGTAGATGTAGACTAACTAAAAAATATAGCAAAGATAGCAAGATCTAAAGACACTTTAGAAAAACCTTTAAATTTGTTTTTCATAAGTTGAGTATTTGTCCTCAAAATGATTTATTGTAGAAGATATAATGACAACCATTATACGTTTATTTTACTTTTTATTTTATTTGTGTCTTTGAAATGAATTAATCTTCAATGGTCTTCTTCGTTCTGTAGTGAGGAAGAAGTTCAATACATACTGGCCTTCTACTAGGCTTCCACTAGAGGATAAAGTAACCTTCTGTAACACCGATGACAGATTGTATCATCTGCTAGGAATGAAGGAAAATAACTACAGTACCAGCTCAGTTAGTTAACTACTGCTTTTATGCAATTGAAACTGAAAAGTGGCAGAGACTTATTATGATACTAATGATGCACGAGAGACATAAAGCTGGAGAGTTATACGCTTGAGTTTGTTCTAGTAAGTTCTAAGGTACAGATGCCCTTGTGCCATATTGGCCATCATTCAACAAGCACAACGATAAACAACTGCCAATATGTAATTGTTTATGATTTGGCTGACTGGCTGTGTTATATAACTGATGTGTCTTCCTTGTTTACTTTGCAAAAAAAACACACAAATGTTTTTATTTGTATTTTCAAATGCTATATTATATTATATGCTATGTTATATGTCATGATTACCTATTATTACAGAGACGTCAGCTGATTAATACCAGGAAGGTGCAGCTCAGGGCTGGTATTTCCTTATGTTGGCTTGTCATGTGTCTGGCATCTGGCACTCCTTTCAATGAGAAAAGAATAGGAGGAGTGACTATTATTTGGTCACTGAGCAGTTGGTTTCATAATCAAAATGTACTTTTAGTTTTGCTGAATACCGTCAACCTGAAAGTAGTAAAACAAAGACATGCCATGTGGATTTATAACAACTCTGCCTTTCACCATTCCTACTGTGTGGACACACCAGGAAAGATTTAATTTGATATTTGGTTTGGTATTTCATTTAGTTTAAGATAAGATAAGACAATACTTTATTAACCCAATGAGGGGAAATCGTGTTGCACAGGGATGAATATTGCACAGAACGTAGTACACAGTATGCATAAACTACAAGCAATGTCAGCTTGAGTATTACACATTGCACATTGTATGTCATTGCAGAGATGTATTGCAAAATCTTGTTGCTGTTGGGCGGTATGAACATCGATAGCACTCTTTCCTGCACTGCAGGTGTAACAGTCTAGTACTGAAGGTGCTGCTCAGAGCCTCCACAATGGGGTGCAGGGGGTGGGAGGGGTTATCCCTGATGGATGTCAGTTTCACTAACATCCTTCTGTCGACAACCTCCTCGATAGTGTCCAGTGTGCAGCCCAGGACAGAACCAGCACTTTTGACAAGCTTGTTACGTCTCTTACTGTCTCTGTCTGTGCTGCCGCCTGCCCAGCACACCACAGCAAAGAGAACTGCTGAGGCAGCAGTCTTCTCAGCAGGTGGAGGCGACTTTGGTCCTTCTTGTACAGGGCGTCTGTGTTTGTAGTCCAGTCCAGTTTATAGTTCAGGTGAACACCCAGGTATTTAAAAATGTCCACAATCTCAATGTCCGAGCCCTGGATGCTCACAGGTGAATGTGCTGGAGGCGTCTGTCTGAAGTCAACCACAAACTCCTTTGTCTTTTCTGGTGTTAAGAATCGGGTGGTTTTCCCTCACAGTGTCGTCTGAGAATTTCTGCAGGTGACAGTGGTGAGAGCTGTACCTGAAGTCAGACGTGCACAGGGTGAACAGAAAGGGGGGAAAGCACCGTCCCTTGAGGTGCCCCAGTGCTGCAGACTAAAACCTCCGACACACAGTCACGCAACCTGATGAATTGTGGCCTGTCAGTTAGGTAGTCGATGGTCCAAGCAGCCAGATGTTGCTCCGTGCCTGCCACCTCCATCTTCCCCTGCAGCAGTGATGGCTGGATGGTGTTGAAAGCACTGGAGAAATCAAAGAACATGACTCTCACAGTGCTCCCAGGGGCTGCCAGATGAGTCAGGGCTTGATGCAGAAGGTAGATGATGGCGTCGTCCACCTCAATGCCACATCGATAGGCGAACTGCAGAGGGTCCAGCGCTGAGCCCACCGGGTCGCGGAGGTAGCCAAGGCCTTCATCAGGTGGGAGGTTAAGGCAAGGCCTCAGTCAGCTGTGTGTGTTAATTAAGTGGGGGTGGAAGAATAATGGGGAAGGAAGACACAACAACAAAAAGGAAACTAACATAACTCAGTTTGTTTTATAGAGGATGTTGTTAACATTATCGATCCCCAGTAAGTGTAAACATTTTCTGCCGTTTAGCTTCTAAAGCTAATTCATTTGAACAACATTACTGATTCTATGTTTATCATCATGATGCTTTGTTTCAAACGCTGTTCTTGAAATTGTGAGAGTGAGATTCAGACACAAAGGAGAGCACACTGGACATATTTATAACATATGATAGTGATTTATAATAAATAATTTCTCAGATTTCAGTTTCATTATTATTCATGCTTGAGGTTTTGAAGCACGTCCTAACATGTAGGTTGTGATATAAGAGGTTAACTTCCGTATACCATGAGTCTTAGTGGTTTTAAAATTGATTTGCGGTGTTGACATGTCACCCAGGTAGTTTAATTAGTGTAATTATATAGTTGGCATGACTTCTGAAAGCTGCAGAAGCTGTAATTAATGTGTTCAGTATCATAGATGCTACCATTTTCATTTCAGTATTCTTTATTTAAAACAAAACTAAAACTACAGTTTACAATAAATTGCAAGCCATCCACATGAATTTTCCTGTAGTATTTACTTATGCATTTAGAAAGGTGTAATGCTAAAATGTTGTATTTAATGCTGTCAATCAACATTATGGAAATAATCAACTCTGAGTGAATGCTGTTAATAAACATAAAACACATAAGCACATAAAAACACACTGCAAAAAACATGTTGTTGGGTGTATTGATGGGTGTCAATAAATATATGGCACAAATGATTTTCCCATTTATCAAACATTTATAAATCAGACACAGGTGATTAAATTTGGTTTTAGTTTAATTCCAGATTTTATTATTGATAAACACAAAATGTGGCCTAATTAAATTAACATTAAATCAAAACTTTTCAACAGGTTTGAATAGAAATTAACAGACACATGAGTGAAATAACTGACCTACAACAAAGTACAAGCCAGAGACTGACTGCTGATCTGGCTTTGATGCACAGTGTTCAGCAGAGCTGGGTGTATGGTGATTATCTGCAGCCTGAGAAGAGAAAGATGAGGAACAGCAACTCAAGACAATATCACATCACAAGACAACGCGTTCCTTGCCATCTAACAATAGTGAGACTTTGGGAAGGAGGAAATACCAGAATGGAATTTGACCTAAATACCTAAATACAGGTGCATCGCAGTCAATTAGAATATCATCAAAAACGTAATTGTGTGGACCAACAGCAGCAGATGACATGGCTCCTGAATCATCAGTGAATGTGTAAATTCTACACTGGACCTCAAGCAGCTTGGACTTCCTCCAAACTGTGGGACCTCGTCTGAAAAGAAATCTTTGGACCACAGAGCAACAGTCCAGGCCTTTTCACCCTTAGCCCAAGTAATAAGCTTCTGACATAATCTCTGGCTGAGGAGTGGCTTGACACAAGGAATGTGACAGTTGTAGCCCATCTCCTGGATACGTCTGTGTGCGGTGTATCTTGAGGCACTGACTCCAACCACAGTCCACTGCTTGTGAATCTCTCCCAAATCAATGAATGGCTTTTGCTTCACAATCCCCTCAAGCCCTGTGGTTTCTGGACATTTATCTGCCACACTTTTATCTTCCGTTTAACTTTCCACTAATATGTTTGCATACGTTCCATGTGAACAACCAGCTTCTTTTGCAGTTTTGTGAGTTACCCTGATGTGGGGGGTGTCAGTGATGGTCTCCTGGACAACTGTCTCTGCTCTGGACCAGACAAAGAAACATAGCTCACTCAATCATGTTTTTAGCCACTTAGTCCCTGTAAGGGTGACGGGCAACATATCCCAGCATGCTTCAAATGTCACCATGACAACTACAGTAAATAAACCTGATGTGTCCATCAGCTCCTTCTAAATCACCATACAACTCAAGTGGGAAGAGAAGCTCCTCCTCCAGGCAACATCAAACCACTCCTTCATCTCAACCAGACCCTCTGGCCAGCCTCATACTCCAGCAGCGGAGCATCCTATGATGCTGTGGGAGGAGCTCCAGCTCCTAAACCAAAGCACACAGGCTTCTGGTTTGTTCCTCTCAACCAGTGGCATTCAGGAGCCCCCAGCGTTGGGTAATGTTCCAGGTCCCTGGGAAACACATGTCATCTGCTTTCAGACAGACCCCTGTCTGACATCTATGCAGCTGTGCGGAGGTCCTGCGTAGGCAGAGGGGAAGCAGGAGGAGGACAAGGTGGTCCACGAAGACCCACACCCACAGCTGACTGAGGCCTGGCCGATGGGGTGCAGTTGAGTGAGACGAACCAGCCCTCATCAGATATGAGAACACCACACCACACAACACAACACACACATACACAGTCCTCGCCAGATATGAACACAACACACATACACACGTGGGGATAGTTCTGTAGACTTCACAGTGTTTTCATCTGACTCATTCAGTTTTCGGTTTCTTCTGTATGCCCACTAAATGTAATGGGAAGAGACCTAATTCTTAAAAGTAAACTTGAGCTGGTTTCCACAGCTGAAGGCTTACAGGTGGTGTATCAGGACAGAGGTCCTCATTCTGACTCAGCTCTGTTACAGACATCCTCTCTGTTGTGTATGAATGGTGGCTTCCTCTGTCTCCAGTCACTCCCCTATGTCAGACAGCAGATTGCTCATGTCACAGACTCGTGATTTTCTGAAGGAGAATGCTCTAAACTGCACTGCTCACGTGTCCCACACCGAAGAAACAGAGTTGAGAATAATTTTTTATTGTCGTCAATGACCATCTGCAACTCGAGTACATCTACTGGAATTCCATGTGCTGCGCTATCTGTGTTTGTTTGTCCTCACAACAATCTGAGCTCCACCTCACTGAGGAGGCTCAACCACACATCTCACTAGCTAAACGCAAAGCTGATCAGTGGCAAGATTTATGCCCGTGGGTTAATATGTGTTTAACCATCGTGGATTGGCAAACCACCTCTACTCCAGGAGTTGAGGTCTCACCCACTGAGTGTGTTTATCACCAACAAAGTCCAGTATCAACCTGCAACGTTTTGAGATTTCTCAAATTGATTGATGACCCTGCTTGTGTGTTGTCCCAGGCTGCTCTGACCCTTGACTCATTACTTGAAACCCTGAAATCTGTGCCATCACGTCAACACAAATATGATGTACGCCTCTTTAAAGGAACTACAGCTGTAGTGATCACTCCTAAATCCAATTACAGACCTTCGTCACTGTGAACAAAGCAGTTTACCCAAATTCTATTTTAGTTCAAATCTCACCTTCTGTGCAGTGGTTTTCAGTGGTCGACCTAGCGAATGTTTTTTTCATAGTTCATGTAGGCCCAGGCAGTAATTTTTGGTTTACTTTCACTTTTGAAAACAAAACTTACACATTCACTCACTGCTGCCAAGGCTATTGTAAGCCCCCAATCATCTACGACAGTGCCCTTAGGGACAGTTAATCACCTCTCACTCTCTCACCAGGCTCTGCACTTGTTCAATATGTAGATGACTTGCTCATACTGTCGCTGCACCCACATAACAGCAATCTCAGCATGCTGAGAACTACAAATGACGTGCCAAGACACCACCCGACATTGTAGACACAGAGGAACTGCAGTCCCAAACGGGGGAGAAAAGACGACGACCTAATACTGACAACAATGCTCATCCTGTTTTTCCTTGCCCTCTGCTTTCTCTTGCTCACTTCTAACATAAAGAGACAAAGTATAACAATGGTTTATTATCAGATGCTACCCTGCCAGACCTCAGAGTTTTCTCAAGACTAGGCCTTGTCTGGAAGTGATCCACAGACTTCATACCAAGAGTGTAACTACAGTACTTGCACCATCACTCCAAGGGTCCATCCCCTTTCTATAGTATACATCTCTATGGAGTGTTAATTTAATGAGTGTATGCATGGAAGTTATTGGTTTATACTTCACTACTAATTATTCATAGTGGTGTCGGTCAATTGTTGACCGAAAGGGAGGATATTGTAAAGGAATTTTCTATTGTACATCCTCAGTAGAAATTACTATTGTTACTCTGGCTTATTACAACTACAACACTCCCAAATCATTGAATGGCTTTCGCTTCACAATCCCCTCTGGACATTTTTCTGCCACAGTTTTATCTTCCACTTTCCACTAATATGTTTACATACAGCACCACGTGAACAACCAGCTTCTTTAGCAGTTTTGTGAGTTACCCTGATGTGGAGGGTGTCAGTAATGGTCTCCTGGACAACTGTAAATCAGCAGTCTTCTCCATGATTGTGTAGCCTACGGAACCACACTGAGAGACCATTTAAAGGCTCAGTAAACCTTTGCAGGTATTGTTGAGAGAATTAGACGATTAAAGCACGACACCACGAAGAACAAAATTGAACTGTTGTTTTCTTAGAAAATTAATTTGTAACTGTAATTGTCATTACTGTGTGTAATGAATCTATGTAATTATGCATTTCACTTTTTAATTGTATTTAATTTAATTTGAATTTTTTTGTATGCATATGTAAATAATATTTTATTATGATACTATTTATTTATGATACTCATCAATAGGAAATATATCAAAAATATATCAGAGTGTGTGTTATGAATCTATGTAATATATGCACGTTTTAACTGAACACCCTAATTGTGTTTTGTATATTTTAGATGATATCCTAATGAACTGAGATGCAATTGTACATATGGTCCGTATTGCCCCTAGTACAGATAAACTGCAACATCTCAACATTAAACGCAATTATAACCAAAATCCCTTTAACTGCTTCATCCTGCTGTGAGCCTGCTCTGGACCAGACCAAGCAAACATAACTCACGCAATCATATTTGTAGCCACTTAGTCCCTGTAAGGGTCACGGGCAACATATCCCAACATGCTTTAAATGTAACCATGACAACTACAGTAAATAAACCTAACCTTTAACCCGTAACTAACGCCTCTTCACAAACATACCAGCCCTTTCCAGTTTCGAGAAATGAACTTTTTACTTTCTGAAGAGTACACACATACGCACGCAGGTGTCTTCGTCATTTATAAATATTTAACCTTTCACCTTTGACATTTGTCATTTTGGAAAATCTTTATGCGTGGAACAGAAATAAATGTTCGGGGCACAACACAAAAAAATATTAAACACCAGTTATATATTTCTTCAGTCAGCCATTCATTGTGGACTTCCACCATGTGGTCAACTTACTTCTTCCACAAATTTCTAAGTTAATTTCACCCGTCCATGCATTTCTAGAAATGTGACAACAAACTATACCGCCAGTCATGAAATGAATCCCCTGCCATATAACCTAATATGGAAATGGAGGATGTCGTTAACATCATTGTTCCCCAGTAAGTGTAAACATTTTCTGTCGTTTAGTTTCTAAAGCTAATTCATTTGAACAACATTACTGAGTCTATGTTTATCATCATGATGCACAGTTTCTAGTCAAACGTTGTTCTTGAAATTGTGAGAGTGAGATTCAGAAAGGAGAGCACACTGGACATATTTATAACAAGTGATTTATAATAAATTATTTCTCAGATTACAATTTCATTATCATTCATGCTTGCAGCTCCTAACATGTAGGTTGTGATATAAGAGGGTAACTTCATTATACTATGAGTCACTTAGTGGTGCTTTTCGTTTGTGCTATTGGCATGTCACTCAGGTAGTTTAATTAGTGTCATTGTACAGTTGGCATGAATTCTGAAAGTTGCTCAAGTCAAATTGTCAAGAATGACAAGTTGATTTTTTTTCAGTCAGCCATTCATTGTGGACCTCCATTATGTGGTCAAGCTCCTTTTACAAAATTTAAAATTCATTCTACCTGTCATCAGTGCATTTCTAGGAGTGTGACAAGCACGTCCTAACATGTACTGTAGGTCACATTCTGATATGAGAGGTTAACTTCCGTAAACTATGAGTCACTTAGTGATTTTATCTGATTGATCATTTGTGGTTTTGACATTTAAGTCTTGGCAGACTTGCTTAATTACTCATTGTATATTTGGCATGACTCCTAAAAGCTACATCATAAATGCTACTATTTTCGTTTCAGTATTCCTTATTTATAACATTAAACTATGCTATTAATTCAGCATTGTCATAACTTCAAATGAAAACTGAACTGTAATTTTCACAAATTAATATCAATGTTGTACAACAGTCAACCTGGCTCTGTGATTCCCATCCCTATAGCCAAGTAAAATCATTTATTTATTTAACAGTGAAATGAAAATTTTCCACTTATCACTTTCCGTGATAAATTACCCTGTATTAAACACTATTGGTCCATTCTTACTTGCTCATTGATTCATGGCCCAAATATGAATAGCATATTTAATATGTTAGTCTTAGAGGTCATGACACGTTGTCAAGGGACTGAATGTTTTTTACGAAGAACTTCCTGACAGCCAAACTCTACTGGTTCCTTAGGTTTTGTTCTTGCTTCTTGCAGAGCAGGTTCTCACGCTTTAGGAATGATACGTTTTGTCTAACAACCACACCAAGCTCTGATCAGGAACTAGCAAAAACCCCAATATTTATATATTATATATATATAACTACACAACGCAAAGACCAAAGTTATACATTTTTTAGGGTGGCAGTCTAGAGAGCGTTGTTGAAAGCAAAGCTCAGCTCATTAACTGATAACTGATCCACCCTCGCTGTGTGAAGGATTCTTAAAGCCAAGGCGGAGACGGTGGAGAACGCACAACCTAACTTGACTGGAACATGGATGCAGATATGTGAAATACAGACTTACTTGCTGTTCTGTGCATGATCAAGGGTACAGGTGCTAATAAAGAACTTTCACCTTTAACCATCTTAATCAACTCCAATATGTTTCACTTAGCAAGGATCAAAGCTGGCTTGGTCTGTGTACTGCACAGTCCGCCTCAGAGTCTGGTGACGTCTCCTTGATGAATCAAAGCTTCTCACACAGACAGCAGGGGTGTCCCAAACTTCCTCTTTTCCCTCTTCAACATTTTCCTCTAAAAACACAACATGGATGACATGAAACACATGAATAAAATGATATTTGTTTACCTGGTGCCAAAGTTGAACATCCTCACCCACATCAAAACTGACAGAACATCTGTCTGCAGTCAGTCAATCCCAGCCTGTAAGAACTAATAAGTCATTTCTCTGTTTTTCTACCTAGATTCACTTGGACAAATGCTTTAAGCTTTAAATTGTTTTTTCAAACACACATTTCCACACACTCTGATCTTTCCATCCCACTGCTTGGATCTCAGCGTTCACACATTAGCTTTGAATGACTCTCTTTAGAGCAACGTACCTACTGTAAACACAAGCGTAATGTAAGCTAAAATATCCAAAGTGTGATTAATCGTCTCTATTTAATTTACATGTCGACATGGAGAAAAGAACTTAGACCTAAGCAGTCTTTCTTCTGTCTTCACCAAACTTTTTTATTTATGCCCTGTTCTAATCCGACATGACAAATGCTGAATTCTTTCATATTTATGAATACAACAAAACCCCCAAACCAAATGTCTGATGACCCCCCAGGAACAACCCACAGCCAAAAGGCACAGCATGACATGACTCTAACCTAATCTAATTTCCAAGACTGCTCTTTTGTAAACATTATCGCTTGTATGGAGGAGACTTACAGGAAACACCTTCGCCACTATCTACGTCTGAGCCTGGTCTTAAACATTCCTGCCTGGTAAGTGAGTTAGCGTGGAGGCAGCATGCCCTGAACTGAGTGGTGATGCATGAAGATGACTTATTATTCAGTTTCTATCTATATGAAAACAAGAAGGTGGGGAGGATGTAGGAAAAGTGGATAGTCTTCATGTCTATGTGTTGACACATTTAAAAAATAACACGAAACCCTTCCTCGTAGGTTCAATGGACTACACCCTTATAGATCATACTTTCATTATTCACCTTACAAATACATTCTGTAAGTCCAACTCTCAATATCATTGTACAACATATTTTTAAAAACCTGGGTTAACATGTTTTAACATATCTAATTAGAGATATAAAATGATGACTTGCAAGAGTGGATCCCAAAAGGCTTGACCTCTCTGCCCTCATGATGACTGGGAAAGACACAGCAGAAACTGCTACTACTGCTACTACGGAGATGGTTTAACAATGAGGGCTGAGAAGAAACAACTTTTATAGTGTAGACAGACAGACAAAGAACTAAACAAGAACTATAGTCAACAGAACCAACAGATGAATTCTAAAGGATGGTGTAAACTGCATTTCTGTAGCCTATGCGCTGGACTTGGCCATGAACACAACCATGCTGGCAAGCAGGCTGCATTACCAGCAGATCTGACAGAATACATTCTTCTGTGACACATCTCAAAGTTGCTTCTGATGTGGCTTTAGCACGAACACAACAATGATGTGATGTGTGATGAAAATGCTTTCTGTGCGCTGCTCATTTTAAACATGTCAATTACATCCCCAGGCAGCTATAATGGATCTTATTATGAAAGATACCACAAGAAACTGCAGTTCATGCAACCTTCATGTGCTCAGATAGTGTATCTGAGCCACTCTCAGCGGCTACTGCTGCTACTATACTACTCAAGAACCTTTGTTCAGACACATAAAGGTATTTATTACAATTAAACTGAAACAGTTTAAAAACAGTAAAATAGTGAGTGTGAAACGCACCATATAGCTCCTACACTGATCTATCTTCATCTCTCAACCCAGAAGGTCACTTGTTGCTCTAATGTTGTCCCGATGTCACACTAATTTCTTGTCAGATTACCACTCATCTTGTGTGATATTATTTTCAGCCTTTGTGTTCTGGGTCTCAGGTACTGTCTGTGTGATGGTTAGTGTTGCCTCACAGATGAAAGATCTGGGCTCCAGTCCTGTTCGACTAGGCGTGGAGGTTTGCACAATCGCCTCGTTTCTAGATGGTTTCTCTGGCTCCACAGGTTATCTCCCATAAGTCACAAAATTCCAGGTCAGTAAATGTATTGCTCTGTTGTGTCTGGATGTCTTTAATGCTCCTTTCATCCTCACAGTTTAATTATGTTTTATTCAACACTATAACATTCTTTTCTTTTACATCATACAATATTATCTCTGCACATATGTTACACAACAAATACCTAACTCCAGTAGTCCATACAGTTTTATTAAGGTTGCTGTTCTATGATGATATTATGTGTTTTGCATTTCCTGCTATGCCACTCACTCTTTATTTATTTCTTTAACATTGCTTCCTGTAACACTGGTATAACTTCATTCTCATCAATGACATATAGTTTAAGGCAATTTTTGTACTTTCATAAAGCAAAAATGGAGGGAGTGTACCATAAACCCGAGCCAAGAATGTGCTCGATGAACAACTTACATAGTTTCCTCTGCTCTAGTTTTGTTAATTCCTAAAGGCTTTATGGTAGTTCTGAAAAAAGTGCATCAAGCATGACTCACATCATTATTAGCCACTGGTCTGCCCCAGTATATATAGGTAGCCAGACAAGTCTCAACTGACACAGGTGTCAGTTCTGCAGAGGAGAGGTGAACTGAATTAAAGGAGGATAAGAGCAATATTACAACCGTTTCATCGGTAGCTTGACATTTAGGGTATGTACAGTTTCAATTTATCTGTACCATTTTGCATATTTACATTTTTAAATCATTTATATGCATTTGTTTATTATATTTATGGTATTTATATGTGAGCATTGGTGATAAATTCTTAATTATAATGTATCAATATCTTTTATCTGTTTATCTCTTTCTATTCCCTTCACAATTTGTAATCTGCACAAGTAACTTAAACAGTGTGTGATAATATCATCAGATAGTTAATTACATATTATCACACAATTGAAAAATTGTATTTATGGCACATATTGTGAAATGTGATTCTACATTTTTACATATTTGGTCTGAAATTGAATATTATCTCACCCCCAATTTCAAATCGTGACATAGGCCACACTATCAATTAATGAGATAGTTACACTATAAACTAAAGTCTAAACTAAACTCATATCACCTTGATATTTTAGGACTCTCCACACCAATTCATTAGAAAAATTCAAAATTTCACCAGAGAAACCGTTTTTACTCTGTTTTATGGCAAACTGGACTTTTATGTAACAGAGGAAGCAGAAGTAACTTACACAGTTCTCAAGTAAAAGTATCTCCTTCAAATTTAACCTGAAATAAAACATTATAATTCTTGATTTCAAGAACACAATACGAGACCAGAAAAACACTTTAAGTGCAAAATACTCAAGTCATATGTATGTATCAATGTGGCCTCTGGGATAATAATTGATATGCATCAGTGATCTGCTTCATGCATACAGTATAGTAATAATATAGTTGTTACGTACTTACTTGAATTCTGCTATACCGGGACAGACTTTCAATAGTTTGCCTGCATTGGTTTCATTACAAATCAGGAATAACACATGAAGTGGAAAATTGTAAATGTAAATGTATAGTGTTTTTAGAAAACAACCTAGACTTTTTCCTAGTTTTTCAGTCACACATGTAGTAAGTACTGTGGCTTATGTACTGCATTTTCATCTGAATTGCAGTAGAGTAAGTAAGTTGCATACATACTTTAGAAAAGTACAACAGTTATACTTATGTATATGTATTTATTTTGTGGCAAACATTAATATTAATACCTCACCTCTGTTTACTTTTTAGGATGCCGCATATGTAGGGGTTTAGTCTAAAATTGTCCTTCTGTGCTACAGTCTAAGCTTGTTTGGAGTGTTGGAGCTACAAGGTCACAATGTAGCTCAAGGTCACAAAGCTCAAGGCGATTGTGTTCACAAGTATCATATGGTTATCAGATAGTAACCTAATGTGACTTTAATAGTGTTTGGCCAACTATATCCCTTGGGTGTGACCTAATCCATCCATCCATCACTTTTCAGGAATGGCCTGAAAACTGGCTAGCAGATTATCTTCTTTTTTTAAATTGTTCTTCCCTGACATCACGTTCTAATTTCCCGTACTGTGTAAAAAAGGGCAGTGATAGCAGAAGTACTGCTAGTTATAGAATCGCCTTAGAGGAATTAGAGCAAGTTTTAAAAAACGTTTGAAATGGAAAATAAATAAATACATAAATAAATCGTTACTTAAAATTATTATTTTGCAATTTACAAACAAATGTAGGAACTAATTTAGGGAATCAGAAAAATAATGTGGATAATGTGGGTTTGTTGTTGTTTTTTTTAACTAAACTTCTCTGTATTTTACAGATTTCAAAATGGGTCCTGTGTGGATATCCATTTTCATTATTCTAATAGGTAAGTTGAGAGATGTTAACTCAAAGTAATTAAACTAGATTTGTGGTTCCAGGAGAAAGCCAGCATTCTACAAGTCCTACATAAAATACTAATCAATGATTTGTAAAACTGTAAAACCATTTGACATTCATCTAAAATCTTTATATGTATTATATATATATATATATATATATATATATATATATATATATATATATATATATATATATATATATGATATTATATCACTCAAAGTAAAATCTTACTTTTTTACACAAATGTATATGCTTGATAAAAACTTTTTATTCAAATTTACAGCAAAACCTGAAGAATCCAAGACAGCTCTCATAACAAACAAAGGACCGCCAACAACACCAAAAGCAACTGTAGCAACTACAACCAAAACAAATGCAGCATCCACTAGGAACATACAAATACTCGCAACAACTCAACCACACACAACAACAAAAACTCAGAAACCCATATCAACTCAACCACCTACAACCACAAAAACCTCTCAACCCCCCCAAAAAAGAACTAAAACTCAGGAAAACCCAACTCAGTCACTCAAACCATTAAAGAAATCCTCTCAAACCAAAGCACTTGTAGTGCCAAAAAAAAGAGAAAGTGAATCATCCACTAGAAACGTCAAAACACTGGTAGATCCTAAAAAACCCAAAACAATAGGAACACAACAGCCATCAAAGACTAAAGCCCCTAGAACCACAAAAACAGATCAAGAAACCCCCAAAAGAACTAAAACAGCGGAAAAACAAACTCAGTCACTCAAACCATTAAAGGAATCATCTCAAACCAAAGTAGTGGCAAAAAAAAGAGAAAATGAATCATTCACTAGAACAGTCAAAACACTGGTAGATCCTAAAAAACCCAAAACAATAGGAACACAACAACCAACAAAGACTAAAGTTCCTACAACCACAAAAACAGATCAAGAAACCCAAAAAAGAACTAAAACAGAGGAAAAACAAAGTCAATCACTCAAACCATTAAAGAGATCACCTCAGCCAAAGGAAACTGTAGTGTCAAAAAAGAGAGAAAATGAGTCATTCACTAGAACAGTCAAAACACAGGAAGATCTTAAAAAACCCAAAACAATAGAAACACAACAACCAACAAAGAATAAAGTCACTACAACCACAAAAACAGATAAACCCCCCCCAAAACAAACTAAAACAGAGGAAAAACCAACTCAGTCACTTAAACCATTGAAGAAATCATCTCAGCCAAAGGAAATTGTAGTGTCAAAAAAGAGAGAAAATGAATCATCCACTAGAAACGGCAAAACACATCATGAAGATCATGAAAAACACAAAACTATAAGAAAACAAAAAACAACTAAAGCCCCTACAACCACAAAAACAATTCAAACAACCACCCCAAAAAAACAACCAAAGGAAACAACAACTCCCAAAGACACAAAACCAACAGCAAATCCAACATCTGGAAAGCAACACACAACAGAGACGACGTCAATTGCAAAAACAACCACAGCTGAAAAACACAGTCCTACAACGGAGGCACCAAGAACTACAGCTGAGAAGCCCACAACAAAAATAAATGAAACACCCAGACCTGACCAAACAACATCCAAAACTGAAATGCCCACAACTGCAACAAAAACCACGACTGATACCAGAACAATTACAACTGAAGAAACAACAGTCACAACTGAGGCACCAAGAAATACAGCTGAGAAGCCCACAACAGCAGCAACAACTGAAGCGACAACAACTGCGGCAACTACTAAAACAACAGGTGATGTTACAACAACTACAACTGAGTCAAAAGCAACTAAAGCTGAAGCAACCACGGCAATAACAATTGAACCAAATACAGCAGAGTTGCCCACAAACAAAACCAAAGCCCAAATAACCACAACTGAAGCAACCACAAGTGAAACAACAACAACAACTGAAGGAACAGCAACCACAACAAAAGCAACAACAACCACAACTGACACACCCACAACTACTCCTGAAGTAACAACAACCACAACAGATATGACAACAACTACAGCAGAAGCAACAACAACAACCAAAACGGAAGCAAAGACCACAACAGAGGAACCTATAACAACCACAACAGAAGAAACAACTGAGAAGCCCACAACTACACCTGAAGCACCAACAACCACAACAAAAGCTACAACAACTACACCTGAAGTAACAACAACAACAACTGAAGCACAACCCACAACAGAAGCTACAACAATAACAACAACAACTGAAGAAACAACAGCTACAATTGAGAGGCCCACAACTACACCTGAAGTAACAACAACAACCACAACTGAGACGCCCACAACTACACCTGAAGTAACAACTACTATAACTAGGGCAACAACCACAACAGTTCCAACAACAACTACAACTGAGGCAACAACAACTACAACTGAAGCAACAACAACCACAACAAAAGCTACAACAACTACACCTGAAGTAACACCTACAACCGAGGCTTCCACAACAACCACAACTGAGATGCCCACAACTACACCTGAAGCACCAACAACCACAACTGAGACACCCACAACTACACCTGAAGTAACAACAACTACAACTGAGGCATCCACAACAACAACAACTGAAGTAACAACAAGTACAACAGAAGCAACATCAACCACAACTGAGACGCCCACAACTACACCTGAAGCACCAACAACCACAACTGAGGCTTCCACAACAACCACAACTGAGACGCCCACAACAAGCACAACTGAGACGCCCACAACTACACCTGAAGTAACAACAACTACAACTAAGGCTTCCACAACAACCACAGCTGAGATGCCCACAACTACACCTGAAGCACCAACAACCACAACTGAGACGCCTACAACTACACCTGAAGCACCAACAACCACAATTGAGACGCCCACAACTACACCTGAAGCACCAACAACCACAACTGAGACGCCTACAACTACACCTGAAACACCAACAACCACAACTGAGACGCCCACAACTACACCTGAAGTAACACCTACAACCGAGGCTTCCACAACAAGCACAACTGAGATGCCCACAACTACACCTGAAGCACCAACAACCACAACTGAAGTAACAACAAGTACAACAGAAGCAACAACAACCACAACTGAGACGCCCACAACAACCACAACTGAGACGCCCACAACTACACCTGAAGCACCAACAACCACAACTGAGACGCCCACAACTACACCTGAAGCACCAACAACCACAACTGAGGCTTCCACAACAACCACAACTGAGACGCCCACAACTACACCTGAAGCACCAACAACCACAACTGAGGCTTCCACAACAACCACAACTGAGACGCCCACAACTACACCTGAAGCACAAACAACCACAACTGAGGCTTCCACAACAACCACAACTGAGACGCCCACAACAAGCACAACTGAGACGCCCACAACTACACCTGAAGTAACAACAACTACAATTGAGGCTTCCACAACAACCACAACTGAGACGCCCACAACTACACCTGAAGCACCAACAACCACAACCGAGGCTTCCACAACAAGCACAACTGAGATGCCCACAACTACACCTGAAGCATCAACAACCACAACCGAGGCTTCCACAACAAGCACAACTGAGATGCCCACAACAACCACAACTGAGACGCCCACAACTACACCTGAAGTAACAACAACCACAACTGAAACAACAGCCACAACTGAGGCATCCACAACAACAACAACTGAAGTAACAACAAGTACAACAGAAGCAACATCAACCACAACTGAGACGCCCACAACTACACCTGAAGCACCAACAACCACAACTGAGGCTTCCACAACAACCACAACTGAGACGCCCACAACAAGCACAACTGAGACGCCCACAACTACACCTGAAGTAACAACAACCACAACTGAAACAACAGCCACAACTGAGGCATCCACAACAACAACAACTGAAGTAACAACAAGTACAACAGAAGCAACATCAACCACAACTGAGACGCCCACAACAACCACAACTGAGACGCCCACAACTACACCTGAAGCACCAACAACCACAACTGAGACGCCTACAACTACACCTGAAGCACCAACAACCACAACTGAGGCTTCCACAACAACCACAACTGAGACGCCCACAACTACACCTGAAGCACCAACAACCACAACTGAGGCTTCCACAACAACCACAACTGAGACGCCCACAACTACACCTGAAGCACAAACAACCACAACTGAGGCTTCCACAACAACCACAACTGAGACGCCCACAACAAGCACAACTGAGACGCCCACAACTACACCTGAAGTAACAACAACTACAATTGAGGCTTCCACAACAACCACAACTGAGACGCCCACAACTACACCTGAAGCACCAACAACCACAACCGAGGCTTCCACAACAAGCACAACTGAGATGCCCACAACTACACCTGAAGCATCAACAACCACAACCGAGGCTTCCACAACAAGCACAACTGAGATGCCCACAACAACCACAACTGAGACGCCCACAACTACACCTGAAGTAACAACAACCACAACTGAAACAACAGCCACAACTGAGGCATCCACAACAACAACAACTGAAGTAACAACAAGTACAACAGAAGCAACATCAACCACAACTGAGACGCCCACAACTACACCTGAAGCACCAACAACCACAACTGAGGCTTCCACAACAACCACAACTGAGACGCCCACAACAAGCACAACTGAGACGCCCACAACTACACCTGAAGTAACAACAACCACAACTGAAACAACAGCCACAACTGAGGCATCCACAACAACAACAACTGAAGTAACAACAAGTACAACAGAAGCAACATCAACCACAACTGAGACGCCCACAACTACACCTGAAGCACCAACAACCACAACTGAGGCTTCCACAACAACCACAACTGAGACGCCCACAACAAGCACAACTGAGACGCCCACAACTACACCTGAAGTAACAACAACTACAACTGAGGCTTCCACAACAACCACAGCTGAGATGCCCACAACTACACCTGAAGCACCAACAACCACAACTGAGACGCCTACAACTACACCTGAAGTAACACCTACAACCGAGGCTTCCACAACAACCACAACTGAGACGCCCACAACTACACCTGAAGCACCAACAACCACAACTGAGACGCCTACAACTACACCTGAAGCACCAACAACCACAATTGAGACGCCCACAACTACACCTGAAGCACCAACAACCACAACTGAGACGCCTACAACTACACCTGAAGCACCAACAACCACAATTGAGACGCCCACAACTACACCTGAAGTAACACCTACAACCGAGGCTTCCACAACAACCACAACTGAGACGCCCACAACTACACCTGAAGTAACACCTACAACCGAGGCTTCCACAACAAGCACAACTGAGACGCCCACAACTACACCTGAAGTAACAACAACTACACCTGAAGCACCAACAACCACAACTGAGACGCCTACAACTACACCTGAAGCACCAACAACCACAACTGAAACGCCCACAACTACACCTGAAGTAACACCTACAACCGAGGCTTCCACAACAAGCACAACTGAGATGCCCACAACTACACCTGAAGCACCAACAACCACAACTGAAGTAATAACAAGTACAACAGAAGCAACAACAACCACAACTGAGACGCCCACAACTACACCTGAAGTAACAACAACCACAACTGAGACGTCTACAACAGAAGCAACAACAACAGCAACAATACCTGTGGCTCGTACAACAACCACAACTGAAGCACCAACAAGCACAACTGAGGCTTCCACAACAACCACAGCTGAGATGCCCACAACTACACCTGAAGCACCAACAACCACAACTGAGACGCCCACAACAACCACAACTGAGACGCCCACAACTACACCTGAAGCACCAACAACCACAACTGAGACGCCTACAACTACACCTGAAGCACCAACAACCACAACTGAGGCTTCCACAACAACCACAACTGAGACGCCCACAACTACACCTGAAGCACCAACAACCACAACTGAGGCTTCCACAACAACCACAACTGAGACGCCCACAACTACACCTGAAGCACCAACAACCACAACTGAGGCTTCCACAACAACCACAACTGAGACGCCCACAACAAGCACAACTGAGACGCCCACAACTACACCTGAAGTAACAACAACTACAATTGAGGCTTCCACAACAACCACAACTGAGACGCCCACAACTACACCTGAAGCACCAACAACCACAACCGAGGCTTCCACAACAAGCACAACTGAGATGCCCACACCTACACCTGAAGCATCAACAACCACAACCGAGGCTTCCACAACAAGCACAACTGAGATGCCCACAACAACCACAACTGAGACGCCCACAACTACACCTGAAGTAACAACAACCACAACTGAAACAACAGCCACAACTGAGGCATCCACAACAACAACAACTGAAGTAACAACAAGTACAACAGAAGCAACATCAACCACAACTGAGACGCCCACAACTACACCTGAAGGAACAACAACCACAACTGAGGCTTCCACAACAACCACAACTGAGACGCCCACAACAAGCACAACTGAGACGCCCACAACTACACCTGAAGTAACAACAACTACAACTGAGGCTTCCACAACAACCACAGCTGAGATGCCCACAACTACACCTGAAGCACCAACAACCACAACTGAGACGCCTACAACTACACCTGAAGCACCAACAACCACAACTGAGACGCCCACAACTACACCTGAAGTAACACCTACAACCGAGGCTTCCACAACAACCACAACTGAGACGCCCACAACTACACCTGAAGTAACAACAACTACACCTGAAGCACCAACAACCACAACTGAGACGCCTACAACTACACCTGAAGCACCAACAACCACAACTGAAACGCCCACAACTACACCTGAAGTAACACCTACAACCGAGGCTTCCACAACAAGCACAACTGAGATGCCCACAACTACACCTGAAGCACCAACAACCACAACTGAAGTAACAACAAGTACAACAGAAGCAACAACAACCACAACTGAGACGCCCACAACTACACCTGAAGTAACAACAACCACAACTGAGACGTCTACAACAGAAGCAACAACAACAGCAACAATACCTGTGGCTCGTACAACAACCACAACTGAAGCACCAACAAGCACAACTGAGGCTTCCACAACAACCACAACTGAGATGCCCACACCTACACCTGAAGCATCAACAACCACAACCGAGGCTTCCACAACAAGCACAACTGAGATGCCCACAACAACCACAACTGAGACGCCCACAACTACACCTGAAGTAACAACAACCACAACTGAAACAACAGCCACAACTGAGGCATCCACAACAACAACAACTGAAGTAACAACAAGTACAACAGAAGCAACATCAACCACAACTGAGACGCCCACAACTACACCTGAAGGAACAACAACCACAACTGAGGCTTCCACAACAACCACAACTGAGACGCCCACAACAAGCACAACTGAGACGCCCACAACTACACCTGAAGTAACAACAACTACAACTGAGGCTTCCACAACAACCACAGCTGAGATGCCCACAACTACACCTGAAGCACCAACAACCACAACTGAGACGCCTACAACTACACCTGAAGCACCAACAACCACAACTGAGACGCCCACAACTACACCTGAAGTAACACCTACAACCGAGGCTTCCACAACAACCACAACTGAGACGCCCACAACTACACCTGAAGTAACAACAACTACACCTGAAGCACCAACAACCACAACTGAGACGCCTACAACTACACCTGAAGCACCAACAACCACAACTGAAACGCCCACAACTACACCTGAAGTAACACCTACAACCGAGGCTTCCACAACAAGCACAACTGAGATGCCCACAACTACACCTGAAGCACCAACAACCACAACTGAAGTAACAACAAGTACAACAGAAGCAACAACAACCACAACTGAGACGCCCACAACTACACCTGAAGTAACAACAACCACAACTGAGACGTCTACAACAGAAGCAACAACAACAGCAACAATACCTGTGGCTCGTACAACAACCACAACTGAAGCACCAACAAGCACAACTGAGGCTTCCACAACAACCACAGCTGAGATGCCCACAACTACACCTGAAGCACCAACAACCACAACTGAGACGCCCACAACAACCACAACTGAGACGCCCACAACTACACCTGAAGCACCAACAACCACAACTGAGACGCCTACAACTACACCTGAAGCACCAACAACCACAACTGAGGCTTCCACAACAACCACAACTGAGACGCCCACAACTACACCTGAAGTAACAACAACTACAATTGAGGCTTCCACAACAACCACAACTGAGACGCCCACAACTACACCTGAAGCACCAACAACCACAACTGAGGCTTCCACAACAACCACAACTGAGACGCCCACAACTACACCTGAAGCACCAACAACCACAACTGAGGCTTCCACAACAAGTACAACAGAAGCAACAACAACCACAACTGAGACGCCCACAACTACACCTGAAGTAACAACAACCACAACTGAGACGCCCACAACAACCATAGCTGAGACGCCCACAAGTACACCTGGAGCACCAACAACCACAACTGAGACGCCCACAACAACCATAGCTGAGACGCCCACAACTACACCTGAAGCACCAACAACCACAACTGAGACGCCTACAACTACACCTGAAGCAACAACAACCACAACTGAGACGTCCACAACTACACCTGAAGTAACAACAACCACAACTGAGACGCCCACAACAACCATAGCTGAGACGCCCACAAGTACACCTGGAGCACCAACAACCACAACTGAGACGCCCACAACAACCATAGCTGAGACGCCCACAACTACACCTGAAGCACCAACAACCACAACTGAGACGCCTACAACTACACCTGAAGCAACAACAACCACAACTGAGACGTCCACAACTACACCTGAAGTAACAACAACCACAACTGAGACGTCTACAACAGAAGCAACAACAACAGCAACAATACCTGTGGCTCGTACAACAACCACAACTGAAGCACCAACAACCACAACTGAAACTCCCACAACAAGCACAACTGAGACGCCCACAACTACACCTGAAGCACCAACAACCACAACTGAGGCTTCCACAACAACCACAGCTGAGATGCCCACAACTACAACTGAAGCACCAACAAGCACAACTGAGATGCCCACAACTACGCCTGAAGCACCAACAACCACAACTGAGACGCCCACAACAACCATAGCTGAGACGCCCACAACTACACCTGAAGCACCAACAACCACAACTGAGACGCCCACAACTACACCTGAAGCACCAACAACCACAACTGAGACGCCTACAACTACACCTGAAGCACCAACAACCACAACTGAGGCTTCCACAACAACCACAACTGAGACGCCCACAACTACACCTGAAGTAACAACAACTACAACTGAGGCTTCCACAACAACCACAGCTGAGACACCCACAACTACACCTGAAGTAACAACAACCACAACTGAGACACCCACAACTAAACCTGAAGTAACAACAACCACAACTGAAACAACAGCCACAACTGAAATAACAGCAAGTACAACAGAAGCAACAACAACCACAACTGAGACTCCCACAACAAGCACAACTGAGACGCCCACAACTACACCTGAAGCACCAACAACCATAACTGAGACGCCTACAACTACACCTGAAGCACCAACAACCACAACTGAGGCTTCCACAACAACCACAACTGAGACGCCCACAACTACACCTGAAGTAACAACAACTACAATTGAGGCTTCCGCAACAACCACAACTGAGACGCCCACAACTACACCTGAAGCACCAACAACCACAACTGAGGCTTCCACAACAAGTACAACAGAAGCAACAACAACCACAACTGAGATGCCCACAACTACACCTGAAGTAACAACAACCACAACTGAGACGTCTACAACAGAAGCAACAACAACAGCAACAATACCTGTGGCTCGTACAACAACCACAACTGAAGCACCAACAAGCACAACTGAGATGCCCACAGCTACGCCTGAAGCACCAACAACCACAACTGAAACTCCCACAAAAAGCACAACTGAGACGCCCACAAGTACACCTGAAGCACCAACAACCACAACTGAGGCTTCCACAACAACCACAACTGAGACGCCCACAACTACACCTGAAGTAACACCTACAACCGAAGCTTCCACAACAACCACAACTGAGATGCCCACAACTACACCTGAAGTAACAACGACTACACCTGAAGTAACAAGAACTACAACTGAGGCTTCCACAACAACCACAGCTGAGATGCCCACAACTACACCTGAAGCACCAACAACCACAACTGAGACGCCCACAACTACACCTGAAGTAACAATAACCACAACTGAGACGTCTACAACAGAAGAAATAACAACAGCAACAATACCTGTGGCTCATACCACAACCACAACTGAAGCACCAACAGGCACAACTGAGGCCTCCACAACAACCACAACTGAGATGCCCACAACTACACCTGACGCACCAACAACCACAACTGAGACGTCTACAACAGAAGCAACAACAACAGCAACAATACGTGTGGCTCCTACAACAACCACAACTGAGATGCCCACAACTACACCTGAAGTAACAACAACTAATACTGAGGCCTCCACAACAACCACAGCTGAGACGCCCACAACTACACCTGAAGTAACACCTACAACCGAGGCTTCCACAACAAGCACAACTGAGATGCCCACAACTACACCTGAAGCACCAACAACCACAACTGAGATGCCCACAACTACACCTGAAGTAACACCTACAACCGAATCTTCCACAACAACCACAACTGAGATGCCCACAACTACACCTGAAGTAACAACAACTACAACTGAGGCTTCCACAACAACCACAGCTGAGACACCCACAACTACACCTGAAGTAACAACAACCACAACTGAGACACCCACAACTAAACCTGAAGTAACAACAACCACAACTGAAACAACAGCCACAACTGAAGTAACAGCAAGTACAACAGAAGCAACAACAACCACAACTGAGACTCCCACAACAAGCACAACTGAGATGCCCACAACTACACCTGAAGCACCAACAACCATAACTGAGACGCCTACAACTACACCTGAAGCACCAACAACCACAACTGAGGCTTCCACAACAACCACAGCTGAGATGTCCACAACTACACCTGAAGCACCAACAACCACAACTGAGACGCCCACAACTACACCTGAAGTAACAACAACTACAATTGAGGCTTCCACAACAACCACAACTGAGACGCCCACAACTACACCTGAAGCACCAACAACCACAACTGAGGCTTCCACAACAACCACAACTGAGACGCCCACAACTACACCTGAAGCACCAACAACCACAACTGAGGCTTCCACAACAAGTACAACAGAAGCAACAACAACCACAACTGAGACGCCCACAACTACACCTGAAGTAACAACAACCACAACTGAGACGCCCACAACAACCATAGCTGAGACGCCCACAAGTACACCTGGAGCACCAACAACCACAACTGAGACGCCCACAACAACCATAGCTGAGACGCCCACAACTACACCTGAAGCACCAACAACCACAACTGAGACGCCTACAACTACACCTGAAGCAACAACAACCACAACTGAGACGTCCACAACTACACCTGAAGTAACAACAACCACAACTGAGACGCCCACAACAACCATAGCTGAGACGCCCACAAGTACACCTGGAGCACCAACAACCACAACTGAGACGCCCACAACAACCATAGCTGAGACGCCCACAACTACACCTGAAGCACCAACAACCACAACTGAGACGCCTACAACTACACCTGAAGCAACAACAACCACAACTGAGACGTCCACAACTACACCTGAAGTAACAACAACCACAACTGAGACGTCTACAACAGAAGCAACAACAACAGCAACAATACCTGTGGCTCGTACAACAACCACAACTGAAGCACCAACAACCACAACTGAAACTCCCACAACAAGCACAACTGAGACGCCCACAACTACACCTGAAGCACCAACAACCACAACTGAGGCTTCCACAACAACCACAGCTGAGATGCCCACAACTACAACTGAAGCACCAACAAGCACAACTGAGATGCCCACAACTACGCCTGAAGCACCAACAACCACAACTGAGACGCCCACAACAACCATAGCTGAGACGCCCACAACTACACCTGAAGCACCAACAACCACAACTGAGACGCCCACAACTACACCTGAAGCACCAACAACCACAACTGAGACGCCTACAACTACACCTGAAGCACCAACAACCACAACTGAGGCTTCCACAACAACCACAACTGAGACGCCCACAACTACACCTGAAGTAACAACAACTACAACTGAGGCTTCCACAACAACCACAGCTGAGACACCCACAACTACACCTGAAGTAACAACAACCACAACTGAGACACCCACAACTAAACCTGAAGTAACAACAACCACAACTGAAACAACAGCCACAACTGAAGTAACAGCAAGTACAACAGAAGCAACAACAACCACAACTGAGACTCCCACAACAAGCACAACTGAGACGCCCACAACTACACCTGAAGCACCAACAACCATAACTGAGACGCCTACAACTACACCTGAAGCACCAACAACCACAACTGAGGCTTCCACAACAACCACAACTGAGACGCCCACAACTACACCTGAAGTAACAACAACTACAATTGAGGCTTCCACAACAACCACAACTGAGACGCCCACAACTACACCTGAAGTAACAACAACTACAACTGAGGCTTCCACAACAACCACAGCTGAGACACCCACAACTACACCTGAAGTAACAACAACCACAACTGAGACACCCACAACTAAACCTGAAGTAACAACAACCACAACTGAAACAACAGCCACAACTGAAGTAACAGCAAGTACAACAGAAGCAACAACAACCACAACTGAGACTCCCACAACAAGCACAACTGAGACGCCCACAACTACACCTGAAGCACCAACAACCATAACTGAGACGCCTACAACTACACCTGAAGCACCAACAACCACAACTGAGGCTTCCACAACAACCACAACTGAGACGCCCACAACTACACCTGAAGTAACAACAACTACAATTGAGGCTTCCACAACAACCACAACTGAGACGCCCACAACTACACCTGAAGCAACAACAACCACAACTGAGACGTCCACAACTACACCTGAAGTAACAACAACCACAACTGAGACGTCTACAACAGAAGCAACAACAACAGCAACAATACCTGTGGCTCGTACAACAACCACAACTGAAGCACCAACAAGCACAACTGAGATGCCCACAAAAAGCACAACTGAGACGCCCACAAGTACACCTGAAGCACCAACAACCACAACTGAGGCTTCCACAACAACCACAACTGAGACGCCCACAACTACACCTGAAGTAACACCTACAACCGAAGCTTCCACAACAACCACAACTGAGATGCCCACAACTACACCTGAAGTAACAACGACTACACCTGAAGTAACAAGAACTACAACTGAGGCTTCCACAACAACCACAGCTGAGATGCCCACAACTACACCTGAAGCACCAACAACCACAACTGAGACGCCCACAACTACACCTGAAGTAACAATAACCACAACTGAGACGTCTACAACAGAAGAAATAACAACAGCAACAATACCTGTGGCTCATACCACAACCACAACTGAAGCACCAACAGGCACAACTGAGGCCTCCACAACAACCACAACTGAGATGCCCACAACTACACCTGACGCACCAACAACCACAACTGAGACGTCTACAACAGAAGCAACAACAACAGCAACAATACGTGTGGCTCCTACAACAACCACAACTGAGATGCCCACAACTACACCTGAAGTAACAACAACTAATACTGAGGCCTCCACAACAACCACAGCTGAGACGCCCACAACTACACCTGAAGTAACACCTACAACCGAGGCTTCCACAACAAGCACAACTGAGATGCCCACAACTACACCTGAAGCACCAACAACCACAACTGAGATGCCCACAACTACACCTGAAGTAACACCTACAACCGAATCTTCCACAACAACCACAACTGAGATGCCCACAACTACACCTGAAGTAACAACAACTACAACTGAGGCTTCCACAACAACCACAGCTGAGACACCCACAACTACACCTGAAGTAACAACAACCACAACTAAACCTGAAGTAACAACAACCACAACTGAAACAACAGCCACAACTGAAGTAACAGCAAGTACAACAGAAGCAACAACAACCACAACTGAGACTCCCACAACAAGCACAACTGAGACGCCCACAACTACACCTGAAGCACCAACAACCATAACTGAGACGCCTACAACTACACCTGAAGCACCAACAACCACAACTGAGGCTTCCACAACAACCACAGCTGAGACCCCCACAACTACACCTGAAGCACCAACAACCACAACTGAGGCTTCCACAACAACCACAGCTGAGACGCCCACAACTACACCTGAAGCACCAACAACCACAACTGAGACGCCTACAACTACACCTGAAGCACCAACAACCACAACTGAGACGCCCACAACTACACCTGAAGTAACACCTACAACCGAGGCTTCCACAACAACCACAACTGAGACGCCCACAACTACACCTGAAGTAACAACAACCACAACTGAGACGTCTACAACAGAAGCAACAACAACAGCAACAATACCTGTGGCTCGTACAACAACCACAACTGAAGCACCAACAAGCACAACTGAGATGCCCACAACTACGCCTGAAGCACCAACAACCACAACTGAAACTCCCACAACAAGCACAACTGAGACGCCCACAACTACACCTGAAGCACCAACAACCACAACTGAGGCTTCCACAACAACCACAGCTGAGATGCCCACAACTACACCTGAAGCACCAACAACCACAACTGAGACGCCCACAACTATACCTGAAGTAACAACAACCACAACTGAGGCTTCCACAACAACCACAGCTGAGACGCCCACAAATACACGTGAAGCACCAACTACCACAACTGAAGTAACAACAAGTACAACAGAAGCAACAACAACCACAACTGAGACGCCCACAACAACACCTGAAGTAACAACTACAAGTCAGAGGCCCACAACTACACCTGAAGTAACAACAACCACAACTGAGACGTCTACAACAGAAGCAACAACAACAGCAACAATACCTGTGGCTCCTACAACAACCACAACTGAGATGCCCACAACTACACCTGAAGTAACAACAACTACAACTGAGGCCTCCACAACAACCACAGCTGAGACGCCCACAACTACACCTGAAGTAACACCTACAACCGAGGCTTCCACAACAAGCACAACTGAGATGCCCACAACTACATCTGAAGCACCAACAACCACAACTGAGACGCCCACAACTACACCTGAAGTAAGAACTACAACCGAGGCTTCCACAACAACCACAACTGAGATGCCCACAACTACACCTGAAGTAACAACAACTACAACTGAGGCTTCCACAACAACCACAGCTGAGATGCCCACAACTACACCTGAAGCACCAACAACCTCAACTGAGACGCCCACAACTACACCTGAAGTAACACCTACAACTGAGGGTCCCACAACAACTGCAACTGAAGTAAGAACCACAACAGAAGCAACAACAACTACAACTGAAGCACTAAGCACAACTGAGGCACCCACGACAACAACAACTAAAGTAACAACAAGTACAACAGAAGCAACAACAACCACAACTGAGATACCCACAACCACACCTGAAGTAACAACAACCACAACTGAGACACCCACAACTACACCTGAAGTAACAACAACCACAACTGAGGCATCCACAACAACAACAACTGAAGTAACAACAAGTACAACAGAAGCAACAACAACCACAACTGAGACGCCCACAACTACACCTGAAGTAACAACAACCACAACTGAGACGTCTACAACAGAAGCAACAACAACAGCAACAATACCTGTGGCTCGTACCACAACCACAACTGAAGCACCAACAAGCACAACTGAGATGCCCACAACTATGCCTGAAGCACCAACAACCACAACTGAAACTCCCACAACAAGCACAACTGAGACGCCCACAACTACACCTGAAGCACCAACAACCACAACTGAGACGCCTACAACTACACCTGAAGCACCAACAACCACAACTGAGGCTTCCACAACAACCACAACTGAGACGCCCACAACTACACCTGAAGCACCAACAACCACAACTGAGACGCCTACAACTACACCTGAAGTAACAACAACTACAACTGAGGCTTCCACAACAACAATAGCTGAGACGCCCACAAATACACCTGAAGCACCAACAACCACAACTGAAGTAACAACAAGTACAACAGAAGCAACAACAACCACAACTGAGATACCCACAACCACACCTGAAGTAACAACAACCACAACTGAGACACCCACAACTACACCTGAAGTAACAACAACCACAACTGAAACGGCAGCCACAACTGAGGCATCCACAACAACAACAACTGAAGTAACAACAAGTACAACAGAAGCAACAACAACCACAACTGAGACGCCCACAACTACACCTGAAGTAACAACAACCACAACTGAGACGTCTACAACAGAAGCAACAACAACAGCAACAATACCTGTGGCTCGTACCACAACCACAGCTGAAGCACCAACAAGCACAACTGAGATGCCCACAACTATGCCTGAAGCACCAACAACCACAACTGAAACTCCCACAACAAGCACAACTGAGACGCCCACAACTACACCTGAAGCACCAACAACCACAACTGAGGCTTCCACAACAACCACAGCTGAGATGTCCACAACTACACCTGAAGCACCAACAACCACAACTGAGACGCCCACAACTACACCTGAAGTAACAACAACCACAACTGAAGTAACAACAAGTACAACAGAAGCAACAACAACCACAACTGAGACACCCACAACTACACCTGAAGTAACAAGAACCACAACTGAGACGTCTACAACAGAAGCAACAACAACAGCAACAATACCTGTGGCTCCTACAACAACCACAACTGAATCACCAACAAGCACAACTGAGATGCCCACAACTACACCTGAAGTAACAACAACTACAACTGAGGCTTCCACAACAACCACAGCTGAGATGCCCACAACTACACCTGAAGCACCAACAACCTCAACTGAGACGCCCACAACTACACCTGAAGTAACAACAACCACAACTGAAACGACAGCCACAACTACACCTGAAGTAACAACAACCACAACTGAAACGACAGCCACAACTGAGGCATCCACAACAACAACAACTGCAACTGAAGTAAGAACCACAACAGAAGCAACAACAACTACAACTGAAGCACTAAGCACAACTGAGGCACCCACGACAACAACAACTAAAGTAACAACAAGTACAACAGAAGCAACAACAACCACAACTGAGACGCCCACAACTACACCTGAAGTAACAACAACCACAACTGAGACGTCTACAACAGAAGCAACAACAACAGCAACAATACCTGTGGCTCGTACCACAACCACAACTGAATCACCAACAAGCACAACTGAGATGCCCACAACTACACCTGAAGCACCAACAACCACAACTGAAGTAACAACAAGTACAACAGAAGCAACAACAACCACAACTGAGACACCCACAACTACACCTGAAGTAACAACAACCACAACTGAGACGTCTACAACAGAAGCAACAACAACAGCAACAATACCTGTGGCTCCTACAACAACCACAACTGAATCACCAACAAGCACAACTGAGATGCCCACAACTACACCTGAAGTAACAACAACTACAACTGAGGCCTCCACAACAACCACAGCTGAGACGCCCACAACTACACCTGACGCACCAACAACCACAACTGAGACGCCCACAACTACACCTGAAGTAACAACAACTACAACTGAGGCTTCCACAACAACCACAACTGAGACACCCACAACTACACCTGAAGTAACAACAACCACAACTGAGACGTCTACAACAGAAGCAACAACAACAGCAACAATACCTGTGGCTCCTACAACAACCACAACTGAGATACCCACAACTACACCTGAAGTAACAACAACTAATACTGAGGCCTCCACAACAACCACAACTACACCTGAAGTAAGACCTACAACCGAAGCTTCCACAACAACCACAACTGAGATGCCCACAACTACACCTGAAGTAACAACAACTACACCTGAAGCACCAACAACCACAACTGAGATGCCCACAACTACACCTGAAGTAAGACCTACAACTGAAGCTTCCACAACAACCACAACTACACCTGAAGTAAGACCTACAACCGAAGCTTCCACAACAACCACAACTGAGATGCCCACAACTACACCTGAAGTAACAACAACTACAACTGAGGCTTCCACAACAACCACAACTGAGACACCCACAACTACACCTGAAGTAACAACAACCACAACTGAGACGTCTACAACAGAAGCAACAACAACAGCAACAATACCTGTGGCTCCTACAACAACCACAACTGAGATACCCACAACTACACCTGAAGTAACAACAACTAATACTGAGGCCTCCACAACAACCACAGCTGAGACGCCCACAACTACACCTGACGCACCAACAACCACAACTGAGACGCCCACAACTACACCTGAAGTAACAACAACTACAACTGAGGCTTCCACAACAACCACAGCTGAGACGCCCACAACTACACCTAAAGTAACACCTACAACTGAGGGTCCCACAACAACTGCAACTGAAGTAAGAACCACAACAGAAGCAACAACAACTACAACTGAAGCACTAAGCACAACTGAGGCACCCACGACGACAACAACAACTAAAGTAACAACAAGTACAACAGAAGCAACAACAACCACAACTGAGACACCCACAACTACACCTGAAGTAACAACAACCACAACTGAAACAACAGCCACAACTGAAGCACCAACAACCGCAACTGAGGCACCAACATCTACACTCGAAGTACCAACAACTACCACTGAGGCATCTACTACCACCACAACTGAAGCAACAGTGACTCCAAGTACAACTACACCTGCGGCACCTACAACTGGAACATCTACAATTGCTTCACTTACATCAAACACACCTTCAAATCCTCAGACAACCTTAATGAGTTCGACTGTACCCACAGCTTCTACATCTCTACCTGGGGTTATCACAGTATTGATGCTAACTTTCAGGTCTGTTTCAAGCACATATACACCTGACTTGGGAAATTCATCATCTTCAGCTTTTATAGCACGTGCTGCATTGATAAGGGAACAGGTAAGGCTTATCCCCAGTCCACCTACTGCTATTTATAAAATTCATAAAGACATAACCAGTCAGTATATTGTAAAGGCAAGCATTTCATTTTACCCATATTAAACCTTAATGGCATTATGAATGTACATTTTTGAGGGGTAGACAACGCACTTGGTTGTTATCTTGTGCCTTTTGCAAGTGGATTGAATTTGGCGTCTGGAATTGTTTTCCAAAGCCCAGCTGAGCTCTTTGTCAAGGCTATTCAGGTCATGTCATTACAGTCATACAGTTCTAGTTATATTCTTTCCATGATCCATCAAGTCATAGGCATTTTTTGTTTAACCAAGTGGTGCTAATTTCTGAGAGACATGTTAATATTATTAGGTAAACCACAGCATTGGAATGATTTCAAGACATATATCTCAAATACCTAAACTAGACCATTCAAAGCCTAGACATACACCACACAGAACATTTGTGGATAAACTCTAAGATGGCAGTTCCCATTCAATCTCGTGAAGCATGAGAGAATTTGCCAGAGACAATCGCATTATAACCTGAATCCAATTAGATGTCAGAAGCAAACAGACCCAAGTAAATAGTCCAACCACCTAATAATGGTGCAACAACAAGTAAATAAGACAAAGCTTAATGTGTTTTAAACTCAGTATATTTTTTGTTTCTACAGCTGCTTCCCTTGTTGCAGGAAGCATTTGGCCCATCATTCCTCGACCTCACTGTAGTTGGATTCCGGTAATTTGTTAACACTTGTTTTCACTCACAGTATATTAATCTTATACTATTCCTGATGTTCTAAATAAATCTTATTTTTCTTTCTTTAGGGCGGGATCAGTCATCAACATTTTAAACTGTACCTTAATCAGCCCACCTGTTATGAACACAGGAACACAATCTGTTGCTCGTACAAAAATTGTCGATGTTCTGAAAGGTGCAGCTGTTACTGGCTTCGACATTGAAGGCAGCTCCATCACTGTCGATGGCATACGTAAGTAAAGTATAGGCCTAGTTTAAAATCAATATATTTATCCATTGTACTGAATTATCTTTTTCGCTTCACTCATTTACAGTTTCAGTGGGAACAACTCAGGTGCCCACAACGACCACAACTGAAGCAACAACTAACACTGAAGCAACTAAAACCACAACTGAACTGACAACAACCACAACTCAAGCCACAACAACCACAACTGAGGCATCTACTACCACCACAACTGAAGCAACAGTGACTCCAAGTACAACTACACCTGCGGCACCTACAACTGGAACATCTACAATTGCTTCACTTACATCAAACACACCTTCAAATCCTCAGACAACCTTAATGAGTTCGACTGTACCCACAGCTTCTACATCTCTACCTGGGGTTATCACAGTATTGATGCTAACTTTCAGGTCTGTTTCAAGCACATATACACCTGACTTGGGAAATTCATCATCTTCAGCTTTTATAGCACGTGCTGCATTGATAAGGGAACAGGTAAGGCTTATCCCCAGTCCACCTACTGCTATTTATAAAATTCATAAAGACATAACCAGTCAGTATATTGTAAAGGCAAGCATTTCATTTTACCCATATTAAACCTTAATGGCATTATGAATGTACGTTTTTGAGGGGTAGACAACGCACTTGGTTGTTATCTTGTGCCTTTTGCAAGTGGATTGAATTTGGCGTCTGGAATTGTTTTCCAAAGCCCAGCTGAGCTCTTTGTCAAGGCTATTCAGGTCATGTCATTACAGTCATACAGTTCTAGTTATATTCTTTCCATGATCCATCAAGTCATAGGCATTTTTTGTTTAACCAAGTGGTGCTAATTTCTGAGAGACATGTTAATATTATTAGGTAAACCACAGCATTGGAATGATTTCAAGACATATTTCTCAAATACCTACACTAGACCATTCGAAGCCTAGACATACACCACACAGAGCATTTGTGGATAAACTCTAAGATGACAGTTCCCATTCAATCTCGTGAAGCATGAGAGAATTTGCCAGAGAGAATCGCATAATAACCTGAATCCAATTAGATGTCAGAAGCAAACAGACCCAAGTAAATAGTCCAACCACCTAATAATGGTGCAACAACAAGTAAATAAAACAAAGCATAAAGACAAAGCTTAATGTGTTTTAAACTCAGTATATTTTTTGTTTCTACAGCTGCTTCCCTTGTTGCAGGAAGCATTTGGCCCATCATTCCTCGACCTCACTGTAGTTGGATTCCGGTAATTTGTTAACACTTGTTTTCACTCACAGTATATTAATCTTATACTATTCCTGATGTTCTAAATAAATCTTATTTTTCTTTCTTTAGGGCGGGATCAGTCATCAACATTTTAAACTGTACCTTAATCAGCCCACCTGTTATGAACACAGGAACACAATCTGTTCCTAGTACAAAAATTGTCGATGTTCTGAAAGGCGCAGCTGTTATTGGCTTCGACATTGAAGGCAACAGCATCGTTGTGAATGGAATATGTAAGTTATACTAAGTGCTACTTCAACAAGAAAAATGTACATTTGAAAAAAAGTATTTTTTGAACATTGATTCCTATTCTTTTGATTTGCAGTTTCGAGTGGTGTCACACACAAGACCAGTTTCATCACAGCATCCTGCCTGGTACTGTTGTCATGGCTACTGTAATTCCAGAAAAAAAAGTGAAAGTCACACCTCATTATACCTTAGATAGTTAAGTGTTAAGCATTGTTTTTACTTTTTTTTTTTTTAAATTTGTGTGAAGGTTACACTTTTTAGCATAGAATGAAGGAATTCTGGCACAATGGGTGCACTAATCACATGCACTTTTGTTGAAGTCTACAAGTTGTTTTATGTATGCATGTATTTATTTTAAATGACAATATGTAATTTACTCTGGCACTAAAATGACACTTGAAATCAGTTATCTTGCTTTTGTAATTGCCTTCTGCTTAGACTTGCTTAGAACTTTTAATCATTATGGTAAACTGCAGATTATTAATAAAGTATTAATAAAGTTTTGCCAAGCTGTTTGTTTGACTCTGTTGTGACACCATCTTTCCTCAATAGGATACGTTTTTAAACGTATTTGTAGAAATATGTACCCAAATGTAAATATCTTCTAAGAAATTAAGAGTTTGAGTGAAATTTATTTTAAAACTTTTCCTTAAATATCAGTATTTTAAATAATCAATATTTTTAGTGGCCCTGCGACGGACTGCTGATCCGTCCAGGGTGTACCCTGCCTCTCACCCATAGTCAGCTGGGATAGGCTCCAGAAACGCCCGCGACTCCTGCGGGGAAGAAGCGGTAGAAAATGAATGAATGAATGAATATTTTTAGTCAACTATACTTCAACTGCAAAAATGAGTTGAAGTGTGGTTTTGAAATTGGAAGACGTAAGACAGTGACCCCTTGGGACCAAATGCAGGAACTGCTGGAGCTCTGAACTACACTTCAACGACACTACGTTGTATTAAAAATGGGGCAACCAAAAGACAGAGCAGGACAGTAAAAACAAGAACAAGCAAAACGTGCAATCAGCAAAAATGAGCTGGAGGAGGCAACTATCGAATCAGGCCATGCAATAACTGATCACTATCAGCGAGAGATGGGACTACAATGGCAGCACTGGAGAAGATGAGGAGGTTTCTCTGGGAACTGGACATGTTTTTAACTTATACTGTAAAAAGGTTTATCCTTGAGCTGCTGGCATCTGTGGGTGTGAGTGTCTGTGTGGGATAGTCTGGCCAAAGTAGAGGTAGAAGGAGCATATACTGTAAAATTGTTTGCTGTAATAGCAAAAACACCCCTTGGTGTCAAGAATCAGAACAAATTGCTGGACCTGTAGAAACAGAGGTTGCCCCGTCACTTGAATGGCATTAAAACCTATTACTTGACTTTCGAGCACAAACATTGACTCTTGTCTTCATTATTGAGAACTTTGAGCAACTTTCTGAATTAATTTGAGCAAAGTTTATCTCAGACCTGGCCAAGAAAAAAAGACAATTTACCACATGCTTTGTGTGACGTCTCTGGGGCTGATAAAGTTTGATCTTACATCGAACTCTGATTGATTCAAATCAATCTTGGATATTGCCAGCAGATGGAAGCATTTTGACTGGTTTCAACACCAAACCATTTACTAGGACAAACGTGCATTTAAACATGATAGTATGACACTGAACAAAAGTTGAATGCAGTTAAAACGATAAAACACACTAGAACAAGAAAATGGCATGAAGAGAACAAAGACATTAAATGTGACATTGGCCTCCAGGTTGTAAAACAAGTGTCAGTATGATAAATAACCTCAATCTGCAAGAACCTGTGAGTGTGTTGAGTTGCTATTGTTTAGCAAAACTTCATACTCAATGTTGAAATATCTAAAATAGGAACAATTCACCTTGAATGGTGACATGATTTATCAGTGGGCTTTGAAAAACAACCGTAGCACAAGGCATTATTTACCCCTCAAAAACACACCTACATAATGTCATTATGGTGTACTATGTGTAAAACAAGTCCACAAAGAATTGAAGCTTTTTATTGCTTTAGTTCACACAAGGACAAAGCTTTTTGGGGCTTTATTTGTCTTACTATGCCCTCTACTGGACAAAAAATATCAGTAGCTTGTGCTGGTGGAGATTTTTGTTGAGTCACGTTGAGTCAGGACATCTTCTAGATGCCTAGAAGACATTCACGCGGCATAATAATTTATCTTATCAAACCACATCGAGTTTAACATATAAATTTACATTATGACATTTTTTTCTATTTAATCCTCTCGACCGATCTTTAAATACAGATTTTAATCTGTATTTAACAAGGAGAGAAAAGACTCTGACTGTTACACTTGCACACACTCTGAAGTATACTACTTTGCAGTGCCAGGGGTAGGAACGCCTAAGGCCCTGGTACTGCCTCTAATCTCCACTAGGTGACGCCAAAACTGCCTGAAAGGGGAGCTCAACCTAGAGCCTGCACCCACTAAGAAACTACTGAGGGAGAACCCAATTGCACGACTCAGACACAAAAAACACTATTAAGTTTAATTTAATTAAAGAAAAGAAAAACAAACATGAACAAAGCACAGACACAGGTGACTAAACCAAACGTGAGCCAAAACAAACACCAATGAGAACAGGACCTTACAAAACTTAACCTTCTACTGAGGACAAACACAAAGTTACTGACTAATGAAAACCAAAACCTGCAGCTACAAGACTCCAAGACAAAGAAGACATAAACAAAGACAAGATACCAAAACACAAATCCACATACCAAATAATCCAAGTTACTCTGCAACACGAGTGGTAACACCGATAGAAACACTACCAAGTAACACTAATAATCAGCCAGCGACGAGGGACACAAAACGAGGAACTTAAATACATAACAAACAGGAAATCAAACACAGCTGAAAACACTAACGAACTAAAACAGGAAGCAAGACGAAACAAAAAACAAAGGGTGACCACGAGCGCCCTCCGGTGGTCGGAGGGCGAATTGTCATACTGACAGACTGACAGGCTGCATATAATCTGGTCCTTTATTTTAAGTTGTTTAGTTCGTTAAGAGGAGAATGGTTGGAATGAATATGCCTGGAGATGGAGCTGGATACTGTACTGTGATCAGCAGAGCCAATGTTCTTAAATGCAACAAAATCTTACTTGTGTGACTTATTTTAACTGACAACAGTAAAAATAAAATATGAGCAAATTTGGAATTTGATGAAGTTCACATATTAAAAGGATTTGAGTATAAATGGAAATGCAGATAGAAAGTCCTTTTGTAGAGATCTACACAAAATGCATGCGTCTAGATGCCTCGTTTTTTCTCTTTATTTTTCCTCTTTTTAAATATTTATTTAAAGTTTCGGTTTGCATTTGTTGATCGTGTGATTTTTGGCTGTTTGAATTTGGACATTATTCATAAATGATGGAAAAGTCATATTCAGACAGCACTTGAATATGTTTCCTTGTCAGTGTATCTAAATATATAAATCTATGAAAAAAGCTCTACAAGCAACTAATTATGTCACACTGCTAAAATTGCCATGTACTATTTATTCAGTTTCACCAACAAATAATCAGGTACTACAGTAAGTACATTTTACTTCAGTAACCTTTAGTTTCATGTACTTTACCCTGATTCATTATATGACATCACCAAAAATCTGAAAAATGTAGTGGGTGTTTTAGGACTTTGGATCATGTTGTACTAAACACATTTCAGGGCATAACTTCTTACTGAGCTCTGTGTGACTAATGTCATCTTATGTGACGTTTGAAATGTTGTTGTGTAAGTCAGAACCAGAGTTGTAATTATCAGTACTGTGTTTTATCATCTGTGTTCAAAGAATGGGCTGCCAGATTTCACTGGGTAGAAAGATTTATTTTTAAAGGCTGGTTACTGGGTCTACAGGCCCAATACGACAATGTACTTGTCACTCCGGTTGTGGTTGTTGTTGCTTCTGTCAGAATCCCACGCAAAGGTCCCACACGGAGTAATATGAAACTTTCAGTATCCAGGTTAAGGGTTGCAGAGAGAACAGAGGTCAGATTGAGGCTACAAGAATTCTGGGAAAGGGCAGTAAAAGGACTTTGGTAAATAAGTGACAGAAAAGGGAAATGACAGCAGACAGAACAGGTGAGACCAATCCTGGATAATGGGCAGAATGAAAGCAGAAGTGAGAGCTCAAACCATCAAACCAAATATGGGCATGACCGGAAGTCCAAGCCCAAAACCCAAACCTTAGCAAGTCCAGGAGCTTCAAATCAAGGAACAGTGATGTTTAAAGAAAAAGAAACAACAATGTGTGATTTCCTGTGATTAAATTCCACAAGGGTGTCTCACAATCTGCCATTCACTCACTTTGTTGTATCAATGAATCAGGTTTGTTCAGACAGTCAGCTAGGAGTGGCCCACAGGTTGCTTTAGCTATGTCGTTCTTATTTATTCAGACGCTGTAACTTTAAAAAATATTCCATTCTTCTTTCACTTCAAACTCAGCATAACCATCAGCACCAGCCATCGTTGGACGTCATATTCCATTACAGTTTTCTCAGTAAACACACATTTTAATAGAATGTCATTGTGCTAGTACACTAATGCTAATTACCATTAAACCTCATCTGAAACTCCAGTTCATCTGTTTCTCCTTCTCTCATCTTAAAGGTCACATCAGTCTTGATAGCTCACGTAGTTCTATGTAGATTTGAGAAATTAATAAACATTTATGGTCATAGCATTGGCATAAGGTAATGCATTTGTGGTTTGTAAAGAGGTTTAAAACTTGAAAGAAGCTAAGCTATCATAATCAAGTTGTCAAATCGTGTAGTGTAGATTGTTGTTGTTGTTGTCATATTAGACACTATGAAGGAAATAAACAAATTATTGGGAAGACAAGCTTTGGTCACATAGCAGTACTGTAGTTGTACACAACAAGGAAATTCTACTACTTCCTCCAGACTACATCAAAATATTTTACTCAAGGAGGCATAAATAAAGGAAAAGAATTATGTGGAGACATAAAATGTGACATGTTTATTATAAATGTGATATCTATGTCACAAGTTTCTTAGTACTATATGACACGCAATTTCTAAAAGGAAGAATGTATTACTATTGCTATAAACCAATAAAATTTTATTTGACTTAAAAAGATTTAGAATATACAGTACAGTGTTAACTGTACAATAATTATCAAAAAGCAGAAACATTGATATTTAAACAAATTACAAATTTTTTAATTATAATAATACTGAAACAAAAACAGAAGGAAAATGCATGCAAAAGTCATACATATATCTATAATAATGTATATAAAATAGTAAAGATGTTAATGGGACTTTTTCAAGGCTTGAGAATGGCCAAAACTGTAATGAGAAAATGAAATGCTTTTCTTAAGAAGTGTTCATGTACACATAGATCGTTTATTTGTAAATTAGTTGTACGTATTGTATAGTATCCATTTGAACATTTTGTGAGATTAGATTTTGTATTTTAGTATTACTTTTCTTGCATTTCGTCAAGTTTATTTCACCTCAGTCAGTTTTTGTATTTACTTTTTGTGGTGACGCCACAATGGTGGTGTCACACAGATGGAATGTACCAACATTTAGTCCTTGTTTAGAAAATAGACAAATGAGTGGGAGTATTACAGCTAAGACAAACAACGTCATTGGCAGTTGATAAACTGTATCCACTAAATATAACTTTACCACAACACACCATTCATAGGTAAAATTATCAGCTATGAATGATGTCATTGCTCATTGTTCTCTTACAACATATAAAGGCTTGGTAGACGTTGGCCATCACAGACGGCAAAAGGTGTGCAGTGTTACATCTGTTACAGATTACAAAAAAACAAACAAAATTAATAACTCATCTGATATATATCATTTTGGGGTAAGTGCATGTTTCATGCATATAGGTACATTTAGTATTGTTAGTTAATATATTATTCAGCTGCATTTATATAATAACCTCACTTCATTAAAATTTTTTTGAATTAATACAAAGGAAAAACTAAGAGATAAATGTTCAACACATAATTTAACATTTTAAATTTGTTGTGAAATCATGATTCAGTTCTCTTTTGTCTTTTTACTAGTAGTATTGCACATTTTTATGCAAAAAAATGACTACGCTAGAAATGAAATGTATAACAAAACTAAAGAAAAGCAAGGAAGTAATTAGTTCATGGAGGAATCGATTTTTGAATTTCCTCTATACTGTAGATGGTTCAGTTTATTTTATCCTAGTTCTAGAAACTCTTGCTCCTAACTCGCTTTATCTATTGTCTGATGTCACGTCTATCGGCCACAACCCAGATTAAGCTTTTATAGGCAAATTAATTAGTTGATAGCCTGCTGATTATGTATTTCTTATGCTAAACTTCATCTAGAATCTAGAAAAAACATAATTAATTTCACTTGACATCAGGTTTTGTGCTTTTTTAAATAGAAATAAGAAGAAAACAAGATGGGTGACGGAAACAAACACATCTTCCTGTTTATACTGGGTAAACTGACTGAGATTAAACCACACCATTCAAGGCTCTAGATTTAAGTGTGTAAAGCAACACACACTTAGATTTAATAGAGATCAAATAACTGACAATGACACAATGTTTTCTTATTCATCACTAAATCCTCTGACATATTCATATGTTTTTATTCTACAAATTGCAGGTAGTACTATTCTTGTTGCAATTACTGAAGCAACAACTACAAGTGATGAGACAACAATGTCTGAGATTCCCACATCAACCACAACTGAGGCATCAACAACCAAACCTGAAGCACAGACAATTACTTCAACCACAACGGAGGTGCAATCAACCACCACAACAGAGGAAAACACAACAACTGAAGTACAGACAACAACTACAACTGAAACAACAATGACAACTGAGCCACCCGCAACTGCAAATGACGCAGCAACAACACCAACTGAAGAACCAACAACAACTACAACTGAAGCACTGGAAACAACAACAACAACCAAGGCTACCACAGCTGAAGGAATAACAACCACAACTGAGGAAACAACCACAACTATAACTGAAATTCTGACAACAACTACAGCTGAAACAGCAAAGACAACTGAGCCACCCACAACAACCTCAACTGAGGGAACAACAACTGCAACTGAAGTAACAAGTACTACTGAGACAACAACCTTAACGGAGGTGCCCACAACAAGCACAACTGAAGGAACAGCAACAGCTGAGGCAGCAACAACCACAACTGAAGCAAAAATGACAACTCAGGCTTCCACAATAACCACACCTGAAGCACCAACCACAATAACAACTGAGGCAACAAGTACAACTGAAGTTCCAACAACAACTACAACTGAGGCAACAACAACCACAACCAAAGTGACAAGTACAACTGAGACAACAACCATAACTGAGGTGCCCACAACAATCACAACAGAGGCAACGACAACTGAAGCAATACTGACAACTGATGCACCAACAAGCACTACAACTGTGGCAAACACAACTGAGGTTCCCACAACAACTACAACTGAAGAAACAACAATCACAATGGAGGAAACAACTAACACAGAGGTGCGCACAACAACCACAAATGAAGCAACAACAACCACAACCGAGGTGACAAGTACAACTCAGACAACAACCAAAACTGAGGCGCCCACAACAACCACAACTGAGGCAACAACAACAACTATAACTGAGATGACAACAGAGGTAACAACAACTGAAGCAATAACAACTACAACCGAAGTGACAAGTACAACTGAAGTTCCCACAACTACAACTGAAGCAACCACAAATACAACTGAAGAAACAACAACCACAACTGAAGCAATAATGACAACTGAGGCACCAACAAGCACTACAACTGAGGCAAACACAACTGACGTTCCCACAACAACTGCAACTGAAGAAACAACAATCATAACAGAGACAACAACTAACACAGAGGTGGGCACAACAACCACAAATGAAGCAACAACAACCACAACCGAGGTGACAAGTACAACTGAAGTTCCCACAACAACTACAATTGAAGCAACAACTACCACAACTGAAGCAATAATGACAACGGAGAAACCGCCAAACACTACAACTGAAACACCAACAACAACTACAACTGAGGAAACGACAACTGAAGCGACTACAGCCACAACCACAACCGAAGTGACAAGTACAACTGAGACAACAACCATAACTGAGGTGCCCACAACAATCACAACTGAGGCAACAACGACAACTATAACTGACGTGACAACAAAGGTAACAACAACTGAAGCAATAACAACTACAACCGAGGTGACAAGTACAACTGAAGGTCCCACAACAACCACGACTGAAGCAATAATGACAACTGACGCACCAACAAGCACTACAACTGAAGCAAACACAACTGAGGTTCCCACAACAACTACTGAAACTGAAGCAACTACAGCCACAACCATAACCGAAGTGACAAGTACCACTGAGGTTCCGACAACAACAACAACTGAGCCACCCACAACAACCACAACTGAGGCAACAACAACAACTATAACTGAGATGACAACAGAGGTAACAACAACTGAAGCAATAACAACTACAACCGAGGTGACAAGTACATCTGAAGTTCCCACAACTACAACGGAGGCAACAACAACTACAACTGAAGAAACAACAACCACAACTGAAGCAATAATGACAACTGAGGCACCAACAAGCACTACAACTGAGGCAAACACAACTGACGTTCCCACAACAACTGCAACTGAAGAAACAACAATCATAACAGAGACAACAACTAACACAGAGGTGGGCACAACAACCACAAATGAAGCAACAACAACCACAACCGAGGTGACAAGTACAACTGAAGTTCCCACAACAACTACAATTGAAGCAACAACTACCACAACTGAAGCAATAATGACAACGGAGAAACCGACAAACACTACAACTGAAACACCAACAACAACTACAACTGAGGAAACGACAACTGAAGCAACTACAGCCACAACCGAAGTGACAAGTACAACTGAGACAACAACCATAACTGAGGTGCCCACAACAATCACAACTGAGGCAACAACGACAACTATAACTGACGTGACAACAAAAGTAACAACAACTGAAGCAATAACAACTACAACCGAGGTGACAAGTACAACTGAAGGTCCCACAACAACCACGACTGAAGCAATAATGACAACTGACGCACCAACAAGCACTACAACTGAAGCAAACACAACTGAGGTTCCCACAACAACTACTGAAACTGAAGCAACTACAGCCACAACCATAACCGAAGTGACAAGTACCACTGAGGTTCCGACAACAACAACAACTGAGCCACCCACAACAACCACAACTGAGGCAACAACAACAACTATAACTGAGATGACAACAGAGGTAACAACAACTGAAGCAATAACAACTACAACCGAGGTGACAAGTACAACTGAAGTTCCCACAACTACAACTGAGGCAACAACAACTAGAACTGAAGAAACAACAACCACAACTGAAGCAATAATGACAACTGAGGCAAACACAACTGACGTTCCCACAACAACTGCAACTGAAGAAACAACAATCATAACAGAGACAACAACTAACACAGAGGTGGGCACAACAACCACAACCGAGGTGACAAGTACAACTGAAGTTCCCACAACAACTACAATTGAAGCAACAACTACCACAACTGAAGCAATAATGACAACGGAGAAACCGACAAACACTACAACTGAAACACCAACAACAACTACAACTGAGGAAACGACAACTGAAGCGACTACAGCCACAACCACAACCGAAGTGACAAGTACAACTGAGACAACAACCATAACTGAGGTGCCCACAACAATCACAACTGAGGCAACAACGACAACTATAACTGACGTGACAACAAAGGTAACAACAACTGAAGCAATAACAACTACAACCGAGGTGACAAGTACAACTGAAGTTCCCACAACAACCACGACTGAAGCAATAATGACAACTGACGCACCAACAAGCACTACAACTGAAGCAAACACAACTGAGGTTCCCACAACAACTACTGAAACTGAAGCAACTACAGCCACAACCATAACCGAAGTGACAAGTAACACTGAGGTTTCGACAACAACAACAACTGAGCCAACCACAACTGAGGCAACAACAACAACTATAACTGAGATGACAACAGAGGTAACAACAACTGAAGCAATAACAACTACAACTGAGGCAACAACAACTACAACTGAAGAAACAACAACCACAACTGAAGCAATAATGACAACTGAGGCACCAACAAGCACTACAACTGAGGCAAACACAACTGACGTTGCCACAACAACTGCAACTGAAGAAACAACAATCATAACAGAGACAACAACTAACACAGAGGTGGGCACAACAACCACAAATGAAGCAACAACAACCACAACCGAGGTGACAAGTACAACTGAAGTTCCCACAACAACTACAATTGAAGCAACAACTACCACAACTGAAGCAATAATGACAACGGAGGAACCGACAAACACTACAACTGAAACACCAACAACAACTACAACTGAGGAAACGACAACTGAAGCAACTACAGCCACAACCACAACCGAAGTGACAAGTACAACTAAGACAACAACCATAACTGAGGTGCCCACAACAATCACAACCGAGGCAACAACGACAACTATAACAACTACAACCGAGGTGACAAGTACAACTGAAGTTCCCACAGCAACCACGACTGAAGCAATAATGACAACTGACGCACCAACAAGCACTACAACTGAGGCAAACACAACTGAGGTTCCAACAACTACTGAAACTGAAGCAACTACAGCCACAACCACAACCGAAGTGACAAGTACAACTGAGACAACAACTATAACTGAGGTGCCCACAACAACCACAACTGAAGCAAACACAACTGAGGTTCCCACAACAACTACTGAAACTGAAGCAACTACAGCCACAACCATAACCGAAGTGACAAGTACCACTGAGGTTCTGACAACAACAACAACAACTGAGCCACCCACAACAACCACAACTGAGGCAACAACAACTGCAGATATAATAACTAAGGCACCAACAGCTGAACTGACGAACACAACTGATGCAGCAATATTCACAACTAACGAAACAACAACCACAACTGAGGCTTCCATAATAATCACAACTGAAGCAACAACCACAACAGAGGCACCGACAACAACTACAACTATGGCAACAATGACAACTGATGCAACAACATCCGTGCCTGACGACACAACGACAGCAACCCCAACTAAAGCAACAATGACAACTGAGCCACCCCCAAAAACCACAACTGAGGCACCAACAACAACTACAACTGAGGCAATGACAGCTGAAGAAACCACAACTGAAGCAACTGAGATGACAACAGACGTAACGACAACTCAAGCAACAGCAACTACAACCAAGTTCACAGGCACAACTGAAGTTCCCACTACATTGGAAACATCCACAACTGAAGAAATAATGACAACTGAGACAACAACAACTGAGGCAAAAACAACCACACTGACACTTACAACTGAGACACCAACCACAACAGAGTCAGCAACAACCAGAACTGAAGCAACAATGACAACTGGGGCTACCATAACTGAAGTACCAATAACCACAACGGATGTGCCCAAAAGCACAAATGAAAAAACAACAACAGCTGAGACAAAAACGACCGCAACTGAGGCAACAACCACCATGGAGTTGCCCACAACTGAGGCAACAACAATGACAACTGAAGATCCGACTACAACTACAAAGGCAACAACCACAACTGAGGTGCACACTACAACCACAACTGAAGCAATAATGACAACTGAGGCACCAACAACAACAACAACTGAGGGACTGACAACCGCACTGAGAAGTACAACTGAGACAACAATCACAACTCAGGAAGCAAGAACCACAACTGAAATATCAATGAGTAGTAGTACCACAACCACAAGAAGTGAGGCACTAATGACAACTAGTAAAGCAGCCACAACTGCATCTACAGTCTCGACAAGTGAAACGCCAACCACTGCCACACCCACATCTGCTCAGTCGACTACTCCTGTAGCTTTCACAACAAAGATAGTAACATTCAGATCTGTTCTTGACACATTTACAAGTGATTTACTAAACTCATCGTCTCCAGCTTTTGTAAAGAGAGCTTCAACCATAAAGACAGAGGTAAGTCTTATACTCTTATACTACACACATCTACATAAAATTCTGAATAGAAAATGGTTACATTTACAATTGCAGATGATAAAACATCCATTGACATGTTTTAAAATAATATGTTGTTTCTTAAGCTTGAGCCAAGGTACAAAAGTGAATTTCCTTCCTCTTTCCTCTTCTTGCATGTGGTGGCATTCAGGTAATATATCAAGCTTAAGTTTTCAAAGTTTGAACGTAGTATTGAGAGATTTTAAATGACATTTGTGTTTGTCGTTTGCAGTAAAGGGTCGGTCATTTCTTACATGAACCTTGGTTTTGCCACCACATATGTTCCAAACAACACTCAGATTGCCATGGTTTTAACCAATGCTGCCTCGAATGTAACTGGCTTTGACATAGAAGCCAGCTCCATCACTGTTGAAAACTCATGTAAGTAAAACTGAGTACAGCATCTGCTTTAATGTACAATTAAAGTTGTCTATGTATTAAAGGAAATTCTTTATACACATTTACAGCGTCAAGCGGAGCACACAACAAGATCAGTTTCCTTACTGCATCCTGTATGGTGCTGCTGTCATGGATACTGTCAAACTGATCATTACATTTGTGCTGATACAGTAGCTACCTGATTTGCCAGCAGGTCATAACTTAGCCATCACATATACTAAAAAAGATTTTATCTTCGGTTAAAATATGTTTACTGTTATGAGGCTTTAGAAAAACTAATCTGATTAAGCTTTGCACAGAGAATCATACTATTGTAGAATTAATATATGCATTTGTCTTGTTTCAACTTTACACTTTGAATTCAGCATTGTATTTGTTGAAAGTTATTATGTCTTCTTGATCCTTGTTATTTATTCTTCATCATCCTCGTCGACTGAAATATTAATGTGTACAATGTATACATGTAAAAACATTTCCTTATTTATCTGATGTGGATTTAATCAGTGATTGTGTGAACATGCAAATATGTATTAACTAAAACTAAACTAAATATTTTTAAGTGTTTATGATCCAGTGTGATGTTTTGGCGTATAAATAAAATACATGAATAATGTAGCTAGGCAACTGTCCCGGACAGTACTACGCTATGTTGCTGTATAGTGCCTCCAGCTCGCTAGGATAAGTCTATGCCTAAAGCAGAGATAAGTTTTGAAAATCAAATTCAGATTTGAGTAAGCAATCATGTTTGATCAGATGGCGTGCCAGTCAGAAGAGCAGTGGAAGTGTGAAACTGAGAGCTTATATACAGTAGGAAGGAAGGCACAGGTTGAAACAAATTAACAGGAATGACAATAGAGCTGGAAGCAAAGGTTCTTTTACAGTGAAAGCCTGGGACCAGTTAGTGCTGGACATTTATAGTTAATTATAGTAATTTGTAGTGACACTTCTAATTTTTTGTGATAAAAATATAGCATCAGATTTGGATGTAAGCAATTTAGTCCAAAAGGAGTTTTTAAATAAATAATTGGCTTTATAATGAGAAATGTTAAAATACAATATAATATTATAACAATAATATAATACAATATTATAATAACCGGAATATGATTAATATTATAAAAAGTCTGTAGCGACCCAGAGGGATGAGGTCTGAGTTAAGAGATTTAATGAAGATGAAACAAAGACTGAATTAACTGAAACAGCATGTAGCTGTAGTAAATTTTAAAGTCACCAGGTGGCAACGGTCTAATTGTGGTGATGTAAGCAGAAAGCAGTCGGGCTGTGACTGCAGCTGTTCTGCAAGCGACATGAAATGTATTGTTATACACGAAATGGAACACGAACATTCTGTAGTATTATTATAGCAACAGGTTGAGGCAGGTTGGATTGGAAGCTGACATGATAAGGGTCTGACATTTAAATAATGTTGTAGCAAAAACTTATTACTCATTAAAATAAGGAAGGATTTTTTAAAACTCCAGTTGATTTATAAAACAGCAAATGCTGTTCAAGCACAATCACAAGAGCTTATACTCTATTTGTGAGTGAGCAGCCTTTGTTCAGATAATTACTTCTTTCCCACCAAACCAGTTCCCAGGGTTTTTTTTTTCTTTTGGCAGTGATTAATTTCAAACAAGTTCTTCAAGTTGTGAGACTTGAACTGAGGATTGCTTGAACCAGCACCTGCAACTAGGATCATCAAAAGCAACATCAAATAACATTTTGCTGTAAAGGTTTGACTGTAAATATTACATAAGTCACAGGATCACACACATAATTTGACTGACAGGTGTATTCTTTGAAATACAAGGCAAAGGCAACATAGGGTTAGGCGACACAGTAAGGGCTTAAAATATTTGAAAATGTCAGTCAGATTGTTCAGAACAGTTGCTACACATTGCTATTTGTCTGTCTAAAGACATTCTACATAATCATTACAATTAATACCTGTTTATACCTATCATCATCACCCAACAATAATAAAACGTTTTTCCTCGTGTGGTGGACTAGGGTTTGGTGAAAATTATAAAACATACAAAATGTAATGAGAATAAAATTATACAGAACAAACTTTTATGTGATCCCATTTAGTTTTACTCTTCTGATGTCTTCTATCATAATGCAACCAAATGCCTAACAATCATAAATAAACAATGAAGTGTTCATAGAGCATTAAGGAGGCTAAAAATAAGTTCAGAATGCGCATGATTACAGGGCTGCAAAAATCTGACTACGTAACAGGTAGAACAAGTTCTATCATAAGCCGATGTGTTATAAATACTGACTGTTGAGCATAAGTCTGCTGCTCTCTGGCATGCGTGACCTGCAGCATTCAGCAGGAGAAACGTGGTGCAGCTGTGCAGCACTAGCAGGCTAATTACGCAGCTAAACTAAGGTTCATCTCTCCTATCTGATTTGCTCTTTCATTAAAATAACATCAGTAATTATCAATATAAGTAGTAATAATAATAATATTATCAGAGTATGCCCCTTAATGTCCCCAGTCCATTAAGCTTTGGGCTGTTTGTGCGAATTTTGTCACAGTTTCCCCGGTCAAAGCTCAAGCACACGCCAAAGAGGTTGTTGGCAAGTTTTAACACAATCAAAGTTTATTTAAATTACAAAAAATCCAAGACTCAGCTAGAATGAAAAAACTAGCTGGGAACAAGAACAAGGAAGGGCACAAGAATAAACCCATTAATAAGCAGGAAGGATGACACACTATCAAATGACAAACATGTGATGAAGACAACGAAGTGACAAATTTATCATTTAAATCTACACGAATCACTTACTTTCACTTTCCAATGAACAATGACACTCCCTAGGTTGTATATACAATTTAACACTTATTTTAAACATGAGAAAGTATTTAGAACTGGTTGCTTATGCCAGGTACTGTAGATGTATTGTATAAATATTATATGTATATGTATATTATATGTAATAAATGTATATTTGTGAAGTAAGGATTTACTCATTTTTCTTCAGTAATGCTTAATATTAAGTAGTTGTTATTAAACATTACCATTTTAAAAAATATACATGAACAAAAAACGTGCCCATTCAAGCTAATGTGGGACATTACTGTTTATTTTCCAATGTCTAAATGCAGGTTGTGGTTTACTGGTCTTCTTAAGCGCTTATTGCTAAGTTTGCAGTGACTGACACAGATGGTTTAGGAAGTGGCAACATTGACATGATAAACATGGTAAGGAACAGTTTGCATTCATCTGCAGAGAACAATAGTTTCTTTGACTTCCTTGACTAATTGCATAATTTGTTATTTGATTTTGAAAATAAAATTATTGCATATTTTCTACTATAAGATATTAAGATGTACAACTTTTACGTAAAGTAGTCTTTATCATTAGCTGCGATTGATTTGGTAATATGTAGAGACTAAAACAAAAGAAGCACCTACAACAAGTCCTGTCGCCTGTGGCAACAACTGGCCAAACTGGTTTAGCAACAAGTAATAACAATAACATTAACCACTTGTCCTGCCACAACAACAAAGGTTCCAATAATAACAGCAGTAAAAACAGTGGTCACAAAGAGTCTTCTGAAAACAGCTACAGTAACAATGTCCCAAACAATTTAATTCATTTCAGCTTATTTCTATACTATCAACAGCAGAAACCTGTGGCAGGAACAGGCTTAGGGTAGGTGGCCAACTGCCTTGACTGGTTGGGGTGAGGGGGTGGAGAAGACTTCAGAGTGTGGAGAGAAAAGACAAAGTTAATCACATGCAATACAATGGTGGCAAGTAAGTGGATAGAAGAAGGAAATATAAGGAGAAAATAGAAGAGCTGTACATCAAGGAGGTCTAAACCTAAAACACCGTCAAAACACAGCTGAACAAAGAGTTCACATTGATCTGAACTATCACTGACTAAAAGTCCTTTCTGAAGGCTCCTGTCTTAACTAAACTAACTAAACTCTAAGCTTTATCAAAAATTTAAGTTTTAAGCTTAGTCTAAAAAGCAGTGGGTGTTTGCTTCTCTGACCTGAACTAGGAACCGGTTTCAGAGTAGAGGAGCTTGATACAGTAGGCTTTGCCTCCCATTCTACATTTAGAAACTTACCATTCTGTTGGAAACATAAGGAGCTATGCAGTCTTTAAGCTAAGATGGAGTTTTTATAATACAAAAACATAAAAATGTATAATTTTTCATCCTTCTCCTAATAAACAACATTCAGACAAATGTTGTAACTGCAACCTCTCTGTTCTCTTGGCTACTGTCACACAATCCTATTTGGATGCCTCTCGCTAAATCTCACTAAAATCATGACAAAAACATAATGTGATGAGGAACTTTTCTGTCATGAGAAATTAAGCATCATTAAACTGTACAGTGTGGTTTTTCAGTTTAATTTAACAGTTGCATCTTACACCCAGTCGATCTCTTTGTGTGGCTGAATAAGGTTTGTTTAGACAGAGTGCTAGGAGTGGCCCACAGCATCATCTTAGCTCGCTTGTTTTGACATACCATCAGAACAATACATCTGAAATATACATTGTTCATATCATCAGCTCAAAACCAGTGCAGGTACCAGTTTAAGAACAAGCATCAACCACTTCCATAAGGCTTCGGGCTGGAAGGGATGACACTATAAAATGACAAAACGTGATGAAGACAACGAAGTAATAAAATTATCATTTAAATCTACATGAACCTCCTATTCTCACTTTCTAATGGCTCTGTAGGTTAACATGTACATGCAATTTAACACTTGTTTCAAAAATGTGTTTTGATAAAGTAATGTATTTAGAATTGGTTGTTCATGCCAAGTAGTGTAGAAGCAATGCTTTGTACAAACTGATGTACGTACAGATAAGGTAAACATCTACTCAGCACTTACGTACTAAACATCTACTGTAGCTGACGACTCTGCTTTTAATCTCCCGCACTTCTCCTAAATTACTCAGTATATGTTCCTTTAAACATTAGTTAACGTTGCTGCATACAGAAAAGTAGGGTAAAAGTAAAATGCCTGCAACTTATATCAAGTAAGGGAATCACCAAACTCAGGAGCCTGCATCCCCCATCTGGTTATCACTGCAGGACAAAGGTTGTTCAACCCACGTGCAGCTGAGGAATGCCTTTCAGCTTATCTGGCACAGTCAACTTTTAAGAGACAGTTGACAGTTGGATTCAGGGCTCAAATATTACAGTACCAATGAGATTTTGTCAGGTCTGAAGTGCAAAAAGTGGAATGAGTCACCTTCAGGACATGAGAGGGTAATTGTGTTTCCTCCGCTATCTGCTACTCTTATGTTGCAAATGTATTAAAGCATTTTAATGTTTTGACATGAGTAAGAAAAAAAGATATCTGCTGCTGGCCTTGGTATTGCATTTATATGGGACAATATATCAGATCAGGATGATACGGTGTTGTGAAATCTGATCGCTCTAAATAAAATAGTTCCTGCCAACATAAGCAAACAAACTTCAAAACCAGTGTGACACTTACAGCAGGCATGAGTGACGTCAGTTTGCCTGGAGGCGACAGCAGCTGTGGTTTGATCGCAGGTGAAACTAACACCAACAGCGTTCATCAGTACGTCACAACTGCAGCAACCTCATTTTTCTTTCTGCCTTTACAGGGGCAAAGGAAGCAGAAGGGAAAGGAGGAAAGGGAAGACACACGTGCCTTGATCTGCAACATTTAAAATGGTGTATGTTTTGCTCTAGGTTATGTTTCTTCCTTTTTTCAACAGTAGGTAGTTATTCAACTGTGGCCTAACCAACTCTGTAACTATTTCAATCTATACAGTTTCCTTCTCTAAATGTGGTGCATCCCTCACTGGTGGGGACTAGACAGCATCAGTTCTGAATTCGTAATATCCATACCATGTCAGTAAAGCAAGACCAAAGTTTGAACTGTGGATCAAGGGCCGTAACGTTCAAACAGAAAAAGCCACATACTGACAGTTAATTCTGAGATATCCGCCGTGGGCACCAACCCACGTTGGTGTTTTGATTCTCTGTTCCAATATGTCAAAACATCCTTAAACGCCACAATTTTGCATCTTCTTGTACTATAAGTATAAATACTAAAGTTTCCCTAAGAATTTCAAACGTATATAGAGAGTAAAAACCTCAGTGACTCAGTGAAATCACCTACAATTACCACATGCATTCATTTACTATCACTTTGATTGCCAGTGTCTTTCAAAGGGAAATAAAACACAGGTAAATCGTCACCAAAACACACAAGCACAAATGCAGCACACTAGACTAGAAATGACCTAGATGTCAGACAAAGCACATCATGTAGGTTGGAGGCTGGAATAAAAAGTTCACAGTCAAGTTCTTAATTCAACCATGTGGAACATAATTAATCTCATTCAGAAAACCAGCAGATGTTCAAACTTCATATGTTCTGCTATGTTTGTATTATGTCATTAGGAAAATGTTTACTACGTATAGTCAGCAATGAAGTAATAAAGCACACCATTTTTAATTTTATCTACTTAATATTGTATTTATTATTGTTTCATACCTGCTGCAGGTCACCTCACCAAACCTTAACCCTAACCTTATCACACGCTATCATACTGGTGGATCATCATTCTCTAAGTGGAATGTTTTACAGTACATTCTGTACAGTTCAAAAGAAGGGAGGTTACCGCGTAACCAAGCAAACACATGACAATTGAGAAACATTATGATTTCATTTTGTTCTTCAGGAACGTTTCACAATAATCCATTAGACATAAATCATCTCAACATCCTGTCATTAGCCTTTGTTCCATTCTAAAATATAGAAGCCTTGCTCATAGGAGCAGAAAACAACTCAGTCTTGGTAAAACATTGGTAAAATAATTTAATTGTATTTTATAGTTTCATTTTAACTAGATAGAAAAGGAAAGTTGCTCATTTGTAATCTTGCATATAAGTACAAAGTACACCAGCTATACCTTGAATAATATCTTACATATTTTATCATATATGAATTGCAGGGAGCTATTTTTTTTGAAAAAGAAATTGGTTTTTGTGTAGTGGTAACATGGTCATTTCACAATTTAATGACTATCATAATTGGCAGCATGGTGGTGTAGTAGCAGTGTTATTCATTTGAAAGAGTTGGAGTGAGTGAGACTGAGTTGGAGTGTCTTACACACACTAATACAGTGGTGAGAAAAATCATCTCTCTTTCTTGACACAATAACTTGGCATTTCTCTGAGTCATAAGGGTGGAACCATTCTAGAAGGTGTCTTGGCAGAAGATCTAACATTCTTCACGAGGCAACAAACCCTGGGCGTTTCTCAGTCTTTTGTACTTTCCTAAACTTGTGTTGTCACACACTTCTCCAGCGTCATCAGCCAAAGCCCAAGTATTGATCCAATTGACACTTGGCTGTACAGTATGCATACTGTGCAATGAAGTACAGACCGAATATCAGGGTTTCAAGTGTTTGGCTCCGCCCATTTGGATTGCAGTGGGAGCAGACTTATGTAAATTTGCAGAGAAAAATATCCCATCATGCATTTTATGTAACTTAACAACAGTGGACGACGGACAGATACACCAAACGTTAATGTTTATCATGTTTAATGTTTAACAGCTGTTGTCCTTTAAATATACCAAGCTGCCACATAAAATATATCTTGTTTATGTTTATATATATATATATATATATATATATATATATATATATATATATAGAGAGAGAGAGAGAGAGAGAGAGAGAGAGAAACTGGCTTGTATGGAATCCACAATATAGAAAATAGAATCCAGGAAGGACTGGTAGCTGCTGTAAATCATGTAGATTCCTGAGACTGGTCTGAAATCAGATAAGATTGAAAGACAGTATATGCCTGCCATCTATTTTATCCATGTAAAGCCTGTTGTTCTCCCTGCGTTACTGTATAAACTTTAATCTTCGAATGTGAAAGGCTTGGTTTTAATTTTCTCTGGAGTAAGTTGATTAAGTTGATTATGTCGCTGGTAATGTTTCAGTCTCAGTGCACTCCTCTCAGAGAGGCAACAACAGTAAACAGTGCTACAGTTGACTGTTACAGGAAATTAGCTGTAGACCATGACCTATACATGTACAAACGGCTGAGTCACTGATGTTTGATGCTTGCTGTCAGAGTGACTTATAACTTAAGGAAGTGCAATTATAAAATTCAAGACTTTACCACAAATGGTTAAAAAATGTCAAGTCACATGTGCTGTTATACTTGATGTGCTTACACTGATAGTACGTCATTCTTACCCATGGAATGTGAAACGTATTGTTTCAGCTTTTCCAAATGACAAAGTAATGAAAAGCTTTGTTAAAGGGCCAAGACGCTGACAAACTGACAGATGATAGATTTAATGCTGTGGTTTTGTTTATTAATGAAGTTGCACAACATTTCTGAAGAAACCAATTAAGCACTTATAAATTTTATCAGCCTTTGTTCCCTCTCAACATGAAATGTACTTTTTATTTTGTGACTTACTATTTCAGTTAAGTGGATGTTCGTATAAATATGCAGTTTCTGTGACTATTTTAGACATTTGCTGTACCAATACATTCAGAATATAGAACTAGAGTTGGCAGAAGGCTGACGGAGTCAAATGATAATAACACAATAAAGCAACCACATAAGTCTAGATCATGAATGACTAATACTAAGGGAAAGCTCCAAAACAAAAATACTCAGAACTGGCTTAGCTTAGGAACATAGTAACAGCTACAGTCCCAATCATGGAAAACATATTAAAGTATAGTTATTCCAGATGAGGTAACTTTTTAAACAATTTAAATATGTTAGACAAGGTAACAGGCTAAGTTCTCTAAAGGAAAAGTACGGTAACTTTTAAATAAGTATTCTTTACCTAAGACAATTCTCTTCAAGGGTAAACGTCAAAAAACATGGTTACAATCAGCTCACAGTACTGGTACTGTAATACTGAACACATGGTATCACTAGGCACATGAAATAGTGAAGGTGAAAAAGACCGCTCAACAACTCAAGGCACCACTGACAGACTGGGGAAGAGCAGTTCAATAGACAAAGCAGGAGGTCCAGACCTAATGAACAGGAGATGGAAAGACGTGGCGGATTGAGCTGATGATCTGACGAGGCTTAAATACATGTGGCAAAAAACAAGAAGCAGACATGGAACATGACAGGGGGTGTGGCCAAGGTGAGTGAGGGAAAACAACAGACAGTCAGGCAGCGATGGTGACAGTGAACATTTAAGAGCATGAAAGCGTGAACATAGAGCTTGGAAGCCAAAAACAAATCTGATGCAAACCTGAGAGAGAATGACAGAACTTACAGAAGAACAAAATGTGGCAAGAGTCCATGAGAAGCATGTGTTGAGAACAAACCACAACAACTAAGATTAAGGCACCAACTAGAAGAAGAAAAAAAAGAAGAAGATGTTTATTTGTCATTATAACTTGTTACATGTATAATGAAAAGTGTCAATCTGTCTGTGCAGACATTCATACAAATAAATTATTTAATTTTTAAAAAACTAAGAGGTAACATTCATTTGGTCACTCCTAATTTGTTGGTTGTTGGATAGAAACAGCCACCAAGGCTTAATTTTCTGTACCCTCTACTCCCTACACTGCTACCTGACTGTTCAAACAAGTAGTGTCCAGGGTGTGATGTTTCCTTGAGAATGTTTTGTGCTTTCCTGATGCCGTGGGAACTGTGTAGTTCTTCCAGTGTAGGGAGAGAGCAGCCAACAATCTTCTGGGCCATATTTATTACTCTCTTGAGTGCTTTCCTCTGCGCCACTGTACAGCTGGTGAACCATACACCAATGCAGTATGTTAGGATGCTCTCTATGTAGCACCGGTGGAAGGTCACCAGAAGTCTTTTTGAGACATTGTTCTTCCTCAGAGCCCTGATATATTCACATACAGAATTTGCACTTCATGTGAATATAGTGTATAATATATAATGTAGGGCGGTGGTGTGGTGTGAAGGTCCTGATTCCCGGGGCCTTTCTGTGTGGAGTTCGCATCTTCTTCCCGTGTCTCCGTGGGTTTTCTCTGGGGTCTCTGGCTTTTCCTCGCACAGACCAAAGACATGCAGTTAGGCTGATTGGAAAAACTCTAAATTGCCCGTAGGTGTGAGTGTGCGCGTGACTGGTTGTGCGTCTATATGTGTGGCCCTGTGACGGACTGGTGACCTGTCCAGGGTGAACTCTGCCTCTCGCCCATAGACAGCTGGGATAGGCTCCAGCACACCCGCCTGCAACACAATCCTCTGATGTAAAACACTCATACTGTATGTTGTGGCATATATAGTAGAGTGAGAATCATGGGAACATCCAAATCATGGATCAAGCTGGCCACACACAATAAACATAAACCAGAGTTAGACAATCACTTCACTACCTTCAAAACACACTGAAATACAATCCGAAGTCCACTTTTTCAGGATGGTCACATGCACTGAAATCCAATCCTCGCCATTAACCAAAGCACTTTCTAAGAAATAAAAAAACTGACAACAGAAAATTCAAACACGAGAGAAAAACAACCCAATGAAAGTAGCAAAAGGTTCATATCGTGTCAATGTGTTTGTGGTTGGGGAGCAACTTATAAAGGGAACTCAAAACACAAGGAATCAGGGAAGGGCAGAATTATGACTAGTGAAGTGAGACAGCAGTGGTGGGGGAAAACAAGAAGAGAATGAAATTAGCAAAATAATTTATTAACACATTTTTAAAAAATTATATACAATTTGTTCTACTGATTTACATCTGAAAGTGAAGCTAAATCACGTGCCTGTATCCTGCCTGGTGCTGTTGTCACAGTTAGTCAGCAAGAGCCTCTGCTGATTTAAATGAAGGACTTTTCAGGAAATCCTGAAGATTTGTGATTATATAAAATATCATATTAATATCAGATTCACCTTTAAGGATGTTAATGACATGAATTAGGAAGGCCTTAAACATGTTTGTGTGGAAATCCAGAAGTGTGATGACACTGTCAGTTTGAAGCCTATCATCACTAAAACATTGAAAAATATAATAATCTGTTACACCCTGGGATTGACTAAATGAACTGAGCTATTGCAATAATAATGTGCTCTTGCAATTACAGTAATAATAACAGCTGTTGTGCTGTTTGCCAGACAGGTTTAACTGGTCACACTGGAAAAGTATTAGTGAAGTAAATCCTACTCACTCTTGCCTGACTGTACCTGAAAATTCATTGAATTGAAATTAATGTTGCACCTGGAGACTTCGAACTAGTAACATATATATATATTTTTGATTTTAAAGAGACAATATTCTTCAGAAATTGACTGGGGGCATGTTAATATGGTTACATGGCAAAATAAGACAAAAGTGCTTTCATCCTGGGTGGTCTCTTCCGTAAACTTCTCCTGTTGCCTCCCTTGTGTTGCAGGTCAGCCACAGTCCCCTGAAGCTCTTGGGGTGAGCTTTGCTTAATTCCTGTGGGGTGGTGACCTGGAGGTACTAAGTCACCCTCCTTCTGTGCACTGGGGCACCGGCTCGGATCCCGGGGGTTGATCCTTCAACTGGAGGGAGCATTTGCTTCTGCCTTGTCCAGGGTGGGGCAGCGCCGGCCCACCAGAAGCCTGACCTGGCTCCAGATGTTCTCTTCAAGACTGCTGGATGTGGTCATCTCTTCAATTTATGGCATTTGTCCTCCTGACCTTGGTTGTGTGGGAGTGTTCCAGTTGCTGGGTCTCTTCTTGCCACCTGCTGGATCAAGTATAGCCGCCAGCCCCCATTTATCACTTCGGCTTTACTGGCGTCAGTTGAGTTTGACCATGTGCATGACCATGTACAAACACATGCATCACCATTTAATGGTGGTGGATGATGTTGTCATGCAGTGGTACTCATGTGATGCTGCATCAGATCACCCTTGAACATGTTGATATGCACTGTATGTTTTTCTATACTATTTTCTTAATCATCATTGCTATTATTAATATTATTTATTAGTATTAGAATGTACCAAAGTGTCTCTCCAAAAATCCTTGTAAAGCCTTATGAACACATTTAAATTATATGTAAAAAAAATTAAATCTATAAGTTACATTATATCATGTCATCACTGTTACAGCAGTAAATACTTACTGTGCTTAATACTGTAAACTAACTATTACTGCATTCTGAAAGGTTGGCCATCCATAAGCGTCTCTCCAGGTTCTAGGCCTGATTGTGGGTCACACTTCTGCAGCTGCACTTCTGCAGCAGTGACACTGGTCAATGATGTAGTGATATAAATAAAAGGAAGGGCGAAACAACCTATTTAGATTATAATATAAAACTACAATAAGCTTCATTTGGAGCAGATGGCAGTGAACATTATTCGTCATGTTGCAGCCAAAACCCCACCACGGGGTACTGGGTGAGCTGAGAAAGTCACACTTCATGGTTCCAAAAGTTCACTCAACCGGCTCTAACAATAAATGACTTCAACAACAAGGACAGTGGCATCAAATACACCTGTGGCAATTACTTCGGCAATGGCGTCTAAGGTATTTCAGCGTCAGAAGCTGATAGAATTTCATTTCTCATTTTTTGTACGTCTGTTTTTGTGCTGTGGTGCTTCTAAAGCAATTAATTAAAACTGTTCTATATTTCCTTTGAAACATAAACAATAGCTTGGAGATGGATTTGTTGTTTTCGATGAGTGTGGGATTTAGCCATTTTTTAATGAGACAAACAACTTTGAAATGTAAGGAAATATTAATAGTAGATAGAGATATTTTAAAGACAGTTTCGAGTGAGATGCAGTTTCCCATAACTCAAACACAAGAGGGAATTTACTTAAAGGGCTCTCTCTAGGTGAGCAAGGAGAAACAGAATGAGAGTAACAGTGATTGATTAGTACATATCATTATTAATACAAATGAAACTTTTCACAGAGCTGGAATACAAGGACGGGTCAAGTCAGATTAGTAGCTGACAGACAGCCATAAACAAAGATTTGGGATTATCTTGATCGGCAGCAATAAAAGCAGGGAAATAATAGTTTTCCCTCGGAGGGCGAGGAGGGACATTTTTTATTATATATATATATATATATATATATATATATATATATATATATATATATATATATATATATATATATATATATATATATATATATATATATATAAATAGTTTTTAGTTTTTAATAAAACCATGAGGGAACTGCTTGTAACTGCTTGGCACCATGCTTTGAAAATGCAGGTGCATATTTACTGAAGTCATGTTACAGGAAAAAGTGGTTTGCCAATAGCAGCCAATGACAGTAAATCTAATAAGAGAAGCTGAAACCCAAGTAGAGAGGTAAGAACAATGGGCAACTACAGCAGATAACATTTCGGTCCTGAAACCCAAGCCAAACAGAGTTACTGTCATTCGTGAGAAAAATGTTCATTGCAGAAAGTGGCAGCAGGATTGAAATGATAGTACAGCAGTACATACAGTATATCAAGACAAGCCTAGCCTTGGGAGTGTAATCTAGCTCCAACTCCAATCCACTCAGACCCAGACTTTACACAGACAGACAACAACACATTTCTGGATGCTCTGTGTACCTCTAGGACACAATATATAATATACGACCTGTAATAAATTATATTATATTCATTAAACATATTCATATACACATTTTGAGTATACACTACAATCAACATAAAGTGATCAACAAATCAAGTAGGTGGATCCACAGCTGAGCCATGTGCAAAAACATGTTTTTCCTGTTCGTTTGTTGCTCATTATCCTCTTGCCTTTGCTCTTTGTCCACACCCTGAGCTTGGTTCTGATGGATATAATGGATATAATTGTGAAGTATCAGAAAATTAAAACGTTTTCTGAATGTTTCCAAACAAATATCTGATATATCTTGCCTGAACGAGTGTTCAGCCCTCTTCACTCTGTAACTAAAATCCAGTGGAAACCAACCAGAGTTAGCTAATGAGTAAATGAGTGTAATTTCATTTGTAATGCAATTTCTGTTAATTCACATGTTTCACTTCACTCTAGTATTCGTAAATAAAAAGAATTCATCACTGAACTATAAATAAATAAACAAAGTCATAAGCACACATTTTAGAGGTATTATTTTAAAATATGCCTAATATGATTTTAATAATAAAGATTTTGTAGTTTCCTGTGAGGTTCAGAATGGAAGCGGATATTCTTTATTTAGTAAATATACTATACTTAAGTTGACATTATAATGATATCACAATGTAGCACTCCCTAGGACACATGGGGTATGGGGAGATGCTTTTTAATTTGTTCAACAACACTGTTGAACTATATATATATATATATATATTGCATTTACAAATTTGTTAAGATCAGTCCTAATATCAAACCAAAATTAATTCAAAACTGTGGCATATGCCAATTAATTATTGTGTAAATTTGGTTTCATTTCATTCTGAATAGACATCGATATTCGTTTGTTATAAGAAGCAGTCACACTGGTAGATCATCATTCACACAGGTGGAACGTACCAGTATATTGTGTTTGGTCTACAAAAGCACAAAGAACAGGGAGTATTCCAAGGTATTGAGCCAAGAATCTGACAGACTAATAACTGATGTGTATGCTGCTGGGGTTTGGTCTTGTATATTATAACATGTCTGAAAAGGAGTTGGCACTGCCACGTTCCCTCCCAACATGAAACAGCTTTAAAAGTCGTGAACTGTCAGAGAAGGTGAAGGACTTGTATTGTTACAGTCGAAAGGAACACTGAATAAAAACAGCTATTTATACCACATAAGGATTTTTACTTTTAATCTTACATTTTCAATTTTTCAATATTGGGTAAGTACATTTCTACACTTTTATTAACAAACAAAATATTACATACATATAATCTGACAAGTTTGTTCATTGCTATTTAAATAAGTGGCATTATTCTGATAACTGTGAGAAATAAAAATAAGAATAAGTTTGAGGTTTTAATACACACACATACATACATATATATATATATATATATATATATATATAAAGAAGAGATGAGTCTGTTATAAGAGGAAACATATCAGACAAACAACTTACCTGAATAAGGACAAGAAATTCCCTTTTGAAGTTTACTACAAATTCTGAAATAGTGAGGATTTACTTGCTTTGACATCATAACCAAGTGTTAAAGATGTAGTGCAATTCAGTTGAGAGTTTGTCCTGTCATTCTATAATGATGAATGAATAATAATGCATACAGGCCATAAAATGCAATATTCTTGTCACGAACCGCTGGCACAGCTTTGAACAGAACCAGCGGGTGTAAGAATTATATATCAAAGGGCTGGGCGACTGTGTAAATTTGCGCCCTCTTCAAGAAACTGAAGAAATCAAAGCCCGCTTTGCTCGCCTCCATGCCAGGTGACATCGGCGGCAGGAACTGTCATGAAAAAACCCATAGACTGTATAGAATGGAGGACGAAACCAGAGAGTTGTAAGCATACTCAGCCCAGGTGACATTGTCTGTGCGAGAAAATTGGTTGTCAGAAGACAGGATGCGGAGAATTGACTTGGTCGAGCGTCTGACCGTTGGAAACCGGAGGAGAGAACTCAGACCAGAACAGAGCTATGAACGGGTGGTCCCAGTCAGACACAATGTCCTCCCATGCAGTCTGAAAACCTGGTATATCAAGTGCTGGGCTGTCTCTGGGGGTTACGGATGCTTGGGAAGAGTCACAGAATACACCATCTTGGAAAACGGTCTACATTGGTTAAAATAGCAGTGTTACCTCTGGGGGCAGGGGGAGACCAGGATCTCCCCAGAGATGGGGATGGCCCAAAAGGCCTGTCTGGAATCCAGTCTTTTGGCCAACTTCAAGTATTCCAAATTCTTATGGTAAGCACCGTGAATTGAGGATTAGCCCCCTCCAGCCAGTGGCACCACTCCTCCAAAGCTAGCTTGACCGCTAAGAGTTCCCTGTTGCCAACGTCATAATTCCTCTCTGAACCCGAAAGCTTCTTGGAGACGAAGGCACAGAGATGTAATCTGGAATTCAGCTTAGACCACTTGATGTGAAAGGATGGCTTCCACCCCATATTTAGAAGCGTCCACCTCAACCACAAAGGGAAAGTCAGGGTTGGGGAGGGTCAAAAAAGTCTGGAAAAAGACCTACTCGGCATCAGAGAATCAGCAGAACTCTGTCTTAGAGGAGGTAAGACGGTGTAATGGAGAGGCTATGGTGCTGTAGTCTTTGATAAAGCGCCTGTAGAAATTAGCATAGCCTAGGAAACGCCGAAGCTGTCTCTTGGTCTCGGGTTTTCCAAACCTTGTCCGGGTCCATGGCGATTTAGCCAGGTTGGACGATGAAGACGAGAAATGTAGTGGAGGTGACATGGAACTCACATTTCTCGGCTTTGCAGTAAGGTTGGTGGTGGAGGAAGCATTGAAGGACATCCCTGGCTGCCAGGGTACGGAATTCCATAATAGTCCACCAAAGGTCGATTCCCCTAGGTCAGGGAGGTCAGACCTTGTCTGGCCTCAGGCTGAGGTCTCACTGGATCAAAGACATAAGATGATGATGCCCAAACTCCTTAAAAGACAGGCAGTACGGTTCCGGATGTCTCCAGGCTGCTGTCCCCATACAGCGACCCGGCCTCCCAGTAGGGCTAAAGTATAAGCAACCTTGGCAGATTCAGAACGGAAAGAGAAGGACTCTGGAACACGAATGAGAGAGTCAATATCCAGAGTGCAGGAGAATGGGAAGAAAGCTCAGATAACTTATAAGTACATACTGCGATTGGCCGAGTGAATCGAGTGAAGACAAGGAGAGCCAAGAAGAAATGAGTATGACTGGGGAAACCTTGATATGCAGTTGGAAAGGAGATGGGTTAAACCAGGCAAAACCAGTAGGCAGCGCAAGTGGGCCAAGAAGAGCTAGAGAGAGTGTTGTAGGCTGCAGGTAGGTATATGCCAAGAGGGTCGCTGAGTTTGGTCCTGTGGTTCTGGGGCTGTTCACACGGCAACAAACTGATGAGGCGGGGAAGGTTCTCCTGACGTTGGGGAGGAATAAGTGCAAAGAACACAAAAGACACACCACAATCCAAAGTGCCAAAAACAAAGCTCAAACTAGTGAGTTCTGTGTCGGGGAGAATTGTTGAACCGATTCCATCAGTTTCACAAGACTCCTTCCGGGTAGAATTGTTATCAGGTAAAAGCACCGTAAAGTCTTTCCAAAACAAAACACCAGATCAGGCGTTTCATGACGATCCAGCGACCTGGCATCTGCAAAAACAAGCTTGAAAACGTGCGTGTGGCGGCCTCTCCGCCTGGAAAGACGCAAACAGAGGTGGGGACCTCCCCTGGAAAACAAACGGCTGGACCTGCAGGGCGAGCAATGTGGGCTGCTGCGGAAATGGGAATCCCAGTCGGTGGGGTAAAGGGCGGCTTCACCAGAGTGACCACGGTGCTGTTCTCGGCCAATAGATCCCTCCACACAGCTCGTGCCTCTCCAGCACACAGGTGGCGAGATAGTTCTGCATGCTGGCCGCTCATCCTAAGCAGGCCAGAAAATTGCGAAGGGCATGATGCCACACAGTCCAGAGAAAAGAGTCTGGGCACGTAACCACCAGGAGGAAGGCGGAGCCATGTAATGACACACAGAAGGTGCTCGGGAGCAGTGAACAGGCAACGTAACAAGTGGAGCACTGATCTCGGGAACAAACAGGATCACTGGGAGTGTTTCACTCATCCCTGGGGCAGAACAGAACTCAACCTGTGCGCCGAACTGCGCACAGGAAACTGACAAGATCACCGAAGATCGCTCCAACCCCTCCGGGGCAGAACAGAACTCATCCCGTGCGCAGTCCGGCGCACAGGGAACAGACAGGATCACTAGGGAACGTGCGTGGTTCACCCCAGCATGAATGGAAGTGGGAGCAGGCTGCGTGTTGTGCAGCTCCTCCGGAGTGAATGGACCAGCGCTCTGAGCCTTCAGCTCCTTCCAAATCAGCCATGCCTCATATGCAGACAGGCGGGGAGACAGGAGGCTGGTCGCTCATCTTGAGCCAACCAGAGAGCAAGACAGACCGGGCAGGAGATTTGGGATGAAGGCGCAGGAAGTGGAGGTCGATGTGGAGAGCGCCGAGATGCAGGAACGCAGTGAGCAGGGGCTGGAGCAGCAGCACATCGGGCAAGTCCACTATCGAAATGGGCGGCAACTGTGGCAGGAACGGAGAGCGAGTCCTCCTCGCAGCTTAGAGTCAGGGACAATTCGCCCAACTCTCTGTAGAGCTCCCCAACCCCTGGAAGAGCCACAATCCTGATACGTCGAGTGATACGAGTGGGTCCACTGCGAGCCAGCTTGACCAGCTCCTTTACTGAGTCCCAAGCCTTAAGGGCTGAATCAAGTCCCACACTGCTCATCTCCCTTTAACAAGTCCACACAAGCACAAAACAGAAAAAAAAAACAAGAGCCTAAACAAAATCTGAAATAAACTGAGTCCGCTGGGTCAGACTGGTCGGTCTGTACTGTGACAATTGTGCGCTGGTGTGGTAGAAGGTGGTGAACCCAAACGCAGACTCAGATGTGACTTGACTCCTGACTTTATTAATTATGCACACACGACTTGACTTCATGCTTTGAACAAAAGACTCACGTGAACAGGGACCACAGGCAGCAACACCATCACATACAAATGACAGACCGACAATGACAAAAACAGGGCAGGCTTAAATACAGAACTAAACAGGAAATTAAACACAGGTGTTACCACTAATTACAGGGGAGGAGCACAGTGGGAGAACGTGACATCAAAAGACAGACAGAAAACCTGGAGCCCTTAGCGCTCTGAGGGCTGAACTGTAACAAATCTAATATCTACAACCTGCTGTAAAGGTTAATTAACTAGTTTCTCTTGTCAATAGCCTTTTATTGGACAACATAATAGAAAAGGAGAAGTTCATACTCAGACCAGCATGCAGTCTTTAAGGGATAGGTCTGATCCTTCAACACTCTTCATGGCCACGCCCCCACATCTGGAATTTTAGTTGTCACGGTTTAAGACCAAGGTGTTGAGCATGGAATGGAGCGAGCTGAATCACAGACCAGGAGTAGAGTTTAACAATGAATTTATTTCACACTAAAACATGGAGCACGGGAAGGAAGCCAGGATGGTGACGGGAAGTCCGATTCTCTTCTGGATCTTCCGTTGGCCTCACTGGAGAAGTGAGAGGAGACACAGGAGATCAGGATGGCTATAGCGGGAGCAGAGTGAGAAACAGGCTGGGATAGGGAGCTTAGCCGATGAGTCCGGGAGGGTTATGGAAGACCAGAGGTCGGGAGAGCAGTACAGGCAAGTGGCTTGGTCGAGGGTCACAAGTGGGTAGTTTCCACCGGGCCGACGAGGATGACGAGTAGGGACCGGGATTTGTCGCAGCGCAGAAACTGACGTAGCGGAGTCTATGAGCGAGTGGTGACAAGAAAACAGGCAGCACGGAACAACAGAAATCCACCAAACCAAGGGAGTCGCAGAATCAATCAGAAGACACCGGACCAGCTGGTGAATGTGCGCGGAGAAATAGACCAGAACTCCCAACGTGGTGGCTTCGGGAGCAGGTCCGGCTCCGCAGTCGATCCTAGCGATAAGTGTGAGTCAGACAAAAACACAACTAAAGGCGAGCCAAGACGGCTGATGAGTTCACAGAAAAACACGTAATGCTCAAAGGGCGCGGAGCGCCCGAGTCGAGCTCCTCTTCGTCTCTGGTGCTCCAGGAGCGAACCAAGACACTGAGCAGGAGAGTTCCACTCACCACAGTGGTGAGAGTCAGTCCGAGGAGGTCAGGGTGACAAAGGCAAGACGAGGCATAAATCGAGACACTCACGAGAATCAGGTTTCAGAAGCTTTGGTCAAGGTCCGTGGTCTAGCGTCCGGGTGTGACGAACGACGATCTGACAATGAGAGAAACTGAGACGAGGGCTTAAGAAGACAGGAAAGTAACAGGTGCTTGTAATCAGACAGGTGTAGGAAATCAGGCGGATGCAGTTAATGACCGGGTGTGGTGAGTCTCTCTGCTGGGTGGAGTCTCACCCAGAGAGGATTCGATCGGCAACCTTGCCGATCGTGACATTAGTTTTAAATGCTAAAATCTGTAATGACAATAAAATACGTGAGACATTTTTTATTTAGGTCTCGGGTTCACATCATGTATACATTATTATACACAATAACTTTTCTTTTAGTTGACTTTGACCTGCCACCAGGTTATTTGTTGACTGCATGTTTTTTATTTTATTACAGGGGCTTAAATTGATCAAAATATCACATTATAGATTTGTTTGAAAAAACACATTAACTTAGCAGCATAAAAATTAATGAACCAAATGCAAACCGTGGAATTACCCGTGTAAGACAATTATTATATGATCACATCATTTCTGTATTACTGAGTCATTAAGCCGATCTGCTATTGTTTGCCAGACTTTTTCCTTTCTAATTAAAGCAGCAGTATTCCCCTTTTTAAATGTTATATTATTTACATATTATATGCCTCATCTCTTCATATTTCTCCATCATGAGTTGATACTCTGTGGTTGAAATTTAAGCAGACTGATGGTAATCAGTAATTTTGTGATTGATACATGCTTTTAAACAACACAGAGGACATGCACTTATCCTTGCTGTTGACTTACACCAGACTTGATTTAGGGACTCCACTAATCCCGGATATTGAAATTCTAGTTTGTGCAATACAACCTGAGAAGTACAAACTACTACTACTACTACAACAAACAAAAGTCTGTTAAACAGAACACATTCAAACACAAGATTGCCTCCATGAACTCAGAAGCAATAATAGACAGGAAAAGAGAGGGTTCAGAGGAAGGCACAATGTGGTCTGACAGGAGATAAGAGTAGGTCAGTAAGGTTATTTTATATAGTACTTTCGAAGCCTCATTTTGTGCATAGGTCTGTAAAATGAACAAATTTAAATCAGTATCTTGGTCGCTTGCCCATAAGGGTGATAGGCACGCTGGCAAGAAGAAACAATCAACAACAAATATATATATATATATCTATATCAAAATTGGAATCATCTCAAAATAAAATGTTGACTTCATTATAATGATTAATTTATGATATCAATTCAGTTCAGCAGGTAAATGGAATGTAAGTACACCCCATACAGATATTTTCTGGAATCTAAAAGAAATTATTGTTGCCCTGTCATCATAAAGGCAGTGCTACTTAATATGTGTAGCGATTAAATTCTCAATGAATTGTTTCAAATGTTTACTTGCTTGGATAACTGTGATACTTAACATTTGTTGAGCATAAATGCTTTACATGTGATACTGTATTGTTTGACTTTTTAGATTTAATGAAGGCAAGATGGGTATCAGACGGATGTCAGGCTTTCTTATATTACTAGGTAAGATGACTTGTTTTACAAATGCTGACTTTTGATGCGAGTACCAAAATTTTAGATAAAGACAACATGGATAGTATTGTATGAGGAGAAATCCTTAAATTATTCTTAAATACAAATGGTGAAAAGTGAGATAGAAGTAATGGTAAGATTAAATAGGTTAAGGAAGAACTTTAAAAACAACAAGTAATATAACAACAAAAAACCACAATATCACATCTGCAGTCGCTTTGGAACTGGGAACACTGCCATGTGCCCAAACAATATCAACACCAACAACAAATGAAACCACAACAACCACAAACGAAGCACCCACAACAACAACTGAAGCAACAACAACCACAACTGAAATGACAACTACTACAACTGAATCACCCACAACAACAACTGTAGCTACACCAACCACAACTGAGGCATCCGCAACAACCACAACTGAATTAACAACTACATCCGAAGAACCTACAACAACAACTGTAGCTACCAAAACCACAACTGAGGCACCCACAACAACAACTGTAGTTATAAAAACCACAACTGAGTCACCCACCATAACAACATCAACTGAAGCAACAACAACCACAACTGAATTGACAACTACTACAACTGAGACACCCACAACTACAACTGTAGCAACAACAACCACAACTGAGTCGACCACAACTGAGGCACCCACAACAACAACTACAAGTGAGTCACCCATCATAACAACAACAACGGAAGCAACAACAACCACAAGTGAGTTACCCATAACAACAACCACAAGTGAGTCACCCACAACAACAACAACTGTGGCTACACCAACAACAACTGAGACATCCACAACAACAACCACAACTGAGGCACCCACAACAACAACCACAAGTGAGTCACCCACAACAACAACTGTGGCTACACCAACAACAACTGAGACATCCACAACAACAACCACAAGTGAGTCACCCACAACAACAACTGTGGCTACACCAACAACAACTGAGACATCCACAACAACAACCACAACCGAGGCACCCACAACAACAACGACAACCGAGGCACCCACAACAACTACTGTAGCTGCAACAACCACAACTGAATTGACAACTACTACAATTGAGTCACCCACAACTACAACTGTGGCTATACCAACAACAACTGAGACATCCACAACAACAACCAAAACTGAGGCACCCACAACAACAACCACAAGTGAGTCACCAACAACAACAACTGTGGCTACACCAACAACAACTGAGACATCCACAACAACAACTGTGGCTACACCAACAACAACTGAGACATCCACAACAACAACCACAACTGAGGCACCCACAACTGAGGCACCCACAACAACAACCACAAGTGAGTCACCCATCATAACAACAACAACGGAAGCGACAACAACCACAAGTGAGTCACCCATAACAACAACCACAAGTGAGTCACCCACAACAACAACAACTGTGGCTACACCAACAACAATTGAGACATCCACAACAACAACTGTGGCTACACCACCGACAACTGAGGCATCCACAACAACAACCACAACTGAGGCACCTACAACAACAACCACAAGTGAGTCACCCAAAACAACAACTGTGGCTACACCAACCACAACTGAGGCATCCGCAACAACCACAACTGAATTAACAACTACATCCGAAGAACCTACAACAACAACTGTAGCTACCAAAACCACAACTGAGGCACCCACAACAACAACTGTAGTTATAAAAACCACAACTGAGTCACCCACCATAACAACATCAACTGAAGCAACAACAACCACAACTGAATTGACAACTACTACAACTGAGACACCCACAACTACAACTGTAGCAACAACAACCACAACTGAGTCGACCACAACTGAGGCACCCACAACAACAACTACAAGTGAGTCACCCATCATAACAACAACAACGGAAGCAACAACAACCACAAGTGAGTTACCCATAACAACAACCACAAGTGAGTCACCCACAACAACAACAACTGTGGCTACACCAACAACAACTGAGACATCCACAACAACAACCACAACTGAGGCACCCACAACAACAACCACAAGTGAGTCACCCACAACAACAACTGTGGCTACACCAACAACAACTGAGACATCCACAACAACAACCACAAGTGAGTCACCCACAACAACAACTGTGGCTACACCAACAACAACTGAGACATCCACAACAACAACCACAACCGAGGCACCCACAACAACAACGACAACCGAGGCACCCACAACAACTACTGTAGCTGCAACAACCACAACTGAATTGACAACTACTACAATTGAGTCACCCACAACTACAACTGTGGCTATACCAACAACAACTGAGACATCCACAACAACAACCAAAACTGAGGCACCCACAACAACAACCACAAGTGAGTCACCAACAACAACTGTGGCTACACCAACAACAACTGAGACATCCACAACAACAACTGTGGCTACACCAACAACAACTGAGACATCCACAACAACAACCACAACTGAGGCACCCACAACTGAGGCACCCACAACAACAACCACAAGTGAGTCACCCATCATAACAACAACAACGGAAGCGACAACAACCACAAGTGAGTCACCCATAACAACAACCACAAGTGAGTCACCCACAACAACAACAACTGTGGCTACACCAACAACAATTGAGACATCCACAACAACAACTGTGGCTACACCACCGACAACTGAGGCATCCACAACAACAACCACAACTGAGGCACCTACAACAACAACCACAAGTGAGTCACCCAAAACAACAACTGTGGCTACACCAACAACAACTGAGACATCCACAACAACAACCACAACTGAGGCACCCACAACAACAACCACAAGTGAGTCACCCACAACAACAACTGTGGCTACACCAACAACAACTGAGACATCCACAACAACAACCACAACTGAGGCACCCACAACAACAACCACAAGTGAGTCACCCATAACAACAACTGTGGCTACACCAACAACAACTGAGACATCCACAACAACAACCAAAACTGAGGCACCCACAACAACAACCACAACTGAGGCACCCACAACAACAACCACAAGTGAGTCACCAACAACAGCAACTGTGGCTACACCAACAACAACTGAGACATCCACAACAACAACCACAACTGAGGCACCCACAACAACAACCACAAGTGAGTCACCCACAACAACAACTGTGGCTACACCAACAACAACTGAGGCACCCACAACAACAACCACAAGTGAGTCACCCACAACAACAACTGTGGCTACACCAACAACAACTGAGACATCCACAACAACAACCACAAGTGAGTCACCCACAACAACAACTGTGGCTACACCAACAAAAACTGAGGCACCCACAACAACAACAACAAGTGAGTCACCCACAACAACAACTGTGGCTACACCAACAACAACTGAGACATCCACAACAACAACTGTGGCTACACCAACAACAACAACAAGTGAGTCACCCACAACAACAACTGTGGCACCCACAACAACAACAACAACAAGTGAGTCACCCACAACAAGAACTGTGGCTACACCAACAACAACTGAGACACCCACAACAACAACTGTGGCTACACCAACAACAACTGAGACATCCACAACAACAACCACAAGTGAGTCACCCATCATAACAACAACAACGGAAGCAACAACAACCACAAGTGAGTCACCCACAACAACAACCACAAGTGAGTCATCCACAACAACAACTGTGGCTACACCAACAACAACTGAGACATACACAACAACAACCACAACTGAGGCACCCACAACAACAACCACAAGTGAGTCACCCACAACAACAACTGTGGCTACACCAACAACAACTGAGACATCCACAACAACAACCACAACTGAGGCACCCACAACAACAACCACAAGTGAGTCACCCATAACAACAACCACAAGTGAGTCACCCACAACAACAACTGTGGCTACACCACCAACAACTGAGGCATCCACAACAACAACCACAACTGAGGCACCCACAACAACAACCACAAGTGAGTCACCCACAACAACAACTGTGGCTACACCAACAACAACTGAGACATCCACAACAACAACCACAACTGAGGCACCCACAACAACAACCACAAGTGAGTCACCCACAACAACAACTGTGGCTACACCAACAACAACTGAGACATCCACAACAACAACCACAACTGAGGCACCCACAACAACAACTGTAGCTGCAACAACCGCAACTGAATTGACAACTACTAGAATTGAGACAGCCACAACTACAACTGTAGCAACAACAACCACGACTGAGTCAACCACAACTGAGGCACCCACAACAACAACCACAAGTGAGTCACCCATCATAACAACAACAACGGAAGCAACAACAACCACAAGTGAGTCACCCACAACAACAACTGTGGCTACACCAACAACAACTGAGACATCCACAACATCAACCACAACTGAGGCACCCACAACAACAACTGTGGCTACACCAACAACAACTGAGACATCCACAACAACAACTGAGACATCCACAGCAACAACTGTGGCTACACCAACAACAACTGAGACATCCACAACAACAACCACAACTGAGGCACCCACAACCACAACTGTGCCTACACCAACAACAACTGAGACATCCACAACAACAACCACAACTGAGGCACCCACAACAACAACCACAAGTGAGTCAACCACAACAACAACTGTGGCTACACCAACAACAACTGAGACATCCACAACAACAACCACAAGTGAGTCACCCACAACAACAACTGTGGCTACACCAACAACAACTGAGACATCCACAACAACAACCACAACTGAGGCACCCACAACAACAACCACAAGTGAGTCACCCACAACAACAACTGTGGCTACACCAACAACAACTGAGACATCCACAACAACAACTGTGGCTACACCAACAACAACTGAGACATCCACAACAACAACCACAACTGAGACACCCACAACAACAACCACAACTGAGGCACCCACAACCACAACTGTGCCTACACCAACAACAACTGAGACATCCACAACAACAACCACAACTGAGGCACCCACAACAACAACCACAAGTGAGTCAACCACAACAACAACTGTGGCTACACCAACAACAACTGAGACATCCACAACAACAACCACAAGTGAGTCACCCACAACAACAACTGTGGCTACACCAACAACAACTGAGACATCCACAACAACAACCACAACTGAGGCACCCACAACAACAACCACAAGTGAGTCACCCACAACAACAACTGTGGCTACACCAACAACAACTGAGACATCCACAACAACAACTGTGGCTACACCAACAACAACTGAGACATCCACAACAACAACCACAACTGAGACACCCACAACAACAACCACAAGTGAGTCACCCACAACAACAACTGTGGCTACACCAACAACAACTGAGACATCCACAACAACAACCACAACTGAGGCACCCACAACAACAACGACAACCGAGGCACCCACAACAACAACTGTAGCTGCAACAACCACAACTGAATTGACAACTACTAGAATTGAGACACCCACAACTACAACTGTAGCAACAACAACCACGACTGAGTCAACCACAACTGAGGCACCCACAACAACAACCACAAGTGAGTCACCCATCATAACAACAACAACGGAAGCAACAACAACCACAAGTGAGTCACCCACAACAACAACTGTGGCTACACCAACAACAACTGAGACATCCACAACAACAACCACAACTGAGGTACCCACATCAACAACCACAAGTGAGTCACCCACAACAACAACTGTGGCTACACCAACAACAACTGAGACATCCACAAAAACAACCACAACTGAGGCACCCACAACAACAACCACAAGTGAGTCACCCACAACAACAACTGTGGCTACACCAACAACAACTGAGACATCCACAACAACAACTGTGGCTACACCAACAACAACTGAGACATCCACAACAACAACCACAACTGAGGCTCCCACAACAACAACCACAAGTGAGTCACCCACAACAACAACTGTATCTGCAACAACCACAACTGAATTGACAACTACTAGAATTGAGACACCCACAACTACAACTGTAGCAAGAACAACCACGACTGAGTCAACCACAACTGAGGCACCCACAACAACAACCACAAGTGAGTCACCCATCATAACAACAACAACGGAAGCAACAACAACCACAAGTGAGTCACCCACAACAACAACCACAAGTGAGTCACCCACAACAACAACTGTGGCTACACCAACAACAACTGAGACATCCACAACAACAACCACAACTGAGGTACCCACATCAACAACCACAAGTGAGTCACCCACAACAACAACTGTGGCTACACCAACAACAACTGAGACATCCACAAAAACAACCACAACTGAGGCACCCACAACAACAACCACAAGTGAGTCACCCACAACAACAACTGTGACATTCACAACAACAACTGTGGCTACACCAACAACAACTGAGACATCCACAACAACAACTGTGGCTACACCAACAACAACTGAGACATCCACAACAACAACCACAACTGAGGCACCCACAACAACAACCACAAGTGAGTCACCCACAACAACAACTGTAGCTGCAACAACCACAACTGAATTGACAACTACTAGAATTGAGACACCCACAACTACAACTGTAGCAACAACAACCACGACTGAGTCAACCACAACTGAGGCACCCGCAACAACAACCACAAGTGAGTCACCCATCATAACAACAACAACGGAAGCAACAACAACCACAAGTGAGTCACCCACAACAACAACTGTGGCTACACCAACAACAACTGAGACATCCACAACAACAACCACAACTGAGGCACCCACAACAACAACCACAAGTGAGTCACCCACAACAACAACTGTGGCTACACCAACAACAACTGAGACATCCACAACAACAACCACAACTGAGGCACCCACAACAACAACCACAAGTGAGTCACCCACAACAACAACCAAAAGTGAGTCACCCACAACAACAACTGTGGCTATACCAACAACAACTGAGACATCCACAACAACAACCACAACTGAGGCACCCACAACAACAACCACAAGTGAGTCACCCACAACAACAACTGTGGCTACACCAACAACAACTGAGACATCCACAACAACAACTGTGGCTACACCACCAACAACTGAGGCATCCACAACAACAACCACAACTGAGGCACCCACAACAACAACCACAAGTGAGTCACCCACAACAACAACTGTGGCTACACCAACAACAACTGAGACATCCACAACAACAACCACAACTGAGGCACCCACAACAACAACCACAAGTGAGTCACCCACAACAACAACCACAAGTGAGTCACCCACAACAACAACTGTGGCTATACCAACAACAACTGAGACATCCACAACAACAACCACAAGTGAGTCACCCACAACAACAACTGTGGCTACACCAACAACAACTGAGACATCCACAACAACAACTGTGGCTACACCACCAACAACTGAGGCATCCACAACAACAACCACAACTGAGGCACCCACAACAACAACCACAAGTGAGTCACCCACAACAACAACTGTGGCTACACCAACAACAACTGAGACATCCACAACAACAACCACAACTGAGGCACCCACAACAACAACCACAAGTGAGTCACCCACAACAACAACTGTGGCTACACCAACAACAACTGAGACATCCACAACAACAACCACAACTGAGGCACCCACAACAACAACGACAACCGAGGCACCCACAACAACAACTGTAGCTGCAACAACCACAACTGAATTGACAACTACTAGAATTGAGACAGCCACAACTACAACTGTAGCAACAACAACCACGACTGAGTCAACCACAACTGAGGCACCCACAACAACAACCACAAGTGAGTCACCCACAACAACAACTGTGGCTACACCAACAACAACTGAGACATCCACAACAACAACCACAACTGAGGCACCGACAACAACAACCACAAGTGAGTCACCCACAACAACAACTGTGGCTACACCAACAACAACTGAGACATCCACAACAACAACTGTGGCTACACCAACAACAACTGAGACATCCACAACAACAACCACAACTGAGGCACCCACAACCACAACTGTGCCTACACCAACAACAACTGAGACATCCACAACAACAACCACAACTGAGGCACCCACAACAACAACCACAAGTGAGTCAACCACAACAACAACTGTGGCTACACCAACAACAACTGAGACATCCACAACAACAACCACAACTGAGGCACCCACAACAACAACCACAAGTGAGTCACCCACAACTACAACTGTGGCTACACCAACAACAACTGAGACATCCACAACAACAACCACAACTGAGGCACCCACAACAACAACCACAAGTGAGTCACCCACAACAACAACAACTGTGGCTACACCAACAACAACTGAGACATCCACAACAACAACCACAACTGAGGCACCCACAACAACAACCACAAGTGAGTCACCCACAACAACAACTGTGGCTACACCAACAACAACTGAGACATCCACAACAACAACCACAAGTGAGTCACCCACAACAACAACTGTGGCTACACCAACAACAACTGAGACATCCACAACAACAACCACAAGTGAGTCACCCACAACAACAACTGTGGCTACACAAACAACAACTGAGGCACCCACAACAACAACAACAAGTGAGTCACCCACAACAACAACTGTGGCTACACCAACAACAACTGAGACATACACAACAACAACCACAACTGAGGCACCCACAACAACAACGACAACCGAGGCACCCACAACAACAACTGTAGCTGCAACAACCACAACTGAATTGACAACTACTAGAATTGAGACACCCACAACTACAACTGTAGCAACAACAACCACGACTGAGTCAACCACAACTGAGGCACCCACAACAACAACAACAAGTGAGTCACCCATCATAACAACAACAACGGAAGCAACAACAACCACAAGTGAGTCACCCACAACAACAACCACAAGTGAGTCACCCACAACAACAACTGTGGCTACACCAACAACAACTGAGACATCCACAACAACAACCACAACTGAGGCACCCACAACAACAACCACAAGTGAGTCACCCAAAACAACAACTGTGGCTACACCAACAACAACTGACACATCCACAACAACAACCACAATTGAGGCACCCACAACAACAACCACAAGTGAGTCACCCACAACTACAACTGTGGCTACACCAATAACAACTGAGACATCCACAACAACAACCACAACTGAGGCACCCACAACAACAACTGTGCTTACACCAACAACAACTGAGAAATCCACAACAACAACCACAACTGAGGCACCCACAACAACAACTGTAGTTATAAAAACCACAACTGAGTCACCCACCATAACAACATCAACTGAAGCAACAACAACCACAACTGAATTGACAACTACTACAACTGAGACACCCACAACTACAACTGTAGCAACAACAACCACAACTGAGTCGACCACAACTGAGGCACCCACAACAACAACTACAAGTGAGTCACCCATCATAACAACAACAACGGAAGCAACAACAACCACAAGTGAGTTACCCATAACAACAACCACAAGTGAGTCACCCACAACAACAACAACTGTGGCTACACCAACAACAACTGAGACATCCACAACAACAACCACAACTGAGGCACCCACAACAACAACCACAAGTGAGTCACCCACAACAACAACTGTGGCTACACCAACAACAACTGAGACATCCACAACAACAACCACAAGTGAGTCACCCACAACAACAACTGTGGCTACACCAACAACAACTGAGACATCCACAACAACAACCACAACCGAGGCACCCACAACAACAACGACAACCGAGGCACCCACAACAACTACTGTAGCTGCAACAACCACAACTGAATTGACAACTACTACAATTGAGTCACCCACAACTACAACTGTGGCTATACCAACAACAACTGAGACATCCACAACAACAACCAAAACTGAGGCACCCACAACAACAACCACAAGTGAGTCACCAACAACAACAACTGTGGCTACACCAACAACAACTGAGACATCCACAACAACAACTGTGGCTACACCAACAACAACTGAGACATCCACAACAACAACCACAACTGAGGCACCCACAACTGAGGCACCCACAACAACAACCACAAGTGAGTCACCCATCATAACAACAACAACGGAAGCGACAACAACCACAAGTGAGTCACCCATAACAACAACCACAAGTGAGTCACCCACAACAACAACAACTGTGGCTACACCAACAACAATTGAGACATCCACAACAACAACTGTGGCTACACCACCGACAACTGAGGCATCCACAACAACAACCACAACTGAGGCACCTACAACAACAACCACAAGTGAGTCACCCAAAACAACAACTGTGGCTACACCAACAACAACTGAGACATCCACAACAACAACCACAACTGAGGCACCCACAACAACAACCACAAGTGAGTCACCCACAACAACAACTGTGGCTACACCAACAACAACTGAGACATCCACAACAACAACCACAACTGAGGCACCCACAACAACAACCACAAGTGAGTCACCCATAACAACAACTGTGGCTACACCAACAACAACTGAGACATCCACAACAACAACCAAAACTGAGGCACCCACAACAACAACCACAACTGAGGCACCCACAACAACAACCACAAGTGAGTCACCAACAACAGCAACTGTGGCTACACCAACAACAACTGAGACATCCACAACAACAACCACAACTGAGGCACCCACAACAACAACCACAAGTGAGTCACCCACAACAACAACTGTGGCTACACCAACAACAACTGAGGCACCCACAACAACAACCACAAGTGAGTCACCCACAACAACAACTGTGGCTACACCAACAACAACTGAGACATCCACAACAACAACCACAAGTGAGTCACCCACAACAACAACTGTGGCTACACCAACAAAAACTGAGGCACCCACAACAACAACAACAAGTGAGTCACCCACAACAACAACTGTGGCTACACCAACAACAACTGAGACATCCACAACAACAACTGTGGCTACACCAACAACAACAACAAGTGAGTCACCCACAACAACAACTGTGGCACCCACAACAACAACAACAACAAGTGAGTCACCCACAACAAGAACTGTGGCTACACCAACAACAACTGAGACATCCACAACAACAACTGTGGCTACACCAACAACAACAACAAGTGAGTCACCCACAACAACAACTGTGGCACCCACAACAACAACAACAACAAGTGAGTCACCCACAACAAGAACTGTGGCTACACCAACAACAACTGAGACACCCACAACAACAACTGTGGCTACACCAACAACAACTGAGACATCCACAACAACAACCACAAGTGAGTCACCCATCATAACAACAACAACGGAAGCAACAACAACCACAAGTGAGTCACCCACAACAACAACCACAAGTGAGTCATCCACAACAACAACTGTGGCTACACCAACAACAACTGAGACATACACAACAACAACCACAACTGAGGCACCCACAACAACAACCACAAGTGAGTCACCCACAACAACAACTGTGGCTACACCAACAACAACTGAGACATCCACAACAACAACCACAACTGAGGCACCCACAACAACAACCACAAGTGAGTCACCCATAACAACAACCACAAGTGAGTCACCCACAACAACAACTGTGGCTACACCACCAACAACTGAGGCATCCACAACAACAACCACAACTGAGGCACCCACAACAACAACCACAAGTGAGTCACCCACAACAACAACTGTGGCTACACCAACAACAACTGAGACATCCACAACAACAACCACAACTGAGGCACCCACAACAACAACCACAAGTGAGTCACCCACAACAACAACTGTGGCTACACCAACAACAACTGAGACATCCACAACAACAACCACAACTGAGGCACCCACAACAACAACTGTAGCTGCAACAACCGCAACTGAATTGACAACTACTAGAATTGAGACAGCCACAACTACAACTGTAGCAACAACAACCACGACTGAGTCAACCACAACTGAGGCACCCACAACAACAACCACAAGTGAGTCACCCATCATAACAACAACAACGGAAGCAACAACAACCACAAGTGAGTCACCCACAACAACAACTGTGGCTACACCAACAACAACTGAGACATCCACAACATCAACCACAACTGAGGCACCCACAACAACAACTGTGGCTACACCAACAACAACTGAGACATCCACAACAACAACTGAGACATCCACAGCAACAACTGTGGCTACACCAACAACAACTGAGACATCCACAACAACAACCACAACTGAGGCACCCACAACCACAACTGTGCCTACACCAACAACAACTGAGACATCCACAACAACAACCACAACTGAGGCACCCACAACAACAACCACAAGTGAGTCAACCACAACAACAACTGTGGCTACACCAACAACAACTGAGACATCCACAACAACAACCACAAGTGAGTCACCCACAACAACAACTGTGGCTACACCAACAACAACTGAGACATCCACAACAACAACCACAACTGAGGCACCCACAACAACAACCACAAGTGAGTCACCCACAACAACAACTGTGGCTACACCAACAACAACTGAGACATCCACAACAACAACTGTGGCTACACCAACAACAACTGAGACATCCACAACAACAACCACAACTGAGACACCCACAACAACAACCACAACTGAGGCACCCACAACCACAACTGTGCCTACACCAACAACAACTGAGACATCCACAACAACAACCACAACTGAGGCACCCACAACAACAACCACAAGTGAGTCAACCACAACAACAACTGTGGCTACACCAACAACAACTGAGACATCCACAACAACAACCACAAGTGAGTCACCCACAACAACAACTGTGGCTACACCAACAACAACTGAGACATCCACAACAACAACCACAACTGAGGCACCCACAACAACAACCACAAGTGAGTCACCCACAACAACAACTGTGGCTACACCAACAACAACTGAGACATCCACAACAACAACTGTGGCTACACCAACAACAACTGAGACATCCACAACAACAACCACAACTGAGACACCCACAACAACAACCACAAGTGAGTCACCCACAACAACAACTGTGGCTACACCAACAACAACTGAGACATCCACAACAACAACCACAACTGAGGCACCCACAACAACAACGACAACCGAGGCACCCACAACAACAACTGTAGCTGCAACAACCACAACTGAATTGACAACTACTAGAATTGAGACACCCACAACTACAACTGTAGCAACAACAACCACGACTGAGTCAACCACAACTGAGGCACCCACAACAACAACCACAAGTGAGTCACCCATCATAACAACAACAACGGAAGCAACAACAACCACAAGTGAGTCACCCACAACAACAACTGTGGCTACACCAACAACAACTGAGACATCCACAACAACAACCACAACTGAGGTACCCACATCAACAACCACAAGTGAGTCACCCACAACAACAACTGTGGCTACACCAACAACAACTGAGACATCCACAAAAACAACCACAACTGAGGCACCCACAACAACAACCACAAGTGAGTCACCCACAACAACAACTGTGGCTACACCAACAACAACTGAGACATCCACAACAACAACTGTGGCTACACCAACAACAACTGAGACATCCACAACAACAACCACAACTGAGGCACCCACAACAACAACCACAAGTGAGTCACCCACAACAACAACTGTATCTGCAACAACCACAACTGAATTGACAACTACTAGAATTGAGACACCCACAACTACAACTGTAGCAAGAACAACCACGACTGAGTCAACCACAACTGAGGCACCCACAACAACAACCACAAGTGAGTCATCCATCATAACAACAACAACGGAAGCAACAACAACCACAAGTGAGTCACCCACAACAACAACCACAAGTGAGTCACCCACAACAACAACTGTGGCTACACCAACAACAACTGAGACATCCACAACAACAACCACAACTGAGGTACCCACATCAACAACCACAAGTGAGTCACCCACAACAACAACTGTGGCTACACCAACAACAACTGAGACATCCACAAAAACAACCACAACTGAGGCACCCACAACAACAACCACAAGTGAGTCACCCACAACAACAACTGTGACATTCACAACAACAACTGTGGCTACACCAACAACAACTGAGACATCCACAACAACAACTGTGGCTACACCAACAACAACTGAGACATCCACAACAACAACCACAACTGAGGCACCCACAACAACAACCACAAGTGAGTCACCCACAACAACAACTGTAGCTGCAACAACCACAACTGAATTGACAACTACTAGAATTGAGACACCCACAACTACAACTGTAGCAACAACAACCACGACTGAGTCAACCACAACTGAGGCACCCGCAACAACAACCACAAGTGAGTCACCCATCATAACAACAACAACGGAAGCAACAACAACCACAAGTGAGTCACCCACAACAACAACTGTGGCTACACCAACAACAACTGAGACATCCACAACAACAACCACAACTGAGGCACCCACAACAACAACCACAAGTGAGTCACCCACAACAACAACTGTGGCTACACCAACAACAACTGAGACATCCACAACAACAACCACAACTGAGGCACCCACAACAACAACCACAAGTGAGTCACCCACAACAACAACCAAAAGTGAGTCACCCACAACAACAACTGTGGCTATACCAACAACAACTGAGACATCCACAACAACAACCACAACTGAGGCACCCACAACAACAACCACAAGTGAGTCACCCACAACAACAACTGTGGCTACACCAACAACAACTGAGACATCCACAACAACAACTGTGGCTACACCACCAACAACTGAGGCATCCACAACAACAACCACAACTGAGGCACCCACAACAACAACCACAAGTGAGTCACCCACAACAACAACTGTGGCTACACCAACAACAACTGAGACATCCACAACAACAACCACAACTGAGGCACCCACAACAACAACCACAAGTGAGTCACCCACAACAACAACCACAAGTGAGTCACCCACAACAACAACTGTGGCTATACCAACAACAACTGAGACATCCACAACAACAACCACAAGTGAGTCACCCACAACAACAACTGTGGCTACACCAACAACAACTGAGACATCCACAACAACAACTGTGGCTACACCACCAACAACTGAGGCATCCACAACAACAACCACAACTGAGGCACCCACAACAACAACCACAAGTGAGTCACCCACAACAACAACTGTGGCTACACCAACAACAACTGAGACATCCACAACAACAACCACAACTGAGGCACCCACAACAACAACCACAAGTGAGTCACCCACAACAACAACTGTGGCTACACCAACAACAACTGAGACATCCACAACAACAACCACAACTGAGGCACCCACAACAACAACGACAACCGAGGCACCCACAACAACAACTGTAGCTGCAACAACCACAACTGAATTGACAACTACTAGAATTGAGACAGCCACAACTACAACTGTAGCAACAACAACCACGACTGAGTCAACCACAACTGAGGCACCCACAACAACAACCACAAGTGAGTCACCCACAACAACAACTGTGGCTACACCAACAACAACTGAGACATCCACAACAACAACCACAACTGAGGCACCGACAACAACAACCACAAGTGAGTCACCCACAACAACAACTGTGGCTACACCAACAACAACTGAGACATCCACAACAACAACTGTGGCTACACCAACAACAACTGAGACATCCACAACAACAACCACAACTGAGGCACCCACAACCACAACTGTGCCTACACCAACAACAACTGAGACATCCACAACAACAACCACAACTGAGGCACCCACAACAACAACCACAAGTGAGTCAACCACAACAACAACTGTGGCTACACCAACAACAACTGAGACATCCACAACAACAACCACAACTGAGGCACCCACAACAACAACCACAAGTGAGTCACCCACAACTACAACTGTGGCTACACCAACAACAACTGAGACATCCACAACAACAACCACAACTGAGGCACCCACAACAACAACCACAAGTGAGTCACCCACAACAACAACAACTGTGGCTACACCAACAACAACTGAGACATCCACAACAACAACCACAACTGAGGCACCCACAACAACAACCACAAGTGAGTCACCCACAACAACAACTGTGGCTACACCAACAACAACTGAGACATCCACAACAACAACCACAAGTGAGTCACCCACAACAACAACTGTGGCTACACCAACAACAACTGAGACATCCACAACAACAACCACAAGTGAGTCACCCACAACAACAACTGTGGCTACACAAACAACAACTGAGGCACCCACAACAACAACAACAAGTGAGTCACCCACAACAACAACTGTGGCTACACCAACAACAACTGAGACATACACAACAACAACCACAACTGAGGCACCCACAACAACAACGACAACCGAGGCACCCACAACAACAACTGTAGCTGCAACAACCACAACTGAATTGACAACTACTAGAATTGAGACACCCACAACTACAACTGTAGCAACAACAACCACGACTGAGTCAACCACAACTGAGGCACCCACAACAACAACAACAAGTGAGTCACCCATCATAACAACAACAACGGAAGCAACAACAACCACAAGTGAGTCACCCACAACAACAACCACAAGTGAGTCACCCACAACAACAACTGTGGCTACACCAACAACAACTGAGACATCCACAACAACAACCACAACTGAGGCACCCACAACAACAACCACAAGTGAGTCACCCAAAACAACAACTGTGGCTACACCAACAACAACTGACACATCCACAACAACAACCACAAGTGAGTCACCCACAACTACAACTGTGGCTACACCAATAACAACTGAGACATCCACAACAACAACCACAACTGAGGCACCCACAACAACAACTGTGCTTACACCAACAACAACTGAGAAATCCACAACAACAACCACAACTGAGGCACCCACAACAACAACTGTGTCTACACCAACAACAACTGAGACATCCACAACAACAACCACAACTGATGCACCCACAACAACAACCACAAGTGAGTCACCCACAACAACAACTGTGGCTACACCAACAACAACTGAGACATCCACAACAACAACCACAACTGAGGCACCCACAACAACAACCACAAGTGAGTCACCCACAACAACAACTGTGGCTACACCAACAACAACTGAGACATCCACAACAACAACCACAACTGAGGCACCCACAACACCAACAACAACTGAGACATCAAAAACAACAACCACAACTGAGGCACCCACAACAACAACCACAAGTGAGTCACCCACAACAACAACTGTGGCTACACCAACAACAACTGAGACATCCACAACAACAACCACAAGTGAGTCACCCACAACAACAACTGTGGCTACACCAACAACAACTGAGACATCCACAACAACAACTGTGGCTGCACCAACAACAACTGAGACATCCACAACAACAACCACAACTGAGGCACCCACAACAACAACCACAAGTGAGTCACCCACAACAACAACTGTGGCTACACCAACAACAACTGAGACATCCACAACAACAACCACAACTGAGGCACCCACAACAACAACCACAAGTGAGTCACCCACAACAACAACTGTGGCTACACCAACAACAACTGAGACATCCACAACAACAACAACAAGTGAGTCACCCACAACAACAACTGTGGCTACACCAACAACAACTGAGACATCCACAACAACAACTGTGGCTACACCAACAACAACAACAAGTGAGTCACCCACAACAACAACTGTGGCACCCACAACAACAACAACAACAAGTGAGTCACCCACAACAAGAACTGTGGCTACACCAACAACAACTGAGACACCCACAACAACAACTGTGGCTACACCAACAACAACTGAGACATCCACAACAACAACCACAAGTGAGTCACCCATCATAACAACAACAACGGAAGCAACAACAACCACAAGTGAGTCACCCACAACAACAACCACAAGTGAGTCATCCACAACAACAACTGTGGCTACACCAACAACAACTGAGACATACACAACAACAACCACAACTGAGGCACCCACAACAACAACCACAAGTGAGTCACCCACAACAACAACTGTGGCTACACCAACAACAACTGAGACATCCACAACAACAACCACAACTGAGGCACCCACAACAACAACCACAAGTGAGTCACCCATAACAACAACCACAAGTGAGTCACCCACAACAACAACTGTGGCTACACCACCAACAACTGAGGCATCCACAACAACAACCACAACTGAGGCACCCACAACAACAACCACAAGTGAGTCACCCACAACAACAACTGTGGCTACACCAACAACAACTGAGACATCCACAACAACAACCACAACTGAGGCACCCACAACAACAACCACAAGTGAGTCACCCACAACAACAACTGTGGCTACACCAACAACAACTGAGACATCCACAACAACAACCACAACTGAGGCACCCACAACAACAACGACAACCGAGGCACCCACAACAACAACTGTAGCTGCAACAACCACAACTGAATTGACAACTACTAGAATTGAGACACCCACAACTACAACTGTAGCAACAACAACCACGACTGAGTCAACCACAACTGAGGCACCCGCAACAACAACCACAAGTGAGTCACCCATCATAACAACAACAACGGAAGCAACAACAACCACAAGTGAGTCACCCACAACAACAACTGTGGCTACACCAACAACAACTGAGACATCCACAACAACAACCACAACCGAGGCACCCACAACAACAACGACAACCGAGGCACCCACAACAACTACTGTAGCTGCAACAACCACAACTGAATTGACAACTACTACAATTGAGACACCCACAACTACAACTGTAGCAACAACAACCACGACTGAGTCAACCACAACTGAGGCACCCACAACAACAACCACAAGTGAGTCACCCATCATAACAACAACAACGGAAGCGACAACAACCACAAGTGAGTCACCCATAACAACAACCACAAGTGAGTCACCCACAACAACAACAACTGTGGCTACACCAACAACAACTGAGACATCCACAACAACAACCACAACTGAGGCACCCACAACAACAACCACAAGTGAGTCACCCACAACAACAACTGTGGCTACACCAACAACAACTGAGACATCCACAACAACAACCACAACTGAGGCACCCACAACAACAACCACAAGTGAATCACCCATAACAACAACTGTGGCTACACCAACAACAACTGAGGCACCCACAACAACAACCACAAGTGAGTCACCAACAACAACAACTGTGGCTACACCAACAACAACTGAGACATCCACAACAACAACTGTGGCTACACCAACAACAACTGAGACACCCACAACAACAACTGTGGCTACACCAACAACAACTGAGACATCCACAACAACAACCACAACTGAGGCACCCACAACAACAACCACAAGTGAGTCACCCACAACAACAACTGTGGCTACACCAACAACAACTGAGACATCCACAACAACAACCACAACTGAGGCACCCACAACACCAACAACAACTGAGACATCAAAAACAACAACCACAACTGAGGCACCCACAACAACAACCACAAGTGAGTCACCCACAACAACAACTGTGGCTACACCAACAACAACTGAGACATCCACAACAACAACCACAAGTGAGTCACCCACAACAACAACTGTGGCTACACCAACAACTACTGAGGCACCCACAACAACAACAACAAGTGAGTCACCCACAACAACAACTGTGGCTACACCAACAACAACTGAGACATCCACAACAACAACTGTGGCTACACCACCAACAACTGAGGCATCCACAACAACAACCACAACTGAGGCACCCACAACAACAACCACAAGTGAGTCACCCACAACAACAACTGTGGCTACACCAACAACAACTGAGACATCCACAACAACAACCACAAGTGAGTCACCCACAACAACAACTGTGGCTACACCAACAACAACTGAGACATCCACAACAACAACCACAACTGAGGCACCCACAACACCAACAACAACTGAGACATCAAAAACAACAACCACAACTGAGGCACCCACAACAACAACCACAAGTGAGTCACCCACAACAACAACTGTGGCTACACCAACAACAACTGAGACATCCACAACAACAACCACAAGTGAGTCACCCACAACAACAACTGTGGCTACACCAACAACAACTGAGACATCCACAACAACAACCACAACTGAGGCACCCATCATAAAAACAACAACTGAAGCAACAACAACCACAAGTGAGTCACCCACAACAACAAATGTGGCTACACCAACAACAACTGAGACATCCACAACAACAACAACCACAACTGAGGCACCCACAACAACAACCACAAGTGAGTCACCCACAACAACAACTGTGGCTACACCAACAACAACTGAGACATCCACAACAACAACCACAACTGAGGCACCCACAACAACAACCACAAGTGAGTCACCCACAACAACAACCACAAGTGAGTCACCCAGAACAACAACTGTGGCTACACCAACAACAACTGAGACATCCACAACAACAACCACAAGTGAGTCACCCACAACAACAACTGTGGCTACACCAACAACAACTGAGACATCCACAACAACAACCACAAGTGAGTCACCCACAACAACAACTGTGGCTACACCAACAACAACTGAGGCACCCACAACAACAACAACAAGTGAGTCACCCACAACAACAACTGTGGCTACACCAACAACAACTGAGACATCCACAACAACAACCACAAGTGAGTCACCCACAACAACAACCACAAGTGAGTCACCCACAACAACAACTGTGGCTACACCACCAACAACTGAGGCATCCACAACAACAACCACAACTGAGGCACCCACCACAACAACAACCACAAGTGAGTCACCCACAACAACAACTGTGGCTACACCAACAACAACTGAGACATCCACAACAACAACCACAAGTGAGTCACCCACAACAACAACTGTGGCTACACCAACAACAACTGAGACATCCACAACAACAACTGTGGCTGCACCAACAACAACTGAGACATCCACAACAACAACCACAACTGAGGCACCCACAACAACAACCACAAGTGAGTCACCCACAACAACAACTGTGGCTACACCAACAACAACTGAGACATCCACAACAACAACCACAACTGAGGCACCCACAACAACAACCACAAGTGAGTCACCCACAACAACAACTGTGGCTACACCAACAACAACTGAGACATCCACAACAACAACAACAAGTGAGTCACCCACAACAACAACTGTGGCTACACCAACAACAACTGAGACATCCACAACAACAACTGTGGCTACACCAACAACAACAACAAGTGAGTCACCCACAACAACAACTGTGGCACCCACAACAACAACAACAAGTGAGTCACCCACAACAACAACTGTGGCTACACCAACAACAACTGAGACACCCACAACAACAACTGTGGCTACACCAACAACAACTGAGACATCCACAACAACAACCACAAGTGAGTCACCCATCATAACAACAACAACGGAAGCAACAACAACCACAAGTGAGTCACCCACAACAACAACCACAAGTGAGTCATCCACAACAACAACTGTGGCTACACCAACAACAACTGAGACATACACAACAACAACCACAACTGAGGCACCCACAACAACAACCACAAGTGAGTCACCCACAACAACAACTGTGGCTACACCAACAACAACTGAGACATCCACAACAACAACCACAACTGAGGCACCCACAACAACAACCACAAGTGAGTCACCCATAACAACAACCACAAGTGAGTCACCCACAACAACAACTGTGGCTACACCACCAACAACTGAGGCATCCACAACAACAACCACAACTGAGGCACCCACAACAACAACCACAAGTGAGTCACCCACAACAACAACTGTGGCTACACCAACAACAACTGAGACATCCACAACAACAACCACAACTGAGGCACCCACAACAACAACCACAAGTGAGTCACCCACAACAACAACTGTGGCTACACCAACAACAACTGAGACATCCACAACAACAACCACAACTGAGGCACCCACAACAACAACTGTAGCTGCAACAACCGCAACTGAATTGACAACTACTAGAATTGAGACAGCCACAACTACAACTGTAGCAACAACAACCACGACTGAGTCAACCACAACTGAGGCACCCACAACAACAACCACAAGTGAGTCACCCATCATAACAACAACAACGGAAGCAACAACAACCACAAGTGAGTCACCCACAACAACAACTGTGGCTACACCAACAACAACTGAGACATCCACAACATCAACCACAACTGAGGCACCCACAACAACAACTGTGGCTACACCAACAACAACTGAGACATCCACAACAACAACTGAGACATCCACAGCAACAACTGTGGCTACACCAACAACAACTGAGACATCCACAACAACAACCACAACTGAGGCACCCACAACCACAACTGTGCCTACACCAACAACAACTGAGACATCCACAACAACAACCACAACTGAGGCACCCACAACAACAACCACAAGTGAGTCAACCACAACAACAACTGTGGCTACACCAACAACAACTGAGACATCCACAACAACAACCACAAGTGAGTCACCCACAACAACAACTGTGGCTACACCAACAACAACTGAGACATCCACAACAACAACCACAACTGAGGCACCCACAACAACAACCACAAGTGAGTCACCCACAACAACAACTGTGGCTACACCAACAACAACTGAGACATCCACAACAACAACTGTGGCTACACCAACAACAACTGAGACATCCACAACAACAACCACAACTGAGACACCCACAACAACAACCACAACTGAGGCACCCACAACCACAACTGTGCCTACACCAACAACAACTGAGACATCCACAACAACAACCACAACTGAGGCACCCACAACAACAACCACAAGTGAGTCAACCACAACAACAACTGTGGCTACACCAACAACAACTGAGACATCCACAACAACAACCACAAGTGAGTCACCCACAACAACAACTGTGGCTACACCAACAACAACTGAGACATCCACAACAACAACCACAACTGAGGCACCCACAACAACAACCACAAGTGAGTCACCCACAACAACAACTGTGGCTACACCAACAACAACTGAGACATCCACAACAACAACTGTGGCTACACCAACAACAACTGAGACATCCACAACAACAACCACAACTGAGACACCCACAACAACAACCACAAGTGAGTCACCCACAACAACAACTGTGGCTACACCAACAACAACTGAGACATCCACAACAACAACCACAACTGAGGCACCCACAACAACAACGACAACCGAGGCACCCACAACAACAACTGTAGCTGCAACAACCACAACTGAATTGACAACTACTAGAATTGAGACACCCACAACTACAACTGTAGCAACAACAACCACGACTGAGTCAACCACAACTGAGGCACCCACAACAACAACCACAAGTGAGTCACCCATCATAACAACAACAACGGAAGCAACAACAACCACAAGTGAGTCACCCACAACAACAACCACAAGTGAGTCACCCACAACAACAACTGTGGCTACACCAACAACAACTGAGACATCCACAACAACAACCACAACTGAGGTACCCACATCAACAACCACAAGTGAGTCACCCACAACAACAACTGTGGCTACACCAACAACAACTGAGACATCCACAACAACAACCACAACTGAGGCACCCACAACAACAACCACAAGTGAGTCACCCACAACAACAACTGTGGCTACACCAACAACAACTGAGACATCCACAACAACAACCACAACTGAGGCACCCACAACAACAACCACAAGTGAGTCACCCACAACAACAACTGTGGCTACACCAACAACAACTGAGACATCCACAACAACAACCACAACTAAGGCACCCACAACAACAACTGTGGCTACACCAACAACAACTGAGACATCCACAACAACAACTGAGACATCCACAGCAACAACTGTGGCTACACCAACAACAACTGAGACATCCACAACAACAACCACAACTGAGGCACCCACAACCACAACTGTGCCTACACCAACAACAACTGAGACATCCACAACAACAACCACAACTGAGGCACCCACAACAACAACCACAAGTGAGTCAACCACAACAACAACTGTGGCTACACCAACAACAACTGAGACATCCACAACAACAACCACAAGTGAGTCACCCACAACAACAACTGTGGCTACACCAACAACAACTGAGACATCCACAACAACAACCACAACTGAGGCACCCACAACAACAACCACAAGTGAGTCACCCACAACAACAACTGTGGCTACACCAACAACAACTGAAACATCCACAACAACAACTGTGGCTACACCAACAACAACTGAGACATCCACAACAACAACCACAACTGAGACACCCACAACAACAACCACAAGTGAGTCACCCACAACAACAACTGTGGCTACACCAACAACAACTGAGACATCCACAACAACAACTGTGGCTACACCACCAACAACTGAGGCATCCACAACAACAACCACAACTGAGGCACCTACAACAACAACCACAAGTGAGTCACCCACAACAACAACTGTGGCTACACCAACAACAACTGAGACATCCACAACAACAACCACAACTGAGGCACCCACAACAACAACCACAAGTGAGTCACCCACAACAACAACTGTGGCTACACCAACAACAACTGAGACATCCACAACAACAACCACAACTGAGGCACCCACAACAACAACGACAACCGAGGCACCCACAACAACAACTGTAGCTGCAACAACCACAACTGAATTGACAACTACTAGAATTGAGACAGCCACAACTACAACTGTAGCAACAACAACCACGACTGAGTCAACCACAACTGAGGCACCCACAACAACAACCACAAGTGAGTCACCCACAACAACAACTGTGGCTACACCAACAACAACTGAGACATCCACAACAACAACCACAACTGAGGCACCGACAACAACAACCACAAGTGAGTCACCCACAACAACAACTGTGGCTACACCAACAACAACTGAGACATCCACAACAACAACTGTGGCTACACCAACAACAACTGAGACATCCACAACAACAACCACAACTGAGGCACCCACAACCACAACTGTGCCTACACCAACAACAACTGAGACATCCACAACAACAACCACAACTGAGGCACCCACAACAACAACCACAAGTGAGTCAACCACAACAACAACTGTGGCTACACCAACAACAACTGAGACATCCACAACAACAACCACAACTGAGGCACCCACAACAACAACCACAAGTGAGTCACCCACAACTACAACTGTGGCTACACCAACAACAACTGAGACATCCACAACAACAACCACAACTGAGGCACCCACAACAACAACCACAAGTGAGTCACCCACAACAACAACAACTGTGGCTACACCAACAACAACTGAGACATCCACAACAACAACCACAACTGAGGCACCCACAACAACAACCACAAGTGAGTCACCCACAACAACAACTGTGGCTACACCAACAACAACTGAGACATCCACAACAACAACCACAAGTGAGTCACCCACAACAACAACTGTGGCTACACCAACAACAACTGAGACATCCACAACAACAACCACAAGTGAGTCACCCACAACAACAACTGTGGCTACACCAACAACAACTGAAACATCCACAACAACAACTGTGGCTACACCAACAACAACTGAGACATCCACAACAACAACCACAACTGAGACACCCACAACAACAACCACAAGTGAGTCACCCACAACAACAACTGTGGCTACACCAACAACAACTGAGACATCCACAACAACAACTGTGGCTACACCACCAACAACTGAGGCATCCACAACAACAACCACAACTGAGGCACCCACAACAACAACCACAAGTGAGTCACCCACAACAACAACTGTGGCTACACCAACAACAACTGAGACATCCACAACAACAACCACAACTGAGGCACCCACAACAACAACCACAAGTGAGTCACCCACAACAACAACTGTGGCTACACCAACAACAACTGAGACATCCACAACAACAACCACAACTGAGGCACCCACAACAACAACGACAACCGAGGCACCCACAACAACAACTGTAGCTGCAACAACCACAACTGAATTGACAACTACTAGAATTGAGACAGCCACAACTACAACTGTAGCAACAACAACCACGACTGAGTCAACCACAACTGAGGCACCCACAACAACAACCACAAGTGAGTCACCCACAACAACAACTGTGGCTACACCAACAACAACTGAGACATCCACAACAACAACCACAACTGAGGCACCGACAACAACAACCACAAGTGAGTCACCCACAACAACAACTGTGGCTACACCAACAACAACTGAGACATCCACAACAACAACTGTGGCTACACCAACAACAACTGAGACATCCACAACAACAACCACAACTGAGGCACCCACAACCACAACTGTGCCTACACCAACAACAACTGAGACATCCACAACAACAACCACAACTGAGGCACCCACAACAACAACCACAAGTGAGTCAACCACAACAACAACTGTGGCTACACCAACAACAACTGAGACATCCACAACAACAACCACAACTGAGGCACCCACAACAACAACCACAAGTGAGTCACCCACAACTACAACTGTGGCTACACCAACAACAACTGAGACATCCACAACAACAACCACAACTGAGGCACCCACAACAACAACCACAAGTGAGTCACCCACAACAACAACAACTGTGGCTACACCAACAACAACTGAGACATCCACAACAACAACCACAACTGAGGCACCCACAACAACAACCACAAGTGAGTCACCCACAACAACAACTGTGGCTACACCAACAACAACTGAGACATCCACAACAACAACCACAAGTGAGTCACCCACAACAACAACTGTGGCTACACCAACAACAACTGAGACATCCACAACAACAACCACAAGTGAGTCACCCACAACAACAACTGTGGCTACACAAACAACAACTGAGGCACCCACAACAACAACAACAAGTGAGTCACCCACAACAACAACTGTGGCTACACCAACAACAACTGAGACATACACAACAACAACCACAACTGAGGCACCCACAACAACAACGACAACCGAGGCACCCACAACAACAACTGTAGCTGCAACAACCACAACTGAATTGACAACTACTAGAATTGAGACACCCACAACTACAACTGTAGCAACAACAACCACGACTGAGTCAACCACAACTGAGGCACCCACAACAACAACAACAAGTGAGTCACCCATCATAACAACAACAACGGAAGCAACAACAACCACAAGTGAGTCACCCACAACAACAACCACAAGTGAGTCACCCACAACAACAACTGTGGCTACACCAACAACAACTGAGACATCCACAACAACAACCACAACTGAGGCACCCACAACAACAACCACAAGTGAGTCACCCAAAACAACAACTGTGGCTACACCAACAACAACTGACACATCCACAACAACAACCACAATTGAGGCACCCACAACAACAACCACAAGTGAGTCACCCACAACTACAACTGTGGCTACACCAATAACAACTGAGACATCCACAACAACAACCACAACTGAGGCACCCACAACAACAACTGTGCTTACACCAACAACAACTGAGAAATCCACAACAACAACCACAACTGAGGCACCCACAACAACAACTGTGTCTACACCAACAACAACTGAGACATCCACAACAACAACCACAACTGAGGCACCCACAACAACAACCACAAGTGAGTCACCCACAACAACAACTGTGGCTACACCAACAACAACTGAGACATCCACAACAACAACCACAACTGAGGCACCCACAACAACAACCACAAGTGAGTCACCCACAACAACAACTGTGGCTACACCAACAACAACTGAGACATCCACAACAACAACCACAACTGAGGCACCCACAACAACAACCACAAGTGAGTCACCCACAACAACAACTGTGGCTACACCAACAACAACTGAGAAATCCACAACAACAACTGTGGCTACACCAACAACAACTGAGACATCCACAACAACAACCACAACTGAGGCACCCACAACAACAACTGTGCCTACACCAACAACAACTGAGACATCCACAACAACAACCACAACTGAGGCACCCACAACAACAACCACAAGTGAGTCACCCACAACAACAACTGTGGCTACACCAACAACAACTGAGACATCCACAACAACAACTGTGGCTACACCAACAACAACTGAGACATCCACAACAACAACCACAGCTGAGACATCCACAACAACAACCACAAGTGAGTCACCCACAACAACAACTGTGGCTACACCAACAACAACTGAGACATCCACAACAACAACTGTGGCTACACCAACAACAACTGAGACATCCACAACAACAACCACAAGTGAGTCACCCATCATAAAAACAACAACTGAAGCAACAACAACCACAAGTGAGTCACCCACAACAACAAATGTGGCTACACCAACAACAACTGAGACATCCACAACAACAACCACAACTGAGGCACCCACAACAACAACCACAAGTGAGTCACCCACAACAACAACTGTGGCTACACCAACAACAACTGAGACATCCACAACAACAACCACAACTGAGGCACCCACAACAACAACTGTGGCTACACCAACAACAACTGAGACATCCACAACAACAACCACAACTGAGGCACCCACATCAACAACCACAACTGAGTCACCCACAACAACAACCACAAGTGAGTCACCCACAACAACAACTGTGGCTACACCAACAACAACTGAGACATCCACAACAACAAACACAACTGAGGCACCCACAACAACAACCACAAGTGAGTCACCCACAACAACAACTGTGGCTATACCAACAACAACTGAGACTTCCACAACAACAACCACAAGTGAGTCACCCACAACAACAACCACAAGTGAGTCACCCACAACAACAACTGTGGCTACACCAACAACAACTGAGACATCCACAACAACAACTGTGGCTACACCACCAACAACTGAGGCATCCACAACAACAACCACAACTGAGGCACCCACAACAACAACCACAAGTGAGTCACCCACAACAACAACTGTGGCTACACCAACAACAACTGAGACATCCACAACAACAACCACAACTGAGGCACCCACAACAACAACCACAAGTGAGTCACCCACAACAACAACTGTGGCTACACCAACAACAACTGAGACATCCACAACAACAACCACAACTGAGGCACCCACAACAACAACGACAACCGAGGCACCCACAACAACAACTGTAGCTGCAACAACCACAACTGAATTGACAACTACTAGAATTGAGACAGCCACAACTACAACTGTAGCAACAACAACCACGACTGAGTCAACCACAACTGAGGCACCCACAACAACAACCACAAGTGAGTCACCCACAACAACAACTGTGGCTACACCAACAACAACTGAGACATCCACAACAACAACCACAACTGAGGCACCGACAACAACAACCACAAGTGAGTCACCCACAACAACAACTGTGGCTACACCAACAACAACTGAGACATCCACAACAACAACTGTGGCTACACCAACAACAACTGAGACATCCACAACAACAACCACAACTGAGGCACCCACAACCACAACTGTGCCTACACCAACAACAACTGAGACATCCACAACAACAACCACAACTGAGGCACCCACAACAACAACCACAAGTGAGTCAACCACAACAACAACTGTGGCTACACCAACAACAACTGAGACATCCACAACAACAACCACAACTGAGGCACCCACAACAACAACCACAAGTGAGTCACCCACAACTACAACTGTGGCTACACCAACAACAACTGAGACATCCACAACAACAACCACAACTGAGGCACCCACAACAACAACCACAAGTGAGTCACCCACAACAACAACAACTGTGGCTACACCAACAACAACTGAGACATCCACAACAACAACCACAACTGAGGCACCCACAACAACAACCACAAGTGAGTCACCCACAACAACAACTGTGGCTACACCAACAACAACTGAGACATCCACAACAACAACCACAAGTGAGTCACCCACAACAACAACTGTGGCTACACCAACAACAACTGAGACATCCACAACAACAACCACAAGTGAGTCACCCACAACAACAACTGTGGCTACACAAACAACAACTGAGGCACCCACAACAACAACAACAAGTGAGTCACCCACAACAACAACTGTGGCTACACCAACAACAACTGAGACATACACAACAACAACCACAACTGAGGCACCCACAACAACAACAACAAGTGAGTCACCCATCATAACAACAACAACGGAAGCAACAACAACCACAAGTGAGTCACCCACAACAACAACCACAAGTGAGTCACCCACAACAACAACTGTGGCTACACCAACAACAACTGAGACATCCACAACAACAACCACAACTGAGGCACCCACAACAACAACCACAAGTGAGTCACCCAAAACAACAACTGTGGCTACACCAACAACAACTGACACATCCACAACAACAACCACAATTGAGGCACCCACAACAACAACCACAAGTGAGTCACCCACAACTACAACTGTGGCTACACCAATAACAACTGAGACATCCACAACAACAACCACAACTGAGGCACCCACAACAACAACTGTGCTTACACCAACAACAACTGAGAAATCCACAACAACAACCACAACTGAGGCACCCACAACAACAACTGTGTCTACACCAACAACAACTGAGACATCCACAACAACAACCACAACTGAGGCACCCACAACAACAACCACAAGTGAGTCACCCACAACAACAACTGTGGCTACACCAACAACAACTGAGACATCCACAACAACAACCACAACTGAGGCACCCACAACAACAACCACAAGTGAGTCACCCACAACAACAACTGTGGCTACACCAACAACAACTGAGACATCCACAACAACAACCACAACTGAGGCACCCACAACAACAACCACAAGTGAGTCACCCACAACAACAACTGTGGCTACACCAACAACAACTGAGACATCCACAACAACAACTGTGGCTACACCAACAACAACTGAGACATCCACAACAACAACCACAACTGAGGCACCCACAACAACAACTGTGCCTACACCAACAACAACTGAGACATCCACAACAACAACCACAACTGAGGCACCCACAACAACAACCACAAGTGAGTCACCCACAACAACAACTGTGGCTACACCAACAACAACTGAGACATCCACAACAACAACTGTGGCTACACCAACAACAACTGAGACATCCACAACAACAACCACAGCTGAGACATCCACAACAACAACCACAAGTGAGTCACCCACAACAACAACTGTGGCTACACCAACAACAACTGAGACATCCACAACAACAACTGTGGCTACACCAACAACAACTGAGACATCCACAACAACAACCACAAGTGAGTCACCCATCATAAAAACAACAACTGAAGCAACAACAACCACAAGTGAGTCACCCACAACAACAAATGTGGCTACACCAACAACAACTGAGACATCCACAACAACAACCACAACTGAGGCACCCACAACAACAACCACAAGTGAGTCACCCACAACAACAACTGTGGCTACACCAACAACAACTGAGACATCCACAACAACAACCACAACTGAGGCACCCACAACAACAACTGTGGCTACACCAACAACAACTGAGACATCCACAACAACAACCACAACTGAGGCACCCACATCAACAACCACAACTGAGTCACCCACAACAACAACCACAAGTGAGTCACCCACAACAACAACTGTGGCTACACCAACAACAACTGAGACATCCACAACAACAAACACAACTGAGGCACCCACAACAACAACCACAAGTGAGTCACCCACAACAACAACTGTGGCTATACCAACAACAACTGAGACTTCCACAACAACAACCACAAGTGAGTCACCCACAACAACAACCACAAGTGAGTCACCCACAACAACAACTGTGGCTACACCAACAACAACTGAGACATCCACAACAACAAACACAAGTGAGTCACCCACAACAACAACTGTGGCTACACCAACAACAACTGAGACATCAACAACAACAACCACAACTGAGGCACCCACAACAACAACTGTGGCTACACCAACAACAACTGAGACATCCACAACAACAACCACAACTGAGATACCCACAACAACAACGACAACCGAGGCACCCACAACAACAACTGTAGCTGCAACAACCACAACTGAATTGACAACTACTAGAATTGAGACACCCACAACTACAACTGTAGCAACAACAACCACGACTGAGTCAACCACAACTGAGGCACCCGCAACAAAAACCACAAGTGAGTCACCCATCATAACAACAACAACGGAAGCAACAACAACCACAAGTGAGTCACCCACAACAACAACTGTGGCTACACCAACAACAACTGAGACATCCACAACAACAACCACAACTGAGGCACCCACAACAACAACCACAAGTGAGTCACCCACAACAACAACTGTGGCTATACCAACAACAACTGAGACTTCCACAACCACAAGTGAGTCACCCACAACAACAACCACAAGTGAGTCACCCACAACATCAACTGTGGCTACACCAACAACAACTGAGACATCCACAACAACAACCACAAGTGAGTCACCCACAACAACAACTGTGGCTACACCAACAACAACTGAGACATCAACAACAACAACCACAACTGAGGCACCCACAACAACAACCACAAGTGAGTCACCCACAACAACAACTGTGGCTACACCAACAACAACTGAGACATCCACAACAACAACCACAACTGAGGCACCCACAACTACAACTGTAGCAACAACAACCACAAGTGAGTCGACCACAACTGAGTCACCCACCAAAACAACATCGACTGAAGCAACAACAACCACAACTGAATTGACAACTACTACAACTGAGACACCCACAACTACAACTGTAGAAACAACAACCACAACTGAGGCACCCACAACAACAACTACAAGTGAGTCACCCACAACCACAACTGTGGCTACACCAACAACAACTGAGACATCCACAACAACAACCACAACTGTGGCTACACCCACAACAACTGAGACATCCACAACAACAACCACAACTGAGGCACCCACAACAACAACTGTAGCTGCAACAACCACAACTGAATTGACAACTACTACAATTGAGACACCCACAACTACAACTGTAGCAACAACAACCACGACTGAGTCAACCACAACTGAGGCACCCACAACAACAACCACAAGTGAGTCACCCATCATAACAACAACAACGGAAGCAACAACAACCACAAGTGAGTCACCCACAACAACAACCACAAATGAGTCACCCACAACAACAACCACAAGTGAGTCACCCACAACAACAACTGTGGCTACACCAACAACAACTGAGACATCCACAACAACAACCACAACTGAGGCACCCACAACAACAACCACAAGTGAGTCACCCACAACAACAACTGTGGCTACACCAACAACAACTGAGACATCCACAACAACAACCACAACTGAGGCACCCACAACAACAACCACAAGTGAGTCACCCACAACAACAACTGTGGCTACACCAACAACAACTGAGACATCCACAACAACAACCACAACTGAGGCACCCACAACAACAACCACAAGTGAGTCACCCACAACAACAACTGTGGCTACACCAACAACAACTGAGACATCCACAACAACAACCACAGCTGAGGCACCCACAACAACAACCACAAGTGAGTCACCCACAACAACAACTGTGGCTACACCAACAACAACTGAGACATCCACAACAACAACCACAACTGAGGCACCCACATCAACAACCACAAGTGAGTCACCCACAACAACAACTGTGGCTACACCAACAACAACTGAGGCACCCACAACAACAACAACGACAAACGAGGCACCCACAACTACAACTGTAGCAACAACAACCACGACTGAGTCAACCACAACTGAGGCACCCACAACAACAACCACAAGTGAGTCACCCACAACAACAACTGTGGCTACACCAACAACAACTGAGACATCCACAACAACAACTGTGGCTACACCAACAACAACTGAGACATCCACAAATACAACCACAACTGAGGCACCCACAACAACAACTGTGCCTACACCAACAACAACTGAGACATCCACAACAACAACCACAACTGAGGCACCCACAACAACAACCACAAGTGAGTCACCCACAACAACAACTGTGGCTACACCAACAACAACTGAGACTTCCACAACAACAACCACAAGTGAGTCACCCACAACAACAACTGTGGCTACACCAACAACAACTGAGACATCCACAACAACAACCACAACTGAGGCACCCACAACAACAACAGCAAGTGAGTCACCCACAACAACAACTGTGGCTACACCAACAACAACTGAGACATCCACAACAAACACCACAACTGAGGCACCCACAACAACAAGAGCAAGTGAGTCACCCACAACAACAACTGTGGCTACACCAACAACAACTGAGACATCCACAACAACAACCACAAGTGAGTCACCCACAACAACAACTGTGGCTACACCAACAACAACTGAGACATCCACAACAACAACTTTGGCTACACAAACAACAACTGAGACATCCACAACAACAACCACAACTGAGACACCCACAACAACAACCACAAGTGAGTCACCCACAACAACAACTGTGGCTACACCAACAACAACTGAGACATCCACAACAACAACCACAACTGAGGCACCCACAACAACAACGACAACCGAGGCACCCACAACAACAACTGTAGCTGCAACAACCACAACTGAATTGACAACTACTAGAATTGAGACACCCACAACTACAACTGTAGCAACAACAACCACGACTGAGTCAACCACAACTGAGGCACCCACAACAACAACCACAAGTGAGTCACCCATCATAACAACAACAACGGAAGCAACAACAACCACAAGTGAGTCACCCACAACAACAACCACAAGTGAGTCACCCACAACAACAACTGTGGCTACACCAACAACAACTGAGACATCCACAACAACAACCACAACTGAGGCACCCACATCAACAACCACAAGTGAGTCACCCACAACAACAACTGTGGCTACACCAACAACAACTGAGACATCCACAACAACAACCACAAGTGAGTCACCCACAACAACAACTGTGGCTACACCAACAACAACTGAGACATCCACAACAACAACCACAACTGAGGCACCCACAACAACAACCACAAGTGAGTCACCCACAACAACAACTGTGGCTATACCAACAACAACTGAGACTTCCACAACAACAACCACAAGTGAGTCACCCACAACAACAACCACAAGTGAGTCACCCACAACATCAACTGTGGCTACACCAACAACAACTGAGACATCCACAACAACAACCACAAGTGAGTCACCCACAACAACAACTGTGGCTACACCAACAACAACTGAGACATCAACAACAACAACCACAACTGAGGCACCCACAACAACAACCACAAGTGAGTCACCCACAACAACAACTGTGGCTACACCAACCACAACTGAGACATCCACAACAACAACCACAACTGAGGCACCCACAACTACAACTGTAGCAACAACAACCACAAGTGAGTCGACCACAACTGAGGCACCCACAACTGAGTCCCCCACCAAAACAACATCGACTGAAGCAACAACAACCACAACTGAATTGACAACTACTACAACTGAGACACCCACAACTACAACTGTAGAAACAACAACCACAACTGAGGCACCCACAACAACAACTACAAGTGAGTCACCCACAACCACAACTGTGGCTACACCAACAACAACTGAGACATCCACAACAACAACCACAACTGTGGCTACACCCACAACAACTGAGACATCCACAACAACAACCACAACTGAGGCACCCACAACAACAACTGTAGCTGCAACAACCACAACTGAATTGACAACTACTACAATTGAGACACCCACAACTACAACTGTAGCAACAACAACCACGACTGAGTCAACCACAACTGAGGCACCCACAACAACAACCACAAGTGAGTCACCCATCATAACAACAACAACGGAAGCAACAACAACCACAAGTGAGTCACCCACAACAACAACCACAAGTAAGTCACCCACAACAACAACCACAAGTGAGTCACCCACAACAACAACTGTGGCTACACCAACAACAACTGAGACATCCACAACAACAACCACAACTGAGGCACCCACAACAACAACCACAAGTGAGTCACCCACAACAACAACTGTGGCTACACCAACAACAACTGAGACATCCACAACAACAACCACAACTGAGGCACCCACAACAACAACCACAAGTGAGTCACCCACAACAACAACTGTGGCTACACCAACAACAACTGAGACATCCACAACAACAACCACAAGTGAGTCACCCACAACAACAACTGTGGCTACACCAACAACAACTGAGACATCCACAACAACAACCACAACTGAGGCACCCACAACAACAACCACAAGTGAGTCACCCACAACAACAACTGTGGCTACACCAACAACAACTGAGACATCCACAACAACAACCACAACTGAGGCACCCACAACAACAACCACAAGTGAGTCACCCACAACAACAACTGTGGCTACACCAACAACAACTGAGACATCCACAACAACAACCACAACTGAGGCACCCACAACAACAACCACAAGTGAGTCACCCACAACAACAACAACTGTGGCTACACCAACAACAACTGAGACATCCACAACAACAACCACAACTGAGGCACCCACAACAACAACCACAAGTGAGTCACCCACAACAACAACTGTGGCTACACCAACAACAACTGAGACATCCACAACAACAACCACAAGTGAGTCACCCACAACAACAACTGTGGCTACACCAACAACAACTGAGACATCCACAACAACAACCACAACTGAGGCACCCACATCAACAACCACAAGTGAGTCACCCACAACAACAACTGTGGCTACACCAACAACAACTGAGACATCCACAACAACAACCACAACTGAGTCACCCACAACAACAACTGTGGCTACACCAACAACAACTGAGACATCCACAACAACAACCACAACTGAGGCACCCACAACAACAACCACAAGTGAGTCACCCACAACAACAACTGTGGCTATACCAACAACAACTGAGACTTCCACAACAACAACCACAAGTGAGTCACCCACAACAACAACCACAAGTGAGTCACCCACAACATCAACTGTGGCTACACCAACAACAACTGAGACATCCACAACAACAACCACAAGTGAGTCACCCACAACAACAACTGTGGCTACACCAACAACAACTGAGACATCAACAACAACAACCACAACTGAGGCACCCACAACAACAACCACAAGTGAGTCACCCACAACAACAACTGTGGCTACACCAACCACAACTGAGACATCCACAACAACAACCACAACTGAGGCACCCACAACTACAACTGTAGCAACAACAACCACAAGTGAGTCGACCACAACTGAGGCACCCACAACTGAGTCACCCACCAAAACAACATCGACTGAAGCAACAACAACCACAACTGAATTGACAACTACTACAACTGAGACACCCACAACTACAACTGTAGAAACAACAACCACAACTGAGGCACCCACAACAACAACTACAAGTGAGTCACCCACAACCACAACTGTGGCTACACCAACAACAACTGAGACATCCACAACAACAACCACAACTGAGGCACCCACAACAACAACTGTAGCTGCAACAACCACAACTGAATTGACAACTACTACAATTGAGACACCCACAACTACAACTGTAGCAACAACAACCACGACTGAGTCAACCACAACTGAGGCACCCACAACAACAACCACAAGTGAGTCACCCATCATAACAACAACAACGGAAGCAACAACAACCACAAGTGAGTCACCCACAACAACAACCACAAGTGAGTCACCCACAACAACAACCACAAGTGAGTCACCCACAACAACAACTGTGGCTACACCAACAACAACTGAGACATCCACAACAACAACCACAACTGAGGCACCCACAACAACAACCACAAGTGAGTCACCCACAACAACAACTGTGGCTACACCAACAACAACTGAGACATCCACAACAACAACCACAACTGAGGCACCCACAACAACAACCACAAGTGAGTCACCCACAACAACAACTGTGGCTACACCAACAACAACTGAGACATCCACAACAACAACCACAAGTGAGTCACCCACAACAACAACTGTGCCTACACCAACAACAACTGAGACATCCACAACAACAACCACAACTGAGGCACCCACAACAACAACCACAAGTGAGTCACCCACAACAACAACTGTGGCTACACCAACAACAACTGAGACATCCACAACAACAACCACAACTGAGGCACCCACAACAACAACCACAAGTGAGTCACCCACAACAACAACTGTGGCTACACCAACAACAACTGAGACATCCACAACAACAACCACAGCTGAGGCACCCACAACAACAACCACAAGTGAGTCACCCACAACAACAACTGTGGCTACACCAACAACAACTGAGACATCCACAACAACAACCACAACTGAGGCACCCACATCAACAACCACAAGTGAGTCACCCACAACAACAACTGTGGCTACACCAACAACAACTGAGACATCCACAACAACAACCACAACTGAGGCACCCACAACAACAACCACAAGTGAGTCACCCACAACAACAACTGTGGCTACACCAACAACAACTGAGACATCCACAACAACAACCACAACTGAGGCACCCACAACAACAACCACAAGTGAGTCACCCACAACAACAACTGTGGCTACACCAACAACAACTGAGACATCCACAACAACAACCACAGCTGAGGCACCCACAACAACAACCACAAGTGAGTCACCCACAACAACAACTGTGGCTACACCAACAACAACTGAGGCACCCACAACAACAACAACGACAAACGAGGCACCCACAACTACAACTGTAGCAACAACAACCACGACTGAGTCAACCACAACTGAGGCACCCACAACAACAACCACAAGTGAGTCACCCACAACAACAACTGTGGCTACACCAACAACAACTGAGACATCCACAACAACAACTGTGGCTACACCAACAACAACTGAGACATCCACAACAACAACCACAACTGAGGCACCCACAACAACAACCACAAGTGAGTCACCCACAACAACAACAACTGTGGCTACACCAACAACAACTGAGACATCCACAACAACAACCACAACTGAGGCACCCACAACAACAACCACAAGTGAGTCTCCCACAACAACAACTGTGGCTACACCAACAACAACTGAGACATCCACAACAACAACCACAAGTGAGTCATCCACAACAACAAATGTGGCTACACCAACAACAACTGAGACATCCACAACAACAACTGTGGCTACACCAACAACAACTGAGACATCCACAACAACAACCACAACTGAGGCACCCACAACAACAACCACAAGTGAGTCACCCACAACAACAACAACTGTGGCTACACCAACAACAACTGAGACATCCACAACATCAACATTCACAACTGAGGCACCCACAACAACAACCACAAGTGAGTCACCCACAACAACAACCACAAGTGAGTCACCCACAACAACAACTGTGGCTACACCAACAACAACTGAGACATCCACAACAACAACCACAACTGAGGCACCCACAACAACAACTGTAGCTGCAACAACCACAACTGAATTGACAACTACTACAATTGAGACACCCACAACTACAACTGTAGCAACAACAACCACGACTGAGTCAACCACAACTGAGGCACCCACAACAACAACCACAAGTGAGTCACCCATCATAACAACAACAACGGAAGCAACAACAACCACAAGTGAGTCACCCACAACAACAACCACAAGTGAGTCACCCACAACAACAACCACAAGTGAGTCACCCACAACAACAACTGTGGCTACACCAACAACAACTGAGACATCCACAACAACAACCACAACTGAGGCACCCACAACAACAACCACAAGTGAGTCACCCACAACAACAACTGTGGCTACACCAACAACAACTGAGACATCCACAACAACAACCACAACTGAGGCACCCACAACAACAACCACAAGTGAGTCACCCACAACAACAACTGTGGCTACACCAACAACAACTGAGACATCCACAACAACAACCACAAGTGAGTCACCCACAACAACAACTGTGCCTACACCAACAACAACTGAGACATCCACAACAACAACCACAACTGAGGCACCCACAACAACAACCACAAGTGAGTCACCCACAACAACAACTGTGGCTACACCAACAACAACTGAGACATCCACAACAACAACCACAACTGAGGCACCCACAACAACAACCACAAGTGAGTCACCCACAACAACAACTGTGGCTACACCAACAACAACTGAGACATCCACAACAACAACCACAGCTGAGGCACCCACAACAACAACCACAAGTGAGTCACCCACAACAACAACTGTGGCTACACCAACAACAACTGAGACATCCACAACAACAACCACAACTGAGGCACCCACATCAACAACCACAAGTGAGTCACCCACAACAACAACTGTGGCTACACCAACAACAACTGAGACATCCACAACAACAACCACAACTGAGGCACCCACAACAACAACCACAAGTGAGTCACCCACAACAACAACTGTGGCTACACCAACAACAACTGAGACATCCACAACAACAACCACAACTGAGGCACCCACAACAACAACCACAAGTGAGTCACCCACAACAACAACTGTGGCTACACCAACAACAACTGAGACATCCACAACAACAACCACAGCTGAGGCACCCACAACAACAACCACAAGTGAGTCACCCACAACAACAACTGTGGCTACACCAACAACAACTGAGGCACCCACAACAACAACAACGACAAACGAGGCACCCACAACTACAACTGTAGCAACAACAACCACGACTGAGTCAACCACAACTGAGGCACCCACAACAACAACCACAAGTGAGTCACCCACAACAACAACTGTGGCTACACCAACAACAACTGAGACATCCACAACAACAACTGTGGCTACACCAACAACAACTGAGACATCCACAACAACAACCACAACTGAGGCACCCACAACAACAACTGTGCCTACACCAACAACAACTGAGACATCCACAACAACAACCACAACTGAGGCACCCACAACAACAACCACAAGTGAGTCACCCACAACAACAACTGTGGCTACACCAACAACAACTGAGACTTCCACAACAACAACCACAAGTGAGTCACCCACAACAACAACTGTGGCTACACAAACAACAACTGAGACATCCACAACAACAACCACAACTGAGGCACCCACAACAACAACGACAACCGAGGCACCCACAACAACAACTGTAGCTGCAACAACCACAACTGAATTGACAACTACTAGAATTGAGACACCCACAACTACAACTGTAGCAACAACAACCACGACTGAGTCAACCACAACTGAGGCACCCACAACAACAACCACAAGTGAGTCACCCATCATAACAACAACAACGGAAGCAACAACAACAACAAGTGAGTCACCCACAACAACAACCACAAGTGAGTCACCCACAACAACAACTGTGGCTACACCAACAACAACTGAGACATCCACAACAACAACCACAACTGAGGCACCCACATCAACAACCACAAGTGAGTCACCCACAACAACAACTGTGGCTACACCAACAACAACTGAGACATCCACAACAACAACCACAAGTGAGTCACCCACAACAACAACTGTGGCTACACCAACAACAACTGAGACATCCACAACAACAACTGTGGCTACACCAACAACAACTGAGACATCCACAACAACAACCACAACTGAGGCACCCACAACAACAACCACAAGTGAGTCACCCACAACAACAACTGTGGCTACACCAACAACAACTGAGACATCCACAACAACAACCACAACTGAGGCACCCACAACAACAACCACAAGTGAGTCTCCCACAACAACAACTGTGGCTACACCAACAACAACTGAGACATCCACAACAACAACCACAAGTGAGTCATCCACAACAACAAATGTGGCTACACCAACAACAACTGAGACATCCACAACAACAACTGTGGCTACACCAACAACAACTGAGACATCCACAACAACAACCACAACTGAGGCACCCACAACAACAACCACAAGTGAGTCACCCACAACAACAACAACTGTGGCTACACCAACAACAACTGAGACATCCACAACATCAACATTCACAACTGAGGCACCCACAACAACAACCACAAGTGAGTCACCCACAACAACAACCACAAGTGAGTCACCCACAACAACAACTGTGGCTACACCAACAACAACTGAGACATCCACAACAACAACTGTGGCTACACCAACAACAACTGAGACATCCACAACAACAACCACAACTGAGGCACCCACAACAACAACCACAAGTGAGTCACCCACAACAACAACTGTGGCTACACCAACAACAACTGAGACATCCACAACAACAACCACAACTGAGGCACCCACAACAACAACCACAAGTGAGTCTCCCACAACAACAACTGTGGCTACACCAACAACAACTGAGACATCCACAACAACAACCACAAGTGAGTCATCCATCATAAAAACAACAACTGAAGCAACAACAACCACAAGTGAGTCACCCACAACAACAAATGTGGCTACACCAACAACAACTGAGACATCCACAACAACAACCACAACTGAGGCACCCACAACAACAACCACAAGTGAGTCACCCACAACAACAACTGTGGCTACACCAACAACAACTGAGACATCCACAACAACAACTGTGGCTACACCAACAACAACTGAGACATCCACAACAACAACCACAACTGAGGCACCCACAACAACAACCACAAGTGAGTCACCCACAACAACAACTGTGGCTACACCAACAACAACTGAGACATCCACAACAACAACCACAAGTGAGTCACCCACAACAACAACAACTGTGGCTACACCAACAACAACTGAGACATCCACAACAACAACATTCACAACTGAGGCACCCACAACAACAACCACAAGTGAGTCACCCACAACAACAACCACAAGTGAGTCACCCACAACAACAACTGTGGCTACACCAACAACAACTGAGACATCCACAACAACAACAACAACTGAGGCACCCACAACAACAACGACAACCGAGGCACCCACAACAACAACTGTAGCTGCAACAACCACGACTGAGTCAACCACAACTGAGGCACCCGCAACAACAACCACAAGTGAGTCACCCATCATAACAACAACAACGGAAGCAACAACAAGTGAGTCACCCACAAAAACAACTGTGGCTACACCAACAACAACTGAGACATCCACAACAACAACCACAACTGAGGCACCCACAACAACAACCACAAGTGAGTCACCCACAACAACAACTGTGGCTACACCAACAACAACTGAGACTTCCACAACAACAACCACAAGTGAGTCACCCACAACAACAACTGTGGCTACACAAACAACAACTGAGACATCCACAACAACAACCACAACTGAGGCACCCACAACAACAACGACAACCGAGGCACCCACAACAACAACTGTAGCTGCAACAACCACAACTGAATTGACAACTACTAGAATTGAGACACCCACAACTACAACTGTAGCAACAACAACCACGACTGAGTCAACCACAACTGAGGCACCCACAACAACAACCACAAGTGAGTCACCCATCATAACAACAACAACGGAAGCAACAACAACAACAAGTGAGTCACCCACAACAACAACCACAAGTGAGTCACCCACAACAACAACTGTGGCTACACCAACAACAACTGAGACATCCACAACAACAACCACAACTGAGGCACCCACATCAACAACCACAAGTGAGTCACCCACAACAACAACTGTGGCTACACCAACAACAACTGAGACATCCACAACAACAACCACAAGTGAGTCACCCACAACAACAACTGTGGCTACACCAACAACAACTGAGACATCCACAACAACAACTGTGGCTACACCAACAACAACTGAGACATCCACAACAACAACCACAACTGAGGCACCCACAACAACAACCACAAGTGAGTCACCCACAACAACAACTGTGGCTACACCAACAACAACTGAGACATCCACAACAACAACCACAACTGAGGCACCCACAACAACAACCACAAGTGAGTCTCCCACAACAACAACTGTGGCTACACCAACAACAACTGAGACATCCACAACAACAACCACAAGTGAGTCATCCACAACAACAAATGTGGCTACACCAACAACAACTGAGACATCCACAACAACAACTGTGGCTACACCAACAACAACTGAGACATCCACAACAACAACCACAACTGAGGCACCCACAACAACAACCACAAGTGAGTCACCCACAACAACAACAACTGTGGCTACACCAACAACAACTGAGACATCCACAACATCAACATTCACAACTGAGGCACCCACAACAACAACCACAAGTGAGTCACCCACAACAACAACCACAAGTGAGTCACCCACAACAACAACTGTGGCTACACCAACAACAACTGAGACATCCACAACAACAACTGTGGCTACACCAACAACAACTGAGACATCCACAACAACAACCACAACTGAGGCACCCACAACAACAACCACAAGTGAGTCACCCACAACAACAACTGTGGCTACACCAACAACAACTGAGACATCCACAACAACAACCACAACTGAGGCACCCACAACAACAACCACAAGTGAGTCTCCCACAACAACAACTGTGGCTACACCAACAACAACTGAGACATCCACAACAACAACCACAAGTGAGTCATCCATCATAAAAACAACAACTGAAGCAACAACAACCACAAGTGAGTCACCCACAACAACAAATGTGGCTACACCAACAACAACTGAGACATCCACAACAACAACCACAACTGAGGCACCCACAACAACAACCACAAGTGAGTCACCCACAACAACAACTGTGGCTACACCAACAACAACTGAGACATCCACAACAACAACTGTGGCTACACCAACAACAACTGAGACATCCACAACAACAACCACAACTGAGGCACCCACAACAACAACCACAAGTGAGTCACCCACAACAACAACTGTGGCTACACCAACAACAACTGAGACATCCACAACAACAACCACAAGTGAGTCACCCACAACAACAACAACTGTGGCTACACCAACAACAACTGAGACATCCACAACAACAACATTCACAACTGAGGCACCCACAACAACAACCACAAGTGAGTCACCCACAACAACAACCACAAGTGAGTCACCCACAACAACAACTGTGGCTACACCAACAACAACTGAGACATCCACAACAACAACAACAACTGAGGCACCCACAACAACAACGACAACCGAGGCACCCACAACAACAACTGTAGCTGCAACAACCACGACTGAGTCAACCACAACTGAGGCACCCGCAACAACAACCACAAGTGAGTCACCCATCATAACAACAACAACGGAAGCAACAACAAGTGAGTCACCCACAAAAACAACTGTGGCTACACCAACAACAACTGAGACATCCACAACAACAACCACAACTGAGGCACCCACAACAACAACCACAAGTGAGTCACCCACAACAACAACTGTGGCTACACCAACAACAACTGAGACATCCACAACAACAACCACAACTGAGGCACCCACAACAACAACCACAAGTGAGTCACCCACAACAACAACCACAAGTGAGTCACCCACAACAACAACTGTGGCTATACCAACAACAACTGAGACATCCACAACAACAACCACAACTGAGGCACCCACAACAACAACCACAAGTGAGTCACCCACAACAACAACTGTGGCTACACCAACAACAACTGAGACATCCACAACAACAACTGTGGCTACACCACCAACAACTGAGGCATCCACAACAACAACCACAACTGAGGCACCCACAAGAACAACCACAAGTGAGTCACCCACAACAACAACTGTGGTTACACCAACAACAACTGAGACATCCACAACAACAACCACAACTGAGGCACCCACAACAACAACCACAAGTGAGTCACCCACAACAACAACTGTGGCTACACCAACAACAACTGAGACATCCACAACAACAACCACAACCGAGGCACCCACAACAACAAGGACAACCGAGGCACCCACAACAACAACTGTAGCTGCAACAACCACAACTGAATTGACAACTACTACAATTGAGACACCCACAACTACAACTGTAGCAACAACAACCACGACTGAGTCAACCACAACTGAGACACCCACAACAACAACCACAAGTGAGTCAACCACAACAACAACAACTGTGGCTACACCAACAACAACTGAGACATCCACAACAACAACCACAACTGAGGCACCCACAACAACAACCACAAGTGAGTCACACACAACAACAACTGTGGCTACACCAACAACAACTGAGACATCCACAACAACAACCACAACTGAGGCACCCACAACAACAACCACAAGTGAGTCACCCACAACAACAACTGTGGCTACACCAACAACAACTGAGACATCCACAACAACAACCACAACTGAGGCACCCACAACTACAACTGTAGCAACAACAACCACAAGTGAGTCGACCACAACTGAGGCACCCACAACTGAGTCACCCACCAAAACAACATCGACTGAGGCAACAACAACCACAACTGAATTGACAACTACTACAACTGAGACACCCACAACTACAACTGTAGAAACAACAACCACAACTGAGGCACCCACAACAACAACCACAAGTGAGTCACCCACAACAACAACCACAAGTGAGTCACCCACAACAACAACTGTGGCTACACCAACAACAACTGAGACATCCACAACAACAACCACAACTGAGGCACACACAACTACAACTGTAGCAACAACAACCACAAGTGAGTCGACCACAACTGAGGCACCCACAACTGAGTCACCCACCAAAACAACATCGACTGAAGCAACAACAACCACAACTGAATTGACAACTACTACAACTGAGACACCCACAACTACAACTGTAGAAACAACAACCACAACTGAGGCACCCACAACAACAACCACAAGTGAGTCACCCACAACCACAACTGTGGCTACACCAACAACAACTGAGACATCCACAACAACAACCACAACTGTGGCTACACCCACAACAACTGAGACATCCACAACAACAACCACAACTGAGGCACCCACAACAACAACTGTAGCTGCAACAACCACAACTGAATTGACAACTACTACAATTGAGACACCCACAACTACAACTGTAGCAACAACAACCACGACTGAGTCAACCACAACTGAGGCACCCACAACAACAACCACAAGTGAGTCACCCATCATAACAACAACAACGGAAGCAACAACAACCACAAGTGAGTCACCCACAACAACAACTGTGGCTACACCAACAACAACTGAGACATCCACAACAACAACCACAACTGAGGCACCCACAACAACAACCACAAGTGAGTCACCCACAACAACAACTGTGGCTACACCAACAACAACTGAGACATCAACAACAACAACCACAACTGAGGCACCCACAACAACAACCACAAGTGAGTCACCCACAACAACAACTGTGTCTACACCAACAACAACTGAGACATCCACAACAACAACCACAACTGAGGCACCCACAACTACAACTGTAGCAACAACAACCACAAGCGAGTCGACCACAACTGAGGCACCCACAACTGAGTCACCCACCAAAACAACATCGACTGAAGCAACAACAACCACAACTGAATTGACAACTACTACAACTGAGACACCCACAACTACAACTGTAGAAACAACAACCACAACTGAGGCACCCACAACAACAACTGTGGCTACACCAACAACAACTGAGACATCCACAACAACAACCACAACTGTGGCTACACCCACAACAACTGAGACATCCACAACAACAACCACAACTGAGGCACCCACAACAACAACTGTAGCTGCAACAACCACAACTGAATTGACAACTACTACAATTGAGACACCCACAACTACAACTGTAGCAACAACAACCACAACTGAGTCAACCACAACTGAGGCACCCACAACAACAACCACAAGTGAGTCAACCACAACAACAACAACTGTGGCTACACCAACAACAACTGAGACATCCACAACAACAACCACAACTGAGGCACCCACAACAACAACCACAAGTGAGTCACCCACAACAACAACTGTGGCTACACCAACAACAACTGAGACATCCACAACAACAACCACAACTGAGGCACCCACAACAACAACCACAAGTGAGTCACCCACAACAACAACTGTGGCTACACCAACAACAACTGAGACATCCACAACAACAACCACAACTGAGGCACCCACAACAACAACCACAAGTGAGTCACCCACAACAACAACTGTGGCTACACCAACAACAACTGAGACATCCACAACAACAACCACAACTGAGGCACCCACAACAACAACCACAAGTGAGTCACCCACAACAACAACTGTGGCTACACCAACAACAACTGAGACATCCACAACAACAACCACAACTGAGGCACCCACAACAACAACCACAAGTGAGTCACCCACAACAACAACTGTGGCTACACCAACAACAACTGAGACATCCACAACAACAGCCACAACTGAGGCACCCACAACAACAACCACAAGTGAGTCACCCACAACAACAACTGTGGCTACACCAACAACAACTGAGACATCCACAACAACAACCACAAGTGAGTCACCCACAACAACAACTGTGGCTACACCAACAACAACTGAGACATCCACAACAACAACTGTGGCTACACCAACAACAACTGAGACATCCACAACAACAACCACAGCTGAGGCACCCACAACAACAACCACAAGTGAGTCACCCACAACAACAACTGTGGCTACACCAACAACAACTGACGCACCCACAACAACAACAACGACAAACGAGGCACCCACAACAACAACTGTAGCTGCAACAACCACAGCTGAATTGACAACTACTACAATTGAGACACCCACAACTACAACTGTAGCAACAACAACCACGACTGAGTCAACCACAACTGAGGCACCCACAACAACAACCACAAGTGAGTCACCCATCATAAAAACAACAACTGAAGCAACAACAACCACAACTGAGTCACCCACAACAACAACCACAAGTGAGTCACCCACAACAACAACTGTGGCTACACCAACAACAACTGAGACATCCACAACAACAACCACAAGTGAGTCACCCACCATAAAAACAACCACTGAAGCAACAACAACCACAACTGAATTGACAACTACTACAACTGAGACACCCACAACTACAACTGTAGCAACAACAACCACAACTGAGTCGACCACAACTGAGGCACCCACAACAACAACTACAACTGAGTCGACCACAACTGAGGCACCCACAACAACAACTGTGGCTACACCAACAACAACTGAGACATCCACAACAACAACCACAACTGAGGCACCCACAATAACAACTGTGGCTACACCAACAACAACTGAGACATCCACAACAACAACTGTGGCTACACCAACAACAACTGAGACATCCACAACAACAAACACAACTGAGGCACCAACAACAACAACAACAAGTGAGTCACCCACAACAACAACTGTGGCTACACCAACAACAACTGAGACATCCGCAACAACAACCACAACTGAGGCACCCACCACAACAACAACCACAAGTGAGTCACCCACCATAAAAACAACAACTGAAGCAACAACAACCACAACTGAATTGACAACTACTACAACTGAGACACCCACAACTACAACTGTAGCAACAACAACCACAACTGAGTCGACCACAACTGAGGCACCCACAACAACAACTACAACTGAGTCGACCACAACTGAGGCACCCACAACAACAACTGTGGCTACACCAACAACAACTGAGACATCCACAACAACAACCACAACCGAGGCACCCACAACAACAACGACAACCGAGGCACCCACAACAACAACTGTAGCTGCAACAACCACAACTGAATTGACAACTACTACAATTGAGACACCCACAACTACAACTGTAGCAACAACAACCACGACTGAGTCAACCACAACTGAGGCACCCACAACAACAACCACAAGTGAGTCACCCACAACAACAACTGTGGCTACACCAACAACTACTGAGACATCCACAACAACAACCACAAGTGATTCACCCACCATAAAAACAACCACTGAAGCAACAACAACCACAACTGAATTGACAACTACTACAACTGAGACACCCACAACTACAACTGTAGCAACAACAACCACAACTGAGTCGACCACAACTGAGGCACCCACAACAACAACCACAACTGAGTCACCCACAACAACAACTGAGGCACCCACAACAACAACTACAACCGAGTCACCCACCATAACAACAACAACGGAAGCAACAACATCCACAACTGAATTGATAACTACTATATCCGAAGCACCTACTACAACAACTGTAGCTACAACAAACACAACTGAGGCACCAGCAACAAAACCAACTGAAGCGACAACAACTACATCTGAGGCATCTGTTACAGAGATAACAACACCCATAACTAAGGCACACACAATTACCACTACTGAAATGATAATAAGCACAGCTGAGGCACCTAGTACAACTACAACTAAAGTAAGAACAACGGCTGAGGAGCTTACAGTGACAACTTCAGCAACAACAACTACAACTGATGGAATAAGTACAGCTGAAGCAACAACACCTACAACTGAAACTCCTTCATCAACAACTACAACTGAAGCAACGATAACCACAAATGAAACTTCAATAACAACAACAGAAGCAAAAACAACTACAACTGAAGCAACAACCTCCACAGCCAAGGAACCTACAACAAATATATCTCGAAATGAATCACTTACTTCAACTCCTACTACAACTCCTCCACCACCAGTTTACACAATCTCAGTAACCTTGAGTGAACCTTTTACTGCAGATCTTACTAATCAAAGCAGTAGTAAATATGAAGATCTTGAGAAGCGATGTGTGGCTACGGTTAGTAATCTTATGCTTAATTATTTTGACCTACATTTACAGTTGACCCTGAAAGTATCCTAACGTTATGTACTTTTTTCTTGAGACAACCTCACCTGGATGACTGAGAATCTTCACCAACATATGCTAATTACTATGTTGTTTGCTTCTTCCTTTCAGTGTAATCAGATATATAAAGGAAAATTTGGTGAACAGTTTGACCACTGCTATGTGAAGTCCTTCAGGTAAAAAGAAGATTTACATTTTTTTTCTTTTATACATGGATATGGATTCACCAACAAAATGATCAGATGTAAATTTTTTATTTGTTTTTGTCATACAGTAATGCTGCACATCAAGCTAAAGTGGACGGTACTACAGCAGAAATGGGGCTTGTGTTCAATTCAACTATTCCCACTACAGACCTCCCACAGAATGCTGTCGTTACTCAGACTATAATAGATGCTGCAAATAATACAAACAACAATTTCAGTGTTGTCATAAAACCCACCACAGTTAACCTAATATGTAAGTAAACACAACATTTTCTGCCTTCTTAACAACAATTATTTTGTCAGCAGCTTTGTCTCTAAAAAAAAAAATCTTTTATTAGCTGCAAGTAACTAATATTCATAAATTGTTTAGAACTTGACAGTTCAATCAGTCTGTATAAATAGTCCTGGCGTACACAATGTGGTCAGTTACTGCAGAAGCGCATTGTGTTAGAGGCATGTGTCGGGACTCTGTGTTGGTGCTGTGTTTCACTCATTGACGGTTGTTGCACAAAACCAAGATACAGTACAGTAAAGGATTAAGCCAGGATTTTCCACATATTATGGTTGGGTTTATCTTGAACTTGGTTGCACAAATTAAAATGTTATTGACACTGACAACTTCACATGTGAATTTAATAGACACATTTTTGTTCATCTAACTGGTCTTCAAAAATGTTTTACAGCCAGTCCACTGCCGATTGATACCACAACGATTCCACCCACAAATACAGCCTTGGTAACCGCTGCACCTACAACTGCTACAACTACATCTACATCAACTGCTATGTCTGCAATATCTACTACTGCTGCCACTACATTTACAACATCCACAACAACAACAACAACAACAACAACACCTTCTGCAACTACATCTAAAACCTCAACAACTGCAGCACCTACATCTACAACATCATCAACTGCTGCAACTACAAAACCTGGAACTGCAACAAGACAAGTGACTTTCAGATCTCGTTTAAGCACATTTACAACTGACTTAAATAATTCATCATCTACACTTTTTCAAGAACGAACTACAATGATAACAACACAGGTAAGCCTCACTGCTGAGATGCCACATGTGGCTACACATTTTTGTTTTATGTTATGCATTACATATTGTTTTGTTCTGTTGTTCAAGAGATCAAGTCAGTATTCACACAATATTGCATTTGATCACAGACGTTGCATCTAGAAAACATATTCACATATGATATTCTTCGAAATGACAGCCTCTTATGAGTGCCCATAAGGAATTAATGACAAACACAGATAAAATAGATTAAAATTTTTTTTTTTCCTACAGCTTGAGCCTCTGTTCCAAAAGAAATTTTGGACTTTCATGTTTATCAAGATTGTGAAGTACAGGTAATTTGTTAGTTACTTATTTTACTTTTGTACTAAGTGTCATGAGGTACTCATGATGCGACGCATCACAACTTTTATAAAAAATTTTGTTTCCTGTTTTGCAGCCCTGGATCAGTCTACAACAACTTTAACATGACCTTCAACGACACACTTGTCCCTAACAACACTGAGATTGCGAAAGTTTTGATCACAGCATCTTCAATTGTCCAAGGGTTCGACATTGAAGGAAGCACCATCACTGTGGATGGCATACGTACGTCATGCAGAATACAACTTGTACAAATTTAAATCTCAGCATAATATTTATTTCTGTGTTTAAAAAAACTTTCTTGCTCATTTACAGTTTCAAGTGGAGTGACACACAATATCAACATCGTCACCACATTCTGCCTGGTGCTGTTGTCACTGCTACTGTCAAGCTATCAGTAACTGTGCTGAGTTGCATTTGGTTCATCGTGAACATGTTGTTGGCAGGATAAAGAACTTTTCTGTCAGGAAATATCACAGACTGATGAATATTTTAATTTACTGACTGCCATACCTATCTATCAAATTAATCTTTGCTCTGAACAGATTAAGTATACTCATTAAAATATATTAGATACAGCTTCAAGATATGAAAAGTCACAGTGCTAGTTAATTCACTGAGTCATCAAAATATTAATGGATATAGTAATTGATAACACAAATACATAAAAAATCAATTTCAATTAATTATTTTCAATGCAATGCAATTATTATAATATTCCAATATTAAGCCATGGGATGTCTGCTACTATTGAATTAATAATAATATATAAATGTATCTTACTTTCTAAACACTGCGCTCTAGTAATATTTAATTTATTGATGATTACATGTGCATGATTTTCCCAGACTGGAAAGAAAAAAACTAAATGAAGGATTACACACTATGTGCTACACACCCCAAGCCTGATCAGTTTACATATAGTTTTGTCGATGGTCATGGTTTACAATGATATACATAAAATAAATATTTATGATAATAATAATAAAAATTTCACTTGGGTATTTCTACAGTATTTATTCAAATTGTATATATTCTGTCTCTGTCACTTCGATATTTAATCATGCATAATTGTATTATCTGAGTTGCTTTTCTTTCCTTTTTAAAACTGTACAATATGTAAAATACCTAATCTTTAAAGAATTTTAATCCTCAATGTTGTGTTTTGAACATTTGTAATTCCCATTTTGTTATAAGAAGAACAAAATGTCCTCCTGCAATGGCCCATAATTAATTTTTGCTGTAGAAAGTGTATTCATATTCATGTTTTCAGCAGTGATTCATTCATTCGATTGATCTATGACACAACGTCATTCACAAGCTGGTCGTAGTATTGTGGTTGTGGGTCTCTTTTTGATTGCACCAGCATTAAAAACAAAGTAGCAGTGATCTCCGAAATTATGTCAGAAACGGCAAGATGTTGGTGCTTTATTCGAACAAACATCATCTGTCTCTTTATATGTGAACACTGCGCTAAGAACAGACATGTTATTTCACTATTTCACCAAAATAACCGATCGGGAATCTTTCACATTGTCATATTTACATACATACATACAAGTAACAAAGCTGCGTCTTATTATCCAGTTTCTCTCTGTGACACTAATCACTGCTTAAATCTGTAACAATTTCATACTGCACTGAGTTTTATATGGCTTATACTTTAGGTATATATACAGTACTATGCAGAGGTTTTTCGACAGGTGTGAGAAAATGCTGTAAACAAAGAATTATATTTCAAAACTTAGAAATACAATTGATTATTTATTTTTGTCCATTTACAAAATACAAAGTGAGTGAACAAAAAAAGATCTAAATCTAAATCAAATCAATATTTTGTGTTACTACGTCAGTACTGTAAGTACTGTAGCTGATTTGATCCCAGGAATTTAAACCTACAGAAAATGATTACAGATTACACCACCACTAATACTGTACATCCTGAAGACATCTGACAGGCCAAGAGACAGTACTCCAGGAGGATAGCCCTCAAATTCAGCGACCAGGTGATGTCACTGTCCCCGGACAGTGTGAGGAGACCCTTCAGCACGATCAACGCTCGCAAAGCTCCGGGTCCTGACAACATTCCTGGGCATATACTGAGAGACTGTGCAGCAGAACTCACTGTATTCACAGACATCTTCAACATGTCACTAAGTCGGGCTGTTGTCCCCACATGCCTCAAAGCCACCATCATCATTCCAGTCCCGAAGAAACCATCTCCATCCTCCCTCAACAACTTCCGTCCAGTCGTACTTACTCCTGTGATCATGAAGTGCTTTGAACGGCTGGTCATGCACCACATCAAGTCTGCCCTCTGCCCCTCCCTGGATCCCTTCCAGTTTGCGTATCGGTCTAACCGCTCGACCGATGATGCCATCACAACTGCCGTCCACTCAGCTCTCACACATCTAGACAGTAAAGACACATACGTCAGAATGTTGTTCATAGACTTCAGTTCTGCATTTAACACCATCATCCCCCAACAGCTCATCCACAAACTACTCCAGCTGGGGCTGAACACTTCACTGTGCAACTGGCTGTTGGACTTTCTGACCGGAAGACCTCAGGCAGTACAAGTCGGCAGCAACACATCCAGCACCATCATGCTGAACACTGGGGCCCCCCAAGGATGTGTGCTGAGCCCCCTTCTCTTCACTCTGCTGACCCAAGACTGCACACCGTCACACAAATCCAACCTCTTTATTAAGTTTGCGGATGACACGCAACTGTGGTGGGTCTCATTAGCAACAGGGATGAGACAAACTATAGGAGAGAGGTGAGCCGCCTGGCCGGGTGGTGCAGGGACAACAATCTCTCTCTGAATATAGAGAAGACTAAGGAGATTGTTGTTGACTTCAGGAGAGCACACGCTCAGCACGCTCCTCTAACCATCAACGGTGCGACTGTGGAGAGGGTGAGTAGCACCAAGTTCCTGGGCGTGCACATCACAGAGGACCTCTCCTGGACCGTCAACTCTGCAGCACTGGCCAAGAAATCACAACAGCGTCTCTACTTCCTCCGCAAACTGAGAAGAGCCAGAGCCCCGCCTCCCATCATGTACACCTTCTACAGAGGCACCATCGAGAGCATCATGACGAGCTGCATCACGGTGTGGTACGGAGCCTGCAATGCCTCCTGCAGGAAGTCCCTACAACGCATAGTGAGAGCAGCTGAGAAGGTCATTGGTGTCTCTCTCCCCACCCTCCAGGACATTTATGAAGCCCATCTCACCTGCAAAGCTCTCTGCATCGCAGGTGATCCCACTCACCCATCACACAGCTTCTTCAGTCAGCTGCCATCAGGGAGGACACTGCGAAGTCTACAGGCCAGGGCCAGCAGACTTCATCCACCAGGCTGTCAGGAAGCTGAACTCACTCCCGAACCTGCCTATATAAGCTCTCTGCAGTACAATCCTTTTTTCCTGCACTGTATGTACACTTTGTTGGATGCACTATACCTGCGCTGCTTACTTTGTTTTTACTTAATCTAAATGTTCACTTTTTACAGTTGTATTTTATGTGGTATATATGATATAGTTTTATGTGGTATATATGATATAGTTCTCCCTTAGAGATATTGTGTTAAATGTATGCACCATGGGTTTGAGAGTAACCCAATTTCATTTCTCCATATGTATGCACTGTACATGTGGAAGAAATGACAATAAAGAAAGACTTGACTTGACTTGACTAAAATTTTAAATTATTATATAGTATTGTGTATTAGTGTGTAATATCTTGTTTATAGGTACTTATTTTCATTTTCTATAACAGTGGTAATAAAAAGCTACTTCTGTAATCAAGAATTGCAACATTACTACAGTACTATGTTTGGGGTCAGATGGACTACAGGAGAAGGGACATGAAATGCAACCAGACATTCATAGTCATAGTCATCTGGATTGTAAAAAAAAAGGTAATTACTGAACCCACTTTTCTCATACATCTCGTACTGCAGCAAATTTGTCATGCTCTCCTCAGCCCTGCGTCATCAAAGCGCATGACACATGCAAAACTTTGGAATGTGCTTAAAGACATGACAACTTGAAATATTGTCATTCCAGTTAAAACAGCCCAAGGGTTTGCTGTTGTTTTGTACACTCCAACCAATCTGATCAACACAATGTTAGCTTGCAAATGAATACAGGGCACTGAAAACAGATCATCAAGTTATGTTTATGTTAAGTTAAATTTGAAAAAGTCATTACAAACAAGTCAGTCATAAGTTGTTGCCTTCACTCACATTGTTAATATTGAATGCAATCGAATTGACCCAAAAGATAATTTAACATTTCCCATCACTGGGTCAAAACACAGAATAATATGTTTTACCAGTTGCTGGAAACCTATTACAATAATGTTTAATTCAGTTTAAGCTGTAAGACAGTTTGAGTCTTACAGCCTTTGATCTTTTAGAGAATTTAGTCTGCCACAGTTGACTCTAATGGGCATGTACATCTATGTATCATAAGAAAATGTATATAAACATAGGAATATATTTATATAAATGTAAAGAATATTTCCAAAGAAGATAATATATATAGAGATTAGGACACCCAAGCCTTGTGGTGCACCATACTTTAAAGTGAAAAAGGTACATATTAATGAGACACAGAACCACTTTAGTGTAGAACCTGTTATACTTGTCAGGTTCCTTCTTCCAATGAAATGTTGTGATCAACTGTGTCAAAGGCAACGTTGAGTCTCTGGAATCCCTCCAAAATGTAATATGATTCTGATGTACAGTGCATACACTTTTTAAATTGGATATGAGTAGAAGACACATCTCCCGCTTGGTGGATTTCCACCAAATGTGGATCTGTCCTGTCACTTTTGTGTTGCATGTTCATTCAGTTCTCTGCCCAGGTAATAACAAATAGCATAATTTCATTTTAATTTTTCTTACAACAAGTGAATGTTAAGAGTGTCTACTGCAGGTTACTGGAAGTCTCAGCAGTTATAAAATCAAAGTAAAGGACTCTGACATGGGAACGAGGAGCGTGGTTGGAAGTGAGACAAGGAACGGGAGAGAGCGGATGAATGGAGCAGGCAGAGAGGTTTATGTTGGCATGGAATTGGACCAGGTGAGTGAGAGATTGTGGTGATGGAGTTTCCTCCGGTTCAGTGACCGTGGCTGGGAGCAGTGGAGACAAAAAGTCAACAGGAAAAGGTTGTAACAAACACCACAGAACAAAAAAGCCAAAGTACACCAGAGGAAAAAAAGATTAAAAATATTCCGACGAGCTGCAAAGGACCCTGCCTCCAAACACTTCTAGAGCACAGGGTCAGGGTGATAAGCATAGTCTCTAACAGTTTCTAAATGTTAACAGTTCACAAAGTTTGGTTTCAAAAAATGTCAGAGCACAGTGCAATTATAGACTGCACGGGTCTACAGAGTTCAGGAGTCTGTGATCAGATACTGTGGTGTGAGCAGAAACGTCGAAATATATTTACAGAGTTCAAAAATCAGTATTCATATATTTTGAGATTGCATGCCTCATGCCAATAAGGTAGGTAGGAGCAAGCGCATCCTCTGTGACAATAATAACATCAATTTATACGGAAGATTCAGAAACGTAAAAGAAAAGTAAGGTTCAGAAGGCAGCAGTAACACAAACAAGAATAGAGAATATAGGAATTGAGGCAGTTGAATGAATAGGAACGTCTGGGGGTGGAAGTGAGCCAAGGAATTCTGCAACCAGTGAAAGACGCATGAACAAGTCGCATGAACATACACACACACACACATATATTTCTCCATTCAATTTCTTTCAGTTGTTGAAACTAATATGTTAAATAGTAATGAAAGATCTGCTATCAGTGTAGGAAAAACTATCAACTGTAATATGGTGCTCAAAAAAAGACTACAAAGCAATGTAACAGCATTAGTCAAACATACCTGCACACTGAAAAACCTGTAAACACCTAGACTGACCTTTATGGGAACTTGATTGTCAATTTGAATGATGGGTTGTTGAAAGTACATGCAATTTAAAACAACACATTGAAAGCCGACGTAGCCAAAGACGTCACAGAAACAAAATGTTTTACATTACATGTAAATAAACACAACAATGTAAATTTACTGTGAGTTAAAAAAACAAGACGTCAAAAATGAGTCTAAAATGATAAATTTCTCACGCAGAAGATTTCTGAATAGCATTCATCTCATCATCAATGTTTAAATTAATAATTTTACTATCTGACACAAAAAATATTTTTTCAAATGCACCAGCAAATACTACCAGTACACATGCAGATATTTATAATATAATAAATCTAAATATTGGTAATGAAGTGACATGTCACTCCTTAAAACAAGTATGAGGAAACAAAACTGAAATACATGTAATCACTAGTGTGAATACTGTATCTTTTATATATTTAATAAGAAATATGTATACACTGTAATATGGATATGCTAAAAAGAACATATTTAATATTTTGAAATTTGCAGTTTAACTACCCTGTGAATTTTATGTTTCTTCTGCTTCATTACAACTCATTTCAGTTTTTTTTTTAAAGATGTGGTCACACTGGTAGAGCTTCATTCACACAGGTGGAATGTACCAGCATATTGTACTTGTTAGACAAAGGAGAGGGAGTCAAGAATCTGACAAACTAATAACTCACATGTATGCTGCTAGGGGTTGGTTAACTATATTAGGGGTTCATTTCTGAAAAGGCATTGTCATGAACATGTTCCCTCCCATACATGAAACAGCTTTAAAAGTTGTGACCTGTCAGAGAAGGTGAAAGACTTGCATTGTCACAGCTGAAAGAAACATTAAATAAAACAGCTATTTATACCAGAAAAAGAGGATTTATACCTTTAATGTTACATTTTCATTCTCCATATATTGGGTAAGTACAAACTCTCCAAATCTATAGTTATTTATATATATATACTTTATTATAATTATAAATTGTTTAATAATAGTGTGCCTTATTGAGTACTAAATTTTATTAATGTTGCTACACTTATTTAACTACTACTTCTAATATGTAATGCAAGGGGGAAAAGGAAAGTTGTATTTGGTGTATGGGAACCAAAAACAATATTTAGTAATAAGACAGATTTTTCAGACCGGACTTAGTTCTTCTGAAATATTTACAATAAATTGGGATATCCCACATTAAGAATACTCTCCATTTCCATTACATTACTTACAATTGCATTTCTAAAAGAGGATATCACAAAATAAGAAGTATGTTTTTTATCTGAATAACTATCAGGACAAGAAATTCTCTCTTTAAGTTTGCTACAGATACAGGAATTGTGACTGTGACTGAAATATTGAGGATTTTTTTATTGTCAACATAGACAAATGTTAAAGATGCAATACAGTTCAGTTAATAAGAGTTTGTCATGTCATTCTACAATGATGAATTGAGGCTATTAAATGTAATATTCTGTCAAATTAGTCATCAATCATATGATTAGATAACTGAATTGTTTGTGCTAATGTCGGCCTGAGTGGCGGCTGTATGTTTCAAAGGTTGGACCCACTGTAAAGCCAGGACCAAAAGATTGTTACTGTATAGTCCATTATTAGCAGGCAGTGGTTCCATACCTTTTGTTTCGTGTAAAACAATACTTTCACAGACTGGTATAAACAACTAAAAACAAAGTGTGTGGGAAAAAAAGCCAAAACAAAACCTCACAGTCCCCCTGAATTAGTGGGAGTTGTGAGCATGTTTGCCTCCTACGAGCCGGTCTCACTTGGAGTAAAGAGAAAGAATGACACCTAGACGTTTAGTCTAGGTGAACGTCTGGTGAACGTCACTACTCCATAATTTGTTTTTGTTCTTTTCAAAATAAAAAATGACTCCAATGATAAAATTATTTTTTATTCATCCTTTATGATGCTCCAATACCAATCATACCCACAAACCCACAACCCCATGTTTTTTATTAAAGAGGGACCTATTAACATGATTAAATTCATATGAACTGATCAAAATATCACATTTTAGATTTGTGTAACATATTTATTATATGATCACATCATTTCTGGATTAGTGACTCATTAAGCCAATCTACTGTTGTATGCCAGAGTTTATCCCTTTCTAATTAAAGCAGCCGTATTCCCCTTTTTACATGTTATATTACTTACACATTATATGACTCATAATTTTGTTATTAATACATGTGACATTTTAAACAACACTGTGAACATGCACTTAACACTGCTGTTTACACCAGGCTTGACTTAGTGCCTCCTTCTTATCCTGGATATTGTAATTATAGTTTTATGCAATACAACCCAGGAAGTACAAACTACTACAAAGTGTTAAACACATTCAAACACAGACAGGAAAACATTCACACAGGTTCAGAAGGAGATACAACCTGGTCTGACAGAAAAACCTGGTCGTAAACCTGGTCAGTAGGGTTGACGACCTGGCAAGGTGACTACGCCTGAGGGAGGGTTAAATACTGGTGGAGACAAACAGGTAAACATGACTCATGTTCTCAACTCAAATGAGAGACCTGAAGAAAAACATACAAAGACACAAAACTAAATCTGAAACCAGACAATAACAGTTTGTCACAGGGAATATTATCTGTGTTAAAATGGAACAACACATTTTTTTTCAATTCTAAAATAGCAATAGTATATCAGATTTTACAATATGTCACTGTATAATAAGTTGTATAGTGTGTAAATACACAATTAATATTGTAGTGCAACAGCCAGGAGGTGAGCAATATCTCACTGAGTAACCAGTGTATCTAATTGCGTATTTTTAGACTGTGGGAGGAAAAGTTAGAGACATAAACTTAAAAAACAAACAATTACCTCTGACCTCAACTAAAATTTATGACATACATTACAAAGATACAACACTTTTTGTGGTGAAACATAAAATTAACTTAGTTACATTTGTAACCTAACATTCTACCAAACGTGTATGATATAGATTTATATAAAATTTAATTTGAATCATTTCAAAATTGACTAAACTCAACTAAAGTCATTGAATTTATTATAATGAGAAATTGATATAAATCCAGTTCAGCAGTTAAATGGAACGTAGGAACACCCCCTTTTCTTAAATCAGACTTCTGCTACATTTTGACCAATACTGATCTTCTTAGGAATCTAAAATTATTCCTGAAGGTTTCAGCTTCTAAACAAGGTATAGAATGTGTCCCTATGTTATGTAGAGGCTGCAAAAGAAGTGCTTAAACTTCAGAAACTATTTTTGACCTGTTGGTACAAAAGCAGTGTTAGTAAATATGTGTAGCTATTAAAATGTTACTGAATTGTTTCAAATGTTTACTTACTTAGATAACTATATTTAACATTGAGCAAAAATGCTTTTAATGTGATTTCTTGTTGTTTTTTAGATTTAATGAAAACAAGATGGGTGTCAGATGGATGTCAAGCTTTGTAATATTACTAGGTAAGATAACTTGTTTTACAAATGCTGACTTGCTAAATTTGATACGATTACTGACATTTTAGGTAAAGACAACATAAATGCAATTGTATAAAGCACGTAAAACTTAATTGGTTAAAGAAAAAACAAATAAAAACAAAAATTATTGCATTCGCAGTCGCTTTGGAACTGACACATGCCCAGATAAAAACAAATATGGCACCCAGCCCAGGTGAAGTAACAACAACCACAACTGAAGCAACAACGACTACAACTGAGGCACCTACTACAACTACAACTGAAGCAACAACGACTACATTTGAGGCACCCACAACAACCACAACTGAGGCGACAACAACCACAACTGAGGCGACAACGACTACAACTGAGGAACCCACAACAACCACAACTGAGGCGACAACAACCACAACTGAGGCAACAACGACTACAACTGAGGCAACAACAACAACCACAACTGAGGCGACAACAACCACAACTGAAGCAACAACGACTACAACTGAGGCACCCACAAAAACCACAACTGAGGCGACAACAACCACAACTGAGGCAACAACAACCACAACTGAGGCGACAACAACCACAACTGAGGAAACAACAACCACAACTGATGCAACAACGACTACAACTGAGGCACCCACAACAACCACAACTGAGGCGACAACAACAACAACTGAAGCAACAACGACTACAACTGAAGCAACAACAACCACAACTGAGGCAATAACAACCACAACTGAGGCGACAACAACCACAACTAAGGCAACAACAACCACAACTGATGCACTAACGACTACAACTGAAGCAACGACAACTACAACTGAGGCACCCACAACAACCACAACTGAGGCGACAACAACCACAACTGAGGCAACAACGACTACAACTGAGGCACCCACAACAACCACAACTGAGGCGACAACAACCACAACTGAGGCAACAACGACTACAACTGAGGCAACAACAACTACAACTGAAGCAACAGCGACTACAACTGAGGTACCCACAACAACCACAAGTGAGGCGACAACAACCACAACTGAGGCAACAACGACTACAACTGAGGCACCCACAACAACCACAACTGTGGCGACAACAACTACAACTGAGGCACCCACATCAACCACAACTGAGGCAACAACGACTACAAGTGAGGCACCCACAACAACCAAAACTAAAGCGACAACATCTACAACTGAAGCAACAACGACTACAACTGAGGCACCCACAACAACCACAACTGAGGCGACAACAACCACAACTGAGGAAACAACAACCACAACTGATGCAACAACGACTACAACTGAGGCACCCACAACAACCACAACTGAGGCAACAACGACTACAAGTGAGGCACCCACAACAACCACAACTGAGGCGACAACAACAACCACAACTGAAGCAACCACAACCACAACTGAAGCAACAACTACAACTGAAGCAACAACGACTACAACTGAGGCACCCACAACTGAAGCAACAACAACCACAACTGAACCGACAACAACTACCACCGAGGCACCCACAACAACCACAACTGAGGCAACAACAACTACAACAGAGGCACCCACTACAACTACAACTGAGGCACCCACAACAACCACAACTGAGGCAACAACTACTACAACAGAGGCACCCACTACAACTACAGCTGAAGCATCCACAACAACCACAACTGAAGCAACCACGACTACAACTGAGACACCCTCAACAACCACAACTGAAGCAACAACAACCACAACTGAGGCAACAACAACTACAACAGAGGCACCCACTACAACTACAACAGAAGCAACAACAACTACAACTGAGGTACCTACAACAACTACAACAGAAGCAACAACAACTACAACAGAGGCACCCACTACAACTACAACTAAGATATCCACAACAACAACTGAAGCAACAACAACTACAATTGAAGGAACAACAACCACAACTGAACCGCCAACAACTACAACTGAGGCACCTACAACAACTACAACAGAAGCAACAATGACTACAACTGAGGCACCCACAAGAACCACAACTGAGACGACAACAACCACAACAGAAGCAACAACAACTACAACTACGGCACCCACAACTGAAGCAACAACAACCACAACTGAAGCGACAACGACTACAACTGAGGCACCCACAACAACCACAACTGAAGTAACAACGACTACAACTGAGGCACCCACAACAACCACAAATGAGGCGACAACAACAACCACAACTGAAGCAACAATGACCACAATTGAGGCAGCCACAACAACCACAACTGAAGCAACAACGACTACAACTGAGGCACCCACAAAAACCACAACTGAAGCAACCACGACTACAACTGAGGCACCCTCAACAACCACAACTGAAGCAACAACAACTACAACTGAGGCACCCACAACAACCACAACTGAGGCAACAACTACTACAACAGAGGCACCCACTACAACTACAGCTGAAGCATCCACAACAACCACAACTGAAGCAACCACGACTACAACTGAGACACCCTCAACAACCACAACTGAAGCAACAACAACCACAACTGAGGCAACAACAACTACAACAGAGGCACCCACTGAAACTACAACAGAAGCAACAACAACTACAACTGAGGTACCTACAACAACTACAACAGAAGCAACAACAACTACAACAGAGGCACCCACTACAACTACAACTAAGATATCCACAACAACAACTGAAGCAACAACAACTACAATTGAAGGAACAACAACCACAACTGAACCGACAACAACTACAACTGAGGCACCTACAACAACTACAACAGAAGCAACAATGACTACAACTGAGGCACCCACAAGAACCACAACTGAGACGACAACAACCACAACAGAAGCGACAACGACTACAACTGAGGCACCCACAACAACCACAACTGAAGTAACAACGACTACAACTGAGGCACCCACAACAACCACAACTGAGGCGACAACAACAACCACAACTGAAGCAACAATGACCACAATTGAGGCAGCCACAACAACCACAACTGAAGCAACAACGACTACAACTGAGGCACCCACAACAACCACAACTGAGGCAACAACTACTACAACTGAACCGACAACAACTACAACCGAGGCACCTACAACGACTACAACAAAAGCAACAACGACTACAACTGAGGCACCCACAACAACCACAACTGAAGTAACAACGACTACAACTGAGGCACCCACAACAACCACAACTGAGGCGACAACAACAACCACAACTGAAGCAACAATGACCACAATTGAGGCAGCCACAACAACCACAACTGAAGCAACAACGACTACAACTGAGGCACCCACAACAACCACAACTGAGGCAACAACTACTACAACTGAACCGACAACAACTACAACCGAGGCACCTACAACGACTACAACAAAAGCAACAACAACTACAACAGAGGCACCCACTACAACTACAGCTGAAGCATCCACAACAACCACAACTGAAGCAACCACGACTACAACTGAGACACCCTCAACAACTACAACTGAAGGAACAACAACCACAACTGAACCGACAACAACTACAACCGAGGCACCTACAACGACTACAACAAAAGCAACAACAACTACAACAGAGGCACCCACTACAACTACAACTAAGATATCCACAACAACAACAGAAGCAACAACAACTACAACTACGGCACCCACAACTGAAGCAACAACAACCACATCTGAAGTGACAATGACTACAACTGAGGTACCCACAACAACCACAACTGAAGTGATAATGACTACAACCGAGGTACCTGCAACAATTACAACAGAAGCAACAACAACTACAACTACGGCACCCACAACTGAGGCACCCACAACAACCACAACTGAACCGACAACAACTACCACAACTGAAGCAACCACAACCACAACTGAAGCAACAACGACTACAACTGAGGCACCCACAACAACCACAACTGAAGCAACAACAACTACAACTAAGGCACCCACAACAACCACAACTGAGACGACAACAACCACAACTGAGGCAACAACGACTACAAGTGAGGAACCCACAACAACCACGACTGAAGCAACAACGACTACAACTGAGGCAACCACAACAACCACAACTGAGGCGACAACAACTACAACTGAAGCAACAACAACTACAACAGAAGCAACAACGACTACAACTGAGGCACCCACAACAACCACAACTGAGGCGACAACAACTACAACTGAAGCAACAACAACTACAACAGAAGCAACAACGACTACAACTGAGGCACCCACAACTGAAGCAACAACAACCACAACTGAAGCGACAACGACTACAACTGAGGTACCCACAACAACCACAACTGAAGCAATAATGACTACAACCGAGGTACCTGCAACAATTACAACAGAAGCAACAACAACTACAACTACGGCACCCACAACTGAGGCACCCACAACAACCACAACTGAAGTAACAACGACTACAACTGAGGCACCCACAACAACCACAACTGAGACGACAACAACCACAACAGAAGCAACAACAACTACGGCACCCACAACTGAGGCACCCACAACAACCACAACTGAAGTAACAACGACTACAACTGAGGCACCCACAACAACCACATCTGAGGCGACAACAACCACAACTGAAGCAACCACGACTACAACTGAGGCACCCTCAACAACCACAACTGAAGCAACAACAACCACAACTGAGGCAACAACAACTACAACAGAGGCACCCACTACAACTACAACTGAGGCACCCACAAAAACCACAACTGAAGCAACCACGACTACAACTGAGGCACCCTCAACAACCACAACTGAAGTAACAACGACTACAACTGAGGCACCCACAACAACCACAAATGAGGCGACAACAACAACCACAACTGAAGCAACAATGACCACAATTGAGGCAGCCACAACAACCACAACTGAAGCAACAACGACTACAACTGAGGCACCCACAAAAACCACAACTGAAGCAACCACGACTACAACTGAGGCACCCTCAACAACCACAACTGAAGCAACAACAACTACAACTGAGGCACCCACAACAACCACAACTGAAGCAACCACGACTACAACTGAGACACCCTCAACAACTACAACTGAAGGAACAACAACCACAACCGAGGCACCTACAACGACTACAACAGAAGCAACAACAACTACAACAGAGGCACCCACTACAACTACAACTAAGATATCCACAACAACAACTGAAGCAACAACAACTACAACTGAAGAAACAACAACCAAAACTGAACCGACAACAACTACAACTGAGGCACCCACAACAACCACAACTGAGACGACAACAACCACAACTGAAGCAACAACAACCACAACTGAAGCGATAATGACTACAACCGAGGTACCTGCAACAATTACAACAGAAGCAACAACAACTACAACTACGGCACCCACAACTGAGGCACCCACAACAACCACAACTGAAGTAACAACGACTACAACTGAGGCACCCACAACAACCACAACTGAGACGACAACAACCACAACAGAAGCAACAACAACTACGGCACCCACAACTGAGGCACCCACAACAACCACAACTGAAGTAACAACGACTACAACTGAGGCACCCACAACAACCACATCTGAGGCGACAACAACCACAACTGAAGCAACCACGACTACAACTGAGGCACCCTCAACAACCACAACTGAAGCAACAACAACCACAACTGAGGCAACAACAACTACAACAGAGGCACCCACTACAACTACAACTGAGGCACCCACAAAAACCACAACTGAAGCAACCACGACTACAACTGAGGCACCCTCAACAACCACAACTGAAGTAACAACGACTACAACTGAGGCACCCACAACAACCACAAATGAGGCGACAACAACAACCACAACTGAAGCAACAATGACCACAATTGAGGCAGCCACAACAACCACAACTGAAGCAACAACGACTACAACTGAGGCACCCACAAAAACCACAACTGAAGCAACCACGACTACAACTGAGGCACCCTCAACAACCACAACTGAAGCAACAACAACTACAACTGAGGCACCCACAACAACCACAACTGAAGCAACCACGACTACAACTGAGACACCCTCAACAACTACAACTGAAGGAACAACAACCACAACCGAGGCACCTACAACGACTACAACAGAAGCAACAACAACTACAACAGAGGCACCCACTACAACTACAACTAAGATATCCACAACAACAACTGAAGCAACAACAACTACAACTGAAGAAACAACAACCAAAACTGAACCGACAACAACTACAACTGAGGCACCCACAACAACCACAACTGAGACGACAACAACCACAACTGAAGCAACAACAACCACAACTGAAGCGATAATGACTACAACCGAGGTACCTGCAACAATTACAACAGAAGCAACAACAACTACAACTACGGCACCCATAACTGAGGCACCCACAACAACCACAACTGAAGTAACAACGACTACAACTGAGGCACCCACAACAACCACAACTGAGGCGACAACAACAACCACAACTGAAGCAACCACAACCACAACTGAACCGAAAACAACCACAACTGAGGCAACAACAACTACAACAGAGGCACCCACTACAACTAAAACAGAAGCAACAACAACTACAACAGAGGCACCCACTACAACTACAACTAAGATATCCACAACAACAACTGAAGCAACAACAACTACAACTGAAGGAACAACAACCACAACTGAACCGACAACAACTACAACTGAGGCACCTACAACAACTACAACAGAAGCAACAACGACTACAACTGAGGCACCCACAACAACCACAACTGAGACGACAACAACCACAACAGAAGCAACAACAACTACAACTGCGGCACCCACAACTGAAGCAACAACAACCACAACTGAAGCGACAACGACTACAACTGAGGTACCCACAACAACCACAACTGAGGCAACAACTACTACAACAGAGGCACCCACTACAACTACAGCTGAAGCATCTACAACAACCACAACTGAAGCAACCACGACTACAACTGAGACACCCTCAACAACTACAACTGAAGGAACAACAACCACAACTGAACCGACAACAACTACAACCGAGGCACCTACAACGACTACAACAGAAGCAACAACAACTACAACAGAGGCACCCACTACAACTACAACTAAGATATCCACAACAACAACTGAAGCAACAACAACTACAACTGAAGGAACAACAACCAAAACTGAACCGACAACAACTACAACTGAGGCACCTACAACAACTACAACAGAAGCAACAACGACTACAACTGAGACGACAACAACCACAACAGAAGCAACAACAACTACAACTACGGCACCCGCAACTGAAGCAACAACAACCACAACTGAAGCGACAACGACTACAACTGAGGTACCCACAACAACCACAACTGAAGTGATAAAGACTACAACCGAGGTACCTGCAACAATTACAACAGAAGCAACAACAACTACAACTACGGCACCCACAACTGAGGCACCCACAACAACCACAACTGAAGTAACAACGACTACAACTGAGGCACCCACAACAACCACAACTGAAGTAACAACGACTACAACTGAGGCACCCACAACAACCACAACTGAGGCGACAACAACAACCACAACTGAAGCGACAACAACTACAACTACAGCACCCACAACTGAAGCAACAATGACCACAATTGAGGCAGCCACAACAACCACAACTGAAGCAACCACAACCACAACTGAAGCAACAACGACTACAACTGAGGCACCCACAACAACCACAACTGAAGCAACAACATTTACTACACTAGTAACAACAACTACCACTGAAGCGACAACAAGTACAACTGAAGCATCAACAATTACAAATGAGGCACCCACAGCTGATAAAACAACGACTACAACCGAGGAACCCAGAACAACCACAACGGAAGCAACAACAACTACAACTGAAGGAACAACAACTACAACTGAAGCAACTATAACTACAACTGAGGCAGCCACAACAACCACAACTGAACTAACAACAATTACGACTGAAGCATTAACAACTGCAACAACTACAAAACCTGGAATTGCAACAAGATTCGTGACTTTCAGATCTCCCTCAGATACATTTACAACTGATTTAATTAATCCATCATCTACACCTTTTAAAGAACGAACTACAATGATAACATCACAGGTAAGTCTCACTGTTAGGATACCACTTGTTACTACACAATGTTCTTTTATGTTCTGTCTTTTATGTTAGTGACACTGAGCCAGTACAAAAAATAAATCAAAGGTAACATGTTAAAATTATTTCTCTTTTATCATACAGCTTGAACCTTTTTACAGAGAGAAATTCAAGACATTTATTAATATGAGCATTGTAAAATACAGGTATTTACCTATTACTTTTTTGAATATTTTAACATTAATGGCCTCAATATCATTTTTAACATAACATTTTTGGTTCCCCTTTTGCAGCACTGGATCAGTCGTCAACACCTTTTCCATTACCTTCAACAACGCATCTGTTCCTAGTGACAATCAGATTGCTGATGTTTTGATCAACGCATCTTCAACTGTCACTGGCTTTGAAATTGAACCCAGCTCCATCACGGTGAATGACATATGTAAGTAATGTGTAAGGCCAGTAGTAGGTTTCAAAAATCCACACATTAAACCAAAGACTGTATTTATATGTATATATTTATGTCCTTTTGTTGTTTAACTCACTCACAGTTTCAAGTGTAACAACTGAGGCAACAACAACTACAACTGAGGCACCCACATTAACCACAACTGAGGCAACAACGACTACAACTGAGGCACTCACAACAACCACGACTGAAGCAACAACAACAACCACAACTGAAGCGACAACGACTACAACTGAGGCACCCACAACAACCACAACTGAAGCAACAACAACCACAACTACTGCACTTACAACTGAAGCACCCACAACTACAAATGAAGAAACTACGACTACAACAGAGGCACCCACAACAACCACAACTGAAGCAACAACGACTACAACTGAGGCACCCACAACAACCACTACTGTAGTGACAACAACTACAACTCAGGCACCCTCAACAACCACAACTGAAGTAACAACAACTGCAACTGAAGCAACAACGACCACAACTGAGGAACTTGCTACAACTACAACTGAAGCAACAACAACCACAACTACTGCACTTACAACTGAAGCACCCACAACTACAAATGAAGCAACTACGACTACAACTGAGGCACCCACAACAACCACAACTGAAGCAACAACAACAACTACAACTGAAGCAACAACGACCACAACTGAGGAACTTACTACAACTACAACTGAAGTGACAACGACTACAACCGAGGCACCTACAACAACCACAACTGAAGCGACAATGACTACAACCGAGGCACCTACAACAACTACAACGGAAGAAACAACAACTACAACTGAGGCACCCACAACAACCACAACTGAAGCAACCACGACTACAACTGAGGAACTTACTACAACTACAACTGAAGTGACAACGACTACAACCGAGGCACCTGCAACAACGACTACAAGTGAGGCACCCACAGCAACCACAAGTGAAGCAACAACAACTACAACTACGGCACCCACAACTGAAGTGACAACGACTACAACCGAGGCACCTACAACAACCACAACTGAAGCGACAATGACTACAACCGAGGCACCTACAACAACTACAACGGAAGAAACAACAACTACAACTGAGGCACCCACAACAACCACAACTGAAGCAACCACAACTACAAGTGAGGAACTTACTACAACTACAACTGAAGTGAAAACAACTACCACCGAGGCACCCACAACAACCACAACTGAGGCAACAACAACTACAACAGAGGCACCCACAACTGAGGCAACAACAACTACAACAGAGGCACCCACTGAAACTACAACAGAAGCAACAACAACTACAACTGAGGTACCTACAACAACTACAACAGAAGCAACAACAACTACAACAGAGGCACCCACTACAACTACAACTAAGATATCCACAACAACAACTGAAGCAACAACAACTACAATTGAAGGAACAACAACCACAACTGAACCGCCAACAACTACAACTGAGGCACCTACAACAACTACAACAGAAGCAACAATGACTACAACTGAGGCACCCACAAGAACCACAACTGAGACGACAACAACCACAACAGAAGCAACAACAACTACAACTACGGCACCCACAACTGAAGCAACAACAACCACAACTGAAGCGACAACGACTACAACTGAGGCACCCACAACAACCACAACTGAAGTAACAACGACTACAACTGAGGCACCCACAACAACCACAAATGAGGCGACAACAACAACCACAACTGAAGCAACAATGACCACAATTGAGGCAGCCACAACAACCACAACTGAAGCAACAACGACTACAACTGAGGCACCCACAAAAACCACAACTGAAGCAACCACGACTACAACTGAGGCACCCTCAACAACCACAACTGAAGCAACAACAACTACAACTGAGGCACCCACAACAACCACAACTGAGGCAACAACTACTACAACAGAGGCACCCACTACAACTACAGCTGAAGCATCCACAACAACCACAACTGAAGCAACCACGACTACAACTGAGACACCCTCAACAACCACAACTGAAGCAACAACAACCACAACTGAGGCAACAACAACTACAACAGAGGCACCCACTGAAACTACAACAGAAGCAACAACAACTACAACTGAGGTACCTACAACAACTACAACAGAAGCAACAACAACTACAACAGAGGCACCCACTACAACTACAACTAAGATATCCACAACAACAACTGAAGCAACAACAACTACAATTGAAGGAACAACAACCACAACTGAACCGACAACAACTACAACTGAGGCACCTACAACAACTACAACAGAAGCAACAATGACTACAACTGAGGCACCCACAAGAACCACAACTGAGACGACAACAACCACAACAGAAGCAACAACAACTACAACTACGGCACCCACAACTGAAGCAACAACAACCACAACTGAAGCGACAACGACTACAACTGAGGCACCCACAACAACCACAACTGAAGTAACAACGACTACAACTGAGGCACCCACAACAACCACAAATGAGGCGACAACAACAACCACAACTGAAGCAACAATGACCACAATGGAGGCAGCCACAACAACCACAACTGAAGCAACAACGACTACAACTGAGGCACCCACAAAAACCACAACTGAAGCAACCACGACTACAACTGAGGCACCCTCAACAACCACAACTGAAGCAACAACAACTACAACTGAGGCACCCACAACAACCACAACTGAGGCAACAACTACTACAACAGAGGCACCCACTACAACTACAGCTGAAGCATCCACAACAACCACAACTGAAGCAACCACGACTACAACTGAGACACCCTCAACAACCACAACTGAAGCAACAACAACCACAACTGAGGCAACAACAACTACAACAGAGGCACCCACTGAAACTACAACAGAAGCAACAACAACTACAACTGAGGTACCTACAACAACTACAACAGAAGCAACAACAACTACAACAGAGGCACCCACTACAACTACAACTAAGATATCCACAACAACAACTGAAGCAACAACAACTACAATTGAAGGAACAACAACCACAACTGAACCGACAACAACTACAACTGAGGCACCTACAACAACTACAACAGAAGCAACAATGACTACAACTGAGGCACCCACAAGAACCACAACTGAGACGACAACAACCACAACAGAAGCAACAACAACTACAACTACGGCACCCACAACTGAAGCAACAACAACCACAACTGAAGCGACAACGACTACAACTGAGGCACCCACAACAACCACAACTGAAGTAACAACGACTACAACTGAGGCACCCACAACAACCACAAATGAGGCGACAACAACAACCACAACTGAAGCAACAATGACCACAATTGAGGCAGCCACAACAACCACAACTGAAGCAACAACGACTACAACTGAGGCACCCACAAAAACCACAACTGAAGCAACCACGACTACAACTGAGGCACCCTCAACAACCACAACTGAAGCAACAACAACTACAACTGAGGCACCCACAACAACCACAACTGAAGCAACCACGACTACAACTGAGACACCCTCAACAACTACAACTGAAGGAACAACAACCACAACCGAGGCACCTACAACGACTACAACAGAAGCAACAACAACTACAACAGAGGCACCCACTACAACTACAACTAAGATATCCACAACAACAACTGAAGCAACAACAACTACAACTGAAGAAACAACAACCAAAACTGAACCGACAACAACTACAACTGAGGCACCCACAACAACCACAACTGAGACGACAACAACCACAACTGAAGCAACAACAACCACAACTGAAGTGACAATGACTACAACTGAGGAACCCACAACAACCACAACTGAAGTGATAATGACTACAACCGAGGTACCTGCAACAATTACAACAGAAGCAACAACAACTACAACTACGGCACCCACAACTGAGGCACCCACAACAACCACAACTGAAGTAACAACGACTACAACTGAGGCACCCACAACAACCACAACTGAACAGACAACAACTACCACAACTGAAGCAACCACAACCACAACTGAAGCAACAACGACTACAACTGAGGCACCCACAACAACCACAACTGAAGCAACAACAACTACAACTAAGGCACCCACAACAACCACAACTGAGACGACAACAACCACAACTGAGGCAACAACGACTACAAGTGAGGAACCCACAACAACCACGACTGAAGCAACAACGACTACAACTGAGGCAACCACAACAACCACAACTGAGGCGACAACAACTACAACTGAAGCAACAACAACTACAACAGAAGCAACAACGACTACAACTGAGGCACCCACAACTGAAGCAACAACAACCACAACTGAAGCGACAACGACTACAACTGAGGTACCCACAACAACCACAACTGACACGATAATGACTACAACCGAGGTACCTGCAACAATTACAACAGAAGCAATAACAACTACAACTGAGGCACCCACAACAACCACAACTGAAGTAACAACGACTACAACTATGGCACCCACAACAACCACAACTGAGGCGACAACAACAACCACAACTGAGACGACAACAACCACAACAGAAGCAACAACAACTACGGCATCCACAACTGAGGCACCCACAACAACCACAACTGAAGTAACAACGACTACAACTGAGGCACCCACAACAACCACATCTGAGGCGACAACAACAACCACAACTGAAGCAACAACTACAACTGAAGCAACAACGACTACAACTGAGGCACCCACAACAACCACAACTGAAGCAACAATGACTACAACTGAGGCACCCACAACAACCACAACTGAAGCAACAACAACCACAACTGAACCGACAACAACTACCACCGAGGCACCCACAACAACCACAACTGAGGCAACAACAACTACAACAGAGGCACCCACAACTGAGGCAACAACAACTACAACAGAGGCACCCACAACTGAGGCAACAACAACTACAACAGAGGCACCCACTACAACTACAACTGAGGCACCTACAAAAACCACAACTGAAGCAACCACGACTACAACTGAGGCACCCTCAACAACCACAACTGAAGCAACAACAACCACAACTGAGGCAACAACAACTACAACAGAGGCACCCACTACAACTAAAACAGAAGCAACAACAACTACAACAGAGGCACCCACTACAACTACAACTAAGATATCCACAACAACAACTGAAGCAACAACAACTACAACTGAAGGAACAACAACCACAACTGAGGCACCCACAACAACCACAACTGAGACGACAACAACCACAACAGAAGCAACAACAACTACAACTGCGGCACCCACAACTGAAGCAACAACAACCACAACTGAAGCGACAACGACTACAACTGAGGTGCCCACAACAACCACAACTGAGGCAACAACTACTACAACAGAGGCACCCACTACAACTACAGCTGAAGCATCTACAACAACCACAACTGAAGCAACGACGACTACAACTGAGACATCCTCAACAACTACAACTGAAGGAACAACAACCACAACTGAACCGACAACAACTACAACTGAGGCACCTACAACGACTACAACAGAAGCAACAACAACTACAACAGAGGCACCCACTACAACTACAACTAAGATATCCACAACAACAACTACAACTGAAGGAACAACAACCAAAACTGAACCGACAACAACTACAACTGAGGCACCTACAACAACTACAACAGAAGCAACAACGACTACAACTGAGACGACAACAACCACAACAGAAGCAACAACAACTACAACTACGGCACCCACAACTGAAGCAACAACAACCACAACTGAAGCGACAACGACTACAACTGAGGTACCCACAACAACCACAACTGAAGTGATAATGACTACAACCGAGGTACCTGCAACAATTACAACAGAAGCAACAACAACTACAACTACGGCACCCACAACTGAGGCACCCACAACAACCACAACTGAAGTAACAACGACTACAACTGAGGCACCCACAACAACCACAACTGAAGTAACAACGACTACAACTGAGGCACCCACAACAACCACAACTGAGGCGACAACAACAACCACAACTGAAGCGACAACAACTACAACTACAGCACCCACAACTGAAGCAACAATGACCACAATTGAGGCAGCCACAACAACCACAACTGAAGCAACCACAACTGAAGCAACAACTACAACTGAACCAACAAAGACTACAACTGAGGCACCCACAACAACCACAACTGAAGCAACAACATTTACTACACTAGTAACAACAACTACCACTGAAGCGACAACAAGTACAACTGAAGCATCAACAATTACAAATGAGGCACCCACAGCTGATAAAACAACGACTACAACCGAGGAACCCAGAACAACCACAACGGAAGCAACAACAACTACAACTGAAGGAACAACAACTACAACTGAAGCAACTATAACTACAACTGAGGCAGCCACAACAACCACAACTGAACTAACAACAATTACGACTGAAGCATTAACAACTGCAACAACTACAAAATCTGGAATTGCAACAAGATTCGTGACTTTCAGATCTCCCTCAGATACATTTACAACTGATTTAATTAATCCATCATCTACACCTTTTAAAGAACGAACTACAATGATAACATCACAGGTAAGTCTCACTGTTAGGATACCACTTGTTACTACACAATGTTCTTTTATGTTCTGTCTTTTATGTTAGTGACACTGAGCCAGTACAAAAAATAAATCAAAGGTAACATGTTAAAATTATTTCTCTTTTATCATACAGCTTGAACCTTTTTACAGAGAGAAATTCAAGACATTTATTAATATGAGCATTGTAAAATACAGGTATTTACCTATTACTTTTTTGAATATTTTAACATTAATGGCCTCAATATCATTTTTAACATAACATTTTTGGTTCCCCTTATGCAGCACTGGATCAGTCGTCAACACCTTTTCCATTACCTTCAACAACGCATCTGTTCCTAGTGACAATCAGATTGCTGATGTTTTGATCAACGCATCTTCAACTGTCACTGGCTTTGAAATTGAACCCAGCTCCATCACGGTGAATGACATATGTAAGTAATGTGTAAGGCCAGTAGTAGGTTTCAAAAATCCACACATTAAACCAAAGACTGTATTTATATGTATATATTTATGTCCTTTTGTTGTTTAACTCACTCACAGTTTCAAGTGTAACAACTGAGGCAACAACAACTACAACTGAGGCACCCACATCAACCACAACTGAGGCAACAACGACTACAACTGAGGCACTCACAACAACCACAACTGAAGCAACAACAACTACAACTGAGGCACCCACAACAACCACAACTGAGGCGACAACAACTACAACTGAAGCAACAACAACCACAACTGAGGCACCCACAACTGAAGCAACAACGACTACAACTGAGGCACCCACAACAACCACAACTGAAGCAACAACGACTACAACTGAGGCACCCACAACAACCACAACTGAAGCAACAACAACTACAACTGAGGCACCCACAACAACCACAACTGAAGCAACAGTGACTACAACTGAGGCACCCACAACAACCACAACTGAAGCAACAACGACTACAAATGAGGCACCCACAACAACCACAACTGAAGCAACAGCGACTACAACTGAGGCACCCACAACAACCACAACTGAAGCAACAACAACTACAACTGAGGCACCCACAACAACCACAACTGAGGCGACAACAACTACAACTGAAGCAACAACAACTACAACTGAGGCACCCACAACAACCACAACTGAAGCAACAACGACTATAACTGAGGCACCCACAACAACCACAACTGAAGCAACAACAACAACCACAACTGAAGCAACAACGACTACAACTGAGGCACCCACAACAACCACAACTGAAGCAACAACAACCACAACTACTGCACTTACAACTGAAGCACCCACAACTACAAATGAAGCAACTACGACTACAACTGAGGCACCCACAACAACCACAACTGAAGCAACAACAACAACTACAACTGAAGCAACAACGACCACAACTGAGGAACTTACTACAACTACAACTGAAGTGACAACGACTACAACCGAGGCACCTACAACTACCACAACTGAGGCGACAACAACTACAACTGAAGCAACAACAACCACAACTGAGGCACCCACAACTGAAGCAACAACGACTACAACTGAGGCACCCACAACAACCACAACTGAAGCAACAACGACTACAACTGAGGCACCCACAACAACCACAACTGAAGCAACAACAACTACAACTGAGGCACCCACAACAACCACAACTGAAGCAACAGCGACTACAACTGAGGCACCCACAACAACCACAACTGAAGCAACAACGACTACAAATGAGGCACCCACAACAACCACAACTGAAGCAACAACAACAACCACAACTGAGACGACAACAACCACAACTGAGGCGACAACAACTACAACTGAGGCACCCACATCAACCACAACTGAGGCAACAACGACTACAACTGAGGCACCCACAACAACCACAACTGAAGCAACAACATCTACAACTGAGGCACCCACAACAACCACAACTGAGGCGACAACAACTACAACTGAAGCAACAACAACTACAACTGAGGCACCCACAACAACCACAACTGAAGCAACAACGACTATAACTGAGGCACCCACAACAACCACAACTGAAGCAACAACAACAACCACAACTGAAGCAACAACAACCACAACTACTGCACTTACAACTGAAGCACCCACAACTACAAATGAAGCAACTACGACTACAACTGAGGCACCCACAACAACCACAACTGAAGCAACAACAACAACCACAACTGAGGCGACAACAACCACAACTGAGGCGACAACAACTACAACTGAGGCACCCACAACAACCACAACAGAAGCAACCACGACTACAACTGAGGAACTTACTACAACTACAACTGAAGTGACGACTACAACCGAGGCACCTGCAACAACGACTACAAGTGAGGCACCCACAGCAACCACAATTGAAGCAACAACAACTACAACTACGGCACCCACAACTGAAGTGACAACGACTACAACCGAGGCACCTACAACAACCACAACTGAAGCGACAATGACTACAACCGAGGCACCTACAACAACGACTACAAGTGAGGCACCCACAGCAACCACAAGTGAAGCGACAATGACTACAACCGAGGCACCTACAACAACGACTACAAGTGAGGCAACCACAAGTGAAGCAACAACAACTACAACTACGGCACCCACAACTGAAGTGACAACGACTACAACTGAGGCACCCACAACAACCACAACTGAAGCAACAACAACCACAACTACTGCACTTACAACTGAAGCACCCACAACTACAAATGAAGCAACTACGACTACAACTGAAGCACCCACAACTACAAATGAAGCAACTACGACTACAACTGAGGCACCCACAACAACCACAAGTGAAGCAACAACAACTACAACTACGGCACCCACAACTGAAGTGACAACGACTACAACCGAGGCACCTACAACAACTACAACGGAAGAAACAACAACTACAACTGAGGCAACAACGACTACAACTGAGACACCCTCAACAACCACAACTGAGGCGACAACAACCACAACTGAGGCAACAACGACTACAAGTGAGGCAACCACAAGTGAAGCAACAACAACTACAACTACGGCACCCACAACTGAAGTGACAACGACTACAACCGAGGCACCTACAACAACCACTACTGAAGCGACAATGACTACAACCGAGGCACCTACAACAACTACAACGGAAGAAACAACAACTACAACTGAGGCACCCACAACAACCACAACTGAAGCAACCACGACTACAACTGAGGAACTTACTACAACTACAACTGAAGAGACAACGACTACAACCGAGGCCCCTACAACAACTACAACGGAAGGAACAACAACCACAACTGAAGCAACAACAACAACCACAACTGAAGCGACAACGACTACAACTGAGGCACCCACAACAACCACAACTGAAGCAACAACAACCACAACTACTGCACTTACAACTGAAGCACCCACAACTACAAATGAAGAAACTACGACTACAACAGAGGCACCCACAACAACCACAACTGAAGCAACAACGACTACAACTGAGGCACCCACAACAACCACTACTGTAGTGACAACAACTACAACTCAGGCACCCTCAACAACCACAACTGAAGTAACAACAACTGCAACTGAAGCAACAACGACCACAACTGAGGAACTTGCTACAACTACAACTGAAGCAACAACAACCACAACTACTGCACTTACAACTGAAGCACCCACAACTACAAATGAAGCAACTACGACTACAACTGAGGCACCCACAACAACCACAACTGAAGCAACAACAACAACTACAACTGAAGCAACAACGACCACAACTGAGGAACTTACTACAACTACAACTGAAGTGACAACGACTACAACCGAGGCACCTACAACAACCACAACTGAGGCGACAACAACTACAACTGAAGCAACAACAACCACAACTGAGGCACCCACAACTGAAGCAACAACGACTACAACTGAGGCACCCACAACAACCACAACTGAAGCAACAACGACTACAACTGAGGCACCCACAACAACCACAACTGAAGCAACAACAACTACAACTGAGGCACCCACAACAACCACAACTGAAGCAACAGCGACTACAACTGAGGCACCCACAACAACCACAACTGAAGCAACAACGACTACAAATGAGGCACCCACAACAACCACAACTGAAGCAACAACAACAACCACAACTGAGACGACAACAACCACAACTGAGGCGACAACAACTACAACTGAGGCACCCACATCAACCACAACTGAGGCAACAACGACTACAACTGAGGCACCCACAACAACCACAACTGAAGCAACAACATCTACAACTGAGGCACCCACAACAACCACAACTGAGGCGACAACAACTACAACTGAAGCAACAACAACTACAACTGAGGCACCCACAACAACCACAACTGAAGCAACAACGACTATAACTGAGGCACCCACAACAACCACAACTGAAGCAACAACAACAACCACAACTGAAGCAACAACAACCACAACTACTGCACTTACAACTGAAGCACCCACAACTACAAATGAAGCAACTACGACTACAACTGAGGCACCCACAACAACCACAACTGAAGCAACAACAACAACCACAACTGAGGCGACAACAACCACAACTGAGGCGACAACAACTACAACTGAGGCACCCACAACAACCACAACAGAAGCAACCACGACTACAACTGAGGAACTTACTACAACTACAACTGAAGTGACGACTACAACCGAGGCACCTGCAACAACGACTACAAGTGAGGCACCCACAGCAACCACAATTGAAGCAACAACAACTACAACTACGGCACCCACAACTGAAGTGACAACGACTACAACCGAGGCACCTACAACAACCACAACTGAAGCGACAATGACTACAACCGAGGCACCTACAACAACGACTACAAGTGAGGCACCCACAGCAACCACAAGTGAAGCGACAATGACTACAACCGAGGCACCTACAACAACGACTACAAGTGAGGCAACCACAAGTGAAGCAACAACAACTACAACTACGGCACCCACAACTGAAGTGACAACGACTACAACTGAGGCACCCACAACAACCACAACTGAAGCAACAACAACCACAACTACTGCACTTACAACTGAAGCACCCACAACTACAAATGAAGCAACTACGACTACAACTGAAGCACCCACAACTACAAATGAAGCAACTACGACTACAACTGAGGCACCCACAACAACCACAAGTGAAGCAACAACAACTACAACTACGGCACCCACAACTGAAGTGACAACGACTACAACCGAGGCACCTACAACAACTACAACGGAAGAAACAACAACTACAACTGAGGCAACAACGACTACAACTGAGACACCCTCAACAACCACAACTGAGGCGACAACAACCACAACTGAGGCAACAACGACTACAAGTGAGGCAACCACAAGTGAAGCAACAACAACTACAACTACGGCACCCACAACTGAAGTGACAACGACTACAACCGAGGCACCTACAACAACCACTACTGAAGCGACAATGACTACAACCGAGGCACCTACAACAACTACAACGGAAGAAACAACAACTACAACTGAGGCACCCACAACAACCACAACTGAAGCAACCACGACTACAACTGAGGAACTTACTACAACTACAACTGAAGAGACAACGACTACAACCGAGGCCCCTACAACAACTACAACGGAAGGAACAACAACCACAACTGAAGCAACAACAACAACCACAACTGAAGCGACAACGACTACAACTGAGGCACCCACAACAACCACAACTGAAGCAACAACAACCACAACTACTGCACTTACAACTGAAGCACCCACAACTACAAATGAAGAAACTACGACTACAACAGAGGCACCCACAACAACCACAACTGAAGCAACAACGACTACAACTGAGGCACCCACAACAACCACTACTGTAGTGACAACAACTACAACTCAGGCACCCTCAACAACCACAACTGAAGTAACAACAACTGCAACTGAAGCAACAACGACCACAACTGAGGAACTTGCTACAACTACAACTGAAGCAACAACAACCACAACTACTGCACTTACAACTGAAGCACCCACAACTACAAATGAAGCAACTACGACTACAACTGAGGCACCCACAACAACCACAACTGAAGCAACAACAACAACTACAACTGAAGCAACAACGACCACAACTGAGGAACTTACTACAACTACAACTGAAGTGACAACGACTACAACCGAGGCACCTACAACAACCACAACTGAGGCGACAACAACTACAACTGAAGCAACAACAACCACAACTGAGGCACCCACAACTGAAGCAACAACGACTACAACTGAGGCACCCACAACAACCACAACTGAAGCAACAACGACTACAACTGAGGCACCCACAACAACCACAACTGAAGCAACAACAACTACAACTGAGGCACCCACAACAACCACAACTGAAGCAACAGCGACTACAACTGAGGCACCCACAACAACCACAACTGAAGCAACAACGACTACAAATGAGGCACCCACAACAACCACAACTGAAGCAACAACAACAACCACAACTGAGACGACAACAACCACAACTGAGGCGACAACAACTACAACTGAGGCACCCACATCAACCACAACTGAGGCAACAACGACTACAACTGAGGCACCCACAACAACCACAACTGAAGCAACAACATCTACAACTGAGGCACCCACAACAACCACAACTGAGGCGACAACAACTACAACTGAAGCAACAACAACTACAACTGAGGCACCCACAACAACCACAACTGAAGCAACAACGACTATAACTGAGGCACCCACAACAACCACAACTGAAGCAACAACAACAACCACAACTGAAGCAACAACAACCACAACTACTGCACTTACAACTGAAGCACCCACAACTACAAATGAAGCAACTACGACTACAACTGAGGCACCCACAACAACCACAACTGAAGCAACAACAACAACCACAACTGAGGCGACAACAACCACAACTGAGGCGACAACAACTACAACTGAGGCACCCACATCAACCGCAACTGAGGCAACAACGACTACAACTGAGGCACCCACAACAACCACAACTGAAGCAACAACAACCACAACTACAAATGAAGCAACTACGACTACAACTGAGGCACCCACAACAACCACAACTGAAGCAACAACAACAACTACAACTGAAGCAACAACGACCACAACTGAGGAACTTACTACAACTACAACTGAAGTGACAACGACTACAACCGAGGCACCTACAACAACTACAACGGAAGAAACAACAACTACAACTGAGGCAACAACGACTACAACTGAGACACCCTCAACAACCACAACTGAGGCGACAACAACCACAACTGAGGCAACAACGACTACAAGTGAGGCACCCACAGCAACCACAAGTGAAGCAACAACAACTACAACTACGGCACCCACAACTGAAGTGACAAGGACTACAACCGAGGCACCTACAACAACCACAACTGAAGCGACAATGACTACAACCGAGGCACCTACAACAACTACAACGGAAGAAACAACAACTACAACTGAGGCACCCACAACAACCACAACTGAAGCAACCACGACTACAACTGAGGAACTTACTACAACTACAACTGAAGTGACGACTACAACCGAGGCACCTGCAACAACGACTACAAGTGAGGCACCCACAGCAACCACAATTGAAGCAACAACAACTACAACTACGGCACCCACAACTGAAGTGACAACGACTACAACCGAGGCACCTACAACAACCACAACTGAAGCGACAATGACTACAACCGAGGCACCTACAACAACGACTACAAGTGAGGCACCCACAGCAACCACAAGTGAAGCGACAATGACTACAACCGAGGCACCTACAACAATGACTACAAGTGAGGCAACCACAAGTGAAGCAACAACAACTACAACTACGGCACCCACAACTGAAGTGACAACGACTACAACTGAGGCACCCACAACAACCACAACTGAAGCAACAACAACCACAACTACTGCACTTACAACTGAAGCACCCACAACTACAAATGAAGCAACTACGACTACAACTGAAGCACCCACAACTACAAATGAAGCAACTACGACTACAACTGAGGCACCCACAACAACCACAAGTGAAGCAACAACAACTACAACTACGGCACCCACAACTGAAGTGACAACGACTACAACCGAGGCACCTACAACAACTACAACGGAAGGAACAACAACCACAACTGAAGCAACAACGACTACAACTGAGGCACCCACAACAACTACAACGGAAGAAACAACAACTACAACTGAGGCAACCACAACTGAAGCAACCACGACTACAACTGAGGAACTTACTACAACTACAACTGAAGTGACAACAACCGCAACTGAAGCAACAACGACTACAACTGAGACACCCTCAACAACCACAACTGAAGCAACAACGACCACAACTGAAGCAACGACTACAACTGAGGTACCCACAACTGAAGTGACAACAACCACAACTGAAGCAACGACTACAACTGAGGTACCCACAACTGAGGTGACAACGACTACAACTGAGGCACCGACAACAACCACAACTGAAGCAACAACAACAACCACAACTGAAGCAACATCGACTACAACCGAGGTACCCACAACAACCACAACTGAAGCAACAACAACCACAACTACTGCACTTACAACTGAAGCACCCACAACTACAAATGAAGCAACTACGACTACAACTGAGGCACCCACAACAACCACAATTGAAGCAACAATGACTACAACCGAGGCACCTACAACAACTACAACGGAAGAAACAACAACTACAACTGAGGCACCCACAACAACCACAACTGAAGCAACCACGACTACAACTGAGGAACTTACTACAACTACAACTGAAGTGACAACGACTACAACCGAGGCACCTGCAACAACGACTACAAGTGAGGCACCCACAGCAACCACAAGTGAAGCAACAACAACTACAACTACGGCACCCACAACTGAAGTGACAACGACTACAACCGAGGCACCTACAACAACCACAACTGAAGCGACAATGACTACAACCGAGGCACCTACAACAACTACAACGGAAGAAACAACAACTACAACTGAGGCACCCACAACAACCACAACTGAAGCAACCACAACTACAAGTGAGGAACTTACTACAACTACAACTGAAGTGACAACGACTACAACCGAGGCACCTACAACAACTACAACGGAAGGAACAACAACCACAACTGAAGCAACAACGACTACAACTGAGGCACCCACAACAACCACAACTGAAGCAACAACAACCACAACTACTGCACTTACAACTGAAGCACCCACAACTACAAATGAAGCAACTACGACTACAACTGAGGCACCCACAACAACTACAACGGAAGAAACAACAACTACAACTGAGGCAACCACAACTGAAGCAACCACGACTACAACTGAGGAACTTACTACAACTACAACTGAAGTGACAACAACCGCAACTGAAGCAACAACGACTACAACTGAGACACCCTCAACAACCACAACTGAAGCAACAACGACCACAACTGAAGCAACGACTACAACTGAGGTACCCACAACTGAGGTGACAACGACTACAACTGAGGCACCGACAACAACCACAACTGAAGCAACAACAACAACCACAACTGAAGCAACATCGACTACAACTGAGGTACCCACAACAACCACAACTGAAGCAACAACAACCACAACTACTGCACTTACAACTGAAGCACCCACAACTACAAATGAAGCAACTACGACTACAACTGAGGCACCCACAACAACCACAACTGAAGCAACAACAACAACTACAACTGAACTAACAACGACCACAACTGAGGCAACAACGACTACAACTGAAGCTGCAACAACCACAACTGAAGCAACCACAACTGATGCAGCCACAAGAACCACAACTGAAGCGACAACGACTGCAACGGAGGCACCCACAGCAACCACAACTGATGCACCAACAACAACCACAATTGAAGCAACAACAACTGATGCACCCACAACAACCACAACTGAAACAACAACGGCTACAACTGAGGCAGCCACAACAACCACAATTAAAGCAACAACAACTACAACTACTGCACTCACAACTGAAGCACCCACAACTACAAATGAAGCAACTACGACTACAACTGAATTAAAAACAACTACAAGAGAACTAACAACAACTGAGCCCACAACGACCACAAGTGAAATAACAAGAGCTACAACTGAAGCAACAACAACCACAACTGAAGCAACAACAACTACAATGGAGGCACCCACAACAACCACAGCTGAACTAACAACGACCACAACTGAGGCAACAATGACTACAATTGAAGCTGCGACAACTACAAATTCTGGAATTGCAACAAGACTAGTGACTTTCAGATCTCCCTCAGACATATTTACAACTGACTTAATAAATTCATCATCTACACATTTTAAAGGGCGAACTACAATGATAACATCACAGGTAAAACTCGTTGTTAGGATATAGCATGTGGCTACACAATGTTCCTCTTTGTTTTGTGTTTTTTGTCAGTGACAGTGAGCCAGTAAAAACATGATTCATAGGTTAAATATTAAAATTGTTTTTCTGTTTTATCACACAGCTTGAACCTTTTTACAGAGAGGAATTCAAGACTTTTATTAGTATGATCATTGTAAAATACAGGTATTTGCCTATCACTTTTTTTAACATTTTAACAATGAAAATGTCATATTTAAAAAAAAAATTGATTCCTCTCTTGCAGCAATGGATCAGTCGTCAACACATTTAACATCAACTTCAACAACTCATTTGTTCCTAACAACACTCAGATTGCTGATGTTTTGATCAATGCATCTTCAACTGTCACTGGTTTTGACATTGAAACCAGCTCCATCACTGTGGACGGCATACGTAAGTAATGTGTAGGCCTAGTTCTAAAAAGTCAAAATCAACACATCAAACCAAAGACTGTATATATTTATGTCCTTTTGTTGTTTAACTCACTTAAAGTTTCAAGTGCAACAACTGAGGCACCACTAACAACAACAACAACAACACCTGAACTGACAACGACCAACACTGAGGCACCCACAACAACAACCACTACTGAAGTAACAACAACTAGTGAAGCAACAACAACTACAGAAGCTACAATTACAACAGAAGCAACAACAACCACAACTCAAGCAACAACAACTGAGTCACCCACAACAACCACTACGGAAGTGAAAACAACTACAACTGAAGAAAAAACAACCACTACAAAAGCAACAACAACAACAACTGAATCAACCACTACAGAAGCTACAACTACAACAGAAGCAACAACAACTAAAGCAACAACCACAACAGAAGCAACGACGACTACAACTGAGGCACCCACAACAGAAGCAACAACGACTACAACTGAGGCACCCACAACAACCACAACTGAGGCGACAACAACAACCACAACTGAGGCGACAACAACCACAACTGAGGCAACAACGACTACAACTGAGGGACCCACAACTGAAGCAACAATGACTACAACTGAGGCACCCACAACAACCACAACTGAGGCACCCACAACAACCACAACTAAAGCAACAACAGCTACAACTGAAGCAACAACAACCACAACTGAAACAATAACAACTACTACTGAAGCAACATCATCCACAACTGATGCAACAACAACTGAGTCACCCACAACAACCACAACTGAAGCAACAACGACTACAACTGAGTCACCCACAACAACCACAAGTGAAGCAACAACAACAACTGAGTCAACTACTACAGAAGCTACAACTACAACAGAAGCAACAACAACTACAACAGAAGCAACAACAACAACTGAGGTACCAACAACAACCACAACTGAAGTGACAATGACTACAACTGAGGCACCTAAAACAACCACAACTGAAGCAACAACGACTACAACTGAGACACCCACAACAACCAAAACTGAAGCAACAACTACAACAGAAGCAACAACAACCACAACTGAAACTACAACAGATGCAACAACAACTGAGTCACCCACGACAACCACTACAGAAGTAACAACAACCACAACTGAAGCAACAATGACCACAACTGAAACATCAACAACTACAACAGATGCAACAACAACTGAGTCACCCACGACAACCACTACAGAAGTAACAACAACCACAACTGAAGCAACAATGACCACAACTGAGTCACCCACAACAACCACAACAGAAGCAACAACAACTGAGTCACCCACAACAACCACTACAGAAGCTACAACTACAACTGAAGCAACAACATCCACAACTGATGCAACAACAACTGACTCACCCACAACAACCACAACTGAAGCAACAACGACTACAACTGAGTCACCCACAACAACCACAAGTGAAGCAACAACGACAACTGAGTCAACTACTACAGAAGCTACAACTACAACAGAAGCAACAACAACTACAACAGAAGCAACAACAACAACTGAGGTACCCACAACAACCACAACTGAAGTGACAATGACTACAACCGTGGCACCTAAAACAACCACAACTGAAGCAACAACGACTACAACTGAGGCACCCACAACAACCAAAACTGAAGCAACAACTACTACTGAAGCAACAACCACAGCTGAAGAAACAACAACTACAACTGAAGCATCAACGACTGAGTCACCCACAACAACCACAGCTGAAGCAACAACTACAACTGAAGCAACAACATTCACTACAAAAGCAACAACGACTACAACTGAGGTACCCACAACAACCACAACTGAAGCAACAACGACTACAACTGAGGCACACACAACAACCACAAGTGAAGCAACAACAACAACTGAGTCAACTACTACAGAAGCTACAACTAACACAGAAGCAACAACAACTACAACAGAAGCAACAACAACAACTGAGGTACCCACAACAACCACAACTGAAGTGACAATGACTACAACCGAGGCACCTAAAACAACCACAACTGAAGCAACAACGACTACAACTGAGGCACCCACAACAACCAAAACTGAAGCAACAACTACTACTGAAGCAACAACCACAGCTGAAGAAACAACAACTACAACTGAAGCATCAACGACTGAGTCACCCACAACAACCACAACTGAAGCAACAACTACAACTGAAGCAACAACATTCACTACAAAAGCAACAACGACTACAACTGAGGTACCCACAACAACCACAACTGAAGCAACAACGACTATAACTGAGGCACACACAACAACCACAAGTGAAGCAACATCAACAACTGAGTCAACTACTACAGAAGCTACAACTACAACAGAAGCAACAACAACAACTGAGGTACCCACAACAACCACAACTGAAGGGACAACGACTACAACTGAGGCACCCACAACAACCACAAGTAAAGCAACAACTATAACAGAAGCAACAACCAAAACTGAAGCAACAACTACTACTACTGAAGCAACAACCACAGCTGAAGAAACAACAACTACAACTGAAGCATCAACGACTGAGTCACCCACAACAACCACAACTGAAGCAACAACTACAACTGAAGCAACAACATTCACTACAAAAGCAACAACGACTACAACTGAGGTACCCACAACAACCACAACTGAAGCAACAACGACTACACCTGAGGCACACACAACAACCACAAGTGAAGCAACATCAACAACTCAGTCAACTACTACAGAAGCTACAACTACAACAGAAGCAACAACAACAACTGAGGTACCCACAACAACCACAACTGAAGGGACAACGACTACAACTGAGGCACCCACAACAACCACAAATGAAGCAATAACTATAACAGAAGCAACAACCAAAACTGAAGCAACAACTACTACTACTGAAGCAACAACCACAGCTGAAGAAACAACAACTGCAACTGAAGCATCAACGACTGAGTCACCCACAACAACCACAACTGAAGCAACAACTACAACTGAGTCACCCACAACAACCACTACAGAAGTAACAACAACCACAACTGAAGCAACAATGACCACAACTGAGTCACCCACAACAACCACAACAGAAGCAACAACAACAACAACTGAGTCACCCACAACAACCACTACAGAAGCTACAACTACAACAGAAGCAACAACAACCACAACTGAAACAACAACAACTACAACTGAAACAACAACATCCACAACTGATGCAACAACAACTGAGTCACCCACAATAACCACAACTGAAGCAACAACGACTACAACTGAGGTACCCACAACAACCACAAGTGAAGCAACAACAACAACTGAGTCAACTACTACAAAAGCTACAACTACAATAGAAGCAACAACAACAATTGAGTCACCCACTACAGAAGCTACAACTACAACAGAAGCAACAGAAACAACTGAGTCACCCACTACAGAAGCTACGACTACAACAGAAGCAACAACAACTACAACTGAGACTCCCACAACAACCACAGCTGAAGAAACAACAACTACAACTGAAACATCAACAACTACAACAGATGCAACAACAACTGAGTCACCCACGACAACCACTACAGAAGTAACAACAACCACGACTGAAGCAACAATGACCACAACTGAGTCACCCACAACAACCACAACAGAAGCAACAACAACTGAGTCACCCACAACAACCACTACAGAAGCTACAACTACAACAGAAGCAACAACAACCACAACTGAAACAACAACAACTACAACTGAAGCAACAACATCCACAACTGAGTCACCCACAACAACCACAAGTGAAGCAACAACAACAACTGAGTCAACTACTACAGAAGCTACAACTACAACAGAAGCAACAACAACTACAACAGAAGCAACAACGACTACAACTGAGTCACCCACAACAACCACAAGTGAAGCAACAACAACAACTGAGTCAACTACTACAGAAGCTACAACTACAACAGAAGCAACAACAACTACAACAGAAGCAACAACAACAACTGAGGTACCCACAACAACCACAACTGAAGTGACAATGACTACAACCGAGGCACCTAAAACAACCACGACTGAAGCAACAACGACTACAACTGAGGCACCCACAACAACCAAAACTGAAGCAACAACTACTACTGAAGCAACAACCACAGCTGAAGAAACAACAACTACAACTGAAGCATCAACGACTGAGTCACCCACAACAACCACAACTGAAGCAACAACTACAACTGAAGCAACAACATTCACTACAAAAGCAACAACGACTACAACTGAGGTACCCACAACAACCACAACTGAAGTAACAACGACTACAACTGAGGCACACACAACAACCACAAGTGAAGCAACAACAACAACTGAGTCAACTACTACAGAAGCTACAACTACAACAGAAGCAACAACAACTACAACAGAAGCAACAACAACAACTGAGGTACCCACGACAACCACTACAGAAGTAACAACAACCACAACTGAAGCAACAATGACCACAACTGAGTCACCCACAACAACCACAAGTGAAGCAACAACAACAACTGAGTCAACTACTACAGAAGCTACAACTAACACAGAAGCAACAACAACTACAACAGAAGCAACAACAACAACTGAGGTACCCACAACAACCACAACTGAAGTGACAATGACTACAACCGAGGCACCTAAAACAACCACAACTGAAGCAACAACGACTACAACTGAGGCACCCACAACAACCAAAACTGAAGCAACAACTACTACTGAAGCAACAACCACAGCTGAAGAAACAACAACTACAACTGAAGCATCAACGACTGAGTCACCCACAACAACCACAACTGAAGCAACAACTACAACTGAAGCAACAACATTCACTACAAAAGCAACAACGACTACAACTGAGGTACCCACAACAACCACAACTGAAGCAACAACGACTATAACTGAGGCACACACAACAACCACAAGTGAAGCAACATCAACAACTGAGTCAACTACTACAGAAGCTACAACTACAACAGAAGCAACAACAACAACTGAGGTACCCACAACAACCACAACTGAAGGGACAACGACTACAACTGAGGCACCCACAACAACCACAAGTGAAGCAACAACTATAACAGAAGCAACAACCAAAACTGAAGCAACAACTACTACTACTGAAGCAACAACCACAGCTGAAGAAACAACAACTACAACTGAAGCATCAACGACTGAGTCACCCACAACAACCACAACTGAAGCAACAACTACAACTGAAGCAACAACATTCACTACAAAAGCAACAACGACTACAACTGAGGTACCCACAACAACCACAACTGAAGCAACAACGACTACACCTGAGGCACCCACAACAACCACAAATGAAGCAACAACTATAACAGAAGCAACAACCAAAACTGAAGCAACAACTACTACTACTGAAGCAACAACCACAGCTAAAGAAACAACAACTACAACTGAAGCATCAACGACTGAGTCACCCACAACAACCACAACTGAAGCAACAACTACAACTGAGTCACCCACAACAACCACTACAGAAGTAACAACAACCACAACTGAAGCAACAATGACCACAACTGAGTCACCCACAACAACCACAACAGAAGCAACAACAACAACAACTGAGTCACCCACAACAACCACTACAGAAGCTACAACTACAACAGAAGCAACAACAACCACAACTGAAACAACAACAACTACAACTGAAACAACAACATCCACAACTGATGCAACAACAACTGAGTCACCCACAACAACCACAACTGAAGCAACAACGACTACAACTGAGGTACCCACAACAACCACAAGTGAAGCAACAACAACAACTGAGTCAACTACTACAAAAGCTACAACTACAATAGAAGCAACAACAACAATTGAGTCACCCACTACAGAAGCTACAACTACAACAGAAGCAACAGAAACAACTGAGTCACCCACTACAGAAGCTACGACTACAACAGAAGCAACAACAACTACAACTGAGACTCCCACAACAACCACAGCTGAAGAAACAACAACTACAACTGAAACATCAACAACTACAACAGATGCAACAACAACTGAGTCACCCACGACAACCACTACAGAAGTAACAACAACCACAACTGAAGCAACAATGACCACAACTGAGTCACCCACAACAACCACAACAGAAGCAACAACAACTGAGTCACCCACAACAACCACTACAGAAGCTACAACTACAACAGAAGCAACAACAACCACAACTGAAACAACAACAACTACAACTGAAGCAACAACATCCACAACTGAGTCACCCACAACAACCACAAGTGAAGCAACAACAACAACTGAGTCAACTACTACAGAAGCTACAACTACAACAGAAGCAACAACAACTACAACAGAAGCAACAACGACTACAACTGAGTCACCCACAACAACCACAAGTGAAGCAACAACAACAACTGAGTCAACTACTACAGAAGCTACAACTACAACAGAAGCAACAACAACTACAACAGAAGCAACAACAACAACTGAGGTACCCACAACAACCACAACTGAAGTGACAATGACTACAACCGAGGCACCTAAAACAACCACGACTGAAGCAACAACGACTACAACTGAGGCACCCACAACAACCAAAACTGAAGCAACAACTACTACTGAAGCAACAACCACAGCTGAAGAAACAACAACTACAACTGAAGCATCAACGACTGAGTCACCCACAACAACCACAACTGAAGCAACAACTACAACTGAAGGAACAACATTCACTACAAAAGCAACAACGACTACAACTGAGGTACCCACAACAACCACAACTGAAGCAACAACGACTACAACTGAGGCACACACAACAACCACAAGTGAAGCAACAACAACAACTGAGTCAACTACTACAGAAGCTACAACTACAACAGAAGCAACAACAACTACAACAGAAGCAACAACTACAACTGAAGCAACAACATTCACTACAAAAGCAACAACGACTACAACTGAGGTACCCACAACAACCACAACTGAAGCAACAACGACTACAACTGAGGCACACACAACAACCACAAGTGAAGCAACAACGACTACAACTGAGTCACCCACAACAACCACAAGTGAAGCAACAACAACAACTGAGTCAACTACTACAGAAGCTACAACTACAACAGAAGCAACAACAACTACAACAGAAGCAACAACAACAACTGAGTCACCCACAACAACCACTACAGAAGCTACAACTACAACAGAAGCAACAACAACCACAACTGAAACAACAACAACTACAACTGAAGCAACAACATCCACACCTGATGCAACAACAACTGACTCACCCACAACAACCACAACTGAAGCAACAACGACTACAACTGAGTCACCCACAACAACCACAAGTGAAGCAACAACAACAACTGAGTCAACTACTACAGAAGCTACAACTACAACAGAAGCAACAACAACTACAACAGAAGCAACAACAACAACTGAGGTACCCACAACAACCACAACTGAAGTGACAATGACTACAACCGAGGCACCCAAAACAACCACGACTGAAGCAACAACGACTACAACTGAGGCACCCACAAAAACCAAAACTGAAGCAACAACCACAGCTGAAGAAACAACAACTACAACTGAAGCATCAACGACTGAGTCACCCACAACAACCACAACTGAAGCAACAACTACAACTGAAGCAACAACATTCACTACAAAAGCAACAACGACTACAACTGAGGTACCCACAACAACCACAACTGAAGCAACAACGACTACAACTGAGGCACACACAACAACCACAAGTGAAGCAACAACAACAACTGAGTCAACTACTACAGAAGCTACAACTACAACAGAAGCAACAACAACTACAACAGAAGCAACAACAACAACTGAGGTACCCACAACAACCACAACTGAAGTGACAATGACTACAACTGAGGCACCCACAACAACCACTACAGAAGCAACAACAACAACTGAGTCACCCACAACAACCACTACAGAAGCTACAACTACAACAGAAGCAACAACAACCACAACTGAAGCAACAACTACAACTGAAGCAACCACATTCACAACTGATACAACTACAATTGAAGCAACAACAACAACTGAGTCACCCACTACAGAAGCTACAACTACAACAGAAGCAACAACAACCACTACAAAAGAAACAACGACTACAACTGAGGTACCCACAACAACTACAACTGAAGCAACAACGACTACAACTGAGGCACCCACAACAACCACAAGTGAAGCAACAACAACAACTGAGTCACCCACTACAGAAGCTACAACTACAACAGAAGCAACAACAACCACTACAAAAGCAACAACCACAACTACAGCAACAACGATTAAAATCGAGGCACCCACAACAACTACAAGTGAAGTAACAAGTGAAGCGACAACTACAACTGATGCACCCACAACAATCACAATTAAGGCAGAAACAACTACAACTGAAACAACAATTGAGATAACAACAAGTACAACTCAAGCACCTGCAACAACCACAACTGAGGCAACAACAACTACAACTGAAGTTACAACATCTACAACTGAAGCCATTCAAACCACAAGTGAGTCAACAACAACCTTAACAGATGTGCCCACAACAACTACAATTGATGCCATAACAACTGCAACAACTACAGAACATGGAATTGCAACAAAACAAGTGACTTTCAGATCTCGCTCTAACACATTTACAAGTGACCTAAATAATTCATCATCTACACATTTTAAAGAAAGAACTACAATGATAACATCACAGGTAAGCTTTACTGGTAGGATACTACTGCATGTGGCTACACAATGTTGCGTCATGTTATACCTTTATTGACAAAAACAAAAAACATAAATCATAAATAAAATATTTTTCTTTTTCTGTTGTATTTTGTAGGTTGATCCTCTTTTCACTAAGGCATTCATGACTTTTATTGATATGATCATTGTAAAATACAGGTATTTTGTCATTACTTCTTTGAACATTTTAACAATAATATCCTTAATGTCATGTTTAAATTAAGATTTTGTATTCCTCTCTTGTAGCAATGGATCAGTTGTCAACACATTTGACATCAACTTCAACAACTCATTTGTTCCTACCAACACTCAGATTGCTGATGTTTTGATCAATGCATCTTCAACTGTCACTGGTTTTGACATTGAAACCAGCTCCATCACTGTGGACGGCATACGTAAGTAATGTGTAGGCCTAGTTCTAAAAATTCAAAATCAACACATCAAACCAAAGACTGTATATATTTATGTCCTTTTGTTGTTTAACTCACTTAAAGTTTCAAGTGCAACAACTGAGGCACCAACAACAACAACAACACCTGAACTGACAACGACCAACACTGAGGAACCCACAACAACAACCACAACTGAAGCAACAACAACTACAACTGGTGCAACAACATCCACAACAGAAGCAACAACAACAACTGAGTCACCCACAACAACCACTGAAGTAGCTACAACTACAACAGAAGCAACAACAACTACAAGTGAAGCAACAACAACCACAACTGAAGCAACTACAACAGAAGCAACAACAACCACGTCTGAAGCAACAACCACAACTGAAGCAACAGCAACTACAACAGATGTAACAACCACTACAACTGATGTAACAACAACTGAGTCACCCACAACAACCACTACAGAAGCTACAACAGCTACAAGTGAAGCAACAACAACCACGACTGAAGCAACAACTACTACAACTGATGCAACAACAACTCAGTCACCCACAACAACCACTACAGAAGCTACAACTACAACAGAAGCAACAACAACCACAACTGAAAAAACAACTACAACTGAAGCAACAATCACATCAACTGAGTCACCCACAACAACCACTACAGAATCAACGACTACAACTGAAGCCACAACTACTACTGAAGCAACAACCACTACAACTGAGACTCCCACAACAAGCACAACAGAAGCAACAACAACAACTGAGTCACCCACAACAACCACTACAGAAGCTACAACTACAACAGAAGCAACAACAACCACAACTGAAGCAACAACTACTACTGAAAAAACAACCACAACTGAAGCAACAACAACTACTACAGAAGCAACAACCACAACTGAAGCAACAACCACGACAACTGAGTTACCCACAACAACCACTACAGAAGCTACAACTACAACAGAAGCAACAACAACCACAACTGAAGAAACAACTACAACTGAAGCAAAAACTACTACACAAGCAACAACCACAACTGAAGCAACAACCACGACAACTGAGTCACCCACAACAACCACTACAGAAGCTACAACTACAACAGAAGCAACAACAACCACGTCTGAAGCAACAACCACAACGGAAGCAACAACAACTACAACAGATGCAACAACTACTACAACTGAGTCACCCACAACAACCACTACAGAAGCTACAACTACAACAGAAGCAACAACAACCACAACTGAAGTAACAACTACAACTGAAGCAACAACAACTACAAGTGAAGCAACAACAACCACAACTGAAGCAACTACAACAGAAGCAACAACCACAACAACTGAGTCACCCACAACAACCACTACAGAAGCTACAACTACAAGAGAAGCAACAACAACCACGTCTGAAGCAACAACAACTACAACAGATGCAACAACCACTACAACTGATGTAACAACAACTGAGTCACCCACAGCAACCACTACAGAAGCTACAACAGCTACACGTGAAGCAACAACAACCACGACTGAAGCAACAACTACTACAACTGATGCAACAACAACTCAGTCACCCACAACAACCACTACAGAAGTAACGACAACAACTGAGTCACCCACAACAACCACTACAGAAGCTACAACTACAACAGAAGCAACAACAACCACAACTGAAGTAACAACTACAACTGAAGCAACAACAACTACAAGTGAAGCAACAACAACCACAACTGAAGCAACTACAACAGAAGCAACAACCACAACAACTGAGTTACCCACAACAACCACTACAGAAGCTACAACTACAACAGAAGCAACAACAACCACGTCTGAAGCAACAACTACTACAACTGATGCAACAACAACTCAGTCACCCACAACAACCACTACAGAAGCTACAACTACAACAGAAGCAACAACAACCACAACTGAAGAAACAACTACAACTGAAGCAACAACTACTACACAAGCAACAACCACAACTGAAGCAACAACCATGACAACTGAGTCACCCACAACAACCACTACAGAAGCTACAACTACAACAGAAGCAACAACAACCACGTCTGAAGCAACTACCACAACGGAAGCAACAACAACTACAACAGATGCAACAACTACTACAACTGAGTCACCCACAACAACCACTACAGAAGCTACAACTACAACAGAAGCAACAACAACCACAACTGAAGTAACAACTACAACTGAAGCAACAACAACTACAAGTGAAGCAACAACAACCACAACTGAAGCAACTACAACAGAAGCAACAACCACAACAATTGAGTCACCCACAACAACCACTACAGAAGCTACAACTACAACAGAAGCAACAACAACCACGTCTGAAGCTACAACAACTACAACAGATGCAACAACCACTACAACTGATGTAACAACAACTGAGTCACCCACAGCAACCACTACAGAAGCTACAACAGCTACACGTGAAGCAACAACAACCACGACTGAAGCAACAACTACTACAACTGATGCAACAACAACTCAGTCACCCACAACAACCACTACAGAAGTAACGACAACAACTGAGTCACCCACAACAACCACTACAGAAGCTACAACTACAACAGAAGCAACAACAACCACAACTGAAGAAACAACTACAACTGAAGCAACAACCACAACAACTGAGTCACCCACAACAACCACTACAGAAGCTACAACTACAACAGAAGCAACAACAGCCACAACTGAAGCAACAACTGACTCACTCACAACAACCACTACAGAATCAACGACTACAACTGAAGCAACAACTACTACTGAAGCAACAACCACTACAACTGAGACTCCCACAACAAGCACAACAGAAGCAACAACAACAACTGAGTCACCCACAACAACCACTACAGAAGCTACAACTACAACAGAAGCAACAACAACCACAACTGAAGCAACAACTACTACTGAAAAAACAACCACAACTGAAGCAACAACCACAACAACTCAGTCACCCACAACAACCACTACAGAAGCTACAACTACAACAGAAGCAACAACAACCACAACTGAAGAAACAACTACAACTGAAGCAACAACTACTACACAAGCAACAACCACAACTGAAGCAACAACCGCGACAACTGAGTCACCCACAACAACCACTACAGAAGCAACGACTACAACAGAAGCAACAATAACCACGTCTGAAGCAACAACCACAACGGAAGCAACAACAACTACAACAGATGCAACAACTACTACAACTGAGTCACCCACAACAACCACTACAGAAGCAACGACTACAACAGAAGCAACAACAACCACGTCTGAAGCAACAACTACTACAACTGATGCAACAACAACTCAGTCACCCACAACAACCACTACAGAAGTAACGACAACAACTGAGTCACCCACAACAACCACTACAGAAGCTACAACTACAACAGAAGCAACAACAACCACAACTGAAGAAACAACTACAACTGAAGCAACAACTGCTACACAAGCAACAACCACAACTGAAGCAACAACCGCGACAACTGAGTCACCCACAACAACCACTACAGAAGCAACGACTACAACAGAAGCAACAACTACTACTGAAGCAACAACCACTACAACTGAGAATCCCACAATATCTACAACTGAAGCAACAACAACAACTGAGTCACCCACAACAACCACAACTGAAGCAACAACTACTACTGAAGCAACAACAACTACAACAAATGCAACAACAACTGAGTCACCCACAACAACCACTACAGAAGCAACAACTACAACTGAAGCAACGACAACAACTGAGTCACCCACAACAACCACAACTGAAGCAACAACAGATGCAACAACTACTACAACTGCTGCAACAACAACTCAGTCACCCACAACAACCACTACAGAAGCAACAACAACAACTGAGTCACCCACAACAACCACTACAGAAGCTACAACTACAACAGAAGCAACAACAACCACAACTGAAGAAACAACTACAACTGAAGCAACAACTACTACACAAGCAACAACCACAACTGAAGCAACAACCACGACAACTGAGTCACCCACAACAACCACTACAGAAGCTACAACTACAACAGAAGCAACAACAACCACGTCTGAAGCAACTACCACAACGGAAGCAACAACAACTACAACAGATGCAACAACTACTACAACTGAGTCACCCACAACAACCACTACAGAAGCTACAACTACAACAGAAGCAACAACAACCACAACTGAAGTAACAACTACAACTGAAGCAACAACAACTACAAGTGAAGCAACAACAACCACAACTGAAGCAACAACAACTACAAGTGAAGCAACAACAACCACAACTGAAGCAACTACAACAGAAGCAACAACCACAACAACTGAGTCACCCACAACAACCACTACAGAAGCTACAACTACAACAGAAGCAACAACAACCACGTCTGAAGCAACAACAACTACAACAGATGCAACAACCACTACAACTGATGTAACAACAACTGAGTCACCCACAGCAACCACTACAGAAGCTACAACTACAACAGAAGCAACAACAACCACGTCTGAAGCAACAACAACTCAGTCACCCACAACAACCACTACAGAAGTAACGACAACAACTGAGTCACCCACAACAACCACTACAGAAGCTACAACTACAACAGAAGCAACAACAACCACAACTGAAGAAACAACTACAACTGAAGCAACAACCACAACAACTGAGTCACCCACAACAACCACTACAGAAGCTACAACTACAACAGAAGCAACAACAGCCACAACTGAAGCAACAACTGACTCACTCACAACAACCACTACAGAATCAATGACTACAACTGAAGCCACAACTACTACTGAAGCAACAACCACTACAACTGAGACTCCCACAACAAGCACAACAGAAGCAACAACAACAACTGAGTCACCCACAACAACCACTACAGAAGCTACAACTACAACAGAAGCAACAACAACCACAACTGAAGCAACAACTACTACTGAAAAAACAACCACAACTGAAGCAACAACAACTACTACAGAAGCAACAACCACAACTGAAGCAACAACCACGACAACTGAGTCACCCACAACAACCACTACAGAAGCTACAACTACAACAGAAGCAACAACAACCACGTCTGAAGCAACAACCACAACGGAAGCAACAACAACTACAACAGATGCAACAACTACTACAACTGAGTCACCCACAACAACCACTACAGAAGCTACAACTACAACAGAAGCAACAACAACCACAACTGAAGTAACAACTACAACTGAAGCAACAACAACTACAAGTGAAGCAACAACAACCACAACTGAAGCAACTACAACAGAAGCAACAACCACAACAACTGAGTCACCCACAACAACTACTACAGAAGCTACAACTACAACAGAAGCAACAACAACCACGTCTGAAGCAACAACAACTACAACAGATGCAACAACCACTACAACTGATGTAACAACAACTGAGTCACCCACAGCAACCACTACAGAAGCTACAACAGCTACACGTGAAGCAACAACAACCACGACTGAAGCAACAACTACTACAACTGATGCAACAACCACTACAACTGATGCAACAACAACTCAGTCACCCACAACAACCACTACAGAAGTAACGACAACAACTGAGTCACCCACAACAACCACTACAGAAGCTACAACTACAACAGAAGCAACAACAACCACAACTGAAGAAACAACTACAACTGAAGCAACAACCACAACAACTGAGTCACCCACAACAACCACTACAGAAGCTACAACTACAACAGAAGCAACAACAGCCACAACTGAAGCAACAACTGACTCACTCACAACAACCACTACAGAATCAACGACTACAACTGAAGCCACAACTACTACTGAAGCAACAACCACTACAACTGAGACTCCCACAACAAGCACAACAGAAGCAACAACAACAACTGAGTCACCCACAACAACCACTACAGAAGCTACAACTACAACAGAAGCAACAACAACCACAACTGAAGCAACAACTACTACTGAAAAAACAACCACAACTGAAGCAACAACAACTACTACAGAAGCAACAACCACAACTGAAGCAACAACCACGACAACTGAGTCACCCACAACAACCACTACAGAAGCTACAACTACAACAGAAGCAACAACAACCACGTCTGAAGCAACAACTACTACAACTGATGCAACAACAACTCAGTCACCCACAACAACCACTACAGAAGTAACGACAACAACTGAGTCACCCACAACAACCACTACAGAAGCTACAACTACAACAGAAGCAACAACAACCACAACTGAAGAAACAACTACAACTGAAGCAACAACTACTACACAAGCAACAACCACAACTGAAGCAACAACCGCGACAACTGAGTCACCCACAACAACCACTACAGAAGCTACAACTACAACAGAAGCAACAACAACCACAACTGAAGCAACAATAACAACTGAGTCACCCACAACAACCACAACTGAAGCAACAACAGATGCAACAACTACTACAACTGCTGCAACAACAACTCAGTCACCCACAACAACCACTACAGAAGCAACAACAACAACCGAGTCACCCACAACAACCACAACTGAAGCAACAACTACTACTGAAGCAACAACAACTACAAGAAATACAACAACAACTGAGTCACCCACAACAACCACAACTGAAGCAACAACTACAACTGAAGCAACGACAACAACTGAGTCACCCACAACAACCACAACTGAAGCAACAACAGATGCAACAACTACTACAACTGCTGCAACAACAACTCAGTCACCCACAACAACCACTACAGAAGCAACAACAACAACTGAGTCACCCACAACAACCACTACAGAAGCTACAACTACAACAGAAGCAACAACAACCACAACTGAAGAAACAACTACAACTGAAGCAACAACTACTACACAAGCAACAACCACGACAACTGAGTCACCCACAACAACCACTACAGAAGCTACAACTACAACAGAAGCAACAACAACCACGTCTGAAGCAACAACCACAACGGAAGCAACAACAACTACAACAGATGCAACAACTACTACAACTGAGTCACCCACAACAACCACTACAGAAGCTACAACTACAACAGAAGCAACAACAACCACGTCTGAAGCAACAACCACAACGGAAGCAACAACAACTACAACAGATGCAACAACTACTACAACTGAGTCACCCACAACAACCACTACAGAAGCTACAACTACAACAGAAGCAACAACAACCACAACTGAAGTAACAACTACAACTGAAGCAACAACAACTACAAGTGAAGCAACAACAACCACAACTGAAGCAACTACAACAGAAGCAACAACCACAACAACTGAGTCACCCACAACAACCACTACAGAAGCTACAACTACAACAGAAGCAACAACAACCACGTCTGAAGCAACAACAACTACAACAGATGCAACAACAACTGAGTCACCCACAGCAACCACTACAGAAGCTAAAACAGCTACAAGTGAAGCAACAACAACCACAACTGAAGCAACAACTACTACTGAAAAAACAACAACAACTGAAGCAACAACAACTACTACAGAAGCAACAACCACAACTGAAGCAACAACCACGACAACTGAGTCACCCACAACAACCACTACAGAAGCTACAACTACAACAGAAGCAACAACAACCACGTCTGAAGCAACAACTACTACAACTGATGCAACAACAACTCAGTCACCCACAACAACCACTACAGAAGTAACGACAACAACTGAGTCACCCACAACAACCACTACAGAAGCTACAACTACAACAGAAGCAACAACAACCACAACTGAAGAAACAACTACAACTGAAGCAACAACTACTACACAAGCAACAACCACAACTGAAGCAACAACCGCGACAACTGAGTCACCCACAACAACCACTACAGAAGCTACAACTACAACAGAAGCAACAACAACCACAACTGAAGCAACAATAACAACTGAGTCACCCACAACAACCACAACTGAAGCAACAACAGATGCAACAACTACTACAACTGCTGCAACAACAACTCAGTCACCCACAACAACCACTACAGAAGCAACAACAACAACCGAGTCACCCACAACAACCACAACTGAAGCAACAACTACTACTGAAGCAACAACAACTACAAGAAATACAACAACAACTGAGTCACCCACAACAACCACAACTGAAGCAACAACTACAACTGAAGCAACGACAACAACTGAGTCACCCACAACAACCACAACTGAAGCAACAACAGATGCAACAACTACTACAACTGCTGCAACAACAACTCAGTCACCCACAACAACCACTACAGAAGCAACAACAACAACTGAGTCACCCACAACAACCACTACAGAAGCTACAACTACAACAGAAGCAACAACAACCACAACTGAAGAAACAACTACAACTGAAGCAACAACTACTACACAAGCAACAACCACAACTGAAGCAACAACCACGACAACTGAGTCACCCACAACAACCACTACAGAAGCTACAACTACAACAGAAGCAACAACAACCACGTCTGAAGCAACAACCACAACGGAAGCAACAACAACTACAACAGATGCAACAACTACTACAACTGAGTCACCCACAACAACCACTACAGAAGCTACAACTACAACAGAAGCAACAACAACCACGTCTGAAGCAACAACCACAACGGAAGCAACAACAACTACAACAGATGCAACAACTACTACAACTGAGTCACCCACAACAACCACTACAGAAGCTACAACTACAACAGAAGCAACAACAACCACAACTGAAGTAACAACTACAACTGAAGCAACAACAACTACAAGTGAAGCAACAACAACCACAACTGAAGCAACTACAACAGAAGCAACAACCACAACAACTGAGTCACCCACAACAACCACTACAGAAGCTACAACTACAACAGAAGCAACAACAACCACGTCTGAAGCAACAACAACTACAACAGATGCAACAACCACTACAACTGATGTAACAACAACTGAGTCACCCACAGCAACCACTACAGAAGCTACAACAGCTACAAGTGAAGCAACAACAACCACGACTGAAGCAACAACTACTACAACTGATGCAACAACAACTCAGTCACCCACAACAACCACTACAGAAGTAACGACAACAACTGAGTCACCCACAACAACCACTACAGAAGCTACAACTACAACAGAAGCAACAACAACCACGTCTGAAGCAACAACCACAACGGAAGCAACAACAACCACGTCTGAAGCAACAACTACTACAACTGATGCAACAACAACTCAGTCACCCACAACAACCACTACAGAAGTAACGACAACAACTGAGTCACCCACAACAACCACTACAGAAGCTACAACTACAACAGAAGCAACAACAACCACAACTGAAAAAACAACTACAACTGAAGCAACAACCACAACAACTGAGTCACCCACAACAACCACTACAGAAGCTACAACTACAACTGATGCAACAACAACTCAGTCACCCACAACAACCACTACAGAAGTAACGACAACAACTGAGTCACCCACAACAACCACTACAGAAGCTACAACTACAACAGAAGCAACAACAACCACGTCTGAAGCAACAACCACAACAGAAGCAACAACAACCACGTCTGAAGCAACAACTACTACAACTGATGCAACAACAACTCAGTCACCCACAACAACCACTACAGAAGTAACGACAACAACTGAGTCACCCACAACAACCACTACAGAAGCTACAACTACAACAGAAGCAACAACAACCACAACTGAAAAAACAACTACAACTGAAGCAACAACCACAACAACCACTACAGAAGCTACAACTACAACAAAAGCAACAACAGCCACAACTGAAGCAACAACAACCACGACTGAAGCAACAACTACTACAACTGATGCAACAACAACTCAGTCACCCACAACAACCACTACAGAAGTAACGACAACAACTGAGTCACCCACAACAACCACTACAGAAGCTACAACAGCCACAACTGAAGCAACAACAACCACGACTGAAGCAACAACTACTACAACTGATGCAACAACAACTCAGTCACCCACAACAACCACTACAGAAGTAACGACAACAACTGAGTCACCCACAACAACCACTACAGAAGCTACAACTACAACAGAAGCAACAACAGCCACAACTGAAGCAACAACTGACTCACTCACAACAACCACTACAGAATCAACGACTACAACTGAAGCCACAACTACTACTGAAGCAACAACCACTACAACTGAGACTCCCACAACAAGCACAACAGAAGCAACAACAACAACTGAGTCACCCACAACAACCACTACAGAAGCTACAACTACAACTGAAGCAACAACAACCACGTCTGAAGCAACAACTACTACAACTGATGCAACAACTACCACAACTGAGTCACCCACAACAACCACTACAGAAGCTACAACTACAACAGAAGCAACAACAACCACAACTGAAGCAACAACTACTACTGAAGCAACAACCACAACTGAAGCAACAACAACTACAACAGATGCAACAAGTACTGAGTCACCCACAACAACCACTACAGAAGCTACAACCTCAACAGAAGCAACAACAACCACAACTGAAGCAACAACAACCACAACTGAAGCAACAACAACTACAACTGAAGCAACAACAACCACAACTGATGCAATAACAACTACAACTGATGCAATAACAACTGACTCACCCACAACAACCACTACAGAAGCAACGACTACAACTGAAGCAACGACAACAACTGAGTCACCCACAACAACCACTACAGAAGCTACAACTACAACAGAAGCAACAACAACCACAACTGAAGCAACAACTACAACTGAAGCAACAACAACCACAACTGAAGCAACAACAACAACTCAGTCACCCACAACAACCACTACAGAAGCTACAACTACATTTGATGCAATAACAACTGAGTCACCTACAACAACCACTACAGAAGTAACAACTACAACTGAAGCAACAACCACAACTGAGGCAACAACCACTACAACTGAGACTCCCACAACAAGCACAACAGAAGCAACTACAACAACTGAGTCACCCACAACAACCACTACAGAAGCTACAACTACAACTGAAGCACCCACAACAACCACAACTGAAGCAACAGATGCAACAACCACTACAACTGCTGCAACAACAACTCAGTCACCCACAACAACCACTACAAAAGCAACGACTTTAACTGAAGCAACAACCACAACTGCAGCGACAACAGCTGCACCAATACTTTATACTGTCTCTGCTGTCTTGATTGAACCATATACAAACGATTATTCTAACAAAAGCAGTAATAAATATAAAGACCTTGAAAAGCGCACTATAGAAACAGTGAGTAATATTCATAATCATGAACAACTTTTACTTATCTTGCAGGTTTGAATCATTCATCTTAGCAAATTTTCCAAATCATCCTTTTCTTTTGTCTTTCCTTTTACAGTTCACAACAATATATAAAGCGAAATATGGTGAACGATTTCTCTACTGCTATGTAATATTTTTCAGGTAAACCCATGATTAATATTACCGTATTCATTCATGATTAATTTTATGTCGTGTTTACATGTGTATTGTGATGTATTTAGATCAGGAAACTTCATCTGATGTCACCTGTAGTTAACGTTTTTGGTTATGTCTTACAGTATTTTTACAGGTCAAACTAAAGTGGACGGAACAACAGCAGAAATGGGACTTGTTTTCAACACATCTACTCCCATTGCTGACCTCCCACCAAATGCTGACGTTGTTAAAACATTAATGGATGCTGCAAATAACACCAACAACAATTTCAGTGTGAGCTTCATCCCCACCTCAGTTCAGCTAATCTGTAAGTAAATACTACTGTGACTCTATCCAGCAGATGTATCAATGTGATGTGCATTAGGTTTAACATGATTTACATTGGCAACTTCATATCTAAATATTTAATAAAAAGTAGCTTTAAAGTTTATCTGATTGGTCTTGTTTTACAGCCAGTCCACTGCCTACTGCTGCACCTACAAATGCAACATTAACAACTGCTGCACCTACAAATGCAGCCTCTACAGCTGCTGCAACCACATCTACAACAACAACTGCAGCAACCACATCTAAAACAGCAACAACTGCTGCACCCACAAATGCAGCCTCCACCGCTGCTGCAACGACATCCACATCTACAACTGCAACAACTACAAAACCTGGAATTGCAACAAAACAAGTGACTTTCAGATCTCGGTTAGACACATTTACAAGTGACTTAAATAATTCATCATCTACAAGTTTTAAAGAACGAACTACAATGATAACATCACAGGTAAGCCTCACTGGTAGGATACTACATGGCTACAATTTTTTGTTTCATGTCCTGTGTTTCATGTTAGTGGCACTGACCCACTACTCAAAGAAAACATAAATTATAGATGAAGTGTTTCAATGTTGTGTTTTCTGTGTGTTATCTTTTTTGCAGCTACAACCTCTTTTCAAAGAGGCATTCACAACTTTTATCAACATGATCATTGTGAAATACAGGTATTTTCTTAATTACATTTTAACAATAGTGGCCTTATTATTGTTACCATTATCGTTATCATGTTATCAATGTAACATTTTTGTTTGCTCATGCAGCAATGGATCCATCTACAACACGTTTGACCTGAACTTCAACAAATCATCTGTTCCTAACAACACTCAGATTGCGACTGTTTTGATCAACGCATCTTCAATTGTCACTGGCTTTGACATTGAAGGCAGCTCCATCAATGTGGACGGCATACGTAAGTAATGTGTAGGCCTAGTTGTAATAATTCAAAATTCACACATTTATCAATTGATGGCATTTAAACATCTTTTTTGCTTCACTGGTTTCCAGTTTCAAGTGGAGTGGCACACAGGATCAGCCTCATCACTGCGTCCTGCCTCGCGATGTTGTCATTGCTACTGTCAAGACACTAATAGCTGAGTTAAAATGACAATGAAAGTCACTGAATCAATAGAATATTAACTAAAACAACATCATATTTATTTAACCTTGGGATTTCTTGAAACTGTTGCACTATATTTCCTGCTTTTCTAAACACTGCACTCTAGCTAAATATAACCTGGTCAGAATAAGTCATCATGTTTAGTCTTGTTCGACAGATGAATGAAACCAGACAGACTGGAGAGTAAAAACTAGATGAAGGATTACATATCCTCATATACGAAAACAAATATGAAATGCATATTAAAATTGTACAGTCAGTGTTCTTATTTATTCAAAATGTATATAATTTGTGTATTAATTATTTGATCATATATTACTTTTATCTAATATTCTTTCTGTCAAAATAATTTTCACAATAAAGAGAATTATTCAATGTAAAGCCTCTTTTGTTTGTTAAGTACAATTTTAGCACTTGCAAAGTTTAATATTAGAAAAGTAGTTAGAATAAGCTTAATTTTTTTTTCTTAGAGGTTTGTGTGGTGCAAAGATACACATCTGGTTGCAGCACCAAGGACGAAATAGTACAGCAAACATTCTTATGTATTGGATACACACAAACGACACACAAATCAATGACAAACGCTAGTACAGGCGGAGAGGTGACAAAGTAAAACACTTCTGAGTCAGTTTTTGTTTGTTTTTTTCATCAGGGGCTATTAGCAGCAGAACAAAGTGGCTTCTGTGGCTGTAAACCAGATCCCTAAATCCATTCATTCATCCGGCCAAACAAGCAGATTGAATATCAACTCTGGAGAAATGTTTGACGTTTGTTAGGTGAAGAGAAAAAAGTTCAAGATGGTTTAAGAAGGCACCACTACAGCAGCTAATTACTAAAGTGTCTATCTACCGTAATTAATTAACTTAGTTTGGTCTGTGCTATAGAAATGTAGAAATGGTTTCTTGGGAAATCAATATTATAATGAACTGTAGTTGATCCTTACAGTTCTATGAACAGATGCATTTCTGATCATGTTCTCAGTCCACTGACACACACTTCACAGCCTGCACCATCCAAAACACCAACAGTGCCTGTACGTGTTTGATAAAGGAGACCTCCTTGTTCTTTATGGAGACTAGGAGGAAGTGAAGTGAAGTGAATTGTTGGGGGGGAGTGGCTGTTGTGAAAGGATCATTGTTCCCTTGTGGTTTTTGTGGGCTCTGTTGCTGTACTATCCATTTTATTTTCAGGTACATCATTAGTATAAAAACCTTTTGTGTAAAGGTTTTTGCTGTTCTACCTGTTGGACGGGGTAATTACGGTGACACGCACTAGACGCACTTCATAGACGCTTAACAGCGGATTCCCGGCACAAGCTGCTGTCGCTGTTATACATCAGATGTGTTTTGATGCTCTCTGTGTCTTCGCGTAATACTTTACTGTGAATATGGAAATGTTGCTGGTGTGTCTGGTATGTCGTCGCAGATTTTGCCAAGTTAAAAACTGACTGTAAAAGTGTTTAATTTTACGCATATCGTGCACTGTGATATAAGACACTGAAAGCCTGTTGCTGTGTGAAACGACTGTGCTTCTTGTTGCTCTTATAGTCATGTTAAGTGTTGAGTGCATTTCTCACTTTGTTATACATGTCATGTCATGTCCATCGTTTTGATGGACGTTTCGTTGGCTTTTATTTGCCTTTGAGGATCAGTTTGGGGAAGCGCGGATACACGAGTGTCTTACGGGACAGAGACGCCTCTTTATCCGGACCCTGTTTGTGACCGGACGCCTCATACTGATCTGGCAAAGTTAATATTCTCGGCATGGAGACAGGAGAATCTGAACATGGGTGTGATTATAACCCGTGATATATTTGTGTCGTTTACATGTACAGTAAAAATGTGTTTTAACTAATCTGATCATATGTGGATGAAAGAAATTGTTACGTTTTTTCTTTTCATTTAAAGTCACGGCTCACCCAAAGTCTGATTATTATAATCTTAATTAATGACAAGCAGGCCATTCGAATAATAAATACAGGTTGTAATAAATGTACAATGTTTATGAGAAAACTTTACAGATGATGGCGCGCGGCAGCAGCACGAGGCGGAAATAAAACGCTCAAAGCGGAGCGTCTGCGCAGCATTAATCTGCCACCTCGCGTCCTGTGAGGCCAGAAACAGAATGTATAAAAAAGAGATTTCATCAAGTCAATGTTTTCTTTGATGGTGCGGAATTTGAATTAAAGATAAGGTTAAATGCATTCATCATGTCATCAAATACATGAATACTCAACCATATTCAGTTAAAATGAACTCGAGCTCAGTTTTGATTATTGATCTGTCTGATTTTTAGACGATCAGACCCGAATCGTCTTTGTGAGTGTTACGTATGGGTCTAAAAGAAATCTGTGGCTGAGTCTGTTGAGAATAAGAACTGCATTTCTGATAAGTCACAACATTTCTTCTGTATAATAAAAAAATCTGCCTTCGTAATGAAAATCTTTACTAAACACACGATCCCAGATCAGGTTAGAGATGAGGCATCTTCTAAAATGCGGCTTGCTTTGGTCTCATGAGGTTATTATTAGCAGTGTATATGCATGACGTCAGAGCACGTCCAGTTCAGGTGGGACGGAAAACCAGTCAGCCTTCACTGGTAAGTAACGAATAAAAAGCAGAACATTTACTAATTGTCCGCACAGAACAGCTGTGATTTTGTTTTGTAGATAGTCAACAAACACGTAGCTAAAATTAAAAACGACCTTAAAATGAACTAATCCTGGATTATTGTAGAAATCTGTATTTATACCGTAAATCATATTGTAACAACGCTTTTAGTAGCAGTAGCTTTAAAGTACAAGATGTATATGTAATTTTAAAATAATTGAGTTCTTGTTTTCTTACACGTAATAAATGGTCACTATATAATGCTCACTTATGCCAATTAAATAACGCAATTACTGTACATGTACTTTAATAATGTGTATCCGAATTTATCATTATTTATTATGTAAATTCGAGTATTAAAGACATTGTAGATGCACTTTATGATTAGTAATAAAACATTTATAACAGTGTTTATACACTTTAAAACTAATTTAGAAGCAGAGCTTGGTTAATGACTGACCAAAAGCAAATAAATAATGGCAACATTAATAAACAAATAAAACGTACTTTTAAAAAGCAAGGGCATGCGTGAGAGTCCTAACTAAGTGATAATTTAGAAATCTTTTATTAAATATAAATATTTTATTTGGAATCCTATTGATGTCACAGCCTGACACTCCCTAACAGAAATATGAGGAAAGGTGAGGCTCCTTTGTTTGATTTTAACATACATACTCTTACGATCATCATTTGTATTGTGTCTTTTAAATATATTCCCAGATTACTCTAAATATCATACAGAAAATGTATTTAGAATGTTGGGCTTGGCAGTTTAATACTCAAGTTAGTTTTTCTGCTTTTCAATCGGATACATGTCACCTCAGTAGACCTCTTTATTAATTTGTTTGCACATTGCAACACTGGAAGAACAGCATATTCTCTTTAGTGCTTGAATACATTATATTCATGAGCCAAGACTCTGACAGAACAACAACTGATGCGTTGAATGCTGTTGATCTAACATTTTGAAACAAATTGGTATGCGTTGCGTCACTGAGGTTCATTCCCTCCCCTCACAAAATGCTTTAAAAGTCAATTGTCACAGACAATGAAGGATTTGCTTTGTCACAGCTGGAAGGACAGTTTAAAAAACAGAAAAATACCAAATAAAAGGACGGGATTTAAATTTTACTTCTGGCATTTTTCTATTTTACGTAAGTACAGTTTTATCTAAACTTTATAACTTTGATTTTTTCATTTATATTAATTATTATACAAATATGCAGTCCTATTTTCATTAGCACTCAACGTTTGTAAAGGAAAATATCACAATTTTCCTTCTTAAAAAATGAAACCTATAATTATAGTAAAGGGATTTTTTTTAGATTTAAAAGTAAATTGTGATTTCTAACACAAAATCACTAAAAACTTGATAGAGTTCCTTATGTTTGATACAGAGATTCACAGCGTTTACAGTGAGTGTTACAGATTCAATATCTGTCTGTCAGATCATCCTACTCTCACATCAACTGTATTGAATGTGTAAATGTAGTGGACTGTGACAACAGCAAATGTCAAGTAAAAAACATTTACCACCAATCGCTCAATTCTAATCAGCCTGATGGCTCAACGGGAGGAGTGGACTGAAATGTAGGAGACCTGTGTATAAATCCAGGTGTCAGTCACTCTGCACTGGCTATCTGGGCCCCAGAATAAATATGAGAAAACTTATGGCTACACTAATAAACTAAAAAAACAGACTTTTGTGTGAGAGTACTAATTAAGTAATAATTTAGAAATCTTTTATTAAATATGAATATTTTATTTGGAATCCTATTGATGTCACAGCCTGACACTCCCTAACAGAAATATGAGGAAAGGTGAGGCTCCTTTGTTTGATTTTAACATACATACTCTTACGATCATCATTTGTATTGTGTCTTTTAAATATATTCCCAGATTACTCTAAATATCATACAGAAAATGTATTTAGAATGTTGGGCTTGGCAGTTTAATACTCAAGTTAGTTTTTCTGCTTTTCAATCGGATACATGTCACCTCAGTAGACCTCTTTATTAATTTGTTTGCACATTGCAACACTGGAAGAACAGCATATTCTCTTTAGTGCTTGAATACATTATATTCATGAGCCAAGACTCTGACAGAACAACAACTGATGCGTTGAATGCTGTTGATCTAACATTTTGAAACAAATTGGTATGCGTTGCGTCACTGAGGTTCATTCCCTCCCCTCACAAAATGCTTTAAAAGTCAATTGTCACAGACAATGAAGGATTTGCTTTGTCACAGCTGGAAGGACAGTTTAAAAAACAGAAAAATACCAAATAAAAGGACGGGATTTAAATTTTACTTCTGGCATTTTTCTATTTTACGTAAGTACAGTTTTATCTAAACTTTATAACTTTGATTTTTTCATTTATATTAATTATTATACAAATATGCAGTCCTATTTTCATTAGCACTCAACGTTTGTAAAGGAAAATATCACAATTTTCCTTCTTAAAAAATGAAACCTATAATTATAGTAAAGGGATTTTTTTTAGATTTAAAAGTAAATTGTGATTTCTAACACAAAATCACTAAAAACTTGATAGAGTTCCTTATGTTTGATACAGAGATTCACAGCGTTTACAGTGAGTGTTACAGATTCAATATCTGTCTGTCAGATCATCCTACTCTCACATCAACTGTATTGAATGTGTAAATGTAGTGGACTGTGACAACAGCAAATGTCAAGTAAAAAACATTTACCACCAATCGCTCAATTCTAATCAGCCTGATGGCTCAACGGGAGGAGTGGACTGAAATGTAGGAGACCTGTGTATAAATCCAGGTGTCAGTCACTCTGCACTGGCTATCTGGGCCCCAGAATAAATATGAGAAAACTTATGGCTACACTAATAAACTAAAAAAACAGACTTTTGTGTGAGAGTACTAATTAAGTAATAATTTAGAAATCTTTTATTAAATATGAATATTTTTATTTGGAATGCTATTGATGTCATAGCCTGACACTCCCTAACAGAAATATGAGGAAAGGTGAGGCTCTTTAGTTTTGATTTTAACATTCCTACGATCTTATAAAAGTGGCAAGTCAGAATTTGTAGAGGTGTGAAAAATTTCGGGCTTAACTGTATATATATGTATTTCTTGTAACACATTTATTTGTGGTATTATTATTATTATTATTGTTGTTAATAATATTAATAATATTAATACATATTTGGTTTATGGAGAACTACGACCAAAACAACAAGACACCACAAAACCACAAAAGAATATATGGATTTATATGAGGGATATGAATTTCCCTGATGAATGTCGCAATTATTGTAGATAAATGATGAATAAATTATTATGTATGTATGTAATTCAGATTGAATAAAATCAGATGGGCACCGTGCAAAGTTGTAAAAGATTATGATGGAATTAAAATAGAACATAAGATCTTTACAAAGTGTTGACTGTAAAACTACATACATAACTGCATAACTGATAACATGTGGTTTAATTTTGTAGTTTTAAAGAAAACAAGATGGGTGTCAGAAAGATGTCCATCCTTCTAGTTGTACTGGGTAAGTTGACTTTTGTGATAATTCACTCGACCTATCTTTTTATAAATGACAATATTGAAATACAAAATTAACAAGACAGATGATAAAGTTCTGCACAGCGAAACTATATTATCCTGTAAAACCTATAAGACAAAGTATTGAAGTTATACAAGAGTTAAAGTACATGCATCTAGATAAATGGAGGTTAGGAAAATAACAATTGAATAAGAAAAATATATAAAATTGTTATTTATGTTGTGTCGATCCAAAGTCATGATGCAACTAGGAACAATAACAGGAGGGCAAAATACAAATGAGACTACCACAACTGAAGCAACAACAACTACAACTGAGTCAACAAAAACTACAACTGAGGTACCCACAACAACCACAACTGAAGTACCCACAACAACCACAACTGAGGTACCTACAACAACCACAACTGAGGTACCTACAACAACCACAACTGAGGTACCCACAACAACCACAACTGAGGCACCCACAACAACCACAACTGAGGCACCCACAACAACTACAACTGAGGCACCCACAACAACCACAACTGAGGTACCCACAACAACCACAACTGAGGCACCCACAACAACCACAACTGAGGTACCCACAACAACCACAACTGAGGTACCCACAACAACCACAACTGAGGTACCCACAACAACCACAACTGAGGCACCCACAACAACCACAACTGAGGTATCCACAACAACCACAACTGAGGTACCCACAACAACCACAACTGAGGTACCAACAACCACAACTGACGTATCCACAACAACCACAACTGAGGTACCCACAACAACCACAACTGAGGTACCCACAACAACCACAACTGAGGTACCCACAACAACCACAACTGAGGCACCCACAACAACCACAACTGAGGCACCCACAACAACCACAACAGAGGCACCCACAACAACCACAACTGAAGTACCCACAACTGAGGTACCCACAACAACCACAACTGAGGCACCCACAACAACCACAACTGAAGCAACAACAACTACAACTGAGTCAACAACAACCACAACTGAGGCACCCACAACAACTACAACTGAGGTACCCACAACGACCACAACTGAAGCAACAACAACTACAACAGAGTCAACAACAACTACAACTGAAGCACCCACGACAACAACAGCTACAACTGAGGTACCCACAACAACCACAACTGAGGTACCCACAACAACCACAACTGAGTCAACAACAACTACAACTGAGTTACCCACAACAACCACAACTGAAGCAACAACAACTACAACTGAGTCAACAACTACAACTGAGGCACCCACAACAACCACAACTGAGGTACCCACAACAACCACAACTGAGGTACCCACAACAACCACAACTAAGGTACCCACAACAACCACAACTGAGGCACCCACAACAACGACTACTGAGGTACCCACAACAACTACAACTGAGGCACCCACAACAACCACAACTGAGGCACCCACAACAACAACAACTACAACTGAGTCAACAACAACTACAACTGAAGCAACAACAACAACAACTGAGGTACCCACAACAACCACAACTGAGGTACCCACAACGACCACAACTGAAGCAACAACAACTACAACAGAGTCAACAACAACTACAACTGAGGCACCCACAACAACCACAACTGAGGTACCCACAACAACCACAACTGAGGTACCCACAACAACCACAACTGAGGCACCCACAACAACCACAACAGAGGCACCCACAACAACCACAACTGAAGTACCCACAACAACCACAACTGAGGTACCCACAACAACCACAACTGAGGCACCCACAACAACCACAACTGAGGTACCCACAACAACCACAACTGAGGTACCCACAACAACCACAACTGAGGCACCCACAACAACCACAACAGAGGCACCCACAACAACCACAACTGAAGTACCCACAACAACCACAACTGAGGTACCCACAACAACCACAACTGAGGCACCCACAACAACCACAACTGAAGCAACAACAACTACAACTGAGTCAACAACAACCACAACTGAGGCACCCACAACAACTACAACTGAGGTACCCAAAACGACCACAACTGAAGCAACAACAACTACAACAGAGTCAACAACAACTACAACTGAAGCACCCACGACAACAACAGCTACAACTGAGTTACCCACAACAACCACAACTGAAGCAACAACAACTACAACTGAGTCAACAACAACCACAACTGAGGTACCCACAACAACCACAACTGAGGTACCCACAACAACCACAACTGAGTCAACAACAACTACAACTGAGGCACCCACAACAACCACAACTGAAGCAACAACAACTACAACTGAGTCAACAACAACTACAACTGAGGCACCCACGACAACAACAACTGAGGCACCCACAACAACCACAACTGAAGTACCCACAACAACCACGACTGAGGTACCCACAACAACCACAACTGAAGCGACAACAACCACAACAGAAGCAACAACGACTACAACTGAGTCAACAACAACTACAACTGAGGCACCCACAACAACCACAACTGAAACAACAACAACTACAACAGAGGTACCCACAACAACCACAACTGAAGCAACAACAACAACAACAGAAGCAACAACGACTACAACTGAGTCAACAACAACAACAACTGAGTCACCCACAACAACCACAACTGAAACAACAACAACTACAACAGAGGTACCCACAACAACCACAACTGAGTTACCCACAACAACCACAACTGAAGCAACAACAACTACAACTCAGGTACCCACAACAACCACAACTGAGTTACCCACAACAACTACAACTGAGGCACCCACAACAACCACAACTGAGTTACCCACAACAACTACAACTGAGGCACCCACAACAACCACAACAAAAGCAACAACGACTACAACTGAGTCAACAACAACTACAACTGAGGCACCCACAACAACCACAACTGAAGCGACAACAACCACAACAGAAGCAACAACGACTACAACTGAGTCAACAACAACTACAACTGAGTTACCCACAACAACCACAACTGAAGCAACAACAACTACAACTGAGTCAACAACTACAACTGAGGCACCCACAACAACCACAACTGAGGTACCCACAACAACCACAACTGAGGTACCCACAACAACCACAACTAAGGTACCCACAACAACCACAACTGAGGCACCCACAACAACGACTACTGAGGTACCCACAACAACTATAACTGAGGCACCCACAACAACCACAACTGAAGCGACAACAACCACAACAGAAGCAACAACGACTACAACTGAGTCTACAACAACTACAACTGAGGCACCCACAACAACAACAACTACAACTGAGTCAACAACAACTACAACTGAAGCAACAACAACAACAACTGAGGTACCCACAACAACCACAACTGAGGTACCCACAACGACCACAACTGAAGCAACAACAACTACAACAGAGTCAACAACAACTACAACTGAGGCACCCACAACAACCACAACTGAGGTACCCACAACAACCAATACTGAGGCACCCCCAACAACCACAACTGAGGCACCCACAACAACCACAACAGAGGCACCCACAACAACCACAACTGAAGTACCCACAACAACCACGACTGAGGTACCCACAACAACCACAACTGAAGCGACAACAACCACAACAGAAGCAACAACGACTACAACTGAGTCAACAACAACTACAACTGAGACAACCACAACTGAAACAACAACAACTACAACAGAGGTACCCACAACAACCACAACTGAAGCAACAACAACCACAACAGAAGCAACAACGACTACAACTGAGTCAACAACAACAACAACTGAGTCACCCACAACAACCACAACTGAAACAACAACAACTACAACAGAGGTACCCACAACAACCACAACTGAGTTACCCACAGCAACCACAACTGAAGCAACAACAACTACAACTGAGGTACCCACAACAACCACAACTGAGTTACCCACAACAACTACAACTGAGGCACCCACAACAACCACAACAAAAGCAACAACGACTACAACTGAGTCAACAACAACTACAACTGAGGCACCCACAACAACCACAACTGAAGCGACAACAACCACAACAGAAGCAACAACGACTACAACTGAGTCAACAACAACAACAACTGAGGCACCCACAACAACCACAACTGACGTGACAACAACCACAACTGAAGCAACAACAACTACAACAGAGGCACCCACAACAACTACAACTGAGGCACCCACAACAACCGCACCTGAAGCAGCAACAACTACAACTGAGGTACCCACAACAACCACAACTGAGGCACCCACGACAACAACAACTGAGGCACCCACGACAACAACAACTGAGGCACCCACAACAACCACAACTGAAGCGACAACAACCACAACAGAAGCAACAACGACTACAACTGAGTCAACAACAACTATAACTGAGGCACCCACAACAACCACAACAGAAGCAACAACGACTACAACTGAGTCAACAACAACTACAACTGAGGCACCCACAACAACCACAACTGAAGCGACAACAACCACAACAGAAGCAACAACGACTACAACTGAGTCAACAACAACTACAACTGAAGCACCCACAACAACCACAACTACAACTGAGTCAACAACAACTACAACTGAAGCAACAACAACAACAACTGAGGTACCCACAACAACCACAACTGAGGTACCCACAACAACAACAACTGAGGCATCCACAACAACCACAACTGAGGTACCCACAACAACCACAACTGAAGCAACAACAACCACAACTGAGGTACCCACAACAACTACAACTGAGGCACCCACAACAACCACAACAGAAGCAACAACGACTACAACTGAGTCAACAACAACTACAACTGAGGCACCCACAACAACCACAACAGAAGCAACAACGACTACAACTGAGTCAACAACAACTACAACTGAGGCACCCACAACAACCACAACTGAGGCACCCACAACAACAACAACTGAGGTACCCACAACAACCACAACTGAGATACCCACAACAACCACAACTGAGGCACCCACAACAACCACAACTGAGGCACCCACAACAACCACAACTGAAGCGACAACAACCACAACTGAGGTACCCACAACGACCACAACTGAGGCACCCACAACAACCACAACTGAAGCGACAACAACCACAACAGAAGCAACAACGACTACAACTGAGTCAACAACAACTACAACTGAGGCACCCACAACAACCACAACTGAGGTACCCACAACAACAACAACTGAGGTACCCACAACAACCACAACTGAGATACCCACAACAACTACAACTGAGGCACCCACAACAACCACAACTGAAGCGACAACAACCACAACAGAAGCAACAACGACTACAACTGAGTCGACAACAACAACTACAACAGAGGCTCCCACAACAACCACAACTGACGTGAAAACAACCACAACAGAAGCAACAATGACTACAACTGAGTCAACAACAACTACAACTGAGGCACCCACAACAACCACAACTGAGGTACCCACAACAACCACAACTGAGATACCCACAACAACCACAACTGAGGCACCCACAACAACCACAACTGAGGTACCCACAACAACTACAACTGAGGCACCCACAACAACCACAACTGAAGCTACAACAACCACAACAGAAGCAACAACGACTACAACTGAGTCAACAACAACTACAACTGAGGCACCAACAACAACCACAACTGAGGTACCCACAACAACCACAACTGAGGCACCCACAACAACCACAACTGAGGTGCCCACAACAACCACAACAGAGGTACTCACAACAACCACAACTGGAGTACCCACAACAACCAAAACTGAAGCAACAACAACTACAACTGAGGTACCCACAACAACTACAACTGAGGCACCCACAACAACCACAACTGAAGGGACAACAACAACAACTGAGGCACCCACAACAACCACAACTGAAGCAACAACGACTACAACTGAGTCAACAACAACTACAACTGAGGCACCCACAACAACCACAACTGACGTGACAACAACCACAACAGAAGCAACAACGACTACAACTGAGTCAACAACAACTACAACTGAGGCACCAACAACAACCACAACTGAGGTACCCACAACAACCACAACTGAGGCACCCACAACAACCACAACTGAGGTGCCCACAACAACCACAACAGAGGTACTCACAACAACCACAACTGAAGCAACAACGACTACAAATGAGGCACCAACAACAACCACAACTGACGTGACAACAACCACAACAGAAGCAACAACGACTACAACTGAGTCAACAACAACAACTACAACAGAGGCACCCACAACAACCACAACTGACGTGACAACAACCACAACAGAAGCAACAACGACTACAACTGAGTCAACAACAACTACAACTGAGGCACCAACAACAACCACAACTGAGGTACCCACAACAACCACAACTGAGGCACCCACAACAACCACAACTGAGGCACCCACAACGACCACAACTGAGGCACCCACAACAACCACAACTGAGGCACCCACAACAACCACAACTGAGGTGCCCACAACAACCAAAACAGAGGTACTCACAACAACCACAACTGAGGTACCCACAACAACTACAACTGAGGCACCAACAACAACCACAACTGAGGCACCCACAACAACCACAACTGAGGCACCCACAACAACCACAACTGAGGCACCCACAACAACCACAACTGAGGTATCCACAACGACCACAACTGAGGCACCCACAACAACCACAACTGAGGTGCCCACAACAACCACAACAGAGGTACTCACAACAACCACAACTGAGGTACCCACAACAACTACAACTGAGGCACCAACAACAACCACAACTGAGGCACCCACAACAACCACAACTGAGGTACCCACAACAACTACAACTGAGGCACCCACAACAACCACAACTGAAGCGACAACAACCACAACAGAAGCAACAACAACTACAACTGAGGTACCCACAACAACTACAACTGAGGCACCCACAACAACCACAACTGAAGGGACAACAACAACAACAACTGAAGCGACAACAACCACAACAGAAGCAACAACGACTACAACTGAGTCAACAACAACAACTACAACAGAGGCACCCACAACAACCACAACTGACGTGACAACAACCACAACAGAAGCAACAACAACTACAACTGAGGCACCCACAACAACCACAACAGAAGCAACAACGACTACAACTGAGGCACCCACAACAACCACAACTGACGTGACAACAACCACAACAGAAGCAACAACGACTACAACTGAGTCAACAACAACAACTACAACAGAGGCACCCACAACAACCACAACTGATGTGACAACAACCACAACAGAAGCAACAACGACTACAACTGAGTCAACAACAACTACAACTGAGGCACCAACAACAACCACAACTGAGGTACCCACAACAACCACAACTGAGGCACCCACAACAACCACAACTGAGGTGCCCACAACAACCACAACAGAGGTACTCACAACAACCACAACTGAAGCAACAACGACTACAAATGAGGCACCAACAACAACCACAACTGAGGCACCCACAACAACCACAACTGAGGTACCCACAACAACTACAACTGAGGCACCCACAACAACCACAACTGACGTGACAACAACCACAACAGAAGCAACAACGACTACAACTGAGTCAACAACAACAACTACAACAGAGGCACCCACAACAACCACAACTGACGTGACAACAACCACAACAGAAGCAACAACGACTACAACTGAGTCAACAACAACTACAACTGAGGCATCAACAACAACCACAACTGAGGTACCCACAACAACCACAACTGAGGCACCCACAACAACCACAACTGAGGCACCCACAACAACAACAACTGAGGTACCCACAACAACCACAACTGAGATACCCACAACAACCACAACTGAGGCACCCACAACAACCACAACTGAGGTACCCACAACAACCACAACTGACGTACCCACAACGACCACAACTGAAGCAACAACAACTACAACTGAGTCAACAACAACTACAACTGAGGCACCCACGACAACAACAACTGAGGCACCCACAACAACAACAACTGAGGCACCCACAACAACCACAACTGAGGCACCCACAACAACCACAACTGAGGTATCCACAACGACCACAACTGAAGCAACAACAACTACAACTGAGTCAACTACAACTGAGGCACCCACGACAACAACTACAGAAGAAACGACTACAACTGAAGTATCAACAACAACTGAGTCACCCACAACCACTACTGAAGCAACAACAACCACAACAGAAGCAACAACAACAACTGAGTCACCCACAACAACCACTACAGAAGCAACAGATACAACTATAGCAACAACAACCACAACAGAAGCAACAACAACAACTGAGTCACCCACAACAACCACTACAGAAGCAACGACTACAACTGAAGCAACAACAACCACAACAGAAGCAACAACAACAACTGAGTCACCCACAACAACAACTACAGAAGAAACGACTACAACTGAAGCATCAACAACAACTGAGTCACCCACAACAACCACTACAGAAGCAACAACTACTACTGAAGCAACAACAACTACAACTGATACTCCAACAACAACTACAACAGAAGCAACGACTACAACTGAGGCAACTACAACTGAAGCAACAACAACTGAGTCACCCACAACAACCACTACAGAAGCAACGACTACAACTGAAGCAACAACAACTACAACTGAGACTTCCACAACAACCACTAAGGAAGCAACGACTACAACTGAAGCAACAACAACCACAACAGAAGCAACAACAACAACTGAGTCACCCACAACAACCACTACAGAAGCAACGACTACAACTGAAGCATCAACAACAACTGAGTCACCCACAACCACTACAGAAGCAACGACTAAAGCAACAACAACCACAACAGAAGCAACAACAACAACTGAGTCACCCACAACAACCACAACAGAAGCAACGACTACAACTGAAGCAACAACAACCACAACAGAAGCAACAACAACAACTGAGTCACCCACAACAACAACCACAGAAGAAACGACTACAACTGAAGCATCAACAACAACTGAGTCACCCACAACAACCACTACAGAAGCAACAACTACTACTGAAGCAACAACAACTACAACTGATACTCCAACAACAACCACAACAGAAGCAACGACTACAACTGAGGCAACAACAACTACAACTGAAGCAACGACTACAACTGAAGCATCAACAACAACTGAGTCACCCACAACAACCACTACAGAAGCAACAACTACTACTGAAGCAACAACAACTACAACTGATACTCCAACAACAACCACAACAGAAGCAACGACTACAACTGAGGCAACAACAACTACAACTGAAGCAACAACAACTGAGTCACCCACAACAACCACTACAGAAGCAACGACTACAACTGAAGCATCAACAACAACTGAGTCACCCACAACAACCACTACAGAAGCAACAACTACATCTGAAGCAACAACAACTACAACTGAGTCACCCACAACAACCACTACAGAAGCAACAACTACTACTGAAGCAACAACAACTACAACTGAGTCACCCACAACAACCACTACAGAAGCAACGACTACATCTGAAGCAACAACAACTACAACTGAGTCACCCACAACAACCACTACAGAAGCAACAACTACTACTGAAGCAACAACAACTACAACTGAGTCACCCACAACAACCACTACAGAAGTAACGACTACAACTGAATCAACAACAACTACAACTGAAGCAACAACAACACCTGAGTCACCCACAACAACCACTACAGAAGCAACAGATACAACTGAAGCAACAACAACCACAACAGAAGCAACAACAACAACTGAGTCACCTACAACAACCACTACAGAAGCAACGACTACAACTGAAGCAACAACAACCACAACAGAAGCAACAACAACAACTGAGTCACCCACAACAACAACTACAGAAGAAACGACTACAACTGAAGCATCAACAACAACTGAGTCACCCACAACAACCACTACAGAAGCAACAACTACTACTGAAGCAACAACAACTACAACTGATACTCCAACAACAACCACAACAGAAGCAACGACTACAACTGAGGCAACAACAACTACAACTGAAGCAACGACTACAACTGAAGCATCAACAACAACTGAGTCACCCACAACAACCACTACAGAAGCAACAACTACTACTGAAGCAACAACAACTACAACTGATACTCCAACAACAACCACAACAGAAGCAACGACTACAACTGAGGCAACAACAACTACAACTGAAGCAACAACAACTGAGTCACCCACAACAACCACTACAGAAGCAACGACTACATCTGAAGTATCAACAACAACTGAGTCACCCACAACCACTACAGAAGCAACGACTACAACTGAAGCAACAACAACCACAACAGAAGCAACAACAACAACTGAGTCACCCACAACAACCACTACAGAAGCAACAGATACAACTGAAGCATCAACAACCACAACAGAAGCAACAACAACAACTGAGTCACCCACAACAACAACTACAGAAGAAACGACTACAACTGAAGCATCAACAACAACTGAGTCACCCACAACAACCACTACAGAAGCAACAACTACTACTGAAGCAACAACAACTACAACTGATACTCCAACAACAACCACAACAGAAGCAACGACTACAACTGAGGCAACAACAACTACAACTGAAGCAACGACTACAACTGAAGCAACAACAACCACAACAGAAGCAACAACAACAACTGAGTCACCCACAACAACCACTACAGAAGCAACAGATACAACTGAAGCAACAACAACCACAACAGAAGCAACAACAACAACTGAGTCACCTACAACAACCACTACAGAAGCAACGACTACAACTGAAGCAACAACAACCACAACAGAAGCAACAACAACAACTGAGTCACCCACAACAACAACTACAGAAGAAACGACTACAACTGAAGCATCAACAACAACTGAGTCACCCACAACAACCACTACAGAAGCAACAACTACTACTGAAGCAACAACAACTACAACTGATACTCCAACAACAACCACAACAGAAGCAACGACTACAACTGAGGCAACAACAACTACAACTGAAGCAACGACTACAACTGAAGCATCAACAACAACTGAGTCACCCACAACAACCACTACAGAAGCAACAACTACTACTGAAGCAACAACAACTACAACTGATACTCCAACAACAACCACAACAGAAGCAACGACTACAACTGAGGCAACAACAACTACAACTGAAGCAACAACAACTGAGTCACCCACAACAACCACTACAGAAGCAACGACTACAACTGAAGCATCAACAACAACTGAGTCACCCACAACAACCACTACAGAAGCAACGACTACATCTGAAGCAACAACAACTACAACTGAGTCACCCACAACAACCACTACAGAAGCAACAACTACTACTGAAGCAACAACAACTACAACTGAGTCACCCACAACAACCACTACAGAAGCAACGACTACATCTGAAGCAACAACAACTACAACTGAGTCACCCACAACAACCACTACAGAAGCAACAACTACTACTGAAGCAACAACAACTACAACTGAGTCACCCACAACAACCACTACAGAAGCAACGACTACAACTGAAGCAACAACAACTACAACTGAGACTTCCACAACAACCACTAAGGAAGCAACGACTACAACTGAAGCAACAACAACCACAACAGAAGCAACAACAACAACTGAGTCACCCACAACAACCACTACAGAAGCAACGACTACAACTGAAGCATCAACAACAACTGAGTCACCCACAACCACTACAGAAGCAACGACTAAAGCAACAACAACCACAACAGAAGCAACAACAACAACTGAGTCACCCACAACAACCACAACAGAAGCAACGACTACAACTGAAGCAACAACAACCACAACAGAAGCAACAACAACAACTGAGTCACCCACAACAACAACCACAGAAGAAACGACTACAACTGAAGCATCAACAACAACTGAGTCACCCACAACAACCACTACAGAAGCAACAACTACTACTGAAGCAACAACAACTACAACTGATACTCCAACAACAACCACAACAGAAGCAACGACTACAACTGAGGCAACAACAACTACAACTGAAGCAACGACTACAACTGAAGCATCAACAACAACTGAGTCACCCACAACAACCACTACAGAAGCAACAACTACTACTGAAGCAACAACAACTACAACTGATACTCCAACAACAACCACAACAGAAGCAACGACTACAACTGAGGCAACAACAACTACAACTGAAGCAACAACAACTGAGTCACCCACAACAACCACTACAGAAGCAACGACTACAACTGAAGCATCAACAACAACTGAGTCACCCACAACAACCACTACAGAAGCAACGACTACATCTGAAGCAACAACAACTACAACTGAGTCACCCACAACAACCACTACAGAAGCAACAACTACTACTGAAGCAACAACAACTACAACTGAGTCACCCACAACAACCACTACAGAAGCAACGACTACATCTGAAGCAACAACAACTACAACTGAGTCACCCACAACAACCACTACAGAAGCAACAACTACTACTGAAGCAACAACAACTACAACTGAGTCACCCACAACAACCACTACAGAAGTAACGACTACAACTGAATCAACAACAACTACAACTGAAGCAACAACAACACCTGAGTCACCCACAACAACCACTACAGAAGCAACAGATACAACTGAAGCAACAACAACCACAACAGAAGCAACAACAACAACTGAGTCACCTACAACAACCACTACAGAAGCAACGACTACAACTGAAGCAACAACAACCACAACAGAAGCAACAACAACAACTGAGTCACCCACAACAACAACTACAGAAGAAACGACTACAACTGAAGCATCAACAACAACTGAGTCACCCACAACAACCACTACAGAAGCAACAACTACTACTGAAGCAACAACAACTACAACTGATACTCCAACAACAACCACAACAGAAGCAACGACTACAACTGAGGCAACAACAACTACAACTGAAGCAACGACTACAACTGAAGCATCAACAACAACTGAGTCACCCACAACAACCACTACAGAAGCAACAACTACTACTGAAGCAACAACAACTACAACTGATACTCCAACAACAACCACAACAGAAGCAACGACTACAACTGAGGCAACAACAACTACAACTGAAGCAACAACAACTGAGTCACCCACAACAACCACTACAGAAGCAACGACTACAACTGAAGCATCAACAACAACTGAGTCACCCACAACAACCACTACAGAAGCAACGACTACATCTGAAGTATCAACAACAACTGAGTCACCCACAACCACTACAGAAGCAACGACTACAACTGAAGCAACAACAACCACAACAGAAGCAACAACAACAACTGAGTCACCCACAACAACCACTACAGAAGCAACAGATACAACTGAAGCAACAACAACCACAACAGAAGCAACAACAACAACTGAGTCACCTACAACAACCACTACAGAAGCAACGACTACAACTGAAGCAACAACAACCACAACAGAAGCAACAACAACAACTGAGTCACCCACAACAACAACTACAGAAGAAACGACTACAACTGAAGCATCAACAACAACTGAGTCACCCACAACAACCACTACAGAAGCAACAACTACTACTGAAGCAACAACAACTACAACTGATACTCCAACAACAACCACAACAGAAGCAACGACTACAACTGAGGCAACAACAACTACAACTGAAGCAACGACTACAACTGAAGCATCAACAACAACTGAGTCACCCACAACAACCACTACAGAAGCAACAACTACTACTGAAGCAACAACAACTACAACTGATACTCCAACAACAACCACAACAGAAGCAACGACTACAACTGAGGCAACAACAACTACAACTGAAGCAACAACAACTGAGTCACCCACAACAACCACTACAGAAGCAACGACTACAACTGAAGCATCAACAACAACTGAGTCACCCACAACAACCACTACAGAAGCAACGACTACATCTGAAGCAACAACAACTACAACTGAGTCACCCACAACAACCACTACAGAAGCAACAACTACTACTGAAGCAACAACAACTACAACTGAGTCACCCACAACAACCACTACAGAAGCAACGACTACATCTGAAGCAACAACAACTACAACTGAGTCACCCACAACAACCACTACAGAAGCAACAACTACTACTGAAGCAACAACAACTACAACTGAGTCACCCACAACAACCACTACAGAAGTAACGACTACAACTGAATCAACAACAACTACAACTGAAGCAACAACAACACCTGAGTCACCCACAACCACCACTACAGAAGCAACGACTACAACTGAAGCCACAACAACTACAACTGAAGCAACAACAACTGAGTCACCCACAACAACCACTACAGAAGCAACGATTACAACTGAAGCAACAACAACTACAACTGAAACTCCAACATCAACCACAACTGAAGCAACAACAACAACTGAGTCACCTACAACAACCACAACAGCAGCAACGACTACAACTGAAGCAACAACAACCACAACAGAAGCTACAACAACAACTGGGTCACCCACAAAAACCACAACTGAAGCAACAACTACTACATCTGAAGCAACAACAACTACAACCATAGCAACAACTACTACTGATGCAACAACCATAACTGAAGCAACAACAACTACAACTGAAGCAACTGCAACCAAAGCAACAACAACCACCACTGTAGCAACAACAACACCTGAGTCACCCACAACATTTACTACAGAAGCAACAACTACAACTGAAGCAACAACAACAACTGAGTCACCCACAACAACCACTACAGAAGCAACGACTACAACTGAAGCAACCACAACTGTATCTCCAACAACCACAACTCAGACTACAGCAAATACAAGTGTGGCAACAACAACTATATCTCTCGCTACAATACCCACAATTCAGGCAACAACAAATACAACTAATGCTGCGACAACAACCACAACTCAGACAACAGCAAATACAAGTGTGGCAACAACATCTCTCGCTACAACACCCACAATTCAGGCAACAACAAATACAACTAATGCTGCGACAACAACCACAACTCAGACAACAGCAAATACAAGTGTGGCAACAACAACTATATCTCTTGCTACAATACCCACAATTCAGGCAACAACAAATACAACTAATGCTGCGACAACAACCACAACTCAGACAACAGCAAATACAAGTGTGGCAACAACAACTATATCTCTTGCTACAATACCCACAATTCAGGCAACAACAAATACAACTAATGCTGCGACAACAACCACAACTCAGACAACAGCAAATACAAGTGTGGCAACAACATCTCTCGCTACAACACCCACAATTCAGGCAACAACAAATACAACTAATGCTGCGACAACACCCACAACCCAGGCAATAACGAATACAACTAATGCTGCCACAACAACTACACCTCTGGCTACAACAACCACAACTGCAGCGACAACAGCTGCACCAATACTTTACACTCTCTCTGTGGGCTTGAATGAACCATTTAAAAGCGCATATACCAACAGTAGCAGCCCTGAATATAAAGATCTGGAGACCCGCACTGTAGCGTCGGTGAGTCACTTTCCTCATCATATACAGCTTCTACTTATTGTCAATGTTTTGCAGGAATAAATTGTTACTCTTAGCAAAATGTCCAGTTCATCCCAATAGCATTTTAACAGGGTTTTTCATTTTCTTTTGCAGATGAATGAGATATATAGACGGAAATATGGTTTTCTGTTTATCTTCTGCTTCGTTAAAAGCTTCAGGTAAAAACGTGATTAATAAAACAACAAAAGTCATTTATGAGTCATCTGATGTCACATGTAGTCAATGTATTGGGGTTTTTTCTTTGTTTGTTTTACAGTAATTCTGCGAGTCAAACTAAAGCAGATGAGACAACAGCAGACATGGGACTCGTTTTCAACACATCTACGCCCGCTGCTGACCTCCCAGCGAATTCTGACGTTGTTAAAACATTAATAGACGCCGCAAACAACACCAACAACAATTTCAGTGTGAGCTTCAATCCCAGCTTAGTTCAACTAATCTGTAAGTAAACAAAATCTTTGGTTCTAACCAGCAGGTTTATTCATTTCATTGGCACATTAGTTAAATTAGGCATTTTGCATGTGTAGAGACGTTGTGTGTTGAGTTTAACTTTAATGACATCATAATGTATAATAGAAATTCATGTTTATCTGATTGGTCTTGGTTTACAGCCAGTCCACTGACTACGCCTGCTGCACCGACAAACACAACATTAACAGCTGCTGCAACGACAAACGCAGCCTCTACAGCTGCTGCAACTACAGCTATAACAACAACAACTGCAGCAACTACATCTACAGCTGCAGCAACCACTTCTACAACTGCAGCACCCGCTTCTACAACTGCACCACCCGCTTCTACAACTGCAGCAACCACTTCTACAACTGCAGCAACTACAACACCTGGAATTGCAACAAAACTATTGACTTTCAGATCTCGCTTAGACACATTTACAAGTGACTTAAATGACGCGTCATCTACAAGTTTCAAAGAACGAACCACAAAGATAACATCACAGGTAAGCCTCACTAGTAGGATACTACTGCATGTGGCTACACAATGTTGTTTCATGTCCTGTAGTCAATGAAACATATGAATCATCATTTTTAAATATATGTATTTTTATTTTCACAGCTTGAACCTCTTTTCAAAAAAGATATTCCTTCCTTCATCAACATGGTCATTGTATTGTACAGGTATTTTCACTTTTAACCTTTCTAATTACCATTTTGCAATAGTGGCCTTATCATATTTAACCTGGCATTTTTGTTTCCCCTCTTGCAGCAACGGATCCATCTACAACACGTTTAATCTGAACTTCAACAACACATCTGTTCCTAACAACACTCAGATTGCGGCTGTTTTGATCAATGCATCTTCAACTGTCACTGGCTTTGACATTGAAGGCAGCTCCATCACTGTGGACGGCATACGTAAGTAATGTGTAGGCCTAGTTGTAATAATTCAAAATCCACACATTTATCCATTGACAGTATTTAAATATCTTTTTTGCTTCACTCATTTCTAGTTTCAAGTGGAGTGGCACACAGGATCAGCCTCATCACTGCGTCCTGCCTCGCGATGTTGACATTGCTACTGTCGAGTCACTAAGCAAGTTAAAAAGACAATGAAAGTCACTGAATCAACGCAATATTAACTAAAACAGCATAATATTTATTCAAACCTCTGTACTATTGCACGATGTTTATTGCTTTTCTGAACATTGTGGTCTATTTAAATTTAAATTAAGGAACATAAATTATGGTGAAAATAAATATGACATGTGTGCATATTAAACTCATACAAATAATGTTCTTATTTATTCAATATGTATATGTGTATGATTTTCTTAATTATCAATACTTTCCTCTTATATACTGTTTTCTCTCAATACACACAATAAAGAAAATATTTAAATGTAAAGCTTTTTTGTCATGTTTTGATGAACATTTTTGGTATAATTTTAGCACTTAAGCAAAGCATGATTTTAAAAGAGTTAACAATACTTTTTATTTTATTAGGGGTTTCTGTGGTTGCAGGACACATTAGGTTGCAGTACCAAGGGCCAAATTGTCCAGCCAGTATTCTTACGTAGTAGATAGAATCATACTGTAAATGCCTGCAGCTTCACATCCTGTCTGTCAGTTCTTATGAAGGTTTATTTCTGTTTTTCCTTCCCTCATCATTTGTTCTCTTACCTCAGTATTTACATCAACTTGTTGTCATTGTCTAGCTTTCTAGATCGCTGCACGTCATTTTTCCTGACACCCAGCCACGCCATGTTCAAACTGCCGACCCAAACTCTGGAGCCATGTTCATGCCTTGAACTGAGTTTTTCTTTAACCCAGGCCTTGCTTTTGCTTTTTTTACTTTTAAACCAAAGAGGAAGAGGGAATACTTACTTGGACATGTGTTTTGTGACTGTGATGTAAAAGAATTTGAGATACTGATTAAATATTGGAACCATCCACATGCTCTTAAATGCTTGTCCCAGCTGGGTTTCGATGGAGTTTCTTCTTCTTTTTTCGTGCTTTTGTTCTGATTGGATTTAATTTTGTATCTTTTGGAGAAGCTTCATGTTCAACCGTACTGAATGTGTTTCGGACTACCTACTGTGGATTAGCACCTAGACTACATATGTTCGTCTTTCATCCCGGCCTCCTTGGTGTTACTGTTCCTATACTCACCTGGTTCAATGAGCCTCAACTGCTATGGATTCCCTGCACTCTGACACTCCACATTTTGTAAGTACCCTAATTCTCATTTCTGCCCTCTTCTTTAGTGAATTCTTACTTTCCATGTCTTTGTCTGATTAGATGCAGTCGTCTAATACATTGTGACGATGCACTCTCCTCACTAGTAAAAACGTATCTGGAGTTGTGTTTTTTTAAAAATCTCAGTTACTAAATGTCTATTGATTCCTCAAAAACCTGAGGTACAGTTCTGGCTAACATTGTGCCTTGCATATATATATATATATATATATATATATATATATACAAATGTCCCTCACCCATCCAAGCTCGGGTCCTCTACCAGAGGCCTCGGAGCTTGAGGGTCCTGCACAGTGTCTTAGCTGTTCCTGGGACTGCACTTTTCTGGACTGAGATGTCTGAGGTCTTTCCTGGGATCTGTTCTAGCCACTCCTCCAGTTTGGGGGTTACTGCCTAGAGCGTTCCGATGACCACAGGCACCACTTTCGCCTTGACTTTCCAGACCTTCTCAAGTTCTTCTTTGAGTCCCTGGTATTTGTCTTATATATAGTGTGTGTGTGTGTGTGTGTGTGTGTGTGTGTGTGTGTGTGTGTGTGTGTGTGTTGAAATGTTAGTTTTACTTTGCTAACTAAAAAGCGAATGTTCTCTTGGTTTCTTTAAATCATTTAGAGTGAACTAAAGAGGTGAAGTGGGCGGGGGCGGGGGGGGGGCGACTCTCATGAAAAGATCTTTGTTCCCTGTTGGTTTCTGTGTGCACGGAAAAATACGTTTTAAATCTGGTCTGCATCTGGATTATTTGTATTCTTTTTTTTCTTATTTGTATGTACCTCAACCTCTCTAACGCTTTCCTCTCATTCCACTCGTTCGATGTTCGCCATCATTTTGAAGGACGTCTTGTGGGCTTGTATTTCTCTTTGAGTTTTAGACTTTATAACAGTGAATGTAATAGTCATGGAGAAAGGAGAATCTGCCGTTTAACCTCATGACGCACAGAGTGACTATTATAATCTTAATGAACGACAAGTTGGGGACATTAAAATTAAATAAATTCCAGAGACGAGGCGGGAATTAAAAACGCTGCGATCAAAACGCAATCTCTAACTTTATCAGCGGCATTAAGTTGCCATCTCACGTCCTGGGAGGTTAGATACAGAATCAAAAATGTTTCATCGAGTCATATTGCACATTAGTCTGCCAAAACGTTTGAGTGTTTAGGAAGGAATCGAATATTTCACGTGATATTGGAATTAAAGTTCATATCAGCTATTAAAATACTATAAAAATAATGAATTAATATTTTTTTATTGTATTATCATAAATGAATGCGAGCTCTATTTTGATTGTTAATTTGTCAGATTATTGGATGGTCAGAACTGACTCGTCTTTGTTGTGGGTGTTAATCTGTGACTGTAAGAGTTTGCTGAGAATAAAACCTGCACTTCTGATAAATCACAATATTTCTTCTGCAATAAAACCTGCCTTCATGATGAAAGTCTTTACTAAAACGTTTCAAAGTAATCACACGATCTCAGATCACGTGAGACATGAGGCATCTTCTAAAAATTCCGCCTTTGATCTCACGTGGTTATTATTGGCTACGTATATGAGTGACGTCAGAGCAAATCCAGCTCAGGAGGGACAGAAAACCAGCCTTCACTGATAAGAAAGTAACAAAAAGCAAAAGATTTACTAATATTCAGCACATAACAGCTGTGGGTTTATTTCGTATATAATCAACAAACAAGTTGAAGTAAAAGTTAAAAAACGTATGAACCACTGATGCCAACTAATACCTTAATATATGTACTTTAATAACGTATTGAGATATTGTGAATTGATCATTACTTAATACGTAAATTAAAGTATAAGCATAAATATTTATAAGAGCATTCATAAACTACTTTTATAAAGCTAATATAGAAGCAGAGCATTTTGACACATCTTAATTGCCTTCAGTCTGTCTGTACAGACATAAACCAGAAAATAATCTTGCTGAGTAACCCTTTTATTCTGATTTTAACTGTCCCCTAATGCCGAACATCTTTGATAGTAATTAGAAATAAATCAACATATACAGTCATGTAAAAAGAAATAATAAAATAATAGAATGAAAGGATGAATCCTATCAAAGCCTGGGTATTTCTTAACACTTTTAAAATATGTTTATAGTTAATCTCAACGTTGAGAGATTAAAATAACATAACTAAGCAATTTAAGGTGAAGAAAATATTTATTTACAATATGTGTTTAATAAACCTTGTAGACACACAAACATTTTAACGTCACTGCAGTGGTTACATATGAGTCAGAGAGCACACATGTAACAAATGGGTTTCTGGAAAAACAATATAAAAATAGCAGAGGAAGACGTCACTGACAAAATGTTTTACATTCTGTAATCAACAACAAGTTATTGATATGTTTTAGGGTTTTTTGTATGTACAAACCTCTCATCAACTCATCTTTAATTGATAAAGAAGATGTTTAAAAGGTAAAGATAAGAGTCCTTATAAAATAATATTTAGAAATGTTTAATTAAATAATGTATTTTATTTGGCATCATATTGATGTCACAGTCTGACACTCCCTAACAGAAATATGAGGAACTAAAGCTATGGTACAAGGACATAGTTTTTGTATTAACATATAAGCGCTGCTCTTTTGAACTTTTATCATATCTTGCTTTTTTAATAATTTTGTAAGCTTACACTAAATATCATACACACAATTTATTCAATATTTTGTCCTTTGTAGTTTAATACCCAGGTTAGTTACTCTGCATTCCTTCCAGCTTCATGTCGCCTGAGTAGACCTCTTTGTTTATTTGTTTGGACGTGTGGTAACACTGGTAGAACTTCATTCTAGTTATGTACCGGAATAGTTTCCCTGACAGAGACTACATTTTTTTAAGAGTTGCGTCACGGATCTGTCCCCTCCCTACATCAAATGCTTTAAAAGATGTCAACTGTCACAGTGGGTGAAGTACTTGCATTTTCACAGCTGGAAGGAGGATTCAGTAAAACAGATATAAATATTCATTAAAAGGCAGATTTGTGTTTCTACATCTTCCATCTTTCTGTTTTTGGTAAGTACATTTCTAATAAGCAGTTTTTCAGTACTTTGTTTTCTAGTATACAAAGATATTGAATAGTAACTCATGTACAAAATTTTAGTAAATGTTTATTCATTATTAAGTGGTTAACAAAGTAGTAGTCACAGTAGTTTCAGTAAGTGTTAAAGGGTAAATAAATGTTAGTAACATCATCCTGCATAAAATGTAATTAGATGTTTTACTGCAGGTTATTTTGATCACAGCAACTGTCAAGCATAGGTAGCCAGCATTATTATGACACTAAAAAAATGTCTCAATTATATCTATTGGGAACTTCATTCATCCCACAGTAGGGAAATAAATCTCTGCATCATGACTAGCATGGAGTGTCTTGTTCTACCTATTGAGTAATCAGGCTACTACTTCACTGTGATGTATTAAGTCATTTATTGTTTACCAGTGAAATTTTCACAACATTGATATTATTAGCAACTAAAATGGGAAAGCAGCAAAGTGGTAATCAAACATGTTGCTGCCCTTCAAATAAGTTTAGCTCAGTATATATTATATAAATTACAAAATAATGTGACTGTTTTCTGTAACGCAAACAACAACAACAAAAACCTAAATTAAAAGACCTAAAGATTTTATGGATCCCAAATTCTCTGATAAATGTTACAATTACTTCAGATGATAAATTATTATCATTCATTTTATTAGTAAATTAAATCAGAATTAATTAAAATCGGTTAGGTACAGTGAAAAGTTGAAAAAGATTGTGATGCTATAAAAATAGGTAAGAACACCTTAACAAAGTGCTCACTGTAAAACAACAACATATGTGATAACCTATGGTTTAATTTTATAGATTTAAAGACGACAAGATGGGTGTCAGAAACCTGTCCATCCTCCTAGTTTTACTAGGTAAGTTGACTTTTGTCATAATTCACTTGACATATCTTGATATTAATTATTATTGAAATACCAAATTGACAAGACAGAGTAAGTGGTTCGTCACAGCAAAAATCTGCTGTCCTGTTGTGCCTGTACGACAAAGTATTGAAATGTTGCAAGAGAAATAGTACATGCATCTAGATAGTGGAGGTTTTTAAAATAACCACTAGAAATGATTTAAATAATAATTATTGTTATTTCTGTGATTGTTCCTCAGTCATGATGCAACAGGGAACAAAAGCAGGTGCGCAAATTCAAACTACAACTGAAGCAACAACGACCACAACTGAAGCAACAACAACTACAACTGAAGCGACAACGACTACGACTGAGGCACCCACAACCACAACTGAGGCACCCACAACAACCACAACTGAAGCAACAACGACTACAACTGAGGCACCCACAACAACCACAACTGAAGCAACAACAACCACAACTGAAGCGACATCAACCACAAGTGAAGCAACAACAACCACAACTGAGGCACTCACAACAACCACAACTGAAGCAACAACAACTACAACCGAGACCCCCACAACAACCACTACAGAAGCAACAACTACAACTGAAGCAACAACAACCACAACTGAAGCAACAACAACCACAAGTGAAGCAACAACAACCACAACTGAAGCAACAACAACTACAACTGAAGCAACAACAACCACAACTGAGACAACCACAACTGAGGCACCCACAACAACCACAACTGAAGCAACAACGACCACAACTGAAGCAACAACGACTACAACTGCGGCACCCACAACAACCACAACTGAAGCAACAACAACCACAACTGAAGTAACAACAACCACAACTGAAGCAACAACAACTACAACTGAGACTCCCACAACAACCACTACAGAAGCAACAACCACAACTGAAGCAACAACAACTACAACTGAGGCTGACACAACAACCACAACTGAAGCAACGACTACAACTGAAGCAACCACAACCACAACTGAAGCAACAACGACTACAACTGAGGCTGACACAACAACCACAACTGAAGCAACGACTACAACTGAAGCAACCACAACTACAACTGAAGCCACAACAACAACTGAGTCACCCACAATCACCACTACAGAAGCAACAACTACAACTGAAGCAACGACTACAACTGAGGCAACAACAACTACAACTGAAGCAACAACAACTGAGTCACCCACAACAACCACTACAGAAGCAACGACTACAACTGAAGCATCAACAACAACTGAGTCACCCACAACAACCACTACAGAAGCAACGACTACATCTGAAGTATCAACAACAACTGAGTCACCCACAACCACTACAGAAGCAACGACTACAACTGAAGCAACAACAACAACTGAGTCACCCACAACCACCACTACAGAAGCAACCACAACTACAACTGAAGCAACAACAACAACTGAGTCACCCACAACCACCACTACAGAAGCAACGACTACAACTGAAGCAACAACAACTGAAGCAACAACAACTACAACTGAAGCAACAACAACAACTGAAGCAACAACAACAACTGAGTCACCCACAACAACCACTACAGAAGCAACAACTACAACTGAATCAACCACAACTACAACTGAAGCAACAACAACAACTGAGTCACCCACAACCACCACTACAGAAGCAACGACTACAACTGAAGCAACCACAACTGAAGCAACAACAACTACAACTGAGGCTGACACAACAACCACAACTGAAGCAACGACTACAACTGAAGCAACCACAACTACAACTGAAGCCACAACAACAACTGAGTCACCCACAACAACCACTACAGAAGCAACGACTACAACTGAAGCAACAACAACTACAACTGAGACTTCCACAACAACCACAACTGAAGCAACGACTACAACTGAAGCAACAACAACAACTGAGTCACCCACAACAACCACTACAGAAGCAACAACTACAACTGCATCAACAACAACTACAACTGAAGCAACAACAACAACTGAGTCACCCACAACCACCACTACAGAAGCAACGACTACAACTGAAGCAACAACAACTGAAGTAACAACAACTACAACTGAAGCAACAACAACAACTGAGTCACCCACAACAACCACTACAGAAACAACGACTACAACAGAAGCAACAACAACTACAACTGATACTCCAACAACAACCACAACAGAAGCAACAACTACAACTGAAGCAACTACAACTGATGCTACAACAACAACCACAACAGAAGCAACGACTACAACTGAGGCAACAACAACTACAACTGAAGCAACAACAACTGAGTCACCCACAACAACCACTACAGAAGCAACGACTACAACTGAAGCAACAACAACAACTGAGTCACCCACAACCACCACTACAGAAGCAACGACTACAACTGAAGCAACCACAACTACAACTGAAGCAACAACAACAACTGAGTCACCCACAACCACCACTACAGAAGCAACGACTACAACTGAAGCAACAACAACTGAAGCAACAACAACAACTGAAGCAACAACAACAACTGAGTCACCCACAACAACCACTACAGAAGCAACAACTACAACTGAATCAACAACAACAACTGAGTCACCCACAACCACCACTACAGAAGCAACGACTACAACTGAAGCAACCACAACTGAAGCAACAACAACTACAACTGAGGCTGACACAACAACCACAACTGAAGCAACGACTACAACTGAAGCAACCACAACCACAACTGAAGCCACAACAACAACTGAGTCACCCACAACAACCACTACAGAAGCAACGACTACAACTGAAGCAACAACAACTACAACTGAGACTTCCACAACAACCACAACTGAAGCAACGACTACAACTGAAGCAACAACAACTACAACTGAGACTTCCACAACAACCACAACTGAAGCAACGACTACAACTGAAGCAACAACAACAACTGAGTCACCCACAACAACCACTACAGAAGCAACAACTACAACTGCATCAACAACAACTACAACTGAAGCAACAACAACAACTGAGTCACCCACAACCACCACTACAGAAGCAACGACTACAACTGAAGCAACAACAACTGAAGCAACAACAACTACAACTGAAGCAACAACAACAACTGAGTCACCCACAACAACCACTACAGAAGCAACGACTACAACAGAAGCAACAACAACTACAACTGATACTCCAACAACAACCACAACAGAAGCAACAACTACAACTGAAGCAACTACAACTACAACTGATACTACAACAACAACCACAACAGAAGCAACGACTACAACTGAGGCAACAACAACTACAACTGAAGCAACAACAACTGAGTCACCCACAACAACCACTACAGAAGCAACGACTACAACTGAAGCAACAACAACAACTGAGTCACCCACAACCACCACTACAGAAGCAACCACAACTACAACTGAAGCAACAACAACAACTGAGTCACCCACAACCACCACTACAGAAGCAACGACTACAACTGAAGCAACAACAACTGAAGCAACAACAACTACAACTGAAGCAACAACAACAACTGAAGCAACAACAACAACTGAGTCACCCACAACAACCACTACAGAAGCAACAACTACAACTGAATCAACCACAACTACAACTGAAGCAACAACAACAACTGAGTCACCCACAACCACCACTACAGAAGCAACGACTACAACTGAAGCAACCACAACTGAAGCAACAACAACTACAACTGAGGCTGACACAACAACCACAACTGAAGCAACGACTACAACTGAAGCAACCACAACCACAACTGAAGCCACAACAACAACTGAGTCACCCACAACAACCACTACAGAAGCAACGACTACAACTGAAGCAACAACAACTACAACTGAGACTTCCACAACAACCACAACTGAAGCAACGACTACAACTGAAGCAACAACAACTACAACTGAGACTTCCACAACAACCACAACTGAAGCAACGACTACAACTGAAGCAACAACAACAACTGAGTCACCCACAATAACCACTACAGAAGCAACAACTACAACTGCATCAACAACAACTACAACTGAAGCAACAACAACAACTGAGTCACCCACAACCACCACTACAGAAGCAACGACTACAACTGAAGCAACAACAACTGAAGCAACAACAACTACAACTGAAGCAACAACAACAACTGAGTCACCCACAACAACCACTACAGAAGCAACGACTACAACAGAAGCAACAACAACTACAACTGATACTCCAACAACAACCACAACAGAAGCAACAACTACAACTGAAGCAACTACAACTACAACTGATACTACAACAACAACCACAACAGAAGCAACGACTACAACTGAGGCAACAACAACTACAACTGAAGCAACAACAACTGAGTCACCCACAACAACCACTACAGAAGCAACGACTACAACTGAAGCAACAACAACAACTGAGTCACCCACAACCACCACTACAGAAGCAACGACTACAACTGAAGCAACCACAACTACAACTGAAGCAACAACAACAACTGAGTCACCCACAACCACCACTACAGAAGCAACGACTACAACTGAAGCAACAACAACTGAAGCAACAACAACTACAACTGAAGCAACAACAACAACAACAGAAGCAACAACAACAACTGAGTCACCCACAACAACCACTACAGAAGCAACGACTACAACTGAAGCATCAACAACAACTGAGTCACCCACAACAACCACTACAGAAGCAACGACTACAACTGAAGCAACAACAACTACAACTGATACTCCAACAACGACCACAACAGAAGCAACAACTACAACTGAAGCAACTACAACTACAACTGATACTACAACAACAACCACAACTGAAGCAACGACTACAACTGAAGCAACCACAACTACAACTGAAGCAACAACAACAACTGAGTCACCCACAACCACCACTACAGAAGCAACGACTACAACTGAAGCAACAACAACTGAGTCACCCACAACAACCACAACTGAAGCAACGACTACAACTGAGGCAACAACAACTACAACTGAAGCAACAACAACTGAGTCACCCACAACAACCACTACAGAAGATACGACTACACCTGAAGCAACAACAACTACAACTGATACTACAACAACAACCACAACAGAAGCAACGACTACAACTGAGGCAACAACAACTACAACTGAAGCAACAACAACTGAGTCACCCACAACAACCACTACAGAAGCAACGACTACAACTGAAGCAACAACAACAACTGAGTCACCCACAACCACCACTACAGAAGCAACGACTACAACTGAAGCAACCACAACAGAAGCAACAACAACAACTGAGTCACCCACAACAACCACTACAGAAGCAACGACTACAACTGAAGCATCAACAACAACTGAGTCACCCACAACAACCACTACAGAAGCAACGACTACAACTGAAGCAACAACAACTACAACTGATACTCCAACAACGACCACAACAGAAGCAACAACTACTACTGAAGCAACAACAACTACAACTGAAGCAACAACAACAACCACAACAGAAGCAACGACTACAACTGAGGCAACAACAACTACAACTGAAGCAACAACAACTGAGTCACCCACAACAACCACTACAGAAGCAACGACTACAACTGAAGCATCAACAACAACTGAGTCACCCACAACAACCACTACAGAAGCAACGACTACAACTGAAGCAACAACAACTACAACTGAGACTCCCACAACAACCACTACAGAAGCAACAACTACAACTGAATCAACAACAACTACAACTAAAGCAACAACAACAACTGAGTCACCCACAACAACCACTACAGAAGCAACGACTACAACTGAAGCATCAACAACAACTGAGTCACCCACAACAACCACTACAGAAGCAACGACTACAACTGAAGCAACAACAACTACAACTGATACTCCAACAACGACCACAACAGAAGCAACAACTACAAGTGAAGCATCAACAACAACTGAGTCACCCACAACAACCACAACTGAAGCAACAACAACAACTGAGTCACCCACAACAACCATTACAGTAGTAACGACTACAACTGAAGCAACAACAACTACAACTGAGACTCCCACAACCACCACTACAGAAGCAACGACTAAAACTGAAGCAACAACAACAACTGAGTCACCCACAACCACCACTACAGAAGCAACGACTACAACTGAAGCAACAACAACCACAACTGAAGCAACTACTACAACTGAAGCAACAACAACTACAACTGAAGCAACAACAACAACTGAGTCACCCACAACAACCACTACAGAAGCAACGACTACAACTGAAGCAACAACAACTACAACTGAGACTTCCACAACAACCACAACTGAAGCAACTACTACAACAGAAGCAACAACTACAACTGAGGCAACAACTACTACAACTGTAGCAACAACAACAACTGAGTCACCCACAACAACCACTACAGAAGCAACGACTACAACTGAATCAACAACGACTACAACTGAAGCAACAACAACAACTGAGTCACCCACAACCACCACTACAGAAGCAACGACTACAACTGAAGCAACAACAACAACTGAGTCACCCACAACTACCACTACAGAAGCAACGACTACAACTGAAGCAACAACAACAACTGAAGCAACAACTACAACTGAGACTCCCACAACAACCACTACAGAAGCAACGACTACTACTCAAGCAACAACAACTACAACTGAAGCAACAACAACAACTGAGTCACCCACAACAACCACTACAGAAGCAACGACTACTACTGAAGCAACAACAACAACAACTGAGTCACCCACATCCACCACTACAGAAGCAACGACTACAACTGAAGCAACAACAACTGAAGCAACAACAACTACAACTGAGACTTCCACAACAACCACAACTGAAGCAACTACTACAACTGAAGCAACTACTACAACTGAGACTCCCACAACAACCACAAGTGAAGTAACAACAAGTACAACTGAAGCAACAACTACAACTGAATCAACAACAACCACAACAAAAGCAACAACAATAACTGAAGCAACTACAACTGAAGCAACAACAACAACTGAGTCACCCACAACAACCACATCTGCAGCAACAACTGAAGCAATAACCACAACTGAAGCAACAACAACTACAACTGAAACTCCAACAACAACCACAACTGAAGCAACTACTACAACTGAAGCAACTACTACAACTGAGACTCCCACAACAACCACAAGTGAAGTAACAACAAGTATAACTGAAGCAACAACTACAACTGAATCAACAACAACCACAACAAAAGCAACAACAATAACTGAAGCAACTACAACTGAAGCAACAACAACAACTGAGTCACCCACAACAACCACATCTGCAGCAACAACTGAAGCAATAACCACAACTGAAGCAACAACAACTACAACTAAAACTCCAACAACAACCACAACTGAAGCAACAACAACAACTGAAGCAACAACAACCACAACAGAAGCTACAACAACAACTGGGTCACCCACAACAACTACAACTGAAGCAACAACTACTACATCTGAAGCAACAACAACTACAACCATAGCAACAACTACTACTGATGCAACAACCATAACTGAAGCAACAACAACCACCACTGTAGCAACAACAACACCTGAGTCACCCACAACAATTACTACAGAAGCAACAACTACAACTAAAGCAACAACAACAACTGAGTCACCCACAACAACCACTACAGAAGCAACGACTACCACTGAAGCAACCACAACTGTATCTCCAACAACCACAACTCAGACAACAGCAAATACAACTAATGCTGCCACAACAACCACAACTCAGACTACAGCAAATACAAGTGTGGCAACAACAACTATATCTCTCGCTACAACACCAACAACTCAGGCAATAGCAAATACAACTGTGGCAACAACAACTATATCTCTTGCTACAATACCCACAATTCAGGCAACAACAAATACAACTAATGCTGCGACAACAACCACAACTCAGACAACAGCAAATACAAGTGTGGCAACAACAACTATATCTCTCGCTACAACACCCACAACCCAGGCAACAACAAATACAACTAATGCTGCCACAACAACTACACCTCTGGCTACAACAACCACAACTGCAGCGACAACAGCTGCACCAATACTTTACACTCTCTCTGTGGGCTTGAATGAACCATTTAAAAGCGCATATACCAACAGTAGCAGCCCTGAATATAAAGATCTGGAGACCCGCACTGTAGCGTCGGTGAGTCACTTTCCTCATCATATACAGCTTCTACTTATTGTCAATGTTTTGCAGGAATAAATTGTTACTCTTAGCAAAATGTCTAGTTCATCCCAATAGCATTTTAACAGGGTTTTTCATTTTCTTTTGCAGATGAATGAGATATATAGACGGAAATATGGTTTTCTGTTTATCTTCTGCTTCGTTAAAAGCTTCAGGTAAAAACGTGATTAATAAAACAACAAAAGTCATTTATGAGTCATCTGATGTCACATGTAGTCAATGTATTGGGGTTTTTTCTTTGTTTGTTTTACAGTAATTCTGCGAGTCAAACTAAAGCAGATGGAACAACAGCAGACATGGGACTCGTTTTCAACACATCTACGCCCGCTGCTGACCTCCCAGCGAATTCTGACGTTGTTAAAACATTAATAGACGCCGCAAACAACACCAACAACACTTTCAGTGTGAGCTTCAACCCCAGCTTAGTTCAACTAATCTGTAAGTAAACAAAATCTTTGGTTCTAACCAGCAGGTTTATTCATTTCATTGGCACATTAGTTAAATTAGGCATTTTGCATGTGTAGAGACGTTGTGTGTTGAGTTTAACTTTAATGACATCAAAATGTATAATAGAAATTCATGTTTATCTGATTGGTCTTGGTTTACAGCCAGTCCACTGACTACGCCTGCTCCACTGACAAACACAACATTAACAGCTGCTGCAACGACAAACGCAGCCTCTACAGCTGCTGCAACTACAGCTATAACAACAACAACTGCAGCAACTACATCTACAACTGCAGCAACCACTTCTACAACTGCAGCAACTACAACACCTGGAATTGCAACAAAACTATTGACTTTCAGATCTCGCTTTGACACATTTACAAGTGACTTAAATGACGCGTCATCTACAAGTTTCAAAGAACGAACCACAAAGATAACATCACAGGTAAGCCTCACTAGTAGGATACGACTGCATGTGGCTACACAATGTTGTTTCATGTCCTGTAGTCAATGAAACATATGAATCATCATTTTTAAATATATGTATTTTTATTTTCACAGCTTGAACCTCTTTTCAAAAAAGATATTCCTTCCTTCATCAACATGTTCATTGTGAAATACAGGTATTTTCACTTTTAACCTTTCTAATTACCATTTCGCAATAGTGGCCTTATCATATTTAACCTGGCATTTTTGTTTCCCCTCTTGCAGCAACGGATCCATCTACAACACGTTTAAACTGAACTTCAACAACACATCTGTTCCTAACAACACTCAGATTGCGGCTGTTTTGATCAATGCATCTTCAACTGTCACTGGCTTTGACATTGAAGGCAGCTCCATCACTGTGGACGGCATACGTAAGTAATGTGTAGGCCTAGTTGTAATAATTCAAAATCCACACATTTATCCATTGACAGTATTTAAATATCCTTTTTGCTTCACTCGTTTCCAGCTTCAAGTGGAGTGGCACACAGGATCAGCCTCATCACTGCGTCCTGCCTCGCGATGTTGACATTGCTACTGTCGAGTCACTAATAGCATCTGTGCTGAACTAACAGTGGAGCAGAGTTAAAATGACAATGAAACTACACTGAATCAATGCAATATTAACTAAAACAGCATAATATTTATTCAACTCGTGGATTTCTTGAAACTATTGAACTATATTTCTTGCTTTTCTGAACACTGTACTCTAGCTAAATATAACTTGGTGAGAATAAGTCATTATGTTTAGTCTTGTTTGTCAGATGAATAAAACCAGACAGACTGGAGAGTAAACACTAAACGAAGGATTACATGTGCCCATGTACATGAAAACTAAAATGAACAATCACTGTTCTTATTTATTAAAATGTACATATTTTGTGTATGACCTATTTAATCATGAAACTTTGTCTTGTCTTAAATATTCTTTCTGTCAAAATTATTTTCACAATAAAGAAAATTATTTAATGTAAAGCCTCCCAGCTTTGCTGTTCGTTAAATATAATTTCAGCACTTCAGCTAATTGTGATATTAGCAAAATAATTTGAATAAAGGTAATTATTTTGTTAAAGGTTTGTGTGGTGTGAGGATACAGCACCAAAGACCCAGTAGTACAGTTACGTAGTGGACACATATGGCACACAAGACAATGAAAGAAGATACTACAGCGGGAGAAGAAGTCTCTCTTCCAAGCAGACCAAGTTTGACAAGCTAATCTGCAAAACAGGGCCTGATTTTTCAGAGACCATGGTTTCCAGAAGATATGTATATTATTGAACTCATTATTTAATAATAAACATTTTTTCTGGGCCACTTTAAAATAATACTAATTTAATAGTTAATGCCGTAATGTCTTACAATTACAACAGGCAGCAAAGATCAAGATCAACAACTGCACACTTAAAACATAGAGATCCAAGGTCAACGTTAGGGCAGGAGGCAACAGATCATCATCATTATTATGATGCAACAAAAAACTCACACTAAAGACAGAGAAGAGACTGTTTTATTAAAAGTAATATCACCAACAGTGGACAATTACTTAAAAGTAATCAGCAATATGTTTCATAATATGTACATGGCATTTGGCGTATACAAATCATCCTGTGTCGTCTAGCAACGAATGAAATTTATTTGCAAAAAGAAAAGAAAATGTACATAGTAATAATAAATTGTTCTATGGCGATTGCAGCCAAAGAACACAATAGACAGAATCATTCGTCCATCATTGCCCAACTGGCTTGGAGCATTAATTATTATTAGGACTGTTGTTGCTATTATTTTACTACGTTTGTTTTTTTCATATATATATATATATATATATATATATATTATGTCACTGTTATTCATATTCTAAATTCATTTATTACTTTTACTACTGCATGTGGTGATGAACCGGAAGAGGAAAACGCACGGATTAGTGTGTTTACTATGATACTGGGTGCATCGGGCATCAACCTAGAGTCCAAACCAGGCCCATGAAATTAGCGTCTGTAACCTGCTCCTGCCTCGGACATCGAGTATCTTCAGACATAGGGCTGCGTTGCTTTCTTCGCTGGGGGCCAGCGGGCTGCTCTTGTGCGCTATATATATATATATATATATATATATATATATATATTCTGCTCTTCTGTGGCTGCGTCAGGCCACGCACCATCTGTGGAAGTGGGACAATGGAACAGATGGCGCATCCAAGCCTGGATGCAGGGATGCTGTGGCTGAGTGTTGTAGCAGCACTGGACTGAGAGTCAGGCGTTAAAACCAAAGGCTGCCGTTGGACGCTGCGCACATTTGAAGATGCCACTGTGACTTGAATCGGTGTTGGCGGCGGGGAACATCGAAGATTGACCAAACTGATCCGACGCGACCAAAGGCTTGGACCTAATCCCTCTTGACGCGCGCGTGTAGCTCGGTACACGATGGTCGACAACCGCTACGCCACCGCCGTGGTCATCGCCTGTGTGCTGAGCGTGTTGGCCACCGTGTATCTGTCGGTGGGCATCGGCACGCAGCACTGGTACCAGTACAGCAGCCCCACCGTGCGCGGGGAGGCCAACGTGTCCGAGCTGCGCTCCCTGTACGAGGAGTTCATGGACGGGGAGTTCGACGAGAAGACCTACAGCGACACCCTGTTCCGTCTCAACGGGACCGTGGGCCTGTGGTGGCGGTGCGTGCTCGTTCCTGCCAACGCTCACTGGTACAAGGAGCCAGGTATGAGCTCGCCTGCTCAGTCGCATCTAGCGGCGCCACAGACGACTGAGTCATTAGTTTATGTCTCCGAAGTCCAAACCCTATTAAGCTGTTAAGTAGTAATGGGCCGCACCTCGTCTGGGGCTCGCTGTGTTTGGATAGGGGCTGTGCGTCATAGCCCAAAGGCAAGAGGACGGTGAATGGGAGACCGTCTGTAGTGTCCGGCCCCCAGAGTCACAGACGTGTGATTAGTGGCATAAATATACAGTAAAGAGCTGGAGGACAAAATTAACTACTCTGGATCCTCCATCTTGTTGCTTTGTGTTGTAATTGTTGTGCTTAAGTGTTGTAATTACATTGGAAGCAAGAAATTCTATTATAGAAAACCTAAGGCAGGGCAGTGTTATTTTGTAATTACAAAGCTAGTTGTTTTGTAGTTACAAAGGCTACAACAACCTTTATGATTGTCAATTATTGTTTATAAATAAGGGCCAATCATCAACCCCAAACACTGAGAAACTAGTAAATTCATGCCTCATACAAGTTGATATCCTGCTGCACCAAAGGACCTTTTATCTCCATCAGTTAACTTCATGTTCAACAATTAAACAGTTATGAAATGATTTAAACTTTGCCTGTATTTATAGAACAACCTTTTGTTTTGTTTTGAAGTAAAGGCTTTAAATAACTAACATCTTCAGTGTAGGGCCTTTTGTGTATTTTATTTCTATATAAGTCGTGCATATGTCTGCATGACTTTCCCAACGTACTGAAACTAGGTGCGACCAGTGTGTCTACAGACAACACTATTAATCAGTGACACAGAACGTTTGCTGGTTCACTGACGCTGTCGGCTAATGGAATGTCTTCTGTACCGTCTTTCAGATGCTAAGTTGTCGTTGGAGTGTCGAAGCTTCACTGTAGCCCAGCAGTTCACCCCCAAGTACAAAGAACCAGGAAACCACAACAGCGGAGAGGACATGGTGCGAACGTGTAAGTTCAGTCAGGTTTACCCTTATGTACCAGGTCATGGTCGACATGTATTTATGCCACATTAAGTCTGTGTGATGCTTTTATTAGAGACTGTGTTTTGTGATGGCGTGGATACTTCATTAAGTGATGCCTTCTGACTCACATTGTCCCGTGTCTGTATTGTTAGACCTGTGGAGGTGTCAGTTCCTGCTGCCACTTGCCTCTCTGGGTCTGGTGGTGCTGGCAGGACTAACTGGGTTCTGTGCCTGTCTCTGCCAAAGCCTCAGTCCCACCCTTGGAATAGGTGTGCTTCACCTCCTGGCTGGTAAAACCTGTTTAACTGTTCAACCCTTGAGCTAAACCGTCGCCATTGTTGAAACAAAGCCTGAGCTCTTAAATGACAATACATGCTATTAAAATAGGCTTGTTTACAGACAGCACACTTCCATAACATGATCACACCTCACCTTTAAACTGTTGAAGGTTGTCACGTAGCGAGTGTGAGCTATAAGAAGAAGTTAATACAAGGCTTTCTTTTATTTAATCCAAATGTTGACATATGAAAGCCAATAATGCAAGTTTAGTCCCTTTGAGCATTAGCATTTTAGATGCCCACGGCTCAATCAAGGTAAATAATGCCACGAGTTACACTGCTGCTTTTCCTGCCATGACAAAGTAAATAGAATAATTTCAACTTCAAAGCCTCCTTAGTTTGGAAATGCAACCGCTGCTGAATAAGTCTTTTCCCTCTGCAGGCCTCTGCACCCTAGCCACAGTGTGCTGCTACCTGGCAGGAATGGACCTTCTCCACAGGGTGTCCATGCTTCCTGATAAGGTGGATGGATCTCTGGGCTGGTCCTTGTACCTGGCTCTCATGTCTTCGCCGCTGCACATGATGGCTGCAGCGCTGCTTGTGTGGGCCGCGCGCAGCCACAGTCAGAACTACTACCGCATGACTGCCTACCGGGTGGCATAAATGAATACCACGCTCTGTCTCCAAGATGCTTTTAGACTGGTCTCAGAGGTACATAATGTAGGTTAATCTCTGCATTTCTCCCCACGATGGATTAAAGTACGTGTGCTGTTCAGTGATGCTGCATTAACAGATTTGACCTTTATCTCTCCAGTGGGCCTGGGATGGGATCAACCAACACGATGTGGCTAGCGCTGCATATGTTTAGTTCAGTAACTCAACAACTGAAAAAGCAGTGCAATACTCATTGTGTTACTTATGTAACGCAGCAACATTGCTCAAAACACGTTTGACAGGCTACACACCATGAGCAGCCAGCGTGATCTGGATACAAATCCAGGTTAGACAAACATGTCGCGATGAGAAACCCAGATGATTAAATGACTAATTAAACCAATATGCTCAAAATATGCTTTCTGTATTAGTACAATAGAAACCAAGTCCCAAAATGACGTAAATACGGCTGTGATGTCAAAAATAACATTTAAATGATCATTTACAGTAAGTGAAGTAGGCTTTATAATAAATAAGACTGAAAATCTAAATCTAAAGTTTTCTGCGGTTTAACAGACAATTCCTGTTGAATGTCTGATCACTCCCAGAGTTGGGTGTGGTGACATTTTCCTTTCATTGAACGTACAAAATACTGGCAGTAAAGTTCTCGACATACCTTGCATGTTATTTTAACCAGGATTAGCTGTTGTGTAATTAACCTTTGACATCAGCTGCCTCAAAACGTAGCAGACGGATGCTGGTAAACGACAGAGGCATGCAGGCGCTTCTTGCGTAGACCTTTTCTTTTGGACTTACAAAACGCTGGCATTTGACTCCCACCCTATTTTTAACTTCAGTGACGTTTTCTTTAATGCAACTGTGTTGGCATAGCCGTGTTACGTGTGTGTTTTCTTTGCTATTGTTATTCATATTTAAATGTTTGTACTGCTTTCGTAAGCTCTAAAGATCAACCGTCACCATAGTTCTTCTTCTTCACCATTCTGTGTTGTGCATTCTTCCCATCAATCTTCACAGTCTTGATTTTATCTTTCTTTATGGATTTATATTTAATGTTTCCTTTTGTTACCACCACCATGGAAAAATCTATTGCATAAACTAAATCAACAGGATATAAGGGAAATGGTTGTTCCCTGCTTAGCATTATGAATGTACTTTAAAGGCCATATTATGATAAGCTACAATATTTTGCACTTAAATTATTACTATAGTGATAGTAAATTTCTATTTTGTGATTAGTCCCAAGAAGCAAATACCTTTAGTAAAAACACCAATGTCATCCTTGAAGCACCGCTCGCAGTGTCTGGTGACATGAAAGTCTGTGAACCTTTGCTCCCTGTGTGGTCGATTATAAATCAGAATGTGTCTCACATATTTAGGTAAAGTCAGATGAATTGTTTGATCCTTGAAACCATTATAATACTAATAACACAGCTGTACGACTGTGCTTATGTGAATGTTTCCCACCTGTGAGCTGGAGCTGTTAATAATACTTTAATATTGTGAGTGAATGCTAGAGTACACATGCATTTGTGCAAGAGCTGTGATTTCAATAAATCTTTTTGGTAATTTATTTTAGTCTAGTGCTGTCACACCACCTCAATCTTCACTCTTCTTCTGATGTCAATCTCTGCTTATCAGCTTGTTGTTCCTGTTCCGTCTGCACTCGGATTGCAGGAATTCTCACGTGCCTCCGTCTTGCCAGAGACAGAGCGATGCCCTTCTCATAATACGCACATTCATTGATGAAGAAAGGATAAAGAGGTTCAGTCCCTTTATAGCTCAGCGTTTCCCCTGAGAAAGTCTGAAACACTGGGTCTTCAGGGCGCAGAAGGCAGAAGTCCCGGTCCTGTGAGGAAGGGGAGACAGTCAGTTCGACTACTAAGAGCAACATGCGATTAAAAAGAGGTGAAGGAGTGTCTGTATTTGTCTATGGAGCTTCAACACAGCAGGTTTTGTTTGATTTCTACTCCGGTGACAGAGGCCCAGCGAAGAAACAGCTCCCTGTAAACACTAAATGTTAGATTTGTACATGTGATTTTAGTTCTACATAAACAAACGCCTTTCTTTGTCCTGAGTAGCGAGTTATAAGTCCTACCCTTTAATACACATTATATGCAGTTTACAATAGGCAGAATAATTAAACCACACATTATCTGCCTTTTCATTCAATCTAATCTAATTAATGCAGTCTTAATAACTACGAACAATGTAACACTGCATTGTCATCACAGATTTCAAAAGACGATCAGGTTTATTTGTTTAGTAACTACATCAGTATCTATTTAAACCCATGTTGGTAATGACACTCCTTTATTGTTGTGCGTGTCCTGATTGGAACTGCGACAGCAGACAAAATCATGTGTAGTGACTCACACAAATGTTGCAAAACGACTTTAGTCTAATTACCCTGTGAACAACTGCAGATCTCAGCACAGAAAAACAGAGTAGATCACAGCAGAGTCGTGAAGCAACTACACAAAGTGGGTTATTTATGGAAAACCTGCTATTCACGCCAGTCACATACCACAACAGCGCAGTTACCGTGTGACTAAGGCAGCACACCGCTTCATCATTGCTGTACGTTTTTAATTCAGTTGTTGTTTTCTGTGATCTGTTGATTTCAATTTTTCAAGTCTTCCTCGAAACGACAGTCGACGCGGAAACACGTTTTACCTGCTGTAGCGATTCATCTGGTCGGCACCTTGCGAAACCTTCATTTGATTAACTCAGACACCCATTAAATACGTAATTTTATACATTTGTGTACATTTGTGATAGAAGATGACTTCATCCATCTTCTATCACTTCCTCTCATTAATAAAGAATGAAGTAGAAATGCATGGCCAAGTATGAATGTGACAATTTGCCTTAATGTTTGAAGACAATGCATGAAACCAGCCTTTAGTTAAAAGCTTCGCAGTTTATAAAAGTCTGTAATTTCTACATCATTTTCTTTCATTTGTATATAATTTCTTACATTTCTCAAGTGAATTATGATTTTAAAGGGCTATTGCTATCGATTTACATTATTTTTATTTTAATATTTATTAATAACAGCTGTGTTAGATAAGAAAGAGGAAGCTTTCATTCAACCCCCCCAGGTGCTCAACACAGTCTGCCAACTGCCTCTCATTGTTGGGAACATATTTACAAAACAAACTGGAAAACACCGTTGGGCGCAGGTGACACTGGAATGTTTTTTTTAACACCCTAGTCTCAAACACATTTTAGTTCACAAAGCATGCTAACAACAGCTGTCAAACTGAGCATACGCATGCAGTGGCCCCAGGCTTTTAACTTCCAGTCCCTGCAATGTCAGCCTAAAGTCTCAGTACTGACCGGAGACTTTTGCAAGTATCAGTTTAATTAGTTACAAACCTGTGCACAGACTTCACCACAGTACTTTTCTCTATGCTCCAAAATAGTTTTGCGTAAGTGTGGGAATTTTTTCATTACTTTAGTTGTCTTGTCCAACAAAGCAGATGAGTTCAGGTATGAAAGTTATGTTCTGCAGGCTTTTTACTTTCATTTTATCTGAAGAGGCTATTAAGAAGAGCAGGGAAGCTAGGACAAAAGGCCTCGCTTCTTTTGTGTTCGTTGTTCATATGCTATGATTCATTTTGCCAGTGACCATAGCTGTTGTAATCGCTGCCTGTTTTATTATAAGTTACGTACTTGTGCTCGGAAGCATTTCAGTATAACAATGGGAAAATACTGTAATGTTGTAACAAACCTCACCTGGAGATCAGGATGTATGGCTGCTGTGATGTTGTGGGTCTTACTGTCTCTCGGATAGTCAATGTGTTTAACCATGGTAAACACGTCCACAAATCCACCTTCAAAAGCACTACCTAAAGATGAAAAGCGGAAATGAAACAAAAGGTGGATTTAGGGAATCGAAACACATTGTGGCCGAGCAAGAACATCCAGGTATTGAAACTGCTTTACCTGAGTTGAAGGAACTGACCCAGTTGAGCATGTGTTGCACACACGCTTTCATCACAGAATAGACGTTTGATCGCACCACACCATGAGCCTGAGGGCCGATCTCCATTGCTGCAGATCACAGATTTCAGAGTTCAAACGTCTAAATGTCCTGACCTGATAGCAAAAATGAAAAAAACTCACCAAAGCCATGTTTTCCCACTGAATCAAGAGAATATGATTCTTTATTGGAGACATCAAGATGGATATACCTCAGTGGCACGTCTGGCATCTGCCTCTGAAAAAGACGTCAGGCTTCACGTCACCTTACGCACTCACACCCCACGCAATTTATTTTCTGTGTGCATTCAAACATACTGAGTGAGTGGATTGTTCGCGTCAGTCTGTGGATTGTAGGCTCTGCATTGACTTACCCGAAGGTGTCTGAATATGTGCAGGCATATCCAGTCGCAGTCAGAGTAGGCGATGAGGCACAGGCCCATGTTGGCGGTGGTGTTGTGGAGGTCACAGATGAGATCTATCGCCTCAGGACTGCCTTTAGGGCCCAGCATAGCGTTTAATTCCCTGGATCTGATAATCTCGTACAGTTCCAGGTCTGACATGGGTCCACTGGGAGGTAGAAACAGTAAAACCATTAGAACTATTACCATGAGCAGCATCAGCACTTGTCATAGCTGCCTTACTTGAGGGTGGCATGGGTGAAGCAGCGATTCAGGTCGGTGTCTATGTATCTACGGCACTGCTGCATGGCCCGCGGGTTTGAAAGCACCAACATTGTTGGTACAGTCCCTTCCTCCTCCTCCATCGCTCCCTTCTTCGACTTGAGCAGCTCTTTGACCAGGTAAATCCCAGACAACTCGTTACCATGGGTACCGCCGCACACAGCGACCCGGGACAACTTTGGTAAACACACCACCTCGTCTGCCTCCATCGAACTGAGAGCAGGCAGGGATACGGTGGAAGACAGTGAGATGGGTCTGCAAATTGTTTTGGCTTTTTATTATAGTGTAATAGGGAGCATTATTCATCCAGTGTTGTGAAGCACATGCGCAGGCAGATTGCATGTTCTCTATTAATACCCCCCTTGTTATTTGTTTTTTTATTGAATCTATGCATCAATGCCAAAGTCCCAAAATATATCAATCACTCTAGTGCTGATGCCTCTGGGTGTATAGTAGAGAACGCTGCAACACAAAGCAGAGATATTGATTTGTGAAACCTTACCTCTGTTTTCTGGCTTGCTGAGAGGGACAGTTCCGGCTCTAAACGCTCAAAATCTACTGTACTCTGAAAGCAGCACTGAGATTAAAGTCTATTAAAAGCCTCTTAACTGAGGACAGTGTGAGGTAGAACGGGTTGACCTGTCAGCTCCACATTCAAGGCATCAAGCTGTGCATCTTACCCACACAACCCGGCTGTTTTCTCTGCCGTGTACCCTCTTCCACCCTCTCCCGGGCTTTCATGCAGTTTCACTGAATCAGCATTCCCATCCCTCCCTCTGTGGATATTGTAACTGCCTGTTATGCAAACTCCCACTGTCCCGCTACCACCTCTTGTCCACTGCACTGCGCTACATCACAGGCAGGGTGTGTCCTGAGTGTGATGTGTTGCATCGATTGCTTCACATGGTCCCAGCAGCTCTGAGGTCAGCCGAACCGTAAGCCCCTCCCCTAGTTTCCACAACTATCTGTTTCTCTTTCCTCTGTGTATAGGTAGGTTCTAGTCTGCCTTTCAAAAGAAGGCTAAAAATAACTGTGCTGGCATGACACCGAAGGAGAAATGCCTGTGATGGGCAGAAGAAACGACTCCACTCACAGGGAAAATGACAAGCACCACCTGGTGGCTTAAACTGACCACAGGTTCAACTTCAAGCCGTATTAAACTTTAACTAATTATTATGTTTGCTTGTATTTATATTTAGTATTGGAGTTTTTCCTACAGAGCCCTCTTGCTTTTTACCTGTCAGTTAATTTTAAATGTCACTACCAATATGTATATATCCCCTGAGATATTTAAAAAAATATATTTTGGACACTGACGTAAATTTTTAGGAAGGAATTTGTTACCAAGCAACACACCCAGCACAACAGCAACGAGACTAAGCGTACACACTGTGCTTCAAGCGAAATACTAATGTCACGATGACGTTTACAAGTTTTAACCCCGCTCGTCAGAATTTGCAGCGAAGTACAGCACATCATCATGTAGTTAGCATCAAGCACAGGCAGCATGTGAGATATCTTTAACGTTTTTCAAATTTCTATTTGCTGTAAATGCATTTGTATGGTAGATTTTAGAGTATTTATAATGTATAACACATCAACAAGAATGCAAACTGATGGCAGTATGTTTATTACTTTAACAGCAAGCGTAATCTCATCTAGCTTGTTGAGGACAGACATCCCTAAAGATCCGATGTGGCAGTACAAGTATATTACCTAATTGATGATAAATTAAAAAACAGTATGAAAATCTATGGTTGACATTACAGCATTAAGTACACATTCTTTCCTTTGTTAATATAAAATACTGAACAATGTCTCCCCTTGCCTTAAAGTACAGAAACTCCCTTTGTTGTGATAACATACACTCATCCCACAATTTGAGAAAAACCAAAAGTACAAGAAAACTACCTACCTTACAGTTATCAATGCTATCATTTGAATTTCTATAATTTATAAAATCATAGTTATTTGCAATGCTTTTATTCTTTATTCTTTTTAATTTTAAGTACACTTACAAACAAAATTATCAAATGCACACACACACATACACACACACAACCAGACACACACCATGTTTTTGGTGTCAAAATGCATATTTGCATATGTATGAACTCTTCAGCTGATTCACAGGGAATGTGGCACCCGCCTTCAGTTTGCACTGTTGTCACTAAACCACAAAAAAACAATTCTACTGCAGTGAAACATTGTTACCATTCACGTTGTTTGCAAAACTGAAAAGACCTATACTGTGAAAAGTTGTAATTTCATTACCGGTAGTGGATAAAGTTACGCTAATGTCAGGATTTCTCAGCAATGAAACAAGCCACTTGCTATTTTGCAGCTTTGAAGTCTTTCACAACCAAATTGCCTAAAAAGCTTTGCATTTTCACAATAAACCTAGTATACATTTCATCATCATATCCAGCATCAGGTTGCTCATTTCTAAGGCAAAGAGAGAGAGTTGAGGCCTTCTAGCATCCATCATAATGTTCACTTTAACTTCTATCAGGCCTTCGGTACAGTGTGGAGGGTCACCCTGGATTCTAGACAATCATTTTTAAAAACACCATTCTGCCAGTGGCAGTGTTGTAGAGTGATGGAAGAACAGATATGCAGTCATACACACAAGCACACTAGAAGCATCACTTCATTACATTAAGACTCTAAATCAGAGAGATTAACTATGTCATACATGTTCTCACATGAAGGCCACGAGTCAACATTTAATGAAATTATTTTACTATATATATTCAAATTGATTTACTAACCAGCTCCCTCTTTTTAGTTGTTACCAACAAATGCAATGCTATGAATGAGAACAGGAACACTGCATTATTTCACAGGGTGGTATCAGCACAAAAACTCTGCAGCTCCTGATCAAGGATGGTAAAGATACTGCAGCAGAGACACTTACAGAATGATCTACAATAGATGTGGAAGCACTGTCCCTTTATCTTTATCTCCTTTATAATCAGCCTGAGACATTTTCATTCCAGTCCTCTTAGATGTGACAGCAATAAAGAGGTAGCGGCTAATACTTAAAGAGACAGGAACCAAAACAGGGGGGTAAGGGAAATGTGAGGGAAAACCTGCTTTCCCCCTCTGGATCAGACAGCAGTGACCAACCCGGAGATCTCTTAGAACAGAGAGCCACTGGAGGGAAACATCCATCCAAGTAGGGGATCAAGCAGGCCTTTGTGGCAGCTATAGATCAGGTGGCTTTGATGGGTCTGTCTCTTCAGGGCACTTTGTAGTCAATGCTGAGATCAAAATATGTCCGGGCAGCCCTCCCAGCTGCCACGGTCTTTGGTTTCCCAGTAGCCTCCCTTATAGATATGGACTTGCTCACCTGTGACCTCATCTGTGCAACTCTCAAACCACATCGCCTGGTAGTTGTCGTGAGGTGCATCTAAAAGACACAACAACAGTGTCACCACAATACATAAAAGACAGCGATCTACATAGATGGAAGGATTGAAGAAGAGGAATTTAAGCATCGTGGGATGGCTGTAAAAGAAACAAACAAAGGAGTACTTGCTTTTTAAGGAGGGGTCAGTAAGACAGTCCTCATCGACAGCTTTTGGGAGAGAAAAGGGGATCACAAGAGACTTTTTACCCCTTTTTTCAACATATTCCCCATGCAAGGAGAAATACAAAAACAAAAAGACATTAACACGCGTAACTTTACCTTCTTCTGATTGGCTGGCAGTGCGTTGGCTGGCGGCCTCTCTCTCCCTTTCTCGGCGGGCGCTGCGCTGCTTCTCCTCCAGGCGCTGCTTCTCGGCATTGGCCTCTTCCCAGCGACCGTCCTCCATCAGCCGCTGGTCAGGCCGGCGTCGGCTGTCAGTGGGTGCCATGCCCTCCTCTGGCTCATTTAGGGTCAGCGCCAAGGCAGTGAAGTAGTACATGGTCTCTGCTCCCTCACTATGATGAAGAACAGCATGCACTGAAGTCAAACAGGGACCAAATGGTGTTAGATAACAACCATTTGCTGCCCAGAATAAGCCTAATTTATTTTGGGCAGTTTTGGATAATTGAAAGAAAAACATATTCAACAGTGATTGATTCTGCTGGATGATTTTTCTCCCTGAAGTGAAAACCAGAAGGGAAGCATTGAAATGTTGTTGATTTGAATTGATCAACAGAATGTTATAGATAATAAATTCAGAAGTGCTCTGGACAGTGAACAATACGCACACACATAGATTGTATTCATTAGTACATGCATCACAGAAAAATATTTGACTGTCTGGCATGACTTGAATATGTTCATACAGTAGCAAGCACGTGAGCCCCAGGTCTAAACACACCTAGTTAAGTTTAACAACACTTACGGTAAAGGATTCCTTCTCCACACTTCTCTGGCCTTAAGGGTTTGATAGACTGTCTTCTGTTTACCCTCTGTGCCGTTCTCTCCTCCTCGGCTGCTCTGCATGACCCGAGAAAATTCCATCTTCTCATCCCATGTCCCCGACAGCACATAGTGGGCCTTTCCATCCTTGTCCATCACAACACCTGTCACCTGAAATAGGAAACGGCAGAGTGAGTCACGACCCATAAGGCAAAACATCACAAGGTGGACGGCAGTTCAGGACAGATCTTTATTCTCATACAGGACAAACTCAAGACAACTAATAGTTCATCATAAGCAGCTCCAGTAAGAACTTGTATTAATCAATGGAGGCAAAGCTGAAACAGTCAAAGGTTTCAGTTGTTTTTGTTTACCTTCCTGGCCACATCTCTGGAAAAGTAGCTGTAAGGAGCAAACTTAAGGTGGCAGCGGTCTCCCGTGGTATGGTTGACGATGTCTATCTCTCCTGACTGGAAAAGAAACCGAAAAATTAGAAAAGAAATGGAGAACAATACAAATGTTGACTGACTTATAAATAGTTGGCTTTGCACTACATAAAGATCTGCACACATGACTAAGGTCAAATATGACAGGATGCATGTTTTTTTTTTAATAGTAAAGATGTTGATGTACTATTGACTGCATTATTGTTTTGTTGTGGTTGAATGTGCCAACAATATTTACGGTCACAGCTCCCAAGGAACTGCATATTGTTACTGGTATCGATTGCAAAGGTTAAGACAGTTTGTGCTACTTGTTCCTGCTGCAGTAGCCACTGCCAGCACGTCTGTCTGGTGAAGTTATGCAAGTAATGTTGCAAATCAAGTGACAGTCATACTGGTTTTACTATAGTGTTTTACCAGTGTGTTAAACAGTTGATATTTGCATCACAGTACACAAATAGCAATATATATGGGATTTCAATCTCTAATATGCACCCTAGTTAAAGTAGTTATCCATAAACCATGTCGATGGGCTGAGCCCACCCGTTTAATGTTGACATCAGTTGTGTAGTTCAACAGGAGCTCAGCTAGAGTCTAGGAAAGAACCCATTTGTGCCAAAGAGCTTCAATGCAAACAGATAAATACAAATATTTGAACTTTCAACTTCTGAAACTGGTGCAGTTAAGCTACTGGTTGTCTTAAGTGTCTTATAAACCCAATTACAGACACATCGGGGCCTCTCTGATTGTTAAGTTGTTACAGACTGATGCCTCATTCTTTATAGTATCTGTGGCTCACACCTTTAAATGACACATTTTTGTCATTGGTTTAAACAGATTTAATGTTTGTTTGTAACAGCTGTTCTGAGCTGCAATTTAACATTTTAACACTGCAAACAAGTGACAAATGTGCATGTAAAAGCACAAGTAAAAACTCTCTAGTTATCTGATGACGTTCTCATCCTGCCAGCGTCAAACTGTGAGGCCTAACACATTTGGGCAGGTGTTGAAATAGGTAACGTCTATTTGTGGGAAACATTGCAGTGAGTGGCAGCAAGTGTCGTTCTGAGAAATGTATTTGTTAATATCATTCCACTGCAATTAACATGATGATGACGATGAATGGTAAATGGTCTGCACTACCTATTGGTACCAGGAATCGAACCACTTAACGATTGGTTGGCGCCAGCTCTAACTCTGAGCCACTGCCTCCCCTATGATTTCAATTTTTCCTACCAGTTCTGGACACCTTTGTTTGCATGTGGTTGTTTTAAACTTTAGAAACCACTGATAAAGCTAGTGGATCAAGTGCAATTACAGAAGTTATTCCCTATTACTTGGGAAACTCCCTATTACTCCAATATTTCTTGTTTTAATACCTTTTATTTGTGCAAAGATTTGCTTTTAGAAATTGAAAAAAAGAAACAAATGAAAATGCAGCAGCACTCAGATCACTGCAGATTGTGGGCACCTCACCTGATCGATCCACAGCTTCCCTACGATGATGTTGTGCACTGTGGTGGTAACCTTCTTCCATGTGTAGTGATTATTACTTTTCCCAAAGATTGCATGAATTGTGCCTGTGTGAAAGGAGAAATATGTGTAACTTCACCAAAGAAAATAAATCCTTTTGTTCGTTGTAAGGAGTGACTGTAACATTGTTCAAGTCTTGATCATTAAAATAATGAACATGTACCATGCCTTTGTATTGCGACCTATTGAGAGAAAAGAATTTTGACCTTAGTAGCACACCTTAAAATCTACGTCACTAGACCACATGGCATGCTGGATATGTTCAGAGATGAATCAGACAAACTCATACCTAAAGGCATAATAGACAGGTATTTCCCTCTAAACTTGCTGGCAACAGTGATTTCCTGCCTCAAGGTCCAACCACGGTCAGAAATCACATGGTGCGCTGCTGCAGGGGGGTGGTGACTCACCTGGGAGAGGGAGAGAGATGAAGCGACATGGGATGATATACACGAGTGGCTGACTGAAATAAAAACAAAACTAAAGACTATGTGATGTCCTTAAGGACTGCTTTTTATTGTAGCTTAGGACGCTCTCAAAAGGTTCTCAGCTTTCATTGTTACACAGATAGACAGACCTGTAGAGCATGAAAAGAAATGTCATGTCCCTTAAGATTCCAGCTGTTACCACCTCATGTCTTCACAAGCATTAATAAAACACTAATAGATCGTGCATTTTCAATCACGAGCACAGTTATGACATTTGGTGATATTCAAACTGGATTCCTATTCCTGGTTCGATTAATTCACAACCACAAGGAAGCAATAAATCCAATTTCTCTAGTTACCCTTCCTTCCTCCTTTACCACTTTATTTTTCTTCTCTTTTTCACTTACCTGCTCACACAGGGAGCGATAACCACTTTCCCTTTGACGGTCCAGCTCATACGTTTCCCCTAGCAGAGGGTTGAAGGGTTTGCCTGTGCGGTACACGGTGGTCGAGTAAGAGGACACGGAGAAGGCAGCCACGTAGCACATCTGCTCCAGGGAGCTGTGGCACTTGGCTGCCTTATCCAGCAGCTCGTGGTACTCAAGGTCTTCCGACAACCGTTGGAGCATTGAAATGGGCTCATTGAAATTCACCTATAGAAATTAAATTCATTTGGATGGGGATTAATATTGGTACACAGCATTATTTAAAGTAATCACAACATTTAGTTAAAAACATAGGAAGCCTACTCTAGAATGTATTTTAAGGGTTGTAATATTAAATGTGTATCATATTGTATTTGACTTTTCAGCATTTCTTAATGGTACATATGTTAAGTGTATTAAAAACAGAAGAAATATCATGAGCATTAACAAAATTCACAAATATGGTTGTCTTGGGAACAGATTCCCTGGTGATTTGAGTAAACTGGAGACATTTTAGAATGGAATAGCCTTCTATCTATCACCCAGCTTCTGGCTGAATCAACACACCTTATCTGAAACAGAGAGTATTTGGAAAACAAACAGGACAAGAGAGGCTTGATATTACGTTTGGAAATCCATGTTAAAGCCCAACCAGTACTAGGTTTAAAAGCCAATATGGGTCTTAAAATCCGCCAACAATATGTCATATATAAAGTAAATTTAAAACAAACCATGTGCTTATGACTTGTGATTATTTCACTTGCTGTGAGTTTCACAAACAAGCAAATGGAGCAGTGTATGCATGCCAGATCAGGTTACGTTTATAGTGAACGCATCACTGTCATGCATATGAGCCTAAATAAAGGACACACATACGCATCTACAGCATGCCCCAAGGTGCCTTGTGATGAATGACTCCCTTTAATCTGCCAATACAAACTATTCTAACCTCAGAACAGAATGTTGCTGATCCAGTATTTCAGAAACGCAGAGAATCTGTTTTGTTTTCAACATGTCAAATGAGGATGGGGGAATTTTTTTGGGCCTCAGACAGGAAACAAATCTACTGTTCACCAGACCAGCTGAGAACAGAGAGAAAAAATCTCACAGGCATTGGGATCTTGGACAGCTCTTTGCCGATGCAGTTCTTCATGATACTCCACAGGTTGAGAGAGTAGTTGGGTTTGTCGGGTATACGCGTCCTCCTCTTCTTTAAGGGCACCAACTCCTGAGAGGGCGAGTCCTGGTTGATCACTAAAGGCTCCTCATTTAGCTTGAGAGGGAAATAGCACGATCAGTAAAAGCAGACAAGCTAGAAGTGATAAGCTGGAAATAGTAAGGCTTAAAACACACGTTGCACATTTGTGCGGTTTTATATTTTATCACAACTGTGGCACAACATCGCTCCTAATAATAATGTAAATGTTGCTTGTAATAGGTACTTTATGTAATGATCATTAATGATGTGTTCTGGATGTAAACAACAGAAGTCTTTGAACACTGTTCCCAGAGGCTTAAAAGAAACCTACCGACTGATCATCAGAACACATTTCAGTGTTGAAGCCACTGACATTACTGCTCGATCGCCTGTAAAAAATAAAAAAAACAAAACAAAGACTTATTTTGTCATTGTCCATATTGCACCATCTACAAAGTAGCACACACAAATGACAAATTTGATAGCACCCACACCAAACACAACACAAATATGAGGAAACAAGTACATGTCATGAAGTCCATCAAGTGTGATCTTTTGTTCCATTAAGCTTGGGAAGATTAGAAGAACTTAGAAAAATTTCTTCCTGCTGAAATACTAAACATGTACAAGAAAACATACTTGTGTAACTGTGGATCTGCAGGCACAGTGATAAATTCGGGTGCTTCCTCCATTGCATCAAAAAACTCATTCTCATCATCCTCATCGCTGGCTTCACCTTTTACCGGTCCAGCAGCACCTGAGTAAAGGTTGAATAAAGTTCAGTTCCATTTATAATTTCAACATAAGTAGCTCTGAGGTCTGATAGCTGGATAAAACTAATTATTTCATCTTTAAACAGGATGTTTTCAGAAATGAAAAAAAAAAAGTTAACATTTTTTAATAAGGACACTGAAAGAATTTGCTGTTCTACCTTTAGGACAAACTTGGGGTGGGGATTGGGTCTTACTTTTACTGTCTGCAGAAGCATTAGCCTGTGCAGCTCCTCTGAAAGCACGCTCAAGGTGATTATGCTGCTTTGCCAGTTGTTCTAAAGTCTCCTCCAACCTCATCCTCTGCTCTCGTTCTGCTTGCAGCGCCTTTTGCCACCGCTTGCTGTGAGCCTGAGCCAGTGTGAGAAAATCTCTGCATGCCTGAGAAAGCAGCAGAATCAAGTTATACCAATGAAATATGGTTGATATTAAAGTTTATATTTTGATTAGTTAACCTGGCATGCACAAAAAACAATTGCATGCAGACTTTCGTATACCACATACTTTGAGAGAAGGTGACACTTACATTAATCATAGCATTAGATGTAATGCGGAAGAGTGTAGCTCTCTCCGTCACCTGACGTATCTTATCCCCAGCTTCTCCAGTTAGATGCAAACTGTCCAGTTCTGATAAAGACCTAAAATGTAAGTAAAAATGTGCAACATGGACAAGTTGTTGGGGCAATATATCATCAGATTACAGTGTAATAACCCACTGTCTGATAAAAAAAAGTGTATTATTAGGTGGGAAGCTTGACTACAGAATTTGTTCTTCTGCAAAAGGTTTAACGCCACACCTTCATTTAGCACATGGCAAAACACGGGTATGTTCTCAACAAAATGATTCAAAATCATTGTGCAAGTGAGTCACAGTGTTTTTATAAAGGCAAGTATGAACTGCATGCGCTTCACAGGTTGCATTTCAAAGTTCACGATGAAGGCATGTGACTTTTGCCTAAACGCTAAAGCAACAACAAGCAACACGCCGAGCAAGACTGACCTCTGCAGGGCAGATCCGTGTTTTGAAATCAGGTCATTACAGGTGCTAAGGTCCTCCACTTTGCTGCCTAGTGTTCTGAGAGCAGACTGGACTTCTGTACTGTGTGACCCTCCACCTTGTCCAGGTGTAACAGGTGCAGACGATGAGAAGTCATCTCCAGAGTCATCTATTTACAATCAAAATGACAGCAGGGCAAACTTTACAGAAGATTTACTTTTTGAGTAAAGTTAGTTTTTGCATTCACTGCATTTTAAAATTTCCACAAAGAAACAACGTGTTTTCTTCCCCCATATGTTTTTGTGCTTTACCTGACTCTGCCTGGATGCGGGCAGCTTTTGCTTTGGCCAGCTCTAGGGCAGTAATCCAGCGCTGGCGTTCCACCTCACAGCTGGCTTTCAAGTGATAAGTCTGTGCCCCACCATTGGATATGACAAAGTTGCAAGCATCGTCCACAGTGATAGTTGCTGTGGCCAAGTTGATTGTCCCCCTACATGTGTGGCCCATCTCTGCCTGGGTCCTGACAATAAAAATTATATTTTAGATGAATTATTTATTTATAGTTCTTTAATCATGTCTACTTAACAAAATTATGTTTAATAATCTGTAAGACGAGTCTTGGTATGGATTGACCTTGCAAACAACAGACTGTTCTTGAGGAAACAAATATTTGTAATGAAAGAGCAATGCTGGGAAATTTATCAGAATGATCACATTTGTAGCATTCCTTTGTTTTATGTTTGCTTCCTTGTATTTTTTTTAAAGCACATACCTGTAGTAAGATAACAGTCCATTGCTCAAGACAAACCACCTCCGTTGATAACCCTTGAGGTAATTTGTCCACTTAAACACCCATCCTTTGTATGTGTCACCAGGAGGTGTGGGAGTGGGGGTCTTGGGCTCCGACATCACAGCCCCCAAAATCAAGGTATGGATTTGAGGAACCTTAAATTAAAAGAACATTTTGATGAAAGGACATCTGCTTTTATCACAAAGCAAACTCGTTCATGAGCACAAAATTCAGAGGAAACTATTCTGATAACAAATTTCTTGTTTAACTTTAAAACTTAAGTTGTTTAAATACAAAGTTTGTTAGGTCAAATAATATGAGAGATCCTCTTTAATATCAGAGCATAATATTTGGATACTATACTACTGGAAGGACAAGATATTTTAATACTTCAACTTGGGCTTTAGGAAAATGAAACAACTTTCTGACAACGAATTAAAGCAGAACATCAGTCTAGTTCTGTTTTCACACCACTGAATCACTAATATCAACCCCTACTAGTGGTTTTTGATGATCTTTCACAATTGCTCTGCAGGTCAAAGGTCAACTATTAAATCAATACTAGTTAACCTCTAATTCATTGACTATCACAACTAGCGCTGAGAACTAAAATGTTTAAGAATATTCAGAAAATGCGTCTGATTAAATCACCTCAGCGCAAAAATGTGTATTAGTTAACACCAATGATAACATTGTTCAAAACAAACGAACAAACAAATTAATTAGCTTTCACGGGATACGTAGCTTGTCCAGTTACAACAACGAAGAGTCAAACGCTACTTAAAGCTTATAATGTACTGTTTAGGCCAAAATTGGTGGGGGCGGGTCATTACATGAGCTAAAGGGAAGAAACACCAATTGACACGTTAGCTCTAAGTTTACCTGCTGACGTGTGCATATTCACAATGTGGCACAAACCAAAAACAATGCAAAACAAACGATATCCAGCTAGTTAGCGCACAAACTTGGCGATCGCTAAATGTTTACCTTGACGTGTCCGAAAACGGGATCAAGCAACCCGACACCCGGTGAAGTCACGGTTAACTTTGACACCCATAAGCTACTAGGCTTAGCTAAAGATGCTAACTAGCTCGGTGACCAACACCGGACAGCTTATACTGAAAACTTAACGAAAGACGTCGACGACACGAATAGTGTGACTGTAAACCAAAATGGCACCAACGGGTTTTATTAGTAATCCGCAATACCAGTGTATATAACGTTCATTTAACTACTGCGTACACCGAAAACAATGTTGAAATAGCTAGCTACATCTAACTAGCCTAACGTTAGCTCGTTGGTTACACCCGGCGCAACACTATTTGGTTCCGTCTAGAAACGCACGTCGAGCTACATTGTTTCAACATCAGTTCCGTCAAGCCGGCGTTTACAGAACTTTACGGTAAGAGTAAATATTTTACAGCAGTAGTGACACAGATCGTATAACTCAAACAAACATTGCGTATTTCTATTCATTTATATACACTTACAGCTGATTTAACATTTAACGTGCCGCTGCGAGATTAGCAGACTCTTGTACCTTTTGATGATGAAGTGGATTTTTTGTTTTTATTCGTCATAAAGGTGCGACAAGAATTAAAACACTACGACAGTTTTCGAACTATCAAGACTAATCGAAGGGTAAAAGTGCGACTCCGGTGGGACTCGAACCCACAACCTTTGAATTGCTACAGCAATGCCTAGAAGTCCAATGCGCTATCCATTGCGCCACGGAGCCACCTGTTGCACGTGTTGTCCATCTAATTATTTAATTTACCACGTATGTTACTACTTATTGTTTTCACTGATGTTTCCTGTGAGTATGTGTCTAGTTTAAATCATATACTGATCGATAAATTTGCTTTCGGGGTTTAAATGACTTCGTTGACTTGACTGCACAATACCCAGATATGTCCTACAATGCACCTTATTGAACACAGGGTGGCGCCAACGACACGAAACAAGTTTCCACGCATTTAAGTGTGCAAAGCGCAAAGCCATGTATTATTATTATTGTAGTTATATCAGCAAATATATATATTAAAAAGCATATTTAATTAAATTTTATGTCGCTACAGTTTCACTAGAATGAGGGGGAAGCTTAAGTCACTTTTGTCTGGTTGAAAGGTTCAGTGGTTGAGGAATTCTTCAGAAACCAGTCAAACTATTTTAAACGGTAATTTGTACATGTGCTTGAGTACTAAAAGCTAAATCAACAAACCTACAATCAACACATAAGGATAAAGGAATAGGAAATATTATACTGCTGCAGTCGGTTGCATATTTAAAGGAACTGATAAGACAAAATAATTAATGTACACCATCAATAACTATATTGCGTGTCAAAGCAGTAATTCAACAGTAAGTATGCTGTTGAATTCCACGCATGCGCACGTGTTATTTTAATTCGTTGCAGTACTCATGGACAGTGTTTCCCAACCTTTTTGAGCTACGGCACATATTTTACATCAGAAAAAACACCTTCACACCATCAATCAAAGATGCCACAAAACCTATGCATGAAATGACGGGAGGGAAGTCAATCAGAAGATAAAATAACCATCAGTTTATCTAGTTTGCTTTCACGCGAAGCATCACTGTGTCCTATGAACCGTATTTAGCGCGGTTCGTCCAGCTGGTGGCAGTGGGCCGTTCAACTGTCCTCCTGGGAAGCGTTTCGTTGTTTTGCTTGTCACTACACACCGCTTACGTAGAGAATTGAATAATGTTCCACGGCACACTTGTGATTTCTCATGGCACACTTATGTGCCGCGGCACACAGGTTGGGAATCACTGCTTATGAAACGCCTTATAACAACATACTCGAGACGTTTTGGCAGGTGGGTCCACCACATCCGGTGTGGCAGAGCAGTCAGCAATCTGACCGTAACCGGATGATAGCGCTCTTGACTCCTGCGTGGTCTTTGATTGGTCCAGCCGTGAGCGGAAGTGTGCGGGATTCCGCTGAATCCATCATCTCCGCAGAATAGTCGTGCGTAAAGGGAGACAGGGTGAGCGTCGGCGTCTCTGCCCAAACCATCACACGCACACAGCGCGGCTCCGTTCAGCGCCACCGTAGACGCATCAGCCCGGGACATGCTCCCTCAGGTTTGGCTTTGACTGCGGCTGGACATACGGTACATGCGACAATATGGCTCTTTGTGTAAAGCGGTGTTTTGTTTTAGGTCTGCGCAATCGACGCCTTCCCGGACACAGGAGAGGATTAAGTTACTGCTGTTGGCCGCGGATTATTTTATTGGCCTCCTCCTGTCACGCCTGAGCCCGCTTTGGTCAACCCGTTTCCACTAACGAGAGGTCATCCAGAGCCAGGTATGTATAGTACCGTGCTTGTGTAGGAATGCGTTACCTACGCGTTACTACACGTCCTTTGTTGCTCTTGCCTGAACCCGTAGCTACTCTGGGCAGTAGCGGGTATCTGGGTCTTGTGTGCAGACAACAATAGAGACCAAAACTCTGTGTGAGGATACAAATTTAAAAAATAATTCAAACGCTGTTATACAACAGCACCGCCGACCCAGATACTGATGGAAGTGTTGCTCCGTTTTGTGGCACATCCATCTGAAGCCGTTTGATGACGTTCATACCTGCTCACACACCCTCGTCTGACCACTGTACAGCTCTGCTTGGCGTTACTGCCGCCCAGCCCCCTCCCTGCCACTGAATGTTTTGGTTTCACACGGATCATGCCCTTTTGTCCACTGGAGCCTGACTGGACTTTTCAGGGCAGACTCGCAGTATGAAAGAACTTGGCTGCTGTTTTGACAGCTCCGTTTTCCCCTGCTGACCGTCTCATTGAATAAGCCATAGAAAATAGAATGGGCTTCGTTTTAAATTGGTTAAACATGCAATAAACATGCTGAGGGTTTAAAGGGACTTTGTAAAGGAATGAAAAAAAACCCAAACAAAGCCTGTATTGTATAGGTAATTTGTATTTCCGTGTGATGCCAGCTGGCCTGTACAAACAGGTATAAAGAATTTACAGAGATTACCCTGCATGTATTCCCTTGCGGCATTTATTAGACTTGAGCATAATAGAGCTGTGGATTCTGGACCAAATGTGTCACATTATACACAGTGACTGGAACACAAAACAAATGCATTACATTACAAAACATAATAAACATTTACTATATTTTTTGCTGCTGATTAACTTCCTGATGGTTGACTAGTTGAAGTAGAAAGGTTCACTCTTAGTTGACTTTGTTGTGGGTTTTTTTTCTCCACAGACATGTCTTTTCGGCGAGGTGTGGTGAGGCAGAGCAAATTCCGCCACGTTTTTGCTCAGGCGTGGAAAACCGAGCACTGCATCGACGACGTCAGAGTGTCTCGCGTGACATGGGACAGTCCCCTCTGTGCCGTCAACCCAAAATTCATCGCCGTTATCATCGAAGCAGGCGGAGGGGGAGCCTTCCTCGTCCTTCCCATCAGCAAGGTTGACCCATCTCTGCGCTATACTCATGGGATAAAAAGTCGATCAATATTTTTAAAAGCCTCTAGTTTGGTTCCTCACTTCCAGTGAGCCATTAATAGCATCATGTCATTGTTTAGCTAATGCATATGCAACACCTTTACAGTGGACAAAGTTCACACTCCTGTAATGTGTTAAAGTGTGTCTCACCAAACCTCACTGTGTCACAACTTTGAATTTGTGTTTCTCCCACAGAGCGGCAGAGTTGATCAGTCCTGCCCGACAGTGTGTGGCCATGCAGCACCGGTGCTGGACATTCAGTGGTCCCCTCATGACGACAATATCATTGCAAGTGCCTCAGAGGACTGCACAGTAAAGGCAGGTTAACAGCATTAAGGCTTGTTGGTGTACTTAGGTTATTTAGTCAGTCAATGGTTTACAGCCCGAAACACATTTTACTGTAGAATGCTAAAAGCATAAACAAATGACTATGGCTGCGTTGTTTTTAGGTGTGGCAAATCCCAGACGGGGGCCTAACAAGCCCAATGACTGATGCCATTATGACCCTTGAAGGCCACAGTAAAAGAGTGGGAATCCTGGCGTGGCACCCATCTGCCTTCAACATCCTCCTAACAGCAGGTGAGTCTGTTTGTTATAGAGTATGCAGTACATTGTCCAAAACTGTCTGTGACTGTGTGACAAGATCCTCCAACTGCTGCTCATCTACATTTGCTCTTTAGACCGATGTGGTGCAGGTTTTTACATACATTTACATACAATGTAATGGTCACGTCCTGGCAGACCATGTGGAAGAAACATTGTACATTGACTTTTGTATCTCACATGACCTTGCAACGAGAACTGCATCTCCCCTTTTTGTAAATAAAACCCGTAACTATGGCAACCAACGGCCTAGTGATATTGAAGTTATTATATTGTCTTTGTGCCAACGTTTTTTACATGATCCTGGGAAGTGTATAGATCTGTAAATAGTGAGAGTGGAGGAACACTTCTTATCTTGCTGTGGTGGTGTTCAGTGGTGGCCAGTTTAGATAGCGCTGCATTATACAAGCAAGGAATTAGATTCCTCTCAGCAATTCATAGCATGCAGCACTAGTTTACAGGAGACTGTGATTAACCTGAAAAATAATTACACTTTGCTCTACACTCTAGGTTTAGTTTCATTTGAAATACATCCTCTGTTGTCATGTGTATCCTTGGCACACACAACCTTTATTCTACAACATCTGATCCTTTGTTTTAATACTTTATGTATTTGGTGCACAGGTTTCATACTAACTTGCAAGTTCCTTCTGTAACTCAGTCACTGCCAGGACAGAAAAGTGGCTGTTGAGCTATAATAGTGTTTTTACCATTTGCAACAGCAGCATATGTAAGAAACCTAGAAATGAAAGTAGGACAATGATGCATATCAAACACGAAGCACACGAACCTTACGGCAGAGTGAGTGGACGATACATCTGATGTGTTTGCCATCGCTGCTGGAGTAAACAGAAAACAACTAAATTAAACCCCAGCAATACGTAATCCATAAAAAACCCAATAATCAGAGTTAAAGTTTGAAAAAAACATGTCTTATTATTGTAGCTCAAGACATATAAAACTTAAGCTGATCTCACTCAGAACCGTAAGGTGTGGCTCAGTCAGGCAGTCTTCTGGCAGAAACAGGACATTTATATTTTGTGTTGCTGAATCCCGACTGTTGCAAGACAAGGCGGTATGCAGCTCCACAAGTAAGAACCCGTAACAGCAACAACAGATCACTGAAACTGCAAAACCGTTTAATGTTGCTTGTTGCAATCTTTAGTTCAGTTGGTGGTTATCAAGGATTAGTCTGCTTGGTGCAAACCTCGTGTTTGCTTCTTTACTAAATCTCTGTGCTCTTTAAATCAGTAATCAGATTACTCTGTTCCTCACTGAGTACTTGTTGCTTTCAGAAGTGTGTCACTGTGAGAGAACATAACAGAAACATCTGAAGCCAATTCACACATTCCCTGGAATCCTGAACATGTCAGGACTTTAAAGCTGGGTCTCATGTGTGAACAGGAACCTCTGAGATTTCTTGCATGTGCATCAAACAGACTTTCTCCAGTGAGTGAGGGGCGAGTTGATGACTTTTATTTTATCATGTGGCCGATGTACATTGTGTGATCCTTGAGAAGCAGCTTAAAGTTTAAAGTGAGCGGATCACCCAGATCTCAAAGCAACAATCTTTATGTTCCTGCATTTTTAATATGAACCGTGGACGCTTGATGTTTTTTGTTATATCTTATAGACTAATTTTTGTCTCTCTCATGTTATTCAGGGTGTGATAATATCATTTGTGTGTGGAACGTGGGTACGGGCGAGCTCGTGTATCAGCTGACTGATGCCCACCCAGATCTGATATACAGTGTGAGCTGGAACAAGGATGGTAGTGCCATCTGTACTGTCTGCAAGGACAAGGCCCTGCGTGTCATCGACCCACGAAGAGGCACTGTCCTCAAGGTTATTACTAGATTATATTAGCTGTATCTTAATCCCTGTCATCTGTGGTTGTCACTGCTCCATCACACCTCCACACTATCACTTTCTTATTGTTTTTTTAGGTCAGAGAGAAGGTCCATGATGGAACCAGGCCAATGAGAGCTGTGTTCCTCTCTGATGGAAAGATTCTCACTACCGGCTTCAGTCGAATGAGTGAGAGACAGCTGGCACTGTGGGATACGGTAAACTTAACTCTGTCGCCTTTGTCTACCTGTCAATCATGGCCAGCATCAAATGTTTCCCAATTTTTGGTTTATTTATTCTACAGAGTGATCTCTCAGAGCCAATGGCAGTGCAGGAGATGGACACGAGTAATGGGGTGCTTTTACCCTTTTATGACCCTGACACAAACATGGTCTACCTGTGTGGAAAGGTCTGGCCACGGAATTGTGACACAAATTTGCCCTGCTAATTCAATTTATTACGATTTTGCTTTAATTTTTGTTGAAGTCAAATTGATGACTTCATCTGTTTGTTTTCAGGGGGACTGCACCATTCGGTATTTTGAGGTGACAGACGAATCACCGTATGTGCACTTCCTCAGCTTGTACAGCAGCAAGGAGCCTCAGCGAGGGGCAGGCTTCCTCAGTAAAAGAGGAGTGGATGTCAACAAGTGTGAAATTGCTAGGTACACGTATCAATTTTTCTTCTCGTATTTTTACAAGATAAGATTTTAAAGGTATTATAGAAATACCTTAGACATGTTGTTGCTTACTAATGACCTGCTCTTTTCTAGGTTCTACAAACTGCATGAAAGGAAGGTGGAACCCATCTCTATGACTGTACCCAGAAAGGTTTGCCATGCATAGCCTTCTAAAGCATAAGCAGGACCTTAAAATTTACCGTTTTATATGACATCTCTCTCTTAATTACAAGTCCTCTGCAAGCGTATCAACAGTGTTCATCTTGCCTTTGCAGTCAGATCTTTTCCAAGTAGACCTTTACCCAGACACGGCTGGGTTGGAACCGGCTCTCCTGGCCGACGAATGGATTGCAGGGCAGGATGCTCCCCCGGCGTTGGTTTCTCTGAGTGGTGGGTACTCAGCTCCTCCATCGAAGCAGAGAGAAACACTCAGAAGCAAGCCCAGACTTGTCTCGCAAGACTCTGGGAGTGGAGCTGCCTCCCCTCCAGCAGGGAATGTAGCGTCTCCTATATTTTCACCCACCCCAGCTGCCAGGGAGTTGGAAGAGGAGACGCCACAGCCCCAGGTACCCATGAGAGAAACCGATGGAAATAGTGAGAGGCCCAAGAAAGAGGTCAGTGGACAGAATGCCTTACATTGACCTTACTCACATATTTAGAAAAAGCAATCATTTCGAAAGTCCACCTTTAACTCTTTCTCCCGTCCCTTCTCCCAGGATGACCTGCTGAACGAGTTGTTAACTGAGATGAAGGCCTTGCGTGCTGTTGTGCTGGCTCAGAGCCAGAGGATCGAATTATTGGAAAGACAACTGGCTCGGATCGAAGATGGAGACGTATGAGGAAGATGGGGATTCACTACATCAGGAGGGCTTTCCTACTAAATCTATAGACCATAGCCTTACTAGAATCAACAGTACCTTAAGCTGTGTGAGAGGGAGCATATAGTATAGGGATGTCACAGTGGCTCAGACCTCACAACTATTGTGATGAAACAAGACCACAATTTGTTTCTGCTTAAATCTTTTAGCTTGTGGATGACAAAGATGTGTCATCTGCATAGTGACATTTGACAGTGACATAATGTTTTTTTTTTATCAGATGAGTTATGTAGCAGCTATTTGGTTGAGCTTAGTGAAATTCACAATCTAGACTTTGAACAAGATAGAGTGGCATCATTGCCTTGCATTAATGCACAAAGCAGGAATTATTAGCATTTTATTACAGCTAACAAAGGCTGACGTGCTATAGCAAATCAATTAAGTACCTCCAGTAGGATTATTATTCCATTTAATCATCCACGAATGTAACCATTAGGGCTATTTTAATCAGGTAGTAAAAGCTGCTAAACTGTGATGTCATGTCAGACCCCCAGTTGTTAACTCATTGTGTGTACTCTGTGCTTTGTTTCACTTCTTCATTATAGAAAGTTTAACGAAAGGAAAGTCTTGTGGTACCAAAATCAATCAGTGAAATTTGTGTGAATGACAAATGGTGACTGTAGCTAAATATTTGTGTGTATCGTAATCCTGTGTAGTCTTTGCAGTCAGTGAAAGGATAAAATAGTGATTTTTGTACCTCATGTTGTCAGGAAATGATGCTTTGAGTCTTCTGTAACATCCCAAGGGCAGATGTTTGTCTACATAGATATAAATAGACAGAACCTAATCAGTTTCTATTAAGTGTTGACTAAGATGAGAGTTACACTATAAACAGCACTTACAATAAAAACTAACACTACAGTGAACACTTACTGAAACACGCAGTTCATCGATTGTTCACGGCCACAAAAAGGAGGAAGTTCTAATGAAATGTGAAACACTTTCTACTTTGTCCATGTCTGCAGCTTGTGATTTCATGCAGGATGCTTTGGTGTTGACGGTGGCTGTTACATTACCTTTAGAGGCACTTACCTGTTACATGTCTACCAGTGAATCCTAGAATGACATGGTACATTCCACATCAAGCACCTCTTTATTGCTTTACAGTTCTTTTATGCACTGACCTCATGACACTAACTGTGAACCAGTAGGAGTTCAAATGAGACTGCATTGTGAAATTTCAATAAATGTTAATTCCTCCTTTGTATTAATGGAGAAGCTTTTCTTTTACACTGAAAGATGCTCTGTTCGTGATCATGTGTTATTATGTATATTGAATGTAGTGATTGAGCTTCAGTTAAATGTGTAGACACAGAATACGCTGCCTAGGAAACACCTTTCTTACAATGTTGTCCACAGCTCTTGTCTAATTAATCACACTTTAGATATATTCTGAAGATGCTCTGTGATGACAGAATGTCTTCTTGACTAAAAGTCACAAAAGAAAGCTACTTCATAACTGATTTAATGGGCTTTGCTGCACACATCAGAGACTGGCAACAGCGGGACAGCTTCAAATTAGAAATGGCATGTTAGAGATGCTGGGAGTTCGATAAAAGTTTAAAAACAGACTTCAAGTATGAAGTGAAGACAGTTTGATTACATTAAAATGAAAAGTTTTAACTCAAGTGATCAGTTTCCTTAGACTCAGGAAATCTGTGTCCTGAACATGGTCATGCAGCTGAACTTCTGTGAAGCATATCAAACTAGAGTTACCCTCCATTTTTAAGACAGGTATTGTCATTAAAGATGTTTCACATCTACAAATTTATATTAGATTGCAAAAGCATTGAAATGCAAGCAAACAAACAAACTAAATTCCACTATAAACAAAAAGGAATAAAGTGAAAAGACAACAGAAGGAGGCATTCACCAAACTCTTACAAGAGGGCTTCAAACTCAACAATATTAAATTGCAATTATTCTCAGCAGGCAAATCGGAAGTTAACAACATCACACACTAGTCAGTCGTTTCTACAGTATGCATTTCACTGTACAGGTTGCTGTCTTTGGCGAGTGCAGGGGCTGTGGCCATTGAAGCAAAACAGGATGTGGTAAACTTGTTTCACACTTGTGCTGCATGACATATTTGTCATACATGTCTTAATTTTAATGTTTCTTTTATATATAATATATATTATATAACATAATATATGAATACTATATGACTGTCCTCTGTAGAGTCATTACAGATCACCTGTTAGATAGGAAGAAGCTGAACTGTTAAACGTCGCTGTATCTTGTATTTCTATAGGTTCATTCTAGTGGGAGGAATCTGTTGCACCGGTTACCCTGCAACTGTGCTACATTCTCAAAGTAATAGGAATTAAGTAAAAAAAGCAAAATCAAATGTGTGTGCCTACATCCTAGTCTAAGTTTTTCAGTAGCAGAAACTGTTATTTAGAGCACTTTCTTCTCTTTTCTATGAATATCATCACATTTTCTTATCTGTGCCTTTCACCACATCAAGCATGATTGTTTTTTTTCTGCCACCCCCTTCAGCCTCCACCTACCTCAAAGGGTTTCATGCACCAGCCCATGTCTTTCATTTTCATTCTCTGCGCCATGCGTTGCCGCTGAAAAGTGCTCTAAATGTCACACGTCTGTGTCATTCGGTGCTTACACTCTCTGGCTCCACATACATCATCTCACACGCACAATCTTGGTAAGTAATTTACAGTTAAATTGTTATTGATTATTCAATGATTAATTTACTATTTAAGTCAGTTCCTCATGTATTTTACTTAAGCAATTTCATTTTATTTTAGATATTTTTAACTCTCTCATACTATGATCAACAAATTTTAAAAAAGGTTTCCTCCTACAACAAGCTGAGTGGCACTGTTCAATTATAATTTCAACAGGAAACCAGCAACACTGCACGCTGTCTGCTGGCTTCCTGTCTATCCAGTTAGCGCAGACACAGTTTTACAGCCACACTTAAAGGCAATAGAGACTTCCTGCTACTTCTGCTGTATATATATGTATGTATGCTACACATATATTACCATTTTTCCACTTGATGTACATGTAAGACAGCATTATAGGTTAGCTAGACATGTTGTGCATAATTGACTTTACTAATTTAGTTTTTTTACAGGTTCTGTGTAAAATCACCAATGGATTATGTGATAAAAACTTCACAAGTGCTTTGAAGGTGCCAAGAGTTTGACTGAAAAATTCTGCTTGCAACCATCACACCAAGCCAGTGGGATTTATTTTGATTAAAGAAGGACACATCGAAGGAAGTACGGTGCATTTCTAAATAGTATCTGTTCTAGCTCTTACCTTACCTCTTTGACCACACTGTAAAGATTTCTAGTGTTGATGGACATAAGGCTTGGTTTAAAGTATATAGTCTGAGGCTGTAAACGTGGGATACTAGAAAAAAGTGTGAAATTAAATGCATACATCGGATTATTAACACGCCACACCCATATGGGTGGTTAAAATAATTAATCAAACTCTATTTAACTTCTGCTTTCTTTTAATTTCTGCTATTTAAAGTCTGCTCTAATAAAGGTGAATATTATTATATATAGTAATATTGTTATTGGCTTTGTACATCTGTAAAGTAATGAGCCAGAATGAGCTGCCAGTAAGTTAGCTTAGCTTGGCAGATAGAAAAAAGCGGGGAAATTTAGTGTGGCCTGTAACTTGGCAGCCAACTTAATAACAAGTCATATGTCTTTCGCTTAATGTGTGTGTAACACTTAAAACAAAATGGCAGTTTGTAATATCAGAGGGTGCAGTTTACCTTAAAAGGTTAAAAGTTACCCTTACAAACCTTACAAGCACAAATTACTGCTTTTTCTCATTTTCTTTAAGAGACAGTACAGGTAAAAACAAACATTTTCTGTAAAATTAAATCTCATACATATATGTTCAACTTGCCAAGTGATTATACACTTTTTATTTTTCTTCACTTCAGGCATGAGTGACTCTGGACCATTAACGACTATACTGACCCTCCTCGTCGTCCTTCTTGTCTTGATGATTTTGCTGTTCTTCTTGTACAAGAAGTTAAACAGAGAGGCTGATGGAAAATACACTGTCCGGAACATGGTGTATAAGGAAGGAGGGATCAGGGACAGAGTGAGAGGTGTCGCGTTGACTGTGGGGACGCATCTCGGAGTCCACCTGTGGCCTGATGGTAAAACAGAGGAGGATGGTAGTATGCAGGAAATGCAGGAGATCCAAGATGAGGAGGGACAGGTGGAGGATGGTAGTAGGCAGGGGAGCGACAGCGAGGGGGATGACCAGGAGGGGGATGATAGTACAAACCAGGGTGATGAGATGAAGGGGAAAGGAGAAGACACATCTGATGATGATGATGTCACAGTTTCTGAGAGCTCGAAGCAGGAGGAGGGAGAGCTAATGGATCAGCAAAAGCTACTGGGAAAGATGGAGGAGGAAAAGGTGGAGAAAGTGGGAGAAAGTGAAGGTAAAGCGGAAGCAAGTGGAGGGGCTGGGTTATTAATAGACCTAAAGCAGTTCTCTGGAAGTGCCATCTGGTCTGAAGAAGGAGCAGGTGAGGGCACGGGTGGAGATGTGACTGCACTGTAAAAAAGCACAATCACAAAAACAGTTTTGATGAAATACTGAATCCATCCCATATGTTTTCTGTACTAAGCAAACTAAAAAGTAAAAAGAATGGGAACCATGTTGCGGATCTTTATTCCTCATCAGGGTAAAAAGGTGACTGGTGTTTGAAGTCCTTGCTAAAATGAAGAGGTCCACTGGATTTGACTGAATGTCTGTGTAGGAGTTAGCTTTTTGTGTGTTCTGTGTGTAATACTGGATCAGCCTATGGTCTGCAGGTTATTGACTGATGTGAGTTTTTGCTTTAACAGTTTTTCTAGTTAATAAATTAAAAATATGTATACTTTACAGTATTTTAATGTTGACTAATGATTTATACGATTATTAAAACTATAAAGTCATTATAAATGCAAATAGTTGACAGAAAGTAAATTGTTATTGTCACCATTTCGACTAGAAACTTCAAAAACATATTTTGGACTAAATTGACTTTTTTGATGAATGTATATAATAAATGTTATATTTAAAAATGCTTTGTCATATTTCATACAGTGTCTTTGAATAATTTTTCCTGGTGACCTAATATTTAGTATAAATTGAAATGGTTATGTTTCCTGTGCCACTGCTTTTTAAGGCTTCTTTCTCAATACAAAGCCCAGTTAACATCAGTTTGCCAGTTTCAATTAGCTGTGCAAAAATACAATAATGTCAAGTGCTTATAGTCCATCAGGTTAAAATACAAAACAATTCTATATATGAAGAATCATAACATAAAAATAGCAGTTTCCTATGCATGTCACAGTATGTAGTACTGACTTGTTGGGTAGTTAATAGTTTATAGATTATCGATAGTTATGTTGTGTACAACAACCACACAAAACGTAGTCATGTTACTTTACACGTGAAAGCCTGAATGTATTGGTACTTTAGTTGCTATTTGTATTCGTGTTTCATTGTTCTATATGACCCGCAGTTAGTAAAAAGCGAATGTTATAGTTAAAGGCGAAACAGAACATTTAACTACTTATACAAAGGATAGTGCTAGCATAAGTAGTGACCAATGGGGATGTAGCTCAGTGGTAGAGCGCATGCTTCGCATGTATGAGGTCCCGGGTTCAATCCCCGGCATCTCCACGGCTTCTTTTCTTGTGCGTTATTTTAGATGTTCACGTAATGTAATATGATCATCGATAAACACATACACATATTTGGTCTAATCAACAAGAAACATAAAATTTGCACAGATACTTTTCTACTTCAACACACGGAAGGACTAGTTTAAAAGTCTTTCGGGATTGGACAGAGGCAGCTCTTGCTCTAATCTGATTGGAGACCTTCGAGGCGTGGGCGTGATCAGCACGAGAATGCCAAACATTAATTTTTCGCCGGTTGAATTATTTCCTCTGTTGGGAGAGTGTAAGTCGATCGTCGATACGTTGTGTGTGTGTGTATGTGAATCAATAAGACCGAGTAAAAGTAGATTGAAATAAGTTCGACTCACATGATTATGAGCCAATTATGTAACCAGAATGGAAGATTTCGAGGGAATTCTCAAAATGACAAATGGATCGTTACTAAAACAGCCAAACACTTCTGCACAACAGTGATTTGACCGGAGACGCTGGAGCCGATCAAACCCGGTATTTGTTTGTTTATTTGTACAACATTTAACCTGATCTGAACAGATTTTGTAAGAATACATATGCCAGCTTGGTTTGCTCGCTGAACGCGTTCTGTCACAGTAACCTACTTTATGAGTGCCGCACCACCGTAAGCATCCAAGTTGCGTTTTCTCCTCTCACCCTAACTTGATTGTACCGGAGAAATGATTTCAGTAGACGTCACTCATCTGCATAGGGAGTAAAATGCAACCATTCTGCAAGGGGTTTGCGTCCCGAACCCTTCTGCGCCCGGTCTGTGTGATAAAGGGAGCTACTAGCTAATTGCTGGGCACATCCGAACCTGCAAACATGGAAGGTACGGGCTTCGTATAGTGTCACTGCAGTATATATATTTATATCCACAGATTGGAGACACATCTGGGTTGCAAACTGTCCAAGATGGATGCAGCGCCGCTGTGCGCACGGATGCACGGCGGGGCTGCAGCAGGGTATCTTTAAATGCCCTCCATCCCCGTGGCTTCGCTGTCGTTTACGCCTCAATTCAGTCGTGTTTTTTTTTCTTCTTCTTGTTTTTTCTCACGTTTGCAGGAGGAGGATGTTACTAGCGTCCGCCGTAGTGGTATGGGAATGGCTGAACGAGCACGGACGCTGGCGGCCCTACAGCCCGGCTGTCTGTCATCACATCGAGGCAGTCATCCAGAGCGACCCTCGGTGTGGTAGTGTTGTTCTCGGCCAGGTGGACTCTCGCCTCTCGCCCTACATCATCGATTTGCATTCCATGCACCAGTTCCGACAAGACACAGGTGAGAAGTGGCGAGGAGACGCACGGCGGCGTGTCTCACGGCGTTACCGGGCCTTAGGTGGAGGCCTCTTTAATGCTCGTGTCTACTTTATTATTGAAAGCCGTTATAATGATTCTGCTCCCGAAGTTAATGCTTTGGTGGGTGTGCTGTGATGCAGCGAAGCAGCAATGACATTTATGCTGGCCTTTTTATTGTATATCTCCAAATCTAGTCTGCCATAATTTAGGTGGTTTACGTGGTTGGTTACATTTAACAGAGATGATTGAATGCCAAAGAGATGCGCTGAATGGCTGCTACTGGCAAAGGTGCCAGTGGTGAAGTGACTCATTCTGGTGGGAATTGTGTGTGTGTGTGTGTGTGTGTGTGTGTGTGTGTGTGTGTGCATTTTCATGTTGCTCACAGGCTTAGTGGCACTGCCAACACTACCATATATATATACATTTTATAGAAAAATAGAAAAAATATAGACGCAAGACGTCGTCTCTCATAGTTCAGGTCTTCACAGTGAACAGGCAAACTGGGCGTTTTGAGTTGCAGCAGGGAAATGTCAGTTGTCAGACGTCTAACACTGGCAGAGACGCTAACATTGGCTTGACTGACAAAAGCCTTTGTGCAGTTTGTTTTCCAAACCCAGCAGAGGCTGAAATGGGGCAGGCTGGGTGCCCCAGACTAAATGGGAGACGGAGATGAGAAGGAGGGGGAGGAGGAATTTAAGAGCTCTGAGGTCACTGAAAATGGGGTCGTTGGGAACAGACTTTATGAAAGAACTCCCCTGTTGTCATGCTCAGGGTCTAGACATGTGCCAACAACACTGATTGGTTCACATTTCAGGGACATTTTCCGTATAAATTATTTTTAAATATGTGTGTTTAAATGGGTTTAGTTGCTTTCAGATGGTGTCATGTTTATTTCGTTTGTTGAATGCAAAGCACAAGTATATGGTTTAATTCATTTTGTCAAAACCTCTTGTCTCATTTCCGTTTCTATTATACTATACTGTTTTTGTTGTTACTGTTCAAAACACAAAATTTGATATTTTAAGAGTTTGCAGTGGATATATCGTAGTTTCAGTTTCTCTGGACATGGGAAAGCAAATAGAGCCAGCTTTGGGTTGGATCAAGTCTGCCAACCAATCAGAATTCAGAACACCCTGTGCTGTTACCAGGAGCAACCTGTTTGCCCAAATTCTTAGCAAGCAAACACAGACATGTTAAATTTGTTAAAGTTGTAATTTACTTGTCCACAGCAAACAGTAGTGACGTCAGTCATTTACCTTCGACCTCTCATTGCCTGGATTTGTTGTAGTTCTCTTGAAGTTCTTGAAATTGCAGTGCAGCTCATGGTTAGATATTGATGTGCAATAAATTGCTCCAGTCTTCCAGGTTGAAATCATTCTGTGTGTGAACTCTTTTACCCGTGCTTCAGGTACTCTTCGACCTGTACGACGCAGCTTCTACGACCCCACTTCAGCACCGGGCCAGGGCTGGTTGTGGGAGTGGGAGAACGACGCTGGCAGTTGGACGGCGTACGATACGGAGGTGGGCATCGCCATCCAGGCAGCACGTGACCGTCAGCAGCCCTGGCTGGACCTGGCACCGCTGGGTTTCTGCTACCTCATCGACTTCGAAAGCATGACCCAAATCAATGGGCAGACGCAGCGCTGCCGACGCATCCAGCGACGTGCCGACTTGGCTTACCCGTTGGTGTCCGGCCCCCTGCCCAAGTCCCATCACGCATGGGGGCCAATGTCCATGACTGGCCATGGAGGACTGCTTGGTGTGGATGTATCTGGCGTAGGCATGGGAGTCAGGATGAGCAGCAGTGGGACTGGGAATGGGAGTGCTTATCCCAGTGGGGCGCTCCCTGCCTCAGCCATTACCTCTCTGGGACAGCCCTGCGCATGTCAGCAATGCATGTTGGTGCTGAGTGTCAAAGCAGGCACCATGTCGACTGCGCACACTCTGGGTCGCAGACCACCACAGACCAAACCCCCTAGTCCCAAAATCCACAGCCACCTTCTCCCAGGAGGGACAGTAGGCTCCCTGACCCTGCCTCGGCCTCCTACCTTGTCACGTTCACTGTCCCCAAACAGGACGTCCATAGTTGGGGCCACAGGTGGCTTTACTGTAGGTGGTCTGGGCGGTGCAGGAGGTGGAGGTATCGTCAGTGGTAGCAGCATTGGCAGCAGCAGCCTCGGTTTTGGGGGAGGCTTCACCCACTCACTTTCCCTCCTCGGCTCAGCTACCGCAGCCCTGTCTCTCTCTTCTACCCGCCCCCCTCCTCCACCTCTGCCCCCTCCTCCCCCGCCTCCTCCCCCACCCTCCACCATACCCTCTTCTATTGCCACTGCGCCCCCTCAACCCTCCACCTCGTCCTCCCTGTCTGCTTCCTGTTCTGCCACTACAGCGCCGGCTCCAGGCCCTTCTCTCATCTCCACGGCTGCCTCCACGTGCACGCCCTCGCCTTCGGCCCGCGTCCTGGGTCCAGTGTCTTCATCTGGTGCTGCTGCCTGTGCCGCCCCTCTGCCACCCCGGTCGAGCCTAGCAGGACTGAGCAGACCTGCACTACAGCGCATAGCCATGGCTCAGTCACGTGCCCTTATCGCCTCTGGGTGAGTAGACAGCCACTGTGGTCGTATCACGTGATTGTTCCAAGTGTTTTATATCAGCTGTATCTAAGAAAAGGCGTAAAAGTGCAGAGATTTGCTGCATGTTCGCGTTACATCCTCCTCCACCCTAAATTTAGTTTAGTCTGCTAAATTTGGGTGTTTGACTTTGATGTAGCTACTGTCAGGAGACTAGGGTTTCACACTAGAAAACTGTTTTCACACAACAAAATCTGACAGAAGTGTTATATTTCCCAATAGAAACTTTAATATCCCATATTAAGATGCATGAGCGGGACTTTGTTACTTCACAAATATTTGGAAGCCAGTCGCAAATGAAAAAACCTGAAGCCTTCAGTGCACTTACACTGGAGGAGACATCTTGTATCCAGCAACTGTCCCGCTCAAGTCTTCAGTATTTATTAGTTTGCAATACATAGTTTTTAAAATAAAGAAAAAGAAGTAAAACTCTTGAGATCGTCGCCTGCTTCAGCTCTGTTTGTGCCATATTTCCAGAATGGTGTAGGGACTGTATGCGAGGAAACACCTCACAGACTGTTTGGTCTTTAGGATTTAGTTCAGAGCAAGGGTAGCTCTTCTCAGCAACATTGCATGTCAGTGAGAGAGAGAAGTCACAGTATCCAGGTGTTGTAGCCAGAGGGGGCTGTTAGGTAAGATGTCTGAGGCCTGTTCATCAGCAGCAAATCTGTGTATATGTACAATTATACTGGTAAAATGTCAAAACACACATGGAAACTAGTATGGATTGTTCAAATACATGATTGCAGAATGAATTGGATGCCTGCACTGGGATGAAACATTAACTAACATGGTGAGAATAAATTTACATGGGCAGTTAAGCACCTGAAGGTAGCACAGCCATCTTCAGCTGACGGAATCCACTCATTAGAGGAATAAATCAGCATTTTAGCAGCAGCTAAAGATTCAGATTAATGCCAAATATCACAGCCTTAACATTCGTCCACTGTGTGTCCGTTGAGCTGTGTGACTGACCCGTACGTCCAGCAGGACAGGTGAGAGTATACTCTTCTGTCCGGCAGATGGTCGTACCTGCTGCCGCGTTCAAACTGCCAGCGTCACTGATCCTATCATCTTGGGATCTTCTGCTCACCTTCTATGCTCCCTTCTCCTCGCTCTTAGCCTCGGTTCCTGCTGTCTTCACCTCACTGCTTCATAGCCCCATTCACTTGTGGCACCACATGACTTCCTATGGATCACAATCCCTTAAAGCTAGAGGACCCAATTCTTTTTCATTTAAATCTGTAATTAGGGTGTTAGGCTCACAAACACTCCCAGTGTTTACCTGAAGGCGTCGTTCTTTCGTTAATGCAGCCAGTTGTGAGCAGCTAAACAAGTAGTTAGGTAGTTGCACCTTTTAATGTTTATTCTGTTTTCTTGGTTTCATTGCTCAGTTTTGGTCTACACCAACCAACTGGGAAACTACTTCTCTTTTTGTCTGGTTTGACTATCAGTCTAGACTAAACTGCATCTCATATTTGAATTAATCTAAGCAACTTTCCTGGTTCCACAATAGGAAACCTGGCATGGCAGCAGGGGTCACAGATTACTACAGTGACTAGAGATGTCTTTGGTGCGCACACCTCCAGATGGAGCCGTGCTCTAATGCCACCAGATTAGCCGAGATCAGAGAAACGTGACTAGCTGACACACCTCTCCTCTTGTTTCCCACTTTTTCTTTTCTTCCTCCTTCCACATTTTCCTGTCGGACACATCAATGTCAGTCAGCGTGCCAGCGCTTTAGTTTGTTGGAGTCAGTGAATGACACACAGCACGCACACTGGAAGCTAATACTGCAGCCTGTACCCTTTGTTGGTAAACAAACAAATATAGTAACGCTGTACGTAATCTGATTGGACAGGAACTGGACATTACCAGAACTCCTAACTGGGATGTTTTTATTGTCTTGCATATGTTGCATCATGTATCCAGTAAGAGAAGTGTAAAAAAAACATTAACATTAGTGAAATATAACCAAGATTCTGCTGGTCATCATATGTGTTGAATGGGTGAACCTAAAGCTTTGTAAAATAAATAATTCTGTATAGTATAACATCACAATTTCATGGTTATGAAAAAAAGCCATTCTAGCTAAAGCAACTTTTTGACTGCAGCAATGATAACATTCATTCTTCATGTGCTTGATTCACATTCAGTAATGTACAGATATGTGATATCTGATGACAACAGTAGATGACACAAGCAGAATGTTGTAATTAACCTGCCAGGCCTAATGTGTTACTGACACATTGTGTTTGTATGCTGCTGTATGTGCTTGTGCCTGTCAGCCTTATGGCTGCCTGGCAGTGTGACGTTGAACCTGCCAGGTAATCCCCGCTGTGACGAATCTCTGGCCTACAACCAGAGTTTAGTTAACAGATGGAAACAGAGGGATTAGCCTTATAAAAGAGGAAGGAGACCTGACACCAGCACAGACGCACAGGAACGGGAACCCTGACGCATTGCTATAGATCAGACGAATACTGCGGCGACATAGCTGTTGGAATACGTTGATTCCTATCGGTGTTGTCTTCAAGACAAAAAGATGACTATTATCAAAACTGGCAGACCGTAAGTAGACACCTCTGAGTCATACTGGCAGTGTTATTGTGTTCATCGCAATCTGTTGTTGTCTTTCACCTGTTGCCGAGGAGAGATGCTGTGCAGCTGTGTTTATCTAAACATCAGGTCTCCTGTCAAGCTTGTGTTGATGTCTGAGCTCATTCAGCAACTACAACTACAGAGCTTTTTGTCTAGTTTGTTTCCGTCATGACTCTCTGACTGAATATGAGCTGTACTACTTGAATTGAAAGCAACACATTTCAGTTCTGTGAGGGTGACAGCCGTCATTTTCCGCATAGTTCCTCCTCCTCTTATCTTACTAGAACCAAAATAAGCAGCAAGATAACTTAACTGTCACAGTTCTGGTGTTCAGAGCTGCTGTAGTCATCCTGCCTTAAACCACATATACTGTAACAGGAAGTCCTGTCTGGTCAGAGTAGGACAGGCTGTCAAGTCGTTATAAGCAACGTCTGCTTGTCCCTTCGCATGATTCGGCAAAAGCTCCTTAACCTGCTGGCACGGGATGGACCAGTCACTAGCATATGCTGCTGGCAGCTGTGCGTAGTTCACAGGTGACTCATCGGATTGCGACTTACCTTGCGTCTGGGCTGCCGAGGTGACCTGGCCAAGAGCGTGTCTGCGTTAGTATGTCAGCAACCCACAGATGGCTTGTTTACTTGTGTTGCAGGGTCCCAACAGTTCCCGTGAAGAACCTGAATGGATCTAGCCCGGTTCACCCTGCTCTGGCAGGTAAAGACAAAAAACATTTCAAGTCGTTACAGTCTGTAAAAAACGTTACATTAATTATACATTCTAGTCATTCTAATAAAGCCTATGACAGTGAAGTCAATGTAATTAAGCCCCATATATGCCTGGTGTTTCAGTAAGTTCACTGGTCACCCTCTACTAGTTTTATCAGCAGGTCATTCCCAGGATAAACATCTCATGGCACTAAAGGAGTCCCAAATAGTGTGTCTCACACCTCCCATCTGCTATTTCCAGGTATTACAGGCATCCTCATGAGCGCAGCAGGGCTTCCGGTTTGCCTGACCCGCCCGCCCAAATTAGTGCTTCATCCCCCGCCCGTCAGCAAGAGTGATATCAAGCCTGTACCAGGATTGGGCCACTGCTGCCGCAAGACCACCAAGAAGCAGGCCCGCAAAGGTTGGTTGGACCAAATGACTGCTTTTGCTCAGTGATTTAGCCTTTTCTGGTGAGCAGATCATCTTACTTTGTCTGCCTTTTTATTTTACAGGCAAAACCCCAGAGGAGGTGGTGAAGCGGTACCTTCAGAAAGTCCGTAACCCCCCGGAAGAGGTGAGCTCTCTTTCTTTGGGTCTTTTCCACTACCGGCAAAAAAAAACATGACACAAAATGTATGGTGTAATGATTCTGACTTTGAATAAGGAAGTAGAATAAAACACGTTATTCTGTAAAAGCCAGACGTGTGACACATCACAACGGGTCTACCACAGCAGTGCTCACTTGTCTGCGGGGGCTTTATCCGTAGTTTGAGCTGCTTGTCCGTCACGCTGATGGTTTGGTTTTTTTTGCACCCAAATGTTTAATGTGCACACATGCAGAGCAGACACCATGACATTTGATTGAAGCACTGCTAGATGCAAATCAACTGCTGCCCCGTCTACTTCAGCCATCAGTGTTCAGTAAATAAAAGTCCAAAACAAGTGATCAGAACAATCTAAATTGTCTTCCTGACTCAGGACTGCACCATCTGCATGGAGGCCCTAGCTGGACCATCGGGGTACAAGGGCCCTGGTGTGGGTGGCATCTCCCGCGCCGAGTCGGTGGGCCGCCTGGCACAGTGCGGTCACCAGTATCACCTCCAGTGTCTTGTTGCCATGTACAACAACGGCAACAAGGATGGCAGCCTGCAGTGCCCCACCTGCAAAACCATCTATGGGGTCAAAACCGGCAACCAGCCCCCCGGCAAAATGGAGTACCACGTCATCCCCCACTCGCTGCCTGGCCATCCTGACTGCAAAACGATCCGGATCATTTACAACATTCCTCCTGGCATCCAGGTAAGTTTGTGCACTAGTGCTTCTGTGACATTAAGGACAAAATACATGCAGTGTGTTAGTGGCTGTGCTTGGAGGGTGTGGTCATCGTTGCTCTTACTCTTTAGGGCCCAGAGCACCCAAATCCAGGCAAACCATTTACTGCCCGCGGGTTCCCCAGACACTGCTATCTCCCTGACAGCGAGAAGGGACGCAAGGTAAAAGACAAAACATGTTTATGAAGAAGATTACTAACTGGATGACATGATAAACTGACTTATTGTCTGCTTCCTTGACATCTTTGTTCAGGTTCTCAGATTGCTTCTGGTAGCATGGGACCGCAGACTCATTTTTTCTGTAGGCACATCCAGCACCACGGGGGAGTCTGACACAGTCATCTGGAACGAGGTGCACCACAAGACGGAGTTCGGCTCCAATTTAACGGGCCATGGCTACCCCGACCCCGGCCACTTGGACAACGTTCTCGAAGAGCTGAAGGCTCAGGGCATCACAGAGGAGGAGTGTCTACCCAGAGACTGATCACAGACGTCCGAGAGGCTGAAGCCTGTAAACACGCAATGCTGGGAAAGGATCCACAGATGAATGAATTCCAAAATCTGAAGAACTTTTACCACCAGAGATGGAAAACAGCTGTAAAAAAAAAAAAAAAAACTGAAGTCGCCACAGGAACGTTACAGAAATAGTTCAAGCATAATGTGCTGATATTAAAGTTTCTTTTAAGACTGAGCGAATCAGTCTTGAAACATGAGAAATGATTTTCTTTCCTGATGCAGTAACGTTGTCAAGATTACAGATGTTATTCAGTCAGACATTTGAGACCACTGTGCACATACGAGTCAGTGTTAGGTTTTAAAATAATCTGTCATTTATACTGTGAGACTTCATATTAAGAATGTAACTAAGTGAATTATTTTGCTGAGCTGTTGAGGTGTTTACTACTACTACTACTATTACTACTACTACTACTACTAGTACTACTGCTGCTGCTATGTGGGCCCAAATGGAGGTAAAGATGAAGAAAACAAAACGTCTCTATGTACATGTTAGTCCACAAGCAGACGGAACTGACTGCAGATACAAATTTCAAGTGTGTAACTGGATATCTGAGCTTGGGTGTTTGCTGCCCTCTTCTGGTACTTTTCAGAACTACATTCCTTTTCAGGTTTACTTTTCAAATTTTATTGTTGTGTGTTATGTACACTTGGTATGAATTTATCCCCATTCTATCATGTTTTTTTTAATTTTTTTATTTCTGTTTTGTTTTATATAGCGTGATTTGGGGTGGGATGGGGGCTGTGTGGTTGGCTGATACCACTACTACTATATTGTACCAGAATTTGCCTCACACTTTAGATTTATCAGACATTGACCAGCCCTTTCTTTAAAAACATTTTTAGTATTTTGTATTTAATAGTTTCTGAAACTGACTTTCCTTAATTGTTTTACCCTCAGAGCATGGATCCATTTAATGGCTTTCTTTGTTTTCTTGTATCTGCATTAATGTCCGACACTAATGGAGGAAAAGCTACTATGAATTATAGCATTCACCCTCCAAAGTCCCAAAAGGCCAGGATTGGACTTTCTGCCTGAGCTCAGACTTGCACAGAGCTTTCTACGTAGGAAACAGACTGCTTGTACTTATTGTATTTGCGTGTAGGATACACACACCAGCCTCAAATTGCTCTAATCACTCTACAAAATGTCGCCATGGGTTGTTTTTGTCGTGTTTCATTTTCGCCATGAGCAGATGCAAAAGACTATCTCATGTTTTGGATCCAGCTGTGGCCAAAGTAGTCCAGTCTGTTTGCATTCGGTCCACTATGGACCAGTTTATTATGAGGTACGTTAGACGACCATAGATGTACAAGAGTATGTGTGGACATACTAATGTAGGCCAACATTTGAAGCATTTATACTTTATGATACTTTATGTATGCACTGTACTGTATGTGTTTTATGTGCACAAATTTGCATTAAACATTTTTCTAAGATTAAAAAAGAAAACAGAACTTTACCTCTTTTTTAAAAAAAAAACTTTTTTATGTTAAGTCCAAGTAAAGGTTTGAGACAAGAACAGTAACTGTGGCAGCATGTTCACAGGTTACAATGATAATAATTGATTTCATTTAAGATAGGATAAGATGAGATAATTCTTTATTGATCCCACAGTGGGGAAATTCAGTTGCTACAACAGCTACAAACAATTAGTGCATGAGCATGTGTATATAACAGTTACGCATTTCACAAGTTTACAATTTTTTCTAATACAATACATAAATGTCCAAACAAACTATACAAAATAATCTGCAGGGTGGGGCTGTTAGACTGACTGGTTGTACAGTCTACCAGCCTTCCTACACTGTGGGTGGATCAGTCTCCACTCAAGGAGCAGCTCAGAGCCTCCACTGTCTGATGCAGTGGGTGAGAAGCGTGGTCCATGATGGATGTCAGCTTGGCCAACATCCTCCTCCACAGACTCCAGTGGACGCCCAGGACAGAACTGGCTCCTGACCAGCTTGTTGAGTCTCTTTCTGTCCCGGTCTGTGCTGCCTGCTCCCCAGCAGACCACAGCGTAGTGAGAGCAGAGGCTACCACAGAGTCACAGAATGTCCTTAACAGAGGCTGCTCACTCCAGAGGACGTCAGTCTCCTCAGCAGGTGGAGGCAACTTTGGCCCTTCTTGTACAGGGCGTCGCTGTTGTGAGTCCAGTACCGGTGTGTGATGTGGTGGTTTCCTCCAGAAGTCAGTCACCGTCTCCTTCATCTTACAGGTCTGACACCAGTCCACAAAGTCCATGACCACTGACCTATACTCCAGCTCGTTCCCCTCCAACACACAGCCAACAATGGCAGAGTCATCGTAGAGCTTCTGGAGGTGACAACTGCTGGTGTTTGTGTATGGGAAGTCTGTTGTGTAGCGTGTGAAGAGGAACGGTGAGAGCCCCCCCCCCTGAGGGGCCCCAGTTCTGGAAACGACCACCTCAGACACACAGTTCTGTAGCCTCACGTACTTTGGCCTGTTGGTGAGGTAGTCGGTTGTCCACGCAGCCAGTTGTCCGCCCACTCCTGCCCCTTCCAGCTTCTGTCTCAGAAGTCCCGGCCGAATGGTGTTGAAGGCGCTGGAGAAGTCAAAGAACATGACCCTCACAGCGGTTCCAGGTGAGTCAGCGCCCAATGCAGCAGGTAGATGACGGCGTCATCCACCCTGATGTTTGACCTGTAGGCAAAGTGCAGCGGGTCCATCGCAGTGCTCACCACAGAGCAAAGGATGAGGATCAGGTGGGAGGTAAAGGTACTGGTCTGTAGTGGTCCAGCTCCTTAGTGCGCGTTGTCTTAGGAACTGGAACCACACAGGAGGTCTCCCACAGACCAGGGACCGTCTCCAGACTCAGGCTCAGGTTAAAGATGTACGTGACCACCTCACAGAGCTGGTCAGCACATTTAGGCATAAATGACTAAGATCACAACATTTAAAATGAAATGTATGTCACAAAAAACTATGCAGTACAATATAAAGTAAGACTATTATATTTAAATAACATATAATATAATGTTTATATGTTTATATGATATTTTTGCCACAGTTGCAGAAGTCATAGTTGTATTTTAAATGGTTTAGTTTACACTTCAAGTGCTTAGTATATAAGCTGATAATACTTCTTGAGTCCACTTATATTGATTATATCTTGTTAAATGTGTGGTGTAAGTACAATACAGACACACTTCTTGCACTAAAAGTACAATTGATGAAAGTCTGTGAATATTCCTGCAATAATGTTCCTGATAAATCTGGTCATATATGGGATTTAGATGTTTCAGTATGATCTGATTTTGTAGCTCACTTACATCACCTTCTTAAAAACATGAACAACACTGGACCAGTTTATCTGTAGATTAGTCTGGCTCTTGGATTAGTAGTCTGGATTACCTTCAATTTACTGAATGAAAATACTTACGGAGGTAAATAAACCAAATTCTGAAACACCTCAGAATGAACATAAATTGACATAAAAGAGATGGTGTGGTGAAGTAACTGTATCATGAAATGTACAGTATAATTTACACCTTAATTTATGGTTCAGTAAAGAAAATAAACATATTATGTTTGTATTCAATCATATTCCTGAATAAAATTATGTTCTGACCAAAGCATGTTGTTAGTAAATTTAAGTTCAAACACAAAGGACCCATGTTTACTTCTTAAGGCCCAGATCATTGAAACAAAACAAACCTTTCACGCCGACTTTCATTCACTCTTCAGTTTCTGTGACGGCACAGCTTACGGTTTGTATTAAGTGACAGATGTGATGTATGGGGCAAAGTTGCCAATTTGTGCTATGAAAATGCATCCACCACCTGTCAGGCTACCGAGGAGCAGATGGATTCTGGGTCTTATCAGGCCAAGTTCAGGCGTGAGTTAAGCCACAATGTCAGCAACTAGTGGCACTAATAAAGATGGAGGGAGGTTTGGTAACTTAGTAACGTTACTACTCTTTTCAGTCTGCAAATATAAATATGCAAACAACAGAGGGAGCAAAATGCTGCAGACAGAGCAGTTTGGATCACAGACAGTGTGAACAGCAATAAAATGAAAAAAAGGGGGGGGGGGTGCACATAGCAATACAATAATGGCAGATTAGAGTGCTTGAGATGGGGATAGACGAAGATCAGATCCTTGCTGAGATGCAAATGGGGGAGGGGGTTTACAACTGCTACGGGTGAAACCTTTTCTGCAGGGTCCCATTGTCTACAACCTCTGGCTATGAATAGAGGGCTGATGCCAGCAGACAGGATATTGTCTTCCACTGCCGGGTTGTCTGATGCTACCTCCTGCAGTGTTTAGCACTTGCAGTGAAAGGCTTTTGGTCTCCTTTTAGCTCAGAATATTCATGCAGGGTGTGATTTCTTCTCTTCTACATCACGCCATGAGAAGCAAATCCTTCCTCCCCCTGTCTTTAAACGACCTGTGTATTATTAAAAGCTTTTAAATGAAGCACTGTGTTGGCTGACTACCAAATACAAAGCCTTGTTGCCAAGGAAACACATACTCGTGGTCTCAGCTCTCTCTCATATTTCAAAACTGTCAGCAATCTCATGTGCTCACACTGCTGCCTTTCAGTTAAAAGCTTTTTGTGGTGCCGGCGGAGCCAAATGGAGGGGAAAAGAGAGCGGATGGGAGTGGTTAGAGGACGGGGGAGGGAAAATGAAGGGCCTCCCTCTCTGTTGCCACGGCAACTTGATGTCACGCTGACATCACCCACCACTAAAAGCTTTTAACCAGATTCGTCTCCTGCCTTAGGCCCCATTTTGAGTCCTCTTTCAGCAAGGCTAGGGGGAAGGGCACAGGCAGGACGGTGTGTGTCTTCTTGCATGTATCACTCCCTGCAGACCCAGGACAGTAAAAGGCTTTCAAATCCAACCTCTAAAGATTCTATTCCTGCAAACACAGCCTGCACAAGCCAAGAGAACCATTTCAAAAATGGCAGCAGAGGATGGTTTCAGCTACTTGATTCCAGGCCACAGTGAGAAACACAGACGGGCCCCGAACTGGACCGATGGTGAAATGAAAGCCCTCCTGTACGTTTGGGAGGAATACCACAACGAACTGAAAATGAGCAAGAGGAATGCTAAGGTTTACGAGAAGATGTCCCAGAGGTTTTTCCAGCTAACGGGAGAGCAGAGGTTTAAAGAGGAGATCAAGATGAAAATCACCAACATGTCTTTCCAGTACAGGCAAGTACACCAGATCCAAAATAAGAAAAGTTTGAAGCGGTGACGCATGGCTATAAAACTCCCTTTTTGCTCCAACAGGCGATTGAAATCAACAGCTGGTGAAAGCGGCGAGACGCCAGACTGGCCATACTATAAGGCCATCCAGAAGATCCTCTCAAAGCCACTTGAGAATGGGAGAGTGAACTCTTTGGAGTTTCAGGCCTCGGCTGCAGGTCCTTCCACTTCCTCCCAATCCACAGACATTAGCCTGGTACCCCCATCAGAGGAGGGGGGGGTGGGCTTCCTGCCCGAGTACACAGGCTCCTCAGATGAGATGGAGATAAAACAAGAGCTGGACTCTCTGAGCTCTGACAGTGAGCACACACAGGGCTCCAGGTAAATATATGAAGAGATGTTTGTGTGCATGTTTTAATCGCTGATGCAGCTAATAACATGTTGTTAACTGATCTTTCATGTCAATATCTGGCTTACAACTCTTTTGGATATTTTTTAGCACTATTTTATATTTGCAGGGCAATGCTTCATATTCATCAATGCTAGTTTAGTTGCTTATTCTGCATTTGTCATCACACTTCAGGAGATGGTGGTGAAACAGAAAGTCCAGAAAGATTCATTCTTGGCAATCTTGGAAAAGGAGGAGTCTTTTTGAATAAAGTAATTGGTTTTCAAACAGTTATGTCTCTGAACGCTGCCTCTCTGTTTTCCAGCTCACATCCTATTTCAGCCAGGAAGAGGTACGCCAACAGGCACCTTTCAGTGAAGAGGAAGAAACTCCGGGTGATGCAGGCCATGCTACAGGAACAGAAGAGGTCCAGCCGGGCTATAGAGGAAATGTGCAGGGAGGCCCGCCGAGCCATGCACCAGCAGAACCTTCTCCAGGTTCAGTGTCTGCAGCTGCAGGAGCGAATGATGAATCTTCTGGAGAAGATGATCCAGATTCCCTCTCCCACATCAGCGGCGTGGAGTCACAGTGGAGCCAAAGATCCAGGGAAACTGTGAAGTGTGTTGGTTTGTTGGGCAAGGGCATGATTTTGCTTCATTTACAGCAGAGAAGCTAAAATATAATATATTAATATTGGATTTTAGTTTGTCACTTAACATGTTGAAGGTTCATTATGTTGTATACTTCTGAGTTTTCATCTTAATAATAGCTGTATCTCGATGATTTGTCAAGAACCTAATTAAAATCACTGTGGGAACAACAAGTAGACTCATCTTGTCACTTCATTTTTCATCGTGCAAAGATAATTACAGGTTGGAAAAAGCTGATGGCAAAGCAGAGCCATTTGTAGCAATATGAACCAGTGGTTGGGCCAATAATATAATACTTATCCCTGGTGTGTTTGAGGAGGTTTGTAGGAAACCGACAGCAAATACCCACACAAGCCACATCAATTAAGTGGTAAATGAAGATTTACATTTTCTGTTTTCAGCAGAAAGTGCTATTCAAGGCCAAGCTCATATAGAAATGATTGTTATTTTTCTATCCACAGCCAGCAACAGGAGGATAATCTGCCTGCAAACTAACTAGAATGTCTGCAGCATTTAAACCATAGCACACTACAATACAGAAATAAGAAGCATACATTGTTTTGCTGTTGTTTGCATATCTGTGGAATAAAACTCAACATCTTGTCATCAAATCATGCGTTTCATTGTAATTTCCCCAAACGCAAGCCAAAACATCTATTGTATTTCTGTGGGGTAATTGCAAAGAGTGATGTTACACTTAAGACTCTTTTAAGAGGATTTGGAGAAACCTGTGATTAGGTTTGTCCCAACTCCATATTACAGACTAATTCTAGAGCAAGAATATATTTCCTGGAATAAGGTAGACCAATTTTTTTTAATAATATGAACAGTGCCTTTATTAGCAATCTCATTGTCACGTGACACATTTTATCAAACGACTGCCAGTTACTCTCTTTATCTTGCAAATTAGTGCGTAGCAAAGCCATGTGGCTTGTGTGCAGCCGTTGCAGCCCTTTGACCACTGAAGTATTGTTTACAAGCTGTGCACTGTAAAGAGCAGCACAGAGTGGAGAGACGGGGGAATACGCACACGCAGCTGGACCGCAAACAGCCACACAATAAGTATATACGTAAGTACATTTTTACTACATACATGCATTTGTTACTTTCATGTATATATAAGTTAAACATTTTATATATAATTATCACTCCTGAGTTTTAGAATTCGTCATGTTATGTGTTCTGATTTAGAACTGGCTTCAGTTCTCGTATTTGCGACACAAACAAAACGAACTCGTTTTATTTTGTCAAGTATATGTTGTCAACTGCCACCAACGTCAGCCAATAGCGTCACTCTTGTCGTTTGAATATTGAACGGGACGTGCTCGGCGATTGGCCAGAAGGGAACGTCACGTGCTACGGAGACGTTACGCTGTCATGGTTACAGTGAAAGACGCTTTGTGGTCGCCGCGGTGATAGACTGGAGGGAGGCGGCGCTCGAGCGCGTTGCCGTGAGGACTATTGGCAACTTGTGAATCACGGCGGCGGAGAAGTGTTGTGGATAATGTAAAAGGGACATTAAAAGTGAACAATGGGAACTTGTGGACGTTTGTCGACGTGGATGTAAACGTTTGGAGGAACTTTTCACGCCTGGAACAGGTAATGTTCAACATTCGAAAAGTCCACCTGGCTCACACAGCCTCGTTGTTTGGGTCTTACGGCGCCCTCCACACTGCTCTGCCTGTTTTTCCAGGTGCTGCATATAAAACACCCTCCGGACTTTTCAGGTGTCTCCCGTGTTGAAACACTTCTAAGTTTTGTGGTGAAAGGAGCATTGAAACGTTTAATAACAGCGGCCTGGATGTCATTATAATGTTGTTGGGGAGCAGGGAGCCAGCTGGCGAGATGGAGGGTGGTTGGTGGTAATTTCCAAGCTGTGTCTTTTCTCCGACAGATAATTGCTAAACCAAGATTGATATCAGTGTTTAACATTGTTATTAAATTACTTTAGACAGAGTGAATCCAGTTAAAGATACCATCTTTTACGGTTGTGTATTGTAAAGAGTTAAATAAATGAGCTCAACAAATACTTGGATTGATACAGACTTGAAACTATTAATCTTTTTATAAGATGTAATATATCTTATCTTATCTAACTGACTGTGACCAAATTCTTGGTTCCTGCTTCTTAGATAACAAGTTTCCACATTTTTTCTTGGTCTCAAATTGACAAAATAAGACGTTTATTAACACCATTTCCTCTTGTTCGTTTGTGCTCAGTTTGTATATATCTAGGACGACAACAACACAATAGTGTTGGCAACTTGCAGATGTGTCAGTTTCCTCATAGCGCACTACAAGGAAGATGAAGATACATGGGCAGCCTGAGGGTGTGAGGAGGCGTCTGGATTTAAATGTAGCTGGTGAGCTCAGGAGTGTGGAGGTCATCCGTGGTCGAAGTGGATATGGCTTTACTATCGCAGGACAGAGGCCGTGCATGCTGAGGGGCATCCTGAAGGGAAGCCCAGCTGACCTGGTGGGACTCAAACAAGGGGACTGCATCATGGCCATCAGTGAAACTGATGTGTCCACTGCTCCACATGACACAGTGGTGCAGTTGATCGGCAGCTGCAAAGGACCCTTGCGGTTGGTGGTGCATACTGAAGGCAGAATAATGGGAAACCCCATCCTCCACGATGCAAAATTTGGGCTTTGCCAGAAAAATGGTATTTTCGAGAAGGCATCTGTTCTCCGCACTGTTTCAGATGATTCAAGCAATTCCCCCTTTAATGCCAGTCATGCTGTCTCTGCCAGGCAGAGGCCTGTGTCAGAGCCTGATATGTCCCAGTGGTCAACACAGTGGAGCTCTTTAGCTGAGCAGCCAAAGGAGGAGACTTCCAGAATGGAGGGGGTGAACTGTACTTTTGCTGGCGCAGAAGAAGTCAGCCCAGACTGGAATGTTTTAAACATGACCATGGTTGTGGGTTACTTGAGCTCCACAGAGCTGATTTTAAACACTAGAGAATCAGATGAAGAGTGTTTAAGAGCCATTCGTGAACGAATAAGACAGTTGGGAACAGAGCAGAATACTCACACTCTGGTGATGATGAAGATCATGTTTGACTGCATACGACTTTGTGATGACACTGGAGCCGTTCTGGCAGCTTTCCCTGCTGAGAACCTTGTCTTAGGGGCGGTGTGTGCTGAAGACCCCCGTTTTTTTTGTCTGGTCACTACAGCACATATTCTAAATGGTCGTGTCCCAGAGGATAGTCCATTGAGGGCTTCCTGTCATGTTTTCTTCATTGACCCAGAGTTGGGAAACCATGAGGACCACAAAGGGATTGCTGGGCGCTTTGGCTTTGACTGTACTCCAGATCCAGATTCTTTAGGCTGCCTGGAATTCCCTCAGACTCCACCAGATGTCCTGCACTTTGTAACGGTGTTGTACAGTGACATGGGCAAGGCTGTGGAGAGGCTTAGAGCCAAATTGGACCTGGAGGCTCAGGAGCAAGCTAAGGAGAATGGCAGCACTGGCAAACAAGGGAGTGCCAGCAGCAATGCAGATAGTGGATTTGGAAATGCGTCACCCCCTGAGGAGAGAGCGGACAGGGATTTCCCTTCTGCAATCCGAAACCACCGTGGGGCCCACCTTCCCAGCTGTCCTTGGGATTATCCTCCGGATGAAGACCTTACTCCAATAAACCTCTTTAAGAATGACCAAAAACCTAAGTCAGTGAACTATGTCAGCACACATTCTCTTTCAGAGTCACTACCTGGTCCTGATTCTCTAACTAGCTTTTATGGAGGTCCCCCACCCAGGCTCGAGTTCCAGTTTAAGCCTCCGCCACCTCCTTTGCCTTTGAGCAAAAAACCAAACTTTTTTGCCGACCCTGTAAGAAGTAGTCAAAGGTGGTTCTCAAAACCAAAGTGGCCTAAAGGCCTAGGCGATGAGCCAGAGCCTCAAGTGATGTCCAGCAATGAATGGTTGTCTAGTGTTAGTCTTAGCTCCAGCACTAAAAATCTGCCTCCACCAATGAACCAGATTCCTACAGACAGGTATCAGTCGGCAGAGGTCATGATGCTGCCTCCCAAAGAGGAATGGACAAAAAGGTTTCTTGAACAGAGAGGGAAACAGCAGAAGGACGGTAGGGCCAAAAATGTAAGTAGAACACAAATATGAATATTAATTAGTTTTTCAACATAACTTTAAAGGCATCTTAAAATTACCTTTACTTACAGTGCTGCTCAGAAATGTTGATCTGGTTTTTCTGGTCACACAGGTGATTTCCAAGGCTGCGCTGTGTGACAGTTTTTTTCTGGCACCATTTCCTTGTAACAATCAATCATAACCAGTTGCAGATATTTCTTGTATTACCACATTATTACCACCCCCTCAATGCCTGAACCCCACCTACTGTAACTGAATGATAGTATTGGCATAAAAGTGCATCTAAAGAATGATCACTTTTTGTGTGCATGTGTTGATGTCCTTATTGCCCACAAGATGTCCCTGTGTATCCATGAGGTGCTGGAAATGGGCCTTTCTCAGGAGGGTAGAGATGTTTTATTCATCTGAAAGTTTCTCCTTTTAAGATATAGCTACAAGTAGTCAGCTTGTAGCAAAACATGCCAATACGTTATATGCAGTGTACACTTGATAAATCATGGCCAAATCTAACCTTCATGTGTTTGCTGAACTGGTGCTTGCACCCTTTTTTATTTAAGCAAAAATATTTTGCTGCTCTGGATTGTGTCTTTGTCCCTTGGCTTGCTTTAGATTAGAAAGGAGACACTCTTACACAGGAAACCAGGCAAATTACAGGGTAGAGCCATTGTCATGCAGTAGTAATTATCTTCAATTTTTAGCCATTTAAACATTAGATACGGCATGACTGGTTAAACTGCATTATTATTCCTGAATACTTACAGAAAGCCAGGTTGGTTTCGTCTGATCTCTTATGGTTGTTAGTTAGGCAGTTAGACTATGGAATTAATGTTTCTGTCTCAGTGCAGGAGCATGTGTTAACTTTACGCCTTCACGTTATTTGCAGGTTGTTAAGGAGGATTGCATGTCATGTCTCATTACATTATTTATTAATGCTGCAGCTTAATCAATCTGTCATATCCTACAAAAGTACTAATATTTTCACAAGTTATCATTAACTGACCTTACTGACGCTTCATTTTATCTAACGCTTGAGACGCCAGGTGTAACTCTGATATTTTGTCTTATTTTGATAGAACTCCAGATTTTGGGGTATTGGGGGTATCCGTGCCTCTAAACGCCGTTCTGCCCAACGTCTCAGTATGGCACGATCACTGGATGACCTTGAGGTAGGCGCCATGTTCTTTTATTCATTTGTGTTTTTGCTTATTTTTAACTTCCAGCAATTATATTGTTACTCCATTATTTCTTCTTTTTCAACAAAGTTCTTTCAAAATGATGTTGCAGTTGCAGTGTATATAATAGGAAATAAATTCATGTCATGTTAATGGTTTGGCAGTTTACTTTTTTCCCATACTGTCATCTTCACCAGTGTGAATGTTGAGCTGAACCATCCCCCCTTTCTGAAGCTGCTCCACTTTTGGCTCTTTTTTAACCTTTCATTTCCGTTGCCTTGAACTCTGCATTTGCTCCTACACTTGCACAGGGTTGTTCACAAAGTGGTCTTTGTGCAGGCCACAGGCATGGTCCTGTTTGTTTGGCCTCTCTAATGAGCTCTGCAGCACGACCGAATGTCGTGTTCACATTCTCTCATATTAATGTTGTTGTGGAACTTTGTTTCTCCAATGGACTTTGCGTGCATGCATTACTCATCCACACTGATTCACATTCATAAAAACACACACTGTTCGTACAACTCATAACTACTCTGAGTAGGCACAAAAGACAAATTGAAAACGGGCCATGCTGTATTGTATAGTCACGCATTAGTCACAGTCATAACACCCAGACACACCCGCAGACCACACATTGTACTCAAGAGGCACAGCACAAATCTCCTCTCTGGACTGTCCTGATACACACTAAACAGTCCCATGGTTGATGAGCTGCTCTGCTGCAGAAGTACATATGAAAGGTTACAAGTTTCGGGTTTGCAAAACACACTCTCCATATGTTGTTTTTTTCTTTTTCTTTCTGAATTACTGTAATCTTTAGTCTACAGTGTGGTTGTGTTTGGCTGTGTTAACATTACTGCACATAAGACCTAGGGGTATGTCAGATTTCAAGACTATTCATTACTTAACCTTTATTATGTTGTTATTTTATTATTGTTTTACCATTTGTGTTGGTGTGGTGATAGAATTCATAAATTGAAATCATCCTCTCTAAAAACTAAGGTGGTGGCTGTCGTAAACCTTGTTGTTCCCACCTCTATGTTTGAAAGGTTCGAAAGGTTTTTCATTTAACACTTCTTAGATAAATTAATTTCATATAAGAAACCCATTGTTTGGTCAGGTTCGGTCTCCTTCTTACACCTCCAGGTTAGCTGTAATAAATGGTTTAAGTTAGGTTATCATCTAAGGGGGCTTGTTTTAATTTGACTATTTCTTTCTTTCTTGTTTATTTATTTCTAATTAGTAAGTTATGACTTGGCAGTTAATTGTTAATTATAGATGCAGAACCTATTTCTCAAAATATGCATTTAGCTTGTCAGGTTAAGTTCATGACTGTGGGATGCAAACAACATGGAAAACAACAAGGGGTGCATGAGGTTTTAGCATACCTATATATGTCTACTGTACAACCAGAGCTATCTGTTACAACCCTATCAGCCGTAAATTTGTATTTTAAGTCTCTGGTAAAACTGTCCTACTTCTACAACCAAAGAATATTTTGTGGTATTTCCATTCAAAACTTAAATGACAGCTTAAAGATTAGAGAGAGTAAAAACATCAAATAATAAAAACAACATCATGAGACAATGAAACATTATGGATACGTATCCCATTAATAAAACATTTGATCACTTTCTATATCACTGCAACCATATTTTTAGCCTTTTTGTGCTATTGTTTGATGTAATGCATTTGTTGGTCAAGCTACTTCCATTAGCTTTACAACCCTTGAGAAGGTTTATGCTGAACATAACGTAACAATACTTAAGCTGTGTAGTTTAAAGTCAAAGTAGACCCATACCTGTCAAGTAATAACACTGCAAGGGATGTTTTATGGGTATCAAAGGCAATTACACCCTTACCACCGAATCAGGTTTCAAGGGCTAAACTTCACCCTGCGCTCACAGTCAGGGATCAAATGCACACTTCTGAAAGTCCCTGCCACAGCAAACCAAAGCCCCTTCAGTGGTTTTACCTATTATGTCCTGATGAGGCATTATGTGTACAAAATCTATCTGTGTTTTTGTCAGGAGCAGTCCCAACCTTTTGAATTGTAAAGAAAATACATGCTTGAAACGGGAGACTTTCCATTTTTGTTCTCCACTTCAGAGAGAATACAGATAATGAATGATCAACCTGTCAAGCTAAACTATATCCCTGAGATTCCTCCTGGCCTATACATAATCACGAATTGTAGAGCAGCCGCAAACTTAAGCAGTCAATGCATTTGGCACACTACTTGAGTATTGTTGTTGTGAAAAATGTTCTGAAGGACTGTTCTCATGGCAAGTTTTGCGAAAATACGTGATAAGTTGTCAGTCGTTGCATGCATCTGCACTCACAAGGACACTGAGACTATTTTGGAGTTCACCATCAGTGCTTGGGGCAGACCTTTGTGGATAACCCCTTTATGTGGCCTCGCTGCATGTTGTAGACGAGCCCAGAACAATTTGGACACGTGTGGCCGTGTTGCTTTTTCCATGGTCAGTGGTGTGCGTCACAGAGGCTAGCACTGGAATGAGTAAATGCTTGTTGTTTGTCTTTTCATTACAAAGCCTTTTGCAACTCACACATTAAGACAGAATACCCTAATATACATATTTTTATGAAATCATGCTTTTGAACAAGTTCAATGTTTGTCTTTTGGTTCATTAGTGGGAGGAAGTGTTTACGCTTATTGGTGCTGATTTGTTTTCCCTGAATATTTTGATCAAGACTGTTTTGATGCATGCTGAGCTATTGTTATCAGGTCCCCTAATGTTTGAGCATATTGACAAATGGGCTGCTTTGTACGCACTGCTTGTCAAAGCTGCTGAAAATGCCCCAGCATCCCACCGTTCCAGCACTATGATCTGATTTTTTCTTCTTCATCACAGACTCTCTGTTTCTAGCTCCAAACAGATGCTATGCGCCCCCAATGTTTAGCAGATGACAGCGTGTTCAACTTTGCAGAGATGACACCATTAGCGGGCTGCTGTGCCGGTGTTCACACTGACTCTGCCTTCTGAAGTGTAGCTGGATCTGAAAACATCTGTTAATCTGAGCTGCTACTTAATGCACTCTGTATTATTCAGGCATTCTCTAGGTGCTTGCTGGGAAATTCTGGGCACCTCTTCTGCACCGTGAATGTGAAGTTTACTTTCCTTTTAGGTGTGGAGACATTAGCAGCCCTTGTTTGCATGCCTGTGGGTAATAGATCGATCCTGTGGGTGTAGCAGAAAGAGAAGGCATGAAGACACAGAGATGGGGAGGGAGGTAAACAGAGAGAAAGAGAAGAAATTTACAGCTAAGAGAGAGAGAGAGCAGGAAGGCGGGAGGGAAAACGAGGAGCCGGCAGCAGAGGAAGAGAGGGAGCTTTTGAACTCCCAGTAGCTGTCAGGATTTTCAGCTCTCCTGCACGCTCCCTCTTCCTCCCCCCCTTCCCCAGTTGAGCTCTGTCTCTCTGCACTGCAAACACCGACTCACACACGCACCACGGCGCTCCAGCGGATGGACTCGTTTACACACACCAGGCGTGTGGAGCAGCGCTGAAAACGAGCCAAACACACGCACAGCGCCATACATGGAGCAAACTTTAACTCTCAACTCTGTAAGTCTTGTCATGGAATCTTAAAACCTCCATTTTGTCGTGTCTTTACTTCTCCTCTGTTTGGTGATGCCAGCTTCATCTTTTGACCCCAGTGGTGTCATCCCTGCCACTGGTACTTTTCCTTCTTTGGGCTCTTTGTAGCTTTGGTTGTAGTCTTTGAGCAGCATACAGTGGTTACCCTGTGTGGTCTGTCAGAGGAACGTTTTGAGTAGTGCCAGCTGAAATCTCATATGCTGTAAAACACACACTGTGGTGCTGTATACAGTAGGATGTGGTCTAGTATCTATACCAGGATGCACGCTGACTTGGTGTTATATTAAATAGCTTTTTTAGATTATTCTTGTAATCTGCATGGGCAGTGTGCTTTGTTGCACTCGCCCGTAGAGGTGACCCTTTCTGCCATCAATTGCTGGCAGAGGGAGAAGTTAGTTTTGCTGTAAGGGACAGAGAGATCAGAGGTTCTTGTTGTCAGATAGAATTACGTCTTGACTGAATGTTCATGAGTGTTTTGAGGTGTTTGTGTAACAGCTACACTTTAGTCTGAACTCGAAATGGTTGCCTGTGGTTTTGCCTTGCCCCTGTTTGCTTGTGCAGGCATGTCCCCACTCTGATTCACAAGGCTTCTGTCTTACTTATATCCGGGTGCCCTATGCCAAAATATGTTCTTGTTTTTTGCTGTTGCATGACTTCTGTCTGGGTGTTGTTTATATTACATGTGTTAAAGGAACTTATAGACAAGCAAGGATCAGGTTGAGTTATGATAGCCATTAATAATGTAATAGTTACTAAATTTAAATGCCAAATAATTTAATAAATTCTTTCTTTTATTTGAATGTGGGTGTGACATGAAAAGATGAGCAGAAATGGTGTGTTCCCAGGGATTAGTTGGAGAGGGAGGCAAACACGACACACTTTTATCTCACATCACATGGCCAGCTCTGGAGTGTGGGTGGACAGTTGCGCTCACGAAATGTATCCTTAGGCTAACATTATAGGATGCAAAGACTAAACAGCCTGACATTTTCTAAATGTCTTCACTATGATTTCATTTCGTCTTTTCTCCATCTGCAAGAGGGTTTTATAGCTCTCTTTAAGCCCACCAACTGGAAAAACAGTACATTAAAACAGCAAAACTCGAGGAGCCATTATTTAACTGTCCAGCTGTTGCTCACCATATGAATATGCAACAGCCAATAACCCGATGACCAGATGTGGCTGTGGTTGCTGAGTTTGCAGTTTGACCAAACTGTAACCACGGAAAATACCCATTGCGTCGCCTTTACTGGATTGAGATGCACTGCAGTTCTTTGCTGTTGTACACCAGCTCTATGACATCATCTATCGAAAATCTTAATTTATTTTTTTTTTTATTAACTACAAAGCTATTCATCATACCTTATTGATTTGCAATTGGAAAAGCTCTCACGACAGTGTATGTGGTTGTGAGACACGACAGTTCTCAGTTGTACTATTAATAAATGTGTCTTTCACTGAAAGGAGATCGTGTGTCCAGGGTGTAGAGGTTACTCAACAATGAATGACTTCAGAGTTACTAAGGTCTTCTATCTCCTCCCCAGTTGAAACATGTCTGGAGTGCACACAGCTGTTTGTCATGTTCAACTTTCTACCTCACACTTGTAGCTCAGATGACTCAGGGGCTCAATGGCTTTTTCTGAAACACTGAGCAACCTGAAATGGTTGAACTGGAGAGAATTGTAGGGGATTGTATGTGGTATCTTTTTGACCTTGTGCTGGCGCAAGATGCTGCAGAACTAGGCCAAGGTCCTGTCTACTAGCTGCAGATGTCATAAACATGGATTGTCAGGACAGCCAAGTTACTTTCCTTGTGATATTGAGATATATGAGAATTTGGTTTGGTGCTTTACTTTGGTAACACTAACTTTAGTTCATGAAGCGTTTCTGCAATATCTTAATCCTGCAGTCAACTTGAAGTACTAGACTATTTTTGTAGCTTGATTACTACAGTAAAATGGTGCTTATTATTATTATATTGTTTGTCAGTAAAAAGGTGTCCCTGAAATACAAACTGCTGCGTCATAACATGAAATGCTGTCTAAACAGTGACCAGATGTTAGTTTACATATGAGTCAAATAAAACATCTACTACCTTTACTCCAGGCTCAACCAGCTTTCGTTCCCTCTGCAACCAAAAGAATTAGACAGTGATAACATCAACAGGTCTCGCATAGGAAGTTAACTGCTGTGGAAGTTTCTTGTCACTGGCCACATATATACCTTTATACGCTCTTGAAAGGCAGCTTTTGATGGACATTTATTGATATCTTAAATCTAAATATTTTAATGCAAATGTACTCAAATGCTCAGACTTTTCAAAACAGTGGACAACTTTTGTGTTGTGGTGAAATATGGGGTGGACTAAGGGCTAATTATAAGTGTCAGGTTTCAAGTTGGAAAGTCCATTTCTGGTATTTTTTATGGAAAAGAAAAAGAGCGGTAGGAGGGTGTGGCAACATCTTATGTGGTTTGCCCACCTCAAGCCCTCCAGGCTAGTAAAAGCGCAGCCCTTTCTGTATGATAATAACTTCAGATGGGAGGGGTCGTGGTCACTGTTTCTTGTTTCCCTCTATGAAGTTCAGCTGTGCCTTGGAAATCAGATGTATTTCATCTGATTATTTCCACCAACCTACCCACCCGTGTCATGCCAAAATTCTTTTTTGTACTGTACATTGTTGTTGTAAGTAACAATAAGACAAATACTGATTAAAGTGCCATGTCCATGAAGAGGTAAACATCCCCATACAGAGGAATGCTAGTTCAGCTTTTTTTCAGCAACAAGTGGCTAACACAAACGCACACTAGTAGCACGGCACAAATCACAGTAATGCCACTTTAATCCAGACAGCAGCAGAGTTGTACCCATCTGCTGTGGCTAACCGGTTAGGGTTGGGGAACAGGCAGTAGATTACTGCTGATCAGGGGGATTAAGAGATGAAACGCAGTGTGACGATGGCTTCTTTTTACATGCAAATCACTCATGTCTTTAAAGGGATCGAGAATGACTCATTTATTTACAGAGGGGATTACACTTAAAAGCTCCCTCAACACAAGTCTGGACACTTTACATGGCTCAAGGCCAAGGCCTAGAAATTTATCCATCCATTTTAATGTCTAATCTAAAGTCATTCAAAGCTTTCCCTAAAAGCAAATGAATAAACCTGCCAGTGGGGTGAAATAATGAACTATACTAGCAGACGTGTCTGCGTCCTTGTTTTAGTTTGCATCTCAAATCACTTTTAAATTTAAATGAATGGTTTGTATTTTGTCAAATATTGAGAGTTTAATTGAGACATTAGTGCTGTTGTAAAGCAAAAAAACAAACTAGAATTACATAACTGGCATCATTTTTAAGACTTTCATCACAGTAATAGCATTCCTTACCAGAACATGAACCTAAGTCACATAATTAAGATGTGCTTTATTTGTTTTGCGCTAATAATGAAGATATCTCTTCTAAGGGCTTAGCATTTCACAGCCCTTGATGTATTAGTAGAATGGAGATAGCAAACCTGTGGGGACTCTAATTGTGTTGATGTTGTTTATCATTCCTGGATTCCTTGGCATCACATAAATATGCTGACCTAATGAGGTTCTTGCTAATGTGATCTGGATCAATAGTGACAAACGAGATTTCCCACATCAGAAACACTGGACACTACTTCTCCAGTAATTAAATGCATTGTTCTCTGTCTGTACTGTTTCACATAGAGCAGATGTAATAAGGAGTTTCATAGTGTGTAAGTCAGTCTGTCTCCTACTTCCACCACCCTCTTTACTTGGTTAGAAGAGAAATGTCTTTTCCATCTTATCAGTCACCGCACCCTCGCCCCTCCTCTAAAGGAAGTTGCCTCCATGCATGGCTCTTAGCCTGTTATTTTCAGGGAATGTTTTTTTGTCTGACGCAGATAGCTGTTCAGATTATCTTTCGTCTTCGGTCAAGATTGTTTGACGAAGTGCTTGACATGCAATTAGTTAGGTCTTGTGACAAATGTGACAAGCAGGGCTCATAGTTGCTGTAAAGCCTGTCTAGAAAGCTTGCACAAATTGATCAAATCAAACAGAGGCTCAGAGCCTACATGAAACCCATTCATTTTGCGGCAACATAGCGAATTCTCTAGTTATCAACACTAAAGCAGGAATATGTACATGCTTTTCCTGGAGGCGTTTGATTCTAATCTGTTACTCTTATGTGTACGTCTCCACCTCAGGAAGGGTCAAAGGGCAGAAGTAGACTTAATAGCATGAAGTGTACACCAGTTAATCTTAGGTAGTGTTATCCCAGAACCTACTTATCCACTTAACACAAAGATGACTTTCCGCAACCTTTGATTGTTTAGGATTTAAATACGCATACTCAATTATTGAACAAAATCTTGCAGATTTTCATCTTTTGCTGCTAATACTAATAAACATGATGTTTAGTTGCAGTTCAGTTCTAGCTGCAAGCCTTTGCATCAGTACTACTGAATTACGCTGTTTGGAGTCTGTCGCTCTCTGTCTATCTTCAACATCTCTTTTCAGCTTCTGTGTGAGATTCCTTGTATGTCCACACAGATTTGTGCCTTTAGATAGCCCTGCTTACGTGGTCAGTGAGTTTTGTCAATGTAAGAAAGGTACAAGTATACCAGTGGTTTAGATTCAATCTGGCATTTTGTTTGTTTTTGTTGAGGATGTGTGTATGTTACCTGTACCCGTCATCTTAGTGCAGTGTTTCTAATGATTTTACCATTTCATAACAGATTATAATACAAAATGGGTTTTAATGAACATAAAGCTTGAAAAGATACCACTGCGCCAAATTTGTGAAGAGAAAACAATGTTTACAATCATAGCATGTAACAATGTCAATATAATACCCCCCTAGTTGTATTATTTTCTTTAAACATCACCTAAATGACTGTACAGTGTTAATCTAGTCACACAAATCTTAATCATCTCACTAATACCTAATGTGAAATAAAAGTGGATCTGGGGATGCTACATCTCACAATTCACACAATGATTAGCCAGGAGGTGTGAAAGTCGAGTTTAAGCATCTCTTTTTTCAAATCTTCACACAAATACTTCTGCCATTTTTTCTGTGTGTATTCATGTGCAAAATGTAACTGTCCAAAAGAGTTTGGACAGTCTTTATTTATCCACGATGGTACAGTACATTAGACGACAATAGACACATAACAACCGTGTGTTTGAACCACGATGGCACCTCTCCATGTCATATACAAACACATCAACTCGAATCTAGCCCTAAAACCTGTACATCAAATGAAACATGATCTCCCATTAAAACCAATATGTCAAACTCTGTTTCTCTTCACTGTCCACAATAAAACTAATTCCAAAGGAGGCTAGCTCCACGAATGAACCCCATAATGAGCCACCCCTATTTTAAGAATAATAATTGGTCTAAAAGCAGTCTGCACCCAGCTTTGTTAAAGATGTGGAGGCACAGCTAAGACCAGGAGTAATGATGGAATAAAAGCTTTTTTTTTTCTGGTCCATGAGGCTAATTGCTAACAAAAACTGTGACACTACAGTATTTGTGATCTCTGACAGTTCATAATGAAGCTCAGAGCTCAGTCCGTGAGCGAATAAAGTTTTATTTTGATTATACAAAACTCATCTGGTTTCACTTTAAACAGACTGACTGGGTATTTCTTCTTCTCTCCTTCGAGTAAAAGGAAAGTGCCCTGACTGGAAACAAAAGAGGGGGAAAGCCAGTGTGGTTTTGACATACACATTGAGTGTGTATTTTTTTAGTAAAATAAAGAGGGGTTTAATTCATCTGACTCCTCCATGCCACTGTGGCAGAGACTGTATGTATTGTCGAGTAGGTTGCCATGGCAACAGCTGCAGAGTAAGAATATCTTTCTTTCCTCTTTTGCAACCTCCCCCTTTCTTTCTCTGTGTCTGTCCAGTATTTTGTCAAATTTCCTCCTCCTTCTCCCTCCCTCTGTCTCACTCTCGCCGACTTGTACAGACATGACTTGCTGAGTTTTGGGTGGGGAATGTTCAGGTATGCGTTTACACACACATGCGTGCGCGCATACTCACATGCACATAATTTGTCTGTGTGCTCTTGGTGTAGCGGACTAGGGAACAATGAGTCTCAAAAAGAGACTTTCCTTCAAGAGGTCCTGGACGTTCGGCACAGTAAGTAAACTGTGGTTTGTCAGCTGAGCCTCCGCTTCCTTTTCTTCTGCTTTATTAAAGCAGGGTGACTCCTTTTCTTCAGGCAGCTGTTTTTTGTCTCATTAATGTCCCTCTGTGTCGCTCGCCCTCTCAGAACAGCTGTTTGAAGCGGCAGGGACTTACGGTTGTTGGTTTGGAGTGTCTTTGTGTTAAGTTGTGTTAAAGTTTGAAAGAGTTGCTTTTTAAGTAAGCGTGAAGTGTAGAGCAGGGTTCATTTAGATTTTGAAAGCAGGTACATGTCTAAACAAGCCCAAAAAGACAAAATAAGTCCATTTAAAACCTCGGGAATAAGGAATGTTCGTGTGACATAAGTCTGAATGTAGTAACTAATAATGTTAGTAAGTAACTAATTGAACACTGAGGAAAGAGTGTTTCACTTGTGTTTCACACCAAATAATTCACATAAATCAGTATATATGTCATAATCTACGTTACACCTGCATATTGTGTTTTGAAATGAGGCTGTGTCACTGTAAAACCAAAGGAGTGGTTTCTAACGAAACCTTGTGTATGCACGGCAAACACTTTTACTCTGTTACAAACACATGTAGCTGGGAAATAGAATATTTGCATTTTAGCCTTTGCTTGCAGAGAGGCCCTGTGAGGTCCCTGTTTTGCAGAGCCACCCACAGTGAGCCAGTTTGTCACTTTAGGTGTCAACTGAGGAAGGGGCTGTATAGATGAGAGGTAATGGTGTCATTTCAGCCCCATTGGTGGAGACTTGTCGGCAAGGAAGCAATAATGAGTTAAAAAATACATAGTGATGTGTGTGGTCTAACTTCAGCAGCCTCATACATATAAACAGACACACACCATCATCTGTTCATCTTGTACATGTATGATACATAATAATATCAGTCACTATTTTAATAGCAATAACATTCATTATTGTCATTTTTCAAGCTAAGCAGCTATTGCTCTTTTATAGCACAGTGAATCTGTTTTACAAAATAAATCACAAGTCAAACAAAAGGTAACCTTTGAGAATTACATGTGTTTTGCAACATTTCTGGTCATATAGACTCATAAGCAGGGTTATGCAACTCATGACATATTCACTGTCATGACATTATCCTCTTACAAGAACGTGGTTCAAACTGTATTACATCAATCCTTTGTCAAGAGAGCGTTCATTCTGAATCCTTGTACCTCTCCCACTCATACTCTGTGTATTACTGGATAAGGGGAAGGTCCACTCCTTCTAGAAGTAGATATTTGTCATCTTTGTCATCTCAGAAATGTTTTTTTTCCCATGAAAGACAATGACACTGACATTGTCTGGGAATACTGTAGTACTGCAGTACTGTCACTGTAGTAAATGCACCAAGCTGTGATTTCAGATTTTACCCTAGGAACTTTTATGTGTCTATGAACATTAACATCACATTGTGTGATGTCTGTCCTGCCCTTTAAAATGAACCACAATCTTAACATTCATTTTATTTTTAAGGCCTGAGGTTAAGCTGTTTTTAGAGCCAAAGGGGATGGACAGATGGAGTGGGCTGTCATTTCCCTCTCTGTTTCAACTTCATGTTGGTCTTTATGCTACCCACCCATGATTACTGTACACATGCTAGTCACCGCAGAAGGGGTGGCTTTGGGTGTTGACTATATGGGGTTGAACTCAGCAGCAGCAGAGTTGTAAAGAGACTGACAGACAATTAGTGGTTTTGTGGTCTATGTCTGATAGAGCTTTTACATGTGGTCACTCCTAAAATGGAATAAAGTGTCACGTCAGTGCACGTGACAGTGATTCCATCCCCCTGCCTTCAGATGGCCAGCTGAATCAAGACAAAGGACAGAAACAATGTCTCCAGTGAATGTCTGTGTTCTAAGGCAGATGTATCACGTTTTTAACTATTAATGAAATCAAAACGGACAGATCAGAATGAGAAACCACATCATAATGTTGTAAGAGCAGCCTCATGGGCATCCAATCCGATATAGTACAGTGTTATGCATTTTCACGAAAGCTCAAAGTGTATGTGCTCCTTGTTCCTGGCAATACGAGTCTTGTTTAGATGTATTATCAGCCTTGAATATTCACACTTTGAAGTGGCAGCTCAGAAAACACTCATGGAAATAATCTCCCGTGTTCAGAAGAAACCTCCAACGCACCAATTTTTCAAGCGTTCTTGGACCAAACCCTAAGATGCGCCTCTCATATCCTCCCCTGCATTTACCTTATTTTGGGATAACAGTTTGGATATTTTTGAGTTATTATTCTGATGCTAGGGAAACAAGCCCGGTACTAAGGTAGGGAATTTTTGGCAAGTAAATACCTGTTGATCCATTGTAAGATCAGACTTGGGTGATGTTGAGTAGTATCCCTTGGCTTCTTTTCACACCCAATTATGGAAATGTGCCATCGTGACATTTGCATTTCCACTAGGAAATGCAGCATGCCGTTTATACAGAAACATCAACGCATGCATAAACCACTTGTTCCCTCAATTAGCAAATGAACAGAGGATCGCTACGACCAATGAAGGCCTCTCAACTAGCTCTCCCATCGTGATGGCTGTAGTTAGCAGGAATGCACACATTGAGTGCGGTGAGTGAGGGCTTGTGTGTTTTGGGGTCCTATAAAAATGAGGGGTGGGTCCTAGTGTGGAGGTGTGAACAGCTGTGTGTGGTAGAGACCAGGGGTCCACCCATTTACAAATTAAAGCCCTAGTGTAAGGATCCAATAGCCAGCAAGTGGCTTGTGTACTGTCTCACATACAAACCACAAAGACACAGCACGTCAGAGTGAGTGGAGTGATGCCTGGAGAGACACTGCTATCAGCACAGTCCTCAGCCTCTTGTCTCAGTCCAGGAGGTCATGAGGGCAGCCTCTCATTCATGTCTCTCTTTGTTCTTTTTCAGTCTGCTGCTTCTTCAGATGGTGGTGAGTACAATTCCTTTAATACTACCTTAAAGCAGTGCGTGGTAAACCATGTAAGGTAGCTTTGTTACATTTTAATTTAGCCTTAAACAAGTAGCTTAATAAAAATGTCTGTAAAAAGACTTAGTGAGAATGATGTATTCACTGTATGCTGCAGGCCTCATTAACAAAGGATGCTTGTTGAGGGAGTTTTGGGTTGCATTTGGGGCTACCATGTGTGCTGTCTGGTCCTCCCTTTCAGTGCACTTCCTAACAAGCCAAGCAAGGCTCTGGTATCAGGATGTGCAGGGCTGTGTGCTTTCTAAAGTCATCTCATTAACAGAGCAGCAGTGGCAAACACGAGCCCCAGTGTCTCAGTCCTAAATACAATCAACCAAGCTCAAATAAATTGCTTGTCAGCGAACTGTAGACAGGGACATTCAGTGATACAGATAACTGTTCATTTGGACTAGTTGCAAAACAGAAAATCCACTATTCTTCAAATGGTTTAACATGAGCTGGTGGAATCACAAAGACACTCAGTAAAACTAATAGCTTAAAAAGTGGGAAGAATTAGATTCCAAGAGGTCAAGTGAAGGCCTGGACACTAGTCACAATCCAGAAGACCCATGTGCAAGGCAGTGATGTCAGTCACTAGATGCGGTACTGTTATTCCACGACACCACAGTTCAACTGTGCCTCTTCTTGTGCAGGCGTTTTGGCAGGATGAAGCTACAGTAATCAGCGCTGCTTGTTAATTGACCTAGCTATCACTTCTAGCGGTAAAGCTAAACTCGCACCAGTTGCCCATGCCAACCGGTTGAATCTCCAAAGAAAAGACAACAGCTACTGTGTATCTCTAACCGCTCCTGCTGGGACCCTTTTGTTTCTTGTTTTTACTGTGCTCTCCCTCATTGGTTGGCCAGAAGCTCTAAAGTGGCCATCTGCTGCCATGATAGCAGGTACTTGTGCTTTAGTTGACCACTATCCCCGTAGCCTCAGCCACTCTCCCTCCTTGTGTCCTCCTCTCATTCTTCTTCTTCTGCTGTTTGTCTGGACATTCAGAGCCACTCTTGCATCATAATATGTTTTAAACTTTGACATATTATGCAAGCAGAGCTGATGACTAGCAGCAGTAGAACAAAGAGCCATTAGCTTTTAACACCCTTGACCTTTACTTTATAGTCTAATGCAGTTTTTGCTGTTGTTGTTGGTGCAGTTGGGGAACATTTTCACATTATGTCTAGATAGTTCATGACATGCTTTTACATCTCCAAGTACAACAGGATTGAGGCTTTTTATTAACCCGTTCCCTGCAATTCATTAAGCTATAGTCAAAAGGTAATTGTTAAGCAAAGGGTTTTCTATGTATTTCATATTAAGTGTAAATAGTGAACATTAGCACTTATTTGGAAGTTTATGTGTTACATAACATTACTGTATTATTGTTTGCTTTTTAAAAATTCCAGACTTGCAAAAAGTTTCAGAAGAAATAAAAAGAGAAAGACCGTGCAAGAGAACAAACTGGAGAATGATGTTAATGCTCCCTCTGGCTGGACTTACCCTTTAACAACAACAAGAGCCCGCTAACCTTTGTGTTGCTCTCCTGTCCTTTAGACTACAGTGGAGTTCAACTGCAGGGATGCTGCAGCCAAAGCAGCCTGAACAGTAATGGCAGTCTTCCAGGAGCAGGGAGCCACCAAGGGGTCCCAGAGCAGCGAGTGGCCAGCTGGGCTGCCTGCTTCGAGCGTCTCCTCCAGGATCCGGTGGGCGTGCGCTACTTCTCGGTAAGCTGAGAAAAAGTTTATCAAGTTGATTGTATCCCTTTTGAGCAAAAGTATTAAATAGCTGACACAAAGTTTATTTGTGCTGTAGATTCAAGATGTTTGAGAAAAAGAGCGTGGGTAAACACTAGCGTTATGATTTTAACAGTTGAAGCCTTATTTAAAAATTCTGGCATGTTGTTTGAGTGGGAAAGGAAACTTATACTGGAAGCAAGCCATCTTACTTGTGCTTAGTGCTTTTGGAGTAATGCAGCATTGTTATACAGTCCTGCAGTAAGACTCCTTACTCCATGCTTGAAATAATTGTGCATTTTGCTGTGAGCATTAAGTCATGTATGACCACTTATATGGACTGAAGCTCAGAAAGTGAACGTTTTCATCATCATGCAAAGTTTAGGCTCAGATAGACTTACGTTAAGAACCATTTCTCAGTACTCAGCGCAAGTCAGTTCAGGCATTTCATTTACCATACCTCCCACATAAAAGACGTGTATTTAAAATTTTAGCCCACATCACCTAAAGGAAGGCTTGACATGAAGTTCTGGCATTCCAGAACCACCTCCCTCCTCACATTCCCTCAACACCGATCAGATACACTCGCCTACACCATCCTGCATCCACGCTTACAGCAATTTTGTTCACAACATTACACCAAATCATTTCAGTACTATTTTCAATAACAGAGTTGAGAGTGTGATGACCAGTTTGAGATTGTATAGAAATTCTTCTACCGTGTATTTCCACAGGAATTCCTCAAGAAAGAATTCAGTGAGGAGAATATCTTGTTCTGGCAGGCCTGTGAATACTTCAGTCATGTCCCCGCAACAGATAAAAAACAGGTAAGTAAATAGTATGGAGCAACACATGCAGTTAGGACGTTGGGGCTTGTGTATTGCATAAGCGTTTCTCCTGGCAAGCAGTGGGTTCTGGTTGGAAATAAAACCTATTTGTAATCCCTTTATCATATGACCCTATAAATTTTATTTCAGTTTTTGAACATATGCACAGGAGAAATATGTTTCAGATTTTCACCTAGCCACCCAATAAGATTTATCTTGTAACTACATTTGTGTCCCCACTGCTTTACAGCAGAGTAATACAGACACTAATGGGACTAACGGCAAAGGGTCAATGCATGTCAGCAGCCAACTTGATTCCTGTTTAATTGGGTGAAAAACATTTATAAAAAAAAAAGTGAAAAGGAGACTGAAATTGAAAATGTTTTCAACAGCTTTCCCAGAGAGCAGGAGAGATCTACAACAGCTTCCTGTCCAGCAAGGCCACCATGCCGGTCAACATCGACAGCCAAGCACAGCTGGCTGATGATGTCCTCACCTCCCCACAGCCTGACATGTTCAAAACCCAGCAGTTACAGGTATGAGCCAGAAACTAACTTCATTCATCAGATGTTTTTTTCCACATTTATTGGTACGTTCAGGTTTTTGGCTTTTAACGTTTTTTATATGACAACTGAATATTAAGGCATTTTCTAGACAGTATGATTAGGACGAACTCTGTGTACAGTAGGGGATTTGTTCTTATCTAGCCTTAAGACACTTTGCACAAGCATATTAGGGTTTTTTTAGTGGCCATCTGGGTTTGTTTACGAAAGGGCTCAAAGGCTTTACCACAGAGATAAACATAAACTGCCACACACCTACAGAGACTCTAGCGCACGCTGAACATACTGACACATAGACATGCAGTCAAAGATCTGTATATCTTCCGCTTGCCCATGTACATAATAAAATGTTAACTGTTAAGACACCTGCCATAACATCAGCTGTAACCATATGTTAACACTTGTAGTTTGAGCTCAGTCTGTTTCATTTTTCCTTTGCTTCCTAATTCATGACCCAGCATCCCTCTACGTATACCTTATCTCTTCTACTGCTTACATCTGTCTCGCTTTCACTAACTCTCATCTCGTCACCTCCTTCTCCAGATCTTTAACCTCATGAAGTTTGACAGCTATTCACGATTCCTCAAGTCTTCCCTTTACCAAGAGTGTGTACATGCTGAGGTAGATGGTCAGCCTTTGCCAGACCCCTACCAGATCCCCTGCAGTCCAGCGCCTTCTAAACACAGTGCAAGCTCTGACCGATCCACCCTTTCTACTCCAAAGAAGGTACTGCTGACGATTTATAAAATGTTGTAATAAAGTTATGGATCATGCACATATGTTATGTGCCCATGAGCCACGATCCCAGTGTTTTAATTCATTTTATTAATTATTTATTTGTACATTTTCTTTACATGTTATTTGTCCTGTTTTTCAGGAGGCCAGAAAGCAGAGATCAGGAAGGTCCCTGAATGAGGACAGTAAAGATGAGAGCGCTGACAAGAAACGGGGCATCTTCTTCTCCTGGTCTCGCAACAGGAGCTTTGGAAAAGGTCCAAAGAAGAAGGAAATTGGAGACATAAACATCGGTAAGCAATGTATTAAGAACCCATCTGGTTCACAAAATTCCCAGTTTTTAAGTGTTTTGCAACAAGTGCCCTTCACCAAATCACTGCCAGCAGGTATCACACACTCACACAACAGAAAAGTTGTTGCAAATCTGGCATTTTGACAATATATTTTAATGATGTGCAATAGTTTTAATGATGCCACAGTATTAACATGAATGTGAAAATGAATGCATTTCTATAATATTATACATATAGCTTGTAAAATATAGCACACATGACTATATATAATGATTTTAGATTTAAAAGTTTTTTCCATATCTGCACCATTTCATCCTGCACCATTTCATATTGTGCAGACTACTGGGGAAGTAACGGGCGAAGAGAGTCCCAGGGCTCCTTGTCGTCCGGTACCAGTCTGGAGATGGCTAGTTCCTGCTCTACTGGCAAGATTGAGGTAAGATTCCTCTGGACATGTCTCCATGGAAACACAGAGCCCAGTGGTTGGTGACGCCATTAAAATAGTCCGGTTTTATTTTTACCCTATTTTTTATGGATGGAATGGATAAGAGGGTAAAAGAAAAACTGCAGCTACAATTAAAACAGCATTTCGATATACTTGTTGCCTAGCAACCATAACTTTTTGTTAATAAAACCCTGATTTTTTTTCTATTCACAGTCTGATAATCGTCACTCACTAGGAGCATGGGAGCGCACACCAAAACATTGCAGTGTGATTTTGCCCGATGGCTCTTGCTCTTCTATCACTCTACGACCTGGTGCCTCCATTAGAGAAGTCCTCCAAGATCTCTGTCACAACATTAACGTCAACATTGCAGCCGTCGACCTCTTCCTGGTGGGAGGAGAGAAGGTGAGGGAGGCTGACAAATGTTGAGAACATATGTTTCTGGTAGATAGGTGACACAGAACGAAGTGACTCAGCTTCCTGTTTTTTAAATTTAGTTAATCTATTTAGTGTGAATAAAGAATATATACATTGAAAAAATAGAGGACAAAGCAGATGTTCATGTGTTGTTTAGTTTTTGTATTTTTAAATTGTCATTTTTTAAATTGTGAAAGATATTAATTGCTTTTCTCATAGCCTTTAGTTTTAGATCAAGACTGCATGACCCTCAGTTCACGAGACTTGAGACTGGAGAAGCGGACGCTGTTTAGGTACGAACCGTCAATCAGTTTGCCCTAGTTTCTATTTCTATACCTTCAGCTGTACATTTGTTGTTTAAGGTTTTAAAACCGTCATATTTCCTTTAATCCTAGATTGGATCTAGTACCTATAAACCGCTCCGTGGGACTGAAGGCCAAACCTACCAAACCAGTCACTGAGGTCCTGCGTCCCGTGGTGGCCAAATATGGCCTCCACCTCAGCGAGCTTGTGGCCAAAATAGTAAGTCATCCCTCGTGGCTGCAGTGCCTGATTCTGTTTGAAACTCCTGTGTGTCCACTGTGCAGTGTGTGACAGTGCCGCAGGGTGGAGTATCATGGTTAGGGGCGGGTGGAAAGCGACCACATCCTTTTCCATCTCTACATGGTAGTTAGTACTGTGAGTCAGCCCAGCCTCTGAAGATGGAGCAGCAGGACTATAATTAAGAATGACGACACTGCTCAAACATGCCGACTCTTAACTCCCCCCTTAAGCCCTGCCAGATGATTTATTTTAGTCCTGTGGGTTTGCAGGCATTATGACTGTATAATGCAGTGGACCAGGGTTGAAAGATGACTTAAATTAAGCAACAGCTCATGCACTCAAGCCATATGCCGAGTGTGATGAATAAAATCGAAAACAACAACATTTCCAAATGAAAAAGGTGAAAAGATACTAACGTGTTGTGTTTTTAGAGTGGAGAAACTGAGCCCTTGGATCTGGGTGCCCCAATATCCAGTTTGGATGGACTGCGAGTTGTTTTGGAGCGGGCAGACCCGGCTTCAGTGAAAGGTATGACACAGTATAATCTAATGTGATTCACGATCTCGTGCCAGTTTCTCACCCTAATGAATTGGCCACAATTCTCTTCCTCTCTTCAAACAGACAAATCAAAGTCTTCCTCCATGAAAGGCCACCCTCCAACTAGGAGTCTTTCTGCCGCAGTAAGTCCTGACAGCATTTTTACTTTTCACATAGCATCTTGCTTAAAACTCTTGCTTAAAATGTGGTGTTTTGGGATTTTTTTTTCTTTGGCTGAGCTGCTTCTGAAAAATGCAGTATGATTTAATAGTGGCCCGTATTAATCTTTATTAACATGTTGCCAGTGCTAACCTGTCAGTTGGTGTTTATTTCCCATTTTTTAATTCATCACCCTAACACTGCCTGTGTCTGACTCACTCACTCAAATTTGTCGCGCTCGAGTAGTTACAGCATATGTAGGCAGCTTGTACTTGGTCTAGATCCTAGCAAGGTCAGTAAAACACAGCCAGCAGATGGACCAGTCTCATCTTTGCATGGATGTCTCAGTAAATCTGGACACGCCGCTCATTAAGGTGCATGGCAGCTCATGCTCCGCCTCCTCTTACAACTTCCGCCTCCCCCTCCCTCCATCCCCTAACAGAGTGCATTGTTATTGTTGCATCTGCAGGGAGATGAGAGGTCAACTCCAAAGGACTTTTCTGTGAGAGCAAGTGGACCAGACTCAGCACTCCCAGTGGAAAAGAGAAAACAGAAAAAGATTAATATAGATGAAGCAGAAGGTAAATCCCCCTTTCCTTTGTTCGCTCTCTCCTTCTTTTAGACTTGTGGTGGTTGGTTTCTTTGCTTTGCCTCAGGACTAATGAAATTGTTGGCAGCTTTATAAGGTTATTTTCTCTGTCAGGTGTCTGCTGTGCTGCATGTTAAATCCAACTAATCCCTTTCTTCCTGGTCTTCACATGTTTGGGAAGTTTAAGTGGTGGAACTTATTTGATCTGTTTTGCAGAATTCTTTGAGCTGTTGAGCCGAGCACAAAGCAGCCGAGCCAACGACCAGCGCGGACTCCTGAGCAAAGAAGACCTGGTGCTTCCTGACTTCCTGCGCCTAACCCCACCCACCTCCTCCTTCTCCGTCTCCTCTGATTTGGCTTGCTCCACTCCTGACTCTCTAAGACTGAGCAGAGAGAATGGTGTCTCCTCAAGGGGACCCCTCACCTCCAGCCTTCGTTCGGAGAGCCTGGATTCCTCCCTCAGCTCCAGTGCCAATGGACACTCTGGGACCAGGCGCTGCCTGATGCCCCCTCCCCGCCACCCAACTTTCGGCACCCACTTGTCCCCCATCGCTCGACCATTAGACACCCGGCCAAGCCTCCGCACTGTGGAGGAGGATGCCCACACTGACCTGACACTTGTGGGTGAGGGCGACATCAGCAGCCCCAACAGCACCCTGCTGCCCCCTGCACCATCTCCCATGCCGTCCTTCGATAGGAGCCTGCCTGAAGCCAACTTCACACCACCACCGCCCTGCTCCGTGTCTCCAGACACAGTTGAAGAGGGAAAGTCCACTTCAGGTATTTCTACAGTGTAATAAGCTAGTGCTCCGTGTGGTTGCGTGCGTGTCGTATGTGCATGTGTGTGATCTCTGCGATAGTCTGGCTTAACGGCCTTCATGAAAACTTCTTCTACACTGACTCTGATGCACTTTATTCATAGATATTGACTCCTTCTAAGTTTGCCAATTGTTGGAATTGTTTTGTAAATCTGAGCAAAGCACGTGTGTGATTGATCTTAATTACACTCAGATCATTGTGTAAATAGTGATGTGTATATTTTGTTCAGTAATATGTACTTGGATGTCACTTCCTATGCCGCAAGACAGGGAGTAGATTATTTTCTAGTTTAAAAAAAGTACAGATTATTTTGTAGTTATGGGTCCATGGGATTACTGATGTAACTGATTGCAAAATTGAATGAATATTTGACAGTACTGTAAGCAGTGAAGGTTGTGCTGAAGATTGTAGCTGAACAACAGCTGAACAACCGAAAGCGATGAGATGAGCAGGTCCATGAAATAGTTACGGTGTTGGACCTGCAAATGCTAAACAGTGATTTCAAAACAATTGCTGTATACCTCTCCATCCCACCACCTCCTGTTAAGAGCAATTCAACAATGTTCGTCTCAAAAAGCTTTAATGTTTGCTTTTTACACAACTCTACAACTGGTGACCCACTTAATGGTGTCAGTTCCTGCTGCAGCAGTTTGAGCAGTGGTGAAAATAATTAGTCATTGGAGGACAAATGCTCCTCGGCAGCTGTGACATTGTTGAATTGCCTGTCACTCTTTATCTGGGTCATTCGCTCCCTCTCTAGATGCCTGTTGTAGATAATCACTGCCAATAAACTCTGTACCTGTGATTGAGTAGATCTAATAAATGTTAGAAACTGGAAATCACTCTCGTCTGTCTTTTTACACGTCTGTGAGCTCCCCCTGCATAGCTATCAGCACTTCTCCTCCTCTTCCCTCCGCCTCTGCATGCCTTCTCCCGCTTTCCCTCAGCTCTGTGTCATTTTTGTCTTGTGGCTCCTTCCTCTCATCAGTTCCCACTCCTTTGTGTACTTTTCTGTGTGCCTTCGTTTCAGGGTGTTGCTGCTCGCTGTGTGTGTTTTTGCTCAGATTGTTCCTGTGTGGCGTGGTCGTGTTAAACATGCCTTGGTGATTTTTGTCTTTTTGTTGGGGCTACTGCTCTGTGGTGCGTAGCTTTGACATGTGTTTTCTGTTAAACTCGTGTTCTCAGAGCTTTCTGGAGTGACGGGTGGTTCTGTATGGGGCGTACGGTCGTATTCGTTTGCTGCAGGTGGATTCTCGTTTTCCATTTCACATCTTTATGTGTCATTTCTCGCTTCTCCACTGTTTTTAAGCTAAACACGGGGGGGAACTCTGCACAAAAGAAGATAATTATGCTCAGCACTTCACGAACAACAACGCCTGCTAATTTGACGACTATCCTGTACTTCAAAGCCCTTAATTGAAGTATCACAAACATGTTGACTCTGACCTCCCTGCCCTGTTTTAACAGCTCAGCTTTGATGGTGATATGTAGACAAGATGATGAGGAGGAGGAATCGAAGCCTTTTGGCTCCCCTACAGGCTCCCTTCCTTTTTTCTAGTTGCTAAGCGCATCAGGCTGATTCTTCCCACAACCGGGCGCCATGGTAACCTTATCCAGAGTTGACTGAGCTACAGATAGAAGCTGTCACTACTGGTTTTCATCTATCTGCCAGCCTATTTCTCCCTGTCTCGCTCTCCCTTCCTCCGACTCGCTAAAATAGAAACATAGCTATGATTCAGTGCAGCCATATTTTTAACTCTGTTCGCCACCGTTGATTCGTGCCTGGATCTGCAAACATGAAAATGCAGCATTGCCTTCACGCCATCACTTTTAGAGACTTTAGGGATATGCTATGTTTATATTTGGCTGGGAAAATCACAGGCACAATGTGTTAGAAAGAACACGAAGTCATTGAAACGGGCCAGTTTAAGCGTAAATGTGCGTAAACGATTCTGTCTTTGCAGATGCCGAGTGTGTTTTACTGTTAGACTGACGCCCCCTGCTGTTCCAAGGAAACAGATGTAGTCATTGCTGAGACCAATCACCTTCTTCTATTTAGTTTTGTTCCAGACATACATGATACATTATCACAAAACTGAAAAGTAAAACTAAATGTGAAGGAGAAAGGTTCATACCAGGCTTGTATCTGTTATATGAGGAGCTGAGGAGTCTTGATGACATATTGTTGGGAAACATGTAACATTATTAAATCTATAGTATTTATAGTCCATTTGACAACACACATTACCTGGATTTAAAAAACCCTCTAATTGAAGTAGTAATAAGTTTTGCATGTAAAACAGTGTGGTTGGTCAGTTTCTTTAGTACGGTCTGGTCTGTATCCAGAGCTCTAAAGTTTTGGCTCTGTGTGGTTGAGTTCATTTCCTAATTGCGTTTAAAATCACGTCTCTCTGTTATTCCACTAGGGGGAGACATAACACAGTGTAAGTACAGTGAGGAGTCACTGATTTAAACTCGGGCCGTGTGTCATATTCAGGGACCGGTATTGCTGGACTTTACAAACCATTTACAGCATTTGGTTGCCTTTAGGGAAACAATGAGAAGGAAACTGTAGCAAAGATTAAGCTGAGACTTTCTTTACAGAGAAGATTAAAGTACTCCTGGCACCAGATGAGACGTCTGTCCTGTGGCCAGGCTATTTCCAAAAGAGGCTCTGTAATGACCCAGTCATCAGTGTGCACCTCAGGGACCATATGCCTGAATTTTTCTCTAGGCCTGTTTCACTTTCTTCCTCCTTCTGCCTCTGCATCAGCTTTCAAAGCTGGCAGCTGCTGACCCTGGGCCAGCTTGATCATCCATCTGGTGGACAGGAGAGGGCCCTACACAGATCTCTGGCAGTCTGCCTCATTAGGGACTGTATCTGGGCCCGTTCCAGTCTGGCTGCTCTGTGTCAAGTGCCTGCTGCCACCATAGCTGTGGACTCACCACAGGAGGCGTTTTAACCAGTGACAAGATGTAGCTTGCATAGGCACAGCCCAGTAAAAAAAAACACACACATATTGTTGTGAAGTGCCCCCTGGTATCTATGGAAACACTGATCTGACTGCATTAAAGGTATGCAGCAGGTATGCAAAGGTTCGCATTTCCCTCAGTGCAAACTAAATCAGTCATACTAGATCAGAGTAAATCTGAATATCTTATATCTATCTAGAAATAGGGTTTTGATTTTCAAATAAGATAAGTAGATTTAAAAAACATTGAATTACCTCATAATAAAATAACCTTACCTCACTTCATAGAGAAGCAAAGTCACCATGTCAACGACTTATCTAAGTGAGTCATCTAACATCTGTACATGCCAGCATCAATATATCACATCCTGTGGAAACCCTGTGTCAGTGTTTAGCAGCCAGAATATTTTACACTTATAACCAAAGTCACAACTCGTTCCAAAACACAACACATTGTCGCGTCCTTGAACTTCATACAAGATCTTGACAGGTGCTGGAAAGTCATGGAATTTGCTGAAGGTGCGTTGTCATGGTTCACCTTACATTTACTTTGAAGGTCTGTGTAAGGTCAGCTGCTGGAACTCACAGGCTGTGTTTACATCTGAAATGATCAGCAGTGAATCACGGCCAGCTGGGTTAGGAGGCTCTGTGCGCTCAAAGTGCTGTGTTTGAGACATTCTGGCCTCTCTGTTTAGAGTCTGTGGGGCCTCAGGGTTCACATGAGAAGTGGAGAGTTTATCACTCGTCATAATCAGAATGCCAGCATCCTGGAAACACCAGGTTCTAACTGTGCTTGCATGAGACCAGTCAAATGTCAGAACCACAAATATGTTTTTTCTGACAATGCAAGGAAATGAATTAGTTCATCTTGTTGCAGTTTCTTCCACTTCTTTCCCAGAAACGGACTAATAAGTTAAGCAAGTCTCAGTGGAAACAGTGACATCAACGAGTGACTGGACAGAAACTGTCCCTCTTACGCAACAACACAATTGTCAGGGAATACAAACATGTTAAACAGATGCTCATTCGAGTATTTCTGGGTTGAAATGCGAGTGCATCCATAAAACACATGACACGCATTGTTTGATGCTGTGAAACTTGCTGAGTCATCAAACAGTTTAACGTTAAGTTACCTAAAGATGCTAATTGGGTTTTAATTTGCCCGTTTAAGGCTACAGATCAATATTTATACATATTAATAGAAGAGTAGTATCTGCTGGATATATTTGATTACAGATGTGTGTATATATGTGTGTGCTGTATATTTTACTGGGGGACAAAAAAAATGAATGTCTGCAGCTTTAAGCACTTTAATCTTTAAATGTTTGCCTGTTCTTTTACAAGCAGCATCAAAGTATTTATCAACATTGTGGAAACTAATCTTAACTCTTTCATGTGTCTCTCGTGCACAGAGGGAAGGCCAGAACCAACTCCCAACACCAACTCAGCCGCTGATAAAGGCAACGATGTCCCCGCAGTCCAGGAGGTGATGGATGTGGAGGGGGTGCATCTAGAGGAGGGGGCACATGAAACATCCCGGGGAGAAGACTCTGATCTCAGCCTCAGCTTCCACGGCTACGTTGCAGAGCTGCGGCAATGCCAGAGCAAGATGAGAAGCGCCCAGGTGCCCCGAAATGGCCGCAACCCGCCGGAGGGCAAGGACTGCAACACAGAACTTTTCAAGGCTACAATTGTCTAAGGGGACCCCCCCCCACTGCTGCACTTTAGGCCCAAGGCACTGATTGTAAGACAGGATTAGCCACATGACGGGCTGTGTGTACAAAATAACATATAAATAAACAATAACATCATGATAGATATCGTATATTTGTTCTGAATTTTGGCGTCTTCTCGTGGATTTTTAGTACTGGTTGTAATTTTGGGAGAGTGATTTCATTTGTTATAGTATTTAAGCTGTTCTGAGACTTATGAGATGATGGACTAGGGACAAGCACAGGAGGAGCTGGAAACTGTTTGTAACAGTTTCGCGTGCTACTGGTCTCGTAACATCCACTCAGGGTCCTCTCAGTAGCTTTTCGTGCTGGTCTTCCACTGAGGCTGTTCAAAACCACTTAGTGGACCCTGAGTTTGGTTCTTATTTTCTTATGATGACCCTCATCTGTCAATTGGATGATTTGTGTCCTGTTAGAAAGAGGCTCCCCCTCATTTCTGACCGGTTTACAGGATCACAAGGGAGGAAAATCACATTTTTGGATATTAAACTCTTTCTGGTTTCTGTCGTCTTCCTGTGTTTTTACAGATAATACGTGACGGTTCATTTGTTGACTGTACTTCCTGCCTCTGTGGTATTGAGGTTGTCCAAATATTGAACGATTAAAAAGCTTTGATGGCTGTAATTCCAAGAAAGGACTCTTTTCTTTTGTACGCTGTGCATAATTAATGCTGGCATTCAGTTTATAACCTAAAGTCAGCCCTGAATTCCTCTACCTCGTCTACCTAGGCAGCTAAATGTGTTGACCAAGTTAGTCAGAAATGTCAATAATTAACTGTGCAGTTGTTTTAGTTTGACAGCTTTTTTCAAAAACTATTTTCACCTGGAGCCTCAACAACCTCTTTGTATTCTTAGCTCAGCATCTGGAGGGAGGTTATTACGGCTGCTTAAATTAGAGGTTAGATTATGGGACTGGGGAGGTTGTCTTGACGCAGCATGTCACTGCTGGAACGCTGACGACGCGTGAGACCTGAAGGTGAGTCTTCGTGGGAACAGTGATGATGACTGCAGTCGTTTCTGATGCACGCCAACGTTTGTCTTACCCTAAAACATTAGGATAGCTCAGTAACCCACCTGTGAATGTTGTGACGTCTTGACTTGCTCTGACAGGTCCCGTGTATGTTAATGCTCTTATTGTGAAGGATAGACACACCTATATCATCCAGTTTGTAATGACTGACTATAAAACCCTTGCAATAAATGTTTAGTTCTCTCATTTAATTCAAGTTCTGACAGATTCTCCTCTTTTGGTTTCTGATCAAACTCTTCTGTGACTAATTTCATAGCATGTGAGAATTGAAGCTGTTAGTTTTGCTGGAGTGCTTAAAACTCTTAAAACTCTTAAAACTCTGTGAAAACAAGCGGATGAGTTCCAGGGAACTCATCCGCTTGTTTTCACAGGTTGAGTAATACTCTCAGAGATGAATAAGCTGAACTGTGATCATATTTGAGCTACTTGTTGCCTGGGTCACATCTGTTTACGTGACGCCACACTGTGAAGGGCACCCGTCCAGCCCCATGGCATAATGCTGCCATGTTAGCAGACCAGTGCATGGTGTCCACCGGACTCAGTGGATGGATTCAGTCTGGGAACACTGCGCTTTTGAAATGATCACAACCACATCACACTTTACTGTGGAGGTGTATGTAGGAGTTTGTCCAAAAGAATAATAACAATTCCCACTTTCTGAGTAAACTATGGGCTGTGACTCAAGACGCACTTGAAAATCTGTGACTCTGTCCTAAGTGGCGCGTCGGGATGAAAACAGGCATCCTGCTGCTCCCTCCGCTGCTGCGCAATGAGAAGAAACCGTGGGCGTCCTGGGAGAGAGGGAGTCGAGGGAACACCCGTCGGAATAGAGGATGCCTCGAGGAGCGACGAGCGTAATGACGCAACGGGTTTACTCAACCCAGCCTGACATTGTGAGGAACAGGATAACACATGCAGGGTTTCTCGCGTTTCACATGAGCAGAAGCGGGCTGAGGTCCGTGGAACTCACTGATATAACGTGGGTGGCACCACGCACCACGTCTGCGTTCAGGACATAACTTAGCAGAAGCTCCCGCGGACGCAAAACTGTAAGGATGGCACACGTCATGTGGCTTTTCCTGCCATTTGCGCTCAGCACACGGGCGGTAAGTTTGAACGCTTTTTGTCAAACGTGAAAAAGCTAAAACCCGTTCAATGAATGGCGTTTCTTGTTTTTTTTTTTTTTTAGGGCATCTTGGTTTCTGGATACGAAGCAGCCATCTCCACAGAGACATATAGGGAGAGCCGGAAAGGTGGGTTTCACTCAAACCCGAGGACAAGCAGAGAGGGAGGAGCGCGCACCGGGCCGAGTCCGGCTTTTCAGCTGTTAAGTTACAGCTTCATCATGTGGGACATTGTGCATGTGTAGGTCTGTTACATGTCACATAGCAGCACGATGAATGGATAGTAAAGTGGGTTTTGTGTGTGCGTACCATCTGTCCACAGTGAGAGTCACCAGCAAACCGTCCTCTGCTCTGTTGCCAGTTCTTACTACGACGGGCAAAGAATGCAAGTTTCCTTTTCGACAGGGTGGAAGACTTCATCACCACTGCATCACCATCCTGTCCTCGCGGCCATGGTGAGTCCTGACAGCCTGTCTGGGGCGAAGTGTTTTGGTTGGTTACACAAAGATGTTACTAAACGTGTGGTGCAATTACCTCACACTGGCAGAGACACAGCTCACTTGGCTTCCAGTGTCAGAGAGCATTTCCTCTCCTCTCCTCTTGCTGTACAGTCTGTATGACATCAGCGGTTGCTGTGAGGCAAAACCATAAATGATCATAACACTTTTATTTCCCATCATTCTTTGTTCCGGTGGAAGGGACACCTCCAGGCTTGTAGTGGCGCCTAATTACATCTCGCACTGATGAGCGATTTATGCAGCAGTGTCAATGATAACGCAATATCTAATGAGCTAATTGTGTTTAATATATTCCCCGTCGCTGAGCTGTAGTAACTATGTGTGTGTGTGTAATTATGTGCGTGTCACAACCACAAAAACAACACGCAATGTTATCACATCCAGCTGTTTTTAACCATGATGAGACAAACTACAGACAGTAAGGGTGGAGCAACAGGTATGTAGTCACACATGGCCCAACGTCGCTGGTCCACCTACACATACGCTGGTGCTGCTGACTCAATGCGCGGCGCAGAGGAATGCTGGTGTTGATTCACTTTGGTTGAGAGGTGGATGATTAACCGAGGTTTTATAGAAAGAAAAACATTTTTCACCTTACGTTGTCGAGGAGACATGTGACATCTCAGGCCTAATCTCATTAACCCTAGAAGCACTTTGCCCACGTCTGGATCGTTTGACATTGATTTTTCACAGACGTTTGTGGCTCCGCTTGTTTATGGCCTGTTCATGTTGGCTGCAGCATTGACATGGACAGTGCAGACTAAATGCTGAGTCAGGGAAAAGACAGGCTGAGCCAGATGAGAAGCTACTAGAAGACTTTAATAACCAAAACCAAGGGGGCAGTATGGAAAACGTAAATCACAGTATTTTTAAGTAGCTCTGTCATGTCATTCTCAGGTGTTCTCTCACTCACAACTTCGATCGGGACCGGCAGTGGGGTTTCTGCTCTCCAGACAAAACTCAAAACGGTCTGTTCAGCGAACACGAAGCAGTAATTATACAACCTAACTGCCACAGATATCCTAATTGTGGTTTTCCTTGTGGTGTTTCAGTTTCCGCCACAGATCTTTGTCAGGTGAACCCGTGTCAGAATGGAGGCGTGTGCACGTTCATCACCCACAGACACGCGTTCGAGTGCTCGTGTCCCGAGAGTTTCTCAGGGAGACTGTGTGAGCAGAGTAGGTATTCGAGGCGGTTAGTGCCTTAACTGAGACAGAACGAATAAAAGTTAGAACCTAACTAACCTAGACATTCATCAGGTTCGTGTTGTTTGAATGTCACGTTCATTCATTTTACTTTATTGTTTGAGTGTATGAAACAGTTCATCTTAAACCTTCAAATTCTTGATCACTGCAAAGGCAGCTTGTCAAAATAGCTCTTTCTCATGGTTTTCAAGTTTGTCAGAGAGTTTGCAAATCTTTTTTCCAAGCTTCTATTTCTCTTTCATATCCAGAAAATCTGCAATGAGTCACTGGCAAACAGGTCTTCACTTTGTAATCACAATCCTTTTATTTGCTCACAACCAATTTACTACCAGGAGCGTAACAAAGAGTTCTCCCCGTCTTTGAATGCATCACTTATCGCTGTGTGCGCTCCGCTGAGCTCCTCAGTCATCTCTCACGTTTCAACCTAGTCTCTTTTATGTGCTGTTTCAGAGAAGTGCTATGAAACCCTCCACCTGCGCTATTATGACACTGGAGAGTCTTGGGGACGAATTCACATGCGTAACGTGGAACAGTGCACATGTGTGGCAGGGAACATCACCTGTCAAAGAGTCCACTACACAAGTAAGACGTGCTATCAGCCTTTGTTGTTCTGCTCCATCTCCCCGTTTACACGCTCAGTGATCTGCTTTTGTTGGAGTGATGGGAGCGAGATGTGTTGAGTGAACCGAGAATCGGTTACATTTTGATTTTTATCTTTCAAAAACCTATTTTTCTGGTTGATAGATTTCACATGCCTTCCAAAATACAAGTATCAGGTCACCTCCCAGCCTGAGGAGATGCTTTGTTCTCCTTTCAAATCACCTCCCAGCTGAAGATGTGAAAGGTGGACTCAACCCTTTCTCTGATCTCAGCTCCATAGTTACAAGTGTTACCTTACTGTGGAAGAATAGACAGATTAAATGACTCACTGTGACTCAAAATGGGGTTTTGGGACACACCCCGTGGGTCCACAGGGTGCTTGCATCTCAACTGGGAGATGTTCGTGGAGAGATAAAAAGGAAAACGAATCAGTCAAGACAGTTTTGGTCATGACGGTATCTACCTTTTTTATAGCGCTTAAAGGAAAAAAAAGCACCTGAATGTGCTCTGACATGTTTTCCAGCTTGTTCTCCAGACATTCTTCTATAGATACATGTACGACAACAAGCTGACAAATGTATCCCTGTAGCATAAACTGCAGCTTTTGGTTGATATTAAATGGCCAACGTGAATGTTTGCATTGTGTGGTTACAACCCTCATATGTGACGTGGCTTCTATACGAATGATGAAGAGAACAAAAATAGCTAAAATTTCCCACTTGGGGGCAGCGTAACAAGTTGGATACATAAAATTATCTTAAATTTCCAAGGAGTTCGTAAGAGACGCAGCATTGCCACATCTCTCTGACGATGATCTTGCAAGAACAACATTGATCCTGATTTTTGTCACCAACAACCTTATATCTGCTCACTCTACCAGCTACTCACCAACATTATCTGCCTCCAGCATTTCTTACCTCAGGATTTAAAAAGCAGGAGCAGTGAAAGTGAACCAGAACAGTTATGCTTCAGGCCGGGAAACCAAAACAGTGAACTGACAGATGCTAAACATCTGTGTAGATATGTGTAGACACAGTTGCTTAACAAGAACTCCTCTGAAGTTACAGGCAGCTTGTTCATAGTTTGACAGCAAAATAATAACGAGAGAATCAGTCTAATGAGATGAGTTCAATGAGCGTAACATCATAGTGATGCTGTTGTGTCTTGTGCCCAGTGTGCCGTACAAACCCGTGTCAGAACGGTGGAACGTGTCGACTGATCACATCCACAGGCAGAGAGGTGTGTAACTGCAGACATGGCTACGGCGGAACGCACTGTGGCTTTGGTGAGTAAAAGCCAAAGTTGAATAATCATGTTTCATCCATTTAAAGAGAATCAGCTCAGGGAGCAGAGGATACGTAGAAGGATGTCTCAACCGAAACACTCCTACACGTGTGTGTGTGGGATAATGGTTTTATTAGTGGCAGCAGGTGAAGACTTGAACGAGCTGCTAAACTCGCCCTGTTGCAGTAACCGCTGCTGTTAATGCGCGTGGAGATTTTCTTTTATGGACTTGTTCTGGCAGTTTACAGAGCTCTGCCGTCACACATCGGTATGTGGAAGCGGTCCGATCGCCTTCATGTTGTGGTCTTATGGTTTGTGTATGTGCAGAGCCGGAGACAGAGTGCTATGACAGCAGGGGCACGGGTTACCGAGGGGTGGTGAGCACCACGGCGTCTGGGGCCCGTTGTCTGCCGTGGAACTCAGACCTGCTGCATGACGAGCTCCATGTGGGCACGGTGGCAGCATCGCCCCTCAAAGGCCTCGGTGAACACGCCTATTGCAGGTGTGTGTGTTCTCAGACATCCTGCCAGTTACGAGCGGATTTTGAGGTTACTTTGTTTGGCTGCTGTCTTATCTGGATCGCCAGATTTCCTTGTATTTGTCCCTTGAAATCTGCTTTTATCCAAATTTTTACCCTGAGCTAGCAAAGCTGTCAGCTCTGTTCATGTGCCAAAACTTGTCAGTCATGTGGATGAAGTCTTGGAGCCAAAAAAATCCCACCAGCATTAAAGAGGCGCATGGTAAACTCAGTCAGTGTATGATAAATAAAAAAACATTTATATCTTCCATTTCCTACAGCGTTCCTCGGCTGTTGCTATGACTACCCACTAGCCATATGGCACAGCCAATGATACGTGCCTCCAAATGCCCCAAACATCAAAGGAAAAAATCTGAATTTATTACATTTAGGATCAGGCTCAAATCGGCGAATGGCTCCACACACAAGGTTTAAGTGTATACATTATTGTTAATCAATGGAAAAGTTGCACATTGCATCCTAACTGAGACTAGAATGATTAATTATCATAATTACTAGAACGTTAAAGGCCATTTACTGTAACCACGGTAAAAGAAGCGGTGGCTCGTCAACACACACTTTGTTCGTTGTGGTTCTGTGTACGCAGAAACCCAGATGGGGACAAGATGCCGTGGTGCTACACACTAAATGACAACGCCATCTCCTGGGAGTACTGTGATGTCCCCTCCTGTGTGATGGCCTTGTGTGAGTAAATCAGGGACATTTCCCCAGGAGTCTGTAGTTTTACTTGTCAGGAGGATAGTGAGACGTCAGAAAAGAGCTTCGCTGCACATCATCAGCTTTAACGTTAAAATGTTTGAGCATTAATGTCATTATGACTATTCATTAAAAGCGCTCTGTTTGTCTCCACATCACACATTTATTCTCTTAGCCTTGTGTCTATTACACCAACAAGAAATCTTAAATTTCAATTAGAAATCCAGCACGTGTAATGAAAACCTCTGCTGACTCACGCTGCTTAGTTTGAGCAGCAGGGCTTTTCTAAAAACTCAGGCTTGATGAGCTAAGAGGAAAGAAGGTATGAGTCACCCTGAATCGACATGTCGTGTCAGGTGGAGTCAAATGTTTATGTGGTGATGTGGTGTGGTGAATTTGGCACAGTTAGCCATCTGTCATGATGCCAGGGGTACGTACAGAACCCGCAAGCTTGTTCTACCTGCTGGGCTACACTCAAGGTGTGATTTGCAGAGTGAGGCTGCTTTGTTGCCACGATATTAAAAACCTACAGAAGAAGCTTTTGTGCTTCTTGCAGGGCGAAATCAGTCCGTGGCAAAAATCGAAAATATTCCGGAGAGGCATTTAGGACCAGTCTGTATTGGTTTAGTTTGTTTTAGTTGTAGTTAGAGTGTTACAGTTTATGGTAGCGCTCAATGATGCTCCTCATCTCACACTCACTGACCTTTTTCCTTATGCAGCATCTTTTCGGAGGGTGAACGTATTTAACGTGCTGCCTGCCCCTAAAAACCACATCCCCACCTCCAAGCCAGCCAGAAACCCTGCATGTGGGAAAAAGCACAAGAAGCGGCTGTCGATAGCCAGGGGCCGGATACTGGGTGGTAGCGCGGCACTGCCTGGCACTCACCCCTGGATAGCAGCCATTTACATCGGACAGTCAGAGTTCTGCGCCGGAACTCTGATTTCTTCTTGCTGGGTCCTCTCTGCTGCACACTGCTTCTTCCGCAAGTACGTCACGGATGCACACACAGTCACAACAAACTGTTCAGCCAGATAGCAACTTTTATTTACAAGAAATTGCCTTAAAAATTGTCTGTCAATAAAAATGTAGATGATACGAAAGTATTTTCAGTGTTAATTGGTGTAAGATTTCTATACCATCAAACAGAGACTTAACATCTTCTCATATTTATTATTTAATGGTAAACTTAAATTGAACACAGAAAAGGTGCCGTTTTTCTAGCCTCTTTCAACCTGACTATCTGTGCACAATGTTTTAAACAAAATGTGAAAAGATTTTACAAAACATTTTGTCCTTGGAAGATGTTCCCAGCTCAGTTTGACTGGTTAAAAAAATAACAGCATCCTTAAAAAAAACCCTGACATCACAGATCAAAGGCAACGGTTTAACTTAAGTACTTTGTAGGTGTAGAAGAGGTCATAACTCAGAGTTTGACCCCTTTGCGTTACAGTTTTATGAAGACGCTATAATTAGACAAGCATCCAGTTCGAGGAAACTCTAAAGACATCTTGTGCAGATGCTGTTGCGTGCGAATGCCAGCAATCAGGAATGTGTTTCCATTGTACGTAAAGCAATACATCTTAATTAAAAGAGAACATCTATGTTCTATCACACTTCATAGTTCAAACATACTAAGATTTACATATTATTAGAATACACAGATTCCCTAAAATACAAAGTTTAAAGAAAAATGTGTCCTGAAACGTGGTCTAAAATGGAAAGGGTTCATCCTCATGAATGTAATAATAAAACAGGGGTCAGAGTGTCCCAGGATTTGTTTGACTTTAAACGATTCCATGTCGTACATGAGTGTATGCTTTGTCCCGTGGCTGATGAGACTAACACAAAGTCCTTCCACAGTTACCCCACGTCTCGTCTCCGCGTGGTCCTTGGCCAGCAGCATTTCAACGTCACTAATCCCAACACCATGACGTTCGGAGTGGCGGATTACATCTTTCCAAAACAGTTCTCAGTGTTTAATCCAACACTACATGACATTGGTAATTAATAAGTGCAGAAACTCACACACACACACAGACACGTACACAAGTGATTCACAGAAACTCGAAGACCTCCTGTCCTCGTCTGGAAAGCCCAGTCTGTGTGCACAGCTGTGCGTCACGGAGCAGCTGTGTCCCTGTGCTCTCCCACATAACAAGCTTCACTAGGAAATGGAGTCTCTAAGTCTACCACACGTTTCTCTGTTTCATTTAAACGACAATTCGTTGTCTCTGCATGTTTCATAACATTGCGTGTCTGTGTGCCAGTTCTGATCAAACTGAAGAAACTGGATGGGCGTTGCGTGAAGAAAACGCCGTTCATCAGACCCATCTGTCTCCCAGACAAAGACACAGCATTCCCTGATCACTACTGCTGCTCGATCAGCGGCTGGGGACACAGGCATGAGAGTAAGTAACTGGGATGTCAACAGCATCACGACACCGTTACAGTGACACTGTTGATAAAAGTGTAATCATACTGTTCATTTTGGTGTCTAGAGGGAAACAGTGACCTTAGCATTTCAGAATCAAGGCCACAGTCCTGCTTAGGTTAATAAGACTTCACTTTCTTGTAATGTAACCACTTCATTTTTGCTTTTCTTGCCAGAGGCAGAGGGCTACTCCAGCCTGCAGGAGGCTGGGGTGCGACTGATTCCTCACGACACTTGTAGGAAGCCAGAAGTCTACGGCAATCACGTTACCGCTGACATGCTTTGCGCTGGGCTCAATGGCTGTGTCGACGCATGCCAGGTGATTATTAAACCCAACATTAACCGTGTCGAGGCTTGTGATGCAGTGCAAAGTTGTAATAGAAGGATCTTCACTTATCCAAAACGTGTGAGCTTGAGGCCGTGGTCCTGGGGAAGCTTGGCATTGTTTTGATTTCAAAATTCAGGACTCAGGTCCGATGTGCAGCAACATACCAAGTCTATGCTGACCATGATCTGCTTAGTTGCCGATCTCCTCCCCTGGTTCAGCATCAGGGTAATGGCACAGCACTTAGCACAGCGGCAGGGATTCCCCTGAGTGAAGTGCCAGTGGAGGTTAGTGAGTGTCTGCAGATGTCCACAGCACCAGGCTGCCCACTCAAGCTAAAAAATTGAAGAGCCTTCCTCTTACATTAAATGTCATGGTTAGTTGTTTACCTTAATGCTGCATCGCAGGTGTTAGACTTACATTAGGTCAGTTTGTGACGCATCCGTGTGTGTGTGTGTGTGTGACTCCACTTGGATCTGGGCTTGTGTGTTTATCTGACTGTGTCTATTCATGCGTTTCTCCAGGGCGACTCCGGGGGCCCTCTGGCTTGTGTGAGGGGGGACGTCAGCTTCCTGTATGGGATCGTCAGCTGGGGAGAGGGCTGCGGGCGCTCTGGAAAACCTGGAGTTTACACTAGAGTGTCAAACTACATCGACTGGATCAATTCAGTGATTAAAGGCAAAGCCAAGGCTTCATAAGTGGAATTCAGATGGACATTAGCTTTAATATATTGCAATTGTTCTATATGATATTATAAAGGGTCTACTGTGATTTGTTCATTTTTTACTGTGAAACATTTTGTGACTGAATAAACCTTTATTTTACAAAATCCTCAAACTATTAAAACTCATTCCCATCTTTTCTATTAGATCTTTATGCCTGTTTTACTGAAATGTCACTGATGAATTTCTAAACAATTCAACAAAAGCTATTCATATGCGGCTGTTAAAATTAAAGGCAGGCAAGTAAAGTAAAGCTTTTTATGTACTTACCACAGAAATACTCATAAAGTATTTTGGTTTATACTAGTACAAAGTGTTGCTGAAAGAATGAGGTGTACATGGCAAAAATATACAAAATACTTAAAGTGGATCAATTTATTTCCAAAAGGTATTGGAAAAAAGGACTATGAGTGTCTTTACTGAACTCTTGTATTCTTGGAAAATGCATTTGAACATGACTACAGTATATAAACATTTTTTTAAATAAAAACAATTTGTATATTTACCGATATGTATGTATATATAAATATGTCAGTAATGCATATATAAGTATATGCAGAGATATATTGTACAGAGTCACAAGCTGTTAATGCTGCCTAAGGTTTTCGGCAGCTTACTAAATACTTCTATAAGTAAGTGATTTCAGCTTTTCTCCACTTTGTCTTTAACTTTAAAGTGAAGCAAAGCAGCTGAAGGGTTGAAAAAAAAGAAATAAAAAAAGATTATTTCAGTCTCCAAACGGTTTTTGAATGAAAGCTGTCAGTGCGCTTTAGATTTTAGAGTTTACGTTTAGTTTGCCACCACATGCGCGTAAGTCCAATGCATCTAACCTGTAAATAAACTCATGTGCATATTTAGATTTAAATGTTGTTGAGGACTTCAATGGTCATTTAAAGTCACGTATGCTTTTAAAACCTTATGACATGTGGTATTTGGAGTATGTAGATCACGTGGTGGCTTCAGCCCAGCAGCTTTCCCTGCAGCAGCAGGTGGTGTGGAGCGGCCCAGGTGGTCGCGGCGCGGCGCGGCGGGGGCGCACGCACCGGTCATGTCATTTTCCACGCGTCTTGCTGGGGGTGAGTTTGCGCCCGGCGCGCAGAGAGGAGCAGCTATTTTGAAAGTGACCCCTCATTCAGGCAGCGACTCTGCAGCTGTCAGGAACCATGACTGAAGATGACGGATTCTGTTGTCGTGGAGGGATATGCCAGACTCAGAGACGGGAAAAAGGTTTAGTTTGACTAAACGTGCAGGCGCTAATGGCACAAGTGCGACTGCGAACTTTCGTGCTAAAAGTCTGTTTTGTTGTCTTTCACAGTGGAAAACTAGGTGGCTCGTTCTTCGCAAGCCGTCGCCTGTAGCAGGTAAATGTCACCGATGTTGACTAGAGAGCCGCGCTTCGCTTCTTTAACAGGCGCATTGGCCAAATAGACGCCGCGGCGCTGTGCGTAAAGCGCACAGTTAGCTGCGTCCCGACGGACGAAGACTACCTGCACGTCTGAGGCGCTGCTGTGTGCGTGTATCTGGACCTTCCTGTGCGCACGAGGCCTGGGTTCTGGTCGGGTATCCAGAACCGGGGCCTCCTCGCGCTACGGCTTTTTAGCAGTGCGCACTGAGAAGGATTTCAGCTGTAGCAGGGCTCAAATAAATGTCTGCGCCTTTAATTATTTCACTGTGGGAGGAACCCAGATGTTCACAACTATTTATTTTTTCTGTTGACTCATCGTGGAAGTGAATTTTATACAAATGTTACACAGAGCTTCTCACTATAATTTCCAGAATCTTGTTTTTGATTTCATCATCGCAGCCTAAAAGTCTGAGCCTTGCTGTATTTTTAGACCCACTGTGCACTAGGATGTGTTTTTAAGGGGAGGCTTCACGTTGCGTTCAGGTACCCACATTGTCCACGTTCTGAATAACAACAAAGCCTCCCAAAGTGACTCCTTGACACCATGCTACAGGAGGGTTCTGTTCTACTGGCTCCACAGATTGAGTCGTTCTCCGCAGACCTTTGATGCCAGTGTTGTCACAGCTGTCTGTGGTCATGCCTCAGCTAGATACGTGTGAAGGAGACACGCACTCGTGCTTGTGCGCACACACACAGGCTTGTTTTATCAGTTGACGCTGATTGTTTGAAGGCCAATACAGGAAGCTTTGGAATTAAGTGCTAGTCCCAGCTGTCCTTTATAGTGATGTATCTCAAAGCACAATTACTTGCTCTTACAGCACCATGTCACCAGCTCTAAAGTACTAAAGACTTTTGTGCGTTTTGTCTTGTCTCTTACTGGCTCCGTGGCTCCTCCAGACTGCCTCGTGCTGCTGGTTTATAAAGACAAGTCCGACAAAGCCCAAGGCAACAAGGAGAAGGCCGGTTTCACCTTGGAGGAGATCTGCGGGCTAGAGGCAGGACAGTGGTATGAAGGCGTAGCTTTCACTCTGTCCATCCTTTGCCTGAACCAGGCTGCTTTTCTGGGCTTCGACAGCAGGGAGGCCCTGCAGGCGTGGGACGTTCGCCTGCGCTACAGCCTCGGAGAAGGTGAGAAAATCTGTCTGTGTTCGAGTGTTTTATTTTTTTCCACCTTCAAGCTTTAAAGAAATGTCAGTGAGGGGAAATTGTACAAAGTGGCGCCACTCGTGACCTCATCGTACTGTAGTTAAAGCAATTCTCCACAACCGGATTTGTTCATCCATCATGCTGACAGCTCTCACTTGTTGAAATTCACCACAGTCCAAGAAAAGTGTTGTAATTTAACAAACCGGTGGGGGAAATAACAAAGCAGTTCTAATGTGAGGCATGTAAGCCTGCGTCTGAAGTTCACAAGTCAGCAAAAGGAGAACACAAGGTCAACGGCTACCTGTAACAGCCTACGACAGCCGGGCCGACGGACCAAATGTCTCGTTCCACAGCCTGTGAGCAGAAAGGTTAAGACCAGGCCACTCTGCGTTGAAAAGGCTCTGGTCAGACAAATCCTGTTAAACAGCAGGAGCCTGTGACCAGCTAAATAATCCCTACCAATGAATGAGCCGAGTGATTGTCGGTGTATACCTGACTCTTGTACCTGTAGAATTAGCGCCCTCTACTGGTTTAAGGCTGCAACCTGTAACACTTCTGGATGAGGCAAGTTACAAAGCTCCTATAATTTGTAGGTGTAGGCTCCAGGTTAGCGTTTTTTTTTGGGACGGTGGTTGACGGTGATGCAAAGCACTGGTGTGTGTGCTCTTAACATGTACCGCTGGGTTATGAGAGCGGTAAACAAACAGGAGCTATTAATAATGGCCACTTCAGCTGGTGGCAGCGGCCCAGCAGAATTTTAAAGCGGTAACTAATGACAGACTGATTGTTGGACGAGAACGTGGCGCTAAAGACGAGTTGCATCACACCGGTGCCTCACAAAGTGGCATCGGTATTACACACGCGTGCTGCCTCGTGTGGATACATCAGCGTTGAGAGCTGGATAAAAGCGGCTCCGTGCATTAATTCCTCAGAGCCGAGTGGGTCCAGGCTTCAGAAATGTCACCTGTGAGCTGAGGGCCACCAACAGAGCGGCTGCTGTTGCGAACGAGACGCCGTGTGCATCTTAACGCGAGCTACGTCCCGGTGCAGCTGGCCGACATTTCCTCACCGCGGCCTCCATCAGTCTCACCTGTCCAAAGTGGTTCAGGCAACGTCCTGCTGGCGTTTCGCTTCCAGCGACATTGTGCAATCTCTCAGGCGGAGAGCGCGTTATTAATCTTCTGTCTTTGTTCTAATTTTACACCGTTGGGTTCTTGTTAGCGATGATGCTTGGATTCAGCTGCTCGTGACAGCGCTGGGCTACAGATCTGAGCCTGTTGTGTTCACAGCTCAGTGATTTCATTCTCTGGGCACAGCTGTTTCTTCTTTTATTGGTGAATAAATCAGATCCATGCTGAAGCAATCACTGTAGAGGAACAATGTTTCTTCTACTTTTCCCTCATGTTAGTGGGTTTTAACCACACTCAAGGCAGCTTATCGACGAAATAAGAGCTTTGTCTTTATCAACCCCTGGTCTTGGAGAACCAGCTTCGTATAGAGCAGTGTTATCAAGCTACAGTAAGCAGCTTAAGATTGTTCTGGTGTGGAACTAAATCAGTCCACACACACACACACACACACACACCACTACGCTCTGCACAGACCTTGAGCTATTCGTTATTAGAAAGCCGAGACCTGCTCTAAAGCCCTTAGAAGCAAGTGTCTTTTCACTGCTAGCACAGTGCTGAGGCTTGGCGTCTTTTCAAAGTAAGACATTTATTTTGAAAGGCGGCCTGCTTTTGTTGGTGTCGCACCAGTGCAACCTTGAATAAAATGACTTGTGTTGAAGCGTCTGCGTGCGCGTCCATGGCATTAGCTGTGGGTCCTGTGTTGCTCTAGCTGCTTCTCCGTCTGCTCAGTCCACAGATTCAGCGTTGGCGTCCTACCGGGGACCAAGTTGGAGAGCGGACCCGCAACTCTGCATTTGTGCAACAACTTGCTGACTCTGGCGCGGGATGTCCCTCCTGTTATCATCGGCCACTGGAACCTTCCGGACCTGCGCAGATATGGACCCGTACCCAATGGATTTGTGTTTGAGGGCGGAACCAGATGTGGATATTGTGAGTTTCGTTACACTACAGCTCCTCATTTTTAAGTGATGTCTGGCTTCTGGTGGACAGTTTATATCCCTGTAAGTTAACTAACGCACACGGGGGATGGTTTTATGGTTAAGGAGCAAAATGGAGGCATAAAAATAAACCCTAGCACTGTTGATGAAAAAACATGTCACACTGTGAAAGTTTCCTCTAAGCAAAGACCAACAGTCTTGAAGACCATCCTCCTCTCAAGACAATATGAGTTTTGAATAACATTAGTTCACCTCATCAGCTGCTAACAGCTCATACATTGTGAAGTCATATTTTCCTTAAGTCTTTGTAAAACAGCCGGAATAATCACTGGCTGCGATTCAAGACTATGTTTGAGGATCATGTGCGGCTTTCGTTCTGTGAGGAACAGTTCCCTCCCAGAACAGCGTCTGTGTGTGCAGCAGCAAATTCAAAACACACAGTCAATACGCACAGTTAGAGGAGGCTATGAGGTTTCAGCAGAATATTAAGAAGTCGGGACCCTGTTTTGTGCACAAAGCACTCCAGAGAAAATGAATAATTGTGGTTGGAACTCATTTTCCAGAAGTGTTTGTTTTAAAGTTGAGGGTCTGGATGAAGGCTCGTCTTGCAGTGCAGTCATAACTCGAGGGTGACCACGCTGCTGCTGTCTCTAATGTGATGGTGATGAATAATTTATCAAGTGTGGACACACGAGTGCGATTCATCGCGGCGTCCACCGAGAATACAAAACGCTTCAGTAGCTAAGTGTGTTCGTTTAGAGAAGCTGTCGCGCATAATAAATTCGGCTCCTTTTGATTCCTGCTCTACTCAGTGTGATGATGTATTTAAATCGTTATCCTGGATGTTTCAGTGCGGATTTCCAGTGTGACGTTTGAGTTTCCAACTGGCGTCTCTCACAGCAGCGATCAGTGTCAAGATTAGTATCAGTGGGTTGGACTGAGTCACTCGATGTGTTTTTCTCTCCACATCTGGCCTCCCTCAGGCAGACGCAGTAGGAAATATGCTCAGTAGAGCTTCATAAAAATGGGGCCTTCAGATTTGTTCTGTCGCTGCCAGAGGGATGAGCTATTGAGCTATATACTGTTTTTAACATGTCCTTGTTTGACGGATTCGCGTCCGAAAGGCCTGTGATGGTAACTTCAGCAGGCTTTGTGGCCTGATGGTTCCTCCGCTGCTGCTTTAAGTTTTGTGTTTTGATTCATTTGAAGTTTCCTGCACAGTATTTTCCTGTTTATTGTAAGTGTTGCGCTCAGCAGCGTTACGTATACACTGAAACCTCTACTCCGCTCTGCTGTACAACACTGCTCAACAAATAACAAATTAACAAACACGCAGAGTCACTTCTACTGGTAAATGATCGGCTTATTGAAAAATGCAGCTACTGTTACACAACCCCCGCATTAGTGGGTACAGCATGGAGACAAACAAATCTAGTCATTAGTTTCATGCTGCGGATCTAATTAAGACCGAAGTGGTGCCATGTAGGAAAATGTTGGACAGAGATCTGAAGGTGATTGGGAAACTGAGGTCCATCCTGTGCAGTTCTTCTGGAACGCTGGTTGTAAGCCAGGTCTGATCGCTGCAACCAGGTGCCAGAGTCTTGTGTTAAACTATCCCAGATGAGAGAGTATCGATGCCCGTGTGTGCTGCAGGGGATGTTGGATGCTTTGGAAGCATATGTAGTGACGGGATATGTAAACTAATGTGCTTTGTTTTTTATGGCTTTACGTATGAGTAGTGGAACATTTGAAAGGCACCAAGCCTGTGTTTTGTCGTGTTTCCCCCCTTTCTGACTTGGAGCATCGCAGAAACTGCTGCTCCATGACGTCAAGGAACCTGCTGCAGGGAAATGAATTCCGTCTGTGCACCGTCTCCCCCGTTGAGCTCAAATTCAGCGCCGCGCTTCGCTCCGTAGAGGTCTTTCAGTTTTGTTCCTAAGCTGATTTTAAACGGTCAGAGCGGTGCGTGTCCCTGTGATTATGAATAGACGTGAAGCCATTTAGGTTGAGACAAGTGCATGTCGACACCTGGAGGGGACAGACACGGACACAAGGGCAATGCCAGAGACATCAGAGCTTTACAGACACACCGTGACCCTGCTGTAAACATGACACTTGAGAATGTGATGTGTGATTTATTTAGCGCCATCAGGTCCTCAGCTCTCATATCTCACAATATGTCGAAGTGTAGAAGCAGTGGTGTTTAACACCGGGTACACGGTGGAAAATAGTGGCCATGTGCCGAACGTTGGTATTCGCTCCTAATTCAACCTAACTGCAATGCTATGCTGCTAACCGGAGAATTTAATTAATTTAACGCTGGTCTCATTTGTTATTGCACAGTTCATACAAAGCTAATTGGTGCATGGTCCCTTCACGCTGTGGTCGACAGTGGGTCAGGTGAGACTGGGTCAGTCGGCGCTGATCTGCATGTTAAGGAGGAGCCGCATATCAGCATCACCCAGAGCTGGAGTCGTGCCCTTTGGTCCACGTCCTGCTCGAGAGTCGATTCTCTAAGGATGTGTCAAATCCTCAGGCCAGAAGGAAGCACAATTGACCCATTAACTGCTCATCAACTCAACCAGCTGACTGAAAAATTTTAATGAGGAGGCCATTACTTACTAATTCAACAGTAGTAGTAGTAGTTTTCTGCAAGTTTTTTGAAAGGCAGCAACATTTGCTTAATGGACATGTAATTAATTTAAAAATAACTGTGATAGCTGGTAAAAGTCTCCCGTTTTAACATTATTTGGGATTTGTATGTTGTAAGAAAACTCGAGGACAATCTTGGCTCTTTGACTGTGAAGATTTGAACTGTAATTTAATTAGTTGTGCTGCTTTGGATGGATGCCGTGTTTCACCACCTCTTAAAGGAGGGCCCAGAAGGGTCCTCTTGAGTTGTTTTTGTTGCTGCACAGAATGTTTCTTGTGTAAAGTAAACTCTGCCACTCGTTTATAGGTTTTCCCCTGCCTGGCGTTTGGCCAGTTCACCTGATGTTCAGCTTCATGCTGCCAAAAGCGCTGTGTGTAGCTTTGCAACCTCACAACAGGTAGAAGAGGTTTGAGGTGATTAAATCCAGCCACAGAACCCAAAGTGGATCTTGTGCTGGAGACACTTCATAACAGATCCTAACAAAGATAAGTAGGTAAACTGAGTTCGTAGCGTTTGGTGCAGACGTCTTTGGACTTTGCTGCTGGTCTTTGACCCCCGCTCAGACCAGTCAGAGCGCTGGGAATGTCACCGAGGCCAGACTTCACATGGGTGGTCTCAGGCACTGTCTGACACCTTCTAATGGAAAACCTGTTGTACTGTCAGTTGGGGGTCGAGACCCCTGGAGAGCTTGACCTCTGACCCCTGTTTCATTATGTCTTTGATGCTGTAAATCAATGCAAAAGACAAACGAGGAGCCATGAGGTGGAAGTTTGATTCGGTTTTGACATTTATGCCAGCAGACGTCGCAGTGTCTAGATTTACTGGAATGAAATGAATCTCCATCAACAACAGCTTGACACTAATGAAGTGTGCTTTTCACAGGGGCCGGTGTTTTTCTGCTCACATCTGCTGAGAGCGAGCAGATCAGTTTTCTGTTCGACTGCATCGTGCGAGGCATCTCCCCCACCAGAGGCCCTTTTGGACTGCGGCCACTTTTGCCAGGTCAGTACCAGAGGTGTTTAATGCTGCTCGGCTTTAAAGGTTCAGCTGCATGGAGGCCAAGGTTTCAAGAGCTGCTGATGTAACGACCAATTTTTCCCGTGCTTATGTTTAATTTCATTTATCCATATTTAATAAATTCTGACTATATAATTGTATTATTACTTGCACTTACTTTAGGGTGAGGAGAAGAATGCCCTTGAGTGTTGACTCATTGTTTTGACTTCCTCTGTGCCTCAAAATCACCCGTTTAAAAAAAAAAAAAAAAGTTGATAGCGACACTGTTTATTTTCATAACTGTGTGGATACCGAATATGAGCAAACTCCTTAGTCAACGCTTGCCATCATAACTGTAGTAACCTCCCCTGCTGCGTCTCTAAGGATGTACCATCGCTGCGAGGTGTTCTGCCTTCCAGGAATCCAGACGTTTTTGGCAGGATGAGTCAGACGTTGGCTTTGATGTGACTATGTTTTGGCTGGCAGCTGTTTTTTTTATATATATATATATATAATTGGATAATCCTCTGAAGCAATTTATAATTTTAGTCACACATCCTTAACCCCCTGACTTAAATATACTGTGGCAAATGCAAAGCTTAGGGTCACCTTAAACATCAGCGAGAGGATAATTAACTGCACTAACTATGAATCATGACAGCGAACTCAACTCTATGTATAGCTGAGGGTGTTGTGCAGCGCGTGATGAGCAGGAGGATGGGCTCTGTTGTGAACAGCCATTAGCGTGAGGTTGGAGCCATTTGGCAGAATTTCCCACCGCAAACGACTAAACTTATAATATTTGGACCAATGGTGAATGTTTGAAAACAAAAGTGTTACATTTTTTAGAACTTTATAATGGCAACACTCTCTGTGGGCTTGTTTTTTCTGTATAATGAGCAGCAAGCAGCGACCTGTCCACCCTGAGCTCATCTGCTCTGCCTCCCATTGTGCAGACTTGACAGCATCTGATTAGCCCGGTTATAAAAGTGTTATTTTCCAGTGCATTGCTTGTTTCTGTACAATAACACTAGCAGTATTTTTTTAATGCCAGTGCTGAGAGAGGCTTGATGAAAAATTTTCAATATAAAAGCAAATCTTTTCAGAGGATCTCATGGTCTTTGTATTTTCTGATAAGAAAGTGAGGTTTCTACCTTCACGACTTGATATCTTATCATAACCTGGTTTTCATCAGATACTGTATCTCCCATGTTTTATGACAGCAGTTAGTGACACATGGAAACTGTTGTTTTAATGAAATCTCTGAGTACACGGAAGCTACATTATGTCCTGTAAACTGGTTGTGAATAGAAACTTACATTAAGTGTCAGGAGTTGTACACTAGAAGCTCTCGTGTTACTGTATTTTATGTATGTAGCGTGTCTATTTCTGTAATGTTGCACATTTTGTGTTGGATCTAATCTCACTAAAGCTGCTCCCCTTCTGTCCACTTTCACACCTTTGGGTTTCTACAGTAGCAGTTTTACTTTTTTTTTTTTCTCACCCAGTCTGCACCTGAACTGGAAATGTGGAGCTCGCAGCTGTGGGGGCTCAGATATTCTGGCTTTCACACATCTCGCCGCCCAGTCACAGGTTGAGCTCATACACCTATTATTGTGGTGTGTAGTAGAATAAATAGCAGGGAGGATGTTGGAGGGGTCAAAGTCACAGAGGAGCCGAAGCCTCTAATCACCTCGGGTATGTGTGTAACCGCACCCACAGGATCCCACTGGTGCCCCCAGTGGAAAATGTAGAACTAGAAAGATTTAGTGTCATCACAGTAGACACGAGACCATGTTTTGAGCTTGTTTGCACTAACATCCAGTTTACACAGGATACGCTGCAGAGCACAACCGAGTGTGTCAGACAATAGGCGAGGGGAATGACACGTGCCACCAACAGCAGCAGCACTGTGAAGAACACACTGTACTGAAGGTGCAGGGAAGTCAAGTGCATGCTTATGCGCTTCCCACAGTTCTGTAGGTTCTGATAGATTCAAACAAATCAACCTGGGGGGAAAGTTGACCTTGCTGGGCTGAGGTACATTAGGTCACTGTACAGCATCAACAGTCTTCAGTACCAGCTGAGCCGCGTGGCAGTGCTATTAATAAGCCTGGCAGTGTTTGTGCAGCACTACAAGGTGTTCCCCTCTGTGACCCTCTCCCTGCCTGCCCAGTGGCCTGGTTCAGTTGCACACAAAATAGTAGCACGCACTGAGCCACTCCTGCCAAACTGTTTGTTGTGTTTTCAGTAAATATCTTGTGTTGACGTTTTAATGCGAAGATGCCGCAGAAAGACGAGACCCTTGTGGTTTAAAGTGTTGATTCTCCCATCTCTGGAGTATTTGGACGTGTTTTCACAGCTGTGTCGACGCAGAACAAAATGCTCAGCTGTGTCACATTTGATCCTCTGTCTCTCTGACAGTAGCAACACTCAAAACTTACCTCATCGCTCGTTTGTTGACGATTCACAGCCATGGAGGAGGTGGTTTTGATCCTAGTGATTACGATGGTTTCACAGGCTACTCTAAGTTTAGTTTTTTAACGTCAGCCAAGCCGTTGGGGTGGACGTTTTGACGTGTCACACGCTCTCTCTGACAGACCCCAGTGCCAGTCAGACAGACTCGGAGGAGAAGCTGAACCACGAGGCCCAGGAGCTGGAGAAACGGCTGAGCATGCTGTCTCACAGGAGCAGCACAGGTACAGCACGTCACCGTAATAGAACGAAAGCTAAAGCAGAACCTGAACGCCTTCGTTTGCGTCATCTTATAAATATTGACGCTCCCTGTGCATCTTTCATGACTTAAATACCCTGAAGCATTTCTTTCCTTCTAGAATCTAAATTATACATTGAGTTTTAATAACATGCATTTACATTTGACATGACTCTCATTGATTTATTATTGTCATTTTATGGAGGACACTAAAGAAGGACTTGGCTTAATGGCTTAGTGTGTTTTACCAGTGCAGCCAATGTTTCACTAATTTTAATGAATCTTGTTCTTCTTGGCAGTATCGTCCACATATTTCCCATCTGCTGGAGGAGACGACTGTAGCATATCTGGTTCCTCGGACACTTCGGACACCAGCCAATCAGACTGCAGTATTGGCAGCCGGCTGGCCGTTTGGACTGAACCGGTCTCCGGCCCGCCTGAAAGCGTCGGCCATGTGTCTGTTAAAGTGGCTCTACAGAGCATGGAGAAGCTTTCTGCCAGCCAAGGAGCTGGGAACCGACCCACGGCCAAACCGCCTCGGCAGCTTCAGGAAATCGGACGTCAGAGCTCGTCCGACAGCGGCATCGCCACCGGTAGCCATTCCTCATACTCAGGAAGTTTCTCTTCCTACACAGGCAGCCTGGACATCACCCTCGGGGAGGACTTTGGCTCTGTCTTCAGCTTGCCTCCGCACTTGGCTCAAGACCTAAGCCCTTGTACTTGCTCCACTGCCCCTGGACATGAGTACCAGGTGCCGACATCACTTCGGTATCTGTATGACTCTCCCAGGAGTCTTTTACTGGAGGGGAATGAGGGCACCATAGACAATGAACTCTCCAGCCCAACTGAAGACTCTGGAGGCCTCATTACAGAGTCTGGAAAGGGGGAACAAAGCAGTGCCACGACCTCCGAGGGTCTATCTGAGACTACGGAAAGACAGTCCATGTGTGGACAACTGCACGGTCCTTCAGAGGAGACTCAGAGCACCAAGACGGCCCCCTCTACTGACCATCCAGACTCCTGCCTCATCTGCAGCTCGCTCACACCTGCCTCCAAAACCATCGTGACCATCTGCACTGTGTGCGGTGGATATAAGGTAAGCGTTGTTGTCAGTGGTGTGGTTACACTTTCAAATCCTGGACGTGCTGTGTTGTGTAACTCGCTGCCATTCAGCAGCAGTGCGGGAGCGTGAGCAGGCCTTATCGTCGCTGTATCATCTGTTCTGTGGCTCACTGTCACTGTGACCTTTTCGGTATCAGGCAGGCGGAGGCCACCCTGTGTTTGGTGTCAAAACAATGAGCAGTCCCACGGTCCATCTGTCTAACATGCATATCAGCCGCCAGCTGAGGTTGACTCTGTCATTGTTTCGAGATGATTTAGACCGTGTGAGTGACAAGACAGCTTTTCTGTTGTTACGCTTCTGGCTCATGGTCACTGCTGAACGTAAAACTTCAGAGCGTAAACTCCAAACTGAACGTTTATTTGCTGTATTTATAAGCAAACCTCCCATAAAATTCTCCCAGTTTGAGTCGAGGGGTTGGGTTTTTGTGGAAATATTATTTTTCTTCTCTTTGATTAGCACCAATTAATTGCTGCAACTTCATTTTCCATTTTACAACTATGACAAGTTGCCAAATCTGAGAAAAATATTGTTTGCTTTATTGTAACGGAATGTAACATAATTTTTAAATAAATATCAGCTGAGGACTCTGCTAAACATGTAGCTCCACCTGCTGGTGGTGCATTTAGCACCACTAGTGTTTGTGTGAGAGAGAGAGAGCATTTATCAGCCTCAGTCTCACCCTGTAGTTGTGAAGTATACAGTGTGTGTATATATAAATATATTTGCTTGGGGGAACCTGGCTGAGATCTTTGGAGGTAATTAGCCTGGAAGACACGTTAGGACATTTTCTTATATTTAAAAAGGTACTCTAAATGATTTGTTGATGTTTATATATTACACAACCTTTCAAATTGAGGTGATTTGCTTCTGTTTTTCTGGGTAAAACATGAGTTATTATCCAGCAGCTCATGAATCTGACATAAGGTGTGTGTGTGTGTGTGTGTGTGTGTGTGTGTGTGTGTGTGTGTGTGTATTTATCATCCTCAGTCTCACCCTGTAGTAGTAAAGTATACTGTACATAGAAATATTTGTTTGGAGGAACTCTTTGAATGATTTCTTGATGTTTATATTTCACACAACCCTTCATATTAAGCTGATCTGCTTAATCAATCTAATTAGCTTTTTTTTCGGATTTTATAATTTAACAGGCGACACCATATGTTCCTACAAGTGGTTCAGTGATACCTGCCCTACCAAGTAAGTGTAGTCAGCTGAGCTGCTGTGCACGCTGCATGCGTTCTCTTTGGCATGCTTTAGTCTGGATGCATGTTTGGTGTAGCAGCCCTTGTTTGCCCCCAGAACGGTGCATTTTCAATCCAGCAGATCAGAGAGTTGACACATCACCGTGCAGACCCAGCTCTGCTGCAGTGAATACCCGCGGCTCGGTGAAGACGAATGAGGAGTCGCTGTTGGTGGAAGGAGAAGCGAAATTAGTCAGTCTCTTAGCAGACCTGCTGGGCTTTCCCAGTCCACAGATGCAACCAGAGGCAAACATGTATGTATCCATGAGCCCTGCTGTCGCAAACGAACTCAAACTGGTGCCGTGTGTAATGGATGTACAGCGAGAGAAACGAGCTGCCATCTATGAAAACTGCCTGAAGTGTCAGAGCCAGCACTGCCACCCTCCTCCACGGGTCGGACCTGCTGACATGTTCCACAACAGGAACACTTTCATCCCTCAGACAATTTCAACGGGGCTGAAGAAAAGCCAAGAAGAACATGAAGCAGCTGGCAGCAAGGAGCTGGTCTGTCAAGCTCCCATTGATGAACCACAGAGTGTGGAAGGACGGCGTCAGCATGAAGAGATGATCGACTGGGCGGTGGCCAGTGAAGGTAAGAGGCCGCTTCACCCGTTTCCTCTGGGTCTGAAAACAAATATCAGCGTCGTAGCCTTTGGTTCCCTGTTCCTCTCTAGCCTTTTGAAATGGATCCTCTCTTTCCTGTTTTTCATTTTTATCCTCAATAAAAAACACTTTCCTCTTCATAGTGTCTTTTCCACTGTGTCTGTACTTTCTGCATTCTGTGATGTTTCCGGTTTCAATGTTGCTTGTGACACTGAGTTTATAACAGCTGTGGAAAGCAGGTGTGACAGTTAATACACATTTCTCCAGGCATGTTTTAAATCCATTGCTGTTTTGATCAGTTAACTACTAATAAGGGAAACATGGTCATAACATAAGTTAAAGCAACGTAATAATGGTATAGTCCATTTATGAACAATTCACAACAACATCAGTTGATTATTTTAACTTAAAAAAGAAGTGTTCTCTTGTGGACAACTAATGTGATGCTGGCAAATAACCTCTATACTAAAACCATGTCTGACCACCTGGGTGTATTGTAGTGAAGTCAGTACATACGGTTTGTAGCTGGTAAATTAAAATGGCTTGACAGAAATATTGTGACATCACAGAGACATGTCTAAAATGACATGTTTAGAAAAATGCCGCTTTCTGTGACAGTGACCGAATATGTTTTAAAAAAATTTTTTTTATGTATAATCTCTCTCTATACATAGTAAAAGAGAAATTACCCAGTATTCTAAGATTTAAAGGTAAAACCTCTTTTCCACAAATAATATAATAAGTGTTACTTTCAGCACCAAGCACAGTTTGAACCAGCCTCACCGTATTTCTTGCAGGTGTTTATGTTTTATGCCCTGAGACCGCTCTGATTCACAAAAAGGAAAACACCCGCATTGGGATTATTTTATCTGGTACAGGATCTCAGTGTTGGTTCTCATGTTGAAAGCAATCAGTGTTTTTCTCTCCCACCAGACAAAAAGCTTAAGAGCAAAGAGGAAAGACGCAGGACTGACCCTGATTATGAAGTCATGGAGTCTCGGGTGCCGGACAGGAACACAGAGGTGAGAACGCTTTGGTCAGCTTCGTTCCATCAGTATCTGTGTGTGGTACCGTTTGATTGGGATGGGATGGAAGCAATAAAAGCTCATATCGTCAGTGTTTTAAAGTGACACAATGTCAAAGGTTAAGGTAAATATCACCTTAAGATTAGTCTCAGCCACCACTTTGTTATACGCTTTTATTTGTACATTTAGATTCTGAGTTCAGTTAGTTTTCAGCCTTAAAGACCGAAAACTCTGCTACAAGTGGCTTGAGTGCTACGTGTGAAAACTGCAGTGTAGCCGGCTGATGTTTGTGACAGATTCTGGGTGTCACGCTCGTTATTTGTCGTCGTGATGGTGACCCTGTGGAGCAAATGGCCTCTCGGCGAGTCTGAAAGCAGTGTGGCAGCACTCCACCACCAATCTTCACACCACAATAGGTGTTCCTACAATGGCCGCCTGGATTCTGAGATTATAGAGCACGAATGGAAAGGCACGGTCATCCGTCTGTGACGATGAGGCGCCGCAGCCCGTGTTTCCACGTGTAAGACTCAGCCCCCCGCTCTCAGTGGATTTTGAATCCCAACCCCAGGCTGTAAATACAGAACATCATGATCACATTTCTTGCGGAATGGCTTGACGCGCTGGGTGCAGTCACTGTGGTCGATAATCAAAGGTGTTTACTGTTTTGCAGGCAGAAGAAAAAAGCAAGTATGAGTTAATGGGCAGCTGTGGTCAGCAGAGGTTCCTTCAGGAGGCTGAAGGTGAGTGGATTTAAGTTAGTTTTCCCACTAGGCCAGTCAAACATGGCCGCTCTTTACTGGACATTTAGATTTTCCTTCTCTCTGTGCTCTGACGTACCCTGGGCCCCCAGCACAACCGCAGCTCCCACACGGAAAATGAATCGACACAGCGACAAGCACATTAGCTGTGGCTGTGTGCTTGCCACTAAAATGAGCATTTCTGGTTCTGGAGCAGAAAGCTGAGACGAGGCTTCCAGTGGAGCATCCAGCACACGTTATGTTTACTGAGCAGTTGATGTGGAAGTCGTTTTCATAGGGACTACAGTGCTTCCCTGCTGGTGCCTCTCTTGTAGTTTGTATCTTTTCTGGATGTTAAAGTGTGCCTGCACCATGCTATGAAGCCAGGGGACAAGTCAAAGGTGTACACACTTATTAGGCTTGGAAAGTTTATATAGCTTCTATATACTGTAGCTTAATATTTAAAATAAAAAACTAAAAAAACTTTCTAACCTCACGTGTGAGCAATTGGATCAAAATCTATTTGTTGCTTGTTTGGAAAATGCCTTATAATTAATTTCAAACTGCTCGCCTGCATTTCCCAACAAGTTTATGTTAAATCCAATGACTGACTACTCGCTTTTTGACATGAATGTAATAATAATGATGATTATGCGTCATAGAGCCTGACTGGAGCCGTGTCGATGTGACAGTTGAAACGACATTCATTTCTGAGGAAGCGTGTGAAGCGAACGCAGGATGAGTCATGTGTAATTTGTGCTGCCGTTAAGTGTCATTCAGAATAAATAGCTTGGTTCAGCATCCTCTTCTTGTACCATAGAGTGGCGGCCTTGCCACAGATTGAATATTAATGTTTTCATCCGCGTGTCATGTAATACCATAAGTGCACGAGTCGACTGTGAAGGAAGAGACAGATAAGTAACCAAAGAGAGGGTGCGCTGATGCGTGAGAGTACCTGCCCTGATGTGAGGTGAGAAGACTCTCCCAGGGGAAGCTCGGCCACTTAAGTATCCCACACCCAGAAACATGGCCTCAGTCTAATGCACAGCTGCTCTACGTAGTCCCAGCAGCTGTCACAACAAGGCGCCAAACCCATCAGTCATGTTCGTGCACTTGTACACATGGCTCAGCCTGGTGCCCGTGTCCTCTATCCCCTCATCCCGCCTCACAAGAGGGTGAGGTGACGGTAACATGCGCGAGGGTCACTTCAGGCTGGTGTGAACATGCAGGCTAACTGGCAACCGAAAGTCAACTTTCATATAATATTACATGGCAAAACATTGTGAAGGCAGCTTTTATCCTGAGTTGGGCCTCACTTGCAGTACAAACGTCATGATCAGTCCGTGTGTGAAACCGAAACAGGCCCACTTCTATCAAGGCCATTTTACTAGACAAACAGTAGTAGTAACCCTGCAGCGGCGCTTCTGATTGTTCAGAATGTGACGTTTGTTTTCCGTCAAGCTTCAATCACAGAAAATTGCTCTGTTGAACTGCAAAATCGATGTAAAACTGATTGTTTGCTCACCTCTACAGTTCAGTGCAATACCGTGCACCATCCTTTCCAAGTCTACCATTCAGTTGGACAACACCCAGGTTTTAGAGCAAGGGCCCTGATTTTTAAGTCTGAAGTAAAAGTAAACTAAAACAGGTAGTGTGTCGTTTGGAAAGAAATATACCAAGACTGCTAACTAATGAGTTTGGATGATACTCACATCTACCTTTTGCTTGCTTGTACATTTTAGCGGTTAAATTGCAGGTGGGAGATCTAATGAGGGGTCAGGGCTTTGTTGCTGCAGTAGTGAGACCTGCTGGTCGGTCTGCGAACCTAAAGGGACTGGGCAGAAATCAGGAACGGCAGAATGTGAAATGAGAGAAAGGGAGAAGGCTTCGCCTCCATACCACAGTTTTGCATCCACCTGCTGTGTAGAAAACCATCATGAACAGGCCTCCCACCTTGATGACCGGGCACTAAACTCAGTCGGGTATTACCTAACATCTCCCCTCACGGCTTCACAAAGGGTATTATTGAAATGCCTCCCAGCTCAGGAGCTGAGGGCAACCCCACTGTTGTAATGGCAGCCATTATAAAACACCAAGCTGCAAGGGCTGCTTGGTGACTGATCAATTGGGTATCAGGCCTCTTCGATGTTGCCAAAGGCCGCACCCACCGAGACTCTGCTGGCGTCTAATTGCTTCTCACTGATTGTACGAGTGTCCCCTGGGGTGGAAGCCTCAGAGTTGCTGATAATGGCCACTGCTGCTGCCATTTAGGATGAGTCAATAGCAGATGAAGTCTTTTGTCCCAAAATGTTAGATATTACCAGCATCAATGCAAAAATAAGAGGACTGCACTAATGCAGTGGTGTAGTTACAACCCACTATTACACACTGTGACTATGGAAACTAAAGAATTACAAAATAAAGCTGACACAAACACATTTCAATCCAGGCCAATCAAAGACTATTGGAAACCGTCATTGAAGTCCACTCTAAAGTTATAAACCAACAGGTATTAACAAAAAATATTCTTTCATGTCAAAATAGAAATGCGCAAATGAATATTAATTAAAATGTACAATAAATTTACTTGGTTAAATACAACACAGGAGAAGAGAATCTCCTCAGGTTTCCCTGAGGAGTAGGAATATTTTCTGGTATTGCAGATGCAGGAATATCAAAACTAAAACCTTCTGTAATATACATCACAGAGCTAAAATATGTGCATATTTTACCCAGCGGTTCTGACACGGTATAAAGACACTGAGTCAGACAATTTATGCAGCCAGCACTGAACTCAACTCGCACCTTTTTATCCTTGGTGGCTTTCAGGTTTGTGACGGGTAAAGCCGACAGGAGCTTCCTGATGTCAATAGACACCATTCATCCAGCCCAGTAAATTACACAAGACAATGCACTTTGGGCAGCATCAGAGCGATCATTTGAGTGAGTGTGACAGGAAAGGCTATTCAGTGTAAACGGGTTGTTGTTAGTTGTATGTGAAACCCTCTTTCCTGCTGACTCCACTGTTTGATCAACTGCGTGGATTAGTAGAGGCTTTGCCTGTTTGTGTGCAGAATGGACGCCTGCCGTCAGGGTGCAGTTAAAACTGCCCGTTTCCAGGTTTTGGAGTTATTAGTTCATCCGGTTTCTGTAGACTTGGTCACTGTTTAAAGCAGCTTGGCAGTGTCATTAAAATGGGAGTAGGCTGGAGGTTTCCACCGTATTGCACAAAATGCCTATAATATAGCCCAGAATCTTCCTCTGGGGACTTTAAGCTATTAACATGTAATTATCCTCTGGGGCTAAAAGGGCAATTCAGTGGGATAGACGGTAAACTGCTCATTGCAACTGCTGCTCTCATGTGTGCTCTGCTGTTTCACAGTAAAGTCATTTTACTGCAGACGCTTGTATTGAAATGAATGTTTAACATTAAGCTGCCAAGTGTTGGTGTCTCAAGAGTTTTTCAGCCTTGAGGGGACATTTTCCAGCTTTTGATTGAGGTATTATGACTATGTGCTAACATATCAGCAGCCTTTTCTGTTTATATTTGTCATTGCTGTCTTTTAATTATGGTCATAATGAAAAAACGAATCCAGCTTTAAAGAAGTGTGGACTACAGCTATGTAGAAACCATTGTAAACACATGAAACAGCCATAGAGCTTAATTAAAGTGGTGTTTTTTTAATATAACAACAGCTGATGCAAAAATCATCTGCGTCAAACAGAAGACAGTGATTCAGCTTTTAAGGCTACAGAGTAAGCTATTGTCACTTGGCAAAATAAAAGCTCCATCACACCGTTCTCCACTCTTGCATTTGCAGGGGCAGCGTTCGTTTTCCCTGCAGATGCAGCACTTCCTGAAAGGTCGCGGAGTGAAGGTGTGACTTACGTGAATATACCTGTTAGTCCCACATCCAAGAAACTGCTCAACTACACGGAGCTGGGGCTGCAGGAGCCTGGAGTGGCCCTGCGAGGGACTGTGGCACAGCTACCAGCGCAGAGTAAGGACCCATGTCAAACACTTGCTCTTTAAAGAAAGATTTCATTGCAACACAAATTAACCACAAGAAAAAAAACTGATTCAACTTGGAAATTGAAAGGGAAACAGCAAATCTAATAATCACATTTACTAAAGTTAAACCTCTGGGCACAGACACAATCAAAGGCAACATGGAGCAGGACTAGGGCGTCTGTTCCGTTCACCAGCGCTGTTTACTGTAGCGTTATCAGACCAAGGAAAGAATACTCTGCAAAGTCTGACATCCCATCTGTTGAGGAAGCAGAGGTAGCATATGTGGAGGTGGACTTGTTCATCAGTCAACCTGAGGTCACCAAGGCTCCTTTAGACAAGGCAGTCTGGACGAGATCCATCCTGAGTGTGTCAAGTCTCTGGCCTGAGAATGCCAGAAGAAAGCCCCCAGTCAGTCAGAACTGAAGAAGCCTTTATGCTAGAAGGTGAAGCGTCTTCAAGAAGAAAGAAGCTAATCCAGTTTCCACAAAACAGAATCGCTGGGTTGTCCACTAAAGTTTTTTTTTAAGCCAATTAACAGGATTTATGTTTGTGACATGAACCCCAACATATCACTAACTGTGTACAACTGTGGTAGAAACTGTCTTTTTAAAAAGCATTTTCTATTTAAATTCTGCAGCTTAATTTCAAATAAAATACAGAACCAGTATCAAGCGAGGATGAGAAGTCACCCTGGACTGTGATTGTCCTGTAATTTCATTTTACTTGGGCACAGTTACAGGAATCATTTTCAAGCGATTGAGCTGATTTGGCCTTGTCTCGCTGGGAGACAGCTGAGTCCTTGTCACTAGAGACGCGGCAGTGAACTGTAATTGACAGATAGGTTGCCTTTTAGCGTCACAGCCCCCAGGAACACGCAGGCGGCTAGAGCTCTGACATGAGGGAGGTTAATATCTGATGTCAGCAGGACAGTTTATATCGTGGCATGTGGCCTCATTAATCTGTCACCTGGGAGGAGGGGTGTCCCACGTCTCCGCTGACAAAGGGTCACAGGGCATTCACATCACAGCTGTGTCTTCACTGGCTCTAATGGGATCCTCATCGAGGGGCTGCTGACGGGCTGGAAGGAAACTGGCTTTGATTTCTCCAACTTTATGGGCTGGCAAAACGTCGTTCAAGCAGGAAGAGGGAATACGACCATGTAAAGTGTTTAGTAATAGTTCTGCTGCCATGACCACAAAGAACATCAAAGAATCTATTTTCTTAAGAGGCAGAATTCGTTTTTTGGCTTCAAATGACAAATGTTATAACTCACAAAATGCATGTACTGTACAGTACGGAGCAAGGCCAGCTCCCCTCCCCAGATGTGATTAACCCACGAGCCGTCACTCCCACAATGAGGTGGAGCTAACTTTGTTCAAAAGACGTAAAAAAAGTACGAGGACCCACTTTTGTGTCTTGACAGGAAAGACCTCCACCAGATACGCCCAGATTGACATCACTGCCACAGAGATGGCTCACAAAGTCGGCACGCAGCACGCTCTGGGTCGGCAGGAGGGCCTGCACACACTGGAGCTGAGAAGAAAGGGGACGCTGCATTGAGCTCTCTGTTGCTGAACCACCAGAGTTGTTGTTCAGAAGGAGCTGACCGTAAAACCTGCAAAGCCTGCAAGACACACGAATCGATCCACACTGTTGAATGCAGGGTTTTGTTAGTCTACATATATTCCTCTCGCAGAAAAGATCATCTGGTCAGTTTTCTTAGATTCAGATGTTGGTACGTGATCAGGAAAGCCTTTCGGTTTTGGGCATTTCATCCAGTCTTACTCAGGTTAGTTCACAAGCGCTTTATGTTCACGTAAGAGCAGAGTAATAGATGGTTTGGCGTAATATTACCCCACGTGGTGGCTTTTTTACATGCTAATCAGCGTTTATCACATGAACAGATTCGTATTGTAAAAAAATATACGCGAACAATGTAAAACACAAGAGACTGTAAAAATACTCAAACAGACCTTAACCAACCATCTGTTTATATATCGATGAATTTTATTGAAATGAACAGATTGAGGTGAATTAATAGACCATTCTATTGTTTCGTGTGTGTGCATGTGTAAACGTATTCATATTAGTCTGTTGTTTTTCTCTACTGTACTTTGATAGGTGTAAATATAATTCCCTTCCATTCAAGTGATGTTAATTGATTGACATACATTTCAGGATGTGATGTATGTACAGTAAAGACGTATGGAACGAGTAGAACAGTGCGTTTTTGTACATTATATACAATGCGGTGTTTAATTTTATAGATCTGGATCATGTACAGTGTAAGTGGAATGTAATCCTGCATGTACTGTTGAAATCCATTTTGGTATTACATCATTAAAAACTCCCTGATGATTGACGTTTTTTTTGTTTTTACTTGATAAATTAGAGGATTTATTGTACGTCGGGTATAATAATGTTAATAATTAGTGCGTATTAAGAGAGGCGCATTGGCTCAGCTGCTCGGCTGGCCAACCATCCGCTCTTGGCTTCTTGGCCATGTGTCACAGACACTCAACCCCCCAAACACCCCAGCCTGAACAAGCCAGTCCAATCTGAGTGCTGGCCCCAAGCCTGGTGAAAACCTGGGAGGCCTGCGTCACGCCTGGAATGTGGCAAAAAAAACCTGTGCCAAATAAACGTACAAACCATGATCTGCTGTGGCGCAAGCCAGAAGGAAACAACAGCATATAGAGAAGGTAAAACCATGCGAGATTAGCCGTCAACGCTGAAAATGGACATGATAACAGGAACGCTGCGTTTTTTAAAAACACAAGGGCTTCCAGTTTGCTGTAAAGAATCACTTATCGCTGAAAAATAAGTTGGTATGTGCAGCTAAATCATCCCTGCAGAAACGCTCGGCAGGGTGAGACTTGTGGAAGAGGAACACAGCAGGTTTTGCATATTATTTTCACAGTGTGCTGCAAAAGCCCCAAATTAAACCTGTTCACCGAAGGACTATTAACGGGGACGGTTGCTGTTTCATGCATTTAAAGATGATGTTGCGTAGCCAGCTGATCTACATTGACTTGTCACACAGTCACTTGCTCTATGAACATTCCATGCAGTGACCAGAATAAAGTATATGATGTAGCGAAATGTCTCTTCAAAGCTCATTTACTTGTTAAATTTAGCCAGAGAGAGCAGGGAAGTAAAGAGTAATTGGCCGACTTTGTAGTCAAACGACAGAAATTAATGTTAATGCCGCTTTGCAACTGGTGGCAGTAGTTTAATGAACTATGCAAATCCACAGACAGCTTGTGTGTAATTACTGGGCCTGTTTTGTGCGGGAGAAGCAGCAGTTAAGTTCCTCTGGGCTGAGTTTTGTAATCTTTCCCACTGTGTCCACCAAAAGGAATACACAAATCTAATTTAGGACTGGCATCTGGCAGAGCTGGAAACTTGTAGCTCACAAGTCATAAAAATAAGAAACGTGCCATGTTTAAAATCAGACGTTCCTCCTGCACGTAGGTTCAACGACTAGACTAGTTGTGATAATGAATCAAGACAGAGCTGTTCAAAGTTTGTTGTCTTTGGTACTAGACAGGACCCGAAGCTACATGTTCTATTGTATTCCCGTGTACATTGATGCTGTAGTGGCTGCCTAACAGTCGAGGGCCATTCAGTTCTGTTCTTTGCTCTGGTTCAAATACCGGAAAAATCTTCTGCTTCACTTCTAAGAAAATTACATCTACTGAATAAATAATCGCTGCTTGCAAATCAAACTGTCTGCTTTACTTAGTCAGGCTTATACTTGCCTGTCAGAAAACAGACTTAAACATCTCTGCCTATTTAATTATTCATGCAAGGTCATTTTTTTGCTACTTCACTACTGATCTTGTTGCTTCTTTCATCACATTAGAAGACGCTTAATTTCATATAAAGTGCAGGAACTGTGGGGAGCGCTGGTATTTTTATCAAGGGCACTTTAAGGCCAAAACCCTGTCATAAAGAGCATCATCAAATCAACAGGAACACTACTCATATTAAAACTAATACTAGAGCTTCTGTAGACACTGGACAGTTGTGCATTTCTCAAATATATTACCAGAAATCGTCCCTTATATTCAAAATTGCATTTTAGTACAAACCATCTGTTCTGTGTATTCAAAAACTGTGAGCTGGCACATGTAATGTAATGATTGTGTCTGTACCTTGTTGCACAGCCCTGAAGTGGTCGAACAAATTATATGTAACACAGAATGTCCCACAACATTATACATTTTCTATAACTCGTCTGAAATCAAAGTGGAGGTGGTGACACATCTTCTGCTGTTTGCAGTGAAATATCAATAAGCCAGTTTCACAAAAACAGTCATTTAATTTCTCAAACAGGTTTTCATTGTTGCTTTTACTACTTGGACCAGCGATATTGTCCCGCTGACCACAGAGCTGCTGGTTGTCCTTTCTCAACACATACTGTTATTCATTTCTGTCTGCAGTTCTGCTTCTGCGTCGTCTGCAGCAGTAGATTTAATTACAGCAGCACATGCTCTTCAGGTGGCGCCTGGCACAGCAACAAAGACCATTATAGACACTGACATGTGTTGGCTAAATGTCTGCGCTTGCCTTCAGATACACTGAGGTAATGAATGTCATCTGACTCTTACAATATCTCACTCTCCGACTTCAGACTGTTCACAGCCGCCTCCCTCCATAAAATCCATAAATAAAAGTAGTTGATTTGAGTTTAGAAATTGTTCAGAAGTGTTCGAGCTCCGAGTCTTCGCTTAGTGTTGAACAATGGCCCCTTAACCTCTGCACTGATGCTCGAACACACAACTTCATGGCTTCTAAGTAAATGTTATGCTTCCGCAAATAGCAGCTGATGGGTTTATCTGTCGGAAGTGATTTGTAGCAAATGGTTCGAGCCTGCAGGTTTTAGTAGCATTTCCAAACAGCAACCCAATAAACTCCAGCCGCTGACCTTTTTGTTCTGGTCATTGGGCCCTGGTCATTGGCCTTGTTCAGCCCAACTTGATTACGACCCCTAATGTCTCACACAAACACACAAATAGTCTCTTGCAGCCAATGCCCACAAGGCATCTTGGGAGGAAATGCCTTAATCTTGTTCTTTTTTCCCCTATGGAGGCTTTATTTTGTCTGTTGCAGCTGTTATGTTGCCTGATCTTTACGTGTTAATAAGCAAACTAATAGTTTGCCTATTACGTTATACTTACAAAATATTTAGGTTGTTCAGCACAGACGGGTATGAATCTACTCTACATCTGCCCATGTGTATGTGTCTGAATATTGAAAGTTCAGTTATGTGTTTGGTGTTTTTTCAGAATAAGTAATAATTTGATTATAACTTGATAACATCTGAATATAAAGCTAATTTATAGTACAAATAGTGAAGCTGGATGTGAACTTGCTTCAGGCTTTGCTCCTAATCTGCACTTTCCCGTTGTAGCTTTGGTGGAGCTGATCATGCTGCCAGATATTGATTGGATCATCTTTGGCCATGCGTGTAATGTATTTTAGCTTGTGAAATTAGTCATATCACTGCAAGAGCCAAGAGAAATCGACCGACAGCTGTTACATGGTAGTATTAATTGGAGAATCTGCAAATATTATTGTAATTTTGTGACCTCTCTGCCACACTGCGGCTCTACGCTTTTTTGTGTGTTACATAATGCACCGATGGGGACTGTTCTCTACCTGTAACCATCAACGGTGAATGTCAGTTTGTAAATCAGAAGCTCGTCGGCTCACAACTGCACAAAACAGAACCACAAGCTACTTATTTAGCTCAGCACTAAATCACATCAGCTCATTTTCAACAGCTCGTTGAAAACTTTTTATGTTCAAGCAAAAGATGGTAAAATGTGAATACTGTCATTAAAAGATGCAGGAGTTTGACTGAGGAAGCCTTGTTTTTAAACAGGAAAGTCACACTTGAATGTTTGGATACTTGCACAACCTGTGGTGTTGTGCTGCTTTATTAGGCGCAGCTGTACAGTCGTCCTCGCCATATTTTAAATGATTGAGGAGCCAAAACATTACAACCATCTTATAATATAAAGCAGGTGTCTTAAAAGCAGACTTTTGGGTTAATTTAATCTCGTATGCAGGAACGCTTTAAATTGTAGTAGCACCACAGTCGGGTCGTAATCGATGCAAATTTATGTTCTACTTCTTGTTATTGCGGCCGAAAATACCATCTGTCAAATGAGCAGCAACTCTGTGCTACTGTATGTGACACAAAACGCATTAAGTACACAGCACTGTTCTGACCCAGACAAGCTGAAATATGGAGTCTGGGAGAGTGTGATCTGAGTTATGATCCAAACATATGATATATGATCATAAGATGAAACAAAAACGGTGTGTGGCAGCATCAGGAGCGGCACCGAGGCCGCTGCTTCGGTGCCGTGTTACATTATGTCTGACACCGACAGAGACCTGCTGAGGAGAACATGCCATTATCTGTCTGTCTGTGGAGATTCAGTGGACCTCTCCAGACCTGTGCACTGTTAGAGTTTAAATAATCCCGCTGTAGTACTGGCATTACAGGGAGGAGGGATTCGTGCCCCAGCTCCGGCAAGGCTTTCTTTAGATCTCCTCTCTTAGTCTATCTGTTTGTCGCTGTATGTAGTTTCGATGACCTGAATGGGGTCCCAGCACGATGTGTGTGTGTGTGTGTGTGTGTCTTTCATTAGTTCTTTAAAGCCGATTCAAATGAGATGCTCATCACACACAGAGCAGCACTCGTCACTTTGGAGCCGATAAGGAGATAGGAGCTAAATATCTGAACTGCTGTCTGCTGCTTTCATTTCAATCTCAATTTAATAAATGTAACTACCCTGTTTTAAGCCACTAAACACTCACCATTTTCTCTTCACGCAGACACGAGACGTTTGCGTGGGAGGGGTGAGAGTTACTGTAGCACAGCATGCCACCGCTAACAAACACATTGGTATGATGGACCTACGCAACAACACGGCACCGCTAACACTCACAAATAACTGGATCAAATATATTTCACAAAGCGATATCAGCGTGACATGATGATGAAAGATAATTGCTTGTCCGGCTGCAGCAGGCATATTGATGTGGTGTGATATTAAAAAGGTGCTTTCCCTACTGATTAGTTCTCTGTGCAGACACACTCAGGAAAATAAGGCTGCTTTGGAGTTTAAGTTATACTGTCATGTACTGTTTTAGACACAGCTCCTCTGTGTTGATGGATCTTTACGTTTCAGCCTCACTTATCTTTATCACTGCAAGCAGCTGCTGCTCCTCGCTGGAACACTTATCGACTCAGCTGCACGCGTGGCCAGCGAAAGTGTCGCGCGGTTGGAGGAAGCAGATTCGCCAGCATGTGCGTTGCGTAAAATCCCCACTACAACAGCAGCCGTGTCAGGGGTTTACAGCAAGCCGGCCTGATTTTCTAACAGTGTGACTGTTTTGGCTTTTCCAAAAGAGATTCTGTTCTTCTAAACTATTTAGCGTGAAATTCACATAAAGACATGAGCTACAGTAGCTAGTAAAATGTGGAATCAAACCATATCCCGCTGATGTGAAGCATTTAAAGCAGAGGCTTGGCCAGATGAACCATCACCCTTCCAGTGGTGACAGCATGTGACTCACCCTCAAAAGCATGACACGGCATTTTTACGTCTCCTGCCTATGTGTGTCACAGTAGCTGCATGTCTGTGTAGTTCACATGCTTTCTGTTGTAAGTAGCTGAGCTTTGGTGCCTTGTCAGGGAACGACTACAGCAAAGAGCGCAGACGAAGGCAAAGTCATTATAAAGCAATTAACAGACTCGCTGTGTAATTAAGACACCAGGCTGCAGACTAGCGGAGTCACTTACTGCTCCGCCGTCAACAATAACATTATCAGCTCTGTAGTTTGTGTGTGCTGGTGCATATGCAGATGAGGGATTAAAAGGAGAGCCTTGTGCTATGTGATGCCAGCTTCAGCCCTTTCTAATGACAACGTTCAGTGGATGTTTTCCAACCTGTGTATAAAATGGAGGAGCAGATAACCGCAGGCTTCCTGCCTGTCCTGACAGAGACTTGATAATGGATTGAAGACGGGGACAGAATCGATATGGCTGTCACCACTCTGGGCTGGGAAAGCAGCCGTACTTCTGAACTGTACAAGGGACGACCTGGTCTTTCAGAGACACGCTGACTGATTCAGACGGGATCCATCCACTACTGTAAGCGTTATTAAGCTGAGAGTGAACAGTTAAAAATTCAGTGTTGATTGGGAGAAATATTCTTCAGTCCAGTAACCAGCTGATGTCAAAATGTCTGCATATTCGCTGCTCAAGTGAACTTCACAAACTTCACTGTTACATGCTACACCATCAACATGCAGACAAACAAACCACTGCCTTGAACGTTGCCTAAAAGTCTACATGTGCTAAAGGTCAGCTTGAAACATGACAAAACCTGAATGGTGTTGTTCCAAAATCATCAAGCACCACTAGGGTCACAGGAGGTCAACTGGCTCTGCAGAGGCCTGTAGGTTAGAGGTGGATGTGTGATTTTACAATGAGGTACCAGATGGTGGCGCTCTGCATGTTCGAAGAAAGTCACAAGCACAAGGTAAAAATAAAAAGGATCCTTGGCTATTATGACTTTCATCCTTTATTATTTTGCTATTACTGACTATGTGTGTCGCTTTTTCCCCTGAGGAAATGATAGTTTGGATGAAGTCACTGCATCCATGGTCCTTTGTTCAGCAGGTAGCGATAATTGGGAAACAGCAAGAGAAGGTCCAGGCTGACACTCACCGGAGCAGGTCAGAGGGCTGCTCAGGGGGCAAGCACCGGTTCACCAACCCTTCAAAAGAGTGACCTCTCAGCCTCTTCTAACCCAACCCGTCTCTCTGGAAGCCTTGAGGCACACATCAAAGCAGCGGAGTGAAGACATCAGGGAAAATACCGAATGCGCCTCAGTGTTGGCGGCTATGGTTATGCTTTGTGGTTACTGATGTTGAAATGAGCAAAAAGCTGAAGCTTGTTAGGATTCAGATTGCAGTGATGTGGAGGAAGCTGTTTCATTATTAACAAAACGTAAAAGCTTGCAATAATGATGTTTAAATCAGGACTTCTTTGGTTTCGGACAACTCTTAAACAATTTTATGAGAAATATTCACAACCTGATCTGAAATTTCTATTCTTTTTCAAACTGTACTGTACTTGTCATAACAGGAAACTCAACCATACAGCTTTGTTCAGGTTACAGCAGGAGTTGTTGCACAAGAAATCAGAAGTTCTGGAAACTATTGTAGCGGCCTATATGTTTTTAATCTTTGAAGGATAGAGGCAACTCCATCCAGAGCCACCAAAGAGCACATGGACACGTGTTCCCTCTTCAAGTACAGCTCTAGGCTGTTGATCCTGTGGTGGTGGTGGTTTATCTTTGCTCAGACATGCTTTAGCACTTAAATCTTACTGCTGTTTGGACCATGGAGGATTTAATCTATTGCGCTCAAAGGGCAAAACAGGCGCAATAAACGGGGCTTGAGGCCCAGAAGGAGTGTGCGATTTAGATTGAGGCTAGTTAGAGGCTTTCCTTTTGTGTAAAATAAATTGGTAAATTCTTTCTTTCTTTAAGTGTCAGTTATAACTCGCTATCAGCAGGTATTTGGCAGAAACGTCCATAATACCAACCATTTCCTTTTGTAGAGTCAATTCCAGATGAGTAATTAACAACTATATATAAATCATCCTTTTAGTTACGGTTAGAGAAACACTGGTTTTGCTTGAAGGCAAATAAACACGTCGCATCTACAACAGCTGTTAAATGTTTCGCTATGAAGCCAGTCCAGCATCTTTCTTTTAACTTTGAGATCATAGTTGTCTGGAAGTTGAGTCATTGTCTCTGGACTCATGTGGCCAACTGAGAATCTTCAACAAAACAACATTTAGCTTATTTGTGTCTTTGTTTGTTACATGTTTGATTTTGGGTCCTGTGGCTTTAAGGCCTCCCTCAAACTGACCCCACCCTGTTTCAAAAATGTCCCATCTTACCTGAACAGGAGGAAGCAATCGCTTATTTTGTGGACTGACGATATTTGGGGTTATTATCAGGACTGTCTGGGAAGTTTTAGGAGGGTCTGGAATAAATGTCTGGGAACCTCTAGAAAATTACGCAATAGAGTATAGACTTTTATTTTTACTTTCTTCCTCCTTTACACGTGTGTAACAGGTGTGATGCTGGTAACACAAAGCAAAACTCCTGCAATACTTAATACAGTGTTGAAACATAATACATTATAAATTATGTATGTCCTTCCCAACACACATGCACTTGTTTGAAATTTCACTCCATCCTCCACAGTACCTGGGAGCACTCGACCCAACCCGGCTCGGCATGAGCTTGGATAAAATTCATGACTTTCCACTTCTCTCAAAAAGTCAATAACTGTTAGTGAGCTGGAGCAATGATGTGAAAGCCAGCTTCTCGTCTGAACACGAGAGCCGGCACCAGAGAGGGCTCGTGATCCCACAGCTATTCATCTTCACTAATGTCCAAGACGCTTCAGAAACTCTTCACGTGTTGTGTCATGTACTAACGAGTGCAGTATGTACCATGTACAGTACTGTGCAAAGGCTTTAGGCAGGTGTGGAAAAATGCTGTAGACAAAGAACGCTTTCAGAAATAAACATGTTAAACATTTATTTCCATGAACCAAAGAGAAATCTAAACTAAATCAATATTTGGTGTCACCACCCTTTGCCTTCAAAACAGCAGCAGTTCTTCCAGGTTCACTTGCTCACAGTGTTTGAAGGAACTCACTGGTAGGTTGTTCCAAACATCTTGGAGAACTAACCACAGATCTTCTGTGGTTGTAGGGTTTCTCACATCCTTCTGTCTCTTCATGTATCCCGGACTCACTCCATGATGCTGAGATCAGGGCTCTGTGGGGGCCAAGCATCACTTCCAGTACTGACGTAGTATCATCAAATATTGATTTGATTTAGATTTTTCTTTTGTTCGCTCACTTTGTATTTAATAAATTGACAAAAAAACAATCATTATTTATATTTCTGAAAGCCTTCTTTGTTTACAGCATTTTTTCCACACCTGCCTAAAACTTTTGCACAGTACTGTATGTCTGTCTGGATTTAGACCAGGCCAGTCGGGATTATCAGTTCCTTTTTCATGCATCGCAAATATTAGCTGACATTTCAGGGGAGTCAACAGCCATCTTCATTTCTGATCCTGGCCTTTCCGTGGCTTGACATTTATGGCTCATTTGATTGGTTAAAGCAGACTTGCTACCTATCCCTTGTTCTCCATGTCTCTTTCAATTAAGAGGACTCTGCCCCTGGGGCTGCGAAGCAAACGCCCTTAAGGCTTTAAAGCATCTTGCACAACCTCACAAAGAGCCCAGCTTTAACATTCATGACGTTTAACACGTAATTACATGTTGTTTGGGCGAATCAAGCAGAGCGTGCAACACTGTCGCCACGGTGTGTGCACACGCTGCCTGATTTGCTAAATGCTGAACATTGTGTAAAAACTTTTCAGACTCATCACTGTGATGTTTGGGTTTAATTAAATTCAAAGAAGATGAGATGCATTCTGTGCACACTGTGTCCTGTGATTCATAACAGACCTAATCAAGTAATAATAAACCAAGTGTGTCCCTCTTCTCAGGCCTGAGGCATATAGCAAAAATGTGGAGGGGTTTTCATGAAAAGATGAATTCAGAAAAGAAATGTCTCAAAGCAAATGTCTCATATTTTACCACAACACGCCCAAAAGTCAGGAGCCTGTTTTCAAACGCTTTAATGCAGCTTTAATGGTCCTGTACTTCTTCTCCAGTCGATCCACTTTACTTCAGTGAAGGTAAATGTTGTCTTTTGTGACCATTTGACATTTTAAATAACAGATTATTATCCTTGGAAGTTCTTTATGAATAAGCGTGTTTCTGATAGCACAGTGTGGGCTTTTCAGACTGGACTGACTGCGGCACCAAGTAGCACACTCTGTACACACTCAGCTTTGTCGCTACCTATTGACTCATCATACAAATGCTATGATTCAATAAAAATGCCTTAAATGCCCCACTCTGAGGTAGAGCCTCCGTCTAACCACTCGCATTATGTATGTCTGAAATATCTCAGATGCCACTGTACCAATGGGATTCACACCAATAATTAGCACTGATCAAAAGGTAAAGCCAAAGTTGTTGATGTGATGAATAAATTTAAGATTTATGGGATGTCTCTGTGGCCTTTATCGTACGTTTACTTGCCTTTTGGACACAGTTTTGAAGCCAGTTAATGTCTTTGTGATGCAACAGCAGTCAAAATTTGATTTAGCTCCAGTAAAGGAGCAGCGTTACCAGTGCATGTGCTACTTTATTATAATCAGAAGGAGCTATTGTTGCAGGAGGAATTCGATTTGTGGAGCGACTCTTTTCAGGAATGGTGATTGGGAGCGTGTCTGCCTGCATGTGCGCTTTTTGTCAGCTTCCCGAAGTGACCTGAGCACGAGGCTTTCAGATGAAGTTGCTGAGACATGGGGGGTGGCAGTGATTCATTATTTCATTTTCACACAGGCTTAGACATTATTTTTGCAGATGGCTCTGAAGATGTATGGCGCTTCGCTGGGCTGGGAGCAGTTCAGTGAACTGATAAGTGCTCGACAGAGCAGACAGCCTTGTTTGCATTGCCCTCTGCTCCTGCTCACAGTCAAAACTGACCACTCCCCAGCCATTTATTGAGCGTTTCAAAGAGATAGTACTGTTTTGTTTAAGGCCCACAGGCTGGATCTGTAGCTTTTATATTAATAAAGCGTTTCATTCACTGTCTTCTGAGTCTTTCTCTGATTTGATACAGCAGTTCCATTCAGGAGACAATTAAAGTTACCTTGAACTTTAAATTTTGATGAAGTCCTGCTCAATCTCACCTGTTCACCTGTCTGTTCTTGATACAGAACCACTGCTAAACTGCCGACAATCATCCTCTGAAGTGTAGCACAGAGTCAGCCAGTACAATCAGCCCATCACCACCAAGTGAGGGCATTAATATTAATCTGGATTCTTTATCTGCTGCGGTGTCCTGAGTTGAGGGGAAGATCTGTGAGGGATCAGTGTCTTTATCTGTCTCTGACTGATACATGCACATGATTACAGTCTGAGGGTTTCGTTCGGTTTCCAGCCAGTCACCAATAAGGTCAAATGTGTGTTTCTGTTCTAAGCTGCACAGCTTGTTTTAGTTAGTAGAGAGTAGAGAGCTTTCATTATAGAGACTATTATGTTAACATAGCACATAACGCTGCTAAACCTGCACAGACTTTACAGTCATAAAGTACAAAAGGCAGAAGATGATGATGTCATGGATCAAGATCTGCTCCATGGAAACTGTGTTGAAATCTTCTCTCAGCTACAGCTGAACAGTAAAAGTTCGCCTAATGCTCATGAACACAGCTAATGTTTGCGCCACACACTAATCCACTACCAGTTGTTAGCAGCAAAATCATCTCACTTTAGTTGAAGTCCTGGATTTTGGGGTGAAATGAACACAGTTCCCTTCTCCTTTCTTTTTCTTTCACGATACCTGCTATTCAACAAGCACTTTCTCACCTTCTGCGATGTTGTCGTGCTTAAGATGAGTGACATGGATGTTTCAGAAGGTCGTGACAGCAAAGCGGACGCAGTAAACAATTACTGAAAATCAAATCTGTGTCTAACCAATTACTCATGGACACTTGCATATAATTTCTTAGGAAAACACAAAGGTGGATGTGCAAGTATAAACACCTCTCTATTTTACAGTGTGTAATTATTGAATCATGTAATTTATTGATATTTACATGAAAAGATCTTCTATAGCATCTTACAGCAAACTCAGAGCAGGTGGGTATCATGAAAATGATTCACAAATACTCCTGAAGATCAGTGACTTATCTAAAAAGGGAGATGAAAGTTTGTCATTGTTGTTGAACACTAATGCTCGAGGGTTCGTGGAGCTGCTTCATTCACTCTGTCATCACGACTCACAAGTGTGAAAAAAGGACAATTTGTCTGTGTTTAATTGAACAATGTATGTATAAAACCCAGATAATAAAAAACACCAAATGTACAACATTAACAGCAGCTAATTAATTTATCACAGCCATCACAACAATGGTAGGAAATAGGAATGAACAGCTGTTAGCTAACAAGACATGTAATGAGCTCCTTCCTGCGTGTCTTCTACTGAAGTTGGTGTGTTGTGACAGAGCAGGATGCTGTCACGGATGCTAGTGTAAAACCCTGCAATAAATGATATGGATGGATATGGATGAAGCACTGCTAAAGTGCTTCATCCATATCCATCTATGAGAGTTATGATGGTTTGACACAAGTCTTGAAACTGTTCTGTCTCAAAACGTACATTCGTGTCCACTTTTCCCTGTTTCGAGCTAGACTGGTCTCTCTCGTTGTCCTGCTTAGCGAATCAACAAATTCACCACTTGCGGCAGTGAACTATCCTCACGTGCACTTCATGGAAACCCTTCTGTTGTCAGAGACACTATTAAAGTAATTTCCATCCAGTTCAACAACAAATCATCATGGACAGGCTGAAAAATCAATTTACAGGCAAGCTGCACAGACAACACACCTAAATGTACTGTAAGTTCTCAGAACTATACAGCATGTGTTCAAAGACAGTTTTGTGGACAGATGACACCAGAGTAGAATGTTTTGGCTTTAAAAAGAAACTCTGCAAAACAGCCTCATGACATAAGTGGAACACGGTGGTGGCTATGTTATGATTTGGGCCTGCTGTCTCTGGACCAGAATGACTTGAGTTGTACAGTGTAGCTCACTAAAATGTGGGTCATGTGGAAAACTACTTTAAAAAGGGAACATTCTGACATTCACCGTTTAGAAGCTTGGCGTGTTCAGTTCCAAACTGTAAACGCTTGCGTTGTGCCACGCCTGTAAATAAGCATCAGCTCCTGTATCTGTATCAGATGTCACTGAGTGGAGAAATCACTGCTCGTTTTAGTGGAGCTGGGCCAGGATCAGGGAAAATGTGCATTTGCCTTGTAAAGAGGCTTCATGAAGGAAGGCTTGAACATGTCTATAAATACTGCATGTGAGTGATGAGCTCACTGCTTTTACTGTATTCTGCTGTGTTGGTAAACTGGTGATAGTGCAGTGTGTACAAACTGAGCTCCCCATCTTCCTGGGAAAGCCTGCCTTGCATCTCTCCATTCGTATTGACCAAAGAAAAATAACACCTGCTGTACTGTAATTTACCCAACCCTCCACTTGTCTGCTAGCTCCTCACAGTCTTCCCACAGTCCAATACCCAGCTCATCCAAAACGCTGCAGCCGCTCAACAATCTCCGACATGAACCCATTTTAAGTCCTGATGCAACATCACCTAAACTCCAGATCACACCTGCAAGATCTTTATGAAGACTGTGAAATAGACTCCTCACAGATCTAGACAGATAAAAGTGCCAGGAGGCGGTGGGGCATATTTTTCTTGTCCCAGAAACTTGTTTGTGTATTAATAAAGGAGAGATTACAGCCCAAACCTGCAGGGTGCCTCCACTCCCCCGTGCCTCACTGAAGCCTTAAACCAAAGCAACATATTTTTCTAGTTTGTGCTTAATGACTTAATGGAAGAGGCAGAGATCCAACCACACTGTTATTACACTGTCTGCACTTCGAGGTTTCAAAATCCAGGTTTGTTCAGACTGATTCACTTCAGTTGACTCGAGTTATTACTTGAAAATGTTGAGCTTCTTCTTCGTGTTCTTCAGGAGAGACTAGTCGTCAGTAGACACAGACAGTATGTAAACACTCCTGAATGCTCCGTCCTGCAACGACGCATAAATGACCCGTTGCTTATTAGTTTTATTGGCTTCGAGGCAGGTGACTCGTTCATCATTATGACTGGATTCATTACTGAAACCCGCTGCACCAGGCTGCACTCAGCTTTAAATTATTAATGCTTATAGACTAGAATAGTGTTAGACAACAGAGCTAAATAAGTAAAGGTCTTGTTTTTGTGCATGTTGTGGTGTGAAATACGTCTTTACTGGAGGAATTAAGCTCAGATCTGAGTGGGATTTGTGCGTTTATTATATAACTTTTATTTATGTAACTTTTTGCCGATTTAACCCAGTCGCAATCCTGTTACTTTATTTATTAAAGACTGTGCTTAATGTGTTTTTGAACATAATCGATATCAAACACAAACACAACAAATGAAATAATAGCAGCAGGAGGTGCAGTATTACATGGAGCTGTGTGTACAGGCTTTTACATTTTAGGAGTTCAGGGGGACCATACAGTGCATATTGTCTCCCACTGTCAAAGTGCAGCATCACTTCCCTTAGATGGGAAAGAGAAAAACCAAAAGGAAAAGAAGTTTGTGTGTGTGACTGTGAAATGACACAGCGGGACACGCAAATATTGATCATTTACGTGACTCTGGAGCCTATGGTTCCTTTTAGTTACAGTACTTAAGGCCTTAATACGTGAAAGTCCCATTTGAACATTTAGCTGAGCTGACAGCTCAGACGCACAACCATGAGTGTGAACATTCACTGCCTAAAGGAAGAACCTGCCAGAGCGAATGCTTTACCAAACGCGGATGAACCTAAAAACTGGCTTTTTATTCATGATGATGAATAACACCATTAATAAATAATTCTGTACTATACTATAAATGTCTAATTATGATTGTAGCATTCGTCTCCCATATTAATGTGCTAACAAAGGGTTCACGCTGAGCTTTCACTCAGCCTGCTCCAACCCTCATTGTTTCTTGTCACGCCTCACACGTGCCTTTGTGCTCATTAAGCGCCGTGCTGCTCACTCCGCCGCGGTGCACTTCAGAGACCATTTGTTCATTCAGCTCTGCTTGACGGGTCAGCTCGTAGCTGAAGTCCAGTTAATGGAGGCTGCACCATGTAGTATAGACGCCGAGGCTAACGCGAGCGTTAATCGTCTTTCCGGTTGCACACGCGTCCAGGTGTGTTGTTTATCGTTAAAATGCTAAATGCTAAATGCTAAAAATGTCATGTGTGTTGGATCAAAGAGAACTCTGGTGAAACTGATTATTTTACTACAAAACCAATGCGCCGTCAGAAACACAAAGTTAAAGCACAGGAAACAACATAATGCTGACAGAGAGGTGGTTAAAGGATGTGTGACTTAAATGAAAAACAGGAGATCAAGACGGTCCCACCACTCAGTCAGCTATTATTGTAATGATACTCACACTAACAGTCGAGACCAACCCAAGTAGCACAGTAATTATGGTCGAAAGCAGCAGCAGCATTTCCCGCTGAGTTGTTTAAACACTCAACACATCTCATACCCTGCAGATGACGGCTACCTGATCGCTCTCCTCTCAAGCATCGCAAACATGTTTCCAGATTAAAACCACCTTGGGAGAAAATTGCTTGTATGGAGTGTTTTTGTAATCCAGGCGGTGAAGTCGTTCCAATCCAGTTCCAATCACTCCATAGAGAAGGAAAAGACGAGTCAAACAGACGATGCGAGGACAGCTGTAGCAACACTCAAGCGAAACAAGCACAGAGCTTCAACGAGCTCGTTGGAGAATGAATTAGACCTTTTCTGTACTTATTTGGCAAAGCTCCGTCTGAGGGTGACCTCAGACCCGTAGGGTCGCTGCTGCAGCAAGTGCTACAGGGACGTGACACAGGCAGGATGGTGCTTCAAAGGTCACTGCTTCAACTCGCTGGATGATATGAGGATGGGGTAAGACATACAGTCGCTCACCCACCTGTCTTTGGTCGTGTACTGGTTTATCCCAAAATCAGAACCAGTAAATTTGCCTTAGTGGGTTTTATTTTTGGCAGAAAAGAAAACACTTGTGGATAAGCTTCACTCTGTAAAACGTATTTCAACTTTTTTTTCTATGCTACTTTGAGGTACTTGCAGCCTAAACTACAAGCACATTTTCATTTTATCACAGTTTCAAGTTAGTTTGTTGATTGTGGCAGATATTGGTAAATATAACCAGCAAATACGTCATGACATTAATTAGCTGTGATTAGGACTTTTTGTTCTGCCAGGAGTAAAATCAAAAATTCAGTGAACTCTGAGCGAATGCTTTTATTGTACATATCTCTATATGTTTGAAAATACACGAGTACATACTTGAATGAAGTATTTTTACTCATAAGAACATTTGTATTTACAGTATTAAATCTTACTTGCTCCTCTTCAACTACCATTGAATTAATGAAGTAAAAATAAGTTTTGGTCTATTAGTTGTAAATCCCTTAGATTTGCGTTTAACCTTATGATTTTATTCTGAAAATAAAATGTGTAAAAGTGTGCTGCTTGTTCTTTTGATAAGTGCGTAATAAGATTAAAATAGTAATATCTGTACTAAATGCAGCAGAATGTTGAAATGCAGGCGCGCACAGCGGTGCGTCGGGATGAGGGCCTGCCTCGCCTTTAACTGAGCTCATGTCTTCACCTTCCCTAACTCAGTCTTCCATCCACTCCCACTCTGCTCTTTCTCTGTTTCCTCGTGAAATCTACACTCGGAGACACGCGAATGAAAACCTGCGTCTCTGAGCCTTATGCTCACAGATTTCTGTAGCGGTATTGAAAATCTGTCAAGGGACCGAATCTGATTTAAGCTTCTCCCTCGCGCGTTTATAGTCTTTGAAATTGAATTTAAACAAGGCTCGTCCCTTGCTTTTCTAAATTATACAATATGAAAAATTGCTCTGTGCTGGGGGCGGGGCGGCAGTGCGTGGATTTTATGGGAACGACACATGGGGCATCACTAGGAGCGAGAGCGCACCACGCTGAAGGAGGGCGAGCTGCGGCTGGACGCCAGTCAAGTCCACACAGGAGTGGCATGAAAACTGATGTTCAGGCTGCGCAGGAAAGTGTTTTTTGTTATCATTTAACTGAATTATCTTGAGGCGCAATTGATAGACAGGCATCAAGCAACCGCTACAGACTCCAAAAAGTAGGAATCCTTTCACGCGCGCCCAGACAATGTCTGTTTTGAACATTGTTCTTTATGAGCTGTCCTGTTATTAAAGGACTGAATGTGAATACATGCAACACGCATCCGGTCCACGACGCACGGGCGCACGCAGTCAGCATGGATTCGCTTAACACCAGCGGAATAGACGCGTTCACGGTGATCCATCTGAATTCGTCCTGGAGCCCGGACAGTGGATATTCTTTGGCAGCGATAGCCAGCATTGCTGCTCTCGTAAGTTTTCTCATTCTCTTTACGGTTGTTGGAAATATACTGGTGGTTATTGCTGTGTTGACGAGCAGGGCGCTCAAGGCTCCCCAGAACCTTTTTCTGGTGTCTCTGGCCACCGCGGACATCCTGGTCGCCACTTTGGTGATGCCGTTTTCTCTGGCGAATGAACTCATGGGCTACTGGTATTTTGGAAAAGTTTGGTGCGGTATTTATCTGGCTTTGGATGTTTTGTTCTGCACATCGTCTATTGTGCATCTGTGCGCAATAAGCCTGGATCGGTACTGGTCCGTTACGCAGGCTGTAGAGTACAACCTGAAGAGGACTCCTAAACGCGTCAAGTGTATAATCTTAATCGTGTGGCTTATATCTGCTTTCATCTCTTCTCCTCCGCTCATAACTATAGACGGAAACAGCGACATTAGCGCTCAGCCTCAGTGCGTACTGAACGATGATACCTGGTACATCCTCTCCTCCAGCACCGCGTCCTTCTTCGCCCCCTGCTTAATCATGATCCTGGTCTATATCAGAATATACCAGGTGGCCAAAACTAGGACTAGAACCATCTCGGGAAAACATCCCAGGCCAGATGGCGTTACTCAAACTGAGAATGGACTCAGCAAAGCCACCTCCCCTTTCCATGGCGAAAAGGAGAACAGTCACTGTCAGTGCCCGCCTACACCCAGCCAACGCACCGTCACCACGGGGCCGCACACGGAGGATGCTGACATGGACGAGACCTCCTCCTCAGAGGGCACAGGTCACAAACCCCATCAGCAGGACTCTCTGAGAGACAAGGGGAGTAGCCAGAAGAAAAGCTCCCTCTCCAAGCACACCACCCGCATCTCCAGGGTCAGTAACAAATCCATAGACCTGTTTGCGTCCAGGATGAAACGCCGCCGGAGCTCTTTAGCCACAAAAAAGGTCTCTCAAGCCAGAGAGAAGAGGTTTACATTTGTGCTAGCTGTGGTTATGGGTGTGTTTGTTGTCTGCTGGTTCCCATTTTTCTTTAGTTATAGCCTTTACAGTGTGTGCAGGGACTCCTGTAAGATCCCTGACCCCCTCTTTAAATTCTTCTTCTGGATTGGCTACTGTAATAGCTCCCTCAACCCCGCCATCTACACCATCTTCAACCGGGACTTCAGACGTGCCTTCCAGAAGATCGTCTGCAAGTCGTGGAAAAAGTCCTTTTAGATTTGATGTGGGTGACAATCCTAAAAAAAATGTTACAAGTGAAGATAAAGCCTGTTTTGTCTATCACTACATCATGTCACGTCCCCTTGCCTTGTAAATCAGTCATGGCAGTGAACAACCTGATTCACCTGCAGCACAAGCTTCTTTGTTTCCATTAGAGGATTAGTGAGTGCCACCGCTCTTTCATATACTGTAATGCCGTATATTGTCAATCACGCATCGCCGGATTCATCTCCTACATGGCACCAAGGGCCAAAATAAGATCCCGGGTCCCCTCTGTCCCCCTCAGTTTGTTTCTGTGCAATGTGTCCTCAAACATGAAATGATGCAAGATGTGACTCAGCAAGTTAATTTAGAAGGAATATTCAACATTTGGACACAACACTGAGAATATTGAAGTTTGAAAACCTAGATGGATTTTTCAGATATAGATGCTGGAGTTTATAGTAAGAGTAAGAGTTTATATAGAAATACTCCAATTTAGTTTTGTTAATGATATTAGAAAGATTGATTGATTGATTCTCATGTCTATAATCTAATCTAATCTCTCTATGCAGTTGGAGCAAGCAGTATGTTATCTTATCTTAGCACAAGGACAAGAAGCAAGCATCACATTTGTTCAATTCAAACAAAACGGAGGCAAAACAAACTGGTTTTAGCCAAGACCGGTTGCTAGGCGACCCGTTAAGCTACTGTCCCTTAAAACCAGAAATGGATGAATTTATGCTTCAGCAGATTAAACAACCAGAAATGACTAAGTATGGGAATTTTAGATGTGCTCGAAGCCTTTGTCACTTTTCAACACACAGAGACAGACGAATGTTAATCTTGGCAGAAGATCAGAGCAGTTTTACCAAATGTCAAATTGTTTGGTTTCGCCTAAAAGGCAGTACCTTCACAGGACTGTTACAGAAATTAATAACATCAGACTCTGGTATTCCTTCATGAGTCCTCACAATCACCTTTTGCAAACACCAGGTGATTTAAACTTTGCCTTTGCTACAAACAGTACCTGGATGTTTTGAATGTATCCGCGCGCCCAAAGGTTCCCTGCGATAATTCACAGAATTCACAGAAAATGGCAAAGCACAAGAGCAGACTAACTAATCTGTTACTGGACCTAAAAACTTTAAGCAGCACTGAAAAGGGCTGAAGCTTGAGACAATTGTTTTCATGGTGTGCAACTGAGGTCATTAGCCAGTTATTGTGTGTTTGTTTTCAAAGAACTACCTCTTTCTTTGTTTGCTTTCTATTGATGTTTTTTTTATATTTTGCAAAGTGCAGTACACATCTTTCCTATGCTTAAGCTGTCTGCCGTTGTGCGAAAATAAAATAAAAAATAAAGTCTTATGTAAAGTGCGGTTGTGGTGTTAGAGCATGGATCCCACGGATGGTCACCCACCAAACTAAAAAGCTATTATGAAATATTGTTGTAATTTGATTTTCAAATAGAGAAGCAGAGACCCGATACCATGTTTCATCATCCTTGACGGATGTTAATTAAATGTAAATCAGCAGTTTGCTTTAACGCAGAGCAGATCAGACATGTGGTCGTTGCATAGATTGGCGTCAACAGCAAAGCATCTTATTTTGGTAGAAGAATTACACAGTCAACAGCAGATTGATACAGTAACAACAACACTGCTCATCATCTGTGCCTGTCTGACGACTTCAGGGCAGCACAGTGTTACACGTTCTGTGGTTTGTACTGTAAAATCAGTGAGGATGCCGCGATGCTGGACCTGGCTGCCTCTTAATCTAATATTCCCCTGGGTCCCTGTAGGCAGGACTGAGGCGAAACTGAATTCCCTGCTCGAAACTCTCGCTGTTTTTCCTCCTACTTCTCTGCTGTGGCTGAGTGTGCGCAGCCAAACGCCATTTGTAACGGGCCACGAGTCCATCTGCTGTTGTTCCACCTGCTGTTTGCATGTACTGTATGAGAGGTTTATGTCAAGTGGTGGAAGCAGAGAAGTGAGATCTACCAACAGCAGTGATATAGTATATACTTACAGTTCATAAATGCACTAAAATATCATCACAGCAGCATAAATAATATCAAATGAAGAAAGACAGGAGGAAAATATCAAATAAAAATGTTCTGCTATTATGTTTTCACAGCACCTTCGTTTTGTGGACAAAGATAAAGTATCTGGCTGTACATCGAACCCTCAGGTTCACAGGAGTCAGTATTTAAGACGTCGTATTGCCAGGTGATGAGAATTTATGACTTTCCAAACCTTTCTGACCTGTGGAGCGTTTTCAAAAGTCAGCACAGAGAGTCCAAGTGATGGAAATTGAAGGCGATCCATTACTTCTCCTGGCTTAAAATCAAGGCGTCAGACTCACCAGGGAGGCAGATTTCATTTCAGATGAGAGACGCTTTGGTGTCACTTGGTGAAACTGAAAGACATCTCATGATATTACAACATGTGAAATAATACATTAACTTGAGACTTTAAAATGATTCTTTTAAATGAAAAGATGTTTTGCAACAGGTAAAAGACTTGTACAGGTAAAAAGTAGTTGCTCTGAGATTTTATAGCATTTTCTGCATAGCACTTAAAAATGAACAAACAACTGCTGTTCTGCGCTGAACGACTAATGCATTCTGCATTTGCACAGTCTGACAGACAACAGCTGCTGCTGGAAAGAAGACTGAGTGTGAGACTGAACCGAAAGCAAAACCAAAACAATAAAGTTGTGGACTACAAACCTAAACAATCGTAATTCACGCTCAGCCAACACGAAAAGACGACTCAGCTCTGTTGATTGCAAAGTGACTCAGACTCGATTTTTTCATTGACGTGTGAACATGCTACTGATTCTTAACTGATCTCTGACAATGACACTTTAATGTAACGTCTCACTTCTGTCCACAAGTGTAAATTACCTGCCGTCATCTCACAGTCCAGACGGACACGAGGGCATTTCAGATTTGCTGGACATACACGTTATTCGAGCGAGGAGGATTTGTAACCAAGGGCTTTTTGAGGATTGAGGAAAATGCAAATGAATGATGATGTGCACCGGCAAAAAAGACCATTTGTCCATGTAAGAAGATGCATTAGTGCCTGCGAGCAAACAAAGAATATTAATTCTGTGAGACTAATAACTGTTGTAGCTCCTACTTATGAGTTCAGGTGGGGAGGTTGTGGTTGGGAATGTGTTTGGCTGCAGGTGAGGAAAAACAGAAAAATAAATGAAAAACAAACCAATGAGCAAACTGAATTCAGCACAACAATGGCACTGTTTGAATGTGCATTTCCGACGAGTTTAACATTGTCTTAATAGAATATGTCAAAAACCAAAGAGAAGTGTATGTGATTGACAGCGCCTCAAGCTTGTCTTGGTAATGACTTTCATTCTATCTCAGCCCCTTCCTCCTGGAAGAACAAATTACAATTTTAGTAAAGAGATTTGTACAACTGACAACCAACTCCAGGCTTAAAAAAGTCCTTTGAGAGGACTTGATGTACATTGTATGTGGACACGCGTCATAGAGGATGTTCTCTATCGCTGCATAAGTAAAGTACAACAGAATCACATCAGTAAGAAATTACATTGATTTCTTATTTTGGTGAAGAACATTTCCATTTGTGTGTGGTAGCAGTATGTCAACATCTGGTTCATTCGTAGACTAAATTAAAGTTACAGAGGTGTCAGAGGTGTGTCAGAGGTGCCAAAGTTCACATGTTCGGTTTGGTGACGATTAATCGAACGAACCATCATCATCATCACGCCCAAGTTAATTGTGCTCTATAAAGAGGACTTGGCTAAAACACTTTTCAGGTTAAAGTTCTTTAGAATTAGAGAGAATTCTCCTGTAAGTGAAAACTCTGATGTTTTCTCGTGAAGGTGCTGACGTTTCCCTTTCTGTCTTCGAGGTACAGACACACAAGGTGTGGAATATGCAAAGTTCATAACCTATTGATAGCGAGCAAAAGCATTTCATTATGCACAGTCTCATTTGTAAAGCTTTATATAAAGAACATACTGTAAAAGACATTTTTTAACAAGGCCAGAGCTCATTAGCATATTAATTATGCTTTTCAGAGACACTTGCTGAAATCGCCATCCTCGTTTGAGAGTAAACACACTGTCCTTCCTCAGGACACGTTAGTGAAAAAGCAGAGGCTGTTTCTCATGTCATCATTAAAGTTGGCAAATGCTGTGAAAGATGAAAGGGCTCTCTAGAGTCTCGTGGCTACGACGCTGCCACACCTGACTGGCTTCAATTTTCTGCTAAACATCAGACCCCAACAGAGAGGGAATATGGGGCAGCCGTGGTGAGATTGCAACAGCAATCCCATCCCGAAAGAGCCGTTCGGTGGCTGAGACTTCAAAAATGAGTTTAATCCAAAAGTATGTGTTCACCTCAGGAAAACAGGTTTCCCTAGAAGTTCTCTCTCTTTGAACCCTGAATGTATCCTAGTATTCACTTGATGAAGGAACATGTATAAACAGAGGGCCAGGACTTTACCAGGATACGTTTGTGAAGCTCATGGTTTAAACATTTTAACCAGTATAAACATCTTTTCACTTTCCAGCAGCTTTATATGTACTCAGCCTTTAATGTAACACAGTGGAGTTTGCTGAAGCAGCAACAAACGCCTCCTGAATCTACATTTCACTGTGTGATGAATTATCCCCTCTGCGGACGACTATGCATCACAGCGAACCTCAGTTCACTGACTCTCTTACAGTTTGATGCCTATCCACCCAAACTGCTTAAGATGCGGGATGGTGAGAATGGAAGCGACACCTGCTGCAGAGTTTCCATTTAATCAAACTCCAAATTGCCTCCACATTTTTTAACTGCAGCTTAGAAATACCCTGATTACGCCCAGCACTACAAATGCAAACATGCTCTCATCCAACAGCCTCACATATGACTTTTCCCAGTCTCTCACACCGGACAGACAAACCCTGTTACACCCCTGGTTACCTCATTCCGCCTTCCAGCACATTCACGCTTCAGCGGATCCGACAGTCGTGACAATTACAAAAACAAGTAAATAACGGTCAGTTGTTGAAGTTAACAATAACTCAACGAATAAATAAAACGTGATAAAACACAAAGGTGTGCTGTTACCAAAGGTTTACAGTAGTTTAGTGCTTCAGCTCCTGACATAACAACATGTTATCCTGTTTTATCCTGGACTGTTCAGACAGGCCAAACTCCCCTTAAGTCATGTTTATTGTCTTGTTTGCCTCAGCGAGCTCATCCAGCCTCGGGGAGGACGCGAGGGCTGAGATCGACTCTTCTGCTGCAGAACTAGTTACAGCTGTTGAAATCCCATCATATATAATAAGATACTTTTCCATGGTAACAGCAATGTGGCAAAGCCGTTTTGTCAAACGTATTCGTAATTATAAATACAGCCTGGAACTCTGCGCCTGGGGCACTGTGTAAATTTGCTGATAATTACTTGTGCAGGGGACGAGAGGGCATAAGGAAACAACATTTCGTTTATTATCTCGTTATGTGACAGTTGTATTTGTGTTTGCTTTACCCCGCAGAATACACGGCTGAGTTGGAAATGTGATCACAAATATCCAGCAAATAGTCGTGTGTGTTGTGCTTGTCTAGCCCCAAAACAACACGCTGATTGAAATGTGAAGCCAACTTGGAGGACGCCACATACAGTTCACACACTTTCGTTTGCAGATGTCTTTACACTTGAACAGTACAAGTACAACCATGTGTGACACTGATGTTGTCCAAATAAACTCAAATGATCTGGTTTCTGCTGTGTGAAGCCTGGGTCACAGATTTGAACCGTACAGTGACAGAGAAAGCTGCTTACTGACTTTCTTTGTCATGCTGCGTTTGATGCCGCTGTCTCAGCAAGTCAAGTAACTGCCAAAGATTTGATCTTAATCTCTGCCGCGTCTGTAGTATCAGTAACGGGTCATGCAAATCATCGGCTCTCCACTCAGATGCTTTAAAGGACAAACCTACACAGAGACCGAACAGAGTCTCACTGTGCTCCCACGTCTCAAGGACACACGAGGGCTGAAGTGCAAGTAGGAGCAGAGACTGTTATCCAGTACAAGGCTGCTACAACAGTGTGGAGTGGAAAAGTTGTTCCCACTGTTGTAACACACCAGGGAGATCTTCTCAGCAATGAGGTCAACATCACACACACCTACAGTACACACACACTTGGTGACCCAGTCCAAGAAAGGTTTCTGTTGGTGGTGACGACAAATTACGGATCAGCGTTCAGTCTTTCAAAGCCCAATAAGCCAACGTTGAAACTGTGTCTTTACCAGATGTAAGAAACCCAGGTTTCAGTGCTGAATTTGAATGAGTTTTTCCAGTTTTCCTCTTCGCAACAGCTTCACAAAACCGAGACGTGACTTCTTTTTACTGTATGTGAACAGAAGGCCTGACAAGCGAACCGACACCATCTCTGGCTCCCACTGTCGCTAATGCCAGGTCTCTTTGTCTGTCACCTACACAGAGAGAGGAGATTTTGTGCTGCCCCAGCTGATGAAATCCTAATTATGGCTGGCACACAACACATGCTATTTGATCATTGGATTTGTTTCAGCAGCTGCAGGCCCAGTGTTTGGCTGTGTCGTCCTATTTTGCGCCAGCAAAAGGAAAACGTGAATCCGAGACATGAAAAGAGTGTGTATTAAAGAATGACACTGATGAAATTAGCCTTAAACTTTATGAGCTATAAAACAGTGATTACATCAGAATATCATCCTCCTCGTTTACTTCCGCATCAACAGTTCACTTGCGTGCTCACGTCTCGTGCAAGATCGTTTCCAACTCGCTTTCTTCAAAGAAAATGTGTTGACTCAAGCCTGTGCAGGCAAATAAACTGCAAATGAGTTTGGAAGACAAGGTCGGAAATCAGATGGGAGTACAGAGGAATTATTGATTCAGCACTTTTGCCAATTCACTGGGTTCTGCTTTAATGGGAACTGGGCTCAGGGCAGGTCTGGGATTTTCAGTTAATGGAGTGCCTCATGCTTCATCTTCCGTTGAGAGTTATTGCTACTGAAACAACGGCTCCTGCCCAAATTGAATATCATGTTGTATATTACAGGCCAGGCCATCAGGGAAATCAGCAGACCGAAGGCTGAAGTCGCCACACATCCACTTAAAACTTACTTCAGTTTACTTCTACGTGTTTTAATTTTAGTAGTAACAAACATCTCGTTGTACTGTAGCTGCTCCCTTGCGGGTTCCTCTGGTCTACTTCACAGTTTAAATGTGGTTTATCACACATTCTTATTCTTAATATGAAAATGTGCTTCATGGTCAACAGCTCAGTACAGTTTCCTCTAGACACAAGGCTGTTTATCAGATCGTTGGGGTTTATTCCCACTGTGCCGCTTCGTTTCCTTTCTCACCAAACGTTACTTAGCACATCTGGATATTCGATATGAGCTGCTGAGACACAGTTGGTGCAGTCTGTAAAATCAGCCAGGGCCATTTAGGCAAAGCTGAAAAGGTTTCTGTGTAAATAAGGACTTTGTTGTTTCATGTGCTGTTGTTTGTGACACACGTTTTGATCCACAAATTGTAAAGAACTGAGCTGTATGGTTCTAATGATGAGGAATATTTATGGATCAGCTTTTAAGGGTTGGCTCGCTTTGCGATTAAAAACGGTTCTTGCGTGTATCACATAAACTTTTTTATGTTCTTACAGATATTCTGCTCATGCAATTCAAATCGCTCCAAGGGAATAATTAACCCTGGCCTAACCTCTTCCGTTATGGGTCGTAGGCAACACAGGAGGTATTTTTACATCTCAGCTGCTTGCAGAAAGGAAACCATCCTCTCCTCCAAAGACCTGTATCTGCTCTGTTTGCAGCATTTCCTCATTTCTCCCATGCTGTGGAAGAAGGCAGGGGAGATAATAATTGTACTTCTGAATCTCTTAAGAGAGGAAAAAATGTTTTTGTCTTCTGAACGCAACACTTTCACTTTTGATTAGCTGTCAGTCAGTGAACAATCAAAGTAGCCCCTGCTGTGACTTTTGCGTTGCATACCTATTAAACTTTTCTAGGTTTTTTATGTAAATCCCGCTGCGTTGTGAGCAGATTTGCACGGCTCCAAACGCACGTGTTGTTGAATCACTGAATGAAAAGCCAGATTCCCTGGTCGTGACACCTCTGTTTACTGCAGGAAGCTTTTGATGTCTCATACTCAATTTTTACACAATTTACATCAAAGCTAAAGGAGATAGAAATTAGATTTCACCTGAATAGTAATGACATTAAATTGGACTTATTGTAATCGTCCTTGTGATAAATGTGTTGAATAAAAGACTGTATAATGCTTTAATGTCTTCATCCAACTTTGCTCAGCTGAAGGCTAAAGATGTGATATTATTTCCCCCAGGTAATAACAAGTCATTAAAAGCAACTAAGAAAACATCATCAGAGAATAGTTATTTGTGGACTCTCATGTAGAAAGCAGCAAAGCAGAAGCGTACATATGGAAACACCGGCCTTAATAATAATAAAGGAGACACGGAAGTTCCTGACAAATGTCTTTGGAGCCAGAACCCAGAGAGAACCAGCGCAGAGAACAAACGTACGGACTCCACACAGAGAGGCACCTGAACAAGTGGCACAGATAATGAAAGAATGGGCCAAGTGCGCATATTCATTAATCTCTGCACCACTCAAGGTAAAATCATGAAGAAAGTATGTACGAGAAAGAAACAGTGTAAATTAAATTTCTCCTTTCAGGAGAAAACCTTGTTCCTTCCTGTGTGTGTTTGTACAGTAACGCGCTTAAGGAACAGCTCAGTTTGTACTCAGGAAAAATATTTTAGTCCAAGTCTACAAACCCCTCAGAGGCTTTCTCACACGCTTGATCAAATATAGTTTGGATGGAGCAAAGGCAAAAAGTACAACAACAAATCTGCACATGGCTGATAGCCTGAAATCTAAAAATTAATAAAAACCACAAGGACAAAACATTTCTTGTCAGTAAGAGACATTCAGATAAAGAGTGAAGCATTGACTGTGCCAATTCAAATAAAAACACTCACTGAATTATGAGTAATTATTATTATAATGGAGAAAACTATACATTTTGAATGTTAAAAACCTGGGCTGCTGTGGACCTTGGCTGATACGGGCAGTTCGTGTGTTGACAGTGGAATCAAAGCCTTTTTAAGCTAGTACAAAAACCAACCTTGATTTTACCTGGAATTGCAGTAATTAACCCCTGAAAACCACGTTTGCTTCTTTAAAACCTCCGACATGTCTCCAGTGAATGACTGCAGTAAAGCAGAACCCGTTACAACAGAGTAGTCGCATGAACACAGCAGCAGCTACTGTTACACGCCGAGAGCTCGACAATCAAACATTGTTGACTATGATCATGTCATTTGTTAAACATGTAGCACATTTTCACCATATTCGTTATTTACGACAGGCTGTGATCCAGCTAGTGCTCGTGTTTGCAGCTTCATCCTCAGATTCATCATTTCAGCTGCAATGAATCGTCCTCATTACGCTAATCACACTGATCACTCGTCAGGTGACAGGTGAATATTAACAGCTAATTGTCTAAATCAGAGAGTTTGTTCTGCTGCTACTGTAATTGTCTCCCATTCTCTTTACAGCTACAGCTCTGGATGAATAACTCATGAGCCTGAGCCTCAATCATGCTCACGGTAACAGTAGATCCAAACTAGCTTGAATAGAACTGAGGGTCAAAGGAAGCACAGATCGCACCTGTAAGATTCCTGAGCATCTGGAGTTAGGTCCTATGTGTGTGACATTGCTCTGGCTGCATCGTCAGAGCCAGAGAGGAGAGAGTCCACGTCTGCAGCTGGAAGAGTAAGTCACTCCATTAGGGACGGAGCAGAGTCAGGCCGGGAGCCGAGCCACAGCACCATCTGGGAGACTGATAAGGACGTAAAGGGCGCTGTGGTATTGTGCTCCCTGAAGACTGTGGAGGAAACTGAACTGGTGGTAATACATTGTGACAAGGCTCCAATTTAGCTCCTGGATGCACATAAATACACCAGGAGAGATGTTTTGTGGAGAGCAGCGTTAATGTCTGTGCATCTAGGCAGCGCTGTTCTACCTTTGTGTCTGAGCGGAAACCAACACCACACTCGTCTTGATGCGGAGACGTGCCGGTAAAGGATTCTCTGACCCAAAGTCACCGAAGAGCCCGAGAGCCATGATGTCTTCCTTTCTAAAGGTTCATGGGTGAGGTTCAAGTGTTGCTTTCCATCGGAAATCGATTCTGAATGCGGCTCAGTCATTGGGTTGACTTAACATACCATGCTACTGAAAAAGAACCTACACTAAGAACACTGGTGGTTGGTTCACCCACCTCACAGGCGTCATTGTTGTTTTATAATGAAGCCCATTTGATTCTTACTGGGATTTTTCCTTCTCATGTCTAAATCAAAACACATAACAACACAGTTCAGACTCGCCGCTGACAGTCACCCAGCAGACTTCACCTTCAAGTACCAGACTAATGCAAAGCCTGAGCCTTAGGAATTTGACAAAAAGAGAAGATAAAAGAATTTGTACGTCATTCTTCCCTTTAGACAGAAATTCAGTGTCAGAGGCAAGTCCCCCACAGATGATGAAAAACACAGTCCAGCATGGCTCAAGCCTCTGCAACAGCTATGACATGATATTTGACAGTCCAGGCCTTTTAATATCAACTCGTTGTGTGTGTGTGTGTGTGTGTGTGTGTGTGTGTGTGTGTGTGTGTGTGTGTGTGTGTGTGTGTGTGTGAGTATGTGGATTAGGCTTATCCACCATTCAAAAGCTGCAGAATTTCAAGCATCAGGCTTTGTTAGATTTAGATTAAATTTAAAATATAAAGTTCTTATATCTAAACAGTCTTTTGTATAAAATATTTAGGATTAGCTTCCCTGATGGAATTATTAATTTATGCTTATATTATTTTTTTCTTACTGCATTGATCATTATTTCCTTTTTGGTTTTCTGTCCAGTATCAGATTCTTTTTATTTATTTCATTTCATGGCTTTATATGCAGGAACAGCTGCACTGGGTGTTTTCCTCATCACCCTTCGTTTCGGTCCTTTGTATTTAGTGGTTGTTGAGTTTTTGTGAGAGCACATTTTGTGATGGTTTTGATAAACTTGCCTCGTCGACTCTTGGAATGTGAAACGGTCCGCATGCATTATGAGTCCTGCATTCAGACAGCGGGTGACTGCGCTTAATTAAATATGATTTTCTGTGTTGGAGAGTGACATTATTTTCTAATGCATGGTGGTGCCTGGGCTGCTGAGGGACTATGGCAGCTGGAGGCAATGCAAATGACCGAGTCTAACTGGACTCCTAGGAAACCGCCTCCTTGCAGAGCCTCTGCCACCCGCACATTTGAAAAATTCTGTTCATATGAAAGCCCACTAACACTAATTTGCATTATGATGAAAGTGTTTCTCCTTTAGACGAGATGGCCTTATGTAATTATTCTTTTTTTCTCTCTCTGTTACTTTCTCAGCACAAGAACCTCGTGACAGGCAATATTCTCCATCTAAGCTGCTCTGAAGGGCTAATTTGATTCAGCAGCCAATCAGCGTTTGATAGGCTGTGGAGAGAAAACGCATGGGGAGTGTGCGCGTGAAGGAGCCCTCTGTCTCCTTCTGATGAATTAAGCTGTACATTATGCACAAGGGTCTAGACACATCCTCAACTCCAGACATGCACTCACTGCTCGTCCAGGCTGCCGTGCATAATTATGAGAGACCATCAATCCAGGCAGGTGTTGAGTCCATGGAGGAAAACCACGTCCACTCAGTGTCAAGCTGCCTTATTTGTTTTCCTGTGGGGATTTCAGTGACAGCTCCGGTCCTCAGCGACTGGCTCTTCATTTGACCCTGTCAAGGTGGTAACGTGCAATTCTCACTGCTCAAACTCAGAGTGAACCACTCAGCTGACAACGAGTCCGTCTCCACAATATTCTGATATTACATCATTTATGGATTAATAACTTGACTTGTTGCTGGGTGCTACAAGTATTTAGGCCTAAAATAACAAACTGAATATGAAATTTCTGAGATTTTAGAGTTCAGTTTTACATCTTATTCATATTTAAACAGAACTTGTGTTTGCATCCAGCTTCTTTCTACTGAGCTTTCATCATGTACAATGTCTCTCTGTTACAAATATTTACCATGTGTTGCACAAAAAACAAGACTTAACTTAAAATATACAGTGAGATTTGGTGAAGTCAAACGTCTTTTGGATAGAAAACCTAAAGACATTGTATTTACATTAGTGTACAACTTTATTTTCAAATGATGTTGACATTATACTAAACAAAAACAAAACTTTTACAGTAGTAAATAAAGCAGCAGCCAAAAGCCCACAAGTCAACATGAGCACTCATATCTTCTTGGACAAGTTTGTGCTCGATTGCATCACCTGAAGCATTTATTTATCTTATTCATTATATGTTCATTATAGACTAAATACTGATACTAAAACGTTTCCGTCTCCTATTGGACTCAATCCCAGAGGTGCAACGCTGCCATCTAGTGACGAAATGATGCTGTCACACTTCCGTTCCAAGACCCTGGAATACTGTAGATCCTTGGGAGGTGAAGTCTGAAGACACGACAGAACGTGACCGCAGCCTTGTTATTCATAAAGATATGCCTCTGCCTTCTCGCAAAAACAAAGGTTTTTCAACCACTGTCACACAATCTCAAAGGACACATCTAGTTGTCACTCAGATGAGTTTCTGACACCTAACAGTGAAATGTGGTTGAAGTGTCTTTGCTTAGTACAAATGGACAATTAGGGGCAGATGTCACATTTAAAACCTAATGAAAGCTATTTGATTATGAGGCAAACCCAATGTCTTTTAGTTTTATATACTTTTTATAATATGTTGTTCTCTGTAACCCACTACCAGCAGTGGCTCAAGCAAGGAGAGTGTGCACAGCCTGTAAAGTAACCTACTGACGTACTGAGTGCAAGCATCCATATAGATTCCTAAATAAAAAATAATGAACTCTATGTTGTTGATAATTTGAATGTCTAGTCCACAATCTAACATAAAATGCTCAGTTGTAAAAGCATAATTTTGAAAATTTAGTTTCTTTTTTTTCCTACTGTTTTCTGTTGAATAGAAACCGGGTTTTGCTGCCCCCTGTTGGCACAATGTGCAGCATTGCAGCCATTTGAGGAATTTACATTTCGTTTGTGTAGACTTTGGTTTCGTGTGGCTCGAACACTATACATGCGATGACTAACTCTGTGTTTGTGTTAATGATTTTCATCTGTGTAGTTCAAGGCTTTTCCCCAATCATCGCTGGTTGTGTAGACACGCATTACACTCATCAAACGTACAGTGAGAGAAAGCAGAGAACCTCTGATCACAAACAGGCTGCACGTGAACGCGTCTTTCTCTGCGTTTCCACAGCTGAGCAGCACGTAACGCTAAGCCGGGTTTTTAGGCCTCGGAGCCTCCGGGCGCTGCAGTGACCTCCCTCCGTCACCTCCCTCTGAAACATTCACATTAGCCCGTTTCTTTCATGTGACAGAATCAAAATGATTAGCGCACAGGCTGCGGCGGCGATGGAGAATATTAAAGGCCTGCGTTGAACATTTCATACAAAATAAAAGCTGTTGCTTTGCTCTAACTAGGAACACATGGGCATAGAAGCGTCTTTCTGATGAACAAGGCCTGTATCTGCTTGGCTCATAAGTCAAGAAAGTTATTATGTGCAATAATAATATAATTGGGAACGTATGTCTAATTTTACACTATTGTGATTGAGGAGGCTGATGTGTTTTTTTTAATAAGTCAGCAGCTTCTTTTCTCCGTCATCCTGAATTTGCAGACTTTTTTCTGCTGCTGTTTTTCTCTCAGGTGGAAGTTCTGTTTACACTGATCTATAATTAATACGTTAAGATTACATCACCAGTCTATAATCAGAGGAATTATTATTATTATCATTATTATTGTTATTATTGTTGTTGTCGGTAGTAGTAATATCTAATATAATAATAATAATAATAATAATAATAATAATAATAATAATAATAATAATAATAATAATAATAATAATAATAATAATAATAATAATAATAATAATAATAATAATAATAATAATAATAAAACATAACTGCAAACAGAGCATGGTGAGAAATTGGGTCTTTAAAAATACATGCGTTAATTCAAAATATATACCAAATACAAACTACTGTAAACTTAATTAATCAAACCATATTAATTTTTTAAAAAATATAAACCTTCAATATTTACACTAATTTGGTTGAAAAAATGTTTAGATTCAATGTCTACATTAATTCATTGACGTGTTTAAATGTAACGTAATTGTAAGCTAACAATACGTTTAAACAATATTTTATTGAATTAATAGTTGTAGTATAAGAAAAGATTGATTTTCCCCATCAAATGTTCTAAATTTATTTTTGAACATAACGAATAATTTGCTGCGTGGTACGAAAATAAAAGACAGGAGAAATGTTAACTTGTTTTTTATTTTCTTATTTGTTAATTTATCATAAAATCTAGTCTACTCCTTTCATCGACTGCGTTAGGTCTGTTTCCTAGGTTTTATTTATGATGACTGACCAAGTTGAGGAGTTTAAAACGAACACAGTATTCAGAAAATATGAAATGTTTTCTTCACAAAGTTACTTACAAAGTTTCTAAAAAAAATACATAATTCGTTTGTTTGTTTTTTCTCTAAACCTCGAAGTCGACGAGGCGCCTGTTTTTATATTGTGAGTAAATAAATACATAACTTAGCAGATCAACACTTCCACCGTGGAAATGAATATTCACAAAATCCGCGTCTTGTCACCAAACTAATCCTCGTTTGCTCACAGACCCTCTCAGTCTTTAAACTGACCATCTAAACTTAATAAAACAAAGAAAGAAACATCGGGGTTTTCTCTGATCGCTGTCGCTTCATCAGACTCGGGCTTTGGATTGAATTTCCCAGGGCAGCAATACTTGCGTGACAAGAGGAGGGAACCCAAGACTTTGTGTCGAAACGTGTCCTGCAGGCAACATTAGCAGTCTCTCTTTCATCTTTCGTGTTTTTGCATGGCCTGCTCCTCTGCATGTATATTTAACCATGAGGCCTCAGACCAGGACTATTATTACTACTATTATTAGTAGTAGTGGTGGTAGTATTAATATTATCATTATTGATGTATTTCATATTCGCACGTCTTAAATTAGCTCCTGATAAACCTTATTTATATTAATTTTATACTCTGTACAGTTAGACATCGAAAATTCATAACAATTGACAATAATAATAGTAATTCGCTGCAAGTCTAAGTGGAGGTTATCGAAATTAGAAACTCACATGACCTCATTAAATGCAGTTCAGCAGCAGCAGGACCGGCTGCAGCTCTGAGAGTTTGTCCTTCAGGGACATGATTTATTGAAAAATATGGACCGTGTGCATAAGCTAATATGACAGAAGTGCTTTGACCTCGGGGGGCAGTGCACTCTGCTGCTACCTTGAGAGCACTCTGCCTCTTCCTCACGCGATCCCTCCACTTCCGAGTCTTCAGCTCCACGTCCCCCTTTTCTCTGTTTTTCACAAACATTTATTTATCTGTGTGTAAAGCCAGCGTGGACCAAAATGTCTGCGCCACCATGCTGAGGATGGATCACACGCAGGAATGAAACATGTTATTTTTAAGCACTGCATTCTGAACAGCTGTAAACTTGGAGAAAATAACTAACTTTCTGCACGATTAATATTTGGCTGAAATGATCCTGATAATCAGACCCTACATTAACATTTGACACAAGTTCCTGGCACAGCTAAAGACATTAGTGGTATTACAAGGAGCCTGATGTTTTTCATTGATCTGATGTCCCATAAGCCTCAGTTTTTGCAGCGGGCCTGTAATCCATCAGAAGAGCTCCATCCTTCCCACCCCCACCCAGGAACATGTTTCCTGTGTGTATTGTACCTGCTGGCGACTGCAATTATCTCATGTGATTAACATTAATCGCTTTAATGTGCAGAGGAAAGAGCCGATGGTTGTTGAAGACGGTGTTTTAGATACAGAGGCGAGGCTGGTAGTGATGGTCCAAACCTCATTTTGGCCATTTGAAGTGCGGTGTTTTCCTGGCGTTCTCTCCGTTAGACATGAAGGAACATGGGGTTCAGGCCATGTGGCTGAAACATTACGCTTTGCCCTCTTTTGTGCTGAGCTGACAAGCTGGCTCTAACAGGGGTTAATTTGCCATTCAAGGGTTAAACAAACAGGCATTAATAGTTTATTCCAGCCGAGCCTCGATTGTGTTTAGATTAGAGGGCTGAGAGATAAAATCCAAACAAAACCAAAAACAAGAAAGAGATTTTTGTTAACAGGATTTTGTGCAAGGCTGCAAAAGCTTTTGCAATAAACCAAACAGCTCCCACAATGCCTTTTGCTTTTTCCCCCGTGAATTGGGCTCTGGGTGCAGCGAGGTGAGGCCTAATAGGGATTAGGTGGGAGAAGTATGTGTCAGTTTGGATGGTCGTAGTCTGGAGTGTTCTTTTTGGAGTTTCTGAGCAGGTATAAAATGCAGATTAAGAAGCATTTATGATAAGCGACAGCAGGAGCACTTGTTTTCACGCAGAGGCTGAGTCCGACCTACCGAGTTTCAACTCTCATCCGACGGGTTTAAATTTAAACGTTTGAATATGAAAGACAAAGGGAGGCCTGGTGAAATAACACGGCGGCACAGACGGAGAGCATGGGGTCGCAGGAGAGACTAAAAATCAGACAAATTGGTCAATAGCTCCTCGCTCAGCGTGGCATAAAGGGGCCTTCTGGTTGACTGCCCTTCTTTAAGGCCGACCTGAGATGTCTGGACCTTCCTGACCTCATATACACTGCTGCATTCTGGGCCACGGCTTTGACCTCAGCAGCTTGCATCTCCACAGAGGCCCATTATGGCTTCAGTATAATGATGTGGAGGATTCGTCTTCTCTTCATACAGGGATCCTCGTCAAGGCAAACATGCACTGATAATGATACTGGATTAAAGACTCATCTGGATTGTAGACTCCAGATAAAGGTCACCAGGAAGTAAAACACAGGAAGGACGGTGGCGACTTTTCTGTGGGAGCAGTTAATGAGATTTCATGAGTTAATATCAACTTTACAAAATAATAGATAGTGCTGGAAAGAAAATATTTATTCAAAGTGTTTAAGAGTAGTACAGTTACACTTTATGCAACTTTTTACTTACACTGTAATACTTGTAATACTTAATAATATATTTCTCAGATCTACATACATGTAATTAAAGACATTTTGGACTAATACTTCAGTAGCTGACATTTACTGCAGTACAACTAAATAGAGAAATGAGGCAGAACAGTTACTAGATGTTACTTTTAATTCAGCAAAGCTTTTTAACTTAAATAACATAGACCCAACAAGTGTTTTTGTTTCTCTAGATTCATTCTTTGATAGAAGTACTATGAAAGAGTTAATTTGGCGTGTACTGGGGAGGTTAACTTGTTCATTGCATCACGTCTACCTCTTAAGGCAGCCGTGCCATCAGTAATTAGGAGACGCTGAACATGCCTCTGTGAGGTGCTTAGCGATGAGGCAGGAGAGGAAGTGTTACGTTGCTGCTGCGGGTAACGAGGAATGAGATCATTTCTGTGAACTGACACCAAAACGAGTCCGATGTAGGTTGGAAACCTCTCCCACTTTGTTATGGACAGATCTTATTCCATTGTGGCTGGTAAAGCTTCTGAAAGCCGACTGTTAGCTGAACCCACGTCATGTCAGTATGTGGGCTACGCTACCATCATCCACACTTGTTAATGAGTCGGATCCTAAATGTAAAATCCTCTTATGATTCGAGAATTCAGTTAAAAGTGTTTTTGGAGGTGCTCTGCTCCAGCCTGAATCCAGAATATTATTGTGCCAGGTCATTACTTGCAAAGAGGCTTTAATAAAGTCAATTTTGTGGCACATGGAGAACAATTGTGAGTGTAATTATTCAGAGAACAAACAGTTTGTTGTTCTCTGTCTCTCTTTGCTGCTCGGATCTGCACATGCTTTTTTATTTTGTTACTCATTGGTCACGTTCCGCCTTTTAAATTTGTTTACTATTATTTAAGGAAGTGTCAGGTGGTAGAGTTTATATTAAACTTTTTTTTTTAAAGTCAGATGTTATAAGGTTGATCAACATGTAGCTTGAAAATCTGCAGCCTGGAATGTCCTGAGCAACTGTTCAGGGCTACTTACAGATGAAAGTAAGCTTTTCACAGTGTTTAAATCCTATTAGCGTCCATAACGCGGTGCTGTTTCACTCCACTGTTCAGTTTCTACTAAATATTTTCCAGCTTCTGCGTTAATTAACTCATGTTAAGCTGGAACACACTGTCAGTCCATCTACGGGCATTTAAGGTGGCAGAGCCTCTTTCCAAGAAAAAAAACCCCAAACATGAAATCTCTGAGGATAATCTACACTTGAATGTTCACGTCAGGATTTACAAAGACTTATAAAGTGCAGTGAAATGCCTCCATTTGGAATTGAGACAGTGTTTTGAAGGCTGTGTAAAAGAATCATCGATTGGTCCTTTAAATCTCCCAGAGGAGGAAAACCCTGCAAACAAACATCTAACACACAGGCCTGAGTTGTTTTGTGAAATATCTTGTAGAGACGAGTGAAAAAAAAAACACATTTCTGTCTTTACTTAAAACCTGACTGTGACACAGTCTCACACAAGCGCTAAACCTCTCTGCACACACTGAGGGACAAACTAATGAAGGTGTGGACATTTGGGGCTTTGCTCTTCTTCTTCCTTCTGGCTAAATAATGTATAATCATAATCACAAATAAATTGTTAGAATTTTTCAGTTCACTCAACTGAACGTTTTAAAGGCAATAAAACAATATGGGCTGGTGGCTTTTTTTGACAAAAAGATTCAGAAGTAAGCAAAACAAAATAAAACCACTTGAGGTGTAACAACTGAACTGAAATATATTAAAATGCTGACAGAGGAACTTTACAATTTTAATTTTTAGAATACAAATAGTTATGTATGCTATATTTTATGCGTCTTGAGAATTTAACATGATGATGATTACCAGTGTTGTTATTATGCCGCATGTTATGTTATTGCATAACAAATGGTCGTTTCATTCATTTAGTAATAGTAACATTATTTACATAATAATATTTGTATCAGATATTTTAAAGTATATTGAAAGCAAAGGTGTAAATTGTCTGCCGTGCACTAACTGCTCTAATTTCTAATATGGGTTAAATAAACATGTGCGCACAGTGAATGCCTGAAATTCTTCCTTTGGTTGTTTGAATAAGACTGAGCTTTAAGAAGTGAGAGAACAACAGCGTTGGGTCACTCGCGCTTTTAAAGTGTGCATGGACAAATGTAACCAGTAGGCGGTACTGTGTGTGTGTGTTTTGTGGGGTAGTGTGTGTCATTCTTCGTGAAGCTGTCTCCATCACCAGCCCCGAGGACAGCGCTGGATCTCTGCTTCGGTTTGCTCCCCAATTGACCCAAATACAGCATCTCTGCGCTCCCTTAAGGCAGAATATCACGCAGTCTGCAAGAGAGGCGACGGAGGCTGCATTCATGGAGGAATTCCTGTTCGTGCCCTGATAGAGTTCAACCAAAACGACATTTTCTGGATTTCTTCCATCGGTACCAGCCTCTCCTCTCATGGATTGCGTCGGCGGGGTTTGGGAGAAGGCACTTCTGTCTGCAAATGACACGTATGACACGGGAATAATTTTATAATCTCCACATTAGGGGGTTTTTCATCAAAAAGGCTTTTGGAAGAGAGGAAAAAGTGAAAATGCTGGACGACCAAGCGCCGCGATCGAAGCTCGGTCCTCCATCGAGAGGCTTTTTCATAGAGAATTTACTGGGAACGACGCACAGAGGGACGTCAGCTGAGGAGCGCGTCCACCGTGTGAATGTCCGCAGCCCGGTGCTGGAATCAACGCGTCTGAACTGGAGAAGTGCATCAGGCAACACAGCATACGGCAGCTCGAGGAGTGAGTAGCTGCTAGTTGATTGCCTTGCGCTCACCGAGCATGAGAAGCGAACGCTCCGCTTTCATTTCATTTCATTTATACGTTGCATAATTAAACGCGTGACACAACGGCAACTCGTGGTCTACAAGAAAATATCCAACAATATCACTTATTCTGTGCGTAAACGTCCGCGATTACCACCTGGACAAGAACGAGTCACCAGGGGCGTCAACTTTTATCATCGCCCCAGAGACTCGCGCTCTGTCGCTTCACTGGGCCACAAGTGGACGTGACACAGAGGCTGAAGCGCGTTTTGCTGCCTCTAGCTGCGTGCGTAAAACACTCCAAGTCCCCAATTACGCGCCCTGTACGTGCCAACAGTGTTTGGCAACCAGACAAGTAACTGAATCTGGTGCACATCGACCAACAGCCCAGCTTTAAAAACTCCTAAAAGTGACGGGAGGCATCAGTCTTAGTTCTGTGAAGACGTTTTATATAAAATGTCTCGCTTTTGCACAAAGTAGGTTTTTAATGTTGTTACCGCCTTCATAGGTCCACGGTACAAGAACGGACACACAAACCCGGTGCCAACCAGTGACCGGGATTCCTCAGCTCTAGCCGGGCGAGAGGAGGAGAACGACGAGCCGGACGAGAAGGGGGACGACAGTTTGACGGACGACAAAGAGGAGGACGCGCGCTCCCCCCGCCTCTATCGAGAGGACATTTGTGACACAGGTGAGAACACAGCACGTATCAAACATCCTGAGGTGCGCCTGGGGAGTCGTTACCACGCATGCGCCGTCCACCTGAGGACAGGTTCCAAAATTCAACTGTTGTTTCTGTTATTTGTTTAGTGTTTTCAGCTAAATGGTCGCACTAAAAGCTTTAACAGAGCAGGGCAGTAGATACGAGATAACCTTAGTGGTTTAGGATCCCGAATTATCATTAGTGGCTTAACTCTGTATTAACTAAAGACTTCGCGGTGGTTACTTAACTTATTTTAACATTTCCCATATGGGGGATTATATCATGTATCGCCTCTATTAAGGCCACTAACGGCTGCCTCCAGTTACACTCGGTTCGATCTCTGCTTCCTCCTGCTCTCAGGTGACAGCAAAGTGGTTCGGAAGAAGAAGACCCGCACTGTGTTCAGCCGGAGTCAGGTCTTCCAGCTGGAGTCCACCTTCGACGTGAAGCGCTACCTGAGCAGCTCGGAGCGAGCCGGACTGGCCGCCTCGCTGCAGCTGACAGAGACGCAGGTGAAGATCTGGTTTCAGAACCGCAGGAACAAGTGGAAGAGGCAGATTGCCGCGGACATTGAAGCCGGCAGCGCCGCGGTCTCCTACACTACCCAGAGGCTCGTCAGAGTTCCCGTGTTGTATCGCGAGAGCATCTCCACGCCTGTGACGCTGAGCGGCCTGCCTCAGGGATCCCCGCCAGTGGTTGGGTTCTCTAATGCTGTGAACTACCCGCTGACTGCTCATTTCAGTCATCCAGTGGCGTTTGTGACACCAGAGATGACTGGACTGGTGTGACTGCCAGAGTGGAAGTAATGTTAAAGACACACCACTGCATTTAATAAAGATGTTCCCAAAAATGTTTATTTTAGATCTGTGAAGTCAGAAATATTTATACTGCACTCAGGAGATTTAACTCTGCGTCGAACCCATTGTGTTTTCTGAATAAATAACCAGGCTGAGGTTACGGTGGATCACCCGTTTTATAGACTATGCTGCTTTCAAATCTGGACCATTTCACTGCATTAATTGTAGGTGACGTTCTCCTTATTTATTTGAGGTTTGCTGTGGATAATTTAAGCTGCTCAACATCCTGTCCTCAGGGCCACAGGTTCTACACACGTGTAAATGAACTGGTACACAAATTATTCAAGTACGGTTATCAGCCTTATACTAATGTCTTCAGGTTTGACCTGTTGTTTCTTTTCCCACATGCTCTTAATCTTTGTGACTCGTTTTGAGCCTGTATAACCTGACATCACTATGCACTGTGTCCTGCTCAGATCAATAATGAACAGACATGTTTGTGTTTGGGACATTTGGTCTTTTGAAAGCTGTGAGCTTATTTTTAGCAATATTCTCTGACACATTTTCTTATTTAAGAGGATTCTATTATAGATTTTTGTACACTGGTCACGTGTGAATAAAACTCGTAACACAAGTTGATTTGTGGTGGTGGTTAATAGAGGGAACGATGTATTTAGGCCTTTACCTGTTGTTGTGTTTTATGAATGTGATGCTTTGCATGAACATTCAAATAGAAAAGTCAGAAAGTAAAAATTAAAAAACAAACCCTTCATTTCGTTTCTGTTGGGAAGATCTAGCCCGTGAATTATGTCATGTCCTATAATTTACTTGACTCCAGCAGAAGATGTGAACAACACATGATAAAAACAATAAATATAAGTAGTAATCGCTGACTGTTACGGTGCAAGCAAAGTCCTTTGACTGCTCAAGTATTGGAAGCTACAATATGGCAGCCAGACCTATAAATCTTCATCCCGCCCTCATCTGCTCCACAACCTCACCAATCAAATTCGGCTAAACCGCAGTCTTCCGGGTCGTAGAAGAGCGTCGCGCCGACTCCTCTGTGCGCTAGTTGAAGCCGAGGAGCGATGGTGCACGGACCGGCCGGATACGAGGGTGTTTTGGGAATCTCGCAGGCGCAGATGAAATGCCGGGGAATATGAGCAAAGAGGGCGCCCCGAGCCGGAGCTCTTCTTTGACCTTCACCATTGACAGCATCCTCAACCTCAAGCAGCAGGATAGCGGAGACTTTGGGTCAAAGGCGCAGAGGGACAGTGGATGTACGAAAGATGAAGCGGAGCAGGAGACGGCGTGGCGCGTCCAGAGGAGACATCGCAGCGGATCAGAGGACGCAGGTAACTTTAAAGTTTGTCTTTTTTTTTAAATCTACTGTGATTAGTTGTTACAAAACAGACAGAGTAGTGAAGATCAATGACGACAAGAAACCGGGGGCTCGGGGTAAATGTGAGTGAAGGCGACTCTTTGTGCGGCTTCTTTGCATCTTTGTTGCGCACACGGTAACAGGACTGTGTGCTTGACTGTACTGCTGCATCCAAACTCGTTTTGTCGCTTCGTTCACAGTAAAGACCAGAATCCACCGAACGGAGCGCGCGGAACACTCGCCGCCGCTGAGCGCTGCCTCCTGCCCCGCGGCGCAAAGTGCGCGCAGCTCGGAGGACGCGTCCGAGCAGGAGCAGCAGCAACAGGCCGCCGATTCTAAAGCCATGGTGAAGAAGAAGACGCGCACCATTTTCTCCAAGAGACAAATCTTTCAGCTGGAGGCCACTTTTGACATGAAGCGGTACCTGAGCAGCTCGGAGAGAGCGTGTCTCGCCAGCTCTCTGCAGCTCACCGAAACCCAGGTTAAAATCTGGTTTCAGAACCGCCGCAACAAGCTGAAGAGACAGCTGTCGACGGACATGGAGGGCCCGCCGGCCGCCGAACATTTCTCAGAGGCAGGAAAAAATGTGCAATTACCGAGTTTTTACCAAGACAGCAGCCTTCTGGGTGGATGTTTTTTACCCATGCCTTTCCCTGTCGTGTACCCGACTGCAAACTCTGCGCCTTACATTTATTTCTCCAACACTGGCAAATACTTTGGCCTGTTTGATGCGGACTAATGGAGCGAAGTGTGAGGACAGTTGGACGTACAGTACAGTCACCGTTATATCCCTGAGTTTGGCTTTAGACCAGCCTGTCACGGTTTTCCTTTGTTTCAGTTCAAAGAAAAATCAGCAAACTCGAGAAATGCATGTGCCACTTTTGCCTTCCCCATTATCATTATTATTATTATTATTATTATTATTATTATTATTACATTTTTAAAATGTACATGATGCATTTAAGTTCCTGAGCAGTTTTTTTACTTTGCGCACTAGCACCATCTTCATGAATGTACGTGTCTTTTGGAGTAAAGCTGCAGCATCGCTCCGCAATAAAACGTCTTCATATCAAATTTTAATAACTGTCCGTGAAACAACACTTCGTTTGTATTTATATGGCCTTATGGTATTATTAATGTTGTAAATTAAACATTTGTTTGTTTCCACTTGATACTTCAAACAACAGAACTCTAAACTGTGACTACAGTTATGTTGTGACAACGATACATTTTGCAATAAAACGTTAATATTTGCCCTTTTGTTGGCGTGATAACTAGACGCAGAATGAATGAAATGTCATATTTTTTTTAATCACGTTCCTCTCTGTTGTCTGTTCTTATTGAGTAGGAAATTAACCCTGAGTCCAGTTGCATCTGAGAAAGTGTTTAGACGAAATTCACTTTACTACTTGCTTTAAAGTTTGACTTGAGGCATCAAGGCTGAATTCACAAAACCATTTACCTCACTTGCCTGCATGTGTAATTATTCTCTTTACCCCAAGCAACTAATTACAGCATTATTTAATGTTTTATTATTTCTGTACCACTGCATTTTAAAGCGTTTTTGAAAACAAAAAAAGTTGATACTCAGGTTTGTGAACGTCTCTGACTTCCACTGCTGCCACGTGTTTAATCCACACACACTTTGTTGAAAACATTTTGCTTCACGTCTTTGCTCATGACTTTGTTCAGGCTGATTTAGCGGATTTAGAGGAAACATTTCTTATTAAAGCCATAACGTGTATCACTTATTTTCAGACTGCAGAATGCTGTTTGTTTATACCCAAATAAAACAAGTAAACAATGAAGGTGCAGACGACAATTATAAAATACTCCTTCACAAATAAAACTGCTTCAGTAGTTATTGTCAGAGTTGCAGCAGTTTAAATGTCTGAGCAGGAAGTTTGATAAATGTTAATATTTATAATTTTTACAACTTTTGGCATTTTATGAGAAACAACTAGACAACAACAACTAGAAATCTGTGATCAGACTATAAATACAGCAGAGGCTCATTTGTGATCAGCTGCATTTTTAGAAATATAATTTTTTAAAAAACATTTAATATACGAAGAAGGATGAATTTCCGAGTGCTTCAATTAATAATCAATTAAGAAAGAACAGTAAAAACCTAAAAATGTGTCATATTCATTTGGTCATTGTACCAAATTCAAGCAAGTTATGGTTTGGCTGTAGTTGGGGATTATTTTGACAGTTTCAGGTTTTTTATGTTCTCATCACACCTCGAGTTTTTAAACAGGAATTTAAAACAAGTACAGTATACCTGCTTCAGGCTGAAAACGTCAGGACAGCCTCAGCTGTACAGTCCCAGAAAATAACCAAGTCCTGCTATGACAACCAGGGATGAAGCTGTTCTGGTACTGAAAAGCTCAGGCTGTAGCACGAAGCAAGCTGGCAGCTCTCTCTTCATGCACCTTTTAAATAAGAGGAAACGTATGACACAGTTGGTTTAATTGCCTAAATCATTTTAAATAAAGATACTGCGATGAAACGGGAGCATATGTACGGCTGAGTAACCTCAACCACAACGTTACGTGATGGTGAAGGAAATAAAGCAAAGACCACAAGTTTGATAAAACTCCATCAGTATGTCACTGTGGAACCAACGCGTCCGTCCTCCCACCACCAAGCCGTGTCTATGACCACGCTTTGTTCTAAAGCTAAAATGAAAGCGTCTGGTGTTGAGTGACAGGCTGTAGGAGACACATACATTCAGGGGTTCCCTGCCACGTGTTTGTCTTTGCAGTTAGAGTGTAGCTGAGTCACGCATCTCCGCAGAAGGAGCTAGACAAATAAGAGAAATGTGTGTTTAGGTGGACTTGCATCAGTGCTTCTGGAGAGATTTTTTTCCTAAAGGCCCTGCGAGCTGCACTTACGCGCCGTTTCCGGGTCACTTCTCCCTTCAGTGCTGGAGCCTCTCACTGCTTTCTCCCTGTCACAGCTATTCAAGGCCCCGTCGCCGTTAACCTGTTCACTCAACCACTTAGACTGCCTGCAAATCTGTTGTTTTCTCTGCTAAATTCCTGTCCACCTTTGCTGTGCATGTGGAGTTGTACTGTTACCCATTATTCCCACAAAGCGCAGGAAGGTCACAGAGGACATGAGGAGTTGTCCTCATGTCAAGTTGAAGATGCTTTTATTGAATAGGTTGAGTGTAAACCAATATGGAGACGGGGGAAATAATCCATTTAGACAGAAATATGATTTTAAAGAACGTAGGAATACAATATTTCTTAATTAAATATTTAACACATAAATTGGGTTTTGTGTTTTCTGATAAATCTTTAGTCCAATTTGCACAAATATTTCTGTTTTATGATTTTCATCTTATCTACACTTTAACTGTGCGAGTGGGATTATTGGCATCCAGTGGTGTGTGGTATTAAAGGCTTAACCTGATTTGCAGAAAATACATTCATTTATCAAAAATTAAATACAAAAAGGGCCATTATTAAGACTCACTCACTATCTTGGCCGCTTACTCTTCGTAAGGGTGGCAGGCATGCTGGGCGAGAGGCACGGTTCACGCTAAACAGGTCGCCAGTCCATCACAGGGACAAAAACATACAGACAACCACTCACTCTCACACTTACAATATTAATACTGATGATAAGAAATATTGTCCTGGCTGCTGTCACTCTGATTATGGTTATAAACACAACTAACTAAACAAAAACCTTTATATCATGTATTTTTTTACTTCTTACTGGTCTATTTTTGTGTGAAAGTACATACTCAATAAGTCAGTTTTAATATTTCATCTTTGTTTTGTAGTGTGGTGACATTTTTGTTTTCATTTTGTTGCCACACAGAATATAAATTTAAAGTTGTGATTTCAGCTGGTGTTAGATTTGAGGTCTGAGCAAACACAAATGTCCTCAGAAGCGCACGCTGGTGCCCGCTTGGCGTGTCTGATGAGGAGAGGGGGAGCGGGCTTGGGTGGGGTTTACAGTCGCCAGACTTCCTGACTCTTCCGCTGTCGGACACTTGTGAACGCAGCGTTGGCTCTTTGTGTCTCGGCACTCTGCTCTGCAACCGCAAGGTTCAAATGACCCCACCGGCTGGCCTGGAGTCTTCCCTGAACCCCCTCCCCGCCCGAGCCCTGTCTGTCAGAGGCGAAGAGAAATCCATTAACGCTCAACCTGATCAAAAAGACGCCCAAAGCCAAGGCACCATATGTGCTCGTTTAGGGCTATCAATGACTGGCAAGCATTGTGGGCTAGTAATACATGCGACTGACTTACTGCCAACAGTGGCAACAGAGACCGTTTTCCTACAGAAAGAACTAGAGCTGCGAGTTTGGTGGAGTTATTCCAGGCTGATCTGCACCTCAAGGCCGTCCAGAGCTGTCAGCACGTTTCTCCAGTCTGACCATCAGTAACCAGCACAGCACATGGTTTCCATTCCGTGTTAAACATATGAATGCTGGGCACTATTGTTGAATCATTGATCCCCGAATTGCAAGCGAAGATGTGGTCCCGCTGAACGATTGTGGCGGGAGTTGCTCTCATGCCACTTGCATGCAAATGCGGAGACGTGACCCAAGTTCTACGGTTTCGTTTTACCAACGGAGTCCCCATTAAACACTCCTGTGAAGTTTGGGTAAGTCATTTTAAATCACGCTGAGAACCCAGAGGAAGTAGACGGAGGCCAACATCTGCACGTACTGCGTGATACACAGAGAGTGTAGCACGCTGCTGTTCGTGTTAGCTAGCGGATCATCATCTTGTCTTCATCATCGAAAACGTTGACGTGTTGTCACGTCTCATTTCACCTCCTCAAAACAGCTTTGGTTAAAATTTCCATATCGAGCCTTTAACACAGGCCTTGTTCGTAAGCGGACCTGAAAGCCTGAATAGTTGTTTAATAACCCTGATGCGGGACCACATTCATCTACGCACACACTACTTGGCGCTGTGCACTGAACAACATGCCTACTTTTGCCCAGAGCCTTCTGATATGGGCTTTACAATCACTACCACCAATTTTAACAGGTCTTGCTGCAGCTCTGTAGAGACCACACACACTGGGAAGGTTGACTACACAGTAACACACAGCCCTTGTTTGTACAGCTTCAGTAAGAAAGTAGAAAAAATCTCCCACTAATATACAGAACTGTGCAAAAGTTTTAGGGCAGGTGTGAAAAAAATGCTGTAAACAAAGAAGGCTTTCAGAAATATAAATAACGATTGTCAATTTACAAAAAGCAAAGTGAGCGAACAAAATAAAAATCTAAATCAAATCAATATTTGATGATACTACGTCAGTACTGGAAGTGATGTCATGGCCCCCACAGAGCCCTGATCTCAGCATCATGGAGTGAGTCTGGGATACATGAAGAGACAGAAGGATGTGAGAAACCCTACAACCACAGAAGATCTGTGGTTAGTTCTCCAAGATGTTTGGAGCAACCTACCAGCGAGTTCCTTCAAACACTGTGAGCAAGTGAACCTAGAAGAACTGCTGCTGTTTTGATATATTGATATATATTGATAGAAATATTGATTTGATTTAGAAAGTTTTTTTTTTACACATAAATATGTATTAAAAGTATTTTTTTTTCAGATTAAATAAAGAAACATTTGTTATGTAGATGCTTCCATTGGCATTGTGTCCAGCCATCAAGTCACAAGATGCCTTGTTTTTTGCCATAAACACATCTTATATATCTGCTGGGTATTTTATACAGCAGATTTTGGGGAGCACTTTCTTTATATATCATTATGTTTTTATAGGTAACAGCAACATTTCATGAGCTAAGAAAAACGGTCCAATAATGTCCATAATGATGAAGTGCAATTTATGTGGTTTAGTAAATTGTAGAGGTTTTACAACCCATTTAACCATTGATGCTGCGTCATACAGGACACATGACAGTAATGAAAGTTGATATATTTCTATATTAGCATCTGATCCCAGTTCAGATATCTTCTTCCAGTGCTTTAAGCTCTGGCAAATAAGTTGGTTTGTTCAAAAGACTCAGTGACGCTGCACTTTACAACATAAACAACACCCCATTCATTATGAGCGGTAACCTGAGAGTGACCACAGGGATCTGGACCCTCCCGTCAGGCTTTCAGGGGCCTATCGATCCATTAATTTCGTCAGCTTTAGTGGTCTGCAGTGACACAGTGCCTCTGTAAATTGAATGGGGGCTGAGGGATTACAGGGACCGTATCTGATGAAAAGGTCCTGCACGAGTGGCGACAACATAAATAAAGCCAAAGGTCATTTATCTTTGTCTGTCAAGAACCAATCTGCTGCGTCAAGGATCATCTGGTCTTGTCCCTGAAGGCCCCCTAGTGCCAAATATGTCACAGCAGCGCAGCCAAATGCCAACATAAGCTGGTTACACAATGGAAAGGAAGCAGTGGACCACAGCTCAATATTTTAATTATAGGTTATTTTATAGGCTTTTAAAAGTTGGTACTATTTGTTTATTTGTTAAGTGTCACTATGTGTAAAAATGTGTTTAGCTAGAAATAAGGAGTATCAGCCCAAAATGTGAGAAGCATGTACAGTAATGTTTTTTTTTTATCTTCAAGTGTTTGTGTTGCTGTGATGTGTTAGTGTTAGAACTTTGACTTTGCTACTTGTCCGCTGGACCCACACCCTTTAAATCATCCATTCATGTCCCATCTCAGTGGTGACTGAAACCTTTGTAGACTATGGGCTCAGCAGTAGCACTTGGTGACTGTCATTCAGCGAATGGCTCAAGAACCGACACCTGAATGAAAACATGTGCAACTAAAAGCTGCAGATGCCGAGTGACTTTCGAAAAATAGTTCAAGTCCAAAACTCAAAAACTATAATTCTGTGGTGAATATAGTTGTAAAGTAAAACTGTTTTAGTTTATGTTCATCTGTATGTACTTAAATCTGTGCAAATAGCTTTGCTGTGTAAATGTTCTGACTTACGTGACTTACTTTTTGAAATGACTTTACTTTTGTACATCTTTCAACTATTTATGTTTTTGCTACATGGCAGTAATTTGAATGTTTGAATTGAATATGAATGTTATTCTTTTTTTGGGGGGGTGGGTTTGTTAAAGTAGGTGAGGTCAGATGTGTCAAAATGACACTTTGCAGTAGCAGATGTAGGAAATGAAGAGAGACCATGTTGTTGCTCTAAATGAGCAGTGATATCTGTGTGTGTGAAAACAACAGGCCATTTCATTGTGGCCTCTGAGATGAAAAGCCTTGACCTTCGAGGGCACCGGTCTCTTCAAACCACTTGTCATCTGATCCTGGATCAGATGACAGCTGGTTTGCACAATTAGGGCGAGTCGAGATGCCACTCAGAGTGACTCCAGATTCAGAAATCAGAACCAAGTGACAAAACTTCTGTCTGTGATCTGTTCAGCAAAGATCAGCGTTCATGCTCTGAACAAAAGACACGACAAAATCAATAATACAAGTTGCAGGAAACAGATACTTGAGACTAATGGACACTGGGAATTGTGGCTGATGGGCACAAAGGGTTGAAATTCATATTGATACGGACTTCACAGGCCGGTGGGCTCCAAGGGGGCGAGAGGAGGTCACAGCTCGCTTTGACAGTCTACCCCCTCTTAATGGAAGACTATCGACTGAATTGGGAAGAAGCCTCTGTAACAAACATGCTACCCGGAGGCACGAAGTCTGTGAATACACGCACTAAAATAAATGTGTCTGTATGGGCACTTGTACACGTGCACCTTCTAAATGTGTGATTGTAGACATATCAGTTTCTTAGCAGTCTTCAGGGATGCGTGTTCTGATCGATAGCGGGTTATTAGCTGCTCGATATTATGCTGAAGGGCAGCATGCTTTGATATCTGAAATGTTAATCATGCCTATAATAGTGCTCCTGTATTACATTGTTTAGAAATGTCCAGCTTCTTCATAGGAGTTAGTTACAAACGTTTGCCTTGTGATTCATTAAAAAACTTTCTCTTTTAGCTCTTGTCAAACCACTTCCTGCCTGTGTTTTCTTTGGTTCTCAGGATCCGCTAAATCAGCGATTTCATTTTTGATAAAACATTTTTGATTATGACTTGAAAATTTGCAGATGACACTGGTGCCAAAGTCTTCTATGACAGGTCAAGATAAAAACAAATATTTTTTTCAGCTGTAGATAAGATTGACTTCTATACAATTACACCAACTAGATTTGATCATTTTTGGAAATGGACCAGCACGTCAATTCCTCTTTACTCTCCTCTTACCAGCTAAGCACTAATGCTGCCAGGTTCACTGTATAAGATTATTCACGCTTTCTTTTTTCATCTCATCCTGTCTCGACTCCCTCCCACTCCTCTTACTCCCTTCTTACCTTCCCTATGGCCTCCCTAGAGCATTTACTGTACAGGTGGCTCAAAATGTGGCAGCCAAGCCTCCAAGTTTTCCAAGAAGTTTTACGTAAAATCTAGTTAGATTTATTTATGCTGGCTTTTAGTCAAAACTTCTGCAATTACCGTTTGAGCCTTGCACGACTCCAGCACCTGCCTAAACTATTAGTTGACCCCACTCCAGGCTCATGAGTAGATTCTGCTTTAACTTCTTCGTACACATCATCTGCTGTAACATGTCTCACATACTATGGTGTCCAATCGCCAGATATGTAAATTGTGCATGTGCAGTATACAAACGTCTGGCTCAGTCTAAACCGCGGTGTTAATTGACAGCTGGTGTATTTCCTGCTGATTTATCCTGCTCTTCCGGGCAATTGGGGACAGGACAGTAACCTGACCCACATCTCTCACCACAGAAAATGTAATAATACTGAGCTGCAACCATTTTCGCTTCCTTCTGAATTGACGGCATGTGTTCCCAGCTCGCTCTGCTCCAACCCCCTACCCCAAGGGCTGAGCAGCTGCGCATGGCTCAGCTCATCCCGTGCGACAGCCCGAAATCACAAGTGCAACAGCCCAGTCATGGGAATTTATCATCAGTAAACACACATATCACTAAGCAATCAGCCACAGAGTGGAATACGAATCAAGCTACAGTGAAAAGGGTAACTGCTCCCCACATAGGGATCCTGAGTGGCTGCCTGCCAGGTAGACGCACCTGCGGCTCCTAAACAGGCGGCGTCATCACTACAGTTAAACCGTTAACATGTGGCTTCAGTGCACCGAGAGAACTATTAAATAACAGCTGCTGAGAAACAGCACAAATGCAATGCACACAAGTCAGTCGCTGATGTACTAGAGTAGCAAATACCAACAAGACATGGGCGAACACAAACATCCAGCTCCCAATAGGTTGTTGTCATGATTTCCTTTTCATGATGCATTGATTTATGTCTTTGATCATTTTGTGGACATTTTATTTGGGAGAAATAGGCATACGTGCGCAAATGTGTTCATTTCAGTATTTATTTCTTCTTTTGGCTCTGTTGTGGTCTACACCAACCCCTGAGGCAAACATCTGGCTGCATTCACGAGCTGGCTTGGTGTTGAAGAAGCAGCACGCACTGATCTACTGAATAAGAGAGAGGGCAAAACAGGATCTGCAGGCAGTACTGGTTTAACGCAGCGACAAATTTGTCAAATTATAGCATCCTTTAAGGTCTTGTGGATTTTAAATGGTGCATGCAAAGCAAACCACTAAGTACAAAGTGGGTTATGAGCTGCGCCTGTCAACAGCTGAACTATATTTCATTGCATCGAGCTCCGTCCTGTTCTGCACGGTACTCTGAATGAAAGCCAGGATTCACCACACCACTGGAAAAGCAGCAGGGTCATCCTGCAGTACGCTCGTTTGGCCACCGAATGAACAGGTTTCCACTCCATGGACCGGTTTCTGAGGCAGAGCTCAGTGCTGATGTTGCCTCCGCATCAGAGCTGTGACCCGTTCACCAGCTCTTTGGCTCCTGCTGGAATCCCAAGTGTAAGACAGTTTGTAACAGTAAAACTATTTCTGTCCAAATCACTCATCTGAAACAAATCCAGTGACTCTGAGTGATATACAGATACAGATGGTGCAACAGAAATAACTGTTCAGCTAGTCACTGCGTGGCAAATCATCCCTCATTCAGAAAAGCTTTCTTCAACCATTTGCTGGATAAAAATGTCAAGAAACCATAAACCGGCTGATATATACTAAACAAGGGCTGCTGAACAAGGCTCCCAGATCATCTCCACTTCACATTTCAGCCAACAAGTGGATCCAGCCTGACAGCAGCCCGAGGTTGAACTCCCATCAACATCTGATGCTCAAAAGACTCTCATACAAGCCGTCATCTGCCATGCGAGGCACTATTAACAAGCCTGTCAACATTACTCTTCAGCTGATTTGAATGATGTGTCGCAAAGGTCGCAGTTCAAAAGCATTTCAGATTGTCAACAAACGTCTGTGTCGCTTCAGCTGAACATCAGAAGACAGTGAATGTCACGAGGTTTCATTCCATTGATGCTTTACACATACACTATGTTGCCAAAAGTATTCGCTCAGCCGTCCAAATAATGGGAATCAGTGCACAAAGCAAGGTCCATAAAGACATGGATGACAGAGTCTGGTGTGGATGAACTTGACTGGCCTGCACAGAGTCCTGACCTCACCTTCGGGATGAATTAGAGCAGAGACTGAGAGCCAGGCCTTATCGTCCGAGATGTGCTACAAGAAATAACAAGAACGTACTAAGTAAGTACTGCATCACACAGTGTTGTACTTTAGGATGAGCATTTTAGCATCAGAGGACTTTTATTAGCATCAAACTCTAGCCTGTATTTCCCATGATGCAACATAATAGCGTCTATTTGTTGGCTTTCAGCCTCCACACATTGAGCCTGCAGCTTCTTTGAAGTTCTTCAGATAACTTCCAACTCATTGGTACTGAAGAAGAGTCCATTTTGTTTTTGCTGTAGTGTAAGTGAGAAGATAGTTTAGTGAGCAACTGAACATATATTACAAAATAAGTTAAAACCTGCAAAACCCAGCGATAATGGTCCTGTGCTCAACTTGACAGCAGCTATTTGGTCTGAAATCAAATGTTTCATAAATATCTGCGCTTACCTACTTTACCTTCAGATCCCTTGTGTCCAGGAAAAGAGGAGGCTCAGAAGCAGGTTCTCTCAGCCATGTATTATTCACCACTTTAATTCCTCAACCTACAAAAACAGAGTTGTGTGTTTATTTTATTTATTCCTTAAATCCACAAATAGACAACTGTAAAATGTTCTTGGTTAAAAATGTATCACCAAGCATCATGGCCCCGTTGGCCGGAAAGGTTTATGACCGATGTCTGGAATTTTCTATTATCAGAAAGACTTTTGAGTTATAAAAGGCAAAAACTGTAAATAAAGGAAGATGTACTAGCATTTCTAGACATTTTCCCTCACATGTTATCTTTACACTAACTGCTAAATCCTTGTTTCATTTGGTTCATGTTGATCATGTGTGTGTATAGTAAAGGACACCCCGTCCACTTACGCATGCTGTTCTGCTTTCTTACCATTTTCCTGCTGATGGATTGGTAAATACTGGTGAATTAACAGCAGGAGACTTTTAAATAACCTAGAATAACACTGTCAGGTAAGTTGTAAATGCTGCTAGGATGCATTTTACAGTTTACTGATTTCAATCCCAATCGTTTCATTGCAGACAAACGATAGTTTTATGTGGATGGTTACTCTGGCAACAAAACAACCAGTAAAACGTGTAACTCTCACAGATGAGCTGGTCAAAGCTGTATGTCAGAGATTTTCAAGCCCATCCTATCCTCTAGACTGAAGCACTCCCCCAAAATGCTTTGAGATTTGAAGGGAAGTGGCTGAACAGATTGTTATGTCACCATTAGGGAGCTGTAATAAAGTCATATTTCTTTTGCATTTTGCATGACCGGAGGGCCTTCCACTCTCGCCTGTCTGCTCCTTTCACATCAGCCTCCCTTAAGTGGAGCAGTTCTGGGCTGCAGGTTTTGCCTCGCTGCAGCCAGAGAGTGTCTGTGCCAGATAGCATTGCACGATTACACTCAGCAGCGCACAACTTTGTCGACAGCGTTATAGCGGGAGAATAAAATGTCTTAGGCCTCATTAAACGTCCACACATTTGCAAATTAGAGACCAGTTATTCATCATTGCGACGGGAACATGGGTATTAAAGTCAACAGACCATTTGCAATAAGTCCAAGTGAGTATAACCCGTGAATCTATACCCGGACAGAGTAAAATGTTAAATATCGAAGTGCAGTCTTCAGGTTCTAGAGCTGGAATAGATTGTGATGAACAGTGACAATCAAGTGTGGAACATTCATGTGTGTCCACAGAGATGTAAAACACTACAACTGTTCTGGCAGATTCTCATCGTCCTTCTGCTGCCAGGAGCAAACAGAACAATAATGTTTTTTGCATGTACAGTATGCGAATGCACTGTAGCTCGCTGCTGTGTTAACGCTCTTCATTTTCCCAAGTATTATCCTGACTACGGGGCCAAACTTCGCTTTCCTGCTCATGAATATTTTACAAGATGTTAAATTAATAAAAAAAAACCTTCACTGTCAGCTGGTACATTTTAGGGCAGGAACTATGGTTATATGGAAAATGCATAGCTGCAGCTGGAGGCTAGAACTATATTGCTGAGAATTTCTGATATGTCTCTCTTGTATCTGGATTTCTTGCTGTGAACATATCGACATGCTTTCTTGTGCGATAGATTTGACTATTTAACTACATTTATGTTAAGAAAAATGACATGAATTATATAATAATAATTTACAGCCCTATACGAAATCAATACATGTCATGTTAGCTACACGTGTGTTAGCTACAGTAGTGTATTATCCCCCCATAATAATACATTACTGTTATTATTGGTGTAGTTTGGCATGTGAGCATATATTTATGGCAGGTGGCTGAATCCTGGTCCAAACCTACAGACAAGATGAAAATGGACAGTAGACAACCCAAAGAGGACGAGTGGAAGCGGCAATATGTGACGTACAGTAACGCACCGGATGACTCTATCGCCATCTGTCACCAATCTGACCCACGCTGAACAGATCCAGTCGAACCCGAGTAGAAATGTGCAATGATAAGGAAGAACTTCCAGCAGGAAGTAAACAAGTGGCTAAATTCACCACTAGAACCCTGCGGTTCCTAATCCCAAACATCAAGAATGTTTTCCTCTTTGATCTACACCAGGCCTCTTGGACACAAATAAAAACACGTCGTGTCGTGGAGCGTTAGTTGTGTGTTACCCACCCTGGGATCCCAAACCAACTTGTTGAAGGATTACGTTACCAGCCTCTGTGGCCTGGGCATGGTTGCTGCTTGGCTCTTCCTTGTGGCTCTCTGGGTTTGATTTGAGCCAAAGAGCTACAGGATACAACTTCCAAGGCGTTAGCGTTCTCTGCAGTCACTCCGCAAAATTTCAGATCTTGCTAGTTTAAAGTGACAGGGTGCTTAAAACTACAGTACATGGGGATAAGAAACAACTGCCTCGCACTAACTGCAAACACATTATGTAAGGAACAGTGATGGGCTCGTGCCCTTTCATCCGTTTCTTACAGTATTTCCCAACACTATAGTGTTACACCTCCTGGGTATGCACACTAGCGCCTTTAAAGTCAATGCGACTTTATGATGTGGTGCAAACTAATTTAGAGGCTGACGAGTCCAACGCTGTTTGCCTCATTCTACAGAAACTCTGACAAATTGACAGACCGGAGGCTTTGCTTCTACTGTACAGCATGATCATCACGCCATCACAGACAAGCTCATAGTGGAAGTCAGCCACAAGTTCTGTTTAGACTTTAAGTCTTTAAAGTAGTTTTGAGACACTGGAGTAAATAAGTGTAAGTAATCACGCTAGGCAAGACATTTCAGTGGTTGCCACTATAACCACTTTTAAATGCAATACACCCTGGACGACCCACTAAGTGTTTCCCCACCTTTTTGGGCCATGGCACATCTTTTACATTAGAAAAATGTAAGTTTAAGTTTACGTAAAACCATGTTGGACCACGGTGGCTTTTCCCCACACACCAGGAGTAGCGGAGTTGGCTCGGTTGGTTCCTCAATAAATAGTAAATCCAAAGACTTTCTGAATAACTTACTGAACATTCGCCAGGATCTAGGTCAGATTGATGACTTTGTCTTTTCAAATATTTATCATTGCTATTACCTGTCTCACCTGAAGCATGACAATGGACTATGAACCATATTTAGCGCGATACATCCAGCTGTCCTCTGTGGAAGAGCACTTCATTGTTTTGACTGTCACTACATGACGCTCACTTCGAGAAACAATGCGGGAATCACTGTTCTAGGCTGAGTTTGTTTCACTACTCTAGCTTAGCTGGTTAAGTGTGACGCAACAATCTCAAAGGCGCTTTCCACTGTTAGACACAGTGTTTATCCCACCTCATCTGTTGTCCTGCTTGTATGAAAGCCACGATATGTTACAGTAGTTCTTTCTGCGTTCCTAATAACATCCACTCATAACATACTGAAACATCCTGTTTACAGGCAGAGCGGCTCCACCGGTGAGGATAATTTGCTGTAATTGCACCATGGGTGAAACCTTTGAAGACCCAGTTTGTGTTGTGACTGAAACAATGATGATTAGAACTTGTTCACATGTCAGAAGTAATTAGGAAAGCAACCACATATAAAAAGCAGATTTATAGCTTCATATCGTCCCATAGTAAATGTTTTATGTAGTGTGTTAAGACATGCAGTGTTGTATTTAATAATCCATGCAAGTAATTGTTTAAAAAACAAATGATCGACTATGCAGAAGCTACACGAGCACGTATTTACATTTTAGCTGCAGGGAAGACTGTTGCAGCGACAAACAATACACGACACGAGTGGACTGGAGGCTTGAAAGGCTGCTCTCTCGCACCACATGATATAGATTACCTTTAGAGAAATCTGGGCACCCATTAGCACCGCTGTTTGATCTCAGTGGCACAAATTGGTCCAAGGTGAAGAAATTGGTGCGTAATTATGATTGATGATGACAAGAAGGGGAAATGATTTGTGCCTTTAAATTCTCAGTGTGAAAGTTGTTCCTGGTTTTAAGACGAGACTCAGGAAGCTGCAATGAAACGTGAGGACTCAGCTGATTAGCAGCTAAAGCCATCCTATTAATGAATGTAAAACTCACTACCGATCAGATTTGTATCTATAACTAGAGCACTCGAGCATTTGTTACCAAGATGAATCATTTGAGTTTTAACAACGCTACACAGGCCAGTACAGATACTTTAATTAATATTTAGCTGCACTTTGTGGCCTTCTTTCCAATGTTGTCATAATGCATATGTATTAATCGTGATTGATACAATAACATGCCTTATAAAGCATCCTCTCTCTAAAATATGACACGTTCTCCAATGATAACAACTGATTGATCTTCATGACAGAAGAAGACACGAAGCCCAAAAGAAGCTGCCAAAAAGCTCCAGAAAGTATCCAGTGGGTAGAGCTAAGTTTGGTCCAGGTATTTGTTTACCAGTATATGATCTGAGCAGAATCTGTATCGATAAAATTATGTTCTATTGTCTGATTACTAACACGTTCACAAGTTAGTTTAGCCAGTTATTAACACAAAAGCAAACCTTGGATTAGCGTTACGGACCGAACTGTGCTCTAAGTTACTTCAGTCATTTGTCTGCTGTATTTAATTGTTATTTATGAGCCGTTGTGTACAGACAGACACATCTGTAATAAGAGATTGAAGCGTTGGCTTTAACTTTGAACTGTAACTCGACACATCTGGAATGCATTAATACAGATATATTTAGATCAGTGACCTTTGCTCCAGCCAAAACATTGCAGCTCGTTTCATGAAGGATGTTGCCTGTTACCAAACTTCATGCAGTCTGTTTAATGTTGCTGTGTCACTCTGTCCGCATCCTGGAAGCCGTCTGTCTCAGGAGGGATACAGTGTCAACAGTCTGAAGTCTGAAGCTGCGACCTGCTAAAATAGAAGGAACAATGACTGCTAAAAACCATGACTGCTTTTTATATTTTGCCCCCAAAGAGACACAAGTCTTCAACATTTTTCTGCAATTGAGCACAGAGGATTTTCACAGTGGCAGAGCATCTGTGGCTCAGTGTCTAGAATAACTCTCTAAATAAAGAATAAAAGCAATCTGCTCCTGTTTCACTCAATGCACCTTTTCCTTTCCCCGTTGCCAGAGGGATGACCAAATGCATTTCATGTGCAAACTTCACGCTTCGCTGCTTGCTGAGCACAGACCAGAATCATGTTCCACTTTAAAAACGTTAATTTTACATTTTTAATGAGAGGCTGATGGCCTGAGCAAGTGAGCAACACTGGAAAATCCTCCACCACCTCCTCTTCCTGAATTAAAGATCTCTGGTGATGAGTGAAGGATAGGAGTATGGTTTTATTTATGGTTTGTCAATGCAACACATATTTTTATATGTTATATAAAACTGGTTTCGTAGACTCACGCTTTTACTTTGCTGCACACTGTGCATGCTATAGGTCAACTTGCTGCAGGAATCTAGTTATTCAAGGAGATTCCTCAATTTCATGGCTGATTAGCCTGATGTCAGGATTATCTCTTGTTATTTTAAGGCAGATAATACAAGATTATGACCTAACGGGATCTGGGAAATCAGCTGGAAGACACCAGGGGGCCTCCCTCAAAGCTGGTCATACTGCTGCGATTGTGAATTGGTGAGGTTAAATTGTTGACCAAAGTTCCATGACCAAAGGGGGAGTTTAATAAATCCGCACATTAAGAGTTGAGATTCAAAGCTCAGTTCACTTTAACTTGAGGTTGTCGCCAAACACCTAACGTCCGGCTTCTCATAGCCACGATGGCGGCAGCTGGGAAGAGAGGTTTTAAATCGGCTCCGCCATGAGCAAAGCCGTTCACAGCACAAAATCTGCTCTTTTTCTAAAGGTAATTAGCTTGTGCTCAACGCTGTCATATCCATAAGTGCAGCTGCTTTTGAAAAAACAGGGCAAGAAAACAAGAGGCCCGGCCTCCCCAGGGTCAGTGCCCACCACAGCCTGGATTATGGCACCAAAGGAATCCTGGGAAGCGTGTATTGATTTGGCCTGACACTTGCTGCCACATTTAGCTTAGCTGCTGCTGACTCGCAAAGGCTCCGAGCAGTTATCTGCCATATTCTCTACTATCTTTAAAGAGCACTGAGAAATTACCTCATGCCACGAAGCATTTATCATCACGTAATTAGCTCGGTGCACCTAACGGCAGATCTTTGGACTAATAATAATACGAGCTTAAAGTTCATGTGCATGGGAGTATGGTTAATTAACTTGTTAGCATTAGCATGCTGAGACAAAAGCACTGCCCTTTACAGACTACATTTGTTTAACAGATTGTCTGATTTGTGCAGGACGCCACAGACAACACTGAATGGTGTTATTTACACTAGGCTACTGTAGGGACCGTGTGGCTGCTATTTTCTATTTAGTAGTATCTAATTCTGTCATGTAAAAGTAAACCTGAGCAGAAAGACAAAAAAAAACTAGACCCCTTTTATTTTTAGGGGATGGGACAGTAGAGGTCTGTGTGCTCAAAAACTATAATTGTAAGTCAACAAGCAAACAGGACAAGGTACAGCACACTCTCCAGTCCTGGACGAGCCTCTGCAAAGTTCCTCATCATCCGTTTGGCATCTTGGTCGTCAGCGTTTGGCCTTTAGTCAGTGGAGGAAACAGCTCCTGAGGAAGAGCATGAGATGCAGTTAAAACAGATCATGAGTTCAGTGAGTTTCGCAGTAGATACGCAGAGCGCGTCAAAGGCTTTCATTAAAGTGCCCTCGTATGTTTACGTCCAGTGGCAAATGTTACACCTCACAGACGAGATGTTCTAAAGGGAAACAGGAGGATCAAGGTCGCTGAAGATGACGTGTTGCCAAAACACCAACTCATTTAGTCAAGTCAATGTTCTGTGTCCTTGTCAGTACGACTGTTTTTATAAATATTGTTTAGTACCAGTATAGTTCAGCTAAATGTGGTGGTACCGTCCTCTGTGGTTCAGATCCCAGGAGCAGCAGGGCAGTGGTTCGTTCCAAAGATGCGTGTGAGTGTGTCATAATTATTATTCATTATTTCTGCTTGACATTTGAAGCATTTTTCATGCAGTTCCATTAAAGGGCTGTGCTGACTTTCCTAAACGTTGAGATATTTCTACTTAATGGCTCAGGAGCTACAGTAACGTTGATGCAGTTTACAGCTGTTCGTCCATCGCACCCAAACTCAAGATGCTATGTTGCATAAGCAGCGATATTCAAGTCGTGTCCTCTTTTAACATTGTATTTGTAATGTTCAGTGAAATTTTGTCCAGTGTCACGGGCAGATTTGACTCCTCACATGCCCAGTGTTCACATGTCTACTGAGCTGTAAAGGTCTCATCCTCCAGTGTTGTTGCCCTGCATGATTCTGGCCAAATACTTGTGTTTGTCTGGAATCATCAACACTTCACCCTTTGGACCCGTTGGAGCACCCACTGACTCGAAATGGCCAAATGCCATCTCATTTTATTTATGTTCCTGCGCTTTTGAGCCCTGAAGTCTGGCGCTCTCTTCCAGCTATAGCATAAGTCCCATTTTCTTTCTACAACTGTCAGCCAGATCGGATTTTTCTGATACTTTCCATTTAATTTAATTCTCTGGGCAACATTTGTAACATCATAAGGCATCTTCTTCTACGTCTCCTGTCAGCTACGAATGCAGTTGTGGGACCCTGCCGAATGAAATGGGCAAAGACAGCTTCACAATCGCCAGGGGTGATATTCTAAGATCAGGCTGGAATCAGAAGTTTTGTCGGTTTCAGTTAACCAGGGCATTGCTAAATGGCTTAAGCCAAGCATCAGTGCACCCTGCAAAGCTGTGAGATATTGCTGCATGACAGCTAAAGTAGCCGGCTGCATCTCAGACATGTACCCAGCCTAAAGAGCCCTCAGGCTTTCTCTTCTTCATGACTGACTTTTTAAGTGTTTTATCCCTGGGACACAGGAGTAATGTGCATTAAGATCAAGAACACTTATTTCAATTGTGCTTTATGTTTTATTCTGCCTATAAATTCAACACTGTCTAGACCGTGCTTCACTGAGAATAGTTCACACGGGAGAACACCCTGCTGTAAAGAGTTGGCTCTAACTATGCCGACGTTAGGCTTTTAATCAAGTTAATCGTACTTTTTAAAAAACGTACTTATTATGCGTACTTAAACGTACTTAGTATTTTTATGCTTTATTCACAAGCATCAGTGCTAGTTAATGACACTAGACTGATCTGTGTCTGTTGGTTCTACTTAAGATGCAGCATTTTGTCAAAGCTACGAACTGTAAATTATTGCATTTTATTGCATTAAAGCAGATGTTTGTATGTGTATGTGTGTATGTGTGCGTGTGTGTGTGGGGGGGGGGTATGAGCGATCAGCTTAAAGCAAACTACAGGGGCCATGTTTGCAATAATGAAGGAACGTGTCACTTAATTTCTGCGGCATAAAGAGGAATACACATCATCAGGCTGTAGCTAAACTAGATTCTTCATCATATGTCGGTTCCTTGTTGGGATTTTGTTTGTTTTGACAATATATAGATTTATATAGATTCTAATATATAGATTCTTTTTCAAAATACTGACAAGGCTCCTGGATGGTGTTGATGTTTTTTAGATTTGCCTTATTCTCCTTCTGCTCCCCAGTCACCTGCTCTAATGTTTCAACAGCTGCACTGTGTTTTCTCTTTATTCACGTTGGCAGAAGTGGCAGAAGTGTGTTTTGGTTTCCTGTTCGTATGGCAAATGTGACACTGTGAACAACGCATGTTTACTATTAACATTCTAAAGCCTGGAAAGTAAGATCAGCATAGCTCAGGTGCAAATGACAGTGAGATTAACCATGTCTTTCTACATGGCTGCAAGTCAATGGTAACCAACCGTCCCACCTGCTGGTTGAGTCCGAGGAGCAAAGCATGCTCTCCAACAGATAATAATAAAGTAGTGTTGACATGTGATCATGCACTGTGCTGTGAACTTAACTGGGGTTAGGTAACTCCTTTTAAGCTTTGATTTCACGGATGTCATCAGCAGACTGAATCATCTAAACAACAATAAGACAAGTTGTAATTCATTTTTCACAGATGTTCATTGACTTATTGTGATGATTTCTAGGACCTTGTGGGACTGTCTCTCTCACTGCGTGGGAGACGCTCCCAGAGAACAGCTCAGAGAGTCCAGATGTACATTTTCCCATTAAACCAAGTCTTTTTTTCGAATTAAAGTCAAAATTCTAGCTTTGAAAAGCACTTCTAAAGCTTAAATCTCACTGTTAGGTCTTTGAGTATCTCTTTAGTTTTCTAGTGAACCACCTGATTGTGGTGTACTAAACGGTGATGGGCCTATCATTGACACCTGAAGCTGGAAAGCAAAGAAAATAACCACTAGTAACCACTAGAAAACTAAGCTTTTGAAGTTTAACAGTATAAAGTTGGAAACAAGTTAGGACAATGAAAAAACACACGTCTACATATGTCTGTGTTTCCTCTGGGATGAACTGTTGAACCCAGGGCCAACTGATGATTGATCCTTTATAATCTTTCATGCGCTGCTATCTTCCAGTACAACAGGCCATTGGCGCGACGAGGCCTGCAAGCAGATGCCCTTTCTCCTTTGATCTGTCACTAAAACAGGGTATCAGAGCGTTGCAGAGATAAACGCAAACAAATGAACACAATCAAACTTTGGAAGAACATGTCAACAAACACGATTCTTTATTAGAGCTTGCAGGTCAGATTAAATCCGGTGTGGCTAAGTTGGGCAGTAACCTCTGACCGTCATGCTTTAGAAGAAACCCCCAACAAACCAACAGAGAATCGCTACAAAGAAACTCTCCAATCCTCAGAGTAGCTCCTCGGTTCATAACTATTGTCCATCAAACCAACCCAAACACAGCCGTATTTTCAAAAGGAAGTGACTTTCACATCGAAGCAGCTGTATGTGCTATTGTTATGTTCTGTTGTGGTTAGAGATCCCAACACTATTAAAGTGGAATCACCTTAACCCAGTTGGACGTGCTTTTGTCGTAGCTGAGGGGGTTTCTACAGGAACGATCTGTGCGGTTTTGTATACACTCACGCTCAACTGGCCGCATTATCACTGCTTCACGTGTTCCCCACCCTCGAGTTTGTTCAAGGTCTGTAACAAAGAAAGTGGCTTATTATCACCCGCTGCAGGAGTTGTCTGCACATATATGATTTAGTAATTGCTGGGGCTCAACAAGCAGATGGAATTGGACTTGACACTGAGCCATTATTAGGAAATGAAATGCTGCTTTTGCAGTTTTGGAGGTTTCTGTCCTGTACGGATGAAAACAGAGCACAATCACATGCACAGAGAGACAGCAGAACGGTACGATACCTGTGGTCAGGATGCAAGAAAGAACGCAACTCTTAAAGTGTAATGAAGTATTAGATGTACAAAGAAGTAACTGTAAGTAAGTGTATTCCTCCCACACTCAAGGAATTAAGTATTAAACATTTAACAAATTAAAGGTGACCTGGTGGCTCTGTAACAATGCAGTGATCTGGGTGTTCATAAATAGTCATAGTAACAGACTGATCAGGAGGAGGGACATAAGTGTATTAAAGCTCTTCTGAGAAGGGAGAGAAGGTTCACTGAACTGAAATGAGGCGTTACTTCCATACTCGCCAGCAGCATGACGCTAATACCACATGGCAGCTCAGGGCAGCTCTCTGCTACTTTCTCAGCCTCACCAAGTAATTGGCGACCTACAGCACCCCACCTGACATGGGAGGCTCCGAGAACCGGTCCCAGAAAAGCAAACAGGGTCAGTCCTACTGTACTGGACCGTTGCATGTCCTCTGACGAACATGTGACCAATCGAAGCAGTCGTTCTCTCGCATCTGACGCTGTGTTTGGTTTGGACTTCAGTGCTGTCATTCTCTGTGAGAGGGATTACTGTGGCATTAATGTCAGGTTCCAACATTCCTGTAGGTGGAACATTTGTGAATCAGGCTTTTCTTTGCTAACTGACTGATTAATACTTACTGGCTGGAAGCTGGCTGCGAGCCCTTAGCTCAGAACTGAGTGTCAGGTCTTTTGACTTGAAGCAGCTAAGTTACAACCATTGGTTTTATATTCCACAACACCGTCGAGATAGTGGAGCCAATCCCAGCTGTCACTGGGTGAGACTGAATCCCATTCAGCCTCACATACTGTACGCGGACTCACCCGGCTGCGGGGAGGTAGCGTGTACATCAAGTCCCAGTTTATGAAGCAGATGTAAACAGACCCTGTCAATAGCTTCTGACTGTCTGGGTTACTGGGACGTACAGTATTTTCCAAACCTACTAAAGATGGAGGTCTCTCCTCTGCCGTTTGCCTGGCTGAGTTTGGTGCCAAATCATGTGTTTGTGTTTTGTAAATCCCCTGAGAAGTCTGGTATTTTTTTCACTGACTTGTCACAGGTCAAGTAGTTCACTAAGCAGACGTTTCTCAATGATTTGGTAATAGTATTCCTCGACCTTTATCTGGGGGTAATTTGGTTTTCCCATGCTTCTTTCATGACCCTATACAGAAAATCTTAAGAGCTGTTTGTTTATAGGATCTGGGACTTTGCTGAAACCCTGAGGCCAACAACGCTCTCGGACGCTTCAGTCTACTTCATGTTAGTTTTGATCGCTGTGTCTTCTTTGGTGTCTGTGCAAAGTTCTGTGTTTGTGCTGACGAATGCTTTCTGTCTCTTCTTCTTTATTGGTTTTATATGGTCTATTCCATAAAGCACTTTTTCCCTTTTATGTTCAGTTCTCAGATGCTCAGATTTTTTCAGTGTACAGATAATTTATGCTGGTGCTTTGACGTAGCCTGAGTATGAACTTCTCCTTTTTGTTTGCCCTGTCAACCGTTCCTTCCTCTCGTCTGTCACAGACGCAGATGAACTGCACCATAGAAGTAATGCAGGAACCTGCAGTAGTAACATTGAATATAGTACAGTATATCACAGGAGTGTGGGAGGCCAATATATAACTAATTTAATGGACACACACCACAAATGGACAGATGTCAGGTGTTGTACCTGTCATTAGAGAGGTTTAATGAGTCATTTAGACCAGTGTTTATCAACGCGGTGGCTATGATCTCTTTAAGTTTGGTCACAAGGTTAAAGGTTAAGCTGAATTTCCAGTTGCTGTTTTGTGAAATTTTGTGAAAATTAAAAAAACAATTGGGAGTAAACTGCTGGGAACCACTGATGTTTCCACGAGTCTACAACTTGAGAATCGTAGTTTATAATAGGATAAACATATAAATTATATATGTATACAACCACTGGCCACTTTACACCTGTACAGTCTGAGACAACAAAACTGGGACAACACAGCCACCATTTATTCTACTTTTACGAGGTTATGTCAGCTACTGTCAGGCGATAATTCTACTATAGGTTTATTTGAAATTCCTGGAAGACTTATTGAACTGGTGGCTGTAATCAGCAGCGGGTGGGATGGTTTGTAAACAAGCAAGGCAGTGGGCCTGGACACCAGGTTCAGGAACCTTAGCAGTAACTTAATTCAGCCTGCCCCCTGGTGGCTACACCCCCCTGTTACCTACTATACATATAAATACTAACTGCTTCATTCTGGAAAAGAAAAATCTTTGATCACTACGAATCATGAGGTTGACAGCAAGAGGAGGCTGGAAGTAGCTGGAAGAAACTGTGACTATTTATTTTAGTTGTATAACTGTAAAATACAAATATAAGTTGTGTACTTTATCATAGATTTATATCAAAGGTGGCAAAAGCTTACGGATGAAACAGAACATTATTTATCACAGCGTGGCGTGTGGGCTTCACTTCACTCCTTTAAGGCTCCTAGTAGTGTTTTAGCAGCCAGGTGGGGGCAGGTCTCCCCGGCAGGGCAAAGTAGCTCCACCACCACGGCTTCTCCATTCTCTCCTCGCGGTTCTGGCTCAAGTCAGTCATCACGGTGTAGCGCTCGTACTGGTTGTAAGGGTCAAAGCGATCATAAGTGCCCAAGGAGGGGATGGAGTCACCCTTGTCCTGCAAGTCTGGCTCCACCACAGATGTCTGCAACACAAAGTCCACTCGTCCGGCCATGTCCATGCGAGGAGGCAGGTGGACTTTCTTCATAGCTCTGGCGTAGCCCGGAGCTGAAGCGCTCACGATGTGGATGCCAGGGGTCAGGAGCCGCCAGTAATCTCCATTTTCAGCTATTTAAATGTTTGGAAATGGTCATTTCAGTAAGTGCTCCAGTGATGTGAGGCAACAAAAAGGGGCAAGTATCTCCTGACTTAGTTTAAGTGTGACACTTATTGGCTGTAACATGACACGAGGTGCCACACAGAGAACTAAAGCTCTGTCTTCATCTAGTTTGTCAAAAATAATGCAGAGCAAACTATTAATGATATTATTGATTTTGAGTAGTACCCGTGGTAACATCGTGGCGTATTCCTCTGACGGATACCCGTGCCCCTTTGATTCCATTCCCATCCCGATCTTTGACGATGCCTTTGATACCTTGATGAGCCTGAGGAACAACACGTCAGCACGGACCATTTGCAAACACACACACACACACACATATATAAACATATAGTAAAATCCATTTGTGTCTGGCTACAGCTCGTTGCACCCAAATGCCAATGAGAGCAGAAATGCTTCTCACCAATTCTGCAAATTTGATCAAAGCCTCGTGGTTTTCATGCCAGCTTGTCAACAAGTCCTCTTCTGGGGGGAACTTCTCACAACCCAGCTCCACGGTCACCTCAAAACAGTTGGTGTGAAGATAGTTAAAGTCTTGCATACCTGAACAAGGACAAAAACAAGACAAACTGAGAAGCTGTGGGGACCTTCAGCTTCCAGCTCCGCATTAAATAACTGGTCTTCCATCGCCACCTAGTGACGGCATCTCATATTACTCATCAGTGCTCCTCACTACTTCACTCACCGCCTGCAAAGCTGGACCACTGGGCACCATTGACGGTTCCTTTCTGGCTGAACCCCTGGGACCTTCCACACTGTGCACTTTCATAGGACATCGTTTCATGGGCGTTTGCATATGTTCTTGCAAGAAGCTTGAAAATCTACAAAATAAAATATGTTATTTTTGACTTCTTACCACAGTTGATTTTTAATGGATTGCAATTAAAAGTGATGATAATTTTGTATTATTAGTTAAAGATGTTTAGCTCTTCAGTTGTAATTGTTGAAAGTTGTGGCCTGAAAGTTTTTTTGTTGAAAAAGGACACAACTGTCCCTTGACAACCTGGGCTCAAATCATGGGATGGGTCCGGTTTGCATTGTCTCCTTTCTCTCTCCAGTTTACCTGATCATCTGGCGTCGGGGAGAACATGTTGCGCTCCAGCGGGTGTTTGGACATGTCGTAAGGGTAGGACACGACCAGGTCTCCACCGTGGAAGTTAGCAGAGAGCACAAAAGGGATGGAGCGGATCCACTTCATGACAGCGTACGTCTCCGGTGCAACCTGGATCGCACCATTAACACTTACAGCATGTGTAGAGTTGAATTTAACAAATGAGCAATGTCACGAATTAAGTGAAAGAAATAATTCACTAACATACAGCATATGGACAAGGACTCATACTGTACCTTACCAAACCAGTAAGAGTCTGGGATTGGGATGTGGTCGGTGCGGTAGCCCTTCTGTCTGCGTCGTCTGTAAACGATGGAGGTCAGATCGGGGAAGTTTCTGTTCAGGTCGATGTTCTGGGCATTGTTTTCACCAACGGTGGAAGTGTCATATCGGTGACCCTGATAAATCCAACAACCAGAATGAGGCTACAGCAGATTTCAGTCTTAATTATTGGCTTTATTAACTGAATTTCAGCATAATACATGAAGCGGTTTCACCCCCACTTTCTGTTTATGAGACAACTCAGAAACCTCCCTCCTCTGCCTCTGTTTCCTTCCAGGGCTGCCTTCAAAATCACTCTTTTTACTATGCACTGCACTCTGTAGGATGCTGGGGTGTTTGAATGTTGGGTGTGAAGCCTGTCTGCTGTAAAGGCCACTCAAGACAGCAGTGTTTGTGCTATGTACGCTACTTTGCTGCTAACAGTCCCATAATGCACTGGACTCTGTGAACTGGTTCCATCCCTAATCAGCTCCAGGCATCTTGACTCTAAAGTTACAGTTCTGTTACCTGTCAATGTAACTCAACTGACCTCTTGTTCGTCGCCATAGTTACTGTCCTGGACTCCGGTGGCAGCCACCTCGTACCCGTCGGGGTTCATGGAGGGCAGGATATGGATGCGTGTGGTGTTAATGAGGGCCTGGATGCGCTTGTTACCCAGCTGATACTCGAAGCACAGGTACTGAGCCAAGTAGATGAGCAGCTGGCGGCCGAGGACTTCGTTTCCATGCACGTTGCCGACATACTTCATCTCCGGCTCGACTACAAGGACAAAATGTACAGTCCGACCCCCTGAAAAACACCGAAAAGCAATGCGGAGTATCCACGGATTCCTTGATGAGTTTACTTACGCAGCTCGTGCTGTCCGGGATTGTTTGAGAACTCGATCACAAGCAGATCCCTGCCCTCTGTGCTGCGGCCTATGCTGTAGGTTCTGGCGATGTCAGAGCATTGTTCCTCAGTTTTCTTCAGGATACTGATCATCTGGGCATTGGAGTGGTACGTGAAGTGGATTGTGGTCGCAGGATCCTCGGGAGGAAGAACCTCCATGGCGCCCATTGCCTCCATGTTCTGCTGCACTGTCAAGAAGAACATCAACTTTGATTAATGCGCTTTAAGCTGCAGTGAGTGACCACATTAAAGTGCTCCAAGGCAGAAATGCTGCTGCTGTTTTGGTATGTGCAGCAGACACCAAGCATCCATTCATAATTACTACACAAAGCCATGTTTCCATCACCTCTCGGTGGATTCATGGTATTTGAGGTGACATCTTGACATTGTTTGGTCTGCATTGTTAAGAAATATAGTATTAATAACTCTCAGCACTGGGATGGGAGGCTGGTACGTATTCAAATAAGAAATGCTTGCACAGGATTCTGGGTCATATGATATCAGAACAGGATATTCAGTTTGAAATGAATATGGAAATAATTACAGATGTCAAACATGCTGCCAGACATCTGAGCCACATTCCAGTTGGCAGGCAGCGTTTTGCAGGGCCATAAAAACGGAGCCACTTTAATACAACGCTATGAGAATTGTAGGAGACAGAGACTCGTTTCATTGTTTCCAACTTTTATCACTGTGTACACACGCTGCTACGATGCGAATAAATGCTCAATTCACTGTGTCCGTGGCAACGTCACTGGTCGTGTGGTTCACTTTTGACGCTTTTAACAGATTCAGACAGTTTTTCACTCGTGTCTTACCTTGTTTGTGTTTCTGTGGAGTATAAGGGTGCAGTGCATGAAGTAAAGCGCCCAATGAAAACGCACAACACTGCCACAGTGAGTGCTGATGTGGGGGAAAAGGTTTTACTGTCTGGGCGTTGGAGTGGTAGGTAAGCTCGAGTTTACTCAAGCTGAGCCACAGATGGAAACAAAATGGTCAAAGCCAAACAATGTCAGGTCATAAAGTCAGAGCAGCCGTGACACAGTATGTATTTCTCACCTGTGAGTCCCTCCAGTGGGTCGTAGCAGCCCTCCTGTTCGCTGAAGAAGAAGCGATCGCAGTCCATGAAGTAGGGCCAAGCCATGTCTATGGCCTCGAACGCATGGCTGCATTTCTTCTGCACTGTCTCACAGGTGGCGCGACAGGGCTTCAGCGCTTTGTCCTTCTCGCAGCGCGGGGCCAACACGGAGCAGCCCAGCATGCGGATTTCAGGGTTGCACACTCCACCGAGAAGAGACTCGGTCACGCTCAACAGCAGATACTCTGCGCCAGCCTCCGCTTCTTCACGGGTCTTGTGACCGATGATGTTGGGGAACATGGTCTGAGGGTAGGCCACGTCTTCGCAGTAGGACAGTAGGATGTCTGTGCATGTAGCTGAGTTCACAATTCAAATGCATAAAAACAGAATGAGTTCAGATCAGTGAAATAACAGTGATTGTCCCTACTGAGCCAATGAGCAAACTTATGTCGATCTGTCACATGCTTAATAATAAACCTCTCCATTCTCCCTTCCGCTCTTTGCTCCTTAGTATTTCTATTATGTGGGGAAATTAGAATTTTAATATTTCATTGTGCCATTGATCATCTAAAAATACACATGATGGTTTTATGGCTTTGGGGCCAGATTCCATTAAAACTGGACTTATGTGACTTATGATCTCATCCCTTTAGTTGGTTAAAACCGTGACTCAAACCTGATCCACAGGGATGTGGATGGAGACCTGGACGACTTTACCTCCTGTACTGAGGGATTTAAAGATGAGGAGTGAAAGGAGAGAGCAGTCCAGACATGCAAAAATCAACTGCGTGAGGACAGATGGATGATGCCAAAGGGTACTTACGTTTCTCTTCCACTGTTGGTTTGCACACTCCTGCAAGACACATCAGTCTCATTAGCTGACACTAGATGGCGGAGTGGTTTCTATAAATGTCTTGCTGCGGCCTGTCTTCAGCTAATACACCTCTGGTTTGGCCTCAGCCGCTTTATGAAATGTCTGTCTACTATGTCTCCAGAGTGTCCACGTTTATCAGGATTACACGGCTGAAAATATAGCATCTGACTCATCATCCAATCATAATCATGCAGCGTTCATTTGCAAAAGTTGGATACATGTGTTTTCACGGTTGTTACTGCATCGCAGTCGGTTTCTGTATCTGGAAATGTCCAAACACGCGCAAAGACGCACTGCTCAAGGGCGCGCACGCACAAGAAAAACGTTTTAATGTCAGGCAGAGTAAGAAAAGCCTTTACCTCGAAATGCGGGGTCACACCGTAGAGAGGACGACGGAACAACAACCAAGAACTGCAGCAGGACCAACAGCATGATGCTCCTTTTTCCGAGCGTTTCGATGTGGCACCGCACACGCAGCCAGGCGGAGGTTTGTGTTTGAACTCTCCAAGTCTGCAGAAATTCCCTCTGAACTTCTCGTAAAGTGACTTTGCACACACACACACGGGCAACTCTCGAGTTACAGAGGAAATAGCTCTGGGGTGAAGTAGGGACATGCGTGAGAATGTCAACTTTACGAGGATGACGCGTATTGAAGGAGCTTTAAGTGAATCAAACAGGAAGCTTTTCCTCGTTGTTTTATTGTTTTAAATTTTAAATATTCAACTTGCAGCTGCGTTGTAGTTCGTATGAATATCCTCACTTTACTTAAAGCTACAGTAGGTTTAGAACTAAAAATATGCTACAAAAAACATTATGTAATTTTGTACAAGCGATATTGACACCTCCAATGACGTCACACAGATTAAACAGCCTAGCTGCAAAGAAAAAAACACCTAAAAGTCCCAGTTTCACATTTTCGTAGTATTTGTTAACAATGAAAATAATATAAAGTTGTACTCAGATGTATTTAACCCATTAAAGAAGGTTGGTAAAACTTACATTTAGCTGTTTGTAATTCCTAGAAATTCAACACAAAACAATTACTGTGGAATTACTGTGTTCGGTGGGTCCAGGATCTTCCAGGCTCTCTTCTCTACTGGATGAACTTTAAGGGATCACAGTCCAGATGAAAAAGTCACAGACACCTGAGCTTCACACAGCTTCCCCACAGACAACATGACATTTTGTCAGCCAGAGGGAGAAAAGCAGCCCCAGAGCATCACTGAGCTGCCACTAGCAGAAGCTTAAAGCTACGTCTCCTAATGTTTTGTTTTGCGTGAAACCATAAGCACCTTTCATATACCTGTAAATCACGCTGCACGTCAGAAATGGTAAAGTTTCTGCGATGTGTCTTCAAGACTTAAATATCATTAATACCACTAATGCAGCAATGATTCACAAAGTCACTTTGAGGTCATGTGCATCAGGCTCCCACATGACCTATTTTCTAGCAGAGTACCTGTACTGTACAATTTGTAACTGTACTGAGCCTCTCGTTTTTCATGCGGAGCTCAACGTATCCTAGAGCGCAACACAGAGCCTACATTTTGTAAGTGAACTTGTTTTGCTCATTTCTCTAATTACAGGGTCTCCTCTCCTTCAAGCTGAGCTGATTTAAATTAGCATAATGGGAATCGTGATCATTCATCATGCAGGCAGGCGAGGACCCCTGGGTTCCAGACTAGATATTGAGTATCATGAGAATGAGCTCAGCCGTGTGGTGGGAATCAGTCGAGGGAGTTTAGGGCAGTGCATGTTAGAGGGAAGGAGGAAAACTATTTTATTCTCCAGCTAAACCAGGATATGAATTGTATTCTTAAATGGGGTCATTTATTATGCAGCTTATTTGCATAGTGCAGAAAATAAGTGAACGTACTCCTTTTGAAAGGGAGACGTGTTTGAGCAAACACAGAATCAGTTCATATCACTTAAACAGCATTTTTAAGTCATTCATAGTGTGAATGTTAGTGATGATTCTCGTATTTGAGGGGTAGTGTTACAGATATTGATTGAGTTGACATGAACCGTGGTATAAAGTTAAGCGGCTCTGGATGAATGGTGATCGTTTTGGTTTTGCCTTGACTTTCCACTCGTAAGGTCAAAGTTTCAGTTGGTTCTGTTCTTTGGTTTGGGCTTAAGTTATTGGTATTTTGTAAAAATTGCTATTGTTTGGCAGCTATAAATAGATTAAATGACCATTCTGACACATTTATAGAAAAACCAGTATGAACAGCTGGACACATCTGGACCCGTCAACAGTCATTTCTAACATCTGTTGACTCATCTTCATACATAAGCAGGTTTAATTCATCAGGCGCTGACCATTTGGGTTTTCGAGTCAAAGAATTAGCCACAAAAATGTGAATTTCTTCAGTTAATGCACCCAATACGCCAATATTAAGAAAAGTAAATCAGACTCACAAATAATCAAAGGCTGTTGCAGACCTGTTTTTTTTTTTTTTTATTAATCTTGGCAACAGTTCCGCTGCCACTGAGACTGTTCATGTGATACCACGGCTGTTTTAAGCCGCATATTGTGTGTAATATAATTAGGGCCACAGGGCAGATGGTTCCAAAACAATGTGATACAGAAGCAGATGAGCTGGTGGTAAACAAGGAACCACAATGAGAAGAATGGATTTCATTAAAAGTTCCCTCTCTCATGTACTTGTATCCATCAATTTCACATATTGAATATTGACAAAAATGTTTCCATAAACCTTGTGTAATTAGTCAAATAAAAGCACCATTTGCCATTTAGTGTCCAAGACTTTTAACTGCACGTTCTGAATTTAATTTACAAATCAAATCAAAGGGCATTATCTCGATTCAATAGCATTACTGTGAAGACATCCATATGTTTAATAGCTTTAGACCTGACAGCTTTTATTGCACATTGTAACTAATAGCTAATCACACTGCCAAAGTACAGCAAGTGGCTCACAGGAGAAAAAGTACATGTGCATCGAATACATGCAGAATATATCGTTTTTATAATAAAGAAGCTATTTTTGCTTAAAGAAATCACAAGTTCAAATCTGGCACAAACGGAAAAGTGTGGTTGAAAGCACTTTAAGAGCATCTCTGTGCTACATCACACTGCTGCCTTTTTATCTAGACAAAAAGCTTTTCCCTGTACAGTGTGAAATATATAACATCATGTAAATGTCCATAGAAACACAGTCTCCCATCAACTGGCAAAGCAAAGCACACTTGTGCAGACGTGTTTCAGTTCGGTGGGCGATCTCTACATTCACTCACACATGCCCACGTTCAAAGAGGAAGGTGCTGATAATCTATGTTTTCCTTAAGGTCAGTAACTGCCTTAAAATACTAAGCCCCTCACATGAGCTGTATGTTGGTTCCAGTGTCGCCCATTTGCCACCCTGACTAGAAATCACTCATCTGACTTCCACTCCTGTCACTACATAATTGCTCCAACCACTGAAAGGTCACTTAATTATGGCACCTCCTGTCCTGCTGGTGCAGTTTGCCTTTTCTGGATGTAATAAGGTAGTTATAATACCAGCCATTCAACGGGGTGAGAACATTTGAAATGACTCTTTGTCTGGGTGACGTTCCATGAATAGCAAAAACATGCCTTTTACTAGTTTTTAGTCAGACTCACACAATCAAACAAAGCCTTTTGAAAGCCTTTGTAGGAACAAATGGGCTGAGTAGTGAAAGACACACATACTGTACCGCACTTCTGTCTTTTCATGGCAGCTACTGGCAATAACGAAATCGCAGAGTATCAGCTGCTTTGCGTTTTTATATCACGGTTGTTATTTCCTGTTGGCTCCCGTAACTATAGTAGCTCAGACAAAATTAGACAAAGTGCATCAAAATTCAGCGACTGACGTGACACTGCAGAGCAGTCTAACACAGTCAGTGCAGAACGTGGCAGGAACGCGCAGCAGCCGAGTTCACCCGCTCGCTGAAGTGTCACTGCCCAGAAACAGGAACGACATAGTGTCTCCCTCATTTCACGTCTTCGCTCTGCTGCCTATCGACTATCAGAGGCCGAGCCTGTGTTTTGTGGCGGAGGAAAGGTCACTGTGTGTGGATTTGCCAAAATCATTACAAAGTGGTTAGTCGAGTACAAAAGGCCACTTCGTACATGTCTGTCACCGTGAAGACAGGCCCGTCTCCAGTGGTGCGAGGTCAGTCTGAACCCATGTAATAACACTGATTCTGGGTGTCCGTGTGGTTTGTGCAGGTGTGTGTGTGTGTGTGTGTGTGTGTACACAGTATGTATGAGTTTTATGGATGCTGTTTAAAGCCAACGTCCCCACATTGTCCCCAACCGTCCACTTCCTGTCGACTCCTCACCTGCTGGTCCACCCCCTCACCGCTGTCCTTTCAATCCTCTCCACCCACCGTCGTTCATATTTTTGCTCTGTCGTTCCGCCCCCCCCACACCCACAATCTGTCCCCTCAATCTCTTCCCTTCTTAACAATATCCTGTCCTCTCTGTCTCGCTCCACATTCCTTTCCTCCGCCCACCTTCTCCTTCCAAGAGGCAACCTTTATTTTTGGCCCGTGGTGGGTATCTGTCACCTCCGTGCATTTACCATTAGCTGATCCTCTGGAGACAATAGTCGTTTTCTGTGTCTAGAGAGCTGTTATGGCCAGATGAGGGGTACAGGTCGCGGCGGAGCAGCCGGTTGACGACAGTCACCAGGACTTTCTTGTACTGCTGACGTAGGAGGGAGTAGGCGAAGGGGTCGGACGCAGCCTTGCTGTATGTCAGGCACTTGCTGATGATTCCCCAGTGGCGGTTGATGTCCACAGAAGGTAGAAGTTCAGCCAACCTGAAGACGCAGCAGCAGAAACATGACTAAAGTACAATTGTGCTTATTTTATGTAAGAATTAAAATTAGTAGTGAGTCTTGGTTTATTTTATCTTTCCTTCTGTTGAAAAACTAAGTGGCTTGCACATTTGTTGATCTCTTTTCCAATTTAATCTCCTCTCTCGCCACTAACCCCCAACCGGTCGAGGCACATGGCCGCCCACCCGGAGCCTAGCTCTGCTAGAGGTTTCTTCCGTTAAGGGGAGGTTTTTCTTCTCCTGTTCCCTGGAGCTGCTCAGGTGGGATTTCATTTTCTCTATAACTCTACATACTGCAGCCATGTTTCTGTTTAAAAACATACATTAAAGCGCCTTCAGATGACTTGTGTTGCCATTTGTCCAGTTAATGGCAGTTTTTACGGTTATCTCTGAGGAGAGGAGGCTCTGTCTTCCATTTTTATTCATTTAAAAGATTATGATAAGCTGATTGTTAGAAACAATTATGTGACAGATCTGAAAACATCTGTTCATGGACAACAGGAGCATGGATTCCTAAACTTTGGAATAGTTTAAGAAATACTGAGCTGTAAGTCTGTGATTTTTGTGATTTTCTGTGATATTGTTGTGTTAATTTGATATATTATGAGAGAGTGTTCTATTTTTATGGCAATAGGAAGGTAAATTAAATTCTACTGTGGAGGCATTTTACATCAACCTCAATTATGTGCCTGCGATTAATGCAGTACATAGAGTAAAGATGCAAATATTCTTATAGTCTGTGTGTAAACTGATGGCATGTGGAGAAATGATCATAATTGCATGTTTGGGTTTGCAAGGTTACTCCCAGCGGGCAGGAATGGTCAGGAGGCTGCTCCAATTACTCAGACACGTTTTCCCTCTCGCACACACCACCAACATCACGTTGAGGTATCATCAACGCCACATCTGGCTGACGATTGACAAGCCTGTGAAGCATTTGCTCTGTTCTCAGTGAGACACTTTGTGTTATTGGCACTGTGGTATTGTGTCATATATATTTATCTTTGTTTCTTTGGAAGCTGCATCTGTTTGTGTGCAAGGACAGTAACTAATGGGCCATAATTCAAGGTTTAACATTATATATATATATATATTATATCATTATCATAGATTAATATATATATAACATTTCAGCCTTTACTTAATGACTTGGCAGTGGAGACGCAAACAGGAAACAAGACAGAGAAGCGAATATCCCCAGATTGAACAGGAGACGTTGCGCAACAACAATCGGACAACCAGTGCGCACCCAAGGTGTCAGGTTAAAATAAGTAGTCTGGTGTTAGGTAAGGACAAGCAGAGGGATTGTGCACTTTGTTGTTGTGTTGTCTCTGATCTGATCTAATGTGACAGATCGACATCTGTACTGTGCAGGACGACGATGAGGTTATTTACTCATTATATTCGTACTTTAGTCGGTTTAGTCACAGAGCTGTATAATTATACATATATATATATATGTGGTGTGTGTATATAGATATATATATTATTTTTATACGTATTGGAAGTCGTATGTGTTTTAGGAGTTGTCCAGATGTTTTGCAGTAAATAATTTTGTTGCTTACCTTGTAATGACATAAGGAGCAAAGCAGATGATAAACGAACCAATGAAGATGCTGATCTTCTTTGTTGCTCTCTGCTTTCGCCGCTTCTGCTCAGCTAAACATCTTTGTTTCACGCTGGAAACGGCAACAAAAACGTTTTGTGGTTAACAGCATAGTAACAACTCTGTGAATAACAACATGTAAGGTCTGTGAAACTACCTTGGGTGAATGTCCACCAGCAGGAAAAGAGTCTGCATGGTGATAATATCAATCCTCTTGCAGTGAAACCTGGCGACTTTCAACACTTTCAAGTAGGTGAAACACAATATGAGCAGGGAGAGCATGAAACTAGTGGCGTGGAAAACGACAGTGAAGACCGTAAATTTAATTCTGTCGCTGCCTTCCTGGCTTGGCTGCAAGGTACAAGATGCGTAAACGTCGCTGTAGTCGGCCCAGGAGAAGAGCAGCGCCGTCAGGGAGAAGGTGAAGGAGTGGAGCCAGGAGTAGCAGACCATGATCAGCGCGTCCTTGTAGCGCATTTTAGTGGAGTAACTGAGCGGGAAGACCACCGCTATCCACCGGTCTATGCTGAGCGCCGCCATGCTCAACATGGTGTTTGCAGTCAGAAAAGTCTCCAGAAAGCTCACCGTGTGGCAAACGCAATCCCCGAAAGGCTGCTGGTTCCTGATAATCCCCACTAAAGTGGCCGGCATGTTCAGAACAGTGATGAGTATGTTGCAGAACGACAGGTTCATGGTGAAAACACCGGGCACCTGTCGGCGGATCTCGGTGCTGTGGACGAAACATAGCAGCACCAACAAGTTTGACAACAGAGACACGACCGCGACAACGACGATGAACAAAGCGACAATAATTTCAGCAAAGTCCATGTCTCACACCAGGAAGTCCGCTGTCGGGTTACCTGCGCCTGCTGTCGATAATAAACACCTAGACTCAAACATGGTCGCCCGTTTTTCCCGTCTCCAGAAGCTCAATCTAAATTGCAGTCAATTCAATCCTCGTGCGTCCGCGCGCCGCCGTCTTCTCCAACTTCCGCGAGCGCTGTCCAGCGTGCTGAACCGAGCCGCCGCCGCCACCATCTCTCCCCACACTCACTGGATGTTTCCCAGTAACGCGCGACAAGTGCCGTGAAAGTGAAACAGGGCGTGTGTCTGTTCATGTGGCAGCAGCTTGGGTCGCGCAGGCGGCCCACTCATCAGGCAGACGCGGCTCAGGAAGGGGACTGAGGGGAATCACGGTAGAAAGCAGCATGAGGTGAGACGATAATCACGACCACAACCATGGGAACAACTTGCCCTCGTCATAGAACATCCACATTTTCACATTACTTTAAAATGTTCCTTAAAACTACTATCGGGGTTCCCCGTTGCGCTGTTTGATTTCCATACGCAAACTTGTGCGCAAACTGGTCATTCCGCAGACAGGTTGCTCTCTCACATGGGAGTTTTTCGTGTCCTCCTTCTGGCTCGACGTAAATGCGGATCTGAAGACAAAGGGCACAGAGAAACCCAGGGGTGTGCTCCTGGATGATTGGAGACGCTTCTGCCGTGACCAAATGGCACCAGGTGCACACACGCGCCTGAGAGGCGCGGGGGCAAATAGATCCTGTTCCTGCAATGAATTATTTATAACCCCATGGCTACAGTAGATGTTTGTAGTATTATAATTTGTCCCCGGCCTGCGAAAATATACGTCAGGCTGCTAGTTACAAGAGGATGTTGCTATTTTTGTGATCAAAATGTCTCTGTATAAAATCAGGAATAACGTTTGTGCTAACGAGGAAGACCAACTGTTACATGTGACCAAGCCGATTAGATAAATTGTCAGCATGAATGTGGCTTTAATCAAAGCACATTGAGTTAATTCATAGGCGCCTACGTCAGGTGCAATGGAAATATTTTTTCCCTGAAAGAGAAAAAGAACATAAACATTTACAAACATAGTCACATCCACTATTGATTAGTTTTCTTTTTCCTAGTAGTAGGTGACCTCCGACAGATTTTTGATCCAGTGTCTTGGGGTGAAATGTTGAGCAGTGATTCTGTACTATGTTATACTATGTATAATATTATAGGCCTAACTTTCCATTGATGAATCTTTGTTTTTTTTTTTTTTGTGAAAGTAGCATCCAAACACAAAGATCTGTTTACTGTTTTTTTACTTTGTCCATTTACAAAGAAAGGACTAGTTGGGAAGTGACACTCATTAATGATCGGGTCAATCCATGGTATAAATCACAGAGCAATGGAACAATGCCCAGTACGAACTGGAGTAACAAACTGCAGCCTTAACAGGAGCCCACTTTAGTGCTCATGTACTGAGTCATGTCCAGTTCAGGGGAAGCTGGTGTAGACAGTGACTCACAGGGGTCAGACGCAGCCTGCAGGGTTTTCATGTATCTCTTTTCCTGTTAGTCCCTCCACACACACTGTTGCTGAGGCTGTTGCCTAAATCCCCATTTCCTCCAATGAAATGCAAAGTTTTGCTTAGTTAAGAGTGAAACCGAGTCGTTGTTTGTTAAATTTGTAGTAGTTAAACATATTATGCAAGTCATCTGGGTTTTGGGAAACCCTGAAGCAAGCTACAGGTATCTCTTAGACGCTTCCCCATCACCAGCAGCTGATGAAACTTGTTTTCACACACTCACACACACACGCACACACTCTTTTTGTTTATGTGCCAGAGAGACAAAAAGGCCCAGTATAGGTGATATCAATCCTCAAAAAAAAAACAAGCAATCAAATACCTGTGAGAAAGCTACAGCTGGGCTCACGGAGGAAAAGTGCAGCGCTATTTATAGCTCTATTGGGATGTCACCTCCAATATAACTCTCAGCGCTGCGTATTACCTAACAGAGGTATCAGAGCAGAGCACTGAACGCAGCAGTGCAGCCACAAATGAGATTGCTTTTAGGAGGATGCTTTTACGTGAGTAGAGTAATCAGCCACTGTTGTTTTAGGAATCCTCCAATGTGCCTCGAGGACCTGTAGCAGCTTCACAAATACCTTCAAACCCGAGCTCATTGCAGCAGAGACCGTCACAGATATTTGAGTCAAAAAGACATGTGACTAACTGAATGTTTATGTCTCTCTACATGCAGCAATGAGCTAAAGTTTGGTAATATGTGGCAAAATATTAGTAACAGAGCAGAAAAAGGGAAAGATGCTGCTCTCCAGAGCCGGGTTTGGGAAGAATGCACACAATTATAATTCATTCTGAGTCACAGTTAAGCACAGAGGGATGAAAATGAGGTAGAAACAAGAGCTGGGCATGAAAAGCACCTGGGGATCAGATCAGATCAGGAAAATCCAGGAGTGAAAATGCTACATCATAGCATTTGTTTTTCAGTATGAGTCAAGAATTCAGTAAAAAAAAATGTCTGCCGCAATTTCTCAATAGTACAAGTGATATATTATTTGAATTTAAGGTCATGCAAACAATCAATAATAACAACACATTCAATTTAGTACCGTACAAGTCCTCACATTTCAGGGGAATTTCAAAAAGTGCAGCTACAATGTTTGACATTTGCGCTTGACAAAAGTATTCAAAGTAATCAAACTGTGTTAATCATCACTCAGAGATTTGTTTGTTTATCAGTGGAGCTGAAATGACGAACGGGACAAAGAGCAGAATGCTTGTGAGGCTATAGCACTAAATGCAGAAAGGTCAGGGTCAGACCGACTGACTCCAGATTAGAAATCTGCCCAGTATGTTGGATTGACCCATAACTGGTTCTCAGCTTTATATTAAAGCTACATGAAACATTGTTGTGGTTTAATCTGTTAAGTCAGTAGGTTATGACGAGCATTAATCTTACTAGTTTCTGGCATTTTCTAAATTAAAGAAGCAATTAATCACCAGTGAAACAAACTTGTGTCGCACACTTCATAACACACTGCTACAATGAACTGTGTGCTGTAGCAGGGACTGGAACACAGAGAGAAAACTTCAGCCCCTCAACCACAGCGTCATAACAAAGGCCTCTCTGAAAGCTTTCACTTTCCATTCTCACCAGCGATCCTACGCAACAGCATCTGACCTTCAGACAAACCAACAACATGAACACGATTTGGCCTGAAAAAAAGTGTGATTTCAGCCCAGCATTGAAAAACCTCCCTGCGGCCCTTCGTCTGCCTGGGGTGTCACCGTTTTAAATTCACCACGTTTACAGTGTCCCTGTCGCTCAGAGCCTGAGGAGTGAGGAGGAGAGGATCTCAGGTCATGCTTAGCTAATGCTTCAATGTGTATGTCCACCACCAGCTACAGTGGTGGGTCTTTGGACGTCTTCGTGGAATAAAAGGCCGCAAGCTATGCACATATCCTTACTTACGCTTGATATTCAACCACTAAAAGATTCATAAGACATCAGGTGTTTTGCATATTCTAGCCTAATGGTAGGAAACAGCGCCGTGGGACGGACGAACGCGGCTTCTTCACAGCACCAGCAGACATTAAGATATATGCGGCGAGCAGCAGCTCAACGTGCACTAGAGTACGCGGTTAACAAACTGCAGCAAATTAAATTGAATTATTGAGCCTCTAGCTGCCTGGAAGGAAGGATATTCATTTAAAATCTATAGTTAATGGTGTGAAAAATGACAGAAAACATGCAGCAGCACTCGTTTGGTCCTAATTCAACACGCGCTTTGTCAACCTCCTTCTCTGCTCCGTGGCTTCCAGGTGCGCACATGAACAGTTTAGTCAGCCTGCAGGTCCACGCTAAGCCTCAGAGCCTTTCATACAGTATGAGGCCCACACATTGCTTAATGGATAACTTGGGTATTTTAGGCCTTGTTTTATGCAAATTAAATCCCATATTTGTAGTCTCTGGTTATAGTTCACAATCTGCACCATGTAGGTAAATACGTTGATTTGTTGTGTCATCTGTAGTCACAGGGCTCACAGCAGCATCCGTGGACAAACACGAAGCCATATGAGCCATCCTCTACTTCTCTGAACCCAATTTTGCAGCTGAGTGAGACGGGGATTATTCGACCCTGTGTTCGTGCTGTCGCAGGTCAAACCAGTAACACAAATAGGTTTAGAAACAAGGTCAGTGGTCATTAACCTTTAGAGGCTGCTGTGCTCAGACTCGTACGCCAGTGATCCACCATATACAGATCAATATTTGGTCTCCAGGTTAGAGAGTGTATCCCGCCTACTCTAGCAAGTACCAGAAGTTACAAACTACAGTATAACATTTTCCTGCATTGTTGCTCCACACTGTTGGTATATTCTGCAGCACTGCATGCTGGGACGTAGCCAGGGAGGATAAAAAAAAGACGTGGGCCCGTTGTGAATGACAGCTCAGGATTTTGTTTACAGAGTAAGTAGTACTGGAACAGATGGACCTCCTCCACACTCCTCAGTGAATGACAACACACCTGAAGACCCTCACAGGAACTAAACAGGGCTCGAATAAGTGTCACACGTGGGTTTAGTTGTTATGGTACGACCTGAGATGACAGCTGGGATTTATGTGCTGGACATTTCCTGAAGATGGAGAAACAGTCGGAATCTGACATGAACAACTGTTGACCTCGTCTGAAGGTTGAGTCAACTGTTGACCTCGTCTGAAGGTTGAGTCAACTGTTGACCTCGTCTGAAGGTTGAGTCAACTGTTGACCTCGTTTAAGGAGAATCATTATTAGGTCGTAATCATTACTTACATTCACACTGATCACATGAATCCCCTACGCAAACACCAAATCCATGCTACAGTGAACATTTTAATTCATTTACATATTTAAAAAAACTAACTCCCCAACAGTGTTAATTCTACCAAAACACTGCACAGTGCAGAACCTCATTTATAGCGAAGTCACATTAAAGCAAAAAGCAGGAGCCACAGTAATTCCCTGGAAACACACCTGGTGGGCTTTGTGCATGAAGAACGGAACAAGGCTGCAGCTGTTGCAGCTTGTTTCATTGTGTTGTCTCAAGTGACACACATGGACGACATGACAGATTTCTAGAGCTACACAAACTACTCATTGTTGATACTAAATATTATCTGGATATCTTTTAATCACCTTCACCTTGTTTTACTACCCACGATTCCCCTGCTATTATAAGATGTGATGTAAATAAAACAGAGATATAATTATGACATTACATGATACCCATACATTAAAAATCGATCAAGTGACCCGATCCTATTATAATTAAGCATGTTGAGCTTGTATAACTATAGATCCATTTGGTCAAGCATCTGGTTACTAACTGTCATCTTTTGTGGTTATGATGATGTATAATACTTTTCCCATTCATAGTCTTAACCTAAACTTTCACCTACGAACTCGTGTCACATCTCAAAATGTTTTAAAGCACACGCATCAACTGTGCATATTGAGGCTATAACAGCATTTTCTGAATTATGTTAAACAGAGAACATGATGTATTATAAAGCCTCCATTAGCTCCGGTTGCACCTTTCTTTGCAGTTCCTCGCACAATGTGGCCTAATGTGTCAGACTAATTGGTGAAGACTGAATAGCACCTTTGCTCTTTTCAAGCTCAAACTCACGTCCTTATATCATGCTAATAAATACGTCTCCCGTGAAAGAAATTCCACTCGAAACAAAAGCCTTTTTATGAGCTGCGTTTCTGTGTTTTCCCAGACATCTGATTTGATGTGTTATTGAAAATTGAGGCCCGGCACTGCTGGTTGGCAAACAAAAGGAGCATGAAATAGCTTCCATGAGCGCCAAGCAGCTGCCACAGGTAAAGCAGCAAGACTTGTTGAGTCATGTTCCCATAGCAACGTCTCAGTCTGAGAAGCTATCGCGCCATCTCTGCGGAGCAGCACATGCTCTGGATGGAGATGCAAATGTCATTTACATGGGCGTTGTCCATGTCATAAGGACATTACGGAGTCTCTGCTGCTTTCTCAAATTACACATCAAAAGGCATGAAATCACTTCAGTATTCGTCAAGACATGTGCACGATCACAAGCTTGGCTCCTTTTTCATCTCTCCCACAACTGGATAGTCTCTCCCACCCTCTGTTTTATCGAACCTGAGCAAACGGCTCGGTTTGGGCGGCAGCAGGTGTCCAAAGCTCTGTCAACGCTTTGTGTTCACAACGAGCCCCCTTTTATCTGGAGACCTAAAGGAGTGCGCTGCGAGAGAGCAGGGGTGAGGAGGAAGCATAAATAGACTGCTTTGACCCAGTGAGGACAGCCCACATAAAGCCACATTCGAAAGGACGCCTTTAGTGTTTTATTAATGATCCAGCAGGCCAAGCCCAGCCTATTTATTGATTTTCTCATCAATCCTTTCTTAAAGTAAAAGCCTAGAATATATCATATGTGTTTCCTGGATGCAAAGATAAGAGGAAGAGAAGCAGTTGAGCATTGTTAGAGACTGCTGACTGCAGCATTTCACTTGGATTTAAAGAGCATTCCTTTCATTTCGACCACGAGGCCACAAACGCTTTGTTGTTTTAGTGACCACAGGCTCCGAGAGTTCAGCGAGAGAACGAGCCATGAAAACTGTCCATGTTGGCAGCGGCTTCTCTTGTGTAACCTGAGTCTGAGTGGGACAGACTGACAGTGAGCCTACTGGCACATTGAGCAGACACCCGGCATTCATTATCATTAGGCGACAGGAGCCCTTTGAAGCCAGCCGGGGCTCCAGCGAGCAGACAGAGCAGACAGAGCAGGCCAGCAGACACGCGAAGGGCCATTACAGCTCCAGCAGCAGGTACAGGATGAAGAAGACGCTGCTTAAGAAGCCTTTAAATGGGGCGGAGTGATGAACAGCTTTCAGAAAGCCCCTTCAGTCAAACCATACTAAAACCCTAAATTGGGCGCCAGTCACGAATAAACAAAACCCTTGATTGTAACCTGTCAATTCAACAAGAAGAATATAGATTTAGGGGCTTTTTTCAGCTTGAGTAAAGAGAAACAAATGTAAAGTCACACTTTGCTACAAAGGTAAATAGTAACTTAAACCTTTAAATATTAAATGAACACCAACAACATAATATAAATACCATAATTTTCAGACAGTAACTAAGTAATTTTTATCGACTGAGCTCATTATTTAATTTGCAAAACAACTCTTTAATATCAAAAGTCCAAAACAAAGTAAACATTCCACCAACTAATCCATAGGCCCTTTGGAGTCCCTGTCCCCTGCGAGAGTGTTCGTGTTTGGTTGCCCATTTCAGTAAATCAACCCTGTACCAGGGAAGTAAGCAGGATAACGTAGTGGGCAGTGGAAAAGATGGCATGAAGAGACGCATGGAGGCCAGAGAGGTGGTGAAGAGAGACTTATCTGATTCTCTGTGAGGATTCTATGTTCCCTCCTTCATCCAAACAGGCTGCACACACCTCCAGAGATGAACCCACTTCTTCTGTTTTGGTCTCCTCTTCCCGTCCATCTCACCTCCTTGTGCTCGCCACCATGCTGCAGGTTAATTAGGGAGCCTCTCTCTGCCACATGGTGTAATGTACCTGCTTTATCCTCCATCCTCTTCACTTCCTGTCCACCTGGAAATAGCTGGTTTGAAATGTTGCTGTTATTGTTTCTCAGTTTGCCTTTCTGCCACAGTCCTGTACCCCTGAATTATCAAGTCTTTACTCAGTGAGCGGCAATACATCATAAAAAGCTAGCTCATTTGAGTTCCCGTTTAAGTAAATGATGAAAAGAAGATGTGAATATAGACTAAAACAAACTTCAGTCGCATCTCACAGCCTTCAATGCCAGTTTTTGACGCCTGCTGAATTTATGCAGCTGAATATCTCGAAAGCAAATGAGTGAGATTTCTAGTTGGATCTTGGTCTGATGCTTGCATATCGTTTAACTAAGTAGATAATTCTACAAATAGGCTACTTTAACAACGAACAGCGAAACTTACAGTAATGTCATTGCAGCTACAAATTTTGATTCATAAAGTGCAAACTTACTCAAAATCAGCGGAAGCAGCTAAAAACTCCAACTTTTTAATGCACTTCCTGCTCAACACTTCCGGCATGAGGGCAGCTCCACCACATAGTGTATGTCACTGGGTACTACAGGTACAAAGCTGTCCACAGTACAACTATATCGTCCATCACACAATAATAAACCCATCACTGTCATCCATAAGAAAACCCACAGTCTCATGACGTCCCCTGCATTAACACCGTTACTGTTTCACACAGATGGATTTCATTATCCTAAATGGATAAATGCTCTCGGCTTCATCGCTGCTGAAAAAGGGACAAAGTTTCAGTGAAAATGCAAACAGTGGATTTTGGAAAAGGCTTAATGACACTATGGTTATGAAACAGATGTCAGAGTCAGATCAGACTGTGGTTATTGCTATAATTGCTGCGAAAACCCAAACATGAACAAGGACAGTAAATAACTGACTAATCTGTTTTTTGCAATGACAGCAAACAAATGATACAACCTAAATAAACGTGAATCACTTTTTCCTGATTGTTTAAGAAACTTACCGCCAATTTGAACTAGTTGTAATGTCATGTAGTTTGTTTTGTAAATGTATTTTGTTTAGGATAAATGAGCAGAAGCACAGAGCTGCTCTGGTATATTTACATTTTCTCCACTGCTAGTGCAGATATTATGAACCTATCATTTCCTCAGCTGTCACCCTGCCTCCAGACCCTATGCCATAGTAAACTCAGCCAGTCTCAGCACTGACTCACTCGCTAGCTCTCCTCCAAGTATAGACACAGGCTGGAAGCTCAATCCCCAGTGGGAGTCGTTGTCCTGACTGTGCATCTCACAGACTTCCCGCTCTTGTCTAGTCCTTCCTGCGACCCTTCTGTCTTGAGGACAACACTCCCCCACAACACGCAGGATCCAAAAACATCTGCTCTGGTCGTCCTCGGCAAAGGCTGCAAAACAGCTACTCGCGCTAAATAAGTCGAACCAGGAGGAAAGTAGTCACAGCACACTCGAGATCAGGAAACCAACTCTCTGATACAGTCCTTGGATATTTATAAGGATCTGCATGGTGGTGGCTTAGATCAGCATGTTACAAGAGGATTGCAAAGTGCAAATATGATGGAAGTCACACACACTAAAGCGGAGCTGGCAGTACAGTACAGGACTGTAATTACACTAAGCAGCTACTATACCAGTGTGTATGTAAGCGTGTGAAGATGCTGGTCCTTCTGGTAAAGACAGTAACAAAAACAACACAGAATCAAATATAAGTGCCCTTTAAAGACTGGACGTGATTCACACACATACACTAGTAGTTTCTAGCTTTGTAATTATGCAAATCAGAGACGCATACACTGGATTTCTGTTGATATGTAAACCAGTGCAGTAGCAAAAAGGCATTAGGGCTTGGTCTGAGTGGAGAAAACCATCCGTTCAAGCGATGACAAGTGGAGGTCCACTGCTATGACCCTGCCGTGCAGAGTTTGTCATTATTTTAGATACATCTAAATCGGGTGATTTAAATGATTTAGCCACTGAAAGCCGCCAATTAATCAGTGTGCTGGCGGTGCGCAAGCTCCACATTTTGCAGCCTGTCATGGGGTTGGTGTTCCAGCACTGGCAGATGTCATGGCGTTCTTAGAGTGGCCATGCAGTATTAACAAGTGTTACATAACCCTAATCAGAAAAGTAAAGTGAGGCTTTGAGAAACGTCCACATCAGCATGCGATTTCTCTTTAATCTTTAATTAAGCATAAGGTGCAACATTGATTCATCCTTTCTTTGCGAGAGCTATTTTGGGCCTGCATCACCCACTCGTTCTCTCTCTGGGGAGGTGGAGAGAGTCTTTAAAAGCAACGGCTGCTAAACATCCCTGTCAAAGGGCGATTAGACTGAGGAGAGACGTCTCAAAGCACATGTTTGTTTGGATTCTGGTTAGGCCAGTGGAAGTAGCAAAGCCTGTTCAGTGACAGTTCAACCAAAGCATGGTTAAACAGAAACTAGCATTTGTGCTTCTCCTTCACTCTCCAATCAATCCAATCCATCTCGGCTGGATTCACACCGGGCGATAGCAGAGGGTAGGTCACGTGACGCAGCAATCCATCACTCGCCCCTGAACTCTGAACTCGAAGCATGACACAGGCTCCAATGTGCGGTGCTGTACGCTGGCTGTTTCTGAGGCAGGTAATTCTACCAGGAGTGTCTTCTTGTCCTGGGATGATCTTTTATTGACCAAACATCACAGCAGCGTCCCGACTGCGCTGTGACATTGTTTGCCCTCTCCTGTGCAGCCACATGTATCTGTTGAACTGTTTCTCTTATTGGCTGCCAGTGGCGCTTACTTCTAGTCAGACACACACAGACATGCACAGCCAACGCAACACAGAGATCGGAAAGGCTGCGTTTACCTAACAGCTTATTTTATTTTTCTGTCTAATTCAAACACATGCTCATCAGTCAGAGTTATTAGAGCAACTTACCACGGTTCCTTTTTCTGGGTTATTTCAAAAAGCCTAAATGTACTGTACCTGTCAAAGCACAGCGGTCCAATAGGCTCAGCTGCTTTTATGCCATCTGGGTCACCTCGGCCTGTCGCCCATGGTAACGACGCCCCCTCTCTGGTCTGCCTCTATGGTAACCCCGACTTTCACTCCACATCAGAGCTGCTCAACGTCTCTCGTGTTGGTCAGATTCATTCTCCTTGTTCACTTCAGCAAGTTTAAACAAGGTGAGTCATTTACATGATGGGGATGGATGCCCACAGCACTTTACACAGTTCTTTACATGAAGTGACATCACTGGCACGTACAGAAGCCTAAACTGGATGTGTTATGGTGAATGATACAGTAGCTCAGCCCTGTAATCATTATATAAAATGGATCAATTACCACAACGTAGGGAAAGATTACTGTGCAACAACAAGTTGATATGAACTGGATGAGGATGCATAAAAAGCCTTATATACTACTTTAACACTTTAATTCATATCCATTTATAAAGTTACCTATTAATTAAGTAAGCAGCACCCAAAACTAATTTACTTATGAGACAGCAAGTGGAGACAAACCCATGAGTGAAGAGGCCTGAAGCAAAGCATGGTGGCCACAGGTAGCGAGGTTTAAACATAAATGGTTTCTGTGTCAGGACCACATAGAATGTGTTCTGCGGACGTTTCGGGCCTATCCTGTCTGCAGTGATGCACGGTGGGGGCTCCGTCATTCTCTGGGACTGCTTTACTTTATCTGGCTGCTTAATGAAAGGCGAGATGAATGCATGCAAGTGTAAGACGTAAGAAAAAAAGTCAAACCTCTGTGAGGACATTTCTCAGCACGTTCTCACATTTTTGGTTGAATTCCTTTTAATCTGGAAAAGGTTGAAGATTATTATGTGATATTAAACAGAAATAAAAGCTCCTTGTTTATAACCGGTGTCGACGAACAACGAACATCTGAATAAATAATGATACTCACGTAAAGATCTCAAAGTAAAAACGGACAGACTACTGTATAGTGAACGTGATGTGCAGGTAAATGCTCCCCTACAGTTGCTGTGATATAAACAGGCTGTAATTTGAGAACTGCATGAAAAAAAAAGCATTAGCAGTAGAAGGGGGAGGAGAGAACTGCCACCCAGAATTCACACTGTGAGGACATTACATCTGTGTCGAACACAGTATTAGATTAACAGCTCATGAAATGTTAATTGACTGGCTTGGCTACGATGTGGGGATTTCAACAGGTTAAAAAAACTTCTGGGATGCTGCAGAGCAGTGAGAGCAGTGTGTTGGTTTTATCATCGCCAGAAAAAGGTTTAAAGGTAAAGAAGTTTTAAAAGAAAGCTAAACCACTAAATAGTAAAAGGTAAAATAGTAAAAGTTAAGTTTTTTTTACTTGCAGGAAAACATTAACTGCTTCTAATTTTAACTCTATGTAAATCGGAGTGAATTGGGTGGATGCCACGACTCGGCCCGTATGCATTTCCAGCTTTGAGTTGAGAAGAAGCACCATCCACGCTTGGCAGCGCTACACTGGTGGCGGCACAACGCTAAACTTCTTGAATTTCAAATGAAGTACGTGTTGAATGGTTAAATGTCAAATGGAAATTTTTCCAAACAAACCTTCCTCCCTCTGTATTTTTGTTTGGCCTTCCCTGCTATGGAGGAAGGGACTGGATTTGGCAGCTGGAGAGTCTAACGCTCTTATCTCTGAGCATCACCCACCAAGTCTGAGTAACTCGGGTGATGAGGAAGGTCGAGGCAGGAGGTGGTGTGGGTGAAGAGGATTCTCCTGCAGGTAGCATGACGCACTGAGTAGTGGCATACACAGGAAAACGCTTTCGCCTGTGACTATCCGCCTGTCACCTTTAAGATATCGATCCTGTATCAAAATGTCCTCAGCTTCTCTAAGCTCAGGTGAGAGAGTAGATTAAAGGCACGTTGTTGACTTTTCTCCGGCTGCAAAATCCTCACAAAGAACAAAGTTAGAAAGAGTTCATTTCATTTAACAACCCAGTCTCATATAAATGTACTATACAACTGAACTATATCAAATACATTTCTGATTTTCTGACAGGAAAACACCAAAACAAGAGGGTTGTGGAAAAACGAAATCTCCTCACCTTCATTCTTCTTTAGTCCACACATCAAATCGCCCAGTGACTCATACATAGCTTGTTAATTTATAATAGCAGGTCAGAGTCATCCAGGATGACTAATCTGTTCTCCTACGAGGAGACTTAGTCACAAAAGCCACTTTTGATGGGAGGATGCAGGATCAGATGGTACAGACATAAGGCCTAAAATGTGTGGTTTTGTTAACACATGCATCTTGAAGATGTTCATAACTGTTCAGATTTAATTAATTAATTAACTGAAAGATTGTTTACAAACTATCTTAGAAATATAAATAGCAAATCTGCCACCAATAAAGATGGACTCTTATAACAACAGGCGTAGAGAGAAGCTCCAGCTGAGCGGAGTCACACATTAATGCGTTCAACGGATATTTACGCAAAATAATATACTGGAACTTGAACCAGGAGAGGAGGAAGAGATTATCTAGGCAGGAACAGTCAAACAAAAGAACTCATTTCAGGGACAGCTGTCAGTGCTCGAGTCCTGCATGGATGGCTTTGAAAAGAGAGACATCTTTGCATCCAAAGTAATGTCTTAAAGACGTTGTATTATCAAACCCCACAGTGCCACCATGAATAAAGCATGAGGAAAGTTGTTAACTTAGGCAAACAGATGCAGCCACTTATCCCTGACTCACATGTCCAACAAGTTTTTTCTCGGTCTCCCAACGTGTCCGTCCGTCCTTTCCTTAGCTCTCAGCAAGTCGACTGTGTGAGACAGACATGTAGCATAAAATAAAAAACATTAAAAAGGACGGGTGTTGCACAAAACTCAGAAAGATGGGAGGTCCAGCATCTGACATTATGTAAGACAGAGCTATTTCAAAAGGAAGCAGTCTGTTTACATGCTTCACATAGTTTTCCACTAGAACCGCATGTCTCCGGTGTTACTGGCTGGAAACCACGTTGGCCTGTGACCAGGGATGGAGCAGCGTTTGTTGGTCCTCCTACCAGTCCCTGAAGAATATTACTCATGATTACTGTTCACACATACAGTGTAGAGAAAACAAACAACACTAGTTCTCAGGTTATTATTTTTAAACCCTGATGTTTTGGTCATTTATGTTTTTGGATTTAACAAATGTGGCGCAGCTATAAATGTAAAATAAGACAGGACATTGTATTTTTTAAAGCAAGTAATGATAAAATATTATGTGAAATATTCTTATACGGTAGCAGTTTATTTTGCTCTGTATTGTCATATTTGGCTAAACTCAGTGAGCTCAGTTCATATAGTCCTACAAACATCACATGACATTGTTTAGCCTTATTCTCTTTTTTTCTCCTACAGCAGTATAATATTACACCAACAGAATACATCACCGGGTGGTGTACAGGTGCTGCTGCAGCAGCCACAGTATATCAATACATCATATATGATCCACCGGGGGACCAGAGCTCCACCAGGAGCTGAGGAAGCACAGGTGCAAAGCTCGACCGAAGCGGTGAGGAACACAGACAAGTCACTGTATAAAACCTGTGGGCCCCCCATCATTATGGAGAATGTTATATCTGTCCTCACTAAAACTCATAAGTAATCAGTCGAAGGATCTGAACCGTCACTTGTAGGTGGATGGTGTCTAGCTAGACGCGGTGGACAGGTAAACAAAGGATGCAGCTCAGGAAAAGCCGTCTGCTGCTATCTTGCTTCCTTCTTGGGCTCCACTGCACTCAGCAAACTCAAGTGACCCAGATACCCAGTGTAGAGTGGTTTAATTATACAGCTCAAACACTTCTACAGGATCAGACTCAAAAATCTTTGGACTACTCCAAACTACAGGTTTCCACAAATCTAACACGTTTCTTCTGCCTGTTTTTCCATTGAAGTAATTGTCTGGTTGGTCCAGCTACTGTAAGTGAGGACCAGATGGGATGGCATGTGGCTACAAACGGCTGTGGTAGCCACGCTGGTAAGCGCAAGTCATCAACGGCATCACCAGCAAAGCTGCCCAACACCACGACACCTCCGCCTCCATGCTTCACAGTGGGAACCACACATTTAGGAGCCTTCCTTATGTCTTCCAGACACAGAGGTTAGAAACATGGACCTCAAAAACAAGGTTTGTGCCTTGTGCTACAAATAAAGAGGTTTAGAAGATTAACCTTTATAAATGCAGGTTAACAAAAAGCAGACATAGCAGTGGAAGCGTCGGTGTGTCAGCTGGCTCTGAATACGCACCACTGAAACCCAGATGTTCCAGGACTTTTTACCCTCATACACGGCCTCAGTGGTCATGACGCCTCCGCTGTGTGAGTTAAAGCCTAAACATGTGGAGGCATCCAGCTTAAATCTGCGGCCATGAAGCTGAAGCACAACATTGTTTTAGGCATCATGGTTACTTGTAAGTAATGACTATACATTGATACATAGTTCGATAACTACATAGTAATTTGAATAATAACTAATATCTAAACTAGACTTTTTTTTAAATTGCCTATTTTAAGACTTCATCTCTTCCTGAATACCCACAGATGGTGCCGAAACATTCTTGTATGATAATAATCTGTATGTTAATGCTTATTACAGATGAAGCCAGTTTGTGCAAGGACGGAGGGTAAGAGTCACCCTCAGTGTGTGTGTGGGGGGGTAATTGTGGTCTCTGGGGCAGCGGAGCGAGACGTCCACAAACAGTCGTAATGATGACTTATTGGGCAGTCACAAAGGGCTGGGGTCAAAGGGCCACAGCAAGAGCGGCCGCAAGCGTGTGAGGAGCTGGATGCAGGCGAACGCCTCCGCTCCTCCGTCACGTCACCATCATCAGCAGTTAAATGTAGGGCATCAGGTCGATTGAAGCGTGTGATCTTTGCAGACACAGAGCAGCAGGTGTCTTCTCATGGATTGCTTTCCTCCAGAAAGAATAACGGCGAGGAGGGGGAGTGAAAATATTCAAACAGGTCATTAAAACCCACATATAGTAGAGTAGCTGCGCACATTATGACGAAATGATGCATATCAAACGTCAAATGCCGCCTATTGCAGATTAGTGTATGTCGGTGAATTATCATCCAGGTCATGATTACCCAGAATATTATCAAGGCTTTCTTTGATCAAGGCTATTAAACTATGCAATTAACCGAATTTTACTCGTCGTTTCGCCTTTGTTCCAAATCATGTCACAAACACGCCCCACGTGAGGAGCGTTCTCTCACTGCGCTGCTGTGTGACATTTGAACCACAGGGTGAGGGCAAACCCTGCGAGAAAGACACAGCAGCGCGTGGCCGTCCAGAGAGACAACACGCAGCTCAACCCTTCTACTTCTGCCAACAAATAATTCATACCGCTAACATTTACTTTGTTCAAATGCTGCCTGGTCTTTACCCACCGCCCAGCGTGTGAACTTCACAGTCCTTGTCTGATGTGAATTCAGCACACATGCAAGCTTTGAAAGTTTTCATGCAGTTTGAGAAGTTTGAAAAACACCCTGAGCACAAGGGAAATCCCTTAAATCGTGTAAAATGGTGACACACTTGATAGTCAGCGACGGAGCTTTGGCTTTAATATGAAGCAGCATCGATTTCTGAACAGAAAATCCTACTGAACAAAAAATGTAACATGCAAACAAGCCAAAACTGGATCACGTGTCACTTTCAGTCGTTCAAAAATCCAATAAACCACCAATGCTATTGTTGCTTGGCTTTGTTTAAAGCAAATAATAATAATAATAATAATAATAATAATAATAATAAATGGACTGTAAGCGTTCAGGAGGAAAGTTAAAACGCATCACACTTCCTTTTTCTGGCTGATGGTCTGAGTTCCTCTGGTCCATGAGCAAAGGCACACTGTTCGGCCCCCAAAGGGCAGCCCTGAGGATGGTGGGCGTGAAACCAGCAGGGACGAGTTTTCAGCGCACCAGGCGCAACAGGTTTCCGTCTGGCTTCTACCACGAAAGATTTCCTGTCCCGCCAGTCTCTTATGTGCACCACTCCTCCCTCCACTGAAAGAAAAGGAACAAGTGGGAAATAAAAGACCTGTTCAAAACAAGATGCTCCAGCCATATGCTACAAATAAATCTGCTCTCAGAGAGCAAAACATGTAGAGGGGTTATTTCTGGCATCCAGCAGTAAACAAGCGGTTTATTTTCTGCGTGCCATCCACAATGAAACTCTCCTGGTTGAATCATCAGCACAAAAGATGAGCAACCGCGTTAGAAAATATCTATCTTTTATGGGAAGAGGGAGGTATTTTATTATTAGCAGACAGTGGAGCGACGGCAGGAAATGGAGACTGGCTACTCTCACAAGCACATATTTATTCCCCAGACTTGTGTGTAAATCCGAAAACTACTGCTATAGTTAGTTATTAGACATCTGTGCATAGGGTGAGAACCTATAGGTATGCGAGAGGTTCACAGTGTGTATATATTTCTAGGAAAACAGTTTGATTAACGGTTCAATGGACAGTGGTCCTTTTGTATTAGTGAGCAGAAAATGAATTTGAAGTGAAACCTTTTTTCTGCGAGTTTGGTGAATAAATGTTTGCACTTGGGTGTAGTCTGGCTACCTCTAAAGACTTGGTGGTTGTTCTTCAGCAGCGTCTGGAGGCCTCCGCACTCCTTCTTCAGGAGCTGCAGGGTTTCCTGCTGCAACAGCTTGGCCACCTCGCTCACAGAGAGACTGCCTGAGGATGAGAAAAATGAGAAATGATGAGAGACAACGGAGCAGGAGGAGGTAGCTCGATGTTACACTTCGGGCCTGAGCAGACGTACGGTAAGCAAGAAGCATCCGATAGAGCTGATTGGGCTGAGCCGAGGTCTAAATTCAGAGCTTTTTGCAGAGAGATTAAAAAAACCCAACACCCTCACAGTATGTCATGTTACTCAAGGCCGTGAAATATGCAAACTAAAAGCTGCTCCAACAAACTGTGAGAACAACCAGAGCGCATCTCACCACTGCATCTCCCGACAACTGTTTGAGGGCGTGAGTCACTGTCGTCACTCTCCCACTGTGACAGTAAATTTAGATACCAAAGAGCAAACGAGGGGAACGAGGAATCAAACTGTAAGCCGAGTTTAGCGGCTCATAAGCAGATAAATGTCGCAGCCCTCTGTGCTGACAGAACCCCGCCTCGGAGCTCCGCTTCGTTACGGCATTTCTGGCTTTGGCCTTTTTTTTCCTCCGGACAGAATTCAATCAGGGCTGACCTTTGCTTTGTTCAAATGACAATCTTCCTCCTCTTTTCCCTGACATATCGGAAAGGGACACACCACAGGATTTCTAATGCTCCTTTGTGCAGTTTCATAACCATATTTGACCTAAATCTGCAGAGATCTTAATGCCACCTTCATCGTACTTTTACACCAAATCCCTGGCGGCACTCCAGGCAACCCTGGCTTAGAGATGAGTGCATATGGGAGGCGTTCACAGCGAAACACGTCATCCTTGCCTGAAATGTAAATTGAGTTGGTGAAGTATATAATAATATTTGTAGCTGCCATTAAGTGGTTAGTAATTTTACAGTAAGTCAACAGCCAGTATTTACTCATGATGGTTGTAGAACTCTGAAATGATGTTCTGCTCTTCTGCCACTAAAGTTCAACAGAAGAAACATATTGGGCACCCAAAATAAACCTGAAATGTGACTGGTTAATCCCTAAGATATGCAACACACTCCCACGTTCACGTACACTTGCGGAGCCAAAACTCAGTCTTGTGCCGCGCGTGTGAAGCTGAGCAGACTGTCGAGCCACAGCCCAGACGCCAGGGAGCTCCAGCCTTAATATAATATCAATATGCTGCTTAGAGCCACCCTGTACTGCCTGCAGTGTTAATGGGGATTAATGTGAGAGGGGCAGTATTGACAGATCAGACTCTGCTTGGACTAAGAACAGGCTTAGACGATTATTAATGGCTCCGTTTAATGTGCAGCAGCACTTGTGTAAGGCTCTAAGGAAAAGGATCACTAGCAATAATGGCTTGTTGAGGAGGATTGTTTTTGCTGCTTAGGCCAATTCAGAATCAGCCAGAGTGAGTAAACAATTAGCTCGGAACTTGCTTAGTTCTGTATAAAACAATTAACAGATCATTTTTTTGTACTTAAAAAAAACTTTGGGGCTGGGTTTCATTTTACTTGTGTGGTTCTTTTCATTTTTGAGTAAAACAGCTTCTCTCCAGATTTAATAAACATTTAAAAAAAGTCTCTTGAATTTTTAATCTTGAAATCCACTCATTTCAAGATTCATAATCCACTTCACAATACAAAACATTTTACTTATACTAGCAAATGTAAATATGTGCTAGTTTTTATCTTTTTGTACAAGGTTTTGTGGATCTTAGATGAACTACACGAAAAATGCGAATATATGATGTTGTTGCATTTAAAGAAACTGGGAGGATTATTTTTCTATTTCAGATAATAACACAAATAATAATGATCGTTTTTTTAGTAATAAAAATACAATGCGAACAGCAGCTAACTAAATGCTAAACTTGTGAAATTGTGATGTGAAACGTCTGAATCAGGTGCCGCCTCATGTGCAGGTTGAGCAGCTGAAGGCAGCTGTGCAGGTGTGGAGGACGATGACAGACTGGGCCTCCTGGAGGACCGTGGGCCCAAAGCGTGATGCACGGTGTCCACCCCCTAATAACACACTGCACCCACTCCCTCTTCTACGCAAATCATTTCTGGATTACAAAGGAACAGTAGAAACCTCGTTACCGCCACATACTGTGTGAATTTGTGACTTGTGTGTGCTACAGCTACTTTCCTCCTCGGTGCGGTTACGTAACTGCATGAGCACAGTCAGCGGTAAAGCATGCACGAATTAGTAACTTTACTTAAAGCTACAGTATCTAAAGTCACACAATGAAAGCAGCTGAGAACTATAAAGCACTGTAACTAAAGAAAGACGTCATGACCGAATGAGAGCAGTAGAGCTACTGCTGCTTGTACATTTTATTCACAGAGCTCCAGGCTCCGTTGTCAAACCTGGCGACGTGGAGATGAACAACATACATCTGCTCAAGCTGTGCACCTGAAAATCACATCAGATATAAAGTATAGTCCAAAAACCAGTTTATATATCCAACAAAGTCTTTCTCTACACGATGCCCCTCTTGCTAAGTCCTGTCCACATCCAACAACACCACATATTTGCTTGGCAAATTATTTCATAAAGGTGAAAACGGTCAGTTCCTCTTAGTCTAGGAGCTAAATAGGTTTCTCCCAGAGATGATAAACATCTTCAGCAGACGTTGGACGTACACCAGTACTGCATAATCTGAATTCCACTTACAGTATAACCTTAATATGAAATGTGAATTGATCATAATATCAATAATCCCCCTATTCTTTGAAGATGCATTAAAAAGGAAGAGAAACTGAATCTGAAAGGCCTTTTGCTGACTCTGACGACCTCCTGGATCTATTCAATAACAGCTGGGCCACCCTGAATTTACCTTTTGTTCTTACACAGCAGATAACTGCTAGGAATACCTCCATACAAATGCATACTTCATGCATAAATCATGCACAGCGGTGCATTATTCATCCAGTCATCTCTATACAGAGTAACAGCCTCCCTTTATTCGCTCTGCCTCATATTTTCTCCCTCTAATTTAAGCACCGACATCCTGACAGAGAATTTTATGTTTTAATCACAGCAGTCCTCATCTCCTAATCTCATTCATATTGTGTGTGTCTGTGTGGCGACAGGGGTGCAGAGGTGTCAACAAAGGTGATGTGTGGGTGGTGTGTGTGTGTGTGTGAGTGGAACAGCGTGCATGTGTGGCACTCGCTGTAGCATGTGGTGCAGAAGTGGCTGAGTTTAAAGAGGCCTCGCTCTGCGTCATGGCCGACGCCGAGGTGCTGGGTTACTGGGTATAAGACGAGAGGTGCAGGAATGTATTTTCAGACTGTGACAGCAAATGTGAGAAGTGATTTGTCGGTTTTGTTGTGGACGGGTTAAGGTTAAACTCTTTGCCGCCTCCAGGGGCAGGACACACCAACAACAAATTTCATCGTAAGAAGCCGTCTTTCTGTGAGATACCACATCGGCATTAAGACTGTGAACATCAAAACATTTACGCCACATCTGCCCGGAGATAACAAAAACCAGCTAATAGCTCTAACAATATACAGTATCTTGATGTTATCAACTACAGTTGCATTTTTCATATAAATATCGACATTAGATTTAATTCCTAAAACCCCTGAATTGTAAATAATCAAAATAAACAAACATGTTGTTACTGAGTTTGGCATCAACATTCTTGCCGATGCTGGGAATTCTGGGGTCGAATAAACAAGCTTAAAGGTATAACATGAATTAATTAAACTTCTTCTATCTGCTTTTTCAGCCAGCCTGAAAACTTTACCCATTTTCTCTTCAACTTTCCCACTTGTGCAGATACTGATCTGTTTTACAGGGAGTCTCTGTAGACCTAATGGACTGGATCTACACACTTCACAGATAATTTGTCACACTGTACACTTGCATACATTCAACTTAACCTGTCAGATTTGCTGTAGTGATGTTTTGTTGCTGTTGTGTTGCCGTTTACCTCCTTGGTTCCAGTCGCTGGAGGACCTCCTGCCATCATCCTCAGTCATTTCCAGAAGAGCATTAGCAACACGCAGGACAAGTCTGTCAACAAAGTCCCGGGGGAGAGTAGCACAGTTTCGAACCGTTTCCACCTTGTCTCGGGGCTGGAACCCAACTCCCCAACTGCTCGCTGCGGCCCCGTCACTGCCCATCACATGTTTTGTCATGTCTGATTCTTGAACTGTGACCCCAGACGTTGGCTGGCGGCTCTGGATGTAGTGAGATCTATGTAGCTCTGCCTCGGCTTCGGCGGATGGCTGGTAGTTTCTGGACTTTCCTACCAAACACACCTGCAAATGTCAGGAGGACTCCCCTTAGTGATTGCATCCAAAACTGTACAACAGCAATGTAACCACTGCCTACTGGCTTCAATTACTCATCTGACAACTTTGTCGATTTCAACAAGCGAATCGCTGTTGACAAGGTGAAGGCAGCACTGTACAGTTGATTTAGGATTTGCCTGCTGATGTTTGAAATGTACAACATTATTGTTTTCACAAAACTCAGTGACCTTGTGAACAACAGCACATTTCCAGAAACCATCTAATTAGTTCCATGTTCATCTTCCAAATCTGCTCCCATGTGCAAAACAAGTCAAATCTTTTACAGCAGCTTTTTTATTTATCGCCAAACTGATTCCAGTACAATAAAGCCCAGTAAATGCAAGCCTGCTTTTTTTGTCATGTGTCCATGAGTTTCATCGCTATTAATGGCTACCGTCTAAGAAACAAATGTCCCTTTGGGAACATAAAACGTTCTTTTTGAAAAGAGTCAAACACATGGTCTGTGTAGCTCAGTTCTGACTTTGTGAGCCTACCCGTTTTGTGGACGGGATCCTCAGGCAGTCCTCTTCAGTGCTGAAGCCACAGACTCGGCTGATCTCACTGACAAAGTCGATGTATTCCTTATACTGAGACCTGTTGCACTGGCGTCTCTGGTATTTCCCATAGAAGTCGAAAAAACAGCAGGGAAGGACGAAATAACGGCAGGAGTACGACGACCTACAGTGTGACAGCAAATGGAAATAGCCATTAATTGATCACAATTATTTCTGTAAAACATCTTTCTATAAACATCTTTCTATAAATAAAAATAATGTGAAGTCTGAACATATTAAAGATAAAGTAACTTTAGTCTAATTTAGTTTGAATGGATTTACCATTTATTTACTTTGAATACAAAGAGGAGACTACAATGAACTAAGTATTTTGTCCACCTTCTGCTTTGTGATCCTTCGTCTTCCTTTCATAATTTATGCCGTCAGGTTGTGTTTTCTTGTCCTGATTCAACAGTTCTCTCTACTGCTACTTAAAAATACTTTAAGCATGTTTTACAGTTGTGAAACTGAAACAGTGACTGAAACTACAACCCACTACCAGAGGCCACCACCATCACAGGAACAGCTCCACATCGCCATCAGGTGTTTGTCTTGATAAATACCCACTTGATAAACCGCACGCACAGAAACACACATTTACACATCGGCTCCCTCTGCACATAATGTTATTCCAAATTGGAGAGATCAGCTGGCACTCGAGCTGCTCGGTGAGATTGTATCTGCTGATGACTCGCCTGGCTGCGATGATGGGGATCCACGGTGTGAGCTCGTCCGAGTGGTTCCCAATCAGCCAGTCGGTATCCGGGAATAAGAAGCTTTCGCTGGGGGTAATTGCCTTTTCCTAAAATAGTAAAAACCCCAAAAGCACAAGAGCACCTTAGAACATGACTTGATTCTAAAAACTTTGCTTCTTCTAACTCTTGTCAATGTGATGAAGATAAACTCTGTCGTACTTATTCAGTCGTTAAGATGGTTGTTGATTGAGCTTCTCTCTGAATTAAAATAACGAGCTTCCTGTGAGAACATTTTCCTATTTTTAGCAGGAAAACCTCAAATTTATTTAAAACTATTTGTTTATTTACTTATTAACTGTGGTAAATTATCTGTTCTTAAATAGACTGTATAGTTTGGACTTCACTAACTGTTGAACATCAACATGAAGGCATTTCTGCCAATTCCTTCGACTCAGGGATCAACGGTTTGTTTTTTTACTATCACAAACTGTTGCAGGCCCTTTTCACAAGCTTTAGAAACACGTTTTCAGTTATTTTGCTACCCGATCCGCTTCCCGTTCAGGTTCTGCTCCCAATTAGATACTTTCCTCTAGAATTTGTTTGTACAACTTCTTCGTGACCAAATTCTCTTTTTCTACTACTTTGTACTTTTTAACATTCATTTCTACAATAAAAAAAATTGAATATGTATAATTGTTGCGAGACGTTATTAAGTAATCCTCTAATAGTGTCTTTGCTTGGTGAACATGTTTAAAAGTGAACAATAGCTTCCTTATTTAGACACAGTAAGACAGAGTGGGGGCAGCTCAAAAACGTCATGTGATTTGGTTTCCCCCTTTTAATGTGAAAAGATAATAACACTAATTAAAAAACCTCAACATGGTTCATCCAGCTTTTTCATGCTTGGATTACTCACCTCAAGTAGAGTCTGGGGGCCGTACATGTCCCAGATCTTCCTCCTACGAACGTCGATGCCTTTTCCAGGATGCTGCAGGTGATGTAGAAGATGATGTAGCGGTCAGCTGCTAATCACCCACGGCCACATTCACACTGTCACTATACACTGGCTTGTGCAAATTCAATTACACATGATCCCGTTTGAAAACGGCCACGAGGGAAGAACTGAAGTGTAAATTTAATGCATGAGTCCCCTCACCTGTGCTCCAAGCAGCCGCGTGTCATTGATTAAGCTGCCAGTGAAGATTTGGGCTGATGAAAAGCCTCTGACTAAAAGTGACCAGTGTTCAACACCAGACGATTACCTGTTGGTCAAACCTGAGTCTGTTCAGCGTATCTCTAATACACAGAAGTCACTTTGTGGTGATCTGCATCTATTTTATGTTGTTTTTCAGACTGAATGATTTATACATTAATTTGGAAAACAACCAGTAGATTCATCTATAATAAAAACATGGATAGATACTACAATATTAATCCAAACTACAACTAACCAATTAAATGTCATGAAGCCTTTTACAGTCAGATGATGACCACTTCACTTTTCATGAGGTCAAATTGAATTATTTCACAATATAGCTGAAAAGCATTTATATTTTTATTAGTTTTACCTTCATTCATATCTAGTATGGGGAAAATATACTTGAATATTCTACTGTAATCATGTTTAGTGCTTAAAGAACTTACTTCAAATATTTTTACAGTGATGAAAAGTAACTAAGTACTACTACTAAACTTTATATGTTTATTTGTTCTATTTCACAGATTCTGGTATTTTCAAGTGGATTAACACAAAACGGACAATGCTTTACACAACTGAGAATGTGTGAGAATGAGAATGGAGGCTGAGATTATGAAGATTTGGAAGACAAATGTTTAGTCAACTGTTTCACCAGCCAGTAACAAACTGTGCATTAGTCTTATGACTCCAATAAAACAAAATAATGATTTGATCATGAACTCATCTCAAATGTCCCAGCTCCCAACTCACCCCTTCGTTGGTTAGTATGTGAACCAGGAGGCCGTTTCCACAGCCGAGGTCCACAAAGGACTGCCTGCTGGTCAGGCCTTTCTCTGCTCGCTCCTCAGACCACAACACCTGCACAGCACGTTGATAGACATTTAGCTCCACCGTCGCTCCAAGACAGCTTTCAGTCATTTTAGTAGAGGATAATTTACATCTCAAGTGTGACACCAGCTGCTGCTGTGACACCGGCCTCAAAGTCATTTGTCACACTTAAAATGTTCAGACTGTGGCTGCACGATACAGAGATGAGATGGATACTACATTTATCGATGGTGTGACACGTAAAGCAAGATGTAAGAGACACAAGGTTACAAAAGAAGCTCATCTCTGTATTTAGCATTAAAATATTCATTTATATTTATACCCACCAGAAGGTATGTAGCAATAGCAACATCTTCATAGACAAACTTCTCGGGATCTGTCACTTCAGGCCAAACCTTGAAAAGAAAAACATCTGAATATACACCACACATGTCAAACGATGTGGGTCAGAGAGGGACTGAGTCTCACTCTGTCTACCTTCACCATGGCCTTGTACTTGTCCTTTAGCTGCTGGTACATGAGGCTGTACTTCTCCACCGGCAGAAGAGACAAGGTGCTCTTGAACTCACTGCTCTTGCTCTCGGTGGCCCAGCGCACCAGTTTAGGCAACAGTTCTGAGGCCAGCCAGGGCAGTTTGGGGTAAACCACGCCGTCGGAGAACCACGTGTCTGCATCCAAGACACGCAGCTCCAAGGACCTGTAGACAAAAGCAAATACATCTAGACATCAAGTTTCTTTATTGTTTAGCTGACACAGAAAAGGGATTTATATTGCACATGTCAGTCTAGAAGAAGCCTTGAAGTACCTAAATGCAACTGAGTACATTACTGGTTAATACTAATTATCTCACAGGTGAAACCTGCCCAGATGACTTCAGACTCACCAATCGTTACAGTCTCGACTGCAGAGCTGTATCTGATAAATGTTATCCTTCTTTAGAGACACTCGTCCTTCTGCGTCCTCTTCATATGGAAGAAAGGTCACTTGCTGTCTGCCAAAGTCTGGAGAAGAGACAGAAATGAGTCAACACGCTGCTTAGGAAATCTGAGCCGAGTGGATCCGGTTCTTACCTTTCAGGACCACGTCCTTATGCAGGGTTTTCCCATAGGAGTTTATTTTGGGAATAATTCTTCTGACAGTGGAGCAGAATGGCTTGTGCGCTTCGTGGCCCTGTGCAGGTGAACCTCCACGGGTGATGAAGGACAGCACATCATCTGAGAGATCCGACTGGAGCAGGAAGCGCAGGTCCTCTCTGTCCACGTCTTTTCCGTCTGTCTCTTTAACTCCGCACAGGCGCTTGTTAACAACATGGGGTTTCTTTATCCACACATCCACAGCCGACCAGAAGCCTTCGGGAAGACTGTTACATCCTCCTGGAAAACTAATATCGAAGACTTGCGACATCGCTGAACATCACAGACGACTTCGACACATGTGTTTACAAGCTGACAGTGAACCTCCGCGATGGTCTCTGAGTTGACGGTGAATATAAAACAAAAAACACGTACTCGTGGTTAAACTGGGTTGTAAACGACGTTCAATTTCTCTGTTGGATAACTCACGTTTGGCTTCATTTTCCTTCAACACAGATGTGTCTTCCGAGAAAAATGCGGAGTCGCTGTGTGATGACGTTTACAAAAGCGCCACAACCGATATTTCACCACTAGAGGGCGGTGAAGCTTCGTGTTGATAAAAATTTGTTTCATAAAAGTAGTCACAATTTTTTTAAATGATTCAAATCTTATAAATTATATATTTTTTGTTACTAATTAATGTCTTCTGTTTATAGCAAACAAATTATGTCTTATTGTCTTTCACTTTCTTAAGATTTACAAAAGTTGATCCACTGAGAGTTATTTTCATTTCTAAAATATGACCATGATTCAATAAATAACAACATGTTTAGTCCTGCCTTTGTATCTGGTGACTTCTGAGCCTTATGCCAAATTGCTGGCTACTTGCCTCAGGCTTGATTGCATCTTTATTCTTCTGTCATGTTTCATAAATTGAATTCTTCCAATGTAAGAAGAGACACTGAAGGATTATGTCAGTCATCTACAGGGTGAACACAGCCCGTCCCTGAGGCAGGACTGGTCTCTCGTTTACTTCTGTGACAGATACACACTGTCCTCCTTCTCACATAAAAATCAAGACGAACTGATGCTTCCCGGGCTGTAAGTGGACACTCAGAAGGTGAAGATGAAACTGAGACAAGATTTGAGAATACGGGTGCAGAGTAAACATCTGCACCTCAGGTTAGTCGTGGAGTTTCGCCTCATCATATCCTAAAAGTACTAAAACATGTCTAAGGTTGAGAAAAGTGTAAAGTTTCCTGGCATAGTAATTTTCCCACCTATTCATCATTTGTGTTTGTTGTCAAACGTTGTAAACCAATATCCTGCATTAGTAGAAAAACTTTAGTGAGGGCATCACTTATGTTACTCAAGGTTTCAGAAAACATAGACCTTATTGGAGTTGTGAGAAACCTGGATATCTGTGGTACCACATAAGCCGTAATAGACATGATACTTATTGCGAAAACAGTAGTTAAGAGCAGGCATAACTGCAGGCAACCAATTAGAAACTTGCCTCTAGTGTCATGTAAAAAGAAATATAAATAACAGGATTTTCATGTTCTATCTAAATGGTATTTACCAAAGATAATGAAAACAATCTATAAACACTTAATAACCACAAAAATGTTATCATAAGACCAAAACTCCTCTAATTATTTAGACCTATGTTCAAACAGCTCAGTTCACGACCTCCGTGGAACAGCTGCTCCACTGAACTCTCCTGTCTGCTGTGTGTCAGGGAACAACTCTTCTGTACCACAAAGTGCAAAGAGCAGGCAGGTTTTCTGCTGTTCTGCCTGGTTTGCATTCAAATGTACAGTCACGTGGGGGACTGAAAAATCCTGTCCAACTAGTTCTGCAACAAGCAGGTACGGAGGAGAAGAAGGCAGACAACATCTGAGTTTCTTTACCTGACTCACGGCAAGTTTCATGTGAGACCAAACCTAAGGATAAAGTTGTCCCCATTTAGTAAACTAACTATTATTCATAGGAGTCTGCTACACCTCAGCACTGACTAATAGGAAACTTTCTATAACAATATTAATCATGGTGACAAGTGAAAACATACTGAGGTCATTTCATTCATAAAGGTAAACATCACATCCCAATATGACCAGTCATTAATGATCTGAACTGACACAGATTCAACTTAATCCCAGTTACAGCTGTAATAGATTCATATACAGCAGCTACAAATGATTCTGTTTAATACAATAATTGACAATAATTTAACCTCATGGCCATTTTGAATGTTGTTGTTTGTTGGTGCAATTTCCTGGCGAAGGGTCATTATGTCAATACAGGGAAGTTGTTACAATAAACTTTATTACCGAGCAAAACCTTTTATCTCATCAAGTGTTTTAGGGTTTTAGCTACGCGTATGTTACATTAAAAAAAACACTTATTAGATAGTTCACCTGCCTTAGATAGACTCAATATAAAACTGAGATGACAAATGAGGCAGATAAAATAAATCTAAAAGTATTTTGTTTTTTAATAAACAGTTTATTAGGTTTTAGATAAACGTCATGGTATCCAGTAAAAAATACGTGTTTGTGTTTAGATCCCATTACTGCAGGTGTCAGAGGAGGAAGTGAGAGACTCAACATGGAATAGTTTTAGTTTGCTTAAGCCAAAGAATCTGATGGCGATGCTCTGTCGGGAGGATGTTTTCCTGTTCGCTGAAAGCGCCGAGAGAAGGACCCGGAAGGGGGCGTGGCCGCGCGACGGGGCGGAGCAACACGCAGGTAAATCTCAAACGCTCTTAACGCAACTTGAATAAGCGACGTATTCGGTAGAAAAACGTCCAGGGTCTGTCGCCAGGAGGCTTGTTTACAGCGCGTTTCGGATTCAATTTTCACTGAAGGAGGAAATAAATAACTAAAACTCTACGTCGGTGTCTCTCGAGGTTCCGAAGCCAACACGGGTCGCGTGAGTCTGGGCGTGTGCGGCTCTACAACATGGCTGAAAGCAACCGGAGACGCGCAGTCGCCGGTTAACGGTGAGTGTCACAGCAGGTGTCCGCCTGCGTTTCAGCGGGTCCTGAATGTGTTTAACAAGGGGAACCTGTGAGCGCTTGGAGTCTCCTCCTCCTCTGTAGCACATAAAAGCGACCTGAGCTCCAGCATGAAATCTTTAAAGTCAATAATATAACTGAACTGAATTTACCAGCGCCTTCACTCCTCTGTACGTCCTCCACTGTTGTTTTCTACGCACATTCTCATATTGTCTGTGCTCAAAACAAGTGCAGGTGCTGACAGCCTCGCTCATGATAGATTGCTCTGTTTATATGATCCAATATTAGAGTTGACACTAAGGTTTTGACCATTCATTACTGATGAATTACAGGAGTTTGTCTTGTTGGTGTTGGTTTGTTCTTGGGCTCAGCCTCGGGGAGCAGGCAACGGAGCACGACCAGTGTAAACAAACACACGGAGCCGATAAAGGCCACAGCGGTTCTATCAAATGACTATGTAGCCACATTATCCAAATCTGATAAACAGCCGAGCCCACGGTCACGCGTACTGTTAAACTGTGCACGTTCAGTGGCGGGTTAAAGATTGATCCCTCTGCACACTGGGGGACAGAGCTCTCTTTGTTTACCAACACTATCTCTGTGGGAGAGTTTTACTTTTGCAGTTCTGATCTGAGTTTTGCCTCCTTGTCTTTACCTGGGAGATAATTAACACAGTGTTGTTAGAGAAGCAGGCTGATGACGACCGTGTCTTGGTGTGGATGTTAATTTTCATAAGAGTAGCTGGTGAATGTTAGAGTCTGACTCATTCCTGCTGGGCTTGGTGTGCTGATAAGCAGGTGATTTATAACTGCACAGACTTCCAGATGCCAGGGGTCACGTTGAACCGAAGAAGAATTTGCTGCGGTTTTACTCTGTGGCCATGAGGAAGTTTAACGGGCCCACGCATCACTTCTGAGGATTTCCTGACCCCAAACGCTGGTTAAATATCAACATTAACAACATGCACATTTCAAAGTACATCATTAATTTGAATGAGTGTTATGATGCCATAAAACAGGGTCATGCTGTTAACACGGACCACGACTTCAGTAGTTTCATTAATACTGTTTGAACAGGATCCAGTTCGACTGGTGTCCTCAGCCACTGATAAGCTAACGTTTTCACCCATTTTCACATTGCTGTGGGACTCAAGGATTTGAACCAAGTCAAAACCGTTCCCCAGCACTGATGCTGCACCTGTTGTCTACTTGTTTGTGCTTCTGAGGAAATTAATTATGTGTAATAATGTTTCCTTGAAGCGTTGCCATGACTCATTTGACTACAATTCCATATATTCGTCCTTTAAAACACGATTAGTTCCTGTTTGAGATTCTTTGAGGTAAATACCAGTACACAGCTAAAGCACAAACAATCGCCCCCTGGTTTCACACCTTAGAGCTTTTGGTTTCGTCACCATAGTAACCTGACAGCTTTACAGGCTCTTTGATGAGATGAGGAAAACTAAGGGTTGTAATCGTGCTTTCTGGTTTTGCCGCAGATCTCTAAAGTGGAAACACTGGTTGAACGCCCGACCTTTGACCCCAAGGGCCGGTCGGCCAGGTCATGCTAATGGACCAGGACACTCAGTGGCTGTACCAACTCCTTGCTGAGGTTCAGTTGGAGAAGTTCTACCTGCGCCTGAGAGATGGCCTCAACATCACCCGCATTGAGCACTTTGCCTACGTTAAAGAGTCTGACCTGGAGCAGATAGGGATCAGCAAACCCGGTGAGCCCGATCGTCACGTGACATTCAGCCTTTGTGTTTAAGTCCACTTACAGCAGCAGTAACAAGGTGTTTGTGAATATATAGGACTGCAGCACCTCTGTCTACTGTTTACTGTAAAAGAAGGTCTAACAACACGTTTCATGCTTAGTCAGAGGACACGTGGCTGCTATAATACAGATGAGACCTGCGCAACGTGTGTTATCTGTAATGAGTCAGTGAAGATTTTCAGGTATCCAGATGTTTTAATAACAATGTGAAATCTAAAGAAGCAGGTCATTTTAGAAGTTGTTGCTAATGTTTTACAATTTTATATAAGTAACTGAGTAACCCTGTTGGACAAAACTGCTCTTTTGTAGACTTCTGTCAGTGAATTAATGAAAAAACGTTTAATGTGTGACATAGTGTGATGGTATTGTGCACAGTACACATGGCTGTACCTGTGGATTTTAAATGTTTATTTGTGGTTTTTAAGTAGTTGTAGGCATTTCTTATGCTGAATGTATTTATAGATCAACAACATTTTGTGGATATAAAGGCCGTGATGAAACTATGATTTTAAAAACAGATCAGTGTGTCAGATTTGCTTGTTTAATCATGAATTTAATAAAATACTTTCTTCTGTTTTTCAGCACAAAGAAGGTTATGGCACACTCTGAAAAGCTACAAGACAAATTCACGATGGATGTCCAAGGTGCGAGACCCTTAAATGAATCCAGGTTGTAGGTTGAGTATCTACGATTAGTTGTAGCAGTAATTAAATCCATTGATTCCTTCAGACGTCCAACATTCGAAGTCCAGAAGCAGTGGACCAGTGGAGTGGTGGTGCCAAGGAAGCAGGGAGCCGGGTTCTTCCTTCTCTGATCCCGGACAGTGAGCTCAGTCTGGGGGAGAAGCTGGGCGCCGGGTCCTTTGGGGTGGTGAGGAGAGGAGAGTGGCACACGCCCACAGGGAAAGTGGTAAGAGACTCATTGGATTTAAATGGCAGATTGTTTTTTTGTTGGGGCATTTATATGTTTTATGATAATGAATGAGCAAAAATGTCAAAATGTTGGGATGATCATTGCAGGGCTGACACTCTTCAGCCCTATGCAGTCTATTTTCATTACTCAGCTCAATTAATGAATTCTGGAGGGAGGTAAAAAATCCCCAGTGTAATCAGTCATTAGAAACACGTAAACGTATCACTAATAAGCTGCTATAAAACACACTAGTGTAGACTTATGGCTACAGGGGTTTCGTTGCCCCTCTACTATGTGCAAGCTGATTCTCATATGTGGAGCCTGATACGTGAATATGACCTCGCAGACCAAGCCTCTGTCTTTTTACTCCTCGCAGGTGCTTGTTGCAGTCAAGTCTCTGAAGAGCAGCATGTCGAGGCAGACGGACACACTGACGGACTTTCTCCAAGAAGTGTCCACCATGCAGTCACTAAACCACCCCAACATCATCCGCCTCTATGGTGTGGTGCTCTCGCAGCCCCTCAAGATGGTGGGATACCAGGCTGTCACCGATCTGTTCAGGTTAAGACTAGTCTAGACTAGACCGAACGCACTGACCCTTCTTTCCTACCTACAGGTAACGGAGCTGGCTGCCCTGGGTTCTCTGTACGACACCCTGCGCTCACATCAGTATAAGTGCCCCCTCATCCGCCTCTGGCTCTTTGCTACCCAGATTGTAGCGGGCATGGATTACCTGGAGACCAGGAGGTACATCCACAGGGACCTGGCTGCCAGAAATGTGTTGCTGGCGTCCAAGGACATGGTGAAGATCGGGGACTTTGGACTGATGAGAGGCCTGAACCAAGAGACGGATCACTACGTCATGTCAGCACACAGGCGGATTCCCTTCGCGTGGTGAGGAGTCCTAGGAAACACAAGAGAGGGAAGTAACTTAAATCACCTTAAATTCTCTTTTGAAAGTCTTTTTTATTTTTGGCAGGTGTGCTCCAGAGAGTCTTCGTATTGGCTCCTTCTCTCACCTCTCAGACGTGTGGATGTTTGGTGTGACCCTGTGGGAGATGTTCACCTACTGTGAGGAGCCCTGGTTTGGTCTGTCGGGTCGACAGGTACATGCTTGTCTGCGCTTGCTTTGACATTTGTTTCCATGACAGGGTATTGTCTCTGTGTTTGGAACGTGTCCCCGCCCTAACGTGGTTGGCTTCTCGGATACACTGTCTGTGACTCAGAGCTTTACTATCTCTGTCATTTACTCTCCTCGATACAGATCCTGTGGCGTGTAGAGAGGGAGGGCGAGCGCCTGGATAGGCCCCCAGATTGCCCTCAGGAGCTTTATGTGGTCATGAGGAAATGCTGGGCCTGTAACCCTGCTGACAGACCCAGCTTTGCCCAGCTCATCAGCATGGTGGCAGAGGTCTGCAACAAATCCTTACCACACACAACCTGCACCTTAAACTGCTGCAGACATGCACATTTCACTCACTTTTCCTTATTCACAGGCAAAACCAATGGAGGTGCAAGCAACAAGGGACTTTGCTGAACCCAGAAAACTGGTACTGGTGCCCAACGACCCCGTCACCGTCATAGATCATGGGTGGGTGACAAAGGAGGCTGGACAACCAGAGAAAAGGGAAAACTTTGAAGTGGCAGTGAGCTTTGTTATGATGAAAGCAGGGTTTAAATTGACTCGCTCATAATCGTGCATTCCAGCTGTTTGTTGGAACAGGTCCACCGGCTTTGGCACAGACGTCACGTTGTTTTATTACATAACCGATCAAATCTACTTTGTCATCAAAACACTTGGATACATGTACATTTATATTATTCAACCCTAATATTAAATATTCTCTTTTACTTTGTGATTAAATACTGATTAAACCTTTTCTGAACCTCCTACAAATCAAAACAAACCAGACCACAAGTTGACACTTAGAATAAAAACATAAATCACATTCTGCCTTCAACACACAGTATTTTTGTACCTACTGCATGTACACAAGTTGCAGTACCTGCAGTCAAACGTAATTTGATATCACAGTCCACATACAGAACATAGTTCTCACAGTGTATTAATAATTAATAGGCTCCACATTAAACCTTAGTTGTATTTTAATCCATCACCATCCACAGTACGTGTTACTTTAATATGTAACCTTAAGTCTTTATTGCTCCAGTTACTCATAAGCTTCTGCTGAGTTGAGAACAGATTTGTCTTTATTACATACTGTACAGTATGTGTCTATGCAGTTAACCTGGACACAAGACGCTACATCAGTCCATCGAGTGTGACTGTAAAATCTGAGCATCTCTCTGTAACACACCTCACTAAACATTGTAACTGTGTAGTGTATTTTACAAGAACCAAGCTGAAATGACATCAAATGCGTTTATTGGTAACAGTCATTATTTTGTCACTTCAAACAGCTCTTTGGTTTGTGACCAGATGTTTTGCCTCCGTCTCTGCAGTTTGGAGATGAGCGAGTGGAAAGGCCAGAACCAGAGGACGCTGGCGGTCGGCTGGTTTCCCGCGAGCCTGACGATGCCGTTGTTCCCTCCTCCTCCCACTACCGCTAACGCTGGGCCCAACACTAACTACATCTCAGGCCCTGTGAAGGACACTCTGCAACACACTGGACACGGAGACATCAAACCTGAGCGGTCCTGGGGAACGCCCGACAGCGTGGACAAGTCAGTGATACTTCATGTTTATTTTACAGCAGCTAAACTGAAACGCAAAGACGCAATGACTCAGGAGTCATTCTTTGCTGACTGAACCAAGTCAAGGCGATAAAGCAGCCAGGCAGTGTCCCACGCTGGCGTTTTTAAAGTTTTATTTACGTAAACAAACGTGATTAAATTTCCAGCTGGCTACAGCACATACACCATCGACTGGAAAATAGATATTCAGCATGTAGGCTCCTGTTACTTCACTGACCTTTGACCTGCTGTCAGTCCATGTGGTCTGTGATCGTTTGTGAGCCGAGGCCGTCAGACTAATGTGTCCACTGTCTGATCCGTCCAGCAGCCCCTGGAGGTCAGCAGCTACCAGACCCAAAGAGGGCTCCAATCTGAAGAAGATGGCAGGTACGAGCTACATATCGCTACGACTTATATCAGCAGAGATGTTGTTTCTATAATTCTCTTCTATAATAAATATGGCTTCCACCATTCGTTGTCCCCCCCCCTACAGTTCCACAGCCCTCGTGGTTCCTACAGGACGCACAAACTAAAAGTACAAAGTAAACGTTACTGCTATTAGTTGAGAAGATGTTGAGTACTTTTACATCTGTGAGCAGCTCCTGTGTTAGTTCAGCGAACGGAGAAAAAAAAAGCCATCATGGTCACACGCCTACTGTCCTTGGTATAGTTAATGTTACTGACCTGCCTTTATTTGCCTGGTTTACTCACAGTTGCCCCCTAGTGGCTGCAGTCAAGTATGGGATTTCTATAGCTGTTACAGTTTTGTACCCTTTCTGAAGTATTAAACTCTGTCTTCAGGTTTATCTCAGAGTCTGGAGTCCGTCTTGACTGCCCCCCGGCCTCGGTCTAACACAGACGTGTTGGTCAGAACAGATCAACAGGGCAGACTCATTCCATTAGCCATGGTAGCTCGTGGCGTTATGATGTCGCAGGACCCCCGTCGCGCCAGTGAGGCCAGCATCAGCCCCCCTCCCCGACCTCCGCTCCCCAACCTGAAACGGCTGAAATTTCAGCGGAAGCGCGTCGTCCTACCAGGTCCGAGCACCTCTCAAGCGGCCCTGTCTCCTCCTGCGCAGTCACAACAGCCTCAGCAGAATTACGGAGGGTCCAACCTTGCTAAAATGGCCAACCTGGCCCGCTCCACTCCACAGCTGGATGAGTACGCCGACAGCAGAGAGAGGGAACGAGTCAGAGAACCAGAGAAGACGCCATACGGTCAGAACCCTAAAGACGTCGTGGCACAGGTGAGAGAGAGAGAAGTGCTTTTACTGTTCTAGTTGTATTTTCTACAAGATATATAAATAAAAATATGCGCCTTATTCCTCTGCTTAGGTCATGGAGGCAGTACACGGGGTCACCATTGAAGAGGTTCAGTCTGCACTTCAGCGTAACGACTGGAACCCAGTGCGGGCTGAGCAACAGCTCAAGGTCAGACAAGGTCGCACCACGTGATGCAATACAGCCAAAGCACGGACGCTTGGATGTAGCCAGGCAGCGCAGAGTGATTCATGATCTCAGTCTAAAATGACCAGTAGTTAAAATACATTTTGAGATTTTAAAGGCTTGATGCAATTGCTTCTATCGTTTCTGCCTCCTCAGTTGGAGCAGCTGTACTCGCTGAGCCTCTGCTCCAGAGAGGACTGTGTGAAGATCCTCTCCAGGTACCAGTGGAACCTGCAGGTGGCCAGTCGCTACCTGATCCGCTGGGCTCGGGACGAAAGGTTGGGTCCAGGCGAGAGAGAGCAACCTCAGATTAGCGCGGAAAGACGAGTCTAACGAGATCAGTCCAGTGGATTTAACCTTTGTTGATGCACGGAGGATTGACTTTCTCAGTGGCAGTCTGCTTTACACTGTGGCACAGGAAGCTGCTCATCGACCACTGTGACGTGGAAACAGGCGTGGAAGGTCCACTGAATATGGAATTAGGAACATATTTGAAATACAAGAAGTTTTTACAGTTTTTATATTTGTAGTTAAATAGTTGACCTCATTGTGCTTTTGTAAATAGTTGTTCTATCTGAATGAAGGTGTGTGTGTGTGTGTGTGTGTATATATATTTGCTATATTGGTAATTATTGTAGTATTCAATAAAATCAGATCTAATCACTAATCGAGTCTTTTGCATGTAAAAATGTTGTTGGGGCAGCGAAATAAAAAATGAAGGAAGACATTGTTTCCACAGCTTTGAGGTCTGCACCTCTTTTTTGAATATTACCGCTCCAGACAGTTGTTCATTTGGAATTTATTAGCTTTTATGTCAAAACCACCATTAGATTTTTCTTGTTCTCATGTAGCTCTTTGTCTGCTCACACAGGGAGAAGATGATATTCAGGGTTTTAAATGCAATGCATTTGACATTTCCACAACATCTCTAACAGTCCACTACCATGCAGGGCGCTGTGTTCCCTGTTTGCCTTTGTTCCCTGTGTCTTCTTCCTGGTTGTGGCGTTCCTGTCTCCTCACCATCAGTTCCACCTGTTGTTCCTTTGTTGCCCAGTTAGTTCTCTCAGTTTTGGTCTCTACTAGTTTTACCTAGATTCAGGTTTCCTGTCTAGCTGTTTTAGTTTAGTTTTCTGTAGTCGTTTAGTTCTCAAGTCTACTGTAACTCCCTGCGTTGTCAGTGATCTGACAGTGTTTTCCCTGCGTAGCAGTAATTGTTGATTTCCCCTGTAACTCTGTTTTCACATGTATGTGCTCTGGCTTTATTTCTATTAACGTCTTTCTAGATGTGTGTCTCCACCTCAGTCTGTCTGATTGTTTGGCCGTAGGCTCTATAGTAGAGCGGCCGCTTGACCTGTTACAACATTGTGTTTTTCTATCTGTTGCTTTACTTCATGTTTTAAATTTTGTCTTCAGTGCAGATCATCCTCCAGCCATTTGCACTTATACAACAATCTACTCGCCGTTTTCATCCGTCTGATCATTTTTGTCTAAATGTCGGCTTTTAAACGTCACCTGCTCTGCATCTGGAATCATGTGTCTTGATTCTCTTGGGGATGGACGGCAGACACAAACCACCGTCATCGTTTTATTCGCACTTGGTTTACTGTATGCAGAGGTGATGCTGTCCGTGAGCGCGTTTACTATTTTTTAATCTTTCTTCTATGGTTATATATGTTAGGATGGTTCTCAGTCTTCTATATCTTTAAGCTTTGTTAATAACTGATCCACTTTGTCTTCCTTTGCATTAAACCTTTTCACTGTGTATGAACTTGCAACAGTGACAGTATCATATTTTCTACCGTGGTGTGTTTATTTCTGTATCATTTTTAAGATAAAATACATTTCATCATGGTACCTGTGAATAAATATCTGAAGTACAGTGTGTGTCAACACTGCTGTGCACATACACACACACACACACAGCGTTTCCACACAGAAACATGTTTGAGTTTAAAGGCAAATGTGTCAGGAATGCCAGCCCTCTACATCTGACAGGAGCAACAAAGGCTGTTTCTGCAGTGTTTATTGAAGTTTTAAATGATGTTAAGTTGGAGCAGCAACGCATGGATAAGTCCACACGTCCATCTAAGGAAAGAACACAAACAGTCAATTCTTAGAACTTCACAAGACACAAATATGACAATAAGGCTCAGATCTGTGAACATACATCACCGCGAATGAGTGCGGGAAGAAACCTGACGAAGCCGATGAGTGAGAGTGGGAGACTGGAGCACGCAGCAGGGAGGACGACCAGAAGAGAACCGGTGCTGCTATGGTAACAGGTTCAGCTGTTCCAGGTGAGTATAGGGAGACATGGTTTAGGCCACAGAAGGGTATTGTCCAGGAGGGTCGTTGTGGATGGATCGCGTGACCAGGGTTTTCCCGCAGCGCGAGACGAGTGATGCAGCGAGGGGAGGTGGTTCTCATCTGTGAAGCAACCTCAGAACATAGTGACACCACAAACACACTTACCACAATAAATCCAGTTCCCTGGGTCTGGAGAAGCACCTAATATGGTCGCTGAAAACATTTAAGTCTGGCTTCAAGAGACTGTTCTTCTATAACAGAGTCAACAAACAGAGTTCAGGTGAGTAATCCAGAAACGGAGGAACACGTGCGTCTCCCTTTCTTCTGCAGGATGGAGGAAATCACTTTCAAAGTCACCAGCAAGTTCAACGGCCTTTCCAGGAAAGTCTCCTGTTCTGAACGAACGGTTTACGGCAAAAGTAACAGTCTATGACAAAATGTTAAAGAGAATAAAGTCTTTTGTCAACTTCTCTCCTACCAACGGTCCAGTAACATTCTTAAAGCAGGAAATACACAAAGACTTGGTGTTAAATTCACTGTTGACTCCCACAGAGACACATTTGGTCGGCAACTTGATTTCATGGGACAAAGAACGACGGGTTAAAAACGGGAAGGAAGGAAACTGAGAGTGTAAAAACAGACGAGGGAGAACAAAACACAGGTGAATACCATCACTAATTAATAGTCAAGTAAACCAAAATAAAGGGGGGGCGGAAATGAACCTTTCACAATAAAATACCAAGACTGGAAGAAAAAAAAACCCACCTTCGAAAAATGTGTTTCAGGAAGTTGCTAAAAAAGATTTCATTAAATATAGAAAACCTCTGAATAATACTGTTGTACATGTTTGTTTTGTGGTGAGCAAGCACTAGGCGACAGTGGGGAGGAAAAACTCCCTTTGAAGGAAGAAACCTCCGGCAGAACCAGGCTCAGGGTGGACGCTCGTTTGCCTCGACCGGTGTTTGTTTCAGGAAACAGAGAAAATCAAGTCTAACATTGACCAATTAATGAAGTCAAGGCAAGATGAAAACAGAGGAGGAGCTACGGAAACAAAGTCATTCCAAGTCAGAAACAGTAATCAGAATGTAACCACCAAACATAAATAAGCACAGAAAACAAACACACAGGGTACAAACACAGGATCAAACACAGACCACAACAACTGCCAAAAAACTCAGGTTTTGTGCCCTCTAATCTCTGGAGGGAAGAACTCATTCAAAAATTAATTAAATATATTGAACCCCTAATAAATTTAAGTCTAATACTAGTCAGTGATTGAATAAAACACATGAAACATGTAATCAGGTTAAGTCAGACTTTATTAAGATATTTCATTAAATATATAAAACCTCTGAATAATACTGTTGTGGGTGTTTGTTTTGTGACGCATCCGCCCTGAGCAAGCACTAGGCAACAGTGGGGAGGAAAAACTCCCTTTGAAGGAAGAAACCTCCGGCAGAACCAGGCTCAGGGTGGACGGCCGTCTGCCTCGACCGGTGATGCTGAGGTTTTCTCACACACTACATCAAAAGAAACTTGTCTCTGTCAGTGCTCAGTGGTTGTGTCAGTACCTGGTTCGTTTGGATCCAACACCGATGCTGCTTCATAGGAGTTGTCCCGTCTTGGTCCTCGGTGCAGTAGCCAGACAGCTTGCAGGGAATTCACCTCAGCAACTGGTCCTCATGGTGATGCAGGGAGTTACGTTGTCACCGTTAGGTTTCCCTCCCTTTGTCACCAGAGACACTGTTGCACTCTACACATGTGTAGTGATGAAGTCCTTCGCTGGTGACTCCACGCTGCAGTGGAGATTCGCTCTACGTGTCTCCCACTGTGCTGCTCAACGCTGCCCCTAGAAGAACAAGAGTGTTACTGGTGATCATCCCAATCATGTTGATTAAGCAGGAATAGAAATATTTACAAATGTCTACACACAGAAACGCGTTTGAAACAAAAAGTAAATACATCTATTAAATAAATCCAACTTCATTAAATGTGTTTTTACAAGTCAGTAAAACCTTCATTCTAATATTATTCAAAGATTTCATTAAAAATATATAAAACCTCTGAATAATACTGTTGTGGGTGTTTGTTTTGTGGTGCTTCCACCCTGAGCAAGCACTAGACGACAGTGGGGAGGAAAAACTCCCTTTGAAGGAAGAAACCTCCAGTAGAACCAGGCTCAGGGTGGGAGCTCGTCTGCCTCGACCGGTGATGCTGAGGTTTTCTCACACACTACATCAAAAGAAACTTGTCTCTGTCAGTGCTCAGTGGTTGTGTCAGTACCTGGTTCGTTTGGATCCAGCACCGATGCTGCTTCATAGGAGTTGTCCCGTCTGTCGGTGCAGTAGCCAGACAGCTTGCAGGGAATTCACCTCAGCAACTGGTCCTCATGGTGATGCAGGGAGTTACGTTGTCACCGTTAGGTTTCCCTCCCTTTGTCACCAGAGACACTGTTGCACTCTACACATGTGTAGTGATGAAGTCCTTCGCTGGTGACTCCACGCTGCAGTGGAGATTCGCTCTACGTGTCTCCCACTGTGCTGCTCAACGCTGCCCCTAGAAGAACAAGAGTGTTACTGGTGATCATCTCAATCATGTTGATTAAGCAGGAATAGAAATATTTACAAATGTCTACACACAGAAACGCGTTTGAAATAAAAATAAATGTATCTATTAAGACCTATTAAATAAACAGAGCTTCAGCATGAGAATCTCAGCAACTCAGTAAAACTTTTATTCTAATATTACTCTGAGGTTTTATTATATATATCTGCAACCTTCTTTCCCTCTTAATCAGTTTCTGACTAAATCCACTCATAATAAACATAACAATCCCTTTAAGACGACACTAAATGCACCACAGGCTGCTTTCACTCAACTAGGATGTTGAATTGTAAATTTAACTGGCGCACAAACATCAACGTTACACATCATGTGACTTTTGCAAATACAATCACATCTGGTCATTTAGTCAACAAGCAACTCAGGAAACACGAAAAGTCCATTTAACTCATAAAAAAGGTGCTAAGTCAAGCGAACGCAGCAATTTCATGATGAACTTCCAACAAAACCTGCTCATCTCAGTCTGATGATGTTTAGAGTTACACTAATACAACACACACTGACAGGACACAAAACAGGCAGGTAAAGTTAATTAACTGTCCCCTCAACACAGTTTTGTTCAACTGATCGGAAGATTTAAGTCAAATAAACATTTTGATCTCAGGTGTAAAAAATCCTACCTGTGTCTCTGTCTGTTGACCATCAGTTACTATTCAATGTTGTGCTGTTGCCGAGCAAGTGACTCTGTGTGATGTCACCAGGTTCAGAGTTCAACATTTAAACACAAACACTGATCAACTGTATCGGTACATGTTTAAATGACCATAATGGCTTCAGCAGCAGCCTGAGCTCACAGAGAGGAGCTGTGGGCTCTCAGCTCAACAAGGACTTCATGCTGAGCCAACACACAACAATGTCATTTAAACACAGTTTGACATGGTTAAAATACGAGTTTGAGCTTTGTTGTAGCTCTGATGTTCAACTCTATAGTTATTAAAGTGTAACCAAACAGAAGCTAGACTCTGCTATTCTGTCCGCTGATACAAAATAAGTTGATAATCATCTCAATTATGTTGACATCAGCATGACAGGAATAGAAATATTTACAAATGTCTACACACAGAAACGCGTTTGAAACAAAAAGTAAATACATCTATTAAATAAATCCAACTTCATTAAATGTGATTTTACAAGTAGGTAAAACCTTCATTCTAATATTATTCAAAGATTTCATTAAAAATATATAAAACCTCTGAATAAGACTGTTGTGGGTGTTTGTTTTGTGGTGCTTCCACCCTGAGCAAGCACTAGACGACAGTGGGGAGGAAAAACTCCCTTTGAAGGAAGAAACCTCCGGTAGAACCAGGCTCAGGGTGGGAGCTCGTCTGCCTCGACCGGTGATGCTGAGGTTTTCTCACACACTACATCAAAAGAAACTTGTCTCTGTCAGTGCTCAGTGGTTGTGTCAGTACCTGGTTCGTTTGGATCCAGCACCGATGCTGCTTCATAGGAGTTGTCCCGTCTGTCGGTGCAGTAGCCAGACAGCTTGCAGGGAATTCACCTCAGCAACTGGTCCTCATGGTGATGCAGGGAGTTACGTTGTCACCGTTAGGTTTCCCTCCCTTTGTCACCAGAGACACTGTTGCACTCTACACATGTGTAGTGATGAAGTCCTTCGCTGGTGACTCCACGCTGCAGTGGAGATTCGCTCTACGTGTCTCCCACTGTGCTGCTCAACGCTGCCCCTAGAAGAACAAGAGTGTTACTGGTGATCATCCCAATCATGTTGATTAAGCATAACAGGAATAGAAATATTTACAAATGTCTACACACAGAAACGCGTTTGAAACAAAAAGTAAATACATCTATTAAATAAATCCAACTTCATTAAATGTGTTTTTACAAGTCAGTAAAACCTTCATTCTAATATTATTCAAAGATTTCATTAAAAATATATAAAACCTCTGAATAAGACTGTTGTGGGTGTTTGTTTTGTGGTGCTTCCACCCTGAGCAAGCACTAGACGACAGTGGGGAGGAAAAACTCCCTTTGAAGGAAGAAACTTCCGGGAGAACCAGGCTCAGGGTGGGAGCTCGTCTGCCTCGACCGGTGATGCTGAGGTTTTCTCACACACTACATCAAAAGAAACTTGTCTCTGTCAGTGCTCAGTGGTTGTGTCAGTACCTGGTTCGTTTGGATCCAGCACCGATGCTGCTTCATAGGAGTTGTCCCGTCTTGGTCCTCGGTGCAGTAGCCAGACAGCTTGCAGGGAATTCACCTCAGCAACTGGTCCTCATGGTGATGCAGGGAGTTACGTTGTCACCGTTAGGTTTCCCTCCCTTTGTCACCAGAGACACTGTTGCACTCTACACATGTGTAGTGATGAAGTCCTTCGCTGGTGACTCCACGCTGCAGTGGAGATTCGCTCTACGTGTCTCCCACTGTGCTGCTCAACGCTGCCCCTAGAAGAACAAGAGTGTTACTGGTGATCATCTCAATCATGTTGATTAAGCAGGAATAGAAATATTTACAAATGTCTACACACAGAAACGCGTTTGAAATAAAAATAAATGTATCTATTAAGACCTATTAAATAAACAGAGCTTCAGCATGAGAATCTCAGCAACTCAGTAAAACTTTTATTCTAATATTATTCTGAGGTTTTATTATATATATCTGCAACCTTCTTTCCCTCTTAATCAGTTTCTGACTAAATCCACTCATAATAAACATAACAATCCCTTTAAGACGACACTAAATGCACCACAGGCTGCTTTCACTCAACTAGGATGTTGAATTGTAAATTTAACTGGCGCACAAACATCAACGTTACACATCATGTGACTTTTGCAAATACAATCACATCTGGTCATTTAGTCAACAAGCAACTCAGGAAACACGAAAAGTCCATTTAACTCATAAAAAAGGTGCTAAGTCAAGCGAACGCAGCAATTTCATGATGAACTTCCAACAAAACCTGCTCATCTCAGTCTGATGATGTTTAGAGTTACACTAATACAACACACACTGACAGGACACAAAACAGGCAGGTAAAGTTAATTAACTGTCCCCTCAACACAGTTTTGTTCAACTGATCGGAAGATTTAAGTCAAATAAACATTTTGATCTCAGGTGTAAAAAATCCTACCTGTGTCTCTGTCTGTTGACCATCAGTTACTATTCAATGTTGTGCTGTTGCCGAGCAAGTGACTCTGTGTGATGTCACCAGGTTCAGAGTTCAACATTTAAACACAAACACTGATCAACTGTATCGGTACATGTTTAAATGACCATAATGGCTTCAGCAGCAGCCTGAGCTCACAGAGAGGAGCTGTGGGCTCTCAGCTCAACAAGGACTTCATGCTGAGCCAACACACAACAATGTCATTTAAACACAGTTTGACATGGTTAAAATACGAGTTTGAGCTTTGTTGTAGCTCTGATGTTCAACTCTATAGTTAATAAAGTGTAACCAAACAGAAGCTAGACTCTGCTATTCTGTCCGCTGATACAAAATAAGTTGATAATCATCTCAATTATGTTGACATCAGCATGACAGGAATAGAAATATTTACAAATGTCTACACACAGAAACGCGTTTGAAACAAAAAGTAAATACATCTATTAAATAAATCCAACTTCATTAAATGTGATTTTACAAGTAGGTAAAACCTTCATTCTAATATTATTCAAAGATTTCATTAAAAATATATAAAACCTCTGAATAAGACTGTTGTGGGTGTTTGTTTTGTGGTGCTTCCACCCTGAGCAAGCACTGGGCGACAGTGGGGAGGAAAAACTCCCTTTGAAGGAAGAAACCTCCGGTAGAACCAGGCTCAGGGTGGGAGCTCGTCTGCCTCGACCGGTGATGCTGAGGTTTTCTCACACACTACGTCAAAAGAAACTTGTCTCTGTCAGTGCTCAGTGGTTGTGTCAGTACCTGGTTCGTTTGGATCCAGCACCGATGCTGCTTCATAGGAGTTGTCCCGTCTTGGTCCTCGGTGCAGTAGCCAGACAGCTTGCAGGGAATTCACCTCAGCAACTGGTCCTCATGGTGATGCAGGGAGTTACGTTGTCACCGTTAGGTTTCCCTCCCTTTGTCACCAGAGACACTGTTGCACTCTACACATGTGTAGTGATGAAGTCCTTCGCTGGTGACTCCACGCTGCAGTGGAGATTCGCTCTACGTGTCTCCCACTGTGCTGCTCAACGCTGCCCCTAGAAGAACAAGAGTGTTACTGGTGATCATCTCAATCATGTTGATTAAGCAGGAATAGAAATATTTACAAATGTCTACACACAGAAACGCGTTTGAAATAAAAATAAATGTATCTATTAAGACCTATTAAATAAACAGAGCTTCAGCATGAGAATCTCAGCAACTCAGTAAAACTTTTATTCTAATATTACTCTGAGGTTTTATTATATATATCTGCAACCTTCTTTCCCTCTTAATCAGTTTCTGACTAAATCCACTCATAATAAACATAACAATCCCTTTAAGACGACACTAAATGCACCACAGGCTGCTTTCACTCAACTAGGATGTTGAATTGTAAATTTAACTGGCGCACAAACATCAACGTTACACATCATGTGACTTTTGCAAATACAATCACATCTGGTCATTTAGTCAACAAGCAACTCAGGAAACACGAAAAGTCCATTTAACTCATAAAAAAGGTGCTAAGTCAAGCGAACGCAGCAATTTCATGATGAACTTCCAACAAAACCTGCTCATCTCAGTCTGATGATGTTTAGAGTTACACTAATACAACACACACTGACAGGACACAAAACAGGCAGGTAAAGTTAATTAACTGTCCCCTCAACACAGTTTTGTTCAACTGATCGGAAGATTTAAGTCAAATAAACATTTTGATCTCAGGTGTAAAAAATCCTACCTGTGTCTCTGTCTGTTGACCATCAGTTACTATTCAATGTTGTGCTGTTGCCGAGCAAGTGACTCTGTGTGATGTCACCAGGTTCAGAGTTCAACATTTAAACACAAACACTGATCAACTGTATCGGTACATGTTTAAATGACCATAATGGCTTCAGCAGCAGCCTGAGCTCACAGAGAGGAGCTGTGGGCTCTCAGCTCAACAAGGACTTCATGCTGAGCCAACACACAACAATGTCATTTAAACACAGTTTGACATGGTTAAAATACGAGTTTGAGCTTTGTTGTAGCTCTGATGTTCAACTCTATAGTTATTAAAGTGTAACCAAACAGAAGCTAGACTCTGCTATTCTGTCCGCTGATACAAAATAAGTTGATAATCATCTCAATTATGTTGACATCAGAATGACAGGAATAGAAATATTTACAAATGTCTCCACACAGAAACGTATTTGAAATAAAAAGTAAATGCATCTATTAAATAAACCCAGCTTCATTATATGTGTCATTGCAAGTCAGTAAAACCTTCATTCTAATATTATTCAAAGATTTCGTTAAAAATATATAAAACCTCTGAATAAGACTGTTGTGGGTGTTTGTTTTGTGGCGCTTCCACCCTGAGCAAGCACTGGGCGACAGTGGGGAGGAAAAACTCCCTTTGAAGGAAGAAACCTCCGGTAGAACCAGGCTCAGGGTGGGAGCTCGTCTGCCTCGACCGGTGATGCTGAGGTTTTCTCACACACTACATCAAAAGAAACTTGTCTCTGTCAGTGCTCAGTGGTTGTGTCAGTACCTGGTTCGTTTGGATCCAGCACCGATGCTGCTTCATAGGAGTTGTCCCGTCTGTCGGTGCAGTAGCCAGACAGCTTGCAGGGAATTCACCTCAGCAACTGGTCCTCATGGTGATGCAGGGAGTTACGTTGTCACCGTTAGGTTTCCCTCCCTTTGTCACCAGAGACACTGTTGCACTCTACACATGTGTAGTGATGAAGTCCTTCGCTGGTGACTCCACGCTGCAGTGGAGATTCGCTCTACGTGTCTCCCACTGTGCTGCTCAACGCTGCCCCTAGAAGAACAAGAGTGTTACTGGTGATCATCTCAATCATGTTGATTAAGCAGGAATAGAAATATTTACAAATGTCTACACACAGAAACGCGTTTGAAACGAAAAGTAAATACATCTATTAAATAAATCCAACTTCATTAAATGTGTTTTTACAAGTAGGTAAAACCTTCATTCTAATATTATTCAAAGATTTCATTAAAAATATATAAAACCTCTGAATAAGACTGTTGTGGGTGTTTGTTTTGTGGCGCTTCCACCCTGAGCAAGCACTAGACGACAGTGGGGAGGAAAAACTCCCTTTGAAGGAAGAAACCTCCAGTAGAACCAGGCTCAGGGTGGGAGCTCGTCTGCCTCGACCGGTGATGCTGAGGTTTTCTCACACACTACATCAAAAGAAACTTGTCTCTGTCAGTGCTCAGTGGTTGTGTCAGTACCTGGTTCGTTTGGATCCAGCACCGATGCTGCTTCATAGGAGTTGTCCCGTCTTGGTCCTCGGTGCAGTAGCCAGACAGCTTGCAGGGAATTCACCTCAGCAACTGGTCCTCATGGTGATGCAGGGAGTTACGTTGTCACCGTTAGGTTTCCCTCCCTTTGTCACCAGAGACACTGTTGCACTCTACACATGTGTAGTGATGAAGTCCTTCGCTGGTGACTCCACGCTGCAGTGGAGATTCGCTCTACGTGTCTCCCACTGTGCTGCTCAACGCTGCCCCTAGAAGAACAAGAGTGTTACTGGTGATCATCTCAATCATGTTGATTAATGTTAACAGGAATACAAATATTTACAAATGTCTCCACACAAAAACGCGTTTGAAATAAAAATAAATGTATCTATTAAGACCTATTAAATAAACAGAGCTTCAGCATGAGAATCTCAGCAACTCAGTAAAACTTTTATTCTAATATTATTCTGAGGTTTTATTATATATATCTGCAACCTTCTTTCCCTCTTAATCAGTTTCTGACTAAATCCACTCATAATAAACATAACAATCCCTTTAAGACGACACTAAATGCACCACAGGCTGCTTTCACTCAACTAGGATGTTGAATTGTAAATTTAACTGGCGCACAAACATCAACGTTACACATCATGTGACTTTTGCAAATACAATCACATCTGGTCATTTAGTCAACAAGCAACTCAGGAAACACGAAAAGTCCATTTAACTCATAAAAAAGGTGCTAAGTCAAGCGAACGCAGCAATTTCATGATGAACTTCCAACAAAACCTGCTCATCTCAGTCTGATGATGTTTAGAGTTACACTAATACAACACACACTGACAGGACACAAAACAGGCAGGTAAAGTTAATTAACTGTCCCCTCAACACAGTTTTGTTCAACTGATCGGAAGATTTAAGTCAAATAAACATTTTGATCTCAGGTGTAAAAAATCCTACCTGTGTCTCTGTCTGTTGACCATCAGTTACTATTCAATGTTGTGCTGTTGCCGAGCAAGTGACTCTGTGTGATGTCACCAGGTTCAGAGTTCAACATTTAAACACAAACACTGATCAACTGTATCGGTACATGTTTAAATGACCATAATGGCTTCAGCAGCAGCCTGAGCTCACAGAGAGGAGCTGTGGGCTCTCAGCTCAACAAGGACTTCATGCTGAGCCAACACACAACAATGTCATTTAAACACAGTTTGACATGGTTAAAATACGAGTTTGAGCTTTGTTGTAGCTCTGATGTTCAACTCTATAGTTAATAAAGTGTAACCAAACAGAAGCTAGACTCTGCTATTCTGTCCGCTGATACAAAATAAGTTGATAATCATCTCAATTATGTTGACATCAGCATGACAGGAATAGAAATATTTACAAATGTCTACACACAGAAACGCGTTTGAAACAAAAAGTAAATACATCTATTAAATAAATCCAACTTCATTAAATGTGATTTTACAAGTAGGTAAAACCTTCATTCTAATATTATTCAAAGATTTCATTAAAAATATATAAAACCTCTGAATAGGACTGTTGTGGGTGTTTGTTTTGTGGTGCTTCCACCCTGAGCAAGCACTGGGCGACAGTGGGGAGGAAAAACTCCCTTTGAAGGAAGAAACCTCCGGTAGAACCAGGCTCAGGGTGGGAGCTCGTCTGCCTCGACCGGTGATGCTGAGGTTTTCTCACACACTACGTCAAAAGAAACTTGTCTCTGTCAGTGCTCAGTGGTTGTGTCAGTACCTGGTTCGTTTGGATCCAACACCGATGCTGCTTCATAGGAGTTGTCCCGTCTTGGTCCTCGGTGCAGTAGCCAGACAGCTTGCAGGGAATTCACCTCAGCAACTGGTCCTCATGGTGATGCAGGGAGTTACGTTGTCACCGTTAGGTTTCCCTCCCTTTGTCACCAGAGACACTGTTGCACTCTACACATGTGTAGTGATGAAGTCCTTCGCTGGTGACTCCACGCTGCAGTGGAGATTCGCTCTACGTGTCTCCCACTGTGCTGCTCAACGCTGCCCCTAGAAGAACAAGAGTGTTACTGGTGATCATCTCAATCATGTTGATTAAGCAGGAATAGAAATATTTACAAATGTCTACACACAGAAACGCGTTTGAAACGAAAAGTAAATACATCTATTAAATAAATCCAACTTCATTAAATGTGTTTTTACAAGTAGGTAAAACCTTCATTCTAATATTATTCAAAGATTTCGTTAAAAATATATAAAACTGCTGAATAATACTGTTGTGGGTGTTTGTTTTGTGGTGCTTCCACCCTGAGCAAGCACTAGACGACAGTGGGGAGGAAAAACTCCCTTTGAAGGAAGAAACCTCCGGTAGAACCAGGCTCAGGGTGGGAGCTCGTCTGCCTCGACCGGTGATGCTGAGGTTTTCTCACACACTACATCAAAAGAAACTTGTCTCTGTGCTCAGTGGTTGTGTCAGTACCTGGTTCGTTTGGATCCAGCACCGATGCTGCTTCATAGGAGTTGTCCCGTCTTGGTCCTCGGTGCAGTAGCCAGACAGCTTGCAGCGAATTCACCTCAGCAACTGGTCCTCATGGTGATGCAGGGAGTTACGTTGTCACCGTTAGGTTTCCCTCCCTTTGTCACCAGAGACACTGTTGCACTCTACACATGTGTAGTGATGAAGTCCTTCGCTGGTGACTCCACGCTGCAGTGGAGATTCGCTCTACGTGTCTCCCACTGTGCTGCTCAACGCTGCCCCTAGAAGAACAAGAGTGTTACTGGTGATCATCTCAATCATGTTGATTAATGTTAACAGAAATACAAATATTTACAAATGTCTCCACACAAAAACGCGTTTGAAATAAAAATAAATGTATCTATTAAGACCTATTAAATAAACAGAGCTTCAGCATGAGAATCTCAGCAACTCAGTAAAACTTTTATTCTAATATTATTCTGAGGTTTTATTATATATATCTGCAACCTTCTTTCCCTCTTAATCAGTTTCTGACTAAATCCACTCATAATAAACATAACAATCCCTTTAAGACGACACTAAATGCACCACAGGCTGCTTTCACTCAACTAGGATGTTGAATTGTAAATTTAACTGGCGCACAAACATCAACGTTACACATCATGTGACTTTTGCAAATACAATCACATCTGGTCATTTAGTCAACAAGCAACTCAGGAAACACGAAAAGTCCATTTAACTCATAAAAAAGGTGCTAAGTCAAGCGAACGCAGCAATTTCATGATGAACTTCCAACAAAACCTGCTCATCTCAGTCTGATGATGTTTAGAGTTACACTAATACAACACACACTGACAGGACACAAAACAAGCAGGTAAAGTTAATTAACTGTCCCCTCAACACAGTTTTGTTCAACTGATCGGAAGATTTAAGTCAAATAAACATTTTGATCTCAGGTGTAAAAAATCCTACCTGTGTCTCTGTCTGTTGACCATCAGTTACTATTCAATGTTGTGCTGTTGCCGAGCAAGTGACTCTGTGTGATGTCACCAGGTTCAGAGTTCAACATTTAAACACAAACACTGATCAACTGTATCGGTACATGTTTAAATGACCATAATGGCTTCAGCAGCAGCCTGAGCTCACAGAGAGGAGCTGTGGGCTCTCAGCTCAACAAGGACTTCATGCTGAGCCAACACACAACAATGTCATTTAAACACAGTTTGACATGGTTAAAATACGAGTTTGAGCTTTGTTGTAGCTCTGATGTTCAACTCTATAGTTAATAAAGTGTAACCAAACAGAAGCTAGACTCTGCTATTCTGTCCGCTGATACAAAATAAGTTGATAATCATCTCAATTATGTTGACATCAGCATGACAGGAATAGAAATATTTACAAATGTCTACACACAGAAACGCGTTTGAAACAAAAAGTAAATACATCTATTAAATAAATCCAACTTCATTAAATGTGATTTTACAAGTAGGTAAAACCTTCATTCTAATATTATTCAAAGATTTCATTAAAAATATATAAAACCTCTGAATAAGACTGTTGTGGGTGTTTGTTTTGTGGTGCTTCCACCCTGAGCAAGCACTGGGCGACAGTGGGGAGGAAAAACTCCCTTTGAAGGAAGAAACCTCCGGTAGAACCAGGCTCAGGGTGGGAGCTCGTCTGCCTCGACCGGTGATGCTGAGGTTTTCTCACACACTACGTCAAAAGAAACTTGTCTCTGTCAGTGCTCAGTGGTTGTGTCAGTACCTGGTTTGTTTGGATCCAGCACCGATGCTGCTTCATAGGAGTTGTCCCGTCTTGGTCCTCGGTGCAGTAGCCAGACAGCTTGCAGGGAATTCACCTCAGCAACTGGTCCTCATGGTGATGCAGGGAGTTACGTTGTCACCGTTAGGTTTCCCTCCCTTTGTCACCAGAGACACTGTTGCACTCTACACATGTGTAGTGATGAAGTCCTTCGCTGGTGACTCCACGCTGCAGTGGAGATTCGCTCTACGTGTCTCCCACTGTGCTGCTCAACGCTGCCCCTAGAAGAACAAGAGTGTTACTGGTGATCATCTCAATCATGTTGATTAAGCAGGAATAGAAATATTTACAAATGTCTACACACAGAAACGCGTTTGAAACGAAAAGTAAATACATCTATTAAATAAATCCAACTTCATTAAATGTGTTTTTACAAGTAGGTAAAACCTTCATTCTAATATTATTCAAAGATTTCATTAAAAATATATAAAACCTCTGAATAAGACTGTTGTGGGTGTTTGTTTTGTGGCGCTTACACCCTGAGCAAGCACTAGACGACAGTGGGGAGGAAAAACTCCCTTTGAAGGAAGAAACCTCCAGTAGAACCAGGCTCAGGGTGGGAGCTCGTCTGCCTCGACCGGTGATGCTGAGGTTTTCTCACACACTACATCAAAAGAAACTTGTCTCTGTCAGTGCTCAGTGGTTGTGTCAGTACCTGGTTCGTTTGGATCCAGCACCGATGCTGCTTCATAGGAGTTGTCCCGTCTTGGTCCTCGGTGCAGTAGCCAGACAGCTTGCAGGGAATTCACCTCAGCAACTGGTCCTCATGGTGATGCAGGGAGTTACGTTGTCACCGTTAGGTTTCCCTCCCTTTGTCACCAGAGACACTGTTGCACTCTACACATGTGTAGTGATGAAGTCCTTCGCTGGTGACTCCACGCTGCAGTGGAGATTCGCTCTACGTGTCTCCCACTGTGCTGCTCAACGCTGCCCCTAGAAGAACAAGAGTGTTACTGGTGATCATCTCAATCATGTTGATTAATGTTAACAGGAATACAAATATTTACAAATGTCTCCACACAAAAACGCGTTTGAAATAAAAATAAATGTATCTATTAAGACCTATTAAATAAACAGAGCTTCAGCATGAGAATCTCAGCAACTCAGTAAAACTTTTATTCTAATATTATTCTGAGGTTTTATTATATATATCTGCAACCTTCTTTCCCTCTTAATCAGTTTCTGACTAAATCCACTCATAATAAACATAACAATCCCTTTAAGACGACACTAAATGCACCACAGGCTGCTTTCACTCAACTAGGATGTTGAATTGTAAATTTAACTGGCGCACAAACATCAACGTTACACATCATGTGACTTTTGCAAATACAATCACATCTGGTCATTTAGTCAACAAGCAACTCAGGAAACACGAAAAGTCCATTTAACTCATAAAAAAGGTGCTAAGTCAAGCGAACGCAGCAATTTCATGATGAACTTCCAACAAAACCTGCTCATCTCAGTCTGATGATGTTTAGAGTTACACTAATACAACACACACTGACAGGACACAAAACAGGCAGGTAAAGTTAATTAACTGTCCCCTCAACACAGTTTTGTTCAACTGATCGGAAGATTTAAGTCAAATAAACATTTTGATCTCAGGTGTAAAAAATCCTACCTGTGTCTCTGTCTGTTGACCATCAGTTACTATTCAATGTTGTGCTGTTGCCGAGCAAGTGACTCTGTGTGATGTCACCAGGTTCAGAGTTCAACATTTAAACACAAACACTGATCAACTGTATCGGTACATGTTTAAATGACCATAATGGCTTCAGCAGCAGCCTGAGCTCACAGAGAGGAGCTGTGGGCTCTCAGCTCAACAAGGACTTCATGCTGAGCCAACACACAACAATGTCATTTAAACACAGTTTGACATGGTTAAAATACGAGTTTGAGCTTTGTTGTAGCTCTGATGTTCAACTCTATAGTTAATAAAGTGTAACCAAACAGAAGCTAGACTCTGCTATTCTGTCCGCTGATACAAAATAAGTTGATAATCATCTCAATTATGTTGACATCAGCATGACAGGAATAGAAATATTTACAAATGTCTACACACAGAAACGCGTTTGAAACAAAAAGTAAATACATCTATTAAATAAATCCAACTTCATTAAATGTGATTTTACAAGTAGGTAAAACCTTCATTCTAATATTATTCAAAGATTTCATTAAAAATATATAAAACCTCTGAATAAGACTGTTGTGGGTGTTTGTTTTGTGGTGCTTCCACCCTGAGCAAGCACTGGGCGACAGTGGGGAGGAAAAACTCCCTTTGAAGGAAGAAACCTCCGGTAGAACCAGGCTCAGGGTGGGAGCTCGTCTGCCTCGACCGGTGATGCTGAGGTTTTCTCACACACTACGTCAAAAGAAACTTGTCTCTGTCAGTGCTCAGTGGTTGTGTCAGTACCTGGTTCGTTTGGATCCAACACCGATGCTGCTTCATAGGAGTTGTCCCGTCTTGGTCCTCGGTGCAGTAGCCAGACAGCTTGCAGGGAATTCACCTCAGCAACTGGTCCTCATGGTGATGCAGGGAGTTACGTTGTCACCGTTAGGTTTCCCTCCCTTTGTCACCAGAGACACTGTTGCACTCTACACATGTGTAGTGATGAAGTCCTTCGCTGGTGACTCCACGCTGCAGTGGAGATTCGCTCTACGTGTCTCCCACTGTGCTGCTCAACGCTGCCCCTAGAAGAACAAGAGTGTTACTGGTGATCATCTCAATCATGTTGATTAAGCAGGAATAGAAATATTTACAAATGTCTACACACAGAAACGCGTTTGAAACGAAAAGTAAATACATCTATTAAATAAATCCAACTTCATTAAATGTGTTTTTACAAGTAGGTAAAACCTTCATTCTAATATTATTCAAAGATTTCGTTAAAAATATATAAAACTGCTGAATAATACTGTTGTGGGTGTTTGTTTTGTGGTGCTTCCACCCTGAGCAAGCACTAGACGACAGTGGGGAGGAAAAACTCCCTTTGAAGGAAGAAACCTCCGGTAGAACCAGGCTCAGGGTGGGAGCTCGTCTGCCTCGACCGGTGATGCTGAGGTTTTCTCACACACTACATCAAAAGAAACTTGTCTCTGTGCTCAGTGGTTGTGTCAGTACCTGGTTCGTTTGGATCCAGCACCGATGCTGCTTCATAGGAGTTGTCCCGTCTTGGTCCTCGGTGCAGTAGCCAGACAGCTTGCAGCGAATTCACCTCAGCAACTGGTCCTCATGGTGATGCAGGGAGTTACGTTGTCACCGTTAGGTTTCCCTCCCTTTGTCACCAGAGACACTGTTGCACTCTACACATGTGTAGTGATGAAGTCCTTCGCTGGTGACTCCACGCTGCAGTGGAGATTCGCTCTACGTGTCTCCCACTGTGCTGCTCAACGCTGCCCCTAGAAGAACAAGAGTGTTACTGGTGATCATCTCAATCATGTTGATTAATGTTAACAGGAATACAAATATTTACAAATGTCTCCACACAAAAACGCGTTTGAAATAAAAATAAATGTATCTATTAAGACCTATTAAATAAACAGAGCTTCAGCATGAGAATCTCAGCAACTCAGTAAAACTTTTATTCTAATATTATTCTGAGGTTTTATTATATATATCTGCAACCTTCTTTCCCTCTTAATCAGTTTCTGACTAAATCCACTCATAATAAACATAACAATCCCTTTAAGACGACACTAAATGCACCACAGGCTGCTTTCACTCAACTAGGATGTTGAATTGTAAATTTAACTGGCGCACAAACATCAACGTTACACATCATGTGACTTTTGCAAATACAATCACATCTGGTCATTTAGTCAACAAGCAACTCAGGAAACACGAAAAGTCCATTTAACTCATAAAAAAGGTGCTAAGTCAAGCGAACGCAGCAATTTCATGATGAACTTCCAACAAAACCTGCTCATCTCAGTCTGATGATGTTTAGAGTTACACTAATACAACACACACTGACAGGACACAAAACAGGCAGGTAAAGTTAATTAACTGTCCCCTCAACACAGTTTTGTTCAACTGATCGGAAGATTTAAGTCAAATAAACATTTTGATCTCAGGTGTAAAAAATCCTACCTGTGTCTCTGTCTGTTGACCATCAGTTACTATTCAATGTTGTGCTGTTGCCGAGCAAGTGACTCTGTGTGATGTCACCAGGTTCAGAGTTCAACATTTAAACACAAACACTGATCAACTGTATCGGTACATGTTTAAATGACCATAATGGCTTCAGCAGCAGCCTGAGCTCACAGAGAGGAGCTGTGGGCTCTCAGCTCAACAAGGACTTCATGCTGAGCCAACACACAACAATGTCATTTAAACACAGTTTGACATGGTTAAAATACGAGTTTGAGCTTTGTTGTAGCTCTGATGTTCAACTCTATAGTTAATAAAGTGTAACCAAACAGAAGCTAGACTCTGCTATTCTGTCCGCTGATACAAAATAAGTTGATAATCATCTCAATTATGTTGACATCAGCATGACAGGAATAGAAATATTTACAAATGTCTACACACAGAAACGCGTTTGAAACAAAAAGTAAATACATCTATTAAATAAATCCAACTTCATTAAATGTGATTTTACAAGTAGGTAAAACCTTCATTCTAATATTATTCAAAGATTTCATTAAAAATATATAAAACCTCTGAATAAGACTGTTGTGGGTGTTTGTTTTGTGGTGCTTCCACCCTGAGCAAGCACTGGGCGACAGTGGGGAGGAAAAACTCCCTTTGAAGGAAGAAACCTCCGGTAGAACCAGGCTCAGGGTGGGAGCTCGTCTGCCTCGACCGGTGATGCTGAGGTTTTCTCACACACTACGTCAAAAGAAACTTGTCTCTGTCAGTGCTCAGTGGTTGTGTCAGTACCTGGTTCGTTTGGATCCAACACCGATGCTGCTTCATAGGAGTTGTCCCGTCTTGGTCCTCGGTGCAGTAGCCAGACAGCTTGCAGGGAATTCACCTCAGCAACTGGTCCTCATGGTGATGCAGGGAGTTACGTTGTCACCGTTAGGTTTCCCTCCCTTTGTCACCAGAGACACTGTTGCACTCTACACATGTGTAGTGATGAAGTCCTTCGCTGGTGACTCCACGCTGCAGTGGAGATTCGCTCTACGTGTCTCCCACTGTGCTGCTCAACGCTGCCCCTAGAAGAACAAGAGTGTTACTGGTGATCATCTCAATCATGTTGATTAAGCAGGAATAGAAATATTTACAAATGTCTACACACAGAAACGCGTTTGAAACGAAAAGTAAATACATCTATTAAATAAATCCAACTTCATTAAATGTGTTTTTACAAGTAGGTAAAACCTTCATTCTAATATTATTCAAAGATTTCGTTAAAAATATATAAAACTGCTGAATAATACTGTTGTGGGTGTTTGTTTTGTGGTGCTTCCACCCTGAGCAAGCACTAGACGACAGTGGGGAGGAAAAACTCCCTTTGAAGGAAGAAACCTCCGGTAGAACCAGGCTCAGGGTGGGAGCTCGTCTGCCTCGACCGGTGATGCTGAGGTTTTCTCACACACTACATCAAAAGAAACTTGTCTCTGTGCTCAGTGGTTGTGTCAGTACCTGGTTCGTTTGGATCCAGCACCGATGCTGCTTCATAGGAGTTGTCCCGTCTTGGTCCTCGGTGCAGTAGCCAGACAGCTTGCAGCGAATTCACCTCAGCAACTGGTCCTCATGGTGATGCAGGGAGTTACGTTGTCACCGTTAGGTTTCCCTCCCTTTGTCACCAGAGACACTGTTGCACTCTACACATGTGTAGTGATGAAGTCCTTCGCTGGTGACTCCACGCTGCAGTGGAGATTCGCTCTACGTGTCTCCCACTGTGCTGCTCAACGCTGCCCCTAGAAGAACAAGAGTGTTACTGGTGATCATCTCAATCATGTTGATTAATGTTAACAGGAATACAAATATTTACAAATGTCTCCACACAAAAACGCGTTTGAAATAAAAATAAATGTATCTATTAAGACCTATTAAATAAACAGAGCTTCAGCATGAGAATCTCAGCAACTCAGTAAAACTTTTATTCTAATATTATTCTGAGGTTTTATTATATATATCTGCAACCTTCTTTCCCTCTTAATCAGTTTCTGACTAAATCCACTCATAATAAACATAACAATCCCTTTAAGACGACACTAAATGCACCACAGGCTGCTTTCACTCAACTAGGATGTTGAATTGTAAATTTAACTGGCGCACAAACATCAACGTTACACATCATGTGACTTTTGCAAATACAATCACATCTGGTCATTTAGTCAACAAGCAACTCAGGAAACACGAAAAGTCCATTTAACTCATAAAAAAGGTGCTAAGTCAAGCGAACGCAGCAATTTCATGATGAACTTCCAACAAAACCTGCTCATCTCAGTCTGATGATGTTTAGAGTTACACTAATACAACACACACTGACAGGACACAAAACAGGCAGGTAAAGTTAATTAACTGTCCCCTCAACACAGTTTTGTTCAACTGATCGGAAGATTTAAGTCAAATAAACATTTTGATCTCAGGTGTAAAAAATCCTACCTGTGTCTCTGTCTGTTGACCATCAGTTACTATTCAATGTTGTGCTGTTGCCGAGCAAGTGACTCTGTGTGATGTCACCAGGTTCAGAGTTCAACATTTAAACACAAACACTGATCAACTGTATCGGTACATGTTTAAATGACCATAATGGCTTCAGCAGCAGCCTGAGCTCACAGAGAGGAGCTGTGGGCTCTCAGCTCAACAAGGACTTCATGCTGAGCCAACACACAACAATGTCATTTAAACACAGTTTGACATGGTTAAAATACGAGTTTGAGCTTTGTTGTAGCTCTGATGTTCAACTCTATAGTTAATAAAGTGTAACCAAACAGAAGCTAGACTCTGCTATTCTGTCCGCTGATACAAAATAAGTTGATAATCATCTCAATTATGTTGACATCAGCATGACAGGAATAGAAATATTTACAAATGTCTACACACAGAAACGCGTTTGAAACAAAAAGTAAATACATCTATTAAATAAATCCAACTTCATTAAATGTGATTTTACAAGTAGGTAAAACCTTCATTCTAATATTATTCAAAGATTTCATTAAAAATATATAAAACCTCTGAATAAGACTGTTGTGGGTGTTTGTTTTGTGGTGCTTCCACCCTGAGCAAGCACTGGGCGACAGTGGGGAGGAAAAACTCCCTTTGAAGGAAGAAACCTCCGGTAGAACCAGGCTCAGGGTGGGAGCTCGTCTGCCTCGACCGGTGATGCTGAGGTTTTCTCACACACTACGTCAAAAGAAACTTGTCTCTGTCAGTGCTCAGTGGTTGTGTCAGTACCTGGTTCGTTTGGATCCAGCACCGATGCTGCTTCATAGGAGTTGTCCCGTCTTGGTCCTCGGTGCAGTAGCCAGACAGCTTGCAGGGAATTCACCTCAGCAACTGGTCCTCATGGTGATGCAGGGAGTTACGTTGTCACCGTTAGGTTTCCCTCCCTTTGTCACCAGAGACACTGTTGCACTCTACACATGTGTAGTGATGAAGTCCTTCGCTGGTGACTCCACGCTGCAGTGGAGATTCGCTCTACGTGTCTCCCACTGTGCTGCTCAACGCTGCCCCTAGAAGAACAAGAGTGTTACTGGTGATCATCTCAATCATGTTGATTAAGCAGGAATAGAAATATTTACAAATGTCTACACACAGAAACGCGTTTGAAACGAAAAGTAAATACATCTATTAAATAAATCCAACTTCATTAAATGTGTTTTTACAAGTAGGTAAAACCTTCATTCTAATATTATTCAAAGATTTCGTTAAAAATATATAAAACTGCTGAATAATACTGTTGTGGGTGTTTGTTTTGTGGTGCTTCCACCCTGAGCAAGCACTAGACGACAGTGGGGAGGAAAAACTCCCTTTGAAGGAAGAAACCTCCGGTAGAACCAGGCTCAGGGTGGGAGCTCGTCTGCCTCGACCGGTGATGCTGAGGTTTTCTCACACACTACATCAAAAGAAACTTGTCTCTGTGCTCAGTGGTTGTGTCAGTACCTGGTTCGTTTGGATCCAGCACCGATGCTGCTTCATAGGAGTTGTCCCGTCTTGGTCCTCGGTGCAGTAGCCAGACAGCTTGCAGGGAATTCACCTCAGCAACTGGTCCTCATGGTGATGCAGGGAGTTACGTTGTCACCGTTAGGTTTCCCTCCCTTTGTCACCAGAGACACTGTTGCACTCTACACATGTGTAGTGATGAAGTCCTTCGCTGGTGACTCCACGCTGCAGTGGAGATTCGCTCTACGTGTCTCCCACTGTGCTGCTCAACGCTGCCCCTAGAAGAACAAGAGTGTTACTGGTGATCATCTCAATCATGTTGATTAATGTTAACAGGAATACAAATATTTACAAATGTCTCCACACAAAAACGCGTTTGAAATAAAAATAAATGTATCTATTAAGACCTATTAAATAAACAGAGCTTCAGCATGAGAATCTCAGCAACTCAGTAAAACTTTTATTCTAATATTATTCTGAGGTTTTATTATATATATCTGCAACCTTCTTTCCCTCTTAATCAGTTTCTGACTAAATCCACTCATAATAAACATAACAATCCCTTTAAGACGACACTAAATGCACCACAGGCTGCTTTCACTCAACTAGGATGTTGAATTGTAAATTTAACTGGCGCACAAACATCAACGTTACACATCATGTGACTTTTGCAAATACAATCACATCTGGTCATTTAGTCAACAAGCAACTCAGGAAACACGAAAAGTCCATTTAACTCATAAAAAAGGTGCTAAGTCAAGCGAACGCAGCAATTTCATGATGAACTTCCAACAAAACCTGCTCATCTCAGTCTGATGATGTTTAGAGTTACACTAATACAACACACACTGACAGGACACAAAACAGGCAGGTAAAGTTAATTAACTGTCCCCTCAACACAGTTTTGTTCAACTGATCGGAAGATTTAAGTCAAATAAACATTTTGATCTCAGGTGTAAAAAATCCTACCTGTGTCTCTGTCTGTTGACCATCAGTTACTATTCAATGTTGTGCTGTTGCCGAGCAAGTGACTCTGTGTGATGTCACCAGGTTCAGAGTTCAACATTTAAACACAAACACTGATCAACTGTATCGGTACATGTTTAAATGACCATAATGGCTTCAGCAGCAGCCTGAGCTCACAGAGAGGAGCTGTGGGCTCTCAGCTCAACAAGGACTTCATGCTGAGCCAACACACAACAATGTCATTTAAACACAGTTTGACATGGTTAAAATACGAGTTTGAGCTTTGTTGTAGCTCTGATGTTCAACTCTATAGTTAATAAAGTGTAACCAAACAGAAGCTAGACTCTGCTATTCTGTCCGCTGATACAAAATAAGTTGATAATCATCTCAATTATGTTGACATCAGCATGACAGGAATAGAAATATTTACAAATGTCTACACACAGAAACGCGTTTGAAACAAAAAGTAAATACATCTATTAAATAAATCCAACTTCATTAAATGTGATTTTACAAGTAGGTAAAACCTTCATTCTAATATTATTCAAAGATTTCATTAAAAATATATAAAACCTCTGAATAAGACTGTTGTGGGTGTTTGTTTTGTGGTGCTTCCACCCTGAGCAAGCACTGGGCGACAGTGGGGAGGAAAAACTCCCTTTGAAGGAAGAAACCTCCGGTAGAACCAGGCTCAGGGTGGGAGCTCGTCTGCCTCGACCGGTGATGCTGAGGTTTTCTCACACACTACGTCAAAAGAAACTTGTCTCTGTCAGTGCTCAGTGGTTGTGTCAGTACCTGGTTCGTTTGGATCCAGCACCGATGCTGCTTCATAGGAGTTGTCCCGTCTTGGTCCTCGGTGCAGTAGCCAGACAGCTTGCAGGGAATTCACCTCAGCAACTGGTCCTCATGGTGATGCAGGGAGTTACGTTGTCACCGTTAGGTTTCCCTCCCTTTGTCACCAGAGACACTGTTGCACTCTACACATGTGTAGTGATGAAGTCCTTCGCTGGTGACTCCACGCTGCAGTGGAGATTCGCTCTACGTGTCTCCCACTGTGCTGCTCAACGCTGCCCCTAGAAGAACAAGAGTGTTACTGGTGATCATCTCAATCATGTTGATTAAGCAGGAATAGAAATATTTACAAATGTCTACACACAGAAACGCGTTTGAAACGAAAAGTAAATACATCTATTAAATAAATCCAACTTCATTAAATGTGTTTTTACAAGTAGGTAAAACCTTCATTCTAATATTATTCAAAGATTTCGTTAAAAATATATAAAACTGCTGAATAATACTGTTGTGGGTGTTTGTTTTGTGGTGCTTCCACCCTGAGCAAGCACTAGACGACAGTGGGGAGGAAAAACTCCCTTTGAAGGAAGAAACCTCCGGTAGAACCAGGCTCAGGGTGGGAGCTCGTCTGCCTCGACCGGTGATGCTGAGGTTTTCTCACACACTACATCAAAAGAAACTTGTCTCTGTGCTCAGTGGTTGTGTCAGTACCTGGTTCGTTTGGATCCAGCACCGATGCTGCTTCATAGGAGTTGTCCCGTCTTGGTCCTCGGTGCAGTAGCCAGACAGCTTGCAGCGAATTCACCTCAGCAACTGGTCCTCATGGTGATGCAGGGAGTTACGTTGTCACCGTTAGGTTTCCCTCCCTTTGTCACCAGAGACACTGTTGCACTCTACACATGTGTAGTGATGAAGTCCTTCGCTGGTGACTCCACGCTGCAGTGGAGATTCGCTCTACGTGTCTCCCACTGTGCTGCTCAACGCTGCCCCTAGAAGAACAAGAGTGTTACTGGTGATCATCTCAATCATGTTGATTAATGTTAACAGGAATACAAATATTTACAAATGTCTCCACACAAAAACGCGTTTGAAATAAAAATAAATGTATCTATTAAGACCTATTAAATAAACAGAGCTTCAGCATGAGAATCTCAGCAACTCAGTAAAACTTTTATTCTAATATTATTCTGAGGTTTTATTATATATATCTGCAACCTTCTTTCCCTCTTAATCAGTTTCTGACTAAATCCACTCATAATAAACATAACAATCCCTTTAAGACGACACTAAATGCACCACAGGCTGCTTTCACTCAACTAGGATGTTGAATTGTAAATTTAACTGGCGCACAAACATCAACGTTACACATCATGTGACTTTTGCAAATACAATCACATCTGGTCATTTAGTCAACAAGCAACTCAGGAAACACGAAAAGTCCATTTAACTCATAAAAAAGGTGCTAAGTCAAGCGAACGCAGCAATTTCATGATGAACTTCCAACAAAACCTGCTCATCTCAGTCTGATGATGTTTAGAGTTACACTAATACAACACACACTGACAGGACACAAAACAGGCAGGTAAAGTTAATTAACTGTCCCCTCAACACAGTTTTGTTCAACTGATCGGAAGATTTAAGTCAAATAAACATTTTGATCTCAGGTGTAAAAAATCCTACCTGTGTCTCTGTCTGTTGACCATCAGTTACTATTCAATGTTGTGCTGTTGCCGAGCAAGTGACTCTGTGTGATGTCACCAGGTTCAGAGTTCAACATTTAAACACAAACACTGATCAACTGTATCGGTACATGTTTAAATGACCATAATGGCTTCAGCAGCAGCCTGAGCTCACAGAGAGGAGCTGTGGGCTCTCAGCTCAACAAGGACTTCATGCTGAGCCAACACACAACAATGTCATTTAAACACAGTTTGACATGGTTAAAATACGAGTTTGAGCTTTGTTGTAGCTCTGATGTTCAACTCTATAGTTAATAAAGTGTAACCAAACAGAAGCTAGACTCTGCTATTCTGTCCGCTGATACAAAATAAGTTGATAATCATCTCAATTATGTTGACATCAGCATGACAGGAATAGAAATATTTACAAATGTCTACACACAGAAACGCGTTTGAAACAAAAAGTAAATACATCTATTAAATAAATCCAACTTCATTAAATGTGATTTTACAAGTAGGTAAAACCTTCATTCTAATATTATTCAAAGATTTCATTAAAAATATATAAAACCTCTGAATAAGACTGTTGTGGGTGTTTGTTTTGTGGTGCTTCCACCCTGAGCAAGCACTGGGCGACAGTGGGGAGGAAAAACTCCCTTTGAAGGAAGAAACCTCCGGTAGAACCAGGCTCAGGGTGGGAGCTCGTCTGCCTCGACCGGTGATGCTGAGGTTTTCTCACACACTACGTCAAAAGAAACTTGTCTCTGTCAGTGCTCAGTGGTTGTGTCAGTACCTGGTTCGTTTGGATCCAGCACCGATGCTGCTTCATAGGAGTTGTCCCGTCTTGGTCCTCGGTGCAGTAGCCAGACAGCTTGCAGGGAATTCACCTCAGCAACTGGTCCTCATGGTGATGCAGGGAGTTACGTTGTCACCGTTAGGTTTCCCTCCCTTTGTCACCAGAGACACTGTTGCACTCTACACATGTGTAGTGATGAAGTCCTTCGCTGGTGACTCCACGCTGCAGTGGAGATTCGCTCTACGTGTCTCCCACTGTGCTGCTCAACGCTGCCCCTAGAAGAACAAGAGTGTTACTGGTGATCATCTCAATCATGTTGATTAAGCAGGAATAGAAATATTTACAAATGTCTACACACAGAAACGCGTTTGAAACGAAAAGTAAATACATCTATTAAATAAATCCAACTTCATTAAATGTGTTTTTACAAGTAGGTAAAACCTTCATTCTAATATTATTCAAAGATTTCGTTAAAAATATATAAAACTGCTGAATAATACTGTTGTGGGTGTTTGTTTTGTGGTGCTTCCACCCTGAGCAAGCACTAGACGACAGTGGGGAGGAAAAACTCCCTTTGAAGGAAGAAACCTCCGGTAGAACCAGGCTCAGGGTGGGAGCTCGTCTGCCTCGACCGGTGATGCTGAGGTTTTCTCACACACTACATCAAAAGAAACTTGTCTCTGTGCTCAGTGGTTGTGTCAGTACCTGGTTCGTTTGGATCCAGCACCGATGCTGCTTCATAGGAGTTGTCCCGTCTTGGTCCTCGGTGCAGTAGCCAGACAGCTTGCAGCGAATTCACCTCAGCAACTGGTCCTCATGGTGATGCAGGGAGTTACGTTGTCACCGTTAGGTTTCCCTCCCTTTGTCACCAGAGACACTGTTGCACTCTACACATGTGTAGTGATGAAGTCCTTCGCTGGTGACTCCGCGCTGCAGTGGAGATTCGCTCTACGTGTCTCCCACTGTGCTGCTCAACGCTGCCCCTAGAAGAACAAGAGTGTTACTGGTGATCATCCCAATCATGTTGATTAATGTTAACAAGAATAGAAATATTTACAAATGTCTCCACACAAAAACGCGTTTGAAATAAAAATAAATGTATCTATTAAGACCTATTAAATAAACAGAGCTTCAGCATGAGAATCTCAGCAACTCAGTAAAACTTTTATTCTAATATTATTCTGAGGTTTTATTAAATATATCTGCAACCTTCTTTTCCTCTTAATCAGTTTCTGACTAAATCCACTCATAATAAACATAACAATCCCTTTAAGACGACACTAAATGCACCACAGGCTGCTTTCACTCAACTAGGATGTTGAATTGTAAATTTAACTGGCGCACAAACATCAACGTTACACATCATGTGACTTTTGCAAATACAATCACATCTGGTCATTTAGTCAACAAGCAACTCAGGAAACACGAAAAGTCCATTTAACTCATAAAAAAGGTGCTAAGTCAAGCGAACGCAGCAATTTCATGATGAACTTCCAACAAAACCTGCTCATCTCAGTCTGATGATGTTTAGAGTTACACTAATACAACACACACTGACAGGACACAAAACAGGCAGGTAAAGTTAATTAACTGTCCCCTCAACACAGTTTTGTTCAACTGATCGGAAGATTTAAGTCAAATAAACATTTTGATCTCAGGTGTAAAAAATCCTACCTGTGTCTCTGTCTGTTGACCATCAGTTACTATTCAATGTTGTGCTGTTGCCGAGCAAGTGACTCTGTGTGATGTCACCAGGTTCAGAGTTCAACATTTAAACACAAACACTGATCAACTGTATCGGTACATGTTTAAATGACCAAAATGGCTTCAGCAGCAGCCTGAGCTCACAGGCAATTACAGTTTGAGCTTTGTTGTAGCTCTGATGTTTAACTCTATAGTTAATAAAGTGTCAAATATGTTCTGTGCTTACTTGTTGTGCATTTTTCACTTTTTTACTTGCCAGGCTGTTTGCACTTCAATGTAGGCACTTGTCCAGAGATCATAGCAAGTTTCATCCGTCTTTATACTATTGGTGCATCGTGCAGTGGAAAAGTAAAGTTGGCTTTTATTAATAACTTTCACTGAATTCTGGTTATTACAATAATGAGCTTAAGACACACGTTATATATACACTATTAACCACAGTTAAGACATGATGTGATTATTCTATTAGTTGTAATGTGTCTAGTAATAGTTGTTCACAAAATCATCTGACACTTACTGGTTCATTGGGTTACCTGAATTTAAGCTGCATAAGCCATTAACAAACGTTAGCATTAGCGTTAGCGGACCGTTAACGTTAGCATTAGCAACCTCTAGCCATGTAGCAAATTACACTTAAACACCACGAACTAAGAGCCAATACATACAAGTAAACACGTATTTAGCGTTGAGTCCTGGTCCAGTCGAAATGGAACCACTTCAAAACAGCCGAGGCTCCAGTTTCTAGCTCCACTGCAGGACCTACCAGCCACCGTCACTGCTCTGTGTCTGAGGACGGCAGGTCACCCTGATGAGGCGGGATGGAAGCTGTGACCTTTGACCCTTGGGATCACATCTCATTTTCATACCAAGCCACATAATACTATATAATATAAGGAGGTTGCTGGAGACTTGTTCTGGCAGTAAGAGAAATATACTGAACACTCGTGAAACACAGGTCAATGCAGTTCTTTTGCTAAACAGAAAATTCAGATGCTAATGTCTGTAAGTTAATGGTCTATGGTGTTATACATATTTAAACAACATATGTAAATATGTAATACTAAAACATAGTTTTAAACTAGGCCTTTGGCATAAGGCAATGACACAAAAACAAGGCAAAGGCACAGATTTATATAACCATTTTATTTAACCTTGAACAGCTGCAAATGAAACTTTAAGTATTTAGCTAATCAGCATTTTAATTCATTCATTGTCCTGTGTGTAGTGGAACAATTTATATGAATTCTTTTTGTGTTACCTTATGGTCATTCAGACCTAACAATTCTTACTTTTTGTATCATTCTCATTCCTAAGATACTTGCAGAAATCTTCATTCTCTACATACAGCAGACAAATACTGAGCAGCAGCAGGAACTGGTGAGGTATCTTTGGATTACACCTAAGAGAGAAACAAAGTCGTGTGTTGAGTGTTTGATAGACATGCAATTACTGTAAATGTACTACCCTGCTGTTTCCACAAGATGGAGCCAAACTTCCCTCTCAAGCAGAAATCCCCTTTTTCCAAGTGAAACCAGATGTTCCTGGACATCATACTTCACCATCAGATGTGTGAAAGACAAACAGATGGCACAAAAATACATATAAATTACTGTGGGATCATAAAAAATAAATACATTTAAGAATGCGAGAAACTCTTTGGACTCTTTTAGATTTATTCATATTCGTTTGACAAATGACAAATACTGTTTGATAGAAACACAAAAAACTTTAAAACTCTGATTATGATCAGATTTACTGTAAAAATCATGTACTGCAGATAAACATGCATTACACATCCTTTGGGTGGTTTCGTTTTCACTGTCAGAGGTCAGATTACACAAAACTGACTGTGGCATATAAACAAGCAGGCTATAAGACACATTTAGTTATTGACAGTGTAATAGGGTTGCATACATGAGACAACTAGTGGTACCAAACCTCACAGGAGCCACGCCCATGCTCTCTGTCTACAAATTACTGATGACTAAACACAGAGTTTGCTTCTTTAAATGATTGTAAAGCAGCAAACAAGCTGGCAAAGACCAAAATTCACATTCAAGTCTCTTCAACAGCTCCTGTTCGTGTGTTTCCTGTAAAGCCGGGTTCATGTTTTGTTTCCACTGTGTCTGTCCTGTATCACCACACTGGCTCGTGGTGAACATATTGGCCAGACACTGGCGTTAGATGAGACGTGGAGTCTCCACAACAACCACTGAACCACAGAGGAAGCATATGATCATCTGCACTGATGTCATTCTGTTGTAGTAATGCACTAAAGGTTTTGGGACACACGGGACATAGAGGAACAGAGAAGGCAAAAGGCAGGAGAGGTAGAAGAGTACTTTGGTAAATATTGTCAGCATGTGGCATAATAAACATCCTCCCACTCTAGTCACAGCCATTTGCAGCTAAATAACCACCGGCTCTATACTGTGGTCAATGTTCTACTATCTTCTAATTCTTTTGTTACTTTATGACTTTATGAATGTTAGGCCTACAGCTGATCTGGCAGCTATTCTGTAGCTGCGCATCACTGCCTCAAGCTAAATGCTTTTAATATCAAAAAGCTAAATATTGGGTGGCTTAAGACAAATAACTTATAGTTATTTCAGTGTCAACCATGACCGATGGTAGCGATGGCTGAGAAACGAGACATGAATACAGCTTCCACAGCCACTGTTACACTATATCTTTCTTTTTTTTTTATGTTTTTGTCAATCAGGCATAACTAGATAAACATACAGCATAAATATGATACGTCACCATCAGTGTATAGTAGATATCCACTATTTCGGTGTGTAGGCACTGAAAAAGACACTGAGGTTGAGGCTGATTTACCTTTGCAGGGATTAAAAGTCAGCTATGGGTGATCACTTCACAATACCAAAGTCATAAAAGTCTACTAAACTGTACGGAGCCTATTGAACATTGGCAACATGGCATCTAATGTTAGTACTTTGCAAACATCTGGAATCAAGAGTTAATTGCAACATGTTGGTCTGTGTGTGTGTGTGTGTGTGTGTGTGTGTACGGTATATATACAAAGGCTTTGGTGTGGTAGCACCAGAGTGGCTGGAGTCTGGAGAACGACGGATAAAAAAAACAACAGAATAATTGGAAAAACTAAGTACATCAACTAAGTATGCGGATCTTCATGAAGTCCTTGCTCCCATGCTGCTGGTTCTTCCTTCCCTTCTTCCTGTTATGAAAACACAGTGCTGCGCTGGTTGGCCTCCCCGACCTTCTCGAAGAACATGAAATCCTGCGACGTGACAACAAGGAAGGAAATCATCACTCAACAGGACCTCACAACGTGAGCTTGGAGTCATTTACAGCAACGAGATCAGGCTCTTACAATGAGGAAGCAGGCTCCCATGAGAACCGCTTTCATCTTCACGTCCATGTCCAGGGGGAACTGGATGCCAAAGTTGTCTGTGTCAGTGAAGACCTCCTTCAAGAGGCCGCTCCACTGTTTACTGATACGACCGATTGGCGTCTCTCCATCTTTGCTCTTCAGCTGCAACAAGAATGAACGCCTTGATCAGTCCACATGCTGCGATTTAGTAATTCTCTCATTTGTCTCGTTTCAGTTTGTGCATCTCCACTTCCTGTTTGCCTGTGGACTAATCATTGCACCAGCAGAACTTTTACCCACTCCTTCATCAGTTTGTCATTCTTGTTTCCTCTTTTACCAGTGGTGTGGTCCATTGAGGCTGTGCTGTAACCTTTTTAGTTTGTTTGCCCATCTCTCCTTCAGTTTGTCTAGTGTGCTAGTTCTGTTTTTCCTTTCTTCTTCCTCTGCTAAACTGTTGAGTTTGAGGTGATTTGACTTTATTAAAATTGTTACCTGCTTCTGGCAGTGATGTTACGTTCAGTTACAGTAAGTTCCCTGTGAGTTTCTGTTTTTTCATTCACTTTGTTAGTTTAGTTCCTTTTCGTGCGCTAGCAGTGCCCTGTGAGCTCTGTACTGCTTTGTTTATATATGGAAGCTTTCTCCTACTGGACTAATCTCTGGAAACAACTTCCTTGTCCCTCATTTAAAAGCATATTTGCATTTTGAAACAAAGTTCTGATTCAATTCTGTACATGACAAGTCTTAACTGAACTTCAGAGGTGCCGGTGTGTGGATATGGCTGAGTTGAACATATCCAGTTTACCACCTGTTTAATTTTAAAGCGCTCATTTCATATTTCAAACATCGTATTTAAGGGGGAAGCACATAAAACTCAAATGGGTTTGGTTTCACTGTCCTCTGAGCTCACCTCAAAGTTCACGTCCCCGCAGCAGTTGCAGGCAAAGCAGGGCCCCTCCAGTTTCATCACGGTCTCCTTGTTTGCTCCCTGGATAGCAAACCTCGGCAGACATGGGTGCCATTCCTGTTTGACATAACCTATGGTGGTGCCTGGTGGTGCCTGGACCTCCAGCTGTAGGTCAAGACCAAAGTGAGACACAAATACCAGCATAGCACAAAATTAGTCCCTCCATGTTTGAACATCAGCCACCCTCCCTTCACAGCTATAAATAAAACATCATGGGGTAATGCAGCACGTCCTGCTGGACAACAAGGCTGATACATGAGAACGTAACTGCAGCATTGTGTCAACTGCAGCATTGTGTCAACAACTAACCCTAACAAAAGGTAACGCATCTCACATGGCTCCTGTCTAGTCAGAAAACAGAAAACTGCTCTGTGAGGGTGTAGGAGCTCGGGTCCAGGCCAATGGGAACGTGCTGTGGCCAACTATGCGATTACCGGGAGACGGAGAGAGAAAGGTCTCAGAGGTGGAGAGATGGCAGAGGACTCTGGGAGTTTAGGAGATCGTTTGGTCAGACAAAAGGCCATTCATGACGACTCCCTCCCTGGGCAGGCAGGCGCTTCAGCAACTTAGCAACGGAATAATAACACAAAGGCATGTGGGAGAAGACAGGGGCTGTCCCTCGACGTGAGGGACGGGAATCAGCGAGGCTGCAGGTTTCTCTGCTAACAATCTAGAGAGGATACATGCAGTCATTTACATTTACTTTGTTCCCTGAAGTGCCCTCCAAGGACAAATCTTTGCTGTGGCGGCAAAAGCGAACTGTTAATCAACCGTTTTAGCAAACAAGCGCTTGAACCTCCTGTGACATCAGCTATTCTATTTAAATTTTAGTACTGATAACAGTACATGGACTCACGTGGGTCATGCATAGGAGGAATATGTCACAGATAGGTGATTAACGACATGCGATGTTGACACACATATATAAAACACACCTCTTGCAGGCAGCAGGGACACCAGCAGGACACGCAGCGGAAAGGCCGGATGAGGTGGATGACCTCTCTGTCCATGTTGTCCTTGATGGTCATGTCGAAGCTGCGCAGGGAGCCGCAGCAGTTCCTGGTGCAGCAGTCGTTCTTCTCTTTGGCCTTGTAGATCTTTTGGCCCAGGCTGTTCTTTATGTCGTACTCATTATTGGTCTCAAACCCGATAATAGCTGGCGGAGAGAGAGAGAGAGAGATAAAAAAAAAAAGGTTTAAAGGTTGTGGGGAGCTCAACAACGCATAAAACTGGGCTGTTTTCAGCACCCTTACCTTCAAGGAGCTCCACTTTTTGATGAATCAAGATCTGGTCAATCTAAAACCACACGAGACAAAAAATTATTTCTATTAGAGGAAGCGATTGATTTCAGTTATTTTCTCCAAAGGGGTTGCTACCAAATATTAAGTTAAGGGTGCCAACAATTTTATCCAGTCCATTCAAGTTCTGTGTGAATTTTTGTCAGGTTTCACTTCGTCTCAGTTTTTTTGTGTTGTTTCCAGTGGAAACAAAAACAATAAACACGTGAATACCAAAACATTTGCAATTAGAACAATTTTCTGACAGACTTGCAAAGATGCCGATATTTCTGGCCATTACTGTAGGAAAAGCGTCATGGAGAGCTAGTTTGCATTGTAAAGCACACACTGCTTGTATTATGGACGCGCTGTATTTTCAAAAAGCTGAGCATTTGAATTTTCAACAACACCTATTTTCTATCTACTGGTACAAATAGATTTACAACGTAGTGCTGTCCACGTGTTTAGCAGCCGGACAGGGTGCCGCCGGTGTAGTCACCTTTCATCTGGGTGAGTCATTGCCTTCAAAGTTCAGAAACCATGAGCGCAGATTAAAGACGTAAGGGAGTGGCGTGTGAGAAATACGCCTATGCTCACGATACAGAAGCTCCTGAGAAAACACTTGAAACAGGTAGTGCAGCTTTTACATTCGTCCAGAGATGAATCCATCCAGATCTGCACTTCCTCCTGTCTTCGATTTCTCAGCCCCTACCTGTGTGAGGTATTCGAGTCCTGGTGGCACGTTAGCAGGAGCCATTGAAGCGCCAACCGGGGCTAGGGAAATTCCTCCTGGAGGCCCCGGTACTGGGCCGGGGCCAACTGGCCCTGGTTGATACATGACTGCAGGTTGGCTTGGACTGTAGTTCATGTTGAATCCTGGTGGAGGAGCTTGACTCGGGTCTCCATATCCCCCCTGAGGAACTGGGTATGGGGCTACGGAGTGTCCACCAGGCTGAGGCATGGGGTACGGTGGCTGGTTGTAGGAGCCTGGGTAACATGGGGAAATCCAGAGATGTTTAAAACCCATCCTCAAAGGTTTATTGAGCCACAACGGAAACAGGGAAAAATACATTCAGCTGCATGTGCATTGTGACATGAAACCCATTTGCCTGCACTGAGTCTTTAATAATGCAGTAAATCAGATCAAACCTTAACATGTGGACCGACAAGCAGAAGCACAGTAATGTAAATGCAGCAAAGTGTTGTTTGTGGCTAACAGCAGATGCGCCTGTGAGCGTGAGCGTTCATCTGTTTCCTGTGGATCATCTTGCTGCTGGACGGCGGCAGTCAATATTCTGCTCATTAGTCAAAAGCACTTACTGTACAGCTGTACAGTTAATGACTGACTTACAGAATAAAAGTGAGGATGTCTGCAATAGCACTGAATGCAGCTTAGTCAACAGTGGTTTCAACAAAGACCATTTCCTGTGTGAGTTCTGTGAGAAAACAGAGACGCTTTTATCAAATGTGCGTTTACCAGCAAATGTGCGATTGACTTTCAATTTCCAAGCATTTTCAGCTCATTTTGGAAAAACATACACATGTTTTCATTGCCTTTAAACAATGTTTGCAGAGACATTTTGCACGTGATCTCATATTAAGACACAATTAGTATAACTGCAGAAAAGAGTGGTCAGTGGATAAAAAGAAGTTTTAGAACCAACTCAATAACTGATTAAAATCATTTATAAAGCAAATATGTTACGATTGTCAGCTTCCAGTGCATTAAATGTGTTTCTACAGTAAAGAGTGGTATAAACGAAACAAGTTATCTGAAGACATATCTGGATTTACGTGTTTTTGACTGTTTTTAAAATTACAAACTTATAACTACCAAATTAATAACAAAATTAAATCTTCATATCAATTATTATGCAGGTGATTTTTACACCACTGACGTGGAAACAGAGAGTAAAGGACAGCTGCTTGCCTTCTATAGTTCTATATTTTAACCCAACCCCGTTGAGTCTATCCTGTTACAAACTGTTGTGTGTGTAACCAAAGCCAGATTTGGTTTGTTAGTAATGTAGTGTCATCACTACAATAACTAGGCTCCAGGATACTTCATCCAGCCACATAAACGTCTGTAGTGCTACATAACACAACCTGCTGACTGTGCACTGAAGAGACTTAGACTGTGACCAACACAAACACAACGTAGGTGCAGATGCAACTCAGATCGGCTCAAATTTTTATTCTTTACATATTGACACAGATCATTGTTCTGCTGACGTGAGGTCTGTCACAGCCTGCCTTCTCATTAGTCTTTTTCCAACAGTTTGGAAACACACTTATTCAGTGTGGATCTGTATATTATGTAATGGATTCGAATCTGAGTCACCACTCACCAAACTGGTTTTTGCTACTGAACCAGAAGGTCCAACAGGAATCTTAGAGGTGGAAGGTTTCACAGCGCCAATCGTCCTCACTTCAGGTCGTGACCGTGCAGGCATGCAGATTCAAAGCTGAATTAACCTAATAAAGTCTCGTGGTCTGAAGTCAGACGTTAAGTAGTCTCTCATGCTCCTTCTGCTTTTCTAACAAGAGCCTATTATTTAGAAAATGCAATGCGTCGTCGGAGCTGTGTGGTGTCTTTCAACATTCCTTTCTCCAACTAACAAAACAGAAAAAATTCCAACTAGCACACTTAAAGGCTCGCGTGCAGGGACAGACAAGCCAAGACAACGGCCCCTTTCACCCTAAATCTGCTCCTACCGTCAACAGGTATGGTATGTGCACAAACGCGACTAAACATTCATAGCATTTCTTGGACATTTTGGGGGGATAGAATTCCTCAGGGCAGCTGCAGGAATCTGCGTTGAGGACAAGGTGTGTATTCACTATGCGCTGTTGATAGAGATGGGAAAGTGTCATGGAAACTCTGACATGCAGAGGTGTAATTATTTCACAATAACTGCTGCACTGGATATGACAAAGCATCAGATGTTATGTGTAAAGGTCAAACTCCAACTCAAACCACCAAGACAGTCTAGTTATTATTATTTCCGTTTTCCTGGCTGCAGCTGGAGAAAGACACTTACCCGGAGCAGACATGACGAGGAGCTGGCTCAAACTTCTTCGGAGCAGAAAACGGACGCGCTTCCCTGCCTACTCCCAGGGTCTCGGTGAGAAACTGGAGGAATGAGAGGGGAAGGGAGGAGGTGTGTAATGAAAGCCAGAACCCACTGAGAGGAGGGGAGGAGGAGGGTTCACAGAGAGCAACAGCAACTACCGCGTCCAGCAAAGATCACTTTCAAGTGGCTGCAATCATGCGAGTTTAGTTTATGTTCATAACCCAGGCCATAAAGCTTAGATTGCATCTTTACACTTAGATCATGTGGCAGGAAACGAACAGGCTAAAGTTAACGAGAGCCTGAGTCCATGATGATAAGAGACATGAAAATAAAAGTGGGTGTGACATGTTTGAGCATGGAGGGGGGGGGGGGGGGGGCATGTATGTTTCCAATGGATCCCACACAATCATTTACTCGGCTGTTCTCCCTTCAGTACATTCAGCTTAGGAAGAAAACGCTGAATCTCGCGTTTAGACCCAACAGCTTTCAAATCCTCAACCTGTAGCCTTTCAGTAACAAACCACGCAGCGCCTCGCTCCATTTCGCTTCTGCGGCGCGTAAACACCAAGTGAGTCTGGCTCAAGTCAGATAAGCCTCTAATCTTTGCTTCATGGACCCGAACGACGCGGATGTGAAGGGAAAGCTCACCTGCCTGGCGCCTGTCGTCTCCTCTACGCCAACTAGTCTAGTAAATCAGAGGCGGCGCAGTGAAAGGTCCCGGAGCCGAGTGGACGCTTCTCCTCAGGTCTTGAGCTCAGCCTGTTTTTTCTGTCACTCCTCCTCCCCATCATCACTCCAGTCTCCTCCCCTTCCCAGTCTCAGATGAGCCTTGTTAACGCACCAGCTCTCAGGACGCGCATGAGGTCCTGTCATGACAGCAGTAAACATGGAGCTGGATGTTTCCTTCTGACTGTTCCTCCTTCACGTTGCTTTCACATATGTAAGCATTTGCAGCAGCCAGTGTGTTTTAATCATTGCAGCAGCAGGAGGGAGGGGCCGCGCTGCTTGAACGTGTCCTTCTCGTTTCATGTCTGGGGTTACGCGCGGTCGCACCACCAGGGGGCGCTGCCACCTCAGTGGGAGCCGATGGAGGCTTTCACATCTGACGTCATCGCTGCTTTCCACCAGTGAAAGGATCGAGAAAAATGGCAGAAAGCGTCATTTCATAAACTTGACGAGGTAAATACAAAAGTGTAGGTACAGTATATGTGTCCTCTACTGTGCAACAGAAATACCCAGCATGCCTTTCTGTTTTGACCAAATATTAATGTTACACAGGGATTGAAATGCATGCAAATCACTGATAGATAGATAGATAGATAGATAGATAGATAGATAGATAGATAGATAGATAGATAGATAGATAGATAGATAGATAGATAGATAGATAGATAGATATATAGATATATAGATAGATAGATAGATAGATAGATAGATAGATAGATAGATAGATAGATAGATAGATAGATAGATAGATAGAACTTTATTTATCCCGCAGTGGGGAAATTCTGGTGACCCAGCAGCAGCAGAGAGACAGTCAGAAAAAAGTTACAATAATTACAAAAAAAGAGTACAATTTGTCAGAACACTTCAGAACACTTTTATTTTTCAAAATGAAAAAAAAATAACCTACATGCAACACCTGGACATGGACACCGCACGCCATCACACTGTGAAAACATGCTTTACAGTGACGTTGATGTGTTGTAGAGTCTTATTGCCGTGGGTATGAAGGACCTCCGGTAGCTCAGTCCTGCACTTCGGGTGCAGCAGTCTCGTGCTGTGCGAGCTGCGTTGGTCCTCCACGGTTTGGTGCAGGGGGTGGGAGGGGTTGGCCATGGTGGACGACAGTTTCGCCCGCGTCCTTCTGTTGGCCACCACCTCGATGGACTCCAGTGGGCAGCCCAGGACAGAGCGAGCTTTCTTAACAAGTTTGCTCAGTCTGTTTCTGTCTCTGTCCGTGCTGCCGCCCGCCCAGCACACAACGCCGTAGAGGGCTGCCGATGCCACTACCGTGTCATACACAGTCCGTAGGAGAGCCCTGCACACCCCAAAGGACCACAGACGCCTCAGCAGGTGGAGGCGACTCTGGCCCCTCCTGTACAGGGCATCCGAGTTGTCGGTCCAATCCAGGTTTTTGTTCTCGATCCCAGAACCCCGTCTGCAAACCGGCAGCGGTGGTGCTGGTTTCCGCCGGAAGTCAATCACCAGCTCCTTCGTTTTGCTGGTGTTCAGAACCAGGTGGGTATTCTCACACCAGTCCACAAAGTCGGTGATGACCCCCCTATACTCCAGCTCGTTCCCCCCAGATACACATCCAACAATCGCAGTGTCGTCCGAGAACTTCTGCAGGTGGCATTTGCTGGAGTTGTACCTGAAGTCTGATGTGTACATGGTGAACAGGAAGGGCGAGAGCACCGTCCCCTGGGGGCCCCGTGCTGCAGACGACCACGTCAGACACACAGTTGCGCAGCCTCACAAACTGTGGTCTGTCCGTGAGGTAGTTGATGGAATCCAATTCCAGCTGTCACTGTGTGAGAGACAGGTCAAACCCCTACAGGTCACCAGTGAGTCGGAGGGTGTGGCAGGAAGTCAACAGTCTTGTGGTGACCTCATAACATGTTGGATTTCCCTCTCAGTGAGCTGCCTAGAGCACGTAGCAGCGTATGTAGTACTTTACTAACTTGTGTGACTTTCTGCACCGTTAGTCACAGCTAAATTACAATACAGTGCAGAAAATGTCCACTTTAATCAGAGCAAATTCTGATCAACGAGAATATTACTACAAATTACGCGTAAAGTAAACATACACACACACACACACATACTCATATTATATATATATATATATATATATATATATATAAAATCAGACAAGGGTTGCAGCTGTAGAATGAACTGTGTCTGCTGAGTCTATGTTTGGCACCTGCTTCAGTGTCTGATACTTATAGGGACCTAGACTGGGGCGGGTATGAGGGAAGTCATACACACACACACACACACACACACACACACCCACACAACCACACACACACACACACACACACAGCAGGAAGAACTTCTCAGTCTGTCTGTGACGCAATTGACCAAGAGCTGCATCTAAAGCTCTCTGACCCATCACTGTGTCGTGCAGTGGGGCGGCTGCTGTTGTCCATGATAGAGAGCAGTTTTCTTCTCAAGAGCCAAAACAATTGATTAATTGATTAATTGATTAATTTCCCTAGCTACCAAATCTAAACTTGTATAACAGGACTTGACCTAAAATAACAATAATATAACAAGATACTTTATTACATTACATTATATGTTATACCTAGCACCAATAAAATGTTCTACTGAAGGGTTTAGGTTATGTCTGTGACTCTCACTTCCGTCCGGGCCCCTAATGATGCCAGTTCCTGATGGAGCCAATCAGCATCCCATCTGGCCCCTACAGACATGCAGACATGTTGCCAGCCTTGCCTCGGTTTATTTATGCATGTCTGATCTATGAGCGCTGGGTCTATGTTTGGTGAGCCTCTGTGTCCCAAAATAGAAATAATTACGACAGGGCGGGAAAAGAGGAAAAGTGAAAACGTGTCTGAAGGCACATATGCTTGCACTGGACCCCCCTCGCCTCCCCAGCCTCTGCCAGCCTCTCCATCCATTCTTGCTCTCTGTTTTGTTTGCTGCAGACAGAGGCAGCAGGCAGGCGGCTTGGGAGGGGGGGTGCTATTGTGTGTGGTCTGGATGGAGTGGCAGCCCGCCAGGGACTACAAGTCCACCAGGGTCCTGATACTATCTGTGATCGCTCACTGATGCTTATAAACATGTCATGTGAGTCTGTTTATTAATTTCGTTGTTTTACATATAAACCATATCTTTGCTTTCATTATAGTGACAGATTCATTAACATATTACCAATAATGGAAAGTTTGAGTCAGTTTTTATTTTTAATATTAGTAACTGACTGAATGGCAACAAATTAAATCTGACTCCAAAGTAATTTGCAATCCCAGTTGGGGGGCTTTTATTTTACTGTACTTCTAAATGTTTGTTGTTTGAAACTCCTCCTTATTAAAATAAACAATTTCTTTTCAAGGGTTTTAAGTATGGGAGCATCCTGGCTTCAGCACGTTCCACACGGACATAGTGTCGCTGATCTGGGCTCAGTTGTGGACTTTTGTTGCACATCAGTCTCTCTGTCTCCTCTGGTGTTTCCTGTCTGCCTCTTCAATGTCAGCGATCAGCTATAGGTCCTGAAATGCTTAAGAACAAGTCTTTGAGTGTGTTTGGGAAAGAGACAATGTTTGAAAATTGATTGCTGCTGTTTTTATACAGTGGAACACAGACAATTGAAATGAACAGGACTCTAATGTGTTAAAAAACACAACTTATCACATCTTCTTTTTTATTGAATCCTCTAGTAAACACTTGGTTTTCCAAAAACCACTTTTATGTAATTTGTCTTTATCTAATTAACACTGTGACGTGTTTTACCAAAAATGAATTTGAATCTGTGTTCAGAACTGGTCCTGCTGCTGTCATGACTTTTTGCATCAGTAAAGGTCAGTGATCCTTCTCTGTGTTTCACTGGTGGATCTGTTGAGTTCAGGGCCAGAACTCTTGTGTTTCTTGGTCTCATTAAGCTCTAAAACCTTGTTTCCTCTGGCTCATCTCTGTATTATCTGCAAAATTACCACCTGGCTTTCAGATTCTTGCTAATGAATGACTTGCCCTGTGTTCCTGCAGATTACGTTTTATTTTAATGCTGGACTGTGGCACCTTCAGCTCTGCTCTGTGGAGGTTCTTGATGTTCATGCGTATACATCAGCTGCTCTTGATTTGCTAGGCTGACCTGTTACACATGCACTGCTTTGTACAGTAGTGGTTTCTGTCGTTCATTGTTGTATTGACTGTACTCACTGTTTTTGAAGCACCCTGCTGTCCTTTAAACCTGCTGCTTGAATATCAGTCTCAGAAGAAACACCTGCCCAACAGGCAGCATTAGTCAGTTACATGTTTCAGGACTTGCCATCTTTTGATTTATTTAGCTCATTGAGTGATATCTCAGAATATGAAGTGCCTCAAGCATAATTTTTGTCAGACTAGCTGTACCAGTACTTTCGTGGGGCCTGTCTGTCTGGTGCTATAACAGATGGACCCGTTTACTGGCATAAACATGAACTGAGCATTTTACGGGCACATTTCTGCCGTGTTTCATCAGTATATCAGCATTAGGAAAGAACTGATGTTCTTGTGGAGCCAGATTGCCCAGGTCAAACTCTGTGCTGTCCCTTAAGTAGTAGAATATCTGAAGTCAATCTGAGGGTAATGTGTTACCCCAATGAGAGCCTGTAAACAACAATGGCCTTATCGTGCTCCCATCTACCCTCATTCAGCTGCAAGGAAAATGGAAGAGGGTGTGGGGTTGAGTCAACGTGTATGTACGTGTGTCGAGTCCTGTCGTCAGCACTTCAGATCGCTTAAGAGTGGCACTGGAGGTTTGAGACCAATGATGACAATGGCAGGAGGGGGATGTAATTGTCTGAAGTCAACACACACGCACACAAACACAGCCAATGATACCAGGCCCATAATATAAACCCACCCTAGATCCATGGCTACAAAAACCCTCCCCTCTGGTTCAGCAGCTCAGAAGACCCTCGACTTCCAGCTGAGATCTCTGAGGTCCACAGAGAAAACTCAACATTTAAGGTGAGCTGCTGTTTTTTGTTCCAAGTGTCTGGTGTGTTGCTGTTTCCTTGCTGTGGATTCCCGGGACGTTACCTTAACCCTTCGTCTTTGCTTAGATGCATTGCTCCAGGTGTGTGCTTCCTCTGTTGGCTCTTTACCTGTTGCTGGATGAAGTATCTGCCGCCGTCTCACCGAGACAGAAAAGGGTCAGCCATTAAAGGGCATCAGTTAGTCACGTGTAGTAAATTTGCCTTGTAATATTAATTAGATGACTCTGTCGCTGCTGTCCTCAGGAAGCCAACTGGCTGGACCAAGATCTGTCACGTCTGCCTGATCAACCCGACCTGTCGGTGGGTGACGCAGGGGACGTGATTCGACATGTGGACAGTCCCGCGTCTCATTCAGAGAATGATCGCATCTCTCCCATTCGCCAGCACTTAAACCAGTCCCAGCGCAAAGCCAACGAAAAGAGGTGAGGACCAGAAACCTAAAGAGGTTCGAGGAGTATAATTAAATGTGACAGCTAACTTGTTGTGTGTCACCGGTTTTCTACCATATGCACTAATATGATGAAAGCTTTATTCTTTTAAGCATTTTTGACACAGTTACATCTGTACATAATGCTTTTGTTATTTTCAAACTGAGTGTAAGAATTAACATTACTCACAGGAGAAAAGTCGCCCGTCTGGATTCAATTGGCAGCTTTCAGATGTCCAATACGCAAAACCGAAAGGTTAGTAACGCTACACTTCTCCAGGACCAGTTACTCTGTAAAGTCATACACAATGATTAGTTTGTGATTATAAAATGTTTGTTACAGGATGAACCTGATGTCTACTGGGGAGACGAGTAAAGAAACTCTACAAACTTCGAGTCCACTTTTCTTGATGCTAATCTCTACGTGAACTTGTGTAACAGTATTCATTCCATAAGTTGCTCACCTCAGTGCCATACGAACACACGACCAGCCTGTCCACCATCTCCCTCTAGTGGGAGAAGACGAGAACATGACAAACACATCGCTGTGTGAAAATCAGTAAAATGATTGAAATCAACCGTTTATGTTCCCAAAGAATTTTATTTTTCAAGCTACAATTAAAGAAAACAATATCAGACTGCAGAAAATATAGATTTGTTTGGGTATTTTCTCTCTTCACTTTCACATATGTACAGTTGTCAAAGAACAGGATATGTACACAGAATCGAAGTTGTAGAGAGAGTGCAACTGCTACTGGAGGCTTTCCAACCTCTCCCACCAACGAAACAAAAAGCACATAGTAAAACCAAAACAACAAACAAATGCCACAGTCTACAGTGGCATCAACTTATTTTCTGTACACTACAACTTTGTTCTCGATGTGAGACAATCTTATGTCCATTCTCTGATGCAGGTCATCTCTACTCCCGTTCCTCAGAAAGCTAAGAAATAAACAGTTACATGAAATGACAAAAAAAAAAAATATTTTACAACCATTCATCGATAAGCCTTAGAGCCGCTTTGACGTCGTAAAGCCGAACCATTCACCTTACAGCAACTTTAACCTCTCGCATCAGATGAGTTAATATGAAAAACAAAAACCACACATGAAACGAAAACATCAAAATGGAACTGCTCTCAGTGTAAATGTTGTTCATGGTAAATTGCTATCAATGATCGATTAACAAGCCAGACAGGGAGAAACACTAAGCGCTCAATCACGAATGTACACAGCTACAAGCCAAGTACAGATTCTCTATACCATCCGTATAAGCAGAAGAAATGGTATCAGGGTTTAGAGTTTAAAAGTGCACTGCTCAAAGAATTGTCTGTGTGCAATTTGAAATTTAGCAATTTGGATGCAATTGCAAAGTAAATGTTGAAAATGACTCAATCAATTCACTTGTTCTAGAGGATTGAGATCTCTACACATGAACATTGAGTGGTCACCACAAAGAAATCAAGGAAATTCAATTAAAAAATAAAATGAGCTGCCCACAAAGCCAGACATACTTCTAAACATACGGGAGTGACATTTGCAGAGCTGTACATTAAGTCGATGTGTAAAATTTCCAATGGTTTAAAGTTTCGAGGAAATGGCCGTCAAGCTGAAACTGCTCTCCTAGAAACACTAAAAGAAATGTGTACCAATTTGTCAATATCCTGAACAAAGCTAAAAAATACGCCTTCAGTGAGAGCAAGCATGAAAATTTGTGTGCACATTACCAGCACAGTAGACAACAATAAAGCCAATTAACGTCGGAATCGGTTGGTAAATGAGTCTCCACTGTCACCTTCTGTCTAGTTCTTCACAGTAGCTGAAAGAAAAGACTAACAAATTGAAGAAAAAAAAGAAAAAAAGATTGAGGGATAAATAAAAACGGTTACGATTGTCAAAAGTACTCCTACAAACTGACAATACAGTTGCCATCAAAGTGATAATTTAGGCTGTTTTGGCTGTAGGCATCAAAGAAAAGAAGTGTCAAGAGAACAGCAAAAACTGGGTGGGTGCACCACATCCCTCCCATCCTCTTTGTCTCTAGGTGTCTTTTTTGTGTCCCGACCGCCGCAAGTCCCTGCACTTGTGGCAGTAAAAGATGTCGGGAACGTTGGACTTCTTGATCTTTGCGCACGACAAGTGCACCCATATGCCGCACTGGTTGCACTCGATCATCGGCCGTCCTGCGAATGGCTTCCCACAGTAACAGGTGATCAGGTCCCACGAATCATCTCCTGTGTTCAGGGAGAAAACAGATTTACACTTTATAAAGAAGTTAGTGCATAAAGAGTAGCACACAGATGAAACGCCTGACAGAAACTGAGGTCTTAATAAATTAAGTAAATCATTCCAAAATTTAAAAAAAAAAAAAAGGCACAAAGACATACCTGACTCCACCATGATGTCTTCATCTGCAATCCAGGTCTCGCCCTCACTGGAGCTCATCTCTGCTTCCCTCACTGACTCGTCCGGCTGCACCTTTCCCAGGCCCTGCAAGCTTGTGGTGGAGCCACCGTGGTCTGCCAGCTCCTCTCCAACAGGTCGTACCTCTGTATGCGGATGCTGCGCCTCTGAGTCTGTCTCGCTTTGAGCAGCTGAACTCTTGAGCTTCTTAGTTTTCTGCTGTTTTGAGTTTTTGCTGCGTTTGATGCGGGCTCTTTTCTCGCTTTCACTACTGCCACTATCTGCTGCTGTCATGGCAGAACCCAGTGACAACTTTTTCAGTTTTTTGTCCTTCTTGCGCTCTGCCTTGGTGCTGGCCTGGCTCCCATACAAGGAGTCTTTAAGGCGCATCTTGTCCAGCAAAGTGCTGTCAGAGTGCATGCGTCGAATATTTTTACCCTTGTTTGCTCGCGCTTTGCGAACAAACGTGTGGATAGTGTGGATATCAGAGCCTCCATCTGTCCAAGTACTTGCCATAGAGCTGCTGCCTCCACCACCTCCTCCATCTGCGGACAACCCTGAACTGTGTGCAGAGCTGGATGATGTTGGAGACCATGAGCTTTCCTAAAACAGAAGGAAAAAAAACAACACAATTGTATTGTCACAACTTGAGCAGCCAACAACAGTTATTTGCACTATAAACAGCAACATCCAGAGCAGCTCACCTCTTTTGGACTGGGGATGTAACCAGCATATGCAAGAACAAAGCTGCAGAACTTGTTGAAGTCCTCCACGGTCCTCTTTCTCCTCTCTGGGGGCTACAGAAAGCACATGCCTTTGTTAAAGAAAGTGGATCTCAGCTAATCCGCAATAAGAGGAAGCAGCAAGTCGAAGTAGGATAAATAAGTACTCACCAAAGGTTCCGTTTTGCATGTCAACAGTGAATCTAGTAGAGAGAAAAAGAAAAACACACATTTGTAAGGACACACCGAGCACAGTGCTTCGATGCTGAGGCGCTAGCATCAGGTTGCTAACACGGCTTATAGCTTAATCTGGGAAAGGAGAGAGAAGCACGTTCAACTTTTTGAGAACAGCGTTTGTTTATGGCGTTAAATTGACTCGCTAAATGTAAATTAAACCGTTTGATGGGGAAATTACCAAGTCTGCCCTTGGGGGTTTATGCTCATCTCCGCAACCGGTGTCATTCGGTCAGTTATTCGACTTTATACAACGTGTGGACAATTGGGCACCAGTCATGAATAATCCATGTATTATTAACGTTGAAATGGTGTGTTGTTTCTTTTGCAAAACAGGAAGAAACACGCACGGTTCGGTGTGTAAGCTGTCAAGCTTGTAACTTCACGTCATTTTTATAGTCTACCTAGCATCTTGGTTAGCATGGAAGCTAGCTGACGTTCGCAGGGAAAGCTAACAACACGCTACGTCGTCTGTGGCAACAACCGCGATTACAGTTGGGGGCATCTCGAGTTCATTAGCGCTCGGCGTGTTTAATAAAGTTCCACGACAGCGCGACAAGAACGAGGATTTGTAACGGCCCGCGATGTGTCAGGCAGCAAACTTGCGCTACCGAGCAGCCAACCACGGCTAGTTAATTAGCGCATCACGCTGACTTTCTTCAAATGAGATTTGGCAGTTTATTAGTCAAGTTAGCTTGGCGATAGGGAGACGTGCCGCTAGATCAACTGTTTAGTCGGCATTGAAGTTCGAGCTAATGTTGAAAGTAATAAAATTGTGATTTTAAAGCTGACACCTAAGAGTGTTTCAGAGAGATGGCTGGGCAACATTAGCCATTAACGCTAAGGTGGATCGGGCGCCTTAACCAACTAGCCTGCTAACTGTGCAATAATACGCTAACACCAGTTTAGCTAACTACGAGACTGTAACAAAACAAAACAACTATGTTTACATAACACGGCTTTAATAATACATTCACAACACAGTGCATATCGATCGATCCACGTCTCTATTAATGAAGTTACAGGATCTGCGATCATACGTTAACGTTAGCCGCAAATTGAGCTACGTTAGATTAGCTTCCTAATGTCCGCAAAACGGGCACATTTAAGCGGCGAACACATGAACATCATAAGGTGTCGAACAGTCCCAGTATGACGGATGAAACCCACCTTGGTGGTCAGACATTATGTCGAGCATTGTCGCCTCGCCGTCGAGGCCTCGATCCGACAAGCAGAAGCAGCAGGCGAGCTAGCCGAAGAGTGGCGGCCGTCGCGCTGTGCCTCTCCCCGGCGTGGCTGCACCTTACCACCGGGCAGCTTTCTCAGCAGCAAGCCAACGGTGCGGAAACCCGACGACGCTCCTCAAAATCAACTCCAGTGTGGTTCCCGGTTGTAGTAATCCCTCAGCGGACTCCCGCAACAGCTGCTAACGTTAACTACCAGCAGCAAACCGCCTCTGAAGTGTCGACACTCCAACGTTTTTAACCCGACAAATACTAATTCCTGCCGATTAAAGCTTCTGCGTCTTCTTCACAGAAGCACAAGGGCGATCGTTAACGAAGCACGGCCGCACATTAAAGATAATCGACAATCATCGCTACTAAATAATATGGGTCCACGATAAGAACTTCTCGAATGAAGTTTTTCGTTTCTTCGGTGTCAAAGCACCAATCGACGAGAGTTTTGACTCTATACCGCACAGTCCTCTCCGTGCGCGGCAGAAGCCTCTTGAGGCTGCCAGCGCTGTTTCCTGTGAGACACTCTGGGTAACGTAGTTTACCGTGCAGCCATGAAAGCACAGCTTGTACGGTTTCAAAACTACATTTCCCGCATTCGGTTGAACACTACGTATATAGGACTTCTGGGATATGGTGTTTTTGTCACAGAACAAACCAAACGCGGTAGAAATCGAGTGGCGTTTTATCTGGTCTCTTTTACAATATCAGGAACGATATTTCTAATCATATCTATTTTCAGACAACATTGTCATAGCAATCATTAACTTTAACACTCATTTGGATTTCACACCCTTTTATTTTGGTCTGTTAATTTAAATAAAAACAATGTTTCGGTTATTTCATTGACAAATTGGTTCAGTACAATCATGGAAATCAGAAAGTAATTAAAATAAACATGGCAAATAAAATAAATAAAATATAGATATAAAAAAAAGATAAAAACGGACTCAAAGATTTAGTTATTGTGTTACTGAATTGTGTATCAATTCTTTCTGTAGTTCTACTATAATTACTACCATGTAGTAAGTTAGTTCACAGATGAAACAAAATTATATTTTTTTACAAAAAAGAATCTCTCATGTGCTATAGTTCTTTATGTCACCATTACATTCAGTGTGAAATATTGCAATATTTATTTAGGTCTATCCGAATGGAAATAAATGTACAATTTTTTCAAGTTCAAGTTCAGGAAAGTACATAAAGGAATAAAAAGGTAAATTTACTAAGCAGAGCAAGCCAAATAGTATTTCCACTGTAAATCAGTAAAGTTTGTATAAGACACCGAAGTGGAAGGTAGGGGTTGTGGATTTTTAAATGAAGTAATTTATGTAAAATCCAAAAGGATTATTCTTGTTCATTCATCTACTGGACAATTCTTGACAGTGCGCTCTGTTCCATATACAGTAGTATAGGATAGTTCTGCTGACTACGTGTGTATATTTATATAGATAAACCTTACAGTGTTCATGTGTATAAACAATATATAAAATGTAATATATAAAATACTTGGATACCTGTAGTTCAACTTTTTGCAATAATGCACTGTTTATAGTTTAATACATCTCAGCATTAAACAGTGTACAGTAATGCTATAGTAGAGTAGAGCATCAACATAAAGGGCAGGAAATCCTGAATGAAACACAAATCTTCAAGGTCTAATTGCGCCGCAAGTATAAATGTCCAACAGTTGGTGGCGCCAACTCCTCTACAGGTTACTATTTGCTACCACAGAAGAAGAAGAACACTCAAACATGCTACATAGCAAACCTTGATGAATATGGTTTGTTCAAAGACGCTTCATATAACATGAAAACGAGTGTAATGCACGTTGTTGTTTACGGCGAGATATGTCGCCTCTGTCTTTCTTATCGTCTGCTTTAATTCACGTTCACGAGTCACGTTTTTAAACGTGGTGAATCCCAGCTATGCTCGGCTAAGTAGCTATATGAAGCTAACCCGAAGCTGACACTCATAGAACCATGTTGCCTGAATTACTGCAAGCCACTGATTCTGGAGGGCTTCTTATAATACAAGGTAAACATTTGCCTGCCTGATAAATTGTGAATTACGCCATAAACCGTTATAACAACGGCCTTTATTTCTGCATTGATAGATTTTGCTAGTTATTCTGGTCGACACCTTATGAAAAGCTTCATCAATGCATCACTGAACAGGTACATAAACGGTTCATGTCTTTATATACTTTGTTTTTATGTGTATGAATATGATATGTATGTATTGCTTATTGATGTTTATTTTGTGGTTGCCTATGTCCTGATTTTAGGGATGAAGCTGTACATGTGCTTGGATTTGAGATCAGTAAAGAAGAGCTGAAACATGGGTTAAAAGACCCAAACAGTCAGAGGTAAGATTAATGGTCAGTCAACTTCAACTACTTCCAGTCTCTCCAGTGTGGGAATTGTCTGTTGTTTGTTGTATGTCATGTACACGATTAAACGATTCTCTCAGGATGAACAGAGCAAACCAGGCAGAATAAAATGAGATTTTGGTTTAGTGTTTATTTTTTAACCAAGCTGACCATCAGTCTGTTTCTGCCACTTCAGGCTACACTTTCACGATGCCTTTACGGACCCCCTTGGTTGGACGGATCACTCGGCTTTCACAGTTCACCAGTTTAGTTTTGAAAAACTGACACATCTGATCAAGCAAACATCACAACACAAACCAGCTAACTTAGTGATCGACTCTCTTTCATGGATTTTGAGACATGTCAGTCCGACTGTTGTATGCAAAACTCTTCAGCGACTCAAAAAAGGTGCCAAATTATCTTCTTAATGTTTGTATTTTTTTAATGTATTTTGGCTCAACAAACAAACTCATTGTATCCAGGTCGATAAAGGAAAAAATACAATGTACCAGTGCTAATATTTAAAATCAACTTCTCTTTTTACCAAACTATTAATTCTGAGTGCTGTCCTTTAAGACTGCAGGAATTTCACAATTCAGTCTTTCTGTGTTTTCATCAGAGGGACCTGCGAGAACTGTTATTGGTTTGCTCCATGCAGACATGCATCAGAAAGGTACTGTGGGGAGTGTGTGCCATTTGGCCACATCTGTCATCACTGTGACACTTGGAACGAAGGGAGATGAAGCAGTGGCAAAGACAACAAAGCGCTCTAAATCGGGGAAGGTTGTACAGGATGTAAGTAATGTTTCCCTTGGGACGGCATTTTTGTGTTCCTACACTGTTAAAGATGGTCAGTGAATTTGTTTCTTTTCTTTTTGAATCTGTAGGAGGAGATGTTCATCATCAATGAGGATCTTACAGTTATGGTACAGAACAAGCCAAACCATGCTGGAAACAAACAGACTGACTCTGAGGAGCAGGAGGTGCAATATGACACTTATTCTATTAAATCAATAGAACAAAGAAATTATTCAAGCCTGGCATGAATGAAAAGTTTCTTGGCTGTTTTGTGTTGTTGTAGACGGACCCAACAGCGAACTTGACCTTTAACCTCCGCTTATCTGACACAGAGCGTGAAGCAAAGGAGAAGCTTGCACTTCCTTTTGTCTTCAGCAAAGAGAAGTAAGAAATGTTTTCACTGTGGTGCTTTGGTCAACAGTGAACCTAAAGATCTGATCTCCTCTTATTTAAAGGAAAACAGCTCTGCTCCACTCAGGACCTGGCTCGGGACGGATTCTGTATGAACCTGATGTCAATGATGACTATGACCAGGAGGACCCAGATGATGATCTTGATGTGTAACAGTTATAAGCATATAACCCACACAAGTGTAATGTTTGATACAGTTTCAAAGACTTAACCTCCATATCATAAAGCTTTGAAGACAAAATATGCCAATATTTCTGTGAGATGACGATATTATGTTTATTAAATACTGATCAATTTGCTTCTTTGACTTTTGATCATTAAGGCAAATATACACCACATTTGTGTCACAAAGAATCACACTTATTCTGTCTTTTAGATTAATATATGGTTCGGCAGCCCTGCTACAGAAAATCTAAATGAACCGTCATTTTCTCTGATCTAGTACTTTACTTAACTTAGTCAAGGTTCTGCAGGATGTAAGCAATGTTTCCTTTGGGATCACTTATTTGTTATTTTACTGTTAAAGATGCTCAGTGAATTGAAGTTTTTCCTTCGCTACATCGTTTGATTTCTGTAGCTGCTATTCCCCTATGCCTATTTTCATGTTGTTTTACAACTCTGAATCACGGAGGGTTGTTGGGTTCAATGACACCAATTAGGCCACTTTGAAAACCTTTATACACACTATATAAGAAGTCATGTTAAAAGTGCTGGAGGGCTCAGGCAATAAACAAATAAAAAGAGTGGCTATAAGCCTTTTACTGCAAAAAGGTGAAGGGGTAATATAATTATTTTTGACATGTGTAGGTTTATAAATTATTATAGCAGATATCTTATACATATGCAGGAGATGTGGATGCACCACCAGGTGATTATTCCACAATAATACACGATGGTGTTCATTCATTCAGATCGCCAGTCTGTCGCAGGGCCACACATATAGGCACACAACCAGTCACACGCACACTCACACCTATGGGCAATTTAGAGTTTCCAATTAGTCTAAATGCATGTCTTTGGTCTGTGGGAGGAAGCTGGAGAGAACCCACGCAGACACGGGGAGAACATGCAGACTCCTAACGGAAAGGCCCCGCTCGCCTCCAGGAATCAAACCGGGGACCTTACATGATGATGTATGAGACAAATTAACTACAGTGGTGAGCTGTAAAACAAATCCAGTGGAGTAAAGGGCGCATTAGTTCTCTCAGAATTATAGTAAAGGAGGCCTATGTGAAGTACATTAACTCTACTCTCTGGATTGTTCGTGCTGACTGGCTGTTCTGCGCGCCCACGTCTGTTTATTTTCTCTCCACGTGGACGTGCTGCGCGCACTTCTACTGTTCCTCGCGGAAGTGACGGAAAGTCGGCGATGGCGGCTCGCAGTTTCATTCCGGATTTCCACTGGACTACAAACTGATTTTAACCGGTCCGGTTAGACTTTGAGGCACTTTTGTGCAACCGTCTCTCTTCGGACGCCGCACAGGGTGACGTCTCGTTGAACCGGTGTTTGACAACGAGCGGTCCTGGGGCTTCTTTTGCGGTATTTTTGTCCGGGGTTCAAGGTGGTCACCCCGTCGAGCTAGCGGTAGCTACTAGCGAACGTTAGCTGGTGTACGGCTAGCCGCGAAGCTAGCTTGCCAGCGAGCTGCGTGCTAAGGTCCATCCAGCAGCAGCTTTTCTCTTCCACACGTTTGTCTTTCACAGTTTCAATGCGATTTGGCTCTGTTTGATGCCAGTAGGCCGCAAGTGTGCAGAGCGAGGTACTCACACGTTTGCTTGGCCTCAGGAGAATTTGAAATGCTAGTTTGGCGACTGTGGCTAAAGACGGATTTTGAATCACTGGCAACCAAGTTCCCCAAGCGGTTTCCCCAATAAGTCTGGGCAAAGGCGAGCTATAAGCTGAAAATTGAAGTTGAGTTGCTGTGGGGTCTGTGCGTGCTCATCAACATGCTGAAGACCCGGCAGTGTTTACTTGGCATCCGCACTTTTCTCGGAGTCACGTCCAGAATATGGGGCTTCATCATGTACATCCTCAGGAAGCACCTAAGAACGGTGAGAGAGGCTTTCACAGGTGATCCTGTCTTTGGTGTCGCAAATGCAAGTTTTCTCTACTGCCAATGCTCCCATGTGCCTAAGGTTTGTGTTTCAGGGATGCTCTGATCAGAGAGTGAAACTGTCTAATAACTACCCCCGTGTCACATTATTATGTTTAAGCGTCATGATGAATTTGCCCAGTAATCTGTAACTTGTGTACAAATGAACAGATCTTATCATCAGGGGCCTCAGCCTTTGGCATGAGCTCAGTCAAATGTATGTTTAAGGCTCTAGCTTCCATCACACAGATGATTACAAGGATCTGAAATAGTTTTAAAGTTACTCAAATAGCACATTATTTACTACCTATGCTGTTAAACTGTGCAGAAACGTGTTATGTTGGTGTGTTTTCTGGATTTCAGTGCTCGTATTTGTGTGTCTACTGAAAATTAATTTAAAACTGCCACCGAAATGTCTGAGAAGACTGCAGGCAGTCTCCATTTGCTCACAAAGGCCTCCACTATAAACACAGTATTTAAGTTGACAAAGGCCACCTGCTTGTATCTTAGACACACACAGGTGTTGCTGAGTTTTTAATAGACAGGCATATGTGAGGTAACGTGAGCGGACTTCGACTCCAGCTCTATATCAAGCTAACAAAGCTTGGAGGAGTGCCCCATGTGTTGTAATCATCTCGCTGGTAGGGGTTTGCTGAGTAGTTTATTCTCTGGCACTAACACTTGCGGGTTGTCAACAGACCCTGGGTGTGAGTAGTTCAGTCCATGTTATGGCTGAAGTGAGAGGGATTATGTCGGGACAGAGAGCGTACTGTTCTCTCCCCCTCTCTCATTCTCACTCACAGTTTAACTCTGTTGTTTACAATCTGTGATGCCCTGGAACGTTGTCCAAGGAGCGTCCATGTTTCGAGCATTACAATGTAGGGTACACTTATGATGTATGAATATGATGTTTACACCTTGCTCAATAGGCTCAAGTAGACATCATAATGATTTACTTAATAATTCCATCTGATATGTTAATCAGGTAAACATCAAGGTGGTTCAGCCTCAGAAAACTGCACTGCGTAAAGGGACCCGATCCAACGACTGGATCAATAAAAGCTTTATTGGATTATGAATATTAGGACCAGGTCATAATCCCACACACACTACTCTGTGTAAACAGACGACTAATCTTTTGTCATCCAAGTTTGTTTTACCTGCTATCTCATCTGTGATACGGTTCCAGTTATACACTCAACATTCCCGTTTGAGAAAGCAGTAGGCGACTGTGGACAGAAGCGCTCTTTAATTGGAAGAATTTTCCAATAGTACCAGACCAGAAGCTGGGCAAGAGTGCATGTTGTAGGTCTAGGCTTAAATTCCATTAAAACTGGGAAAACTGTCTAGTGTCCAATATAATGCTCCACCTGTTCTGTAAAAGGAGATGAGAAGCAGTGTTTTGTTTTTGTTTTTTTTAATAAACCAGAAGTCGTCAACAGAGTTATTGATTGCAATAGTTAGTTAGTTGTTGTTGTTTTTTTTTGATTGTTTGGCAACAATGTTGAAAAGAAATCAAGGATTGTGTGTTGTATTTGTTTGTTACTAATTATGTGAGATGATTAAGTTGGTGTTGCAGTGTACTTTGACTTGACAGATGTGCACTTGACATAAATACAGTTTTGAATTTATTTATATTAAAGCTGAAGCAAGTGATGTATTAGGTTTAACTCAAATCTGTTAACAAATAAGTCAAGTTTGCAGGGCTTGGGTCCAGATGGACGCTCTCAGAGATGCAGAGAGCTGAACTGAGAGTAAGGTTCCCCCCGTAGAGCCCAGCAGCTGCTGCCACTAGTAGGCTTCCCCCGAGCTTTTCTGCCAGGCAGCAGTGGGAGGGGGCGCAGAAGGAGGCCCTGTCCCTAGTTTAGGTACCAAGCAAAACCATGCCCAGTCAAAGTCACCCTGCAAGTATGCCTTCCTGTGTGTGCCCCATGCTCGACTGACACCCTCTGACAGCTGGGGAGGATATAAATAGCTCTGTGAAGAAAAGTGCAGAGCTCCTGAGCTGAAGCGACATCGTTGTCCTGACGAGAGCAAGGAAGTTGGAGAAGGGGGTCCACAGGGTGAACACAAATGTCCTTCACTGAGGTGTAAAGCTAAATTAAAGCCAATCTAGCAGGAATGGGTTACCCTTACATTCACTCCAAATCATCCATAGAACAAAGTGCCATTTGTGTTGCTTTTTTCAAATTGGATTATGAGTTGTTGCATTTAGGATGATGTAAAGCTGTTTTTTTTTTTTATACCTGACAACACTTATACTGTCCTGGGTAAAATCAATGCCAAGGTGTCGATGCCTTGGAGATAAAAACTAGTGTCGTCTTAGTACACTTGAAATAAAAAATTGCAGTTTACAGTATATCATCAAGATGTTTTATAAATGTATGCTCGAAATAGTTTCAGTGTAATGAACTCGCTTTGGCTCAGTATATTAACACAGTCCTGATCTCATTTGCAGATAATCCAGTATCAGACGGTGCGATACGACACTTTGCCTCTGTCACCTATCTCCAGAAACAGACTCAGTGAGTACCCTAATGATCTGTCGAAGCCCTTGTGTAACTAAATCCAAAGATGCATTCAGGCTTTCACCTGGACACATTTGTTTTTTGTGATATTATTTAGTTCATAATGGAGACCAACATAATAGTTGTGTTGAAAATTTGGTTAAGGTTAAACCGGTTTGTTCAGGAAGAAGTGTGTAGAAAAATACTACTGGTGTCATAATAACACACCTAGGCCCACACTAACGCGGGGATCTGATCCATTTGTCAGGCTTTTCCTCACCTCAGAGTAAACCAATGTCACCAGTTCTCACTGATGTGACAGGATTATTATCTGATCATTTTAAGAGTCTCATTTGTGTCACTTCTTTAGGTTATTTTGTAATTGTGTATTTGTTCACATGGATCTGAGGCCTAAATGAAAACCACAGATATTTTCTTTCTCATTAATTTCAGTTGCAGCCAAGTGAGATAACTTTATTGTATCCTGAGAACTCGGAAGCAATGGAGTCGAAAGAATAGGGTGATTTTTGTTACAGCCAACATCAACAATTCTCAGTTTGAACTTTGCTTGTTACTCAGCTATAAATGTGTAGCGTGAAATGACATAAATACAACAATACCCTACACATAACCGATACCTGACACCTTTTAGCAGCATTCACAGCATAAAACAAAGCCTGTAACTAGAATGCTACAGTTAGGAGCATCTAAAGTAAACCAGTGTGCTGAGTAAACACACAGAATCCCCTAAAATTGTTGCATTCTGATGGGGGAATAATAGTTTCCTGCCCTGCTAATAATAACAAGATGTGTTTGTGGTGTGGAAGTGAAGAGGAAACATAAACGTTACAGGCAGCACTCAAACACTGCACGACCTGGTGTCTCTGCTCTCAAGGAGCTTCACTTGTGTCTGTAAGGAGCTCATTCAAAGGCTCACTCTTGACTTAGAGGAAGGATTGTATTTCAACTCCACTTTATCCGCCTCTCTCCATTCACTCCAGTGACCTCAACTGGACTTGGGTCCAGTCTCCAGTATGTGAGTGACTCCTCCATATATGTTCAGCTGTACATAGCCGCTACACTATTTCTGCTGACAACAATGTAGGCAGAATCAAAGTAGCTGTAAAAAAAAAAAAAAAAAGAAAGAAAGAAGTGGTCGCTTACATTGCAAAATGCATCAGGACGAGATCTTTAGTCACGATAAACAGGAGGCAGGACTACTACTTCAGTGTTTATATTTGCGTCTGACTATTGTTTTATCACAGATTTTAAAATGCAGTGCTGTCTTCCGACATGCACCAGTCACAGCACTGCAGCTGGATTTAACGTTACACGCAGTCGTTCTGCCTTTTATCTGTGAATAAACACATTTTATTTTAATATCTGTCTCATAGTAAATGGTGCAAGTCTTAATGTTGACTTGAATAGTTTCCGCATCTCCACTTCTAAGATGTAAAAACAATATTTGTAAAATACACAAGCAGAGCATTTCCTTTCATTGTGTTATCTAAACCGCCTAGAAAAAGTTACGTCTTTTGTCACAAAACACTTGAAATAGGCAAGTTCTTTTTCATAATAAAGCCACAGGAAGGGAGACTGCATTTAGTCATTTCAGAAAGTATTCAGGCTTCCTTTTGAACACGTTGTTGTTTCTTCAGGTTTGTTTAGTTTAGTTTAGTTCTGTTCTAGATCTGGTGATTAAGAAATCACAAAATTCACATAGCACAGCAGGATTAGACCTAGGTTGGAAATGTATACATGAAGAAAAACCTGTTTCAGTGCTCGTGAGAGTTCACTAGTGACCTGAAGCTAAGCGTCTGTAGGAATTAAACTTCTGTTGAGACATTTAGTAATAGAATTTCAGACACTTCCCATCAGATCTGCTGGACCTTGAGAGGATCAGGAAGAATGGGAAAACGAATATGTGTAAACCCATTTTAAGCATTTGAAGGGGTCTGAATACTTTCTGACACACCTGCAGAGATTGTATAGGTTTTACATTATCTATATTTATCTACGTTTGCCTGTGTTTATGTACTGACGCGTCCATATTGTCTGATAATCTCCAGATTCGGTGAAGAGGAAGATTCTAGTTCTAGACTTGGATGAGACGCTGATCCACTCTCACCATGATGGGGTTCTCAGGCCTACAGTGAGGCCTGGCACGCCGCCAGACTTCATCCTCAAAGTATGAGATGCATATTTGTGTTAATTCAAGCATGGCTGCGTTTTTGTGTTAATGACCTGGTTTCCTCTCTCTTTTTTTTTTTTTCTGCAGGTCGTCATTGATAAGCACCCAGTTAGATTCTTTGTACATAAAAGGCCACATGTAGACTTCTTTTTAGAAGTGGTGAGTGAACGGCAGAACACACAGCGTGACTGTGCTCATGACCTGCTTGTTATTTCAGTTACCATAAATCTGTTTGTATTAGAGAATGGTCCATTGTCACTGATGGAGCAGTGATTGTAGTTATACCCTTTGTACTCTGTTTACACAGGTGAGCCAGTGGTATGAGCTGGTGGTTTTTACAGCCAGTATGGAGATTTATGGTTCAGCGGTGGCAGACAAGTTAGACAACAACAGGAACATCCTGACACGCAGATACTATAGACAGGTACTGCACCAAGCTGCGTTTTTAGCTGATGTTGACTATTTGCCCTCTTCTCTGATATTGTCATTGACTGGTGTTTTGTGTCTTTTGGCAGCATTGTACATTGGATCTAGGTAGTTATATTAAAGACCTGTCTGTAGTACATGATGACCTTTCCAGCATTGTCATCCTGGACAACTCACCTGGTGCTTATCGTAGCCATCCAGGTAAGACTTAAGAGTTCCCTCGTATTCTGTTCACATTGCATCACATAAACTGCACCAGACCCAAATTTGAAGAAGCACAGACCTCACGAGTTATCTCTGGAGGGAAATGTGGAGAGAAAGTGAAAATGAACTAAATGTATGCAGAGTGCGATAACTGCAACAGCAAAACCTTTGTCACTAGTACCATCTGTACCAATAAACATCTAAAATGTTTTTTTACACACACATATATATGTATGTATGTCAGAAATATTTATAAGCATGATGGTTTGTGTAAGCTGTTCAAACTAAGCAGTCAGTAGGTTTTCTATGCAACTTTCAGTGTCAGCAAACTGACAGTTATGTCAGTTACATATTATTCAAACAGAAATGAGCGGATATGTGCCACATGGAGCAACTGGTAATGCCAGGCTCTACAGTACAATACTGCTGACATCACCTACGTAAAACCATAATGCATAATCATATTGGTAAGAGAGAGGTTGTGTCTGTACAGTGATATAACCGATGCTAATAAAGTCAAACATGTAAAGGTTGTATGATTTTATAGTTTCTCTTCACTGCAAGGCTACATTGTCAGTGCTTCTATGTTGCAATTGGGCACCATTCTAACACTCGATGGCCTTTCGGACACAACTGACTGACTCTTTTCTATCCTCCAGACAATGCAATACCCATCAAGTCCTGGTTCAGCGACCCTAGTGACACGGCACTCCTTAATTTGCTGCCTATGCTGGATGCACTAAGGTAAGGTGCACAATAAAGTGGACATGAAAAGCAAATAGACAATGCAAACACTGATGTCTGACTGCTGGCTTGCATATTGCCATGTATTTAAAATGCATACAGCCTTAATGTTAATGGCTTGTGGTCAGTTAAAGTGGTACACAGTAACTTTACTTGTATCAGTGTTTTACCACAGACAGAATTCTGATTACAACTGTAATTTCGATAAAGCTGCAGATAAAAGTTGTTGCCTGGAACATTTTCCATTCACATCCTCATTCCTGTAGAATGTTGTACAGCCTGATTAATAACTAAACATCTACTGTACACTACCCTACAGTGTCCGGTTCGCTTTGGCATTCATCTAGACTGTCACTGTATGGTGACAGTACAGTCCAAGAGTAACATGCAACCTCACTGCAGCAGTGTATATTAAAGCATGTGGTTACGTTGACCCTTTGTCTAGTGACATGAACACTTTATAAATATTAACATTTTGTACACCAGTTTCCCTTCATGTTGATCTCTCTCTGTCCTTTAGGTTCACTGCTGATGTCCGCTCCGTCCTTAGTCGAAACCTCCACCAGCATCGGCTCTGGTGATTGGCTGAATGCAGGAGGAAGCGGCTTGTTGACCAGCCTTTCCCTCTCTGCCGGCTTCCATCCTACCCTCCGTTCCCACGCAGGCGACCCACCCAGCCCTCTCTGAGCCTCTCAGATATGTCCTGAGGAGACGAGGACTGAGGTGACCGCCTATAGCGGGATGTTCAGTATGGGATCATCCCGCGCCCAGGAACTACTGGGGAGCGAGGAGGAGCCAGCTTATTTTTTTTTTCCTTTTTGATTCTTTATTTGTATTTTTTTCCAAAACAAATGGAGCCTCTCTGCCTTATCGCTCCTGATACTGACTGTGCGTATGAAGATGCGTCGGACAATGCTTGCTGAGTTCAGTAGTCCTTTTTAAACTTTTTTTGAAATTGGGAAGAGGGTAAGAAGGATCAGCAAAGCAACAGACACAATTCTACATTAGTATTTCATTTTTCCATCATCATCAGACATTGCACTTCACCAGACAATTCTTTGGGTTACTGTCCCTACCTCTCGGACGAAATAAGTAGGGGGATGTAGAAAACTATCCAATTGATCAACACCTTACCCCAACAGTGATTCACTGATTACTAAGGTACGTTTTTATATGGCCCTGAAAAGAATGAATCAACCTACACAACATAACTGATGAATTCGTGCTTGCAACATGCAGGCTGTTTTTCAGGACAAGATGTTTTCTTTTTTTTTCTTTTAGCATAAACTTCACTGTTTCTCCAAAACTCCTCGTGGGACTCCAATAAAAAAAACTTGACTGAAGAGTTGTGAGGACAAAAAAAGAGGGTTGTAATAATACATGGCTCTTCCATATCTGATTGTGTCTGTCACCATAATATATGATAATATCAATTCTGCATAGGATGACATTTCGCTGTCCCACTTTACCATTTGATGCCATCCTGATTTCATCTATTAGGAATCGCACTTAATTTGTTTTTCAGCTGGTTTTGTATTTGATTCAAATTTGCAACCTTCCCCTATGAGTTTTTACCCACTTCTCTTAATGTATGGGTTCAGCTATTAGACCCTCCATCTTTAAATGCCTTCTGAGCAATGTCAGTCCTGTCAAGGCTAACAGCAGCTTCTCATTGGCCCTGTCTCCAGGTCTGTGTTACTAATAAAACACATGTCAGTATCGACCAGTTACTACACAGCTTGTTTTTTTTTTTTTTGTTTTTTTTTTTACTGCATCTCTTCTTTTTGTTCAATTTGTGCATTAATGTCACTGGTGAAGGGACGACTGAGAAGTCAACCTTTATGGTGGTAATAATCTGCTACCATCGTGTGGTTTGATGTGAAACTGCATCATTGATTTACTGAATTCAGACAGTTACTGCACACCATTATTATTAACCATCTGATGTATTATTACACATTTATCACAGAATGAATGGCCCCTCTTAGTTTTTACATTAAAAGTCATCTGAAGACCATAGCTGAAGCTCAACTTTATAAAGATTTACTAATGCGAGAATCATTCCCATGTGACAGCGATCACTAACAAAGTTATTACATTGACTTGCATTATTATAAAATAGAGCTGTTGTTCTGCAGTCTGTGTCCCAAACACACAGTAAGTCAGTAGTAAGTTAATAGTTGTTGCAGTGTGACGTACGGGGATTGTTCTGTCAAGTCACGATCTTTACTTGGAGGCGGTTAGAAATGATGCACAGGTCCTCGCAGGCTTTTAACACGGTGTTGTGAAGATTAGTCGCATCACAGGACCTTGATCGGGAGGCAGCTGTCAAGTTGCTGTGATTTTTTTTTTTTTTGCAACAGGTTGGTGTGTTTCATGCTGTTGGGAACATGCAGTGTCATGTTACCGGCCATGACAATCAGATTTTTAAACTGTAAGTTAGTCATTAGGTAAACATTGTTTTCTCAGTCACACCTGCTGGTGTTGATATGTCATTACATATAAGCTCCCATTCTGCTCTGCTACTCTCAGCCAGTCCCTCAGATATGAGTCACTGTGAAATCCTAAAATACATCTGTGTGCAAATGTTTTCAATTCCAGTGACCAGACCAAAAAAGACCCTCACAGCTAAATCTCAGACAGGACCTCCAAGATGTAGGCGTCACTGAGCATGCTGCCACATGCACAACTAAGATTTACATGACTGTGCATGAGCAAACCACCTCTGGAACTATGTAATGATGGCCGTTGACACCAACGTGAAGCTGACCACTGCATGTCTATGCTATGATGTAGTTTTGTCAGACACAAAACAGAATTAAGAGGGGGTTCAAATATTACAGACAACAGATATGTTAGGTTTCTTTTGTCTGATTAGAAGAGTGTGCCTTGTTTAGCACCTTTAACGACTAGACGGCATCACTCCACATTGAGATCCATTTTACAGACAGATTATATTGTAACAGGGCCATCCCTGTCCTCAAGGGCCCCAATACTATCCCTTCCCTGGCCGCTACTGATTACCTTACCACACCTGATCACGGTAAACAGCAGGGAGAGTTGGAAAAGCATCAGGACAGTAGCCTTTGAGGACCGGGATTCACCACCCCCTGTTCAACTCCATATGTGTTTAGATGCCAGCAATATATTTAGTATATCAGCAGTAGCCTTTTAAGACCTCAGCCTTTTCTTGGTAGTGGTTTCAAATTAAGATAACCACTTTAAAATGACTTTCCTCTTATAAAAGTGTGAAGGAGCCATCCTGTTTGATTTTGAGTTAACAGGTCCTTGAAAAGGGGACTTCCATGAAACGTTGTGTTCTTTATCTCTCTCAGGTCAAGATGTCTTAAGGATCTCAGTGTATTGGGAATGCTGCCTGATGGAAATCCCACAAAATTTTATTCTGTTAGCCCTTCGTTATATAGCAACATTTTTTTTACAGAAAAAAGGTCAAGCAATAAACATGACTTCAGATTGCTATTAATGCAAATGCTGTTTGCATTGCTGTCCGGCAATCTGGTGAGGCCGGACTGAGCTGAAGCTGCGGGAGAGGATTAGTGGGCTCACATCAGTGGTTTGCAGTTGATGAGGCAGATTTGTCACACAATGTGTGAATCTTCTGAGGAAACGTTGTTGTCCCAGAAGTAAACCCACAACGATCATCTTGTTTTATAGCTATAAATAACTACTCACCCCAAGCCTCCCTGTCCACATCAAGGTATAATATATGATCTGGAGGTGATACGTGCCCTTATGTCGACCTGACTATAATGAAAACCGATTTTGCAGGTTAATGTTTAAATGTTAGGTTTTAGTACAGAAGTCTTATGAGTAATGGTCCATTTTCACTTTCTGAGCAGTCTGGTTTGTGAGCAAAGTATCAACACAGGACAGTCTGATTGTTGCTGTACACAACAAAGATCACAAGACTATGAAGCACAGAGGGTAGGCTGGGTGACAATGCCACATGAGCAATGAGTCAGGTGACTTGTGCAATAGAGGCGTAAGCAGCTCTCAGTGATTCAAGAATGTATAAGAAATCCTTCTTAGCAGGTCTGATACCGTTTATTCAGTTTGCATATAGAAAAATAGTAATCCAGGTGGATTTATAAAACTATTATCATTATTAAAAACCATTAAAGCAATACAAATGATAATTTAAATCTCTAGTGGATACTAGAAGTAATACCAAGGTAAAACCCCCAGGACATGGACATCTACCCCAGAACTCCAGATGGTCCTGAAAACATCAGGATGTTAATCCATTGAATAATTTTGCAGCTGTAAACTTAATTTGGCCACGAGAAAAGGGCCTAAAAATACTAAATGTTGTCATTCAATGACCCAGCACCCAGAAGCTGGAGAGGACTCCTGATCACCAGAGCAGACTGGATTTGCTGTTTTTCCCCCTCAAGTTTTTAATTAAAGGAGGTCGAAGGGTCGAAACATGACCTCACTGACCAAACTTCAAGTTAAATTAGTCCTAATTATGCTCTGCGCTCAGGATGATTAGTGGATGCAGTAAGCTACACTAGGCCACATTTGACCGTGGACGGGCTGCATGTTTTCTGGACTCATGTCCAGCGTCTGGCGGACTCATAAAGTCCAAGCTACGCTTTGATCTCCCACGTTTCGCGTTTCTTCTCTGTGGTTGCTAACTGCTGGGCCTCGGTCATATGACAAGGACAGATGCCTCCTCACTACCTTACGTCTCTATGCGCAGCGGTTGATCAAAATAAAGTAGTCCCACGGGTGAAATCCACCGGTATATGTTTAAATCTCTTTCAAAATATATCATGTTGCAAAACGCGTCATTCTACTTGATTTAGCAACATTTCTTACCATACGATCAATGCTAATATGCGCCGCAACGCTGTGAAGTAAACCCCTGCGAACTAGCCGCACCCCTACGTCATGTTGTTATTGTATACTTCCGCCGCAGTCGCACTAGGAAAACAGCTGTGGCAGCTAATGCTAGTTAGCGTCGTTTGTTTTTGTCGTGTGTACCAGCGATCCGACCAGTTCCTCAAGAAACCCCGCTAACATCATCGTAGTACCCCGGAGTGACCGACTTGTTGTCTGTCATCTCTCTCAACGATGAAGTTCCAGTACAAAGAGGAGCATCCTTTTGAGAAAAGGCGGTCCGAAGGCGAGAAAATAAGGAAGAAGTATCCGGACAGGGTACCTGTAAGTAGCTAACGGTAGCTAGCTCGGTTGTTCGGCCAGAGCAGTTTCACGACTAGCAGCGCTGCCAAAGCTAAACTCGGGCTATTGTAACTACAGTCTTGAATCGTTAATTGTTCGTGACACCAATTATAGACACGGTTTTATATAACCGCGTGTTTTCTCTCATAGCTACATATAACTCGTTTCCTCCGTAGTTGTCTGTGATGTCAATTAACCTCGCACCACCTAGCTAACAGGCTAAAGCTAGCAGAGGTTAACCAACAAGAAGAGGCCAGCTACTGACGGCCTCGTTGAATCCTTCCTTGTGTTTTTAGTTCGGGCTAATATAGATAGACGGTGAGGAAATATAACTGAATGTAAGAGTGATATAGCCCCCGAGAGGCTGTAGCAAGTGTAGCCTAAGTCAAAGGTTTATTGATGTCTGGACACTCGGTGCCTGGGTGTCGTTTTAGGTTGTGTTGAAACGCCAACACCTAAAATAGTTAGTGTCAACAAATGGGGCACTTGTTTACGGCAGACTGTATCGCGTAGATAAACTCTTTTCTGTAGTGCGTGACGATGCTAACCTGTCCCTGCAGGAGCCACCTAGTTTGTTTTACCTGATTCATTTTGAATTGAACACATTTGTTGACGAACTGATCCGAGGCTGCTAAAAATCAGGAAATCAAACAGTCGAATGGAGAAGAAAACGTCAGAGAAGAGTAAAAATAGATAAGCGGTAGTTTCTAAAGCCGCTTTCACACATTTTATAACCCACACACACTCAGAAAGCTAAAAACTCCCAGAACATAATTTCCTACAGAACGTTGCAACTGTCTTACTATTTTATTTAAAATAATTCCTGAAACAGTTGTCAGAATTATTATTTTCTTTCCACTGAATAATTTTCTTCAGTCAACTTTTACACTGATGTGTCCATGTAAACAAGTAGTATTTTACAAAATTTACGAAATTTAGACGAAACTACTTTCATTTTTGCATTTCCTACAGCTGTTTTAACTAAGCCATACATCTAAACATGAAAAAATACATTCAGGTATCTCTATACGAAATATTTTTATAGTTCAGACACATCTAGGTCAAATATACGTCATTGTTTTCTCAGATCTCTTTTCTGAGAAAGATGAAACGTCCTATATATGTACGTTTTGCTTAATACAAACAGGTTTTGTTCAGTGGAAAATGTACCGGTTTCATTTTCTTATTTATTTTAATGGTTCATTCATTTTCAGGTTATTGTGGAGAAAGCCCCAAAAGCCAGAATAGGAGATTTGGACAAGAAGAAATACCTTGTCCCCTCCGACCTGACAGGTAAACATTGTGTTATGATGTTAGTTTATTACTACACAGAAGTATGTGAAAGTCTTATATTTTTGTTCTCTTTTATCAGTGGGCCAGTTTTACTTCCTCATCAGGAAAAGAATCCACTTGCGAGCTGAGGATGCCCTCTTCTTCTTTGTAAACAATGTCATTCCACCCACTTCAGCTACTATGGGACTGTTGTACCAGGTGACTTACAGCTTTTCTACCTCATTGCCTACATCTCAGTCTTTCTGTATCAGCGTATTCCACTCTTAAATAATTTTTATACTAATTGTGGGTCCCTTACATGGTTTGTGTGGCGCTGACATCTTTTTCATTTTTTTTTCTGTTTTTATCAGGAGCACCATGAAGAGGACTTTTTCCTCTACATTGCCTACAGTGATGAGAGTGTGTATGGGAACAGCCAAAGGGAAATCTGATCCCACCAACATCCCCCCTTCAACCAGTATCCACCTTTCTGAGACCTCTATCATTCATTAAAATATTAAGTCCAGCTCAGAAGCCTAGAGTTCCCAGAGTAAATAAGTCAAATGCACTTTCATCACCATAAATTACCCCTCCATTTATGTCTTTATTATTCTATGGTCTGAATTGTATTTTTCTCCACTTTTCAGTTGTGACTTGAGTTGTATCATGGCCAGTTATATTTCTAGTGTCATAATTGATAAAACTACATTAAAGGAAAATCTTAGAATTAGGTTAATATATAAAAGTCTAGTTTGGATTAAGGGAAAATACTACATGAGTTTAAATCAGCCCTTCTTGACTATTAAGATAGCTAATGGTTGTTCGCTTTTGTTGGTGTGCAGGGTGATGAAGTGCTTTGAGTGTAGAAGTAGGAAATTATTAGCATCCACCAGCTGAAGCCAGATAATTTGGTCTGTGGCAGAGTAAAGGATAACTGTTTAGAAGCAGTTCTCCTAGAAAATCCATCAGTGGATAGGTTAATGTGTTTTTTTAATTCACCAGCCATTGAAGTCAGTGAATGACAATGTCGTGCAGTCCAACATCTGCTCTCATCAAGGAGCATAATATAATTCAGACTAAATCATCCTCTGCTTTCAGTGGTAAAACTATTCTGTTGACTGCTATTATAATTATTGTTGTTTACTGTTAATTTTAGATGGCTTGATTTCTAAAGGTGTTGTAAAGCCGAGTGCAGTTTTTTCTTTTTTAAGTTTGTCTCTCTTTTTTTAAAAACAATTTGAACTCTGTATACAGCTGAATTACTGGATCTTTCTCTCCATGACCATACATGATAAAACATGATGAAAAGCTAATTGTGTCTCTTGTCTTTATTTTACCTTGAATCATATTTGTTACGAGCAAGTATACCTGCATTTTCTCTACCTAGAAGTTAACTTCTAACTAACTTTATAGTTATGTAATGCTAATTGTAATTGTGGACTGACCAGTCAACAAAATGCTTCCCAGGCATTTCTGGGTTTCATTACAATCTGCACATAACCCTCAACTGTTGATGTGGTTGCGTCGCGTTATCGTTCGTTTCTGTATTTGCATGGTTTGACCTATCAGCTACCATGACTGTTCAAATGTGTGTTTTGTCTCTCTACTTATGTATTGGAGAAAACTGATGAAGAATTTTTCTAACTGTTAGTCAATTAAAGAGGGTTAATTAAAAGGTTCACATAAGCTTTTGGAAAAGGATAATTATTTAAACTGTTACATTTTCACAACAAGCTTCTGTGTATGTCGTGCTCTATGCCACTTGTTTATACTTAATACGTGCGCTCCACTTAAAAGGGTAGTAGTGCGTTTATCTTTTGTAGAGTGTTGAACTATAATACCCACAATTCCGTTCAAACGATAACCCGGATGTTATCTTCCTACCGGAAGTGCAACATTACCGCCCGGGCAGAAAACCTCATCTGTTTATATTTTGACAGAAGTTTGGACTTTAATTTGGCTCTAGAAACAGTCGAGTGGCCCGTAACTGGAAACCGCAGGACGACTAGGTTCTTTTTAAGCGACCCAACAAACAACAAAAGTAAGACATTGGCATTGTATCACTTTAAACCCAATAAACATTGGTTTATTTAGTCCTGAAATGCGTAGCGTTAGTGCTAAGTAGCTAGCAAGCTAGCTAAGTCCAGTTTGTGTTTGCTCTTGGTCTGGTTTACACATGTCTTGCTGCTACGCTCCACACACATCCTTTTATTTCAAAGTACTCGTTGAGGAATCGTATTGAAACAGAAGGCAATCAAGGTTAATATGCTACCTTTGGAGCTAGCGGGGTAGCAGCTAACTAACCCCAGGCCTTTAACGTAGTGTAGTCTTGTGCTTCATAAATAACGCTCAGTTGACGCGGCATATGAGTTTCTTGCATCGTTTCGCACTGATGAAATGGATTTCTGACCCACCCAGCTGGCCCCCCCACTGCCCGTCACCATGCCCGCCCTGCTGGAGAGACCCAAGCTGTCCAATGCGATGGCCAGAGCCCTCCACAAACACATCATGAGGGAGAGGGAGCGAAAAAGACAAGGTGAGCCGCTGCTTATTACGCTAAAGGATCCCACAGACCTTAAATGATCCCCATCAGGTGTGAATAACATAACGGTTACATTTTTAAAACGGTCTCACACACAACAGGCGATAGTCTCTGTCATTCTTCTTTAATAAATTGGATTTTGAACTGACTTGGCTGGTTCACGTTACTGTAATTTTCCATCTGCTTCGTACATTTGCACTTCATGGTTGCAGTGCAGTACTGAAAATGAGAGAGACTCTGAAAATTACATAGACTCGAAGGATTGTATTTTAAACCTGATAATGTTTATTATAATAATCACTGAACACCAATGCGGATATAATTTTTCAGAGGAGGAAGAAGTGGACAAAATGATGGAGCAGAAGATGAAGGAGGAGGAAGAGAGAAAGAGGACAAAAGAAATAGAAGAGAGGATGTCACTGGAGGAAACCAAAGAACAGGTTAGGAAGAGCCAAAACACAAACTGATTATATATTCACATTATGATTTTACTGCCATACCCTGAGTTGTGGGAGATGAACACAAACAGTATGTTTTTTTATACTATGTACTATTTATCTCCAAACTTCAGGTGATGAAGATGGGTGAGAAACTGCAGGGACTCCAAGAAGAGAAACACCAACTTTTCCTACAGCTGAAAAAGGTTCTTCATGAAGAGGAAAAGAGACGCAGAAAAGAGCAGAGGTATTTAAGAGTCCGTGTTTTTTGTCTACTTGTGTGAAATGTGATACAAGTATCAAAAGCAGCCTAAGTACTGTATTCAGTAGTATCTCTGTCTTCAGTGACATAACAACGCTGACATCAGCCAGCTACCAGCCAAGTCTGCCAATGCATGCAGGACAGCACCTCCTTAGTATTCAAGGTAAACTACTTTTCATCTCTGTCCATGACAAAATGTCTTTGATTTTTTTTTTTAACTTTATATACCGAGCTACACCCTTATTTTCTTTATTTCTCAGGGAGTCCAGTCAGTCACAGTCGACCTGGTGCGTTGCTTGGAGAACGGAAACAGCTGTTCCCAGCGACTGTGATTCCAGTAAGTTTAAAAATAGTTAACTCAAATCACGATCTCAAAAATATCATGTTAGGAAAATCATGTACAATTTTGTTTTCTGGTTTTAACAAGCAGCATCACAGGCTTTGCATTACATTTTAAGTACAAGAGAGAGAGAGAGCAACATTGTTATGTGTTCACCACTCTGCCTCCTTTTCCCCTCTCAGGCACGTCACTATCAAACGCCTGGTTTCAGTTCTGGTTTAGCAGAACATGGGCAGTTCAGTGGGGGCCAAGGGGTCCATGAGCCCTACGGTGTACCTCAGGCCCAACATCCCTCATCCTATGCCCCTGGGCCATCTGTACCTGTCAGTTTTGCAAGCAGCTCTCAGATCAGAGGTACAGGACACGACTCAGCGTGAAATATCAGAAAACATGTTTGAGGAAACATCCTCATTGAAATGGCTTAGCTTCAGTAATGTAGTGCAGATTATTTAAAAAGAAAAGACAAAATTTAAGACCAAGTTATGTTTGTTGTTCTTCAGGTGCATCTGCGTTTCAGTCCATGCAGTATCTTCCCCACCAGCAGCCTGGATACCCTGCCCACAATCCCTTCGCCGCTCAGTCCGGTAAGTCTTCTTTGTAACTGGGCTCGAGTTCCTGTGGTGTTAGGCATATTAAAAGATTGTATCACACAGTTTCTGCTATGCTACTGTCCATCTCCTGCAGGATACATTCCTGGAGCAGGGATTCCACTCCAGAAGCAGCTGGAACATGCCAACCAGCAGTCAGGCTTTACTGATGCAGTAAGAACCTGACATGGATGGAATTCATCAATTTGTCAATAGTTGCTTTCATCTGTTTTGTCTTTTGTGTCTGAATTTCTTTGGTTGATCTTTTGTCAGGGTGCTCTGAGGCCCATGCACCCCCCCACCATGCATCCCTCTGCTTCAGGCCTGCTGCCCACACCATCCATGGCAGTGCAGATCCCCCCTGCAAAGGTGAACCCTCAAAACGAGTACCTGCACGCAACTTGTTTCATTTCACCTCTATCACTTCCATCTGGCTCTAACATTTTTTGTCTTACAAGGATTGCTTGAGGTTGCTGTCCGTCTCTCTTTTGTCATCTATTCAACAGATTTATTTCCTGATATGCTGAGGGTGACTGGGCTACTAAAGCTAAATACATAACTTTTGTCTTGCTATTTAGGAAATGTTCCCAGTGAACATTGTCATATGTCTTTTGTCCATGTTTCTGTCACCAGGCCCCATTCCAGAGCTCTCCTCAGGGTACTCCTCGTCACAGCTTCCTCCCCCACAGCCAGACAGGGCAGAGGTTCTACCACCACGGCAAGTAACTGGCCTTCACAGCTTTCCTCAACATTCTGGAGACCCTGTTGAATTAGTAATGGACCTGACCTTTTGGATCATTAGGTTGGACGATTTGCCATATAAATAGCATTTTATTTCTTGTAAAGTATGTTTTTAAAATTGTGTGTGACTTTCTTAACAAGTGATGAGCAGCTTCTGAAACGTTAAGCTTTTATTTTTTACAAAACTAATTAATTTGTAAATAGCTTGTTTCTCTGGTGCTTGCGTGTTGTATAAAGCCAAACTGCATGAACCACAGCTGATACTTGGGCAACTAACGTTTAACATTAGAAGAATCAGGTGATCATTTAATGTTTCTGCAAATACTCCGTTGCTTTAAACTAGTAAACACAAGAGAGAACTTTAACTATTAGTAACTAAAGTAACTATTAAATCAACATGTTTGTGCAAAGATCACATGCACACTGAATACAACGAAAGCAGGACCACACTGGTCTAACAAATATTAGTATTTCAAAGTGTTGCTCACTTCTGGTGGATCAGACTAGATCCACTAACGTTGGTTACTAGATTATATGTCATAACATTCTTGAAAAGATTGTGGAGGACTTTCAGTGTTTTGCTTTGTCCTCTGCAGCATACATACACATTTAAGTGTGGTTTGTTTTAAAGCTTTTAAGTTGCCAAATAAAACCATGAGCAAAAGCCACATCCAAGAGTTTGTAATGTCTTTATTGTTTTGGCCATGGAGACACTCTGCACAGTTTGGACTTGCTGTGTGAACACAAAGTATAGGATACCAAACTGCCACAAGTTGTCTGCCTCCTGAATCATCATTCAGTTTGAGAGGATGCCAAATAATACTCTGGTCATTTCTCGAAACAGCTCTGTGTGAGGCCCGGTCTGACACTTTCTGCAAAGGGACTTTTAAGTGCACAAGGTCAACTGAGGCATGGTTAAAGGAGTTAGAACAGATCAGAATTTGCATTGTTGGAGCAGTGTTTTGTGTCCGACTCCTGTCACACCTTGGGATAAAAAGAAAGTGAACCATGGGTGTGCCACATTGGCTGCCTTTGTTTAATGGTTCCGGGTAATAAATAACTGCAGAATGTGGGAGCTGCTTATTGTGCTGCACAGAAAAGACCAGTAATGAACTCTGTGCTGTGTGGCACATGGCAAACAGGCCCCAACGCTGCAGATGTACAGTTGAGGTCCTCGATGTAACGGGAACACACAAAAACAACCACTGTATCATAACCACTTTCTTTTTCCCTGGATGGTAGGTACTTACTGAATATCTGGAGACCTACAAACATCATTAGAAACACCATCCTCTACGAGTCTTTACATGTGTGCGTGTGGACTCAGATGTGGCTTTATTATGATGCGTGCACGTAGAGAATGTTTTTCCTCAGTTTCAGTTATTTTTGTTATTCTCTAATTGAACCCAAAGAGGAGTCAAAACAGAGCAAGGAAATAAAAGTATGAAAAACAAAGACGAAACAAAGGGAAGAAAATAAAGAGGGAGAATAACATTGACGAGGCAACATCCCCTCCTTTTCTGCAGGTCCAGTGCATCTCGTTTTTCCCTGAAACAGAATTAAAAGGGAAGAGAAATGACAAGAAAGTGGGCATGAAAGTCAGAACCCAGAGAAGGACGATCCTCAAGGAAGAAAGAAAATAAAAAAACACGAGACATATTTAATGAGACACGGAGAGTTTCAGACTGCAGAGTGAACGCTGCATCACCAAGGTTACACCGATTTTGGTGGACACTTTATTCTACAGCCAACAGTTCACAAATGAGTAGGTGCAGGAGGAAAAAGTGCATAAAACCCAACAACCTTAACAACGCTTCAAGCACAGAAAGGCTGTAAAATGAAGTGCACCTAACAGAAAATAATACATTGCTCAAAAATACATAAAATTTACTTGATATATTTGACGGTACATAAAAATGACACATGCTCATAATAGTGTTAACATAAACCCACAAGAACACCAAGGGGTAGGCAAATCCACAGTCACCACACTGAACTGTAGCCACCGTCTCATATATATCTCAAATTTTGAATTTGTTCCAATTTCGCCAACTAAATATAAATCCTCAAAATGCAGCCAATTACTAATATGTCCTGTTCAAATATATACACGAGACACATTTCTATGCAATGCTAACATGGTAAACCTGAATACTTCCAGTCTGGTGGATATGCACATATGCGGTAAATAAAATTTTAAACGGCATAAGAGGTCAAATTAAACATCAAACCTCCTGACTGGAGTTGCCTCCCCATTACGCCACTGATGGATAATAAACCGTACATGACATCGCACACACTTGCACTGGCATGGCACATGCTGGTGGCTTGTGGTGTAACATACACACACACACTTTTAGATAACACACACTCCTCTTCAAGGAGGCTTGGGTCAGGGGGTCATGTCGAAACAGCTGTGGCTCTGTATTTACCTGCAGTGGCTTATTTACCCAAGCCTTTGATGCCAATTGCAGCTTCTTCATCCATTGCGTTTAGAACAGTGATCTGAAAGAGCACAGAGGAGTCATGGTGTCCTCATAAGCAGCACTCGTTTCATTCAGTCCTAGACACGGCATGATCATAATTTCATAAAAGTTGTTTGATGACAGAAAACTACAACATTGAAAGTGTTATACAAGTTAAAAGTACTGACCAGGATCTCCTCTCCAGCTTCATGCTTGAGCTCTATCTCCTTTCCCAGGTCTCCCTCAGGAATCTTTAGGTCCTCTCTGACTTCACCGCTGTCCTGGAGCAGGGACAGGTAGCCATCTTGGATCCCAATCAGCTGGGAGAGGGGGAGCGAGAGCAGCTTCAGTACTTTTACACATCCAGAGTTTTTTACAGGTACAATGAATTAAGCAGAGCTGATTCTTGAACAAACATTTTAGTTTGAATAAACTCATTAGCTTGTCCCACCCAGTACCATTAAGAATGGTTTCCACTGTACTTCTGAGGGTCTGCAGACATGAACTTCCTGGCATAAGGGTATATGGAGCACTGGGACAAGTATGGTTTCACTTCTACAGGAAATCCTGCTCCATTTGTTTTTCAGTTTGGCAAGCTCAGAGCATTCCAGTGCACACAACACATTTAATCCCAACAGTTTCATCAGTGTTGTTGACAGAAACGGTTTAGTTAGGTCCCATTAACTCTCACTCTTAACTCTTTTGTTCTGTTTAGTTTCCAAAAGGGTAACTTTTTAGTTTGTAAGTTTGCTTTGCTTTGCCAATGTGTGTGAGTGGGGGGGGAACAGGTTTAAAGATGTTAAAATGCTGAAGATTGTTGCAACTAGACTTGAGAGCAATTAGAAAAATGAGTATACATCATGTAATTGTGAAGCAGACTCTGACAACTGTCCCACCTGGTAATCCATTCTCTTGATGTTGGGGACATCCATGTTGTGGGTGGAGGGACAAATATCTTCATACTTCTTACCAGAGAAGATGTCAATACCAACCAAGTGCACCTGTAAAGCAGTAAGACAAACAAGTGTAATCTGGCCCAAAATAAAGTATATTGCTCAGAGAAATAAAAGAACTTATACGCTATAGCTATACGTGACCACCCACTAGCTATCAAATATTCAGTGAGCAAGAAAGTAGCTGATTACCTATTGTTTAATATTAACACATATCGATTAGAGAGATAAATGGACGGAGCGCAGTACAAAACACAGAATGACTGAACAATATTTGAACACTTGTCATTCACTGACTTTAGCGTGGCCGTGCTTGCCCGTCTTGGAGGTGGACATCTCCACGATCTTGCAGGGTCGGCCTTTCAGCACCACAAAGCCATTTTTACGCAGGGCAGAGCACTGCATGGGGTAGGTGGCGGACGCCCCGGCATCCCCTGTCTGGAAGTCCAGCTCTGCATCTGCCATGCCTGCTGCAGAGGCCAACAGACAGGAAGCAGGCATCAATACCAATTCACAGCTTCAAAACAAACTGTATTAATGAATGATTAAAGGATGAATAAACAATAACATACCATGCACTCACACTTCTGGTATGTAACTTATTTCACAGTGCTTTTATCTACTTAAATGAATTACAGTCTGACTGATGCCACAAAGAAAAGGAAAAATGACAAGGTTTGATTTATCAGTGAAGATTCTCAGTCATCCAGGTCCGAAAGTCGAGCCATGGCAACTCAAACGTTGTGTCTGAAAGTCTAGTCTTCTTTCAGACACAAAGCTCGATCGTTGGCATCCTCTTGCTTGCTTTACGCACAATGAAGGATCCATATGCGAGTTCATACGCCATCCACGATTAAAGTCAGGCCTTGTCTGTCAAGTGTCTGGACGGAAGTACGTAGAAACGTAAGATCTCAGGGGTGCAGAGCAAAGCACAAATCAGTGCTGAGCAGGCACAACAGAGACCAGAAGCTGAATAAAGTAACAAAAAGGCAACGTCTGGTTAAGCCCAGCTCAGTTAGGGACGAAATTGGAACTACAATAAAAAGTGGCTGAAATTTAAGCAGTGTTTGTGACAAACTATGCGTCAAACTTTGTGAACTGCTGTGATGATGTCCGGTCCCAGACCTGCCACGAGTACAGACACCATCCACAGTTAACTACGCACCGACTCACAGCGCAACAAACTGAAAGGCGCCGCGCAGAAAAACAACACAAAGACGCAGGTTGTGAATTTAAAAGCTCAATCGGGGAGACTGCGTTAACGTTAAAGCTGGGACGGTAATCTACGTCACGGCGTGACGTCTCTGGCTTCGGCTAATGTTGTCAACCGGACTTTACACGGTAAAAAAAAAAGACGTTCCGTTAAGCGACCCCCGCGGGGAAGCGCGTTGTCCGCAGTGTCGACCGGAACCGGGCTGACTGCGGCCTAGAGCGCACTCGACGCGCCACGGCCCGTCGTCGGTAACGTGTAACGGTCGGCGTCCCCGCATCCGTGCGCGCTGACCGCGCTCAGGCCGAGGCCCGTTGGACGAGCAAACACAAAACCATACACACTGAGGCCTTTTAAATGTCCGCCAACACGCGTAGTGCACGGGGACTGCGCTGGCCGATAACAAGCTCGCAGTTGAGAGAATTGATTGAATGTTGGCCCGCTGCTCCACAGTCATGACTAAGCTAATAGTCGGGACGGCTACGAGCCCCGGCAGCGGTGAGAGGGACGGACGGCATCAGTTAAAACCCTGCCTGCTCACCTCAACCCGGCGACGTGCGTGTGGAGCCAATGAAGCCTAATTCAGCCAAGTGGCGCAGGACTCGCTAACTTTAAACCATTTTATTTCTAAACAGCCAATGAGCCTCCGTTTGGACTCGCTAACCAGTCTTGTTAGCTGGTGCTGCTGGGGATCCTCCATCCAACGCACTGTTGTCATGTCTTCAGGGGGCGTTAAGGGTTTTAATGCATCATAACACGGCTCCAGGCAGACATGTGCATAGCATAACTCATCTGCTCAGGCGCAAACACGCCCCGTCCATTGGATGTTTGCTTTAGGAACTTACCCTAGTGATAACGGGTCTCCTCTCTGGTGTTACTTAGCAGCCTTTCCCCCTTTGATTCCTCCTCCACCTCTGTAGTTGTTATTGTTGTTATTGTTGTTACCTTTCCTGCGCTAACGGGTCACCTGGCTCGGGTCTGTCTCCTCCTCGGTTGCGATGTCGGTCCCTTTTTTGGGGTATCAGCTAGGCTATCCCTTCATTCCGCGGTCATTCCACGCGTTGACGCAGCGCTGCCGGCGTATAAATCAGATTTCAGAGGTAGTTAGGAGCCGCTTAACTCAGCCGTAAATAGTCAGAGCCCTAACGCACGGTCTGCAGCCTGCGCTCCACCTTCGGTTTCCCTCGTCCAGCTCCCTCGCCACTGACAGAGGGGAAATCACAACACTAAACTTCCTGTTGGACCTGTCACAATAAAACTATTACGAAGTTGTCAAGGAGGTAATCGTGGTTCACGTGTCGCACGCTTATGAAGTCAGAGGATATATTACATTTGAGGCCCCATTTACTGCTTCAAACAAATGCAAGTTCACTTTTGGGTGACTAAGCTTGTAGCGTGTGTGATAAATGTGAAAAAGACCGGAGGTCAATATGACCCTTTTATTCTGGAAATACAGTCTAAACGTTTGCGGTCATCTCTGGGCGAACTTCGTGGCTTGATCCTGCAGCTTCGCTTTAACGTCCGCAATACAACTGGGCATGCGCAGCCTTTCACTGTACTACAGGATGGACCCGCTCAGTGGACTTAGGGACTGTGTATGAGCGACGCCACAAATGGATGAGTTGACCTTGTCACGTTTACAGAATTCAGACATGTTATTAGAAACAGTTTGCTAAAAGTGTTTACATTGTTTTCTTTCACTACTATTATAGGCTACTAAAACACAACGTCATATTATTGAACATTTTAATATGTTTATTTAATTCTAAATATAAAATACGTTTTAAGCTGAATTTTGCTGACATATAATTGAAGTGCCCCTGCGAACATCACTGCCTTTACTTGAACATCACAGCGAGTTGCATTACCCAGAAAATATATCAGAGTATGCATAAGCTCACTGCATAAAACTTTAATGAACTGGATTTGAGTATGTCTCGTTATAATTTACTCTGCGTCTTTGAAAACCTTTAGTATTCAATGTGTGGGTGATGCCATCCTGCCAGTGTGGTCCTTCACTTCCACTCTGAAAGGTGGGAATGATTCTTAGAGCTGCTAGGTTAATTTTAGTGCTGTGAAACTGGAGTCCTATGACCTATGGGCTCAGGGCTTTAGTTAAAGTCGTACTTAGACACTAAATCAAAATTCAGTTATTGAACGACATCCTTGGTAACATTTTTAGTGCCCTTTCTAAATACTGTATTCACTGACGTTCATACAAAACTTTTAGTGTGAGCTTAGAGATAATAGCCTTGACATGTAAGATATTTTAAGTGTTTTAAGGTTACCTAATAGTTTATTCTCCCAAAATACAAAAGTTTATAACCGCTATTACTGATTACATCAAATTAAAGTCATTTTTATCAATCATTTAAAATGTATCCTGTTGGAGCAAGTCCCAAAATGTAGCACCCCCAAAACAACACAAGTGCCAGGTTATAATGGTCTGAACACGCTCATATTCATTTTTATAAGAGAAAATATATATTTAGTGACGCAACAGTGAAAAGTAAGTCAGACTGTATAGATGTGTATAATCTGCAGTATTGGGAGTGTATTGATTATATAGAAGATGTATAGACAGTCTTTCAATGGGAATGGGAATGGGTGACAAACCACCTGTACTGCAAAGAGAAAAAATGCACAAAATAATTAAAAGTAAGAAAAGAACAACGCAATTTCGATCATTGTGTGAAAAACAAACTATTCTTCCTCCGAGCTGCGCTCAGCGATCACTGGAAACACGCCTCCATCGGTCCTACCTGTCCTCCACCTGTCAACGCTTCCCTCCCAATTGCCGACCCCTCCCATCCAATCACTGTCCAGCTCCGGCTTTTATGAAGCCAATGAGGGCGCGGCCTCGGTTCTACAGCCCGGGGGCATGCCGGGATAAAAACTTAGCCGTGTGCGATAGAAGACTTTTGGGAAGAGTAGGAGGAAGGGGAATCCGTAGTGACAGAGTAGCGATACGACAGCGAGCATGACCGACGCCGAGGCGCAGAGCGCTCCACCATCGGCACCGGTGGAAGACAACCCACTGCCGGAGAGGAAAGTCATAGGTGGGTGTAGCGAGGGGTCGTGCTCGTCTCACGACATGATTCGCATAAACAACTTATTTATTGTATGTTTACCTTTAGCACATTGAGCTGCTGAGTTACAACACGTGCGCCGAGTTTTACACATGAAGCATCTATTTATACCAGTGATGTCAAACGTGTTGTGAACTTGAACGCCACGTATTAAACTGACTAATTTGTCATATAGTAAATAAGCGGTTTGCTTCCTCCTTGGCGTCTCGCACGTGGAGCGTATTGGCCGTTCCTACCCCCTCGGCGTCTACTGCTTACTTGTAAGGAAAACCAATAAAACGGTTTTAGAAATGTGTGTAAATGTGTTTTTACGGCGTGAACGCGTGACCTAGTTCGTTTTTTTTTTTTTTTATCAGCTGGCCCGCGCGTGCTCCAAACGATACACGCGCACGCGCTCCCACAGGTGCAACTCATTGCACTGAGAAGCTAGAACCGAGATTTCTTTCAGTCTCATTCGCGTGTCCGCCGCAGGAGGAGGACAGACGTGTGGACACGTTTGTGACCTGTTTTTGTTAAAAGTGAGAGGGGTTCAGTGTGTTTTGTTTTTTTGTTTTTTTTGGTCTTGGCAGACCTCCCAGGTGACCCAGTCTCCCCGTTAATGATTGACACGCAGAGCTCCCGTTGCTTTTTAGCAATGCATAAAAATGTCAAATGTTATCTGGATGCTCACTTATCTATGTGCTGTCGTTGCAGCCACCTTGGTCCAAGGCACCGTGAAGTGGTTTAATGTGCGGAACGGATATGGCTTCATAAACAGGTGACCTTTCTTTTCAGGTGCCTACTGTATTTCACTGAGCCGCACAGAGCGTTTGCTAACAATCTGATTTCATTCGTCACAGAAATGATACCAAGGAAGATGTATTTGTTCACCAGGTAAGATTTAAACTTGGGGTGAAATGCAGTCTTCTGTGCAAAAATCCAGTTGTGTGTCTAGAGCTATGACCTTACAGTGGTCTGAGTTAATCCAGTGGAAACATGCCCTAATTATGTTTCTGCTGTCTGGACGGGCAGGATATTGACAATATTTAAATAATAAATCAAATACCTAAATATTTACTTGCCAGGTCATGTAAACATTTTAGACCAAGACACAAAGGGTGAATCCATTACATATTTTCCCTTCCATCCTTTATTATTGTGTCTTTTCAGACTGCCATCAAAAAGAACAACCCTAGGAAATTCCTCCGCAGTGTTGGGGATGGAGAAATCGTAGAGTTTGACGTGATTGAAGCAGCCAAGGTGGGTAAAGTGGGATCCACTGAACGTGCCATCGCAAGAAGCTTCTTTAGACATCTTTATTTTTCCACTGATGTCACACAGGGCTCAGAAGCTGCCAACGTGACCGGCCCAGGCGGAGTCCCGGTCAAAGGGAGCCGGTATGCACCAAACAAACGTCGCTTCCGCCAGCGCTTCTTTCCACGCAGCCCTCGGCCCAGTGACCAGAGCAAACCAGCAGATGACCAAGCCCCTGCTGCAGAAGGTGAGGTAACAGGGGAGAATGACCGAATGAGACCTCCACAGCGCCGGCGCAGGCCCCGCAGACCACGACAGGAACCACAAGATGTAAGATGACAGTAGTGGATACAGGAGAAGACGAACGTTGAATAAGTTGTTTGGGGTAATCTGGTGCTTGATGTCTGTCAGGGGGAAGCTGATGATCAAAAGGATGGAGTAGCAGTGAATGATCAGACACAGCAGCCACAACAGCGTAGATTCTGGCGTCCATACCGCAGGTCTCGTCATTATAAATACCCCCCACCCGTCGGATTTGACAAATGCACAGCTGATTCTGTACCTTCTCTGTCCTGGGATTCACAGACCGTTCCGCCCTCGCCCTGATCAGCCTGCAGTTAATCAGCAGGCAGCAGCTCCACAGGGTGCCGCAAAGCAGGCGGAGGCCTCTGAGGGCCCCCAGGCCAAGGGAGAAGTGTCTCAGGGAGAAGGCCAGAGGCAACAGCGCTCGAGGAGACGCAGACAAGGAACCTCAGAATCCTCAGTCTCAAAAGTCAGTGAGTGTTTGTGGTCTCCAAACTATAAAGTGCTCAGAGCGTCTTTACTGTGTTCAAACATGAAAAGGGCTAAAGCACAACTGTCAGATTTGTTTTTTTGTTTTTTTCTCCACCTTCTTCTTGGTAAAAAAAAACAAAACACTCCATCAGTCATAAGCAAACGCTGACATGCAAATGTGCCAAAGTCGACTGGAGTATATGCCACAACTAATGGTCCTTAAGTGTAGCAGTTTGGAAAGGAAGGTGATCTCAAAGGTGTTGAAAGCCTTTTTTTTTTTTTTTTGTGTGTGTATATTACAGAATGATACCGAAAAATCTGCATCAGAGCCTGGAACCCCACCTCAGACCTCAAAACCAGCTGACCTGAAATCTGCGTCAAAGTCTCCGAAATCCTCCCCTAAAACTTCTCCGAAATCCTCCAAATCACCTGAGGTAACTTTCTGATGTTGAACACATTTGTGTTGCGTTTATAAAAGTATTTTAACGGTGTCCTTCCAACAGCAGGCAGCTGCCACAACAGACCCAGCACCAACAGAGTGACTGACGGTCACATGACCCTTGGCAAGAGGTGGGACACAACACTGGTGTGGCGCAACCTTGGGTCGGGCAGGGTGGGAGACATCGGGTGTAGGGTTGCGCTTCTTGTTCCACATCTATCAGAAAGCAGGCTGATGGACATTTAGTGAGCCAAGTTCAAATAGACTTAAGGTGGACTGATGGCCTTTAAAGGAAAGGAAGTCTTTAAGGAGGCTGCTATTAGGACTAAATCCATCGTTTCACGAAGGGAATGATTTTTGTTCGAACCGGGGGGGGGGGGGGGGGGGTCTCAGATTGATCTGGTTTCAGCATTTAGTGTCGTGTTGAATTTTGTTTTGTACAGTTTCTTTCAATCCTTCTCCTTTGGCGTCTTATGTTTTTGTTGTTCCCTGTAGGTCCTAGGGTTGAAGGACTGTACCTACTTCAGAACACATGCACTGCTTTCCTCTCCCCGCGTTCCCCCATCCTCCAACCCACCTCCTGTCATTCCTCAGCCTGCGGTCCTCCTCATTGTTTTGTGTTCTTTGTGACGCCACATTTGGACCCGGGTGGGCAGGGAAGACAAGTGGATGTATATTTGGTGGGTGTATATTTGAAGAGAAATTAGAAGTACATCTTAAAGAGAAAAAAAGAGATTGGACAATGTGCTTGGTCGCCCAGTTGTTTAAAAACAAATGGTTCTTTAGATTTAATTGTGTAGATGGGGCTCATCAAGTAGTTAAGAGGATGCAACCTTGAATTTTTTTCGTTTTAACATTTTTAATTTGGTTGTGAGGGGGGAAAAAACCAAGCAGGTGTGAGGCTGGTGGTGCATTATCGGAGTAAGTTAAGTTCTGTTGCCACCTTCGTCTTAAAACGTGCTCCTGTCTCCTTAGGTTGAGGGTAGACTTATGCAAAGAAGCTATTTCCTTTGTTGTACATGTGTGCTTTTCTTTGGAGGGGATTTTGTGCAATGTTAATACTTTAAATGCTAATTAATAAATCATGTTTGCAAATCTCAGTATTCCGTCCTTATTTTATGATTGGTACAGAGTTTGACTGTTGCACAAATGACATTTAACACACACGCCATGTAAGTCTGAACATGGAATTTGCTTTTACGCCACAGTCGCAACAAAGTATAGGTCCACTTGAACATTCGGGCACAAATTACAAGGTTGAGAGATTTAAAAAAAAAAAAAAAAAAAAAGCTCACAACAGACGAACGCAGAAACAGAAACTTGATCTACTCGTTCTAGGCAGGGTTCACATCTCACTGTGGTCTGGTCAGCAGAGGTGAAACCCTGGATTTTAATGAATACTCAAAACACTGAAGATCTAAACTAGGATCAGTATGTTTTTAGGTTTTTTTTTTTTTTTATTATTTTGTCTATGATCAACAGCTTGGGCCTCAGGCCAAAACTGGATTTTAGATGTTTTGAGGACTATAAGATGTCAGTGTAGATCTAAACAATTAAAACTGGTTCCTTCAGCTGAGCTGAGTTATTGATCACTACTGTACTGTGCAAAAGTTTTAGGCAGGTGTGGAAAAAAATGCTGTAAACAAAAAGCTTTCAGAAATATAAATTGTTTATTTTTGTCAATTTACAAAATACAAAGTAAGCGAACAAAAAAAATCTAAATCAAATCAATATGTGGTGGTATTACATCAGTACTGGAAGTGATGTCATGGCCCCCACAGAGCCCTGATCTCAGCATCATGGAGTGAGTCTGGGATACATGAAGAGACAGAAGGATGTGAGAAACCCTGCAACCACAGAAGATCTGTGGTTAGTTCTCCAAGATGTTTGAAACAACCTACCAGTGAGTTCCTTCAAACACTGTGAGCACCTGGAAGAACTGCTGCTGTTTTGAAGGCAAAGGGTGGTGACACCAAATATTGATGTGATTTAGATTTCTCTTTGGTTCATTCACTGCATTTTGTTCATTTATGAAAATAAATGTTTAACACATCCATTTTTGAAAGCGTTCTTTGTGTACAGCATTTTTGTCACACCTGCCTAAAACTTTCGCACAATACTGAACATTAGAATAAACAGCATGATCCTTTAGTTTAATCAGTAATCTGACTGAACCCACATCTTAATTTGTCTGTACAAATACAGCAAAACAAAACTAAGTCACTTATTTTAGATAAAGTGCAGGAATTCCAAAGTCTCAGCCTCTCTGAGGGGATACGGCAGCTGAGGGCCTCACCGTGGAAGAAAAAATCCTACCGTACTGTCAGTCAGTGCCTCAACAGTCCAGGCACCTTCTCCTTATGCGCGTCTTATTCCTTAAAGCCACCGTTTAACTCAAACATAGCCTTTGTCAAGGCAAAATTCCCAACCACAAACCTTGTATTGCAGTTGTACAACAAAATGATAATTACAAAACACCCAGATCATCTGTTCTGGCACCACAATCTATATGACTAGAACAACAGGCCTCAAGCTGCTAAAACGCGTTTCCATTTTGTTATTGTGGGACGTTGATGATGTCCACTGATGGGCGCTGAAAATGAACACAATGTTCAAACACAAAAAGCAAAGGTGTCTGAAAACCTTCTGCAATCACTGCACGTGTCAGAAATGGGTTTGAGTCTGACCCACATGCAAGTTGCACTCTGATCCATCTCTTTGCGCCGGGACTCCTCAGTTGATATTTTCCTCCCCCAAATAGTCCAGCTCTGTGCTGGGCTTGTCCATGTCCATATCCATGTCTATGTCCATCATCCCTCCTGGTGAGTGCTGGTTGAAGTTTGATGCAATCTGATCAAAGGTCTTTCCTCGTGTCTCTGGGACCCGGAAGAAAGTGAAGATAAGGAAGAAGAGGAGGAGTACAGCGAAGATGAGGAAGACGTACGGCCCACAAAGGTCCTGAGGGAGGAAATCCAGCTTAGTCACGAGCAGGGCACTTTCACCATTGTTTAGGACATAATGTCTTTGAAACAGAAATAAATACTCACTGCAACATACTGGAAACACATTGCGACGATAAAGTTTGCAGTCCAGTTGGAGAACCCAGCCACAGCCATGGCAGCCGGCCTTGGACCCTGAGAGAACAGCTCAGCCACAAAGAACCAGGGGATGGGACCTGGGCCGACCTCAAAGAAAGCCACAAAGCCGAAGATGGACAGCATGCTGATGTAACTCATCCACGGCACGCTGTCCTGTCAGATGGGAGGAGAGAGGGTTTGTACGGACACAGCAGCAAATCTGTGAAAGATTCAAATGCTTGGATCGTTGGGAGACTGACCAACAAAGCAAGTGCCACAGTCATGACGACGGCGCAGGTGCACATGCCTCCCAGTCCGAGCATGTGCAGCGTGCGTCGACCCATCCTCTCCACCAGGAAGAGCTGTTAGGACAAAACGAGAACAGTGAGGTTGGTGCCTTCGCTGTTCAGCTGCAAAATTATCTGAAACAAGACGACGAGTCTGGGACGAAGTCATGGCACAAAAGCTTCTTCCTGCTGATTTCAGTCTGACACACGTCTTCCAGGTGACTTGTAGCCTCTGTTCTATTCTACTACGCATTTTAACTGAGGCCTGAGTGTAGAAGTGATATTAAGTGTGAAACCTTGTCTCCATCCGCTAACATAGACCTGCTCTCAGTAGGTCTTGCCTTCATGATGTAGTTCATGATGTCTGCTGTAATCACTGAAACACATTTACTGCATCGCTTGATCCATGGAACTCACTTATTTTCAGTTTTATTACAGATTTGCTTTTCATATACATTAAGTTACAATACACCAACAATAATTCAGTGTTCCCACGCATACATTCTGTTCTTTTACATCTTGTACTAGTATTTTGTCATTTCTAGATCAGTACTCCTACTTGTTGTACTATTACATTTCTAGGCAAGCAGTGTGTACTACCTCTGATCTGTATCATACAGTATTTACCACTTTCACAATCTTTGTTCAACGTGACGTTGGAACAATTTGACCTACAAAATAAAACGTTTGGATGTGGGAATGTTTCAGAGGCAGCAGAGAAGAGAGTGACCAGTTATTTACTCTTTGATAACAAGGTTAAACAGTGATAGAGACGCAGGTCGGTACCAAGCACGACTTTTCCGCACTGAGTGAAAAGGGTCGCATTCAATTCGGTCATGAGCAAAGTGGGGCAGGCAGGTTACTCACTGAGACCACGGTGAAGGCACAGTTCACCACACCAGCTCCTATAGTGGCATAGACAGGACTCTGGACTCCTGCCTTCATGAAGATACTGGTGGAGTAGTAGAAAATCTGTAAACAGGATTCAAAGGGTTAAAATCAATACTCACCTGCACTGACTCCTGTTTATAAAAGCTTTCCTTTGTGGGACTTAATGTGCATTTACTTATGTCCCACGTACACAGATACAAGTTGTTTTGTAGCTGTGCATAACGCATAAGACTTAAATCAGCAACTCACTGCATTGATCCCGGAGAATTGCTGGGACAGCTGCAGCAGGATGGAGACGATGATGGGCTGGCGGTAGAGCGGAGAGCGAAACAGCTCCGGGATGGACACCTTCCTCTCCATGTCCATCCTCCGCTTCTCCTCCTTCATCTCGGCCAGCATGTCGCCCACCTCCTGCCTGCCCGTCAGCCTCCTCAGGCCTGCGCAGAGACACAGAATGAGCGGAGGGACGTGTTACGAAGCCTCTGACTGATAATAAATGAACGATTATGTTTACAGTATAAATTAATAAAAAAAAAGCTTGTTCCATATAAACCCGGGCCCCATGTCTTAACGCCACGCCAGCCTCACTCACCGCTTTTGGCGTGATGCTCTTGGCAGCGCACGATGTAGAGGAATCGAGGACTCTCGGGGCAGAAAGGCAGCAGAGCCATCTGAAGTACAGTCGGCACCACGGTTAAACCCACAAGCACAGGCCAGAGGTCCTCACTGCCCAGCAATGACTCCAGGCCCAGGACCTGCACAGGGAGAGGATGCAGGAGATTTAATGTTCTGTAATATATTTCAAAATGAAGCTGAAGTGTGATAGTGTGCCCTCACACCTGAGCTATGAGGATCCCAGTAACGATAGCCAGCTGGTGCAGCGTGCCCAGAGCCCCCCGAAGACTCGTAGGAGCAATTTCCCCCACGTACATCGGCGTCAGGCCTGACGCCAAACCTGCAGGAGCAGACAGAACCCAGACGAGCAAACAAAAAAACCCAAAACAGTTTCATGAAGAAAGCGCTTTCTGCAAATACACAAATAAACAAACTTAGGTCATATGAGGGGGCAGCTCACCACAATAGACACCGATGATGAACCGTCCAAGGATCATCATCTCGAAGGAGCGACAGAGTTTGGACATGCCCATCAGACTTCCACCAATGAAGGCAAACAGGTTGTTAATGAGCATGGCTTTCCTCCTGCAAACACACACACACACACTCTCTCACATCTTAGTGCTAATCTAATATTTAAAGCAACCAAGTCGATCAAGACACTTTTTGTTCCAATAGTTAGTTTGGAAAAAATGACTCAGTAACATACAACTTATTTTACACTGTAGGTGTCTCACAGTGTTTTCCATTTGATATGGAAGCAGGCTTTGGACGGTTTTTTGGACTTTTAACCTGCAGAGGGCAGTGTCTACATTAACGCACAAGCTTTACAGAGTCAGACGTTATGTTTAGGACTAAGACACAATGAGATGCCAAGTGCTTACTGGCATTCAGGCCTAATGATGGAGTCAGACAAGAGCGCATCCCCCCATTGAACCTGTGAAACCAGCTGTGTCAGCTTTCAGGCTCACTTTGTGTCACCTGACTCATTTGTTGTCAATTTTGGGGCTTGTGCTCTGTAAGTGTCTATTTTTCACCAGTTTCTTCGTTATATTTTGTGTGATTTCATTTAGACAAACCAAGATTAACAGTTCTACTTATCCAGTCCTACTTATTGTCTAGTGCTTTGACTAAGGAAATGTAGATAAGATATTTTATTTTACTTTAAAGTTTCTTAGTAGGACAGACAGTCAGATCTTCTATTACAGGTAACGTCTGTTCTTGCAGGAGGCTTGATTCGCATTTAAACCTCTTGGATTAGCTCCCGGCGTCTTTGACAGCCACACTGGTGACTGCTGCTTTTTTAGGAAGACTGAGAGCGTCCAAGCTGACCTAGTGGAACTATGGCCTGTCATTCAGAAACCAGCTTAGGTTACAACGGGAACCTGGGTTGACGAGGAACATCCTGGGCACAATAACAGACTGGAAGCTGGGATTCCTTTTGGTTTTGACTTGCTGTTTTCCCTGTGACTGTTTTGACTTTGCTGACACTGTATGTCCTAAATTTCAGATTAGTTCCTATGCAGCTTCTGTACAGCTGTGGCACAGGAGGTACTGTAGGGTGGGTGTCACTCCTCTACCTGCCAAGCCACTCAGAGACAACGCCCACGGAGAAGGAAGAGATCATGCCCCCAATGGAGAAGATGGCCACAGACAGCGACCAGAGGGAGGTGAGGGTCCCTGTGGGGATGGGCTCCCCATACCGGTGCACCCATGTAGAGTTGTAGTCCTCCTCGATGATCTGAACGAGACACGAAGCACAGCCAGACAAATCAATCAAAGGGAATCAGAGCAAAGGAGAAATCCCAGACACAACTTTGATTCTTGACAAGTTGCGTAACAAACGAAAAGATTAAATCTGTTCCTGTTCACTGTTCCCTCCTGGCTCAGATGAATTTCTGACATTTTTAGACTTTAATTAGTTTATATTCAGCCAAAACTCAGCATAATGTCAGCAGATAACTTTAATATTTCAATGTTGTTCACACGCTGATGAATTTGCTTATCACCATCAGTGGTGAAAAACCAGCACCACAGCTTTTTAAAACCTGTTGCACATTGTTATATATTTAGTTATATAACCTAAATGTTGTGCAGGGCGGGGCCTCATATGCAGCATGCTGTGATGCAGCCTACTGACGCCTGTCAATCATGGCCAGCGTGAGAGTTTTTGCCATAATGACCCCTGTCCTGTTCAGTGTAAAGAAATGCAGAAACAGAAATTTAATATTCTAGTTCTTCCATCACTCGTTATTAACTCAGCAAGACAACAATCTATGAATCGAAGCTCACAAACAGCAGCTCAGCTTCTTGTTTTATATCTCCATGACAGTATGAGGCGCGTTTGCTACGCACATAGAGTGAGAGTTTGTAACTTTCTTGGGACGTTATTAGTTTGGAACTTCATGCTCATTTTTTACCTTCTGAGGTGCATTGATGACACCGATGTTGTATCCAAACTCCAGAGACCCTAGAACGGCAGTGAAGACGGAGAGAGCAAGGGTCCCAGTCACCGTCTGGAGTAGAGACACACAGGAAAACACGTGTAAATCTATGCACACGTGTCATAAAAGTCAGTGATGATGACAAATGTTTTCATAGAGATGATCATGGCAAAGCAGGAAAGACAAGACCACACACTATGAGTATTGAAAAAAAATATTTAATATTAGAAATATAAAAAGATTTCAACATTTGAATAAAGTATGAGAAAAGCAGTGATGGTTAAAGCAGGAAAAGGTAATAAGCCAACGGTCAGAGGTACTCAGAAGACAGAATAATAAGCAAAAGAATAATAACAAAGGAAGAAAGATGAGACAGAATGAAGACAGTGTGGAAAGAATGAAGGAAGAATGAAAGAACTAAGAAAGGATGAATAAAAGGAACGATAGAGGGCGAGATGATGATGATTAATTCAGTGTAAACGTTTGCATGTCTTACAGTAGTATCAGGCCTGAATGAAGATACTGGACCAGACACTGACAAACACATCTGCACAAAACACAAAAACTGTGAGTCACACAGAAGAGTCAGTGTGTGGAGACTTCAACGAACAGCTTATTAAGAAAAATTAACAACAAATGAAAAGTTCTTTAGACAACCACAAACGACTGTGATGAATAAGATGTGACTTAATGTGGGATTTACAGTGCTTTTATTTCTTAAGATGAAGGGTTACTGAAAACTGTTGAATATAATGTAATATAATTGGCCTTGGCCTTTTATATATAAAAAAAAAAAAAAAAATGTCCCTCCTCGCCCCCCGTGGGCGGTCTCATCCATTCAAGCTCGGGTCCTCTACCAGAGGCCTGGGAGCTTGAGGGTTCTGCGCAGTATCTTAGCTGTTCCTAGGACTGCACTTTTCTGGACTGAGATGTCTGAGGTCTTTCCTGGGATCTGTTCTAGCCACTCCTCCAGTTTGGGGGTTACTGCCCCGAGTGCTCCGATGACCACGGGCACCACTCTCAATCACTCTATATATATATATATATATATATATATATATATATATATAGAGTAGTCCACCGACATGAACTATTTATAACTATGATCCTGATCAGACACAATCTCCAGTGCCGCTGACTTCATGACTTCATGGTCTCTACCTTGGGTTCAGTCCACCATCGGCCTGCATGCACCTGTCCCGACGGTGACAGACACGATGACCTTCCCCTCCAGGAAAACTGACAGAGAACCAACGCTAAAGACGTAACTCCTCACAACAACAGAACGACGGGACCTTAATAGATTTCTAGAATTGAGGGACGTAGAGTGAATATGTCTAATCTGTAAACTTAACAATGCAGCCAAGAGAAAGCATCTAAAACAAACATCTATACATTTCATATGCTGTGGACATGTTTTCCCAATCTGTGCATCTCTACTAAATCTGTACAAGCTGCCATTTGCGTTTCACACTAAGCCGTGACCTTGCTGTGTTGCGTCTACAGATAAGTGCTGCTAAGCATTCGTGAACCTAAACAAAGACGTGTGTTTGTCTGTGTGTGTGCACGTGTCCTTGCAGAAAAGATAAAAACTGCCAGAAGCGGCCAGTTCCACGCTCCACTGAGTCCACGTTGACTGCAATTCAAAGCAACCACCTCACTTCGAGCAGTGAGCGCTCATTTACTCTATTAGTCATCAGTCTGTTCTTGCTTTATATGAAAGCCAGCAATGTTTCACTCGGCCTGACCTGCTGTTTATTAGTAGCGGGGCAGCTCGTTGCCTTGGTGGCATCACAGCGTAGTGTTTCTTCTTCTAGGGTTTGGATGGAAACATTCTGTGGTACATAACACTTTCCATGTCAAACACTATCAGACATTTTAGAAACTGTTCTCTTTATATACAGTTGCATAAAGCAGAGGTGTTTATGCGAGTGGTGAACAGGAACCGGTCAGACTAGGTGGCTTATAAAAGACCAACAGCACTGAGCCATGACCTCTTATGACGTCAGTTAATTTTCATTCTTTAACTACCACACATCTGTATATTTAATCGCCCGTATATTTAAATTACACTTAATTGTGTATTATTGTCTATGTACCTTATACTGTGGCCTGTAACATGGGAGCTGACAGGTTCGCAGAGAACAAGAATCTTTTTATATAATTTCAGGGTTTTTTTCTGGACAAATAGTCTGATCACAATTTTATTAAACTCGGCAAAACAAACCGGAATTCAGCAAACATTGGTAAACAACAGGTTTAACTTACACTTGTTGCTTTCGACTAAGAAAAGCTCACGCGTAAAACCTTGCCGAATAAAAATACGCAAATAAAACACGCACGATCCTACAGACACAGAAGGCATCACACCTGTTTTATGAATAAAAACGAGTTTTTAAAAGCTGTCAAGTACTAGTTACCTCCCCTCCGAGTTGCTGAAACCCGGCCGGCATGACTTTGGCAGCTCCTGACGCTCAGCAGCAGTCGGTGACAGTTGCGTGCCAAGTAGAAAGACGCACAACTCCCCCAAAACGGACAGCAAACCCCAGTGTACACCCTGAACTCTGTACGAGCGAAAACGACATAAATATACACAATCCAAAAGAGAAGTGGTCAGTCTGATGATCCGGTCCTGCAGGGTGCTCTCCCTTCTTTAGCGTGTGTGTTGTGTCAGCCCAGCTGTACACCCGCACACCCGCGCACCCATGTGCACAGCCTTCTCTGGATCCAAAGGGTGGGGGGGTGTGTGGGGGGGGTGTTGCCTCTCCAGAGAGGCCCTATGGTGTGATTTCGAGGTCATGTGACATAGGTCAAGACGCAAGCAGGAAGCTCGCTTGACCTTAACTACAAGTGGCTGAAGGAGAGAGAGGGCGAGGGCATGTGTGGGGAGAAGAGAGCAGAAGGCTTGTGGGATCTGACAGGGAGCTCTGGGTTTTATCGCCGTTTACATAAGGTGAAGCAGCCTGAGAGGAGCAGTAATCACACTTGAAGATTCCTGTTTGAATCAACAGTCATTCGTCAGTCGTTGGGTGCACGAGCCAGGAGGCCAAATTTGGTCTCAGCCAACAGGTTTAGGAGTCGTGTTACATAATATTGGATTTAAAAAACAAAACAATTCAACATAACCTGATGTACAAGTGCACCGGCACTTCTTCCTCCTCACGAGATGCAACGATTATAAAATAATGAAGACTACAGTTTCACAGGTGGGGGGCCGACCCTAGAGCCCAACGCCATGACTCAACATTTCTCGTGCGCAGCAGAGGGAGGCTTGTCTTTGACGTCCTGGTTGCCATTGTCTGTCACCCCAACATAAATCCTGTTCTATTTCAGCTCACATGCCAAAGAGGTCACACACCACAGCCCGCCCCGTCCCAGAGCCCCCTCGCTCTCTGTTGCACACAACAAAGCTCAATCTTCCTCCAGCGAGCGACAGGTGGCCTCTAAATTTGGGCTGTGCCACCTGAGTCATCGCTGTACTGTAGTCGGTGGATGTGGATGGTGTGTCCGGAGCAGGGGTCGGGGGGTGTGTTGTGGGATTGTTGGGTAGGAAGGGTACATATCTGCCACAGAGCTCAGTGGAAAAATAGCTGCTGTGGATCAGTCAATAGAACGATTGGAGCCCACCCCTTGCAGACACACCCTCACCTCACGCCACCATCTCCTTGCAGCTCGCTCTCTTGGCTTTTTCCCTTTTGCTGCCCTCGTACGCACATTGAGAAAGCGTAGGAGAACCTGACACCCCTTGTGGAAGGCCAGGGGCCCCGACACAGTCATGTGTGTCTGTGTGTGACTCTGACTAAATGGAGAGAAATGTTACACCACAGAGCAGTAGTGCAGAGCCTCTACCAATGGATATTACAGCTTGACGTACGCCACCAGAGGTGGCCAGACACGATAGTGTTTCCAAACAGCATCCCATGAATTCATACAGACAGAGCCAACAACAATTATAGACCTACAACTACAGGCTGAGAACAAAAGCACACACAAGCTTACATTCACAACTTTGCTCCACACAAAATATTATTAAGCAAACCCATAAGTTCAGGTTGACTTGAAAAGCACAAAATGTCATCTGTGTTGTGTTCATACCAAATATCGGTGCATGTTTCACTGCAAAAGCACATACGATGTATTTGCCCTGCGTCATTCACACAAGTGATGCATGTAGAGAGGCTGTCATGACCTGTGTGTGTGGGAGGGGAAACTACAGTAAATTTAGTCCTGTGACGGAGGCCAGGTGCAACACTGAGGCGTCACCGTGTGACATGCAACACATTTGTGCCAAATGAGTGTGACTGTGTGACTGAGGTGACTGATTCATGTGTATAAAACCCAAAGACAAAAGCAGCAGAGACAGGGATGGCTCTGTATTTTCTTTATGCGTGTGTAAAATGTCCTCTGTTTTTCCAAGAAGTGTCACATGTTCAAGTCTGTTAGCTGAAGTAAGGACCCCTAAATAGTGCAATGTTATGTGATCTGATACAACAGGATAAACTGTACGGCTTTTGTTCAACTTCATGTTACAAAACATGATATGGCAAAGGATGAAGAGCTGGTGACCTGTATTCAGCTCACGAACGCAGTATATTATTAGAATGGCCAAATTATATTTAGCAATAAAATGATGGGCAATGCAAAAACATGTCAAGTATCTTTATTCAAATGGACCCACTGGCCACAGGTCACAGTGGGGATGAAGTCGCACTGGAGGGCTTCATGTTATAAGATGATCTAATGTTTTGGCCCTTCATTTTTAAATAAACCACCTCCTATCAAAATATGAAGTGTTCCAGTCTGACCCCACATCTAGACTATGCACATCTAGTAGAATTATCACCTTTCTGATATATTTTGTAACTCAGTGGGTTGGTTTTTGTCCCTGAAATAAAAATGTCCAAACTAAAAGTACATGTTGAAACCAACAAAGCAGTAGGCAGTAATATGATACAGGCCAGGGATGTCAAACCTTTTCGACTCACTCAGTCCTAAACACAGTGCAGAACATCAGACTTGTACTGGATCCAGCTTGTAGCCATGAGGGATCTGTGTCTGCATGTTAGATGCTTCTGTGTGGCTTTGGTTGACATTGTATAAGACTGTAAAAACTCCTGGTGTCGGTTTTCATTTATTATGACATGCACACTGACAAAATTGACAAAGTTACACAAGTCTAATTTCACCTCTTTAACCTGTTTCTGTTCTGTTTGGTGTCACTGTTGTATCTATATGAAGTGCCACTCAGTACCACTGCACAGTGCTCTCACTGGCACCATCACAGCATTCACCCAAAGGTCAAATAGCCACATAGCCCCGAAGTGGCACCAATAACTGCCCCGCGCTGCGACAGATGGAGCAGAGCCAAACATTCAGAGCGTTCTCTTCAGCGTGGCACAAGTGGCACGGCTGCAGTCGTCTGAGTGGCCAGCAGCTTCTGTCCTCAGTGGTTCATCTAATCAGCAAAGGGACATTTGAAGGGTGATGAGAGGTAATGTTATCCAGTCTGATGGAGCAGATTATCGAAGCTAATAAACAGTGAAAATGGCCACTGTACAAATGTCCAGCCCCACACAGGATGAAACCGTTGGGATGGTCCTTAGGGCAGACCCTCACCTTAAAGCAGGTGAGGGTCAAGGTTACCTTTGACCTGGCTTCACCCTGGAAGAGAAACTATTCAAACATTTGTTTTTATATGTTTATTATTAGAGTCCTTCTGTGTATTGGGTTTGATTTGATGATGGCAGTTTTCAGAATCACATTTAATCACAAAGTATCAGGTATAAGGAATTCATTGTGGTCCAGTGTCAACAAAAATAACTGATATGAATAACAGAGACATAGAGACGTCGTCGTCAGAGGAACTAACTTTATAATCTAGCATAATGGACTATGCTCCTAATATAATAATGATAAGAGGTTGCAATATGTTTCTAGACATTTCGGTTTGCACGGTGGATGTAAAGTTGTATAATTTCCAACAGCCCTGAAAGCATCACGGCGTGACGCATTGCGCACAGGGAGCAGGGGGCTCTGTGATTGGATGCTGGCGGCTGTTTAACAAGAGCTCCTCCCTTGTGGGTATTTCCAAAAACAACGTGCTCGACTTCGCCTCAAAATATTTTGGCTTTTTCGACAGTTTCTGCTCGTTTTCCTCCGCAATCACAAGTCATTCACCCCCGTGGGACATCAGTCGCGGAACTTACGAGGTAGCGCTGTGCTCATACACCTCTTCTTTCAACAAAGAAAAACAAAGATGGGCTGATTTGAGAAAGTTTTGCGGCTGTTAGCTAGCTTATGTGCGTCGTTTATCAAGACGTTGTGCCAACGCAATTAGCTAGTTAGGCTAACACCGACGCAGCTAGCCGCCACAGAAAATCTGTGTGAACGCAGCAACTCGACTGCTTGATCCACAGTCGACAAAAAACGTACACGTTAAAGTCTTTTGGCGTTTATTAAATCTGTATTTATCGAGTAATTGTGCGGTTTGGTGCCAACCATGCTAACTGTTCGTTTAGCGCGGGCCTCCCGTCGATGGAAAATGGTCGACGTATATATTAGCGTTAGTATTTGTGCTCTTTGTTTTGGTGCCTAAAATGAACCGCAAATTTGTTAACGAGGTCTTATTTCGGGCGTCTTCCGTCGTTTTACTTGCTTTTTACTTGGAGCTACACTGGTTAACATTACTCAGCAACTCAAAGGACAAAGGCCTACGTTAGTTTAACTTTCATTTCCAGGAACAACTGAACGTGTAACATTTTTTCAAAGTATTTGACGTTGCCATCACGAATAAGGTTAGTTTTCGGCCCTTTGATGTACGTACGTATGTATTTGTCGCAAGACATGTTTATTTTATTGTTGTAAACGTTTATTGTGTTTACTGAACTGTGGACTGTTACACGTATAGCTGAGATTGTGTAAACTGTGATATCTGTGTTTTACCTGCCGTCTTCAAAGTGAATGAATCAAAGAGTTACACTCTGAGCAAAATGACAAATCTTAGGGACTTGGAGAGAGATCGCGTTGTTGCAGGTTGTCTTACTTCCTGTTGTCCTCCACAGCGCTCGCCTCTTGGGTCCTCCTCATTCTCTCTCAGCCTGCAAAGGACGGAAAGAAATGATGGAAGACCAGGGATTTAACAATGTGCCGTCGAACCAGAACATGTCCCTGAGCCAGGAATTCATCAGGCTTTGGGAGAGTGTGTAAGTTATTTAGAGAGAATGTGAGGATTTTACAATTATACTTTATATGCTTTACTCCTGAAAAACAAGTAATTATGTTTTTGCAGAGAAACTCCTTCCATCTCTACCATCCCAACAGAAACTGACAATATAGTTGGTTCATGGAGGGATGAACAAATGGGCATGCTGGTAAGCATTCCAGCCATAACTATAATTGAAGATGTTTATACTGTGTTAATATTGGCCTGAAATTTATGGACTGAGATCCTCTTTCTTTTCCTTTTTCACAGGTCATGAATGAGCAAGAGCTAGCTGATGGGTTGGGCCTGTTTGAGCTGCCTCCAGTGATTGAAAATACTGTTACACCCCCATCCTCCACGGTCCCAGTTACAACGGACTGGCCTGGAGAATGTGACTTCAGGCTTCGCTTTCAGAAATCTGGCACAGCCAAGTCTGTCACTTCCACTGTAAGTAACTGCAGGACAAAGATCTCAAAATTAAGAATTGTAAATTGTGTTTGTCTTCCACTGAAACATGTACTGACACGATGAAGTTAAGATGTTTCACGAAGATTATCTTAAACTTGTATTCACAGTATAAAGTCTGTTGAATAGGCTTACCATATATGTTAAGCTGAGGCAGGACTTGAATTCCGGTGTCCTGCCACCAGACATGGCAGGAAGCAGAAGTGTACTTTGTGAGCACCCGCCTAAAATAAAGAAGCACAGCTCTAGTGTTGAGGCACCTTTCACTGTTCAAATTCCATCCATACTACAAAATGCTGTTTGGTAGTATCTATGGGATATAATAAACTTATCCAGACAGAAGTTCGTAAATAGGAAAAGTTTAATTGAACTCGTACATTTAACCTGCATCACATAAAGGCTATTTAAAATCTGTTAATGCTTAGCAGTTTTAAAAAAGGGTCGCCTTACCGTAGCGCCGTATTAAAAGTCCATTCTTTCGTATGTCATTGTGGCATTCATGTCCAGTCCTATTCATTGTGACGATTTGCTAAATTTTCGTGCCTAGAGTGCGTGTGGAGAGCCAATGGAGTTAATTTTTCCACAGTGAGTCACTCATCAGCGTGCTGCGGTTGGCCGGTTTAGTTGAGGTTAGTGTGGTCTATCGTGGAGCTCCCGCCCCCTGCGACTTGTGCTCCGGTCTATGGGAGAGTTGAAGCCTGGTTGTAAAGCACAGCTCTGACATGACGGGACATGTTCCTGCGCTGTCTTCCAGCACTCGAGGGGTTAAAATTTGTAGAAAAGGTAAAAATTCTTATATTCTAAGAAATCTAGTTTTACATTTCCTTTGTTTCTGGTAGTTAGAATAGCTTGACTAACTTTCTCAAGTTTGAGCATCACGTTTGAATTTGAACTCTTACAGTTTGCTTGTTTTTTCAAAGTCTGGTCTCAGGCCTGTGTTTGAGTCCTTATAGCTCTGCTGCTCCCCTGCTGTGCTGACAATAACACGTGCAATGATTCCCTGTGCTTTGTCAGTTTTCGGAGCTCCTCAACAAGCTTTACTGTCAAATGGAGAAAACCAGCCCCGTGGAAGTCCTGGTTAATCGGGAACCTCCTCCCGGTGCTTTTCTCAGGGCCACAGCGGTCTATAAGAAAACGGACCATGTGGCCGATGTGGTCCGCAGATGTCCACATCACCAGAATGGAGACGGTAAGAAAAATCCTTCAGCGAAATATTACCTTCTATGTGTAGTGTCAGAATCTTCAGAAAAGAGGAAACAAGAGGAATGATTTTATTTTTACGTTTGTTTTTGTTTTGTTTTTCAGCTGCCGAGCATCGCTGCCATTTAATTAGAGTGGAGGGCAGCCAGAGGGCTCAATATTATGAGGACCCCCACACGAAGAGGCACAGTGTGACCGTCCCCTATGAGCCTCCCCAGGTACCTTCACATTTCATGTGTTCTGTAGCATTTAAGTGTTTTGTCTTATTAGAGTGTATGAGCTACTGTGCTTCTCATTCTGGTTCCACAGTTTATCATAGTGAAAGTAAACCATTCAAAACAAACCCATGAATGTGCTAAATAGCCGTTATCCTTCTTGCTTTTCAGCCTGGCTCAGAGATGACGACCATTCTGTTGAGCTTTATGTGCAACAGCTCCTGTATGGGGGGGATGAACAGAAGACCCATCCTCACCATCCTGACCCTCGAGACCTCAGAGTACGTATGGTTTCATCTAACAGTAGTGGTGGGACTGTAAATGCGTTTGCTGGATCAAGAGCGGTGGTACATAGAAACCAAAGGTCGACATGGTGTGACTTCATCTCCTGGTTTATACATTTGCCTGTTTTATCTTTATTTACTTTCTAAATGTAACTTAGGGAAGTTGTGCATCACTTTTATCACACCTTCAGCCTTTAGCCTTTTGCAGCCTAAATGTTTTTGTACCGTTCCTGTTTATCTTAGTGGACAGCTTTTGGGCCGAAGATGCTTTGAGGTGCGTGTCTGCGCGTGTCCCGGCAGAGATCGCAAGACCGAAGAGGAGAATAGTGCTAAGATGCAGAATGGCACCAAGCAAACTAAGAAACGAAGTATGTGTTGTTTTTTAAATAAGTGATCCTGGGTTTCACTTTCCGTCTTTGCTGTCTTATTTCTTACTTATCATGTTTTGTTTTTCTAGAGAGTGCTCCAGCTCCTGATGTGTCCGTAAAGAAAACAAAGTCTGGCTCCAGTGCAGAGGAAGAAGATAAGGAAATGTTTGTCCTGAATGTAAGCAAACGCAGTGTTTCAAAGTCTGTCGTCACAAAATTTCAGTGCTCACAATTCACATAACTAATAACTGATTTCTCCTGCAGGTGAGAGGACGAGAAAGATTTTTAATCTTGAAAAAGATCAATGATTCCTTTGAGTTCCAGGATGAAGTAACGTAAGTGGCTTCAATCTATTGAGCTACACAGTTTACACATACAGACTAGAACTATGATTTTGTCTGTAGATAAGTGGATGCCGCATTTTTAGGTCTTGTCACTGAGCCAGACTGATGGACCTGCTACAGCGTTTTAGCAACAAACACATCTCTGTTGGCTTGTTTAATGTCATGTCTAGAGAGTTGAGTCCTTTCAGATTAAGTTGTTAAATACGTTTCTGATAAACCAAATGTGTCACAACTCTCAGTTCTGCACGATCACTAGATTTGTTTGGTTTTGTCTCCACAGAAAAAACAAACCCAGGGCTCCTGCCAAAGAAGTCTGCCAGGTTCCGTCCAGTGGGAAACGAGTCCTCCAGAAAGGAGACAAGAGTGACAGTGACTAGTCCTGTTGCAGTCTGCCATCATATTTTTTTTTGTCTTCATTGAACTGAACTCACTGCCTTGCAACCTATGAACTTGAATCAGTGTTTACTTTTGATGTTTGTACACACGCTACGCATTCTTTATAACTTCTCACCATCTCAGGACATTTGGTCCAACTGTAAACTGAAATGCAGGGCTTTGCCTGCAGGGTATTAACGGGTTGGTGGGGTTGGTTTTTGTCTTAACTACAATGAGCTGTAAATAGATTTTTAGGTCTGTATGTTATCGTCCGTGTCGCCTCTCAGTACATGCCGCCGTCACTCAGAGGGAGGCTGCGTGGTCATGAGATTTGTTCAAACCAATGTTAGGTCTGGTGGATGAGGGGCTGAATTGCCCCAGAAGCTTAACTGCCTTTTAGTAGCCGTTGTTTTATACATGCTGGACACTGAAGTGTCGATGTGAGGGCAAATCCTCTACAAAGAAGTAAAAATCTCTCATGGGTATTGAGAAATTAAACATGGACCACAGTATCACAAAACTTCTTACTTCCCTTGGAACTGTTAAATTTCGTTAATATCTGATGCAATCGATTGTTTGTATCAGTCACTGTCCACTTCAACCACACTTTTTTTACACTGCCAAAACTAAGACCTAAGGCATTTATTTGTTTTCCCTGTGTTTTATAGATAATTTTGCAAACTTAGCAAAGCTTTGATACAAAACTTTCTATATTTTTCTGTTTTTCACAGCTTTTTTGTAAGTCATTATTATGATTAAGGAAAATAAAAGCAAAATGTCAGCCTGTTTCCTCTGGGCCTTTTTATTATACAGCATGTTTATTGTACATGTTCGTGATGTGGGTCTTTGTGTGGTGCAGTTGATTACGCCAGCCCTGAACTTACCTTTGCATGTTTGCAGGATAAATGCAAATCCAGCTGCATCTGAATGCTGATCTTTCCTTCCAGTTGAATAGCGCGTTGTGTGCATAGTCAAATGTGCTGTTTATTACCTGTTGGTGAACAGATGTATCCGTCATGAGCCTGTCTCACTGTGAGAGCGTTTCCAGGGAGCAGGATCCTTCACTAACCTGGGTAAGCAGAGACATTTGGTCTTGTTCTATGTCACTTTTAATGCCCTTTAAACACTTGTGGTTTTGTACATGTTGTTTTTGTTAAAGTCGTTTTCTGGTAATATTCCAAGCTGCGTTTAATCTGAAAGCCAACATGGGAAAGTTCTCTGTCTGCGAAGTCTGTCTCATGTTCTGGGGTAAGTCCAGTTATTCTACATTCAACACTGGAATGTTGCAAATATCAATTATTTATTTATTCAATTTTTTGCCAGGTTTTAAATGTTAAAATGAAAAATAAACTAATACAATAAAAGGGTGCATAACATAGGCTGGAGTTAGTGTAAACGTAAAAACTGCTTGTAGTTATTGATGAGAAGTCGCTTCTGTGGCGAGAAGTCGACCTGATGTTTGTTTTTTCCAGTCGTGCTCTTGAAGCACAGCGACGCGGAGCCGCTCTACTTCCTCCAGGATTATGCAGAAACCTGGGATGATGCCAGGATCGCATGCCAGGTACGAAGAACCCAAACACGGGAATCTGAAAACGCACCATAAAGGTCGGCTTTTTGATGTTCAAAGGAGCATCAGATTAAAACCTGGCAACTAGTAACTAGTATTTGCTGTTCTTGGTGTTTAATTTTCTTCTCTTAAATGTCTGTGTACACAGAACGCACACATACAGAAAAAACAGTCTCCTTTTCGTTTCATAAAATACCCAATATCCTCTTGGCTGTGATTTTCTGGCCGCATTAAAGAAAACAAATGTGATTTTCATCCCTTTCTCACTGACTTTTGTTATGTCTTGCCAGCGCTGTTTCAAAGATCTTGCGACGGTGGTCCCTAACACCACCCACAGCATCGCCAAGAACCTCTCCTCCAACTACTGGATCGGCCTCCGCAAGCACTTCTTCCCCCTCAGTAACTTCACAGACTACTTGGACAGCAACTCCAGCAGCAGCTCTGCTATGCCCTGGTCCCAGTGGGCCAACGGGGACCCCCTGGCTTTCCAGAACTGGTATCCTGGTTGGCCCAAGTTTAAATCCACCAGCCCCCAAATAAGCTGCTGTAGCTGCTCCTGCACCTGCCCAGCAGCGACGGCCCCAGCGCCGACCAGCGCCCCCGAGTTTAACAGCACAGGTCAGGGCCTAGACAACACCAGCTACTTCAACGTCACGGATATGTACCCAGCAAACTTTAACCAGCCGGGCTTTTCCTTCTCGCCTGCGCCGCCCATTGTATCGCAATGCGAGAAAAGCCCCATGTTGTTCCCAGAGTTGCCTGATCCTAATCGGGATTACATCGAGGACTCGTGTGTGGCCGTACTCAGCAACTGGGCTTGGGTGGAGAAGAACTGCTCCGACCTGCTGCCTTTCATTTGTTACGATGGTAGGATCCATTTAAAGCCCTTGTGTGTGGCTAATGCTCCTGTCTCTGTTCTGCGGCTCTTAATGTTCTTAACAGCGTGTCTCCCTGTAATTGTAGGAACTACAGTGTAGGTAATAATACAGTGATGGGATTTTTTTGTCCTGTTGGTGGACATCTACTAAATAAACCCTCCAATAACAAAAAATATCAAAACACAAAGTCTACGTTGTCAAGAGTTTATGACAAACCTCTCAAAAAGTCCCTGAATAGTCCAAGAAATAGATCTAGTACCAGTATAGTTTAAAACTCTTCTCCTAAGTTGAGGCACAGTAGCTTGTTTTCATCAGACAGTTTCTGTAATGGTCCAAATTGTTATCATTAACCAACTTGATACTGAGGAAGAGGCCTTTTACTGAACACTGATGTTTAGCATAAGTTCCCCTCTAACTGCATTTCTTATCATACCGTCTTTAAAAACAAACATTCTCTGCCAGTGAACCATGTTTTTAAATGTCCGCCTGCAGATCGTTTCTACGGACAAGCCAGCGTGAGCAATGTGACAAGCAGAAGTGCTGTTCTGATGTGGCTGCCCGTGCCGGGCGACGTCAGCCGCTACCATGTAAAGGTCACTATCTACACAAACTTTACGACTCCTGTGGTGCAGGAAATTAACATCACTCAACAACCTGTCAGTTTCACCTACCAACTTCAGAGCCTGTTGCCAGGCTCCAGATACAACGTCACAGTGGTCGCTGTTAAATGTGAAAGAGACGTCGACGACCCACAGAAAGTCAGCTTCTACACCAGTGAGTGACTTTTAGATTTCAGTCTCTCACGTTGGCTCCTCTTCTGTCCAGTGTTGTTGTTTGGGCGCAATATTATTGTTGTCAGTCCTTCCAGTACGTCTGATTGTTGTTCTATATTTTTTCCTCCTGATAATGAAGAAAGACGGTTTAATCAGGGCTTGTCCCGAAGTGTTGATTTAAAACAGTATCATCATATCAGGCTACACAGACGAACAGGAAATGTTTTCTCTTTTTTCCAGTTCCCAGCAAAGTTTCAGACCTCTCAGTCGTCACACAGACAAAGATGTCAATTACCCTGAGCTGGACTAAACCAGATGAAAACGTGGACTTTTATCTCGTTCAGTACAATGATATAAAGGTGAACACCGTCACAAACGGCACAGTGGTCGCCAATTTGACGCCCGGGACCCAGTACAACTTCACCATCAAGACAGGAGTCAATGACACCTCTAAATGGAGCGAGCCGGCTGAAATCTCAGCGTACACCAGTGAGTGTATATCACATAAAATCAAACGTTCTCTGCACATATCTTTATATGTTTCCTGTGGCAAATTTTATTTATGTTTAAGTATAATGTGAGATTATAAACTCACACCAACAATGGTTACTATGAGGAAGAGGTTTGCACTGAGGTGAAATGTGAAATTCAAATCAGCAAAGGCAAATCGGCCGCGTCTTCCTGTAAACTCACCGATGATGTGTCGGTTTCATAAATTTCAGTTTGCTTTCTCTTTCAGGGCCTGACATAGTGAGCAACCTGCAGGCTGAAGGCGACAGTTCGTCACTGCGACTCAACTGGACCAATCCCAAGGGAGGATTCACAGGCTTCAAGGTCTTGGCCCTTTACACTGCTCAAAATGAGTGAGTTGTTCAAGTTCAGTATTACACTTGTACACACTCAACATCTGTGGCAAGAGCAGACGTGCATTACCTCAACAGTACGGCACATGACGGCACATGGTTTCACGTCGTCATCATGTACAGCTCTCTAAAGTGCTTGTTGTTTTATTTACAGTTTATTCCTGCAGCAAAAAAGGGCCAAACATTAAGGAAAGGGCAGTTGTGGACTTTAGTGGATGTACAGTATAAAGCATTCATTGTAAAACGAGGCTCCTCTTCAATCTTGTTGTTACTTCATCTGACTCCTGAGGGTTCACATAAATTGACAACACAATAAAATGTAGTAAAGGTGACATGATTTTAACCCCCAACTTTTTCCTTCCAAACAGAGTAAAACGTTATAACAGCAGCCAAACCCAAAATATAAGCTTCATCAGTGGCCTTCCGTCAGGCACTGAGGTAAACGTCACTGTGACTGTACTGGGCAACGACGGCCTGGAGGGAGACGCCGCCCAACTTGTGGGCTACACAGGTAACGATCATCACGTCACACACAGTCCTGCTGTGTTGCCTGTCGCTAATCCGACGTCCCTGACCTCTGCACAGCTCCTGATCCCATCTCGAACCTGACGTTGAACCCAACAGAGACGTTCCTCATCGCGACCTGGAACTATTCTGCACCTGTCTACTCGCCCTTCTTGCTTCAGCTCACGTCGCTGGAAGACTCGAATAAAGCTTCTAATACAACATACCTTTCGTATAATTTTACTGGGCTGAAAACTGCAGTCAATTACACATTGACTGTCTGGAGTGTTGTTAATAATAAACAAAGTTCACCCCTGAGCTGCTCCATCTTCACTTGTAAGTCTGTATCCATTGCTTTCCTCTGTGTGTTTGTCTTTGTTCAGCCTGTTCCTCCATCTCTGCATGTAATTTAGAATGAGAGATCACAAATCTGATGAACTGCTGTCCCCCCCCCCCACTATTGTTGTTGTTATCGCTTCAGTGCCGTTGTCGCCTCGTAACGCCGGAGTTGAGTCCATTGGGACAAACAGCCTCACATTCAAGTGGGATCCCCCTGAAAACATAGGAGCGGGCAGTTACTCCGTCTCCCTCAAGTCGAGCTTCTGGGGTCAGACATGGAGCAACACGACAAATAAAATCAACTACACGTTCAGTGATTTGACATCAGGATCCAAATACACATTCGAAGTAAGAACACTGGCAGGCAACCTGTCAAGTAAGCCAGCAACAGTATCGGCAATGACAGGTGAGAAATGTCAACTTTAGAAGATTTTCTGCATGTGGGTTTTGCAATGTGCAGCGTTTAAAGACAACCAGCTGGAGCTCTGACGTCACGTACTACTTACATCTGACACTGATTCCAGTGTTTGACGTGTCATTTGTTCATGCTTCGGAGCTCATGACCACAGGTGTAGTAGGAACATACGTCTACGGCCTTTCAGCTCAGCTGCTTCTTCACCGGCCTGTCAGTCTAACGCTTCATACACACGCTCACACGCTCCAGGATACACAACTCCAAAATACGAACTTCCTCCACTTGAGGCAGTAACTAACCCGTTGACATGACCCCTGGATAATTGAGGACTAACGCCTCAGACTTGTGCCGATTCTCGTGCTACAGTTTTTTTGAAATTTCATGTGTGTGTGTGTGTCGCTGTTCTAAGTTTCACTCTACACATCTCTTGTTCTTTAGTGTCAAAACCAGTGCAGATCAATTTGGCGATGCTGTGCTCATCTGCAATATCTCTCCACTGTGCTTCAGAAACAACACACAGGGAAATATCTGAACAGGTAAGCCGGTCAACAAATACAGGGGAGATAAAAATAACCAAAAATAAATAAAGCTGATTTAAAAAGGGTACAACTTTGTTTTTTGATGTGTTTTCTTGCAGCTCGAGAAAATGATTAGGGACAAATTGGGAGACAATGTTTTCTGGATGTTAAGCAACCAGACCAGTGGAAACCCTTCAACATAGGTTTTGTAAAGGTGTGAATGCTTTTTAAACATGTCTTCTTAGTAGTAGTGTGGTAGTTTTGTTGTAGTAGTAGTGGTAATACACCAAACATCACAGTATGTGTGCAGTTTTTAATGAAAATAATAAATAGTTTCATTCTTAAATCACCCATTTAAATCAACCATATTCTTCAGGATTTCTCTGTTCCTTAAGTCTGTTTTCTGTAATTAGTAAAAAAGTAGAACATTTTGTAGACAACACATCTGTTTATGTTATGTGCAGCTTTCTTAGTTTTTAGTGGAGGTAGGTAACTTTAATATCTGTGTTTATGCTGTTGCTGCCTAATGAATAAAAAACTATTTACAGAATGGTCTTAACGTTTATAATAGTACAACACTGTACTATTGTGTATCATTTACTACAGATGTACCACATTCTTCAAGACCACATTTATAACCTTTAAGGTAAAGTATAGTAGTGGGACAATAAAGAAATGGTAAAAGAAACTAAAGGCACATGAAATGACTGTAGTTTCAGAAATAAAAACACGGGTTATTGCACCTTTTATCAACAGCAAACTTCAGTTCTCACCTCAGAGCGAGCGTCGCCTTGACCCTGACGGCTTGGACTGATAACCAGGACGTAATCGATAGATAAGCAGCAGATAGATCAGATGAGGGGAGCAGATAAACGCACACTGTAGCAGTGTCATGAGAAACAAAAACACAGCAGGGACGTAGATCTTATCTCAGGATCTGGTTGGAGCGCAGCCGTTCTGCATGTGTAAGCTGCTCGCCAACAGGTTCCTCTGTTACATGTACGTACAGACAAGGATCCACTTGTAATATGAGGAACAACAGTGAAACAAATCAGCTGTGGAGTCAAAATCAGACAAGGATCACAACACGTGCCGGTGAGTTACTGGCAGCATGTACTGACAAAAATACAAATATGCTTATTAAAGAGGAAAAAAGACATATTCAGGTGAGTTCAACCCTTATCTGTCTATATGTGTCACATGTTTACAGGCCTGTACAGTACACGCATCACCTCACCTTTAGACTTCTGACACGCCTTCAGATAAAAACTCTAAGAATAGAAAATGCAAACGTAGACTCGAGGAAACAAAAACTGTAGCTTTGTTGGTTATTGTTGTGTGTATATGATAACTACATGTCTCACATTAAAAGTTACAAGTAGTTAATAAAAACCATAATGATCTGCGCTGATTCAACTGTATCCTCCCAGAATATGTGATATACTAATGCCCAGCAATACAGACATGTGGACACAAAGCTCAACCATTAGTTCACTTTGTTTTTATTACACATAACACATGACTCTATACATAAATACACACATATACACATAAATACACCAACAGCAAGTACAGCTATTATATATGAACTATTTCATATATGAATCAGTGTTTATTGCAAAGATGTTGCCACACATGAGTTTTATTTGATCTGAGCGTTGACGTCTCGTCAGCTTCATGACGTGTGCGTGTGCATCAGTGTGACGCTGATGACGGGGCCGTGCAGACCAGAGGTCGCTTTCAGTTTGTAAGAGGGGATCCGGACAGGACGCACATCCACACAGCTTCTGTTTCTTTATTTACATATTCACAACGTTTCTTTACCAGACACTGGATACTGTTACATCATCAGTGACATCATCTGGCTCCAGTTACACAACTGTAATCATCGCATGCAGATGATTACAGGAAAATGGTCCTTGCAGTTTATGGAGGAAAATGAAATGAAATTTAATGCAACAAAAAACAGCATGTCATGAAATGTATGCGACAGCTTTTTTGTGCATATGTGAAAGTGCATTGTAAAGTGCGTGCATGTACAGCATGTAGGTGCGTAATGTGCCCGTGATAGTCGGTTATGTTCAGGTAATGGGTTCTGTTTTTGACACACTCATTTTTAGTCATTCTATAAATTAAAACGTTTTAAATAAATATGTTTACATTCACTTTATGCTCATTATTTTTAGTTCTAGGGTTTTTACTGATCACATGCACCTTGATGAAGCTCAGTGTTTATTCACTGAGACTAAGGTTCTAGAGGGACTGAAATTCTAAGCCGGTGTTCTACATGAAGGATGTTTTCACTAATGACAAATCTTCATCTTTTCAAGTCCATCTCCACACAGTGGATTCTCCCAGGTGTCCTTCTGAGGTTGCTCCTTCTCACTTTGCTGAGACTTGCGGCGGGAGGATTCTCATGAGCGTGCGTCCGTCCAGGGGGGCGAACAGGGGGTACAGCTTGCCCTTGAAGTTCCCGCTGAAGGTGTAGATGTGGGACTTTGTTTCTGCGTTGTAGAAGGAGATCTGCCCCTCTTCGTAGTCTAAGTAAATCCCCATACGCTGAGGCACAAGGCCAACTGGCAGAGACGTCTCCGGCTTGGTGCAGGCGTAGAACTGGTGGGTGCTGCGCCACAGGACCCAGTAGCCCTGCTTCGGGGTCATGGGAAAGCGGCCGTGCCGCTGGGAGTCGGCGGTGGTTAATCCAATGCGCCAGTAGCCATTGTTGGCGATGCTGACCTCCCAGTAGTGGCGACCGCTGCTGTATCCCTCCCATCCCAGCACGCAGGGCCAGCTGTCGAAGCGCTGGGGGCTGGGAGGCAGGTCGGACTCTGAGAGCGCCTCCTGGACCATACGCTGGTCTTCTGAGAGGTTCAGCCAGGGGTGGTTGGTCACAGAGTCCAGAGTCACATCAGCTATTAATAAAAAAGATTTTTAAAAACTCTCATTAGACTGCAGCTTCAATGATTCTCTGCCTGGTGAAATAAAATGGGCATAGTTCAGGCTGGTCGTACCTGCTGCGCTGCTAATCCAGGTCCAGACTGCAAACAGAGACACAGGCATGTTATAGCAGACAGCGGATCAACGGGGGAAACTGCTGCCACCAAGACATGAAGGTGAGAAGATTAAAAATTCACCTGACTGTGGGATGTATCTTGGAATTCCTGCCTCCCAGGTCCTTTGCTTTGCCAGCAGCCACAACTGGGGAATCATGTTCTGAAAAGGAAAACATGCTTCACTGCAGCAGCTGTTGATGCGACGTTTGATTCCCTCAGTTGTAGGAAATATACGGACCCTATGGGTAAAACCCAGCTCTGTAACAGTCATGACTCTATATAACATCAGCTAAACAGGCAGCCACAATAAACGTCATTTGCAAACATGATAGTTGATCTGTCTTGACTGACTCTTCTCTGTTATCAAACCCAGTGACTGCTGTATCGGGCCAGAGGTCTATTAAGCTCATATAATGTTAATCAGTGATTCCATTCAATGGTGCTTCGCACGCATATCAAAGACCAGAGTTCACTCAAATCAAACGTTACGTAAAGTCGGTGGATGACCTGGTCACGTCTGTGCCGCATGGCGCCAAACGACTTAATGGTCCTGGGTTTCAGCCAATGCTGGGTTTTATAGCTTTAGCTGTGGTTTATATGTCAGCCACGGCGGTTTATTCTAACCTTGATGGTTTCTGTTTCATTTAGACCTTCTGGTTAACCTGTTTCCAGTCAAACCCTTTGTGGTGTGATGTGATTGAATGAACATTTCAGTGGGACATTAGCGGGACTCACTGTGCTGTCCTCCCTCAGCAGCGACCAGGTGATGAACTCCAGCAGATGCAACAGGTTGACCAGTCGTTTGTTCTTCATGCCCAGCAGATGCAACACTTTGCCCAGTTCGTTGCTCTGCACACCACAACTCTGTGAACACAAAGACTCAGCCGGATGTAGCCGCTGACAAAACATGCGCAGGTACAGTGTTGGATGCTCGGTTCAGTGTTAGGGCCCCTCACCTCAGTTGCTGTCTGCAGCTCCTTGGCCCACTCCATGATCCTCTGTTGTGCTTCCTCGCTGGCATCCTCCTCCTCTTCATTTTCATGTTGTAGACTCTCAGATTTCCAGGGAGCTTCCTTCAGGAGCTATGGACACAGAACCAGTTAAGACTTCAGAAGTACAGATGCTACAGTTAGCACCGTTCATTCCTAACCCATATTTACTCTGCTATAGCGTGCGTGTGCACCTTGTCGACGTGATGGAGCTCGTCGGCCCACTCAAGGATCAGCTTCCTGCTCTCCTCCAGGCTGCGCTCAGTGTGAGGAGGCGCCCTTGTCTTCTCCTTTGGATCTCCTCCGTCCTGCTAAAGCACAACAACATCCACAGTTGTCAATTGACTGTTCATGCTAGAGAGAAATGCAGGCGTTAAAGGAGCTGAGCCCCCTCACAGAGTATGGATCCATGTACAGGTGTCAGAGGGGTCAGGTTATAGTCACATAAGCCTGCTGTTAAAGAAACGTAACAGATCCAGTGAACCCCCCCCCCCAGCATGCAGCAGAGCAAAGGGTCACGTAAGGAGGCAGTAAAAGAGCCAATAAAACGCTGCAGTATCAGCATCCACCCACCCAGATAACGCAGTCATCACTGTGTGAAGGATCAGCGTAATGATTTCCCGCAGCAGCAGCGATCCGTCATAAATCCTCCTTCACTCTTTACACACCGAATGAACTGTGTAGCAGGAGGGCAATGAACTGCTCTTCCTCGTGTTAGAAACGTTGGCCTCAGTAGCAGGATACATAAACTGTCATCTGTTTATTCAGTTCTGTTTAGTCTATGATTCACATCCGAGCTCAGCCGTGTACGCGTTTATGAGTAATAACATAAATCCTGTCCTTTGCTTCCTTCACTCGTGTCCTACCTTGCAGACTTGATCCACTTGCTCCTTCCAGTGTTGGATGAACTGCACGCACTCCTGCAGGCTGCGCAGGTTCCTCAGGCCGTTCTGACGAGGATGCTGCTGTGAAATTTAAAAGCGTATTCACACTGTGGCAATGAGACGCCCGAAAACAGAGGCAGACATCTGAAACTTTACTAATGAACTTTAGAAAGTCTCGCGCACCTGCGAGTTTTTGCTGAGGCTGCTGGGTTTGGTGGGTCTGCTGGGGGCCGAGCTGTGAGCCTGGAGGTTCTCCTCGGGCAGATTCCAGCGCACAGCCCCGATGGAGCTGCTCTGGGTGGTGCTGCCGTCCTCCCCCTTCGGCATCAGCTTCACCTCTGCAGAGAAACAAATGCATTAGAAAGACTTTGAATTAATGGCAGTAACCATATAAGTAACACGGAGGCAAAATACTGTAATGGCGACATTCTTAAGTAACAATCAATGCAGATTAACGTTTTATAAACCTCTATGCTGCAGAAACCAAAAATGAAAACGTACTTTTGTCCGTTTTCAAGATGCTCTTCATCTCCATGGTGGCGTCCTCTCGCCTGATGAGAGAACACATGGAGAAACAAACTCAGTAAAACGGTTGCATTGACTGCAATAATAAGAGACACGTCAAAAAACACATCGAAGCTAAATACATAAGCAGAAAAAATAAATTCCTGACTAACTACAGAAAAGTTGTATTTTCAGTATTTAAAAAAATGTACTATTGGTAGAAATTTTTAAAATAAGAGCAATAATACAGGAAGAAATTAAATTCTGAGGTAGAATGTAACGACATTGTGTAGGTCAGTTATGCTAGTTATAAAACAAACACACACACACACACACACACACACACACACACACATACACACAGAAAGACAAGATAGATAGATAGATAGATAGATAGATAGATAGATAGATAGATAGATAGATAGATAGATAGATAGATAGATAGATAGATAGATAGATAGATAGATAGATAGATAGATAGATAGACTATCCTGAAGGCACATGTTCACATGTGATCCTGCCGTACCTGTCGCCTGTGGGAGCCTGGTGACAGCTCTGCGCTTCGAGAAGACTGGACAGCCTCTCCTGCCCGGACAGTCCTTTTGTTTCTTTCTCTCCTGACCTTTGGACTTTTTACTGCTTGTCAGAGAGTTTACGGAAGTGTTTAGCAAAGCTCTCTGACACGAAATCCCCTCAGCTTCCCGGACGCTAACTCACCACCGGCACATAGGAGCCACGAGTCTTTACGACAGTGATAAAGATGTGAGCAGCAGCAGGAGGCATGAACATGGTCCGATTTCACAGACAGTTGAAAACCACAAGGATAAAAATGACAGCGAGTCTTAAATGTCAAAACTTTAACAGATAATGTGTAATATAATTATTAAAAGATCACAAAATAATGTTAATTTAATGTGATTTAATTAGTCAAATGTCACTGCACTAGAACGAACAGCTTTGATTTGATTCTAATCTATAGGTTACAGCATTTAAGCAGCTTGTCTCAATATAAATTTTTCTGTGCCTTGACACAAATATTATTGATTGTTAGTTGACTGTTAGTTATCTGCAATCCTTCCTATCTTTTCTCCAATATAAACCACCATAAAAAGCTGATAGTGTGAAGGAGGAACTGATAGATAATGGCCTGCAGATAAACAGACACAAGCATCGTAAAGCTCATATTAGAGTGTAAATGAATTTTATTCTCTCCCTCTCTGACATATTTCTTATAAAATTTTATTTATCTTTTACCCACTTACTTATTTTTCCCTGTTCCGCCTCTGGCAGTTTTTAGTGGCGGTAGGTAACGTTAGTGTTGCAGGGTAATGATAAAAGTGACTCAGCTAAGACAAACTACCTCACCTACTAGTTTCACATCAGCTTCTGACAGCCTGTATGGTTACAGGTGGAGCGGCTCCCTCCTCTCCTGAAAGGCAGCATCCCTCCACTCTCATGACCTGCTGCCATCATGGCCTGATTAGGCCTTTAAGACAGTAGCAACATGATACTTATCATTTTCTATCATTTATAAAGAAAAACAAAGCTCTAAAAGCCATAGCACTTTGAGTTTTATGAGCTAAATGTAAATGCAGGGTCAGCGTTTGTAAATGTATTAACAGTGTTTGTGTGCTTGAATTTTGAACTTGTGCTGTAAAGTTTTACAATACTTTTTATAATCCAATCTCATGTTTTGAATCTAAAATCTTTACCTGCTTATTATAAATAATTTTAAAATATTGTGAAGCAAACAGAATGTAAGTGTAAAGCAGTAGTAAATGGGAGGTACCTCGAAAATAGACCTCTGCGCCTGCTAAATTACTGATTACAGTCACCAGTGACGTGGCATCGCTCTGGATTATTGTGCGGGGGTAATATTCGTGCAGCCATGGCAACAGGGAGGGCATAGTTTAAACAGCATTATGTAAAAACCAGAGCTACGGGCGGAGACGTGACTGAGCGCATCGACACATTCAGAGGATGGGTTGAAACTGCCTGCTGGCATGTCCACAGGAAGAAATATCAAACCACTTCCTGTACAAGTAGCAGGTTTATTTCTGAAATGCAGACACGTGTGTGACACTGGAACAAATGTAAAAAAAAAAAAAAGCCAAATGTTTTTATTTAAGGTTCTTTTTAAATCATTTTATATTTTTATTCTCTCAATGGAAGAAACTTGCTTGGAATTTATAAAAGTGGCAAAACATCTGAGTCTACCAAAACAAGCTGCAATGGGCAGCTCAAAAATATGTACAAACGTGTGGATGCATATAAAAAAGTCGTGAGAGGTGCTGTCAAATGCTGCATTTGTCAGATGTTCAGTTCCAGTTCTTGAAGAACTGCTTGAAGATGATGGTCTCTTTCCCCTGTGGCAGAATCTCCACCTGAAGCACAGCGGACACAGTAACTTTAGTAAATGCGCTGCAGGGGGCTGTAATACAACTATAACATAAGATGCTGTACCTGCGTTTTCATCCTGGGGTAATTCATTTGTTTGATGAAACTATCTGCCATCTGCAGCGCCGCCTGCTTCTCCTCCGCTTTTGCTCCGTTACCTGAAGGTTAAACAACTCAGTCAGTAAGTTTTCTAGTACAAGTACAACATGTACAAAATGCACATATGTTTGCATATTGAGATTAAAATAGGTGCCTGAATATAAACGGTAACAAAGTGAAACTGCAGTTGAAAGTTAATGTTAATTTATTTACCAAATCAAAAAAAAAGTTAAATTGTGTCAACTCAGTCTGTGAGTGAGTAATTTCACCCACAGTTCGTATTTCCAGACAAGCCAGAGTCTGTCATGTTTTACTCAAACGTATTAACATGTAATCTAATTAGCTACAGAACATCACCGGCATCTGACCGCTATCATGTTCCTGGGGATGCATTTCAACTTTGCCGGCTTGGGGTCGAGTATTATTTTTCTCACCTTTCCAGACGAAGATCTTTCCGTTGGCGCCGTTGTCCAGAATGAAGCAGTCGTCACGGGCCAGCAGCTCCTGGCCGAACGGGCTCTTCTCCGAAACTTTGGTTATCTTCATAGAACCTGTGGCATCAGACACCTGCGGAGCGAACGCATGTAGGTTCGATGCTGACATTTTGACGCGTTGGTGGCACTTTCATAGCGGATGATGTTACCTTGTAGAGGGAGGCAGAGTTGGAGGCGTCGGCTTTGCTGTCTTCCTCTGGTGTGCTCTCTGGCAGGACTGGCACTGGCCCCAGGACCTGCTCATCAACAAAAGACACAGACTCATGATATTAAATTGTTCTATAGTAACAGCTGGCTTTAAAACCAGAGTAATGATGTGGCATATTTGAAGCCAGTGTTTCTTGATTTGAGTCTGTTACCTTAAGCATCTCTTCAGGCTCTTCCCCCTCATTAGCATCCACGATACGAGCTTTACCGTGTCTGTCCGTGTCGCGGATCAGGGAGGCGATCTCGCGCACCTTCTGCTTCTCGAAGATATTGGCCTGTGATCCGATCCACGTTATGATTTTCTGCGGGGCAGCGAGATAGCGTTGGTGAGAAAGTGACACGATTCATAGCAGCTCTCGGGTGTTTGAGTGCTTCACCAGTAAAAACATCTCTTGCAGGAAACTGCAACACTCATTGCCCTAAATATCAGTTCTTTCCATCTAGCGCGGGTGTCGTCACCTCTCCGAGGTCGAGGATGAAGCAGTCTCCCTTGTTGAAGCTTTTCCAGGACAGCTCCACCTCCTTGGCACGAATGTTACGTTTGCCCTTGATCTGATACAACCTCTGCACCGTCCCGGAGTCTTGAGCCTTCCTGAAGCCCGACTCCACACCACCCTCCTGTGAGGAGAGGAGAGGAGAGTATTTGTAAAAATTAAATCCTTTTTTTTTTCTTCATAATATTGCAGAGATTTCAGTTTTTTGGAAACGACATGATTGTACTTTGACAAGAGCTAAAAAATACATACATACATACAATTTTCTCTAATTGAAACAAGCAAAATGTGAATTCGATGTAATATATAATAAAATTATGCATATAACTTTGAGCTTTGTCATCGTCAAAGCCAGGTTGGACTTTTCCTGGCACTCACCTTGTAGCTGACCCCTCGGGGAAAGAGGCTCATGAACTCTGGGGACTCAGAGCCTTGAACCTGCCGGTGCTGAACGGGTTCACCGCTAAGGAAGTTGTCCAGCTGAGTGGCCAGCATGGCACAGGCCACCTGCTCGTCCCCAGACGACTTCACTCCTGCAGCAGAGAAGTGATTTGTCAAAGGAGGAATTGTCAAAAACAAAACAGTCTTCCACGTGTGCGGTTTCATCTAGGGAAGAAAACGAGGGAACAAAGCTCTGGTGACAGAGGCGATGGGTCATGGAGACTTGAGATGGTACTGTGGTGGTACTGTGGAACTGTAAGCAAGCGGAGGAAGGAGGGAGGCTTCAGGGAGACGCAGCCCTCTCTGAGCTGCGACAGTCAGCTTAGTGTTACCTCAGCACCGGATACATGCTGGAAACTGCCGCCACAACTGAGCACTGAAGCGGTCATGCAATTTTAATGAGCCCAGCTCTGAACCCAGCCCTGTTCCCGGTGGATTCCCTTCCCTCCCATCATCCTTCTCCATGCAGCCTCTCTCCTGTGGCAGTGAGGCAGCAGGTCAGGCCCGAGGCTCATGTGTCATCACCGTCAGTGGGGCGTTATTATTAGCTGGTTTAGGTGTGGACTGTGGTCGGTGTTTTGTGAGACAGAAACAAGAGAAGCATCCGTTTCTACCCAACTATGAATAGTCTACTTTTCATTTATTTCCTGTTAAAACTTGTGTGCCCACATTAATGACACCATCCACACAGACTCAACTCACAATATTGCAACATCATATTTTTGATGCAGCCCAGAAAACGTTTGCACCGGGTGGCGAGTTCGTCCGTCTCTGGAGTGCAGCCTACTAAAAACAACCATCACCACTGGTTTATCTATAGCTGGTGCATTTTATTTTAATTTTAGAATTTACCACCGAGTTCGTAAAATATTAATTGTCTGACATTACGGATGGATTTTTACTCCTCCGTCCCTGTAAATGTGACACATGCTCAGACACACTAGACTTTCTCCTCTCAGAAAGCTCTTACTGTATAACCTTTACAAGAATCTCCCATTGACAAACAACATTTGAATAAAGATAAAAGCAGGAGGAATGAAATTCACATCTCCCACGTAACAGTATAAAGCCATTACCCCAGAAATTCAACTCACAATATCAGAACACTAAGATTTGCTGTGCATACCAAGCTCCAGGGTCAACTACACCTCCTCACCAACAACATCTTACACATTTCCTCCTTCTCACCGATCCACATGTGGAGGTCGGCTCCTTGTTCGCCGCGGTTGTTGAGCACCAGATACGAGTCCCCGTTATAGAAGGCTCCCACCTCGGAGGAATCCAGCGGCACCGCCTTCATCTTCTCCACCCTCCACACCCGCAGGCCCAGCTCCCGGGCCTCTGGACCGAACTGACCTGGCGCTGCCTGTAGGGGAAGCATACTGCAAGAACAGACATAGGTCAAAAAACAGGTCAGTCAAAAGGAAAGCCCATAATATTAAAGAACAAACATTCATAGTGATTCATGGTTCATTATTAGGAATTTGTTTGTATGGGTAATAACAGAAATCACTTCCAAGAAAAGGGGAAGCTGCTGAGCGGAACAGGAAACATGGAAGTTATTTCTATGTGGGCACAAAAGCTCTGTTTAGGTTGGAGTAAAGAGAAGTGAAAGCAGTAGTCAGACCTGCAAAGTCCTGATAATGTGGGAAGTGTTACAGTCGCCACAATCACATGACGGGGGACTTAAATCTGGACCAGTTCTTCCTGAACCCCCCTTTATTTTCAGCCTGGTGCAGCTGGAAGAAAAACGTGTTCAACCATAAAGACTGAGACGCCACTGACGCGCGAGGATGTGGTCGTGCAGGTTGGCAGAACCAGGGGTTGTGTAGCTGAGGTACACGGCGTCGCTTTTAAGCACCACAACACGAACCCAGTTGAGCCTATAACAGACGCTGAGAGATGGAGCCAGGCACAAACTTGTTTGAAACAAGACTTGTTAAGTCTGGGCGCCACCCAACCGCACCTCGCCTTCTTCCTGTCATCCCCTGCTTTGAGGTGTAGGTAGACAGACGAGTTGCAGGCACTTTCTCTTCTTTCTCACGTCGTCTGTCTCTAGGGTTGTGTGGCCAGAGGTGATTTTCACAAACCTCTCACGTCTTCAAAAATATACTTTTAACAACGGAAACAGGGAAAGGAAATGTGGTACATCTGTGAGAGGACACAGCTACTGTCTGCACTCGGTTTTCCCTCACTGATAAACTGCGAGTAGAGCAAGAGCCAACACTACTACACCCTCTACTGAGCTTTAGGTTACACAACTGTTAATCCAAAAACCATCCTATGGCCTTTTCCAGCAGACAGACATGACTCAGCGCACATGACGAACTGAGCCATCGCCATCCACAGCAGAAAACCACGAGCTGACTGAGTCAAGATGAAGTTTCCCATTTTTTTCTCTATCCAGGAAATATAATGCAATAAAACTGTTATATAGTCACAGTTTTGTGTTTGTACATATAATGAAACCGCTGCTGTTTGGGGGGGTAATACACACACGCCACACAAACCCTTATAACTATGCTGCAGCTACATCAACACGATCTACTGAGGTTTCCTGTGTTTCGATATAGAACAGGTGCTGCTGCTTTATTGGGTTGTTATATTGCACGCTGCACGATCACAACCACATAAATATAAGGTTAAGTACACAACATAAGGCGGCAGGATTTACTACAAGCCCAGCAGTGGAAGGGATGCTCCAATATCACTATTTCAACAGGGATGGTATGAACAGGCGCCAAGTGAGCCATCGCTGATAAAGGAGTGGAAAAAAAAAAGCAAATAAGACCAGTTCAATACGCAAACTACTGCTGCCACTGCTGCATGCTCCTTAAAATCGAAATGAAATATTAGCTCTGATTATCAGGAAGTGAGTAGCAGCTCCCGTCCTCTCGGTTCACACCAACTCTGTCCCTCTGTCAGCCAATTTAAAACTCATTTTGTTAAACTGTGAGCCACAAACAGACGCTGTTTACCAACCAGGAAGCCAGACAGGACGAAGGTTACCACATGAAATGGTAAATTAGATGTAGAAGAGGAGGAAACAGAAAAAGGGCCTGAGCCAGCGCACGCAGGGGCCGTCGGGGTAAGGTCATGATGCGGCTCCAGCAGTAAGTAAGGAGGCAGAGAAAAGGCCCTGGTCCACTTAACTGTGTGATTGCCTCCGGTACCTCCGGCATGCTGTCTGGGTCTGGCTCCATTCTGCGTGTCCACTGGAGTGTGTGTGTGTGTGAGGTAGTAACGGATCAACAGATCTGCTGCAGAGTGTTTGCGCTCACCTGGCCCTGTTAGCATATGAGGCAGGTAACTGGACCCAGTGTGATGAAAGCCTACCTGCAGCCCGTGGGGTGGGGTGGAGAGTCGGGTTTCTACTTCCTGACTAAAGTAAGCTATTGGCTGTCCTTCCACTCTTCCCTTTTCCTCCTTTACCCTCAATAAAAACAGCAACAGGTAACTGGATCTGAGCTCCTTCCTGTATGCTGTAAACACCCGTAAACCTCATTCATACCCTCACGCGTTCAAATCACCAGGTCTGAATCAACTGTGCTGAAAAGAGTGAGTTCCATCTGCTCAACAGGTCACTAGTCAGGCGCAAAAAAGCCATAGCTCTTCTTTTTGATGGAGCACAAAGGCAGAGTGTTTGCATGTAAAATCTTCATACATGAAGCTCAACATTTTGAAGAGGACACTAACAATGCATCACCAGCTTACTGCTTATATTCTAGGTCAACTACTGGCTCACTCTTTCCTGGCTGCTATACAAGAGGAAGGAAATGATGAAAGATAAGATAAAACGTAGAGTTCAGATATAGCCAGTTAAAGCCAGGTACCAGCTTGAATGAATTAAGGCAAGATCTGTCCATAAAAGTAGATAAACGTACAAGAATTAATTGAGAACAACTAATGATCATCTCAGGAGCGGCCCCAGCCAAGATGTCAGCTCAGTTCTCCTCCATCGTAGTTCTACCGTAAAAAGTCTTGGTTGGTTGGTTGCAGCTTCCCATCTAACATTAACTCGTTTACTTCCATTTCTTGATTTTGCTTCCTGTGTGCAGACGAACCATCTCCACATGTTTCTGTTCTTCATCTTGAGCAACTTTGTGAAGTTCTGACTGTCTACACTGCTCACAGCAGTTATCATGGTATACATGGATTCAGGTTTTTATCCACATATACTGTAACAGCTGTTTTGCCTAATACAAATCATTAAAAAAAAATTTTTTGTGTTTGACGATATAAAGAAAACTTGTTAGAATTAATAGTTAAGATCGAGTGAAACAAACATATTTACGCAAGTGAGTACACTAACTAAATTCATAAGTAATTTATGGATCAAAATCATTAGTCAATTACTGGAAAACAGCTTTGACCACTGAGGCGTTCACTGGCACCAATTAGATGTAAATGAGATGCAGGCAGAAGCAGCGACAGAGTGGATCTGAGGTATTTAGATGGAGACACATGGTCACGGATACAGGGCTTCAGGGGTCACTGAGTCAATCGGTTATTCATGCGTTGATAGGCAAACAGAAATATGAGAGCAGACGATATGCAGGCGGACCGAGCGGCAAGCGTGGGGAGATCTCAGCGCAATCTGTCAACAGGCTGTCACTGTGTTTGTGAGATTGAAAGACTGAAATCAGGACAGAGAGATGCAGACACTGAGAAACTGTCTAAAAAAGAATAAGAGAGAAAACAAGTAAAAACTTCCATGGTGTGTAGGAAAATTTATTTTATCCTCTGTAGACCTTCAGCTTCTGAAACACTTTCAGGCTGCCTTAGCACCCCGCCCTGAGTTTAAAGACGTTGTGAAATAGCTGCAACTGAAAGGATGATGTGAAGGAAGTGAGACAAGGAGCAGCACGACAAAGAAAGTTAAACGTTGTGCAGCAGAGAACACGTCTGAGGGAAGAACAAACACACAAATTAAACTACCGATGCTTTGTCCTGATGTGAAATTCCTCAGCTGAGTTCAGGGGAAAGAATGTGATGAGCGGGCAGAAAAGACCGTACGGAAGAAAACAGCAAGTTTTAAGAATTCAGAAAATAAGAGAAGCAAAGAAAGGAAGGGAAATGACAGATCACACAACAGTATATCAGTGCCAACAAACAAAGTTTCCTGTTAACACTTACTTTGGAAAGTGAGCTGGTGGTGGGACACAAGCACGTCTGAGCAGAGAGAGTAGAGGAAAAAAAAGCAGTCAGGCAAAGACAAACGCCTCCTTAAACACAAATTCTTTCTCTTGCCACACAAGATATTTCCTGACTGGGCCTGTGGCAGTTTAAGCCCAGCCCTCTGACTCAACACAAAACAAGAAAAAAGCGAGAAAACCAAACAGGGAGAATGAACGTATGCGTTAGCTCAACGCTTAACCTGATTTTCAACACAGAGCGAATCCTGGCTTTTAAAAAACGCCTCCCAATCCATTCATACGCTCCCCTCACCCACCACACCAAGCTGCATCCATGTAGTGAGCTGGAAAACCATAAACTGGAAAATTCTACCGTTGTATCCTGTGCTATTTTGGCACAGAATACAACAGGATTCCTTTCCAGAATGAAAGGAAATATGCATTTCCTTGTCCCTTTTCAAACTTTTTTTGATTATTCTCTTGTCCAAGGACTCATCCTTTTCAGTACCACTTTGCTTATACGCAACAATGAACCTGCATGGAACATAAACCATTTTATGCCCCATATTATTAGCAACTCAACACCCTCCGGACAATAGATGTCACCACGGCAACCAACCTAAACACAGTTATGAGTCACACGTGGGTTCCCCTGGTCACACACACCCACAGTGCAGACTCTGATCGTTATGTGGCTTGACCTCCGCTCCAGTTTTAGTGATTCATCACTTCTACAGGTAACTTCTGCTAAAGCATCCACACAGAAACCAGGAAAGCCCAGTATTATCTCTGGACGGGTGTGTGCCAACATGACGTGTGCTTTAACATCACACACACCAAAGATGTGACTTATCTAAAGTACAAATGTCATGTTTAAGCGTCACGGTGTGCTTTGATTATACAAGCACCCATATTGCAACATTACCTTGTATGTGTATGCGCTACGTATGCGTTATATTTTGTTAGAGACTTTTTGTTTTCAGTATGTTTATCTTAAATAACTGAGTTAAGGATTTGACTTCAGTTAAATCAAATATACTGATTAACTTGAACGATACATGTAGTTTTTTCTGAGGTAAAACTAAACGTTTCTTATTTTCAATTTGTAAACAATATATGTATGTAACAACTGGAGCAGGAGCTGCAGTGACCTGTACAGTCCACATCACAGTTATGAATAAATTATAAACAACATCAATCCATCGTGCAGATATTTTAACACTGGGATAGGATTTGGGTATTTTTGTCGGCTCACTGCACCATCTGGTGGCCAGAAAGGGCAACGTCGGGAAAAGTTCATTACATCGCCATTTATGGGACATCAAACCTAAAAACACTTAACTGAACATGTTCATGAACCACAAAGACCCTTTAACGATCTGGGGGTTGAATATGTTCCATCAAACGTACAATAAAGGAGCTTAAACCTTTTTTAAAGGTGCGACTCTCTTTCCCATCCCAGTAGCTTTTGGTCGCCATCTTTGTTTTGCTTGCTGCTTGGTGAACAGGTTTAAGACGTTATCCTCTTAAAACCTTCGTCATCCAGACAGTTAGATTCATCTTTTCAAAATCCAAACATTATGTGAGAATGACGGTCTCCCTGTTTGTAAACAACTTCATCTTACAGGTAATTCTCTTACATAGAAACGAATGGTTAGCTCTGCGAATACAATGCTCGTCTACAGCTTCCTTCGTTTAAATAATCACTTGTTTAAAATAAACGGAGACGCCTGTGGCGAAATTAGCTACAGTTCAGCTGAGTTACACACAATGAAAACTCACAGAACCAACCGGTGATCTCACACAGCAGGCGGCTCAAAGCAGACACATGTCTAGAAACGACGCCAAACTACCCAATATAGTGACGTAGACTAACTGTGGCGTCACGTCACGTCTTCTTGGTCAATTATCCTAATTGATGTTGGAACTTGGTGAACAGGTGAGTTGTTCGAGGCGACAGCGCCCCCTGCAGGACAGCGTGTTAGCTTGCATCTAGAGGACACTGCTCATCAGCAGGATCTCCGAGAAGACACGTCACAAGCAGCAGGCAAACCTGAAAACACGCAACCGAAATAAGAACGATGCTAGTCTGAATCAGAGCAGTTTCAGCTTTACAAGTCTTTAAATTTTAACACGACAGTGGACGTTTTCTCACCGTATGACGCAAAGTTGCACTGGATTGCACAACTTTGACTACTTGTCTGCTACTTTGTACAACGCACTTGTAAAATGAGTGCAAATGAATATTAACTGTGCAAATCCCAACTAAATGTTCCTCAAAACGAGCTTTTCTTCTCCTCAAATGCCACAATACACAAAACCTATAATATTAGCATGTTCACTATACAAACTACACACACACAAAAAAAACAAGAATGTAGTAAAATTTTTTATTCATTTTTCCCAAGTCAAAAAACATACAGAACAAAGATACAGAGAATGAGATAATGGATTGAATTCTATACAGTGGTAATTTAAAGTTAAACCTTCCTCTGCCGAGACAAGTGAAGCCTCTCCTCTGCTTGAAACCCTGTCTCGCCGTTGGACAGACACACATTTGATCATTCACTCAACTGGGAGTCCTGACGTCCTGAACAGACTCTGTGGGACACAGTTAAAAACAACAGGACTGGATGCGTGTGTAGCGAACCACACATCACAACTTCCAGGGTTTCTCGGACTGAGTCGTGGTCCACCACAATATTTCTTAAGTGCAATTACCAAACCTGCTTTATCTCCATGGACTGAAGATGCGGACCGTTCAATTCAAGACTCAGTTGGAAGCAGTGTTTCACGCAAAGACATTTTTCAGAACATAACCAAAAGGGAAAAAAAGTTACTGCTCAGACTCCCAGTCAGACTAGATACATTCACACCCTACCCATGATTCTCTTCATCACAGGTACATACACTGGTAGAAAAAAAAAAAAAAAGAAACACTGATTTCAAAAAACGAGAATCACTGATGGATGAAGGGGGGGGGGGAGACCCAGGAACTCTGATAAACTGATAAGGCCCTTTGCGTGATCACATGAAACTAGGAGAGAAATAGAAAACCTCTTTCCATTGTTCCCTAGCGCAGTAAAACTAGCTTGAGTCATGTGAGACAGCCCCCATGTTGAAAAGAAAGTTCACACTAATGTAGTGGGTAAATTTTTTGTTAAATAGAGAAACCTTTAGGGCTGTTTCTTTGAACAATCTGAGCTTGAAAGAAAATAAACATTTTGACATTGTTGGGAGGTAAAGAAACAGAGACACACAGTCCTCCAATGTCCCAAAAAGTGAAAACCTTGTCCCTTAAGCTGAAGTCATGAACGTCAACAATGTCACATTTTGTACAATGCACTCCCCTCCCTCCTCTGCCCCTCCATCCACAGTGTACAGACAGGTTTACAGAGTCACCAAAAGCAAACAAGAGAAAAACCCATAAACAAATTTAAATTCTTAATTTCCTCTATTTGTATTCACAGAGAAGAGTAGTTTAAGTTTCTTAAATAAACTGAATTGTCCAAATAAACTTGTTTAACTTCAGAAATGGGACAAAGATTAGCAAAGACTGGGAGGGATTCAAAAACATTTCAACCTAAAGCTTGATTCAAATGTATTAACATGTGCTACTCATGCAAACAATAACAAAAGCAGCAACGCCAAACTACAAGCCCTCATCCACCTTTGCCCCCATTTCCTCCTATAAAACCAAAATTTAAAGTGAATAATCATTCTATTTTCTATTTTTTTTTTTTTAAATATAAATCTTTAAATTTCCCAGCGTCAAGGGAAGAATAATTTCTGGAAAAGTGTTTCGTTTGTTTTTAGCTTTTGATGCATACGTCTCCAAAAGTGGTGGAGGACAAGAGGATGCTGGTGGGTGTTTTTATGACATCTTTCAGGTGTTTCGTCTTTGGGGTGTGAAGGAGGGAGGAAGACGATGAGTACATACAATTATGTAGTTTATGGTGTTCAGAGTGAATTTTCTCTGCCCTGCAAACCAGTTCCTCTCTCCTATACTATATATTCTGCTGATTATCTCTGTCAAGCAATCTGACCCTGCAATACGAACATAACACTTTAAGCCCCAGCTTTCATTCATAAAATGCTACCAGAACTAGCAGCAACTTTACTTTCTCAAAAGCAGCAAAAGGTCAAACAGGATACACCTCAGTATAATATGCAGTAAACTAAGTCTAAACCTCTGATTTCCTTGGAGTTAATTGAGTGATTAATATGATTTACTTTTTCGAAAAGGCTTTTGGCAAAAGGTATGCCTTCCAGGGACAACTATGCACCCAACATTTAGAAACAGAGAGAGGGACTGGATGCAGTACAATATATAAAGTTAAAAAGGGACCTTTTCTTCCCCCTCCCTCACTTCATCTTCCTCTCCTTTTCATTCCCTCTTCGGATTTGCAGTTTTGCTTCAACACCCCATGAAAATTAAAAAAACCTATTTCAAAAGGCAGCCTTTTTTCCTTCAGGCAAAGCAGTTCAAGTCTTTCACATAATAGTTTTTAACTATTTTAGGGTAAAGTTGGGATAACCCCCCCCCCTTTGGTGGTTGAGACAGGGGTCCCCAAAGAAAAATTATGATCATTGGGACCCGTGTGGCTAGAAAACCACCTCCAGCTAGTTCAATGTGCTGTCCTTCCAGTGTTCACCGTGAGGTGACTGGCATCTTCAACTGCCTCCCCTCCTCCTCCTGCACAGCTCATCAGTTGTTCTCCTCGTCGCTGTCGTCTGGGCTGATGGCCGGACTGTAGGTGGGGGAGGTGGGGCTGTATCCTGGGGAGGTGGGGCTGTATGTAGAGCCTTTGGGACTAGTTGGCGAGTACGTAGGTGACGTAGGCGAGTACTTGGGTGAAGTAGGGGAATAAGTTGGGGAGGTAGGGGAGTACTTGGGGCTGGTGGGGGTGTAGGTTGGTGAGGTGGGGGAGTAGGTTGGAGAGGTGGGGGAGTATTTTGGGGTTGTCGGAGAGTAGGTGGGAGAAGTGGGTGAGTACTTCGGCGACGTAGGGGAATACTTTGGAGAAGTGGGAGAGTATTTGGGTGAGGTTGGGGTATACTCTGGGGAGCTGGGGCTGTACGAGGGTGATGTTGGGGTGTATTTGGGAGATGTGGGAGAATAGGAGGGGGAGCTGGGGCTGTATGAAGGTGAGCTGGGGGTGTAGGTGGGAGATTGTGGGGTGTAACGTGGACTGGAGGGTGAGTAGGACGGAGAGGTAGGGGAGTAAGAGGGAGAGGTGGGAGAGTAGTTTGGGCTGGTTGGGGTGTAGTTGGGGGAGGTCGGAGAATAAGAAGGCGATGTTGGAGAGTAGGAGGGAGAGGTGGGGGAGTAACTGGGCGAGGTGGGGGTGTAGTTGGGCGATGTAGGGCTGTAGCTTGGGCTGGTGGGCGAATAGGAAGGTGAGGTGGGTGAGTAGGACGGCGAGGTGGGGGAGTAGGAAGGAGATGTTGGAGAATATGAAGGCGAGGTGGGGGAGTAAGACGGTGAAGTGGGGGAGTAGCTGGGTGATGTTGGGCTGTAGCTGGGTGACGTTGGGCTGTAGCTCGGAGAGGTTGGCGAGTAGGAGGGGGAGGTTGGGGAGTATGAAGGAGAAGTGGGGGAGTAGGATGGAGACGTCGGGGAATAAGAGGGAGATGTGGGTGAATAGGAAGGTGAAGTTGGGGAGTAACTTGGGGAAGTAGGAGAGTAGGAGGGTGATGTTGGGCTGTAGTTGGGGCTGGTGGGCGAGTAAGAGGGAGATGTGGGGGAGTACGAGGGTGATGTTGGGGAGTAGCCCGGACTCTGCGGGGTGTAGCCTCCAGGGGAACGGGGCTCGTAGGCAGGTGAGGTGGGCGAGTAGTTGGGTGACATGGCTCCACCTACAGAGGAAAAAAAAAACAAAAAAACATTTTCAATTCCTTGGTGCCAGTAAATATCTGCTCTCTCCTTTCATCCTGCAAATCAGTGGTGGGGAAAAAAAAACAAAACAAAAAAAACAAACAAAACATTTTTGCAGCGTCTAACCTGGAGAGGGAATGTATGGACTGGCAGGCCCTGGAGAGCCAGGAGACCCAGGAGTGGGCGACCAGGCTGGAGAGTACCCTGGAGAGAAGCCACTCGCATCCGACGCTGCACTGGGAGAGAAACCTGCTGCGCCAGGGGTCATGCCGCTCCCTGCAGAACAAAGAAACAGAAAGACGGTTCAGTGAATTAGCATTTCAAAAGCTGAAAAACCGCTACAGCGACTTCAGCTCATACTCACCAACACTGGGGGACCAGGCGCCGTAGGCTGGCGTGGCGCCGGTGTTCCACGGGGTCATTGCAGGCGACATGCCGCTCATGGGACTCGGCACTGAACCGAAGAACATTCCCGTGGCTGCAAGTAAGGCCAAACATAAACACGTTCACTCTCACGCCAAATCTACATCAGAAATAGCCGTGCATCACATCAAGTTCTCTCCACTTACGTCCAGCCACGCTGATGCCAGGTATGTTAGTAGGGATCTCCATGCCGTATTTACACTTCTCAGCATCTAGCAGCAGGTCAAAGCAGCCTGTACCTGCAGGGGCCAGTTGGCCAAGCATGATGTTCTCTGAAACACCTTTCATGGGGTCACTCTCACCATGGGATGAAGCCTCCATCAGCACATCCACCTGAAAAAAAAAAATACAGTTAATTCAAGTTTTAAAATATATATATAAAAATTTCTTCTAAAAACAAATCAGCCATCTTCTCACCGTCTCTTCAAAAGAACACTTCATGAGTGGCCCAGTGTCTTGACGGTTGATACCGTGACGTGTGATGGCCATCAAGTGGCCGCGGCAAGTCATGGTGTCGCAGAGCAGAGCCAGATGCCGGTAGTTGACATAGGAGCCGTCGAAGGAGATGACGTGGTACAACTCCCTCTCCAGAGCCTTTCGCACAGCCTCAATTCCCAAAACCTAGAAGAGAGAAAGAGTCGAAGATTGGATTACTATGAACGATCAACACAAATCTACAGAGAAAATGCTGCTGCTGAGATTAAAATGTACCGTGAAGATCTCCACGATGTCGTTGGAGGTGGTCCTGACGGGATCGACATCCTTCTCGCTGAGCACTCTCATGAGGCTCACGCCGTCCGTCTCAAGGATCCACTCCTGCAGGGCCTTGAACTCGCCATCCTCTGTGATGATGATCTTCTTCTTGTTATCGGTCTGGGGCAAGTGCATGTACACCTGAAGAAAAGTGAAGCCACAACATAACCTTTGTTACTAGTGTTTAGCCGATGATAACAGTGATAATTCTGGGGGGGTGAAACCACCGTAAGAAGACCAGGTTCTCCTTTAGTCTGTTACCTTGCTGATCTGCTCTATGCCTTGCAAAGTCATGTCGGTCAGCATGTTGGACTCGATGCACCTCAAGAACACATCGTCATCCATTTTGTCCACCACCTCTTCATCCTAGAAAAAAAAATAAATAAATAAAAATAAATCATAAATAACAGAAGCAGAGCAGAGCAAATTCACTGCTACTGAATAGAAACCGTTGCTTACCTCTTGGAACTTGTTCTCGTCACTATTCATGATTCTGATCCGCAGAACAAGCTTCTCAGCATTATCATCGTTGAAGATACAGTTCAGATCATCACCAAAACCTTAGAGAGAACTACAACATTAGGGACAAGTGCATGATTTCAGTCCGAGTGTGAAATAAGATGTGTGAGCAACCCACCGGCGTTGATCTTCTCTGCGATTTGCTCCATAGTCAGCTTACGATCAGTCATGTGCTTGCGGTCGAGTTCGATGCGCAGCAGCCACGGTGAAATGCGCGTCACATCAAAGTCGGGCATCTCATAGTAGACATTCACCCACTCCTGGTCCTCAGCCACCACTGTGTTCTGGGGGTTGGGATCGTAGTAGATGGCTGTGTTTGCAGTCACCTGAAGAAAGTCAGAACAATAATATTAAAAATTAAATATGAAAGGATGTTGCAAGTACAGTTGTAACTAAGTCTTGATTTCATATTACTTTTCTCAGGGTAGTGTGCTCCAGGCGACAGAGGATGTCCTTGGCTCTCTCAGCATCACGTGCAGCTTGGCCCAGCAGGAAGACAGTCAGCGAAGGCGTCTTTGGCCTTTTGGAAATATTGATCAACTCCTTTAGACGAGGCACACCGAGCGTTACGTTCTTGGCTGACACACCAGCGTAGTGGAAAGTATTCAGGGTCATCTGGGTGGCCGGCTCTCCCAGCGACTGAGCAGCCAAAGCTCCAACCATTTCACCTGGGTGGGCCTATAAAACAAATGGCATGGCATCATTTGATTTGATTTTAAGAGATCTGATGTCTGACACATCTTGACCCACACAGCACTGTTCTAAACCTACAATGGACTGATTAAACTTGGTCTCGATCTCTCCCAGCAGCCAGTCGAAAGCTTCAGTGGAAAGGCGGAACTCCTCGATCATGCGTTTGGAGCACAGCGTGGAGCGAAGGTGGATATTGAAGAGCAGAGTGGCATTCTCCTGGGCCTGTCTGCTGAGCGGGTCGTCGCCATTGACAATCACAAGCTTCTTACTCAAATCCTGAACACCTGTGAACCCGAAGACACAAATATAGAGAATTATACTGCAAATATCAACTTCACATGCCGCTTAGAACACAATTTAAGAGTCCGATTTTCTTTAACTTACCCTCAATCACCCTTAAAGGATTCAGATCTGTTGGGGTTCGAGTGTTGATGCGGAAGATCTTCTGAGCATTCCAGATCATTCTGGCCAAGTTGCATGGCAGCACCACCTACAGATGAGGGGAAACCTTTCTGTATGAGTATTATCTAGCATCTATCTAGCAGAGCCACTGACTGAGAAGAGGCGTGAGTCACCACACACCTTGCTGTCCCCGGTAGGGAAAATGGCTCGAAGGACCTCTCTGTCCTCTTTCATCTTGTCGAACTCCTTCTCTAAGCAACTCTGCACATGGGCATTGGTCATCACGTCTTTTACGACGTCTTCCTGTAGTATGCGCCTCAGTGCTCGATCATTGGTGCAGTCAAACTTGAACCTAAACGGATTACACAAAAAAGAGGCGTTAATTCAAACTAATTAAGGTTTTTCAAGTATGAAAGTTCAAGCATTTCACTGAAGTCACACCAAAGGCAGATTTTACACAAATCCAAGTCTTCAGTTGTGTGACTCACTTCTTTTCAAAGGCCTTGTGTGATGGTTTGACTGTTGCCAGATTTTGAAACTCAACGTTCTCCCCTGCCAAGCCATCCTCACCGTAGCGCAACTGCACCACCTGGTTAATGGAGTTACGCACTGTCCCGTCATACTTGACCATCACTGACTCCATAGACTTGATCAGACGACGCTGGATGTAACCTGGACGCGTAGAACAAATACAACACATTAAAAAATAAGCCTTTTACATACACATTCACGTACATATGATATTTCTGACTCCTGTTTTCAAACCAGTCTAAACTCACCCGTCTCTGCAGTCTTGACAGCTGTGTCGATCAGACCTTCTCTGCCTCCCATGGCGTGGAAGAAAAACTCTGTGGGTGTCAGGCCGGCCAGGTAGGAGTTCTCCACAAAGCCTCTACTCTCAGGACCGTAGTCATCCTTAATGAAGTGAGGCAACGTGCGGTGTTTGAAACCGAAGGGGATTCGCTTACCCTCCACGTTCTGTTGCCCCACGACAGCAATAACCTAAAAGGAAAGAGGCGACTTTAAACGAACTGTCAAAAATGGTTGACTTGCCAAACATTTTTATCTACTGTAATTCTGTGATTTTTAGACTTAATGTTTTACCTGTGAGATATTAATCTTTGAGCCCTTAGATCCAGCCACCACCATGGATTTGAAGTTGTTGTACTCAGACAGTGACTTCTGGGCCGAGGATCCAGTTTTGTCACGAGCATCGTTGAGGATACGGTTGACCTGGTTCTCAAATGTCTGCCTCAGAGTGTTACCAGGCGTCGGCTCCAGCTCGTTGTTGTGGGCTTTTTCAATGACCTGGATGACCAGAGGAAAACATCACATTCCTGTACACCAAGTCCCCTTAAAAAAAAATTAATTAGTAAATGACACGGGCATATTTTATTCTTACCTCTATCACATCCTGTTTAGCCTTTTTGATGGTATTCTGGATGTCAAGGTATGTCTTGGCATCAGCAATCGAGTCACCAATACCAATGGAATGACCTGAAAACAAAAAAAGAAAAAGAAAGGTTGTAAACATGAGACAATACAGCTAAAAAACTAATTCCAGTCAAAAAGTACAAACCATTTATTAAGCAATTTTCTTACCCTCAATCAGCAGCCAGTTGTTGACCACAGTCTGAATGTTGGAGTAGAACAGTCTGGTGATGTCGTGGCCCATCTCCAGGTAAGAGATGTGGACGAGGGAGCCGGCCGACGTTCCCAGAGACTTCTTACATAGGATGCCCATGATCAATTCGCCGTTCTCTACTATGACCTGTGTGAGTTAGTTAAATGTCAGATTATGAGCAATGCAGTCGTTCTTTCCTTCATTTAATCCAGAGGTAAATATGTGTTTTGTTGTTTTTTTTACCTTTGTGTCCCCAGGTGAGATGTGTTTGTAAGGGCCACTGTCCTCGTCGTCCGGGTGGGTGCTGTGTGTGCGGATGACGTTGATATGTCCAGGAATGATGAGACTGAAGACTTGCTTGCCTGTCCACAGAGGACGGGGCTTCAGGATGGCTGGCTGAGGCATCTTCCCATCCCAGGTGGAGAGGAACATGAGGAGGTTCATCACTTCACCCTGGTAATGTAGTAAGACACTGTTAAATTTACAGTACAGTATATGTTAATGAACCTAATCATTCCACCAATCTCCTTACCCTTTCTAAGAAAACATCTCTTTTGGTGAATTTGCGCACTGCTGTGAGGGTGTCCTGCACGATGCCCATGACAGGCCTGTTTGACTGAGGGGTAACAATCATACGTGGCACCATAGCCAACTCCTGAATCTCAGCCCTCGTCTCAAGGGACTGAGGGAGGTGAAGGTTCATCTCATCCCCGTCAAAATCAGCATTGTATGGGGTGGTCACACTTGTGGGAGACAAAGGAGCAAGAAGTTTAAGCACCTAATTCATCATTCTGATACCACACATTTCTATTGAGAAAGTTCTAACTGTAGAAAAATGCCTGATAAATCAAAATTAAACTAAAAGGCAAACAACTTTAATTTGGTTTACTGACAACTCTAAAGTGAAAAAATATAAAGTCAGGGCTATAATATACATTAGTTCTACAACAGTCAAAGCCCGGTTTTCATTAGGCACCTGAGGTTGAGTCGAAATGTGGACCAGGGCAGGATCCGAACCCTGTGGCCCATCATAGACATTTTATGTAGTGTAGGCTGTCGGTTGAAGATGACAATGTCACCATCACACATGTGTCTTTCCACCTAAACAGAACAACATTAGAGTCAGTCAAGTTTAAGAAATGTATATTTAAAATCACTATGTAAAAAAACGAAGTTTCTCTGGAACCTTGTAGCCAATCTGGAGATGAAGGTCACTTGGTTTAGGGTGAAATCGCAGGTCGATTCGGTCTCCATTGTCACGGATGATGTATTTGGCTCCTGGGTACTGGCTGTTGCCTCTTCGCACAAGCTCTTGCAATCTGAAAGAAATTTAGATGCATTAGCTGCAATTAAAATAAACACATGCTTTTAGTAGTTCCGTCAGGTTTAACTACTCGACTGTACCTGTCAATGTTAAAAGGTGTGACAATTTCAGGGAACGTCATGTTGGCAGCAATGGATCGTGGTACGCCCACTTGATCGATCTGTAGGTTGGGGTCTGGGGTGATGACGGTTCGAGCAGAGAAATCCACACGCTTCCCCATGAGGTTACCCCGAACTCGACCCTCTTTTCCCTTTAGTCGTTGTTTAATAGATTTGAGAGGGCGGCCAGATTTTTGCATTGCCTGGGAAAAGAACATTTCAAATTTATAAAAATACAATCAAAGAGAATAACGTAAAAGGTGGTCATTGTAAAACATATCCGCCTGTACACTTATTTCAAGTCACTGTGAAATACACACCCTTGGTAGGCCTGGCAATTCATTATCCACCATTGTGGCTACATGAAACTGGAGCAGCTTCACATCCTCAGCTATGACATGAGCAGCTGCTCCGCTTTGCTCATTTCTTCTTAGCTGGTTGTTGATCTTGACTATATCAGCCAGCTTGTGGGTCAAGTCATCCTTTAAAGAGAAAATTATGATGTGTGGATAGTGTCTGGTTTGCAGCAGGCCAACATGTAGCTTAACATCAAAACAATTAGGCTGAGTTCACACCGTCTTACCTGGTTGCGAGCAGATCCCTGCATGACAACAGCAGGCCTCACAGCCAGTGGAGGCACAGGCAGTACAGTTACAATCATCCATTCAGGTCGGGCAAACTTTGGCTCCATTCCCAAGATGATGTCCTCTTCATCTGCGATTCGCTTGAAGATCTCATGTATACGTTCAGGACTCAGGAGGATTTTCTTCTCTTGTGAATCCTCATTAACATGCTTCCACTCAGCATACAGCTCCAAGCCAGAGCGCCTGATACGTGGCTGGTAGCGCCCACAGCCACCATGACCCTACATATGTCAAACGGTAAAGGGGTGTCAGACATTGTGCAGAGCAGTTGAGTGTGCTGTGAAAATTGAAATGTGTCATAAAATACTACATACCTTCTCCTTGGTAAGGTCCTCCTCAGTCTCCTGCTGCTCCATTCCAAATTTGCTGTCCATCTCCTCTCCTCCTTCACATATATTTTTTCCTTTGCACAGCTCATATACGTGTGTCAAACGCTTTCTTGGTTGCCCTTTAGATTTTGCCAAGATGTCTTTGATCTTTGGATTATTCTAGAGGTAGAAAGGATTTAAACAAAATACAAACATTTTAAATATTATACACACACACACACACACACACACACACCACACATACATATGTATATAAATAAAATGCTAAGGATTGCGATATGCTGAATATACTTACTGAATCCACTAATAGCTTGGAGCAAAAAAAGCAGACGCATCGAAGAACCTTCATAATCTTTGTTATGAAGCCAACATGGAAAACTGGCTTTGCCAGTTCTATGTGTCCAAAGTGGCCTGGGCATTCGGTCATGTTGCCTAAGGAAAGAGAAAAATCAAACATTAAGTGCTGACATAAGAAAGGGATAATATTATTATTTATTATAAAAGTACAAACATGACACTGTACCTGCACATGTCTGACATCTTCCACTTCGTTCTATGACCCCTTGCCTTGGGTCCATAAGGCCACCAAGTTTAGGACGTCCCCCTTCTGTTGTTTCAGGGTATTTGATTCCCCCTTCTGTAACGGACATCCGTTTCTGGAAATAAAACCAAACTTTAGCTAATAAGTTTCCACATTTATAAATAACATCAGTCAGATAATGCAAGTCTCACCGTTATAATATAGTAATGTTTTCTACAAAAATTCATCGTCATTAACAAATCTGAATTACAATCCACTGAAAAAAAACACTTTGATTTATATGAAAATGAAAACAGACATATCAGCGCTTATCAATCGATTTCTGTATATGCTCTGTAAACACGTTTTGTAGGCTTTTCCTAACGCTAAACAGAACGTTCAAAAATTAAAGAAACCGTGCATTGCTTCGTTTAAGTTAGCTTTTATTCATTCATTGTAAAATAGGGCAATGCGAACAATGCGATCAGAGGAAACCTAACACGTTGTTCCCAAAAACGAGTAGCTACAAAAATAACCAACAACTTCGCTTACTGATGGGCCTGTATGTTACATTTCGTTAATAAAATGGGGGTTTGATTCATGTGAAAGCGTGGATTATTTTAAAATGTTGTGCTTCAAGTTTGTCAAACTTCCTGCAACATGCTAGTTAGCACAAGCTTTACTAGCCTGAAACAGCTAGCTAGGCTAGGCTAACAGCACGCCTTTTCCGTTGTAAAAGAACCATGTCTTTATATGCCATATATATTAAACCATGATATTAGTAAATAAACTGTAAGAATACTGTTTTAGATAATTAACAACAAATACCCATTCCCCAGAAAGAAAACCTACAAGTTCATCTGGACTGATGATGCCGAACTGAACTCTCTTGATCGTGCGCAATGGGCATGCGCTGTCGCCGGAGGGCGGTCCGTGCATCCTGTCTATTCAAAGAGCCGCGTCCTTCCTCAGCACGCCGCTTTGTGAGCAGGAACAGCCTGTAAATTACCACCACGACTCTGGTCAGGCCGCCAACGGTGACCGGAAAGTCTCCGAAGGCGATATCCCAGGGGCTTCTGTTGTCTGGTGCCCGTATAGCTGTTTTTTACTACTTTGGTCCTAAGTCGACTGGCCACCGACTGTTCCCCTCCCTTTTTCTGATCTACACTCCGGAGCGCTCTGAGCGCTTCTGAGCGTGAAGCGGGTCTACGCTTGGTTATATAGACTGGGTGCTTACTACGGGGTTGCACATCCGAAAAGGCAGGGACTGACTCTTCGGAAGGTGGGACATGTATATCTGTAGTAAAACGCTCATTGGCCATTCAAGTCAGTGACATGAATAATTAATCGTGTAGCACGTATAGCGAATGGGAACGCACGGCTAGTTTTTCGACGAATCAAACCTGAAAGCGGTCGTTGGTTTAATGTGAAATCATCCTTATTGGCTCTATTAAAACGAGGTAGGCGGCGCGGAGTATATTTAACATTTACAATATGAATATTCAACTTAAACGTTTTCGATTGGTCCGTTATGTCATTAATATTGAGTAGTAAGAACGGGAGGACCAATAACTGCGACAGACGTAGTCACGTTAGAATAATTTCAACAAAACCCTCCCCGTTTCCGATGTTTACCGAAAGGTACCGATGTGAATTTCTTCCCTCAGAGCAAAAATAAAAAAAATCTCTGTTCCCCCGTTCGTCTCGCTCTGGACCAGCCTGAGCTCTAAGAAAAGAGGCTCAGGCTGAGGCCTGTTAAAAACCTTTCATGAATCACGGGGAAACTGTCGAAATTCATGATATTTTCACCTCGAAACACTGTATAATGGATTATTTTTCGAGCTATTGCAGAAACACGTCGAGTTGTTGTTTTCCACAAAGTGTATTTTTGGATTTCTGGGACTTTGTTTCAAGCCTCGGACTCTCGTGGGGATGTTGGCCGACCAGTGGACTGGATTGTCCCTACGCCCAATAGGAAAATCAGCGGGAAGCCTTAAGTGTCTATTTAACGTTCGTTTTAAAGTGAATTTTTACAATTTCTTCGCGCCCGTATTGTGTTTGTGCTTTATGGCAGATAATGTCGTTAAAGTGTTGTTACCTTTTTAATACCTTTGTTCAAATTTGCAACGTCGTCGTAGGCCACGCGTTACGGACAGTACCCGAAATGCGGTGCTTTTGGCGGTTAAGTAATAATTAAATAAAATGCAAACGATTAACTAATGTTTTGAGCCGCTCGTCTGTGTAACTGTAAGTGGACTACACGCTGGTATATTACACATTTAGGCTCCAGCGTTCGGTTTTTGCTTTATTTAGCATTACTACGGGTGATTTTGTTAGCTTAACTTCTCAACAACGACGGTATGTTCCTTAATGCACATTTCTTCTGTTGGGGCCACTGTTCTGTATTTATAGGGTGTAACTACACAACGGAGCTTTGATAACTATATAGTCAGGTTTAAGTGGTGATCTACAGTATAGCATCTTTATGTAACATTAAGGTAACGTAGCCTGGTGGTTTAGCCTCGCATTGTACGTAACAAGACAAAGTGTTCGGTTAACGTAGCTGGATCACCGTTAATTACGACTTAAGAACAATTTGCGTTTTTCAAGCCAAGCTTAGCTTCGTGTGTATGAACGCCGTGCGTCGACACTGTCAACAGTGTCGTCAAATGTTAATTTAGGACTTAACAAAGGCTACTGTAGCTAGCACACAGGGCACAGTTAGCCCCCAACATGGCGGCGTTTGCGATGCCTCTTGTTGTGAACGAGAAAAATGGAGTCTGGAATATTCTTGCTGGCTTTCGCTACCTCCGTCAAACCGAGAGCTGCGCCTCTTCCTCCGGCGAGCTACGTGACTGAATAACAATCGGTTCTGTTAGCGTTGTCTCGCATTCATTATGTCGTAGTAGGATTAAATGAGCGTCGACACCACTTGCAAAAGGTCTAACCAGCGTTTGAACAGTGTTTATTCCTCCTCGGTGTCGACAGCTGAAGCCATTTCGCAGACTAACTGTGTTGCATATTGGAGGGACATGCTATTGTAAGAATACTCTTGCTGTTCAGCCTATAGTTGAGTTTAATAATAGAACCGTGCCACACTTATTGAGGGGTTTGGTTATTTAATGTTTGCATTGACAAGTAAACTGGCCGTGTTATGCCTAATTTTGCTTTTATATGCAATTCTGAGGCCTCGCTGACACACGATTATGGTTTTTAAGTTAAAAGAAAAGCCTAAATACGTATTATAATCCCCCTCCCTTTATGCAACAGCTCATTTGGCCTTGAAGTACAAGGGCTTGTTCCAGCTCCTGTTCCTTTAAGTCTCCCTTACCTGAACTCCACTCTGTTGTGATTGGCCAGCTTGTGTAAGTCTTCCTACGACTGAATGTTGCCCAGTTGGCACAGCACGGTGCTTCAGAACCGATCTAGCCAAAGAACCCTGCTGCAAATGGCAAAACAACATCCATGCAGTGCCACGAACCTATAGGATATCGTCTTGATGTCTGTTTCTAACCTGTAACTGAATGGATTGTTAATTTTGGAAAAGTGAGCAACGTCAGTAACGCTTTCTGCTAGACACACCAACCTCTGTAGTTACATTTGGACTAGCCTTAGAGCAGAATTATGGCAGCTGACCTGAGACATGACAGAGGTAAAGAGGCCCTGCTGTGGGTGGCTTGCTACACAAATGGTTTATTAAATCAGGTTACATATACATGTCTAAAGCTAATTGTTACATTGAAAGTTGATCCCCATATGTAATTCAAGCAGTAATGGTAAGTGTCTAAGATGCTAAGATAGGTTTCTGTTTGTGACCATACATGTAAAAGAAAGTGAAACCTACACTCCTATGTCCTCATATAATTAGTTTATATAATTTCATCGTCTCAGTTTGTTATAGTTGTTATTACATACAATGACTGTAATGGTACAGAAAACATTTTGCCATGCTATGTTACAATTCCTATTGCCATTTTTTTAAATAAAGACAAAAGCAACATGATTGACTGTGGGTTGTTATTTTTTTTTTCCCATGTTACATTTTTACATGTTGGAATTCATAGGACATATAGTTCATACAGTTCCTTGTTTATGTTGTCTGTCTGCTGCTGCCAGCATGAACATGCCTCTTTGCCATCATCTCTTTTTAGCAGGTCCAGTAGAGCAAAACGTCATTCAAGCCGGAAAGCAGCGCGCCACCTCCACAGTATCCTTACGAAGGCATCCATGTCCTCTTCTATGTTACTGTTAAGCTTAAAAACGTGTGATTGCCTGCTTTTAAATGCTTAGCAGAATGTGACATAATCACCTTGTTATACCATGTCTGTACAAAGGATCCACTTTCGACCAGTTGGCTCCCTCCTCTGGCGCATATGGAGAATGATCAGCATTGCAAAGACATAGCATGAGCACATTTTCAATGCGGAAGTGGGTTGAACAAGACAGTCAGTCAGTGCTCCCTCTACTGCTTCAAGCAGGTTAGTGAGTAGAGGCTTAATAGTGTAAGGTGTGTACTTAGGTAGGTGTTTAAGGCCTGAAATAGCTGTAAAGTCTGATTTGTATGTCACACTCCTGATAGTATGTAGAAATCAGTCAGTGTGTGACCATCCCAGGTGAAGTTATCTGGATGTTGAGTCATTGCGATAACCCTCTAACATTGTCAAAGGCCGCATTGTCTCCATTCCTAAATTGTACATTGTGTATGTGCCTTTCCTGATATTATCTGGTATTAGTAGTTTGGCTTTTATATAACAACATCTGAATACAGGAAAAAATATTTTACCATATATTTATATTAAACCTGCTATAGGTTATAATAGCGTATTAAATATATGTTTTATTGATTAACTTTTAATTGTTAAGTCTGTCCTTTCATTGCAAGTCAATGAAACTTGAACACCCTGTTCATTTTTTCTTAAATTATTGGCTGCTTTATTATAATAATATAAGTTTTTACCAGGAGTTGTCTTAAAGCACATGTTGATGTGATATAGTGTTTACAAAGTGAAAAGGTGTTAGTTCAGACCATAATTAGGTCTAACCATATGTTTCTGCATTTACTATATTCATTCATATTCTGTGTGGGTATCAGCGGTAATTCCAGGAAGAGGTGGGGATTCTTGTACCTAGGGGGAGCTCTCGACTGGTGATGTCAGTCTCTAAATGGGTATGTGCGTTTAGTGGGGAGGCTTTTTAGCACAACAAATAAGTGAACAAGGAGGAAGGGCAAGACAGACAGGCAGAAGCAAATCCCAGTCAAAGGAATAGACTATTTCCAGTCTGAAAGCTATATAAACTATTACATGTAATATAACAGCGCCTTAATCATGGCCAGTCAGCTAGAGAGAGCAGTGCTCCAGGAATATCACTTAAAAAAAGTAAGTCACTTACTGTTTTTCCGTCTGTTCAAACCAAGGCATCCTGTCCATAAAGCTCTTTGAATAACCTGACCTGAAAATGGAGATTTTATTTTGGACCTGATTAAAGTTTCAAATTCCGTTATTAATGCTTTAAAATTAACGGGTCTCAGTCTGAACAAGGAGAAATCTGTGTTTGGCTGTATTCCCCCCCATCAGGATGTTGTTTTGTAATGAAAGTGGGTGACGCAGGGTTGGAGGCATGCTCTCCGAGAGCTCATTGGAACAAGCCGGCCCATTTCTGTCTGCAAGAGAATGTCCTGTTCTTCGGGTGTTTATTTTGGCTGATGTCAGCCCCTGCCAAGTGTCTTCATCTTTCTTTTCATCCGCACACTCTTTCAAGGCTTTCAAATTCTCATCTATTGTCTTTCACACTGGATTCTTTTCAGGCAGCTCATTTGCAGAAAATAGGCAAAAAAGGAATTTTAAATCCGCTAGTGTTTGACTCAGATACACCAGAGTTTTGCAGGAGATCTAAGTTTTGTTAAGGTTCTTTCATCCTCTTCCTGGAACTTTCTGGGTGCTAAATTAATTGCTCTTGATCCCACCTCGCGTTGCAATCGGCTTAGTGCTAATCTGGGGTTCTCACAGTGCAGCCAAGTCTCGTCTGGGCGACGCTGCTCCACTGAGCTGTCCACTGCTCTCCTCTCCTAAGGTGAAGACCTCTGGCGGTGTCTGTCATGCTCTCCATTGCCATACATCCTATTTTCACTATTATTCCGCTCTGCTCGTTGTTAAACGTTTGTGAGACTTCATTTTTTTTATTGTGAGTCAGCTTGGTTGCTTTCCTTTCTTTATGGTTCACCCTTGTAGTCACATGATTGCTTTTCCTCCCTTGCAAAACTGTCTCCCAAATTGTCTGATCCTCCCTCTCATGTTCAAACCTTTTTCACAATTGCTCTCACGCCCTCGTCTACATCTTCTGTTCCTTGCTTCTTTCGCTTCATCCCACTGTGTTGCACACTAAGTCTCAGACATGGCCACATGCTGCCTGCAGTGGCTGTACCACTCGCCTGCCTTTTTTCCTCTTCTCACTTTTTGGGGTTAGTTTCTCTGCTCTGCTGCTGTTCTGTTTCCTCTGGCATGAAGCCATTGCCTCTGACCATCTGCCTCATTGTCTCATTTCCCCCTGTTTTTCCCTCTTTAGTTCTTGTCTTTGCCTCTTCCTTTGATATCCCCACTACCTAGTAGTGATTTATTGTTTCATTTATGATCACAGAATAAATTTACCTCCTATTTCAATAGCTTAAAAAGTCTCTCTTTGTCTTTACAAGACAGTCTCCGTTCCTCATCTGTCTGGGAGGTTCTGATTGAAGTATCTGTGTGCTATTTAGAGAGGCGTGCACAAAAGCAGGGTTGTTTACAGTACCCTCAAAATACAGGCTGTCTAGAAACAGGAAGCACCATTGCCCTGAAGTGCAGCAGCACGCAGCGTCAGCCAGTGCAGCCACTTCCTCCTCCTCATGGCTGAACACAGGCTCCAGCAAAACAAGCCTCACGCTTATCAGAGAATTATGCACCCCTCCCCTCTGTCTGTCCTCCTGAATGGCGCACATACACAGCAGGCTTTCACCCCTCCACCATGTCCTATCTTGCTTTCTCCCATTCTCCTGTGCCTACAGCCCCCACTCTCCCTCCGACTGTCTCTCTCCGCCAGTACAGCATGCCTGAGTAGCTGCTTGGAGATGAAGGAGCTAATTAATTTGATTTAGCCGTTCTCTCTCTCTCTCTCTCTGGCAGTGGAAAAACCAGCCGTCCGTCCCCCATCCCTCCTCCGCACCGTATCAGGCACCCCTCCCAGATGATTTTCCACCTATCCTTTCCAGTCGCCTTTGGTAACGTCCACAGCATGAACTCTCAGTTCCTTTTTCTCCTTTGCTTTTTTTCATCACAATTACACAACCATATCTTGCCAGGAGTTTATTTCATATCAAACTGATTGTAGACCACATGCCAACTGCAACTCCCTTGTGTAGTCTACACCCATTTTGTTCCTTTTTAAAGCGTTTTATCTCTCGTGTGTCCAGGGACAGTTTGTGTGACTCGGCAGCGTTTCACTGCTCACACAAACGTGCTTGTTACATCTCAGCGTGTCTGCTTCAATGATTAGAAGCAAGCCTGTCAGACGTCCGGTAATGAAAGCCATTTCTGAGTTCCCATTTTCATACTCAGATGCTGTAGATCTACCTACTGAGATATGTGTTAAACTCATCTGCCTATATAATGGCACATCACCTGGTAGCTATGAATCCTTCCTGTGTTGTCATCCCATGTATGAAACACAATCTGAACTTTGCAGCAGGTAGACGGTGGACATCTGCCTGAGTCTGTTAGCTGAAGCTTTTCCAAGCAGTCAAATGTAACAGAATCACTTTAAAAGAAATCCACTTTATACACAAACAAAGGTTAACGGTATATGTGATCCTCTTTTAAATTACGAAGAGTCCCAGAGCAGAACATTTAGGTTAGTCTGGAAGAAACCATAAAAATATGCATGAAAAACATTTTCAATAAACACAATGTTTATTATCTTACCATCAGAATTATGCAGTTGGTCAGGACCACCAAGTTGTGCACTGCTGAACTGCCATTAATGAGAGAGCAAAACGTGATATTTACATTTAATGTTTAATTTAAAAAAAAAACTTGGATTTAACATTAAAGAAAAACAATAAATGTATTTCAAGTTGAAAACTTCTTGTTCATCTTGTAAATGTGTTTGTTGCATGGCTTGTGTGTTTTTTCCTGCTGGTCTAACATTTTCTTACTTATGTAAACAGCATATGAAGAGACAAGCTCCAACTCACTCATCCCTCAGTATTTCCTGGCAGGATCCGTAATGTTACTCAGTGTTCCACCCCTTTTCTGCAAGACAGTGCTGAGGGTCTAAATGCCCTCATATCTGAGTGCGTGTCTCACTTCTAATGTAAACATTTGTCATGCTTATCTGTACATGTTCTTGCTGAAAATGTATGTGCTATGGTTTCATCCTGCCTCTCCTTCAACATTTTCTGTGCAGGCCACAGAAACATTGACGTCCTTTTAAAGCTGCTGCTTCCTCTTTAAGAAACCACTGACATTTGAACTTCTCGAACGTCGCTGATTTCCCACTTTGATCTCAGTCCAAGTCAGCTGGAGAGCAGGTTAGTCATCGCTCCTTTGAGGTCACTGAGGATGTTTACTAATGCTTGAGCATGCCTCGGGAACTATTCACACACATGTATCTCTATATGCAGGGTTTCTGGCTGAATTTAACTTTTGTCTTTCTATTTGTTGTGAACCGAGCAACTGAAAGCCAAACTAAAGACCTTATAGGCGTGGCACAAAGGCACAGTTTGTGCTTCAAAATAGCCAGACTGCATGTCTGACTCTGCATTTTAGGAAGTAACAGAGGCGGTGAACTTTCCCTTCACTATCAAAAATAAGACTCATTCACCTTCTTTTTTTTGAGTTTGTCTACGGTCAGCGTTTGTGACCCAAATGACACACATTTTTCAGTGTTAGTGGTTAAAGTCAATGTTCTTAGAATAAAAATGATTAAATGACTTTATGTAAAAAGGCTTGTCTGTATTAGTGAACTAGTAATTCCTCCACCTTAACAGGCCTTTGTGTGTGATTTATATGATCACTGCGATAGTTACTCTAGGTCATATTCTTGATACAAAGTAATACATTTTCATCTACCAAAGAAATGTAATACTGTCAGAAACTTAACATCTCATAAGTGACCTGGACTAGATTTAATATTCATTTTAAAGGCAAGTTCCAAAACATGTATTCTTTTGGTAGCGGTTAATATCAAACGTGTGAGCGATCAGATGGTTTAAAATTTCTACCAAGATGGCTTCTTTAGACTTTCTAAGGTCTTCCATTTTTGTGTATTCGGATTTGAGTGTCGCTCGGTAGCACAGCATGAACGGCTGTGATCACGTTTGGCCAAACATCCATGAATAGGGACGTCTGGACAGCGGGGGTGCCTCTGAATACAGGGTTGGTGACTGGCTGCAGTCACAGGACAATGCCAGTGCACATGTGTGGCGTGAGTGGCCGTGCTCCTGGAACACACATGCACACACCCTTGTCTTTGCCAATGGGAAATTGGATTTGCTCATACACCCTCCTTTACTTTCGCACCATCCACAAAGACATATAGTAATTTCTATTTTTAATCCCTATCTGGAAGCTGCTCACAACTGGCACTACACGCAGCATGCTTTGAAAACGTGCAGGAGCGCATGGGAGAGGACGAGAGAAAAGGGGGGGGGTAAAAAAAAGTTTGTCCAACTCCAAGAGCCAGCGAGGTCACAGGAACAACACCCAATCCCAGAGCGGTTCCCATGGAGACAAGTGTGGCAGCGTACAATGAGGGTGAGAGAGTGATGAAAGAGAGGGAGAGAGGGAAAGGGCAGGGGACGAGCGGGAGGAGGGTGGGTTTGTTGGCGTCAAGGTTCAGTTGGTGGGTACTGGGGGGGGGGGGGCAGCTTTACTCAAAAGGACAGTGGGAAGTATGATGGTGCTGTACTGTATTAGTACCAGAACATTCTTCCACCCCTCCTCTGAGTTTTTTCCCCTCTTGTTCCAACTGAGAGAATACCCCATGATCTAAGGCCACCGAGTGGCTCATGGCCGATGGAGGGAGAACAGAGATATGTGGAATTTCCACTGACCATGACGTCCACAGTTGAGAGCAACCAGAATGAAGAGAGATGTTGTTGTGCAGGATTTAGCATGGATACAGGTCATTAGGAACAACAACATCCAGCTGCAGGCCTCGACTCTGGAGCATCTGCAGCATCTGGACGCTTGTCAGTGGTTTTAGTTTAACCACGTGTATGCTGACCTAAAAGCAGTTAATTGAAATGACCGGCAATGTCGTTGATACCACTTGAACCCTTTTAGCTAAATGCATGGTCAATCAAAGAGTTTCTATACTCTGTCCCAGTCGTCCACCGTTTAGCCCTTTTCTGTTTTAAAGAGGCACTCCACTGCTTTTCCGCTTGAAGATCAGGTTGCTCGTCACAGGGAGCACTACTCAGCTTCTAAAAAACAGACTCGCTTTTTAAAATCGGAGCAAAAAAAAGTTGATGACATTTGAGACGATCACGTTGGTGCAGTGTCATTGCTGAAAACAAATGTTTAACAAATGTGAAACTTTCAAGCTTTGTGTGTTTGTTGATTTCCAATACTGTGCATTTACTGGAGGATTTAATGGTTTCTTTGCTGTTTGTAATCGAAGGATGGCCCTTTATATGTAGAGGGTCTTTGGCTTAAGTTGTACTGCAGGCTAATGTCATTTCATATAGCAATTATAAAATAATATATAATTATAAACCACTGTGCAGTGTTTAGGCTACAGAAACTATGGCTCCATCGGTCAGACCGCTCATCCTGATCGTATTCCTTGGTTCGCTGGTGCTTCTTGGGACGTCCCTATATTAACACAACCCAGTGGAGGCATAAAGTCGGGACGTCTCAACCTGCGTTGCATCAATTTTGAATATCGTTCTTGTAATCTTGCACCCGTAAGTCCCCAAACTTTAATTAAGCGGCATTTAAAATGGCAGGAGTACCCCTTTAATGCCTCCATTTTTCCTTTAACTTCACATGTTTCACAGTGTGCTGCCATCCGCCATTTGACTACCGCCAGTTTGTCCTCTCTGTCTCACTTTCTCACCGTCTCCCTCTCTCACAGGACTTTCACTCCCTCACTGTCTGCCCGTCCTTGTGCCCAGGTTTTGTAGTTGGCGTGGTTCCTGTTTGTTTTCAGCCATTTTGGGGACTTGCAGTGCTCGTAACAAACTGCTTAAATGGCGTCCTCTTGCTTGCTTGCTCTCCCTCTGCCTCTCCCTCCCTCTCCCTATCGCTGGGCTTTGTGTATATAAAGTAGTGTGTATGTGCGTGCGTGTGAGTGTGAGTGTAGGGAGAGAGGGAGCGAGAGAGGGAACAACACTTCCAAATAAAAAGAAGATTGGATTCAGTGTTTTGGAGGGGGGGTGTTGACGGATGGGTGCAGGCGGGGGATTCACTTGCTGGTAAAAAAAGAGCAAAAACATTCAGAATCGTGTGTCTGAGGCAAAAAAACTAGAGTGAGAGAAGGAGAGATAGCAAGAAAAGAGGGAGCGAGTGAGGAAGAGCTAGCAAGTTCGAGTGTGAGAATCGCTTCTGCCCTCTGTCTTCACACACTGCTGCCTGGATGTGCGTGTACGTGTGTGTGTGTGCCGCCTCTCGCCGCGCTCGCTTGCTCACTCTGTCCCTCTCGCGGTCTCTCTCTCTCTCTCTCGCGAACACACACTCGGACGTGCGCATACACCGACCAAGGGGGAGAGAGAGAGAGAGAGGGAGTGTGAGGGGAGAGAACACATCGCAGCAGAGATGCAGCAGGAGGTTTTCCGAGGTACGTTCTCTTGTATGCTTGCCTTCCTGAGAGACAGACAGAGAGAATAAGAGGAAGAGAGGCTGAAATCTGTTGTTTTCCTGCTTGTTTTTCTGCTTCACTCCGCTGCCGTGGCTCTGGTTGCTCCGCATGTGAAGAGGAGGAAAAGGTTTTTATTTTACTGTGCGTGTGCTGGGGCATGAGTGCTGGTGGGTGTGCGTATTTATGCAGTGTGGGCTTGTGGAAGCGCATTTATGTGTGCGTGTGACGGCGCTGGGTTTGTCTACGTGTGTGCGTTCGTCTGCGTGTGTGCCAGTAACAGGCCCTGTCTCCCTCATCCTCTCCTCTGTCGCTGGCGCACCACGCAGTTCTTTTTCAAGAGCGATGACTCGTTTTGAGATTGTGATGAAACTTTTAATTCATCGAAGCCTCTCGCGTCTCTGCGGGTTCACCGTAGACAGCGAGTGGCCTGCACACGTCAGAACAGGCGTTAAACATAATATGAGATTTGCTGTTGGGATCTGAATGTGCTGGGTCAGTCTTCTACCCATGGCCGTCAACTTGTGAACAACAGAGAAAGTGTTTATGAAGAAAAACTTAGACACACATAACGGTAAACATGTCTAGGTCCAGCGACTGGGTCTTTCTCCTGTTTCAGTTTTGGGCCGCCCGCTGGTCCTCCATTTTATCAGGCTGTTGTTTTGCTCGAGGTTGTCTCTTGTACAGCAGCAGAGGGCATACTGATGTCACCAGCCCCGTTGTTGCTGCCCCAAGCCTCACTTTTTTCCAAAACAACAGAAACCTGTACCTGCTGCCATCTACTCCACATTCCTGGTTTCCATGGATGTCAAGTTACGGCCCTGTGCTCAATGTATGGAAAATATGGTCCACACTGCCGCAGGGTTAGGGTCATAGGTCAGACTTGGGAGAGTAGTTTCTTTCTGCTGTTTGATGACACACAGCTGATGTTGTCACAGTGGTGTCAGCCTTTTTATTGTGGTTATTTGTGTTTGAGTCACACATTAGATAAATCATGTCTGCTGTATTTGCCTTTGAGTCTTTTTCTGCTATGTACATAAAAGTCCCTGCATGCAAGTTTTGTGGCTTGCAAAAGCGGAGTTGGTTTGCTTTGTTTACAATGTGCAGGCGTTTTTTTTAATGCCACAACATGAAGGATGTTCATATACCACAATGTAGTCTCATTCAGGAAACTGGTGCAGCGCTTCATTTTCTGTGATCTGTCATAGTTATAACCGTAACTATGTCAGATCAGCTGTATGGTGTGACCGTCGTACATGCCACTTTGGATCAGCCGTACGAAAATGTTACTTGGTTGTTTTTGACTGAGAACTCCAGAGGGGTTATCACACCCCCTGCAACTGGGACAGCGCGTGAAATTGAAAATGATTTTGGGGAAATTAGCTGAAAAAGGTTACCGGTGTAGTGTTACAGCTCTCCGGGGCCACTTCTTTTGGCCTTACTCTTTGCTAATGCCCCCCATGATTCTGTTGCAGTGAGTAGAATTATGGGAATTACGTGCTGGGTTGAGAGCTAACAGAGCATGGAAAGTGTTGCGTTTTAGACGAGAGCAGGGTTGCTGGTGCGTGGAGCGACATGCGAAAACACCACAATACGACCGTTTACACGTGGGGGGGGGGTGAGCGCAGTCAGTCACGCTGAGGGGGATCTGAAAGACATGGAAACCATGAAATGTGAACATGGAAGTGATGTGTTTGAAGTTACCCCTACCTGCACCCCGCACGCCACCTCAACCACCTCCGCTCAACCACTCCCCACCCATACCAGCTTCCCCTTACCTCCTCCCTCTTTCCCTCCCTCAATCCCATCTGTCGGGCTCCACCATGCTCTCTTGGCCGGGGGGTTGTGGAGAGTTCAGTAGCCGTTCTTGCTAACAATGCTCACCCCACTCACTCACTCACCCACTCATACACATAAACCCTCCTCTTCACAGACCAACTGCTGCTCTGATAGTCGGGCCCCTCTGGCTGCCCCTCGCTGGGGAGAAAGCCCAACCGACACCTTCCTCTTCCCACATGCTCCTTGCCGCTGGCTCACCGGCTGGAACACCGAGGCCCCCCACATTCTGCCTTGCAGGCACACTCTTTAACCTCTGGCACACATACACACATGCATGTTGACTGCACGCTTACGGTTTCGGATGATTTTGGATCATCACAGCTTGGCTCATGTCTCAGCACCCATCAGAGAAACTCCTATAAATGCAGTGACATTGCAAGAACGTGTGATTTTGAGATGCACAAATCATACACGACTTCCTGGTTCATCTTTGACCCGCAATATATAAGGCACAAATATTCTGTCAGGTTACTGCAGCTTCATGCACACACAGGTTTCCTGTGCAAAGTGAATGTAAACTCGTTTGCACCCAGCCTTATCATCCGACTGCACGTATTCATCTCTGAGTATTAATTTGCTGTGTCCCTAGAGAACAGAAACCGCTTTGGTGAGTAGTATGATGCTAAAACTTTGAAAATGAAAGTTATAATTAACTACGCTTGTAGTGAGGAAGCTTTGAGGACAGCTTGATTGTTTATCGCCCATTAGGGGTAAATGTCAGGACAAATGCCAGACGTTTATGTTGATATTCAAATGTAAATGAACCGGTATATATAGTGTTATTGTAATTTTGTCACAATAACACAGAAAGCTGCTCATCAGTTATAACAACCGGTCCAGCTGTTTATCTTAAGGCCAGGTTCTATTTTAGCTTACAACGACTTTATTTAAAGACCTTAATATCGTCATACGTACGACGATATTACGTTTAGAGTTAGACTTTCTTGAGTAGAGTAATTTTGAGATGGAAGATGACAAACTAGAGCATGGTTATTGAATCCTAACAGTTGTCTGTCAGCACAATCAGTTCAAGTGTGGAATAAACAGATTGCTCAATGGTTGGTTCAAGGCCCTGAGACGAACCAGCCAAACACTACTGTCTCATGCGTTGTAACGCCACTTTTGCTGATATTTCTAGGGACTCATTGTCTATTTAAATTCGATTGATGCCTAAGTCATAGTTTCCAAGGTCACAAAGTCATCTGTGTGTTTCAGATGCTAATGGAGAAGTATCTCAAATGCAAATGCTACAACGTGCCATTTTCAAATGATAATGCTTAGAAAAAGGAGACCAGTCTGCAGGTTTGTGATATTTTCAATGATTTAACAGTCAAATTTACAGAATTAAAAGCAGACCTTATTTTTATTTATTTGTGTGCCATTTGAAATGCCACACAAAATCAGTAGGTACAGGGCCTGTCACTAAAGAGCGTTTGTCATTTTTTAAAAGCCAGCATGTTTGGTATAATGAAGTTAGCAACGTGTCCTGCACCAGCTGAGCACCTGTTCATGCTGTGCGGTTTTATAGTGCCACGAGCGTAAATAGAGGAACGCTTCATAGGCCGACCAACATGTTTGTTTGCACAGAACATCCTGTTGCAGAGAGGTGTGGGAACGGTGTTGCTGTTTATTTTGATTTTGCTTTAGGGTCCTTGCTACGCTCATGGTCACATTTGTTTGTGTGCCTCGGAGTTAGGGGGCTCATGTGTGTATCCACTCATCTGCACCAACAGCAAGGTGGTAATAGTGTTTTCTGCATGTCCTAAGCAAACATGCAGGCATATCTGTGTGTGTGACTAATACCAGCGCATTTAAAGCGTGTTAAAAGCTGCCTGTCACAGTCAGACAGCGTGTCGTGCATGCTCCGCTTGCAGCAGCTGCGTGCGTCACAGGGAGATAAAGAAAATGAGCGAGGGGGCGTCATACGCATTTTCCTGTCCGTGCGCAAGCATCAGATGAGATGGTGAAATTTTTAGCCTTAGCAGTCTCTCGGTGTGTCCGCCCACTTGTAGCAGGCTGGTGCTTGCCATAAGGGATTTCCTGCAGAACATCTATTGCTCCACAAATGTGAGTGACAATATAAACCTGTTTCAAGACAGAACAACAAAATATGGCAAGAAAAGCTTGAAAGGCTGGATTCTGAATCCTTTTTTAGACAGATGCTCTTCAGTAGCTATGAACTGATTTGTTTCCGCAGAACATACAAACAGTGTCACTGTTGACACTGTTTGTATTTCCTTACTCTTTTCTTTTCTTTTGGTGACTGCGCTTCATTCCACCTGTACCCTCAGTGGTAGCGCTGTGTTGCACTCAGACTCACCCTTTGGTTTTGAATGTCATTTACAACTGGGCCTATCCATTCTGAACTGCTTTGTTTATGCCTCTCTGCCTCATTCGTGGTCTCGTATGAGCGTATGCACAGGGTGAACCCATGCATGTTACATGTGTGAGTGGTTGTGTGGTTGTTTTCTGGTGTGTTGTAGTGTTTGCCTGGGCAACTGTCTGCCTCACCGTGCAGTGTGTCTGGCTGTTCCCGTTTCGACACCCCCTCCCCTCGTCTTCCTTTTTCCTTTTCTCTGTCTCTTGCTCACTCACTAACCCCTTACTGTCTTTCTCTTTCCCTTTTTCTATCACCCTTTCACTCTCCCTCATCCTCGCCCTCTCCCTCTTTCTCCCTCCTCTTCCCTCTGCAATAACAGTGCTGACCTAGTTTCTGCCTGTTCAGGGCGGCCTGTGGAATTTTACAGCGGCCTGCCTTCCTGGCTGCTTTGCTGCTTGAAAACGCAGGCAGAAAAGCATGACTGAGGATTTTTCTTCTCATCGCGTCATTAGGCCTTATACCGTCTCCGCTTCTCTTCCTACTCTGCAGACCTCCAAAAATGTAACCATTTTGAATAAGTAATAATAGCACACTGCATATTGCATGTAAATCTGCAGCTATCTTGTGTATGGGGAAATTGCTGGCGGACTGCATCCTCCACCATGGCAGGCGAATTAGGATGGAAATGAGAATAGCCTGTCGCTCGTCTTCTACAGCTTAGCTGAGATTGTACCGGATGCAGAGGGCGGAAAAACACCCTTTCTCTGAGCACATGCATGCAATCTCCCTCCCTTCTCCTCATCACCTTTTTCCTTCCCCGTCGCCTTTGCCTTCACAAATAAATGGTTAGAGTCATACCCGGCAAACGCTAGCCACTGCCAGGACTGGCTAGCAAGGTTCCTGCTCAAATAGCAAGAGAGTGGGACTTTTTGTGTGTGTTAAGGCCAAGGATCTAAGTACCCACTTTATTCTGAGGGAATGTTGATTAAATGTGATCACCTTCCAATTAGGCATAGGGAATGTTGTGTCATAGCCGAGAGCGATGGATCTCTGGAATGCCTTTCTGAAGGCTTGGCTGTGGCACGCTGAAATCTAAACCAGCACTGCCGCAGATTCATTCCTTCCCCCTACCCTCTCCCTCCCTTCACTTACCATTCCTGGCTTAGCTGTTGGAGTTCAGCAGTGCTGGGGTATTTAGTTTTCTTGCCGTTTCACAAAAGTGCTTCACGAGTGCCGTGACCGAATTCTCGAGCAAAAGCTTTTGGTGTGCTGTTCATTTTTTGCTTTGTGTCAGGGTACATCTTCATGTTTGTACATTCATCTTGCAATGTTTGTAATGGTAATATGTACTTTCTGTTTTGTTTCGTTTGGTTTTCTTTTTCAGATTTTGGGGGCTGGTCATGGTGTCCAGTGAGAAGGTGTGGGACCCCCTCCATGTGGGCCTTATTCAGTCACGTCTGAGTGAACATCCGGCTGCTGGCCTAACTCCCCTCTGCAACCTCATACATAGTGCAACTAAGGACACTGCACTCCACCAGCAGTTGTCGTCATTGTCTTCTCCATCACTATCATTAGTGGCTCAAGACGCCTTCCACCAAGTTTGGGCCTCCTCACCTTTACACCCACCTGTCAACAACCTCAGAGGACTACACAAACCAGTCCACTGTCTTGGAGGCCCCCCCCCGCCTGACGAAGAGGAGGAGGGAAGGGACGCTAAACAGTTGAAGATGAAGGGTAAAAGGCATGGAGGCAGAGTAGAGGCTGTGATGGAGGACAGGCTGGAGGACATGTCTGACGGACCTAAAAATGCAAAAATCACCCTAAGCTTCCCACTTAGTGCCGCACCCCTTCCAGCTTCTTTGACATCTCCACACCACTGTCGTAGCTCCTCCTCATCCTCCCCTTCCCCCCACCGACGACGACCATCCTCCAAGAGCTCAGATGAGGGGTCGCTGTGGAAGCTGGATGCTACCATGGACGTAAAGCACAGACCTTATAAGCCCCAGAGGCACGAGAGCTCTCCGTCCTCTTCGCCCTCTTCCTCCAGTTCCCCCATGACTATTCATGCACTTATGAAGAAGGATATAAAATCCCCACCTCCTCTCAAGTACTCCAAACTCAGTCCAGAGACTCAGTTTCACAGGTCTCCCCCAAGATCCTCCAACGGGTCTGTAGGGGGCTGTTATGGTGGAGATGGATGGGATGAAAGGCACAGGGTGGCCAATGGTACAGCCTCGCCCTCTCAGACTGCCCAGATCCTTTTTAATCTGGGCACATCATCCTATCAGAGAGGTGGGGAGGCAGAGAGGAGAGAGAAAATAACAGGAAGACCAGCTGGGAAAATAGGAAGCCCTCATGGACCAAGCCTTCACCCGCCCACCCTCCACCTCCCTCCTCCTTTACCCCCACCGCCTCCACCTCCATCTGAGGGCCTTACGGCACCCCCCCACTCATCCTCCTATTCCCCAACTGACAGCCTGAAGCCTGAGCTGATTTGTGGGGTGTGCCATCGGCTTTTCAGCTCAGCCTCCTCCCTAACGGTCCACATGCGGCTGCATCGTGGCAGCCGGGCCCTCAGTTGCCGTTATTGTGGCAAAGTCTTCATCCACAGCAAGAGACTGCAGTCCCATGAGGCCTCGTGCAGGGTGCCAGGCCTACCCACCAACAGCCTGGGCCCTCCTTCGCTCACTGTGCAACCAAAGGAGGAGCCGCTGGAGGAGGGTGAGGTGAGAGTGGAGGGGGGGGTTATTGTGGGAGAGACAAACATCAGTAAGGCACGGCCAGGGAAGAAAGCAAGGAGCCTCCTGGCACGTATCCAAGGTGATGATGCAGCAGCCACAGAGCTACTAGCGGGTGATGAAAACCATTTTGTGAAGGTGGTAGATGGCAATGTCATTTACTTCTGCTCTGTGTGTGAGCGTTCCTACATGACCCTATCCAGCCTGAAGCGCCACTCTAATGTGCACTCTTGGCGCCGGAAATATCCGTGCCATTACTGTGACAAAGTCTTTGCCCTGGCAGAGTACCGCACAAAGCATGAGGTGTGGCACACAGGAGAGCGGCGCTACCAGTGCATCTTCTGCTGGGATGCTTTCGCCACATACTACAATCTCAAAACTCACCAGAAGACCATTCATGGGATCAATCCCAGCCTCATATCCAGTGAAAAGACAGCAAATGGAGGTTATAAGCAGAAAGCTAATGCCCTCAAGCTCTACCGCCTTCTCCCCATGCGCTCCCAGAAGAGACCCTACAAGACATACAGTGATAGTTTGCATAATGGCCTGCTACTGCCACCAACTGAAACATCTTCCCTCTCCCTGCCTGGCTTGGGTTGTGCTTTAGGCCCTGGGGACTTACAAAACCTTATCAGTGGAGCCCACCCTCAGAGTGTAAAGCCTGACCCAGATGCCTTTCCCGATGGCTTCCCTGTTTCTGTGGCTGCTGACCTCTCTGCACTAACACCCCTCCCCCAAGCAAACATACCCCAAGTCAGAAAACATGAGAGCGAGGTGTTAGAGTTAGAGCACGGGAGAAGCAGCTTCAAAATATCTAGTAGTAATAAAACCAAAACTGCCAAAACTAGTAGAGGCACAGAAACAAGCATGCCCTCTGTGATAACGTATGGCCACACAAAGCCCTCTGTCATAGTTCATGGAGCAGCAATGTCACCCTCAGTCATTGTGCATAGTAACCAGGTCACCTCTGGAAGTGAAAAAAGCCCAGTGAGCAGCCCATCCCCTGAAGCCATCAGTCAGACATCTCACAAGGGCAGCCCCAGGCCAATCAAAAAGCAAAGGGATAGTACAGATAACCACAGAAAGAGGTCAAGAGACAGTTCAGATACCACAGAAGATGGCTCAAGAGGTAGACAGGACGCAGAGAAAGGCAGGTTAATTCACAGATCACGCAAGTCCCATGGCAAGAGTGACATCTCTAACTCAAAACAGATGTCATCGTCTGTAGGTTCCCAAATCAAAGAGGCAGGGCCATTGTGCCAGATAACTGTACGTATCGGTGAGGAGGCTATAGTAAAGCGTAGCATCTCTGAGACAGATCTTAGAAGGGATAAGGGCCTTTCTCCCCCCAAAACGAAGCGAAGTGAATTATCATCTGCACGGGAATCCAAGGAGTCACGCCACTCTCACTCCCACCACCACCATAAACACCGCCTGCACCGCAGAGCCAGCACAGAAGCAGACAAGGAAGCAGGAGACTGTGAGGAGGAAATTGGGAGTAAGAGCTCCAAATCTCCTGATGCTGCGAGAGAGTACTATTTCCGTCAGGAGGTGCGGGAGCAGGAGAGCGACCATGACATGGAGGATAACTTATGGCGGCCTTACTACTCCTACAAGCCCAAGAGGAAGGCCCAAGCACATCTACAGAGGGTCAAGAGCTGGCAAAGGAAACTGAAGTACAAACGCTCTATTCAGCTGAAGAGGAGGGCAGACAGGCTCAAGAACCGTGTGAATAAAGAGATCGAAAAATCACATGATGAAGAAGAGGAAGGGAAGACTGCGGAAGCCGAGAAACTGTCAAAAGTAAACAGAGAGAAGGGAGAGGTGAAAAAGAAAAAATATCTATCTGCCCCATTAAAAGAGAAAAACAAAGAAGCTGATGAACAAGTTAAGGAGGCCATTCATGAGGTTTCCACCCCTCCACTGCACTCTCCAAAGCCTCCCCTATCTACCTCAGTGGCTCCTATGGGAATAAAGAGGCGTCCTTGGACTAATGGGAATGCAGCAGAGTGTGGCACATGTGGCCGCTGGTTCTCAAGCCCCCGGAAGCGAGACAAACACGAGCTGAGCCATCTGCTGGAGTTTGTATGCCTCTTCTGCCGCGCCACTTTCCCCTCAAGGGATAAGTTGGAAGACCACCAGAGAGCCCAGCATCCCAAGCCTACTGATGCACCCACCGTTCCCGCTAAAATGACACCTAGTGAGCAAGTCGAAGGGGCGGGGGTAAAGTCTGTGCAAGAGAGTGCAAAATATGATGAAGATAAAGGGGGGCAAGTGGGTTTAATAGGGAATCATTCTTGTCTAAGTGGCCTGAGCAGAAGAGCATTATCACGTCACACCTGTCCACAGTGTCACAAGGTGTGCAAGACATCTTCAGCACTGACCCGCCACATTCGACGCCATGAATTAAGCAGTTCCCCAGAAAGAGAAAAGGAAGATCAAGACTCAGAGCCAAAAACAACGGAAACGGTTGTTAACGCTGTTAGAGACAGAGAGGCTGAAAAAGGACTGGTTCCCAGCGCCCTCTCTGTTTCAGTCATCAGCTATTCAACACCAGACCCACCCATCAGAGGTATCAGTTTGGCATCGCAGCACCATGAAGACCTTCTCGGCGAACCAACGAAAAAACATCAGATGTCAGAGTCCACCGACAAGTCTAAGCTAACAGAGCTCACACATACAGCTCCAGAGAAAGAGCCCAGCCCACAAATTGCCGATCCACCATTAGAAAGTCCAGTTAACCTTACACCCAATAAACAGGAGTTCACACCCTCTGCTCTCCAGAGTGTGCTAGTCATGAACGGACCTGAGTGTCTGGACTACCGCACCCTCAGCAAAAAGAACCTAGACAGCCAGCTCAACAGAATACCCAGCCCTGTGCACATTGTGGCACCCACCAACACCTCTCCAAATGTGCCCATGACGTCACAGACCAGAATAACCACTGCTGCTCCTCCTGTTTCCATGACAACAGCTCCCAACTCTGAGGGGGGATTCATGAAACGGGATGGGGTCATCATGGACAGAGACAGGCAGGGCGGGGGTGGTATATTTCCACGTGCAAGTTATGATAGGCGACCCCTTGTCCAAGATCTGCGAGTTCAGTCCCTGTCCAGAAGTCCCTCTCCCAACGAAGCACAAGACCTGACCATGTCCTCGATACTTGCCAGAGAGAGGGAGTTTGAGAGGCAAAGAGAGAAAGAGAGGGAGCTCCAGAGACAAAGAGAAAGGAAGAGGGACAAAGAACTGGAGAGAGAAAAAGAAAAAGAGCTAGAGAGGGCACAGCAGAGGAGTAGAGTTGCTCACGGCCCTGAGGACCATGTCGCACTGTTGGTCCCTAAAGAAGAACCCTTGAGTCCTGTGCCGTCCCCGCAGCATATCCCCACTCAGACCACTATGAATGGCCCCCCTTCACACCGCCACACTCCCAAGTCCGCCTGTCAGTCCCCCTCAACTATTGGACTCTTAGCTCAAGCGAACCGCCAGGTTCACTCCAGTTCACAAGGACTTGAAAAGCTGACACTGCCCACTGGAGCAGCTGCTTCCTGTGACCGCCCCTCTGCCCACGCTCTGCTTCTCCCCAGAGTCCCCCAGCCACCTGAGCCAGAGCACCAGGACACTGTATCTTCCAGAGATTCCCAGCAGGGGGACTCCACCCCAATGGGCTACCCGGCCCAGGATTATCCCCTACCCCTTACTGTGCCGGACAGCTATCGCTCTGGTAAGAAGCAGGAAGAAAACTTGCTTATGTCCTCCTATCCTGCAGGAGCGCTTCCTTTTGGCCCACTGGGAAAAGTGATGGTCCCTAATAGTGGGGACCTGTCCAAGCTGCCATTTTATCCGGACCCTTACCAGCTGCTCTATGGCCCCCAGCTGCTAGCTTACCCCTACAACCTGGCAGCTCTTCCCGTGGCTCTGAATATGATGGCGCCTGGGGGGGACAAGGTGGAGCCCTTGCCTTTCCTCCCTGCCATCTTCAATTACGCAGCCACTGCTGGGCCCTACATGGGTGCAGCCCCTCACGCTCTTGTGGCAAACCCCAGCCTCTACAGCAGCAGCAGTGGCAGCAGCAAGAAGCAACGAGACAGCAGCAGCAGCAAACCATAGGACAACAGAATCACTATAGGGAACATTTTTCAAACAGGAAGGCCTGGCTTGTTTAGGATGGGAGCAGAAGGAGCTGTGTCTTCGCACAGTACTCCTGTCTCTAGTAGAGATCAGAGCTAGACATTAAATCAGGAGTAACTGTAGAGGGAGGAGAAGGGGCAAAGAAATGGGGAGAAGAGGCCGATATTATGATAATGTATTTTTACTCCTCTCTCTTTACTCTTGCTCACCTTCCTCCATGTTTCTCCCGTCTTGCTGTAGTGTGTCGTAGTTCTAGAGCTTGATTAATCTTCCTCTCTGACTCGTTATATTATCTATAATATAAGAATACGAACTGCTAACAGGGTGTGTGTTGTGTGAAAATTTATTTCAGTCTGCTTCCCTTTATAGTCACCGCATAATGAGGATTAACGCTCTTGTGGGCAAGGGTAAGGGATGGAACACGGTTGGAGGTGGAGCATTAAGCAACTCAAACTTTATGTACGTTTGTTTGTGAGAATGAGAAAACAGGTGCAGCCTGATGTTAAACTGTCCATGAGAGATATATATGAGCATGTACATGCACATGTATGTATGCATTTGTGCATGTGGAGGTGGGCTTGAGCAGGTGTGCCTGAAAATGTGCGTGCGTGCGTGTTTGAAGTATGCGCGTGAATGGTCATTCCGAGTGAGACGCACACAGCATTCCTACTCTGGTTAGCTACTGTAGGTCAATGTGTAGAAGTGCATTTAGGAGCAATTCCTCATATACAAAGCATTAAGAAGTCAGTGCTATGGCTGAGTGCGAGTCTGTGACAATGACAGATCATCTAAGCTTCTCATGTCTCAGCTGACCTGGCGACTCCGTGGCCAGATGACACTGTAGGATCTGTATAGCATTCACCATAGTTTATACTTTATGTGCACAAAATAGAAACGTAGTGGTCACTTAAAGGGGACACTTGTAGCTGCTCTGGATATGTAGCTGGCCACTGGGTAAGAATTAAAGGCTGGTAGACCATTGCACTTCCGTTCTTCATCTCATTTCCTTCACATTAAAAAAAGGAAAGGAATAAAAACCAGTCCGCTTTCATCTTGCGTGGCTTTTTCCTCCTTTGATTGGAAGAGGAAAAGGCTCCGGGCATCAAGGAAGAAGAAAGCGACAGCAAAGAAGGAAAATTGATTCAGGGTATTGAGTTATTTCCGGATAGGAAAACAAATATATGGCCACAAAACTGTTGGACTCAGAGTTAGAAGGCCCCCGCAGACACGATTCTGGGGACTAAAACTGTTACACTGCTCTGAGGGGAGCCTGGGAATAGTGTGAACTATCCCTGCCCTCATGCCCTGTGTCATTTACTAAGAGGTAGGAACAGGCTGAGCTTAGCAGCCAAAGTGGTGGCCGAATCTCCCCAGGTGCCCGCCTGGGGCCTTTTTGTTACGTGTAATGTTATCTCTATATGTTTGTTTTGTTAAACTATGTTGTTTATTTTATGTTGTTTAGCCCTCTGACCAGATGGACGTGGCTTCAGTGAAAAGGGGGAGTAAACTTAAAAATGAATGTAAATTTAGTCATGAGGTTAATGAAGTACAGCTGCATTAATGGTAGATTTGGTTTCAGTTCCTTTTTGTTTTTTGTTTTTTGTTTTGACATAAATAACCTGTTAAAGAACAGTATAACGTCTGGTATGCATATATACAGTAGTCCTAGGAACATGTAAACTTGGCTTCTGTATCCACACAGCATGAGCAACACAACGCTTCCTAACCGTTTATATCCTCAGCAAATCTGGCATAGTGCACACAGCTTTTCGTTCTGTTTCCTTTGATCATTTCTGGCCTTTCAAGCTTCCATATCTCTGTTAATATTTTTTATTCACTGCAGACCACAATTTGAAATAAAAATAAAATCACAAGACTAGTTGCCACACATGCATCTCGTTGTCACTATTTAGGAGCTGTTTAATTCTCCCTCTTCCCTCAAGCGTACGCTCACACACTGCACCTCCTCTGGATGAAGTGCATATGTTTCAGCGCGTGTGCATGTGTGAGTGTGATGGTACTCGGGCGCCTTTCGGTTCAGGCAGCAGTGTTAAAACACAGCGTGACCAACTGCAGGGGCACACAAGCATCCCCTTGGGTGTGGTTACAAGCCTTTTGCGTGTGTGCGTACGTGTTCTGTGTACGAGAACGAGTGACTGCGTGAATAACAAAACCAAAATAAATCTGCCTAAGCAGCATATCCCTCGGCAGTATACGGGCCACCTGTTATTTTATTTTATTCTTTTTTTTGGTTCTTTGACTTTTCTCCGTGGGTTAGTTTCAGTGTAAAAAAGCCTTGCTGTCTCCAGTACTCTATCTTAAGCCATTCCTGTAGATGGACATGTTTGTGTTTTTGGACCATTTCTTATGCCATAGTTTGCCATCACGGTTATCACACAGACCAAAAGCATGCAAATCGACGTATTGTAGTGACTGGACTGGAATCTGGTGGTAATATACAACTATTTACTGTATGTTTTAGTTTAAATGAATGTGCCTCTGCTTTGATATTTAAATAATTATCTATAGTAAGATGTGGATCTGCCAGATTTCAACTGTTAAGGTGCCTTGTTATGGCATAAGAAATTCGAAGAAGCATTTTCTGGAGAACTGTATGATTCGGAGATAGATTTCATGGCTTCGTTTTGCTATGAAGCTGTTCATAGACGTAGGGGTGTGGCTAAACTGTTTTGGTATTGTGTACATGTCTAGGGTAATACTGTGCCATATAGAGCCCACAAAATATGTTAATGTTATTTTTCAGAGATGTTTTAATGTTGCCTGATGACTTTGTCTTTAGATTTGATACAAAGGCTTGTAGCCACAGCTCTCCCAAAGTCTGTAGTCTCCTTTTCCGACATTCTTCTTGTTCTCTCTCCCCTTGTTTTCGTCTCCCTTTCTTTCTCTTTGCTGCAAACAAAATAAAGTATTAACCTGATGACCCAATGAAATCAGCTCCAGTCTGGTGTCATTCTTATTTGTCTGGTGATATCTGGTTTTGCATTGTTTGATCCTCTGAGCTGTGCAGAGATCATCGCTACACCTCATTGTGCATCCAGGGTTCATTTAATGGTTTCTGTGCTGCCATTTGGGCACATTTCACATTTCATTCCTAGATTGTTTCCTTTATGTATTATAAACCACAGCACACGTTCCTGGTTTCGCTGAATGTATAAAAATACGCAGTGTCCTGAGAGCTGCTCGCTGACACATAAACCAGAGGCTGATTACAACTTCCTCTTGGCAGACACGAGCTCATTTCTTATGTCGAGCCATTTCCCACTAGTGACACTCAGTGGATTAAACAGGAACAGTCTAGTCACTCTGCTTTTCCCACATAATTTGATTTCATGGATGAATTCCTTAATTGTAGATATTAATGAAATTGAATATTTTTTCAAAACATTTATCCTGAATAATCAAAGTAAGTAGTAAAAATCTGTCACTGGAGAGATTTTTTGTAGCAGCATGGGTTACTTATAACTGCCGTACTATACTAACATGCCATATTTAACTATAACTAAAGCTTTGATCTGTGCATGTGTCCTGGTTATGGTAATATGTACAGTCCCAGGACTGGCTACTGAGGTTAAATGCAATTCAGCCATTAATGAATGTTTTTATTGAATTACTTTACTGCTACTGCACGCGTGAGCAGAAAAAAATACTTTGGTCTGATTTGACTTTTTGGATTACTTTCAAGTCCTCTGTAACTGAATGACAGCTTACAGTTTCGTCCTTGTTGTGTGTTGCACTTTTCTTAGTATTTTCCAGTTATCACAGCTTTCCTGGAAGGAGACTGCATCACAGGAATGCAGCCAGGAAAAGAGAAAAAAAAAAGATTTTGTCTTTCACTCCACAGTGAATCATGGACAGTGGCGGCAAATCATAATTGTGTAATGGTTAAACACACATCAGTGGTGTGGCGAAGGGCGCTGCTCTGACCTCCGGTACTGGTCACGCTGCAAGAATCACTACAGATTCAGGAGGCTGACAGATGAAAATGCACAGTTCAGCTTTAAACTAGGTTCAAACTGTGCACTTTTTCCACGCGTCTCTCGGTATATTCCTCTCACCTGTGTGTCTACTGCCCATCGCACTTGTTCCTCCCACCTACATTTTTTTACAATCATCCAGTTAGTCGCTGCCATGAAGCACTCCCTCCTGGGGATCAATAACCTGCTCAGACTGCGGCATATTTGCCCTCTGGACATCCAGACTGGGTGCCAGCACACATCACCACTTCACACACTGTTGCAGAGTGTCTCTACTTCTGTTTTCACCACCGACGCCTCAGAGCAGCTGAAAGTCTGTGGACCTCTTAAGGGTCAGGACTCTGCACACTAGGAGGCCTGGGTGGATGAATGCACTGAAGGATGGCTGTGTCTTGCAAAGCGATGGCAAGTGTACTGCTGTTCACTTTGAGCCTCGCGCCGCTGGGGTGGGGAGTCGAGGGGCAGGGGAATGGACAGAGTAAGGTATGTGCCATCAAGTCCCTAAATGTTGGTATTAAGGTTTATATCACTGAGTTTGTTCTTTGTAAATGTAGGAAATATCACAAAACACATCAATCAATCATTGGAAATAATAATCTCAGAGTCTCTTTGCCTTTTTAAAAAGATTTGAATGATCCGTGATTTAAATTGTCTTTTATTTTGTTGATTATCAGCTGTAAGGTGGTAGGTGTTTAGAATTGGAGACTGCTCAAAGTTTAACAACCTCAAATATCTGAATTGATTAATACTGTACACAGTATTTGGGGGGGAGGTTACAATTTGTTTAAACTTAGGACTTTGCTCAGGCTGTGGGAGGATAAATTGCAAAACAAGTGGATTTTACCTTATTGACACCTTAGCAGTTGGATGCCAAATGGCTCCCTGGTCAATAAATGACACATTTTGCTCTTTAGTACCATTTAAATGTTTGACTAAACATCTTTTCTTGATTATGGTGAAATTAGGTTTGAGTTGAATTTAAACCAATAAAATCGCTGGTTACCTTACAATCACTTTAAACACTACCACATCTGGGAGAATGCAAGAGAACAGAAGTAATGATTCCATCTAAATGAGTCACCTAATGACGGCTGTGTCTTCCAGAGAGAAGTATCAGGCCATGCTACCGTCTACCTTGGCCAGGACAGAGACATCTGGAGGCCGCTGATGCACACAACAGTCAACCTCAGCGATATCACGGGGTATGTCAACACGGGCGAACCAGTGGAGCATTCATACTCCACATCCACTCGCAGCGCACACCTGCAGGCTCTAGAAAATAAAGACAGGACCTGTAGACCTTCTCTACATGTACTACATGAGCCTTGCGTCTAGCTACCACAAGTAATTCATGAGCCCTTTCAGTTCGATCCCTCTGATAGTGACTCTGCTTTCAGTAAAATGTAGGATAAAACATAGGATAGAACTGTTCTGTTCTACGTCCGCAGCATCAAGTCGTCCTTTCAGGTGCGCACGTTGGACCCCGAAGGTGTAATCTTCTACGGGGACACCAAAAACGGAGAGGACTGGTTTGTTTTGTCTCTGAAAGACGGCATCCCCATGATGCAGATCAAAAAAATAAACATGCTCATGAGTGCGGCAGGCGGGCCCAAGCTCAACGATGGGAAGTGGCACACAGTGAGTTGAAATGTGAAGATGAAATACCACAGACGATCGTTTTATGGTAGAATTCACCATATTTGAAGACTTAATGTTCTTGCTATTGTTTATTATTCTCCTCGTCCGACCAAGTTGGATGTAAGCAACCAAGGGAAGTTTGTGAATCTTGAGGTGGACGGTTCTGATGGACTGGTGGTGGGCATGGAGACCGAAGCGTCAGAGGATGTCCTCGCAGGTGAACTCCGCCTGGCCCTTGGTGGGCTCCTGATCAGCAAGGAGAAGCTGTTGGTTCAGGTAGTTTTCATCTTTACTGTCTTTAATAATCTCTGCTGTTCACTTAAACAATGCACATCGTCAATCTTAAGGATGTAATAAGGCCTCTATCACCATGACATCTGAAGCAAACTGCAGCTGGTGCAACTGGTGAAGATTTAAAGTTCAGAAAATCACATTTTGTTCTTTAAAACTTGGTGTTGATATCTTTCTATACAATGTAACTGCGACCGTACAATGAGCTCAGCTGTGTATAATAACTAAATACTCTTGCTACTCGCATCTTTGTACCAGATAAGTGACAGCGCTAAGGGGTGAGCACAGACAGCTATAAATCCTAAAGTTTTATGGTGCATGGACAGGCCGCGGTTCCTCCTCTCACTCTTATCTTGGAGTTGACTCTCCTAAAAGCATTGCCGTGTTCTAGTTCGAGCCGCAGATGGACGCTTGTGTACGGAAAGGCAACTGGCTAAACCTCACCATCCCCTGGAAGAGCGAGGTGGCGGACCTCTGGCCCTGCTATCAAAACATTCAGCCTGGCAGCTACTTCCCTGGCAATGGATTTGCTATTTACAACACCTCAGGTGGGAACATTTTACTAAGAATTTTACCCAGAGACAGGCAAGTCATCCCTTCTCCCCATTGACCTGCTTAATTCATGTGGGTAGCGTATTATTTATTTCCAATTATTATTAATATTTGTTTCCTGTTTGATTAAGTTTGATTTAACAAGTTCGGATCTGTTCACTGTGTGAATTGCTCTTTTGTGCTGTTGCAGTTTTCCACATTGGGGCAGGTCATACTGTCAAGATTGAATTGTGGGGAGATTTTGGTCAGATGGACGGAACCATTTTGAGCATCAAGGCTCCTGGACAGAAGCCAGCGCTCGTTTTAGTGGCCAATAATAATACAAAGGTATGGAAATAAATCAGACGAGTCAAAGGAAAGTTAGAAATAAGTGTTTAATAAGTTTGTTTTTAAGAGTGTTATGTCATTGAAAGATGTGTGTAATCAACAAAAACACATACAGTACACATGCAGGCATATTTAATGCAGATATAAATGCATTAAGTAATTTCTTCTTAATTTGCAGACGCTTACAGTCACAGACAGTAAAGAATCTGTGGTTAGGAAAGACGCTTTTAAGAGACTGGAGATCATGTTGAAGTCAGAATTACTCCAAGATGAAGACAAAGCAAAGGACGCTGCATTTGTAATGAGTGGAGACATTCTCTCAGTCCAGCTTGGATATTTGTCAGCATGGAAAGACGGACGTCTAGCCATCGGAGGCCTCCTAGGTGAGAGCAATGATGTGTAGTTGCTTGTACAGTCTTAAATAATATAAAGTCAAGCTTTATAGATTATTGAGCAGAGAAATTAATTTGATTTGAAGATAAGCTTAATGAAAAATAAAAAGTTAAAAAACACAAGTAAAAGGTCACAAAATATCTGTGCACAGAAAATCAATTGATTACACCAGACATGGAGGTATTTTGAATGCAATCCAAGGTCGCTTGCCTTTTATTCCTGTCGTTCACTTTCCAGGTGAAGGTAATGACAACGTTGGCTCCCAGTTTTTGACAGGCTGTGTGGCGAAGATCCAGGTCCAAGGGAGGGATTTGGATCTGGATTTAGCTGTCAAACACAAGTCAGTCTCGTCTCACAGCTGCCCTGCATAGAGTGTGTGGTACACTGTATTTGGAACAGGTGCTTGCTGATTTATTCCATTGCCTTGGAGTTTAAATGACGTAGAAGTACGCGGTATGTAAAATTCTCCATTGTGTCACAGTAAGGAGACACTGTAGCCTCTGTGGAGGAATGTGTTGGAATTTCTACAAAGCCAGTTTTAACAGAATTTACAGATGAAAAGGAGGAATGTGTCATCCTCTTGCAGCAGTGTATTCCTGAATAAAATATACTTCTACTTACATGCTTCTCCCTAAGTATTTATTTTGGATGGATAGAAAGGAAAATGAGCACGTAAGACATGAATTTTGCCCCCTCTAGTGGATTTTTTTAAGTAGTCTTGCAAAGTAGACATGCAAAAACCATGAATAGCACCTAGATCAGATCAATAATACTAAAACAGTAAAGAAAAAAGTTTACATTTTTGAATACAATTAAGAATGTGGCTTGATGGGTGTTTAACAAACAACAACTCAGATGAATGAATGACAGAATTAATGTTGTTTCTTCCAAATGAAAGGCGTTTTTCCGCTGGATGCAGAAATGTATTTGATATAAGGAAAGGAAGGTGAAGTTTGATGTAACCCATAAAATAAAATCATAGGATACACATGATAAACTAATCACTTAAAACATTTCACAATATTAGCAATAGCTATTTCTAAACTGGGAAACTCTACAAGAATAATATGATCATCAACCTGTTACTTAATAAGTAAAATCATTTATTCTATACTTTTCCTCGTTCTTGGATGTTTCAGCTGTAATGACATAATATTACAGAACATAAGTGACATTAATAAGACTTCAGCCTTGAAACCAAAGCCCTAAAAAAATATTAAGCAGAAAATAGAAAATGTAAAGTTTTGGCCTTAACATAAATGTTATATTATGTTTAAATTATAGTCGACGATTCGTGCATTAATAAAAGTGTGTAAAGCACCATATGAATTTATTTAAACTAATGCTATTAATTCGTGGCTGTATGCTAAGAGCCTGCTACCTTCCGTCGTGTACTACAGATATGGGTGCGGTGCCGTTTGCTCGGTTGCTATGACGCCGCTGTCGCAAACACCCAGTGTCGTGAACACTGGCTGCCCACTGAAGATGGCGGCGGAGCTGCATCCGCGGAGCGGAAAGCTGATCGGCCTCTCCAACTCCAACCGAACCGCCCGGCGCAACCAGCCAGTCCAGGAGTTCAACCACGGCCTGGTGCTTAGCAAGGAGCCGCTGAGGGACCGGGATGTCTTCACCGTCCGCATTGACAAGAAGGTAAAGCCCCTCAGGCCGCTGCCGTCGCTCCTGAGCGGGGCGAGGGCTGTGGGTATGCGGGAGCAGCGCTCGTGGGACGGGCCGGGGGTCTGTGACTGTCCGCACCGAGGGGCTTCTCCCAGCTAGAGGGCTTCACTCGGACTGACAGCCACAGCGGCTGGCGCAGGTATTCGGGCACCGGTTACACGAGCTGTCAGAGAAATGACAGGGTCCGGAGCCTCAGCGACACATTGTTTACTAATGTGTCGACCGGACCCCGGAGCAGCCTGGAGGCGCTGCCGACAGTTAGCCATGCTAATGAGCCGCTAGCTAGCCGCGGTTAGCCTCTCTGGAGACGCTAAAGAGGCTCTGCCTGTGACCCAACAGAACAACGAGGACGTGCTGTTGTTTATTGTTCTACGGGAGCTAATACACCGGAGAGAACCTCTGTTGTAGGAGCCAGTGTCTCCGCCAGCCCGAGCCTAGAGCTGAGGTAGCAGTGACCCATCGTGAATGTATGTAAATATACTGTACAACTGGCCTTAACATGTGGTACCAGCCCGTTAGCGATCAGAGCCAGAGAGGGAGGACAGACAGACTGCAGATCCCAGTCATCTCCCCATCATGTGGTTATTATTGGGTATCAACAGATATACTACTTGGCCCACAACAGAGCTCAGGGTTTTCCTGTCTAGTGTCAGCCTCTTAAGGTGAAGTCATGCTGATGGGCCGTGCTGCATGTGTATGTGGTCCCAGCACATCATATCAAGGCGTGTGCTGTGTTATCAGCTTCTCTGGGGGCATTAGCGTTTACCTCTGCAGCCTACCACCCCTGCTGGGTTTGTCTCTGGGAGGCAGCATGTGCCACATCCAGCAGGACGCATACATGCTCTGAGTGACAGTGCGGCCGACCTTGAAAACCCGTCGGCGGTCGTTGAGCAGCACGAGTGCCAGTAAAACTTCACATCACGCTTTTAGCACCAGCCGAGTGTGCGTCCTGTGGAGCCTCATAAGGGCTCTGTGGACCGTGCTCTGCTCTGTCATGGCACGCACTCCCTCTCTGAAGAATCGATAACGTTCCATCAGAGCACACAGACTGGCATGATTACTCACCCTGCCTATTGACATCCAGTAAGCTACAATGGAAATAGCTGGATACGGACAGGGCAGCGTGGAGCTATGTGAGAGCTATACAACCAGTGGAGCCGGTGTTAAATTCTAGTTTAGTGTGCAGTTTTGATTATAGCAAGGTTTGGTTGTTAAAAAGTGTGGCCCTGGTTTTTTCATCTAAACCACACAAGGATCATTTTGCCTTCTTTGAAAAAGCCGGTCGCTGGTCCTACTTGGCATGCAAAGCTGCATCCTGTAGTTATTGGGCTTTTGAACAGAGAGACCGAGAGGCAGACACCCACAGGCTGCTGTTATATAAGTCAGCGAGTGCAGCGAAGGAGATGTCTGTCTCCTCCACACAGCGACCGCGAGTTACTACTAAATCTGTTAACCCAGATACCTGGGCTCTTGTAGCACACTGCCTCACATAGCACCTGCCACTGAGCACTGGACAAAACCAAAGAGGAACACGTTTCCAAAAATAATGTTGATCTCAAAGGGAGAATTTCAGTTTTCTTCTTGGCACTGAGGTGAGCTGCAGAATAATAGTAGGGTTTTAACTTTCTGCTCAAAGGCACCTAATTGGGTCCAGTTTCTGCCAGTTTATACTAGAGTTGAGTGGAAATGCAGGGAAAATGGATGGATCGTGTCTGAAGATGGATCTTTTACTTTTGAACACTGTTAACTTTACTCTCTTTGTTCCAAGAGCTAAATTGCATGGCCGTTTGCGGCATGTCTGCTCCTGGAGATAGCAGATAGAGTGCAGTTAGCCACTTCAGCATTGCTAGTAGTCTCTAAATCTCCTCTAGCTGCACTCCCTGTGTTTTATACCTTCCACTGCAGTCTGTCCTCTAAACCACAGGGGCAAATGAATATGGAAAATATAGACATTACCCCTTAGAGATCAATAAAGTACTGTGTTATTGTGAGATGATGTAGAGTTTAGTGTTTCTGAGAAGAATCGTTTTCTTGGGCTGCTTGTTATGTGATATGAGACCAATGTCATGCAAAGAGGCAAGGAACACTGTACATTGAAAGACTGGTCTTAACGTGTTGATTCTGCCGTGGAAGGGAACATCTTTAATACTGTTTGATGATTAAATTATGACAGCTGGATTATACAGTTGGGATTACATAGATTTCTGCATAAATGTGTTCTGATCTTCATCTAAGTCACAACAATAGAAAAACACAGTCTGCTTAAACCAACACTGCACAAACATTAAATATTTTCATGTTTTTATTGAACATAACATGTAAACTTTCACAGTGCAGGGTGGAAAACGTATGTGAACCTTTGAACTTAATAACTGGTTGACCCTCGTTTAGCAGCAATAACCTCAACCAAACGTTTCCTGTAGTTGCGGATCAGACCTGCACAACGGTCTGGAGGAATTTTGGACCGTTCCTCTTTACAAAACTGTTGGGTTGAGGTCCGGACTCTGACTGGGCCACTCCAGGAGGCAGACGTTCTTCTTTTGAAGTCATTGTGTTGTTGGTTTACGTCTATGCTTTGGGCCTTTGTCTATCTATGTCTATTCTTGTATTAGATGAGGCCTACACTTCTTCACATTCTTCTTAAGGCACCGTAGCCCGATTAAAGAGAAGCACAACACAAGTCCACTTATTTTCAGTGTCGCAGCAATGAATGATGGTTACTATGTGTGACTACACTGTTCCACAGAGGTATCTGAGCATTCTTCAGGGACAGAGCTAATAATAACAACATGCACTGTACAACAAGAATAGATGGCTTCTTGTCTTCCTGTTTTTAGCACCGTGCCTCGCTTGTCTGATGGAAACTCACTTGATTCTACAAAAACTCTATGTGATCAGAGTAACAGCTGCCAACTCCTGTTCTTACTTTCTCCTTTTGGATCTGTCTAATGTCCCTGAATTTAAAGTCGTCTCAAACACATTCATTTCCAACATTAAAAACATATTATAGGGAATTGTAATGTTATGAATGAAGTATAAATAGTTATTACTGTAAATAACAATTGAAGTTATCCCCTGTTTCCACCCAGGTGAACTCGTGGAGTGGTTCCATCGAGATCGGTGTGACTGCGCTGGACCCTGCTGTGCTGGACTTCCCCAGCAGTGCCACAGGCCTTAAAGGCGGCTCCTGGATCGTGTCTGGCTGCTCGGTGCTCCGTGACGGCCGTTCAGTCCTGGAGGAGTACGGCCGTGACCTTGACCAGCTAGCCGAGGGCGACCGAGTGGGCATCCAGCGCAACTCCCGCGGAGAGCTCCATCTTTGGATTAATGGGCAGGACTGCGGCACGGCTGCCAGCGGCCTGCCGCCTAAACTCTGGGCAGTGGTGGACCTGTACGGCAAATGCACTCAAGTGACGGTGGTGAGCTGTGAGCCGCCGCCGCTCTCTGCAGAGAGGGAGAGAGAGACGATAGAGCGAGACGAGGATGAAGAGGAGGAGGATGACGATGAGGAGGAGGAGGAGGAGGTGGTGGTGTGTGCGGGTCAGGAGGACACAGGCATCACCGCACTGATGAATGTTGCAGCTATTAATGGAATAATGAATGGAAATGAAGGTAGGGGAAGTTTTTATTCACGTCTCTTCTTGCCACACATATTAGATATACATATTTTAGATTTTGTGGGTTTTCATCTGTGTTTTTCTCTTTTTGCCTGTCAGTGCCTGAGCTGAGCTGTAGTCACAGCCGACCAGCCAAGTTCCCTAACAACCTGGAGCCTGACACAGGTAACAAACAAATCCTCCTCGAGCTGGTTAATGGACATTTTATTGAATAATGCCATTCCCATCTTTGTTTGTGTCCTCAGTTCTAACGGAGCACCAACTCTTCGACGTGTTTAACAATGCAATAGTATCTTTTTATCGCTCAGAAGATGAGGGAGGAGGGGAAGATGGTGGAGGTGGAGGAGGCTTAGGGGGCGGCAGTGGAGTGGAAAGAGGGAATTCGGGGACTGACTCCTCTTCTTCCAGAAATGACAGGGGGAGCAGCAGCGGAGGAAGTACGGGAAACAGTGATAGTGGGACAGGAGCAGCAGGCAGCGGAGGAGGGGCAGGAAGTGGAGATGGTGGAAATACAAATAGCAGTCCTACTGGTAGCGGAGGGATGGGGTCAGGACTTCTGACGGGTGGGATGACCACCAATGATGCTCTACTGTTTCACGAGAAGTGCGGCACGCTGATCAAACTGAGCAACAACAACAAAACGGCAGAGCGGAGGAGGCCGCTGGACGAGTTCAACAACGGTGTGGTGATGACCAACCGGCCACTGCGACACAACGAGATGTTTGAGGTGATTACAAACACAAGTCTGGATGTGGTTGGCTATCACTGACTGTAGCAGAGCTGTTTTAATACTTTCATCCATTGTAAAGGTTGCAGGGATGCTTGGGCAAATAAATAATATGTTTTGATAATAATAATAAATGCTTATATTTAAGGATTACAGCCAGCAAATGCAGCTATTTTAGACTGATTAATATATATTTTTTGAGGTAAATAATGTATTATTGACCAATATATATTGAAGAAAAGTGCTAGAAATATTAACAAGCACAAAGGAAATGAAAGAAAATAGAAGTGTCAGACTCTGGGACCTGGTACATTTTAGGTCTGACACAGTATAATAACAAACACAAGTTAATGCAATTTATTTGTTTGTCTGTGTTTTCAGATCCGCATTGATAAGCTGGTGGACAAGTGGTCGGGCTCCATAGAGATTGGTGTGACAACACACAACCCCAACAACCTGGACTATCCTGCAACTATGACCAATCTGCGCTCAGGTAACTCAGATAACACGTGCAGAAGCAATAGTAAAGACATGAGCTGGTCACATTAATTGCTTTATTCCATCTTGTTTTCCTAGGTACAATCATGATGAGTGGCTGTGGGATATTAACTAACGGGAAAGGAACCCGCAGAGAGTACTGTGAATTCAGCCTTGATGAACTTCAGGTCAGCTGAGTGCCAGACATACACATCACAGCATATCCAGCAGCAGAAAAGTTAGCATTTTCATGTACTCTTGTCATATTTCAGGAGGGAGATCACATAGGGTTGATGCGCAAAGCCAGCGGTGCTCTCCATTTTTATATCAACGGTATCGACCAAGGTGAGACATAACAAGACCCTTAATCAGGGAAAATGAATCCAGGACAGGCTGGCGGAGGTTGCTTTCAGGCATGCTCCTGATACGAGACACCAAACAAATCACTGAGCTGAAGGAGTTTACAGGTCTGAAATCCCTCCTTTTACAGCTACGAGGAACACATATTTGAGATGATTGACAGAGCAAGTTATACCGGTTTAAAGAGTTCACCTAGTTTAGCTGTAGAACTTTGCCTTTATTAAGCTATGCATGTCCTTGCCAGGTGTTGCTGCTGCCCAGACCCCTGGCGTGGTCTACGGCGTGGTCGATCTTTACGGCATGGCCGTCAAAGTCACCATAGTCCACAATCACAACCACAGCGACCGCCTGAGACGCAACAACGCCATCATGAGGGCTCTGTCGCCTGATGTCGGTCGGCCCCGGCCAGCTCTGACCCTCACTCCGGACCCTGAGGGGCCCGAGCGTCTGCTCTTCCACCCCAACTGTGGCCAGAAGGCAGCCATCATTGGTGATGGCCGGACAGCACTGCGGCCACAGTAAGTTAATGCCTAAATCAGTGATGAACATTCTTTAACTTTTAACTCTGCAGCTGTAAAATGTTGTGCTGTAATGAGACTTTATTAATGAAATACATCATCGCTAATATCGCTGTTTTCATAGCGCGACTGATGACTTCAATCACGGCGTGGTCCTAAGCAGCCGGCCGCTGCGCTCCAACGAGGTGTTTCAGGTCCGTATCGACAAGATGGTGGATAAGTGGGCGGGTTCCATTGAAATCGGTGTCACAACGCACAACCCTGCCTACCTGCAGCTGCCGTCCACGATGACTAACCTGCGCTCAGGTAATTTTAGACGCTGCTGTAGGGTTGTAGGTAGGGGGATAGTTTGTGCTCAGATCCCTGATGTTGAATACTGGGTGATGTTTTCCAGGGACGTGGATGATGACTGGAAATGGTGTGATGCACAATGGAACTACAATACTGGATGAGTACGGACACAACCTTGACCGGCTCAAGGTGAGTGAGATTTTATTCTATTTTTTGTTCTCGTGCTTAGCTGTCATTCATTCAAGACTCAGATCTTTACCTTTGCAGTAATTGTGTTTTACCTGTTCCCTCCTGCAGGCTGGTGACACAGTAGGTGTTGTGCGGAAAGAGGACGGCAGCCTGCATTTCTTTGTGAACGGTGTAGCACAGGGCCCGGCAGCATGGAACGTCCCTCCCAGCGTCTACGCCGTGGTCGACCTGTATGGTCAGGCTGCTCAGGCCACCATCATGGACGACATGGGTGAGAGAAGGGACGCATCAAATCAACGCTCCAAAAAGAGGTTTTACTTAGATCCCATTGTTTGTGTTTTCCTTTGTTAGTTGACCTCCCCCCTCTCCCAGAGGACAGCTCGGAGGGACCCACAGCCATGTCCCCTGGGAGCCCTTGTTCAATTGCCGGGGCCACCACGACCACTGACCTGCGTTTCCACCACCTGCACGGCACCAACGCCGTCATCACCAACGGGGGGCGCACCGCCCTGCGTCAGAACTGCCGCAGCGAGTTCAACGACGCCATTGTCATTTCCAACAGGTGAAGAAACACTTGCAGACATTTTAGTTAGCTAACATTTCAGTTATGTCACATGGGCTTCAGATTCCATGTGATGGAGAAGCTGCAGAGTTTCTCATACACCACCACCACTTGCTGCAGGTGCCTTCGAGATGGAGAGCTGTTTGAAATCGTTATTCAGAAAATGGTGGACCGCTGGTCGGGTTCAATAGAAGCAGGTGAGGAACCAGTTGTTATTATAGATGCTATTTATACATTGACATAGGTATTTTATATGTATCCCCACTGATGTACTCCTCTCCGCTTTCCAGGCGTGACAGCAATCAGGCCAGAGGAGCTTGAGTTTCCAAACACTATGACGGATATTGACTACGACACTTGGATGCTCAGGTTGGCTCCTCTGTAAAAACGTACACATCTGTAATTACTAGAAGTATTGTGTAACAATCACTAATTCTGTGGGTTATGGTGATCAGGGTTAGGAAGCCACCAGCCAGACACCTATAGTTCAGATGCTCGCCTCAGAGCTTTGTCCTTCTTCCTAAACAGTGGGACGGCTATCATGCAGGACGGAAACACAATGCGCAACAACTACGGCTGTGACCTGGATTCCCTGACCACAGGCTCGCGAATCGGCATGATGCGCTCAGTCAGCGGCAACCTCCACTATTACATCAACGGTGTGGACCAAGGTGTCGCCTGCTCTGGTCTCCCACCAGGTGAAGCATATTAAATAATGTCAATATGTGAAAACAGGACTGTGACCATTGAACTTACAGTCGCATCACCATTATATAGGTTACTTTGTTAATTTCACTGATGTGTTATCATCCACCCTTTTCTTTCTCAGAGGTGTATGCAGTGATTGACCTGTATGGTCAGTGTGTTCAGGTGTCCATCACCAGCTCGTCAGGCCTGCTGGACAACAGCCTCTGCACCAGCAACATCACTGAGAAGAGCTTCCCCATCCACTCACCAGGTACATGACCCAGAAATGTACTAGAAAAGCATGTCATGAGTTTAAATATATGATATCCGTGTCATGAAAGGTTAGAGTCCACGTCCATTCTTTTATGTTTGTAGTAGCAGGCGTTGCCCATCGGCTCCACAGTAAACACGGTAAAAACGTGGTTCTGCTGGGTGAGGGCTGCCAGGCCGTTAGAGTTGGAGGTTACGCCCACGGCATCGTGTTCAGTGCAAAGGAACTTAAAGCAGACGAGTTATTCGAGGTAAGAGAGCGGCTGACCAGAAGAAACCTTTTTTTAAAGAACACGCCACATCTATTGAACGATGGATGTAGAAATAAAAGTGACGCTGTTTGCTATGTGGTCCTGTTCCCCTCCGTGATTTGCTGTTGTCTGTGTATCTGTGCCTCTGCAGGTGAGGATTGATGAAGTGGATGAGCAGTGGTGCGGTTCGCTGCATATTGGTCTGACCACTCTGGCACCTCCCGAGCTTCCTTCCTGCCCGCTGTCGGGCCTCTCCCCCTCCCTCCCGCAGCTCCGAACCAAGGTCACCTGGCTCCTCTGCGGCTCTGAAGTCCGTCGCAATGGAGTGCTGCAGCGGCAGAACTACGGCTGTTCACTGGACCGGCTGACAGTAAGCTGCTCTCTGAACAGTGAACACAGAAAAGAAAAAAACACTGGCAGCTCACTGTGAAACCTACAGTAATAACCAATACAAAATATTATGGGTCAGTTTAAGCACAGATATTGCGAGAGGTCATATCAAAGGTCATTGTGATTATTCAGTTATTTATAGGTTCAGTTCAGCTGAAACAGTCATTCAGACTAAATGTGTGTTTCCAGGTTGGGAACCGTGTGGGTGTGAAGAGGTGCAGTGATGACACCATGCACATCTTCATTGACGGAGAAGACATGGGACCTGCAGCGACTGCAGTGGCAAAGGTACATACACATAAAAATGTACACCCACCCACAAGTCCGCTGTGCCCCACACAGCCTTTCAGCATCTTTCTCCTTTCAGAGTGTGTATGCAGTTTTGGACATGTATGGGCGGATAACTGCGGTGTCCATAGTCAGCTCGTCAGCGATGGAGGACACGGAGAGCGTCAAGGCTCCCTCGCTCTGCTCAGAAAGCTGCAGCGAAGGAGAGGAGGACAGCACCCCTGTCAGAGAGGTAGCGCCGAGCCTTATTCACTGCATCACAGAATTTGCTCTGAGAAGCCCAGACCTCATTTCACCTCTTGCTGCCTCCAGGCTGAGTCGGAGCCGTGTGCACTGGTGCCCACTGTCATGGCGTTCATGGAAAATCACGGCAAAAACATTCAGCTGTCCAACCAGAACCTGACGGCAGCCAGAGTGTCGAGTTACAACCAGGGCCTGCTGGTCACTGCCCAGTCACTGGCCCGTCAGCAGCTGTTCCAGGTACCACATGGATTAATGTGTCTGTGGGTTGGGGTTGCCTTCCATAGGAGCGTATCTCTTGGAATAAAAGCCTGGGGCTGGTTCAGAAATTAAAATGTAACTATGAGATCAGACGTCTACATTATTATCTTTTTTCCGCTGATGGTTTTTATTATCATCTAATATGTTCATTCGTCATGTTTCTTTCTCTCTCTCTATTTCTTAGTCCTCCTGTGGGTCATGGGCTGGAGCATATCCCAGCTATCAATAGGGCCAGAAAAATAGATGAATGTAATACAGTGATATTAATCTGGGAAAAGCAGCAGCATCCTCATAAGAGAAGTTCATTATTATTGATAAATGCTTAATGTTTTTTTATTAAGCTGTTCATATCAACACAAACACAGATTTGTAGGTTTAATTTTATATGAATCAGTTCACTTTGTTTCCTGCGATACTGTTCTCATCCTGTGGAAACACTAGACATTTAAGAGCAGCCGATCGTCTGCATAACACAAGGAGAGTTTGTGTTTAAAATTAAAATACTTAAAATCCCTGTTTTTGACCACCAGTTTCAGGTCGACCGTCTAAACCCGTCGTGGACGTCGTCGCTGTCGTTGGGGGTGATCGGTCACTCCCCTGACCGGCTCAACTTCCCCTCCACAGCGTGCTGTCTGAAACGCTCCACCTGGCTGCTGCAGAGAGACTCAGTCTTCCACAACTCCCTAAAGGTACAAACCGTATCGAGTCTCGTCTTGCTCTGTCTTCTTTATGTTTATCCTTACACCACGTTACATCCAGATCAATATCTCCTGCCTCATTTTCTTCCATTTGCGCCTCAGATATGTGAGAACTATGGTCCTAATCTGGACACTTGTCCAGAGGGGACGGCGTTGGGTCTGCTGGTCGACGCCAACAGTTGTCTCCACCTCTACGTCAACGGCATGGACCAGGGTGTGGCAGCGCAGGACATCCCGTCACCTTGCTATCCCTTCATCGACCTCTACGGCCAGTGTGAACAGGTGTGGTCACATCAGTCCATCTGTTTCCATTTGGTCTTATTGAGGAACCTTGTGAGGACTACAGCAAAAACTAAATAAATCTCTACCAAATGTTAAATAGTATATATATTCAGGTTGAGTATAAAGCAGACAACTGTTGATGTTCTACAGTGGCGACATGGTGTTAGTGCTTCTTGCTAGATGTTACACCAGGTTTTGTTGTATTCCCATGGAAAATAGCTTGGCATAGATGCTATTAGAAAAAAAAGCAAGGATTTTTAAATATTCTCTTTATTTTTAAGGCTTCAATGGGTTAGAGGCAGGGTCAGCTATGTTACTACTCACTAAAATCCTGAATATGCCGATAAATGTTGTTATTTTGGCAGGTTACTATAGTAACAAACAGCGTGCCAGCTGTGGGTGGAGAGAGTGGTGAGACCCGCTGCCAGGGAGACATGGAGAAGGCCGACATGGTTGACGGTAAGAAAACGAAGGTCACTCTTCTTCTCCTGTTCAGCGTTTATCTGTTGGGTTGTACCTCAGTCAGCTGTGACTGCTTTTACACAGGAATCAAAGAGAGCGTGTGCTGGACACCTCCTCCAGAGGTCAACCCCAACAAGACCTGCGAGTACCAGGCGCTGTGCTCACGCTTCAAGGACCTGCTTACGTTACCAGGTGACTGCTTTCTTTGCTTTCTACCTTTGTGTCATGAGCTGAGAACTAAAATCACATAGCAGTCAAAGTCACCATCTTCTACGCCTGCCTCTGATATAGATGGTTACTTCAACGAAGATGCAAAGTACAACCTGTGCTACTGTGAGTCCTGCCACAAGCTCCGAGGCGACGAGGCATATTACAAGAGAGGAGAGCCGCCTCGCGACTACGCCCTGCCCTTCGGATGGTGCCGCTTCGCCCTCAGGTGAGACGACAAGCTCTGGCTCAAATACAGGAGGAAAGCAGAGAAGCTAATCGTTGTGGTTATGAGAAGTCATTTGTGTGACTTATACGGTAATAGGCAACGTTAAGTAATGCAGACGCATGTGTTCTGTACCTGTGTCTGGCCTTGTTGTGCAGGATCAAACCCCACTGTGAGGTTTCTAATGCAATGAAGAAGTGGCACATCGCGTACCACGGCACCAGCGTAGGAGCTCTGCGACGCACGCTGGACCACAGCCAGCTGCTGCCTGGTAGGAAGCTGTTCAGACACACTGTGACACTGAGTAGATATTTCTGCTTCACGCGTGGGTTCTTGATGCGCAGTCACCTGTTAGACAGAAGCATCCGCTAAATCTGAAAACGTCACCTTGTCTTGCAGGGACATCGTCCATCTTCTCTGTGTCTCCGGTGAAGGCGGAGGGGCCTAATGGCTACACGGAGCCAGAGGAGAACAGCGCCCCCGGCAGGGAGGTTCCCAGAGTGCGTCTCTCTCCCACCATGCGCTACTCCGGGCTGGAGATCTTTGCTCCTAAAGTGCAGTAAGTGCAACTTTACGCTTACCGCCTGCACCATACACAGAATGGAACCAACCACTCAATACTGACAAGTTTTGTAGTAGACAGCTGACAGGAAACACGGAACCACTTCCTGATGACTCTGCTTGTGCTAATGCAGATTCCGGGACCCCCGCTCTCACCGCTGCCACCAGGCTCAGGTGGGATTCCAGGTGTGTGTACGCCCGGGCTCCTACAAGGTGGGCCCCCAGACGCTCAGCCAGAGCGAGCCCCTGGACCCTCGCTTCAGCAACTCAGAGATCGAGTGGATCACGAAGGAGCAGGGTGGCACGCTCCTCTACGGTCTGCTCATCCGGGTCGAGTGAACAAAGCAATGGGGGCGTTCGGGTGGAAGCGTGGGACAGTCTGTGACGTCGTCCTCCTGCTTTTAATAAACTGACAACCAAATCCAACCCCTGCCTTCAGCAACAGACTCCTCTGGATTCCAGCTGTGGACAATTCAGCTTTTTTGTTTGTTCGTTTAGTTTATTTTGATGGTAGTTTGCTCTTGGACTCTTTTAAAGGCCGGAGTCTACAGCGGTTTCAGAGAAGAACAGACACTGCCTGCACTTTATGTTTCAGACACTCGTGGGCGATTTTTAAACTAAATTCTCTTTGACACAACTTGTCCATTCACTGCAGTTTATACTTTGTTGTGCCACAGTTTAGTTTTCATTCTTCCCAACATCTTATCCCCCCCCAGCTTATTTTTGGCACTTATTTTGGTCACAACCTTTGCTCTGGTCAGTGTTTATTTTGGGAGGATCTGTCTCCTGCCAACATGCACGTTAACGGACCGGCACCTACAAAGACTGAAATGTGGGTCCAAAAAAAAAAAAAAAAAAACCACAGTGAAAAAGACACTAGAATCTGAGAATGAACCCTGGAGTGTCTAGCGATTGGGATTTCTTTAGGCAGGGAAGCTTTTAAAACTGGAGGAGGAGAAAATGTTTACACGCGTTCCGCTGTATGTTGCTGTCTTCATGTCCACACATTAGCAGTCTGGCTGCTTCATCAGTTCTGATGCTGTTTCTGTTCTGGCCCAGCGTCACCTCTGGCTCCTTTTACCAAACTGGAAAGCTGAAAGTTAAGATTCACCAACTGTTGCTGGCTCAAGCGCTCCAGACTGAAAGGGATTCAGGATTGGGAAAATGTAGAAAAGAGAATTACAAAAAGCTACAGTGAGCAGCTGGCTAGTTACTGTGCAAAGGTTTACACAAGTGGCTGTGAGCCCCATGGATCGACTGATCACCTGAAAGCAGAGTCAGTCCTGCCAAAAGTCAAATCCCTCTCCGAGCTGAGGCTGTTAGTGTGAGTGGAGTGGATGTGTTAGAGTCATAGAAGTAACTGGTGGTGATTGGGGCAAAAAACCTACAGTTTTAACTTAGGAAAACAGGTTAAAAATCTGATTATGCAGCCGAGAATGAGAGTCTGTGCTACGCTAGCAGGTCCAGTTTCTTCCTTATGACTCTCTTTAAGTTAATTAACAGGCAATGTAAGAGATGTTTATAACCAACAATGCACAAGGAATATTCTTAACCTGTTTTCCCTAGTTGTACAGTAGAGTTAATTTTATTCCACAGAGGACCTAATATTTTATATTAATTTGTTCATAGAGATAGCCCTAGAATAACAAATACCATTTAAACACTGATGGTTCATTAACTTTGGCAGAAAACAATGATTTGACTTGACTGTGTCATACTTCATGGCATCTGGGCCACAGTTATCCCGTCCACCATCAGCACCTGTAAACAGGTTTGTTGACACGTACATTTTTACATTGATTAAAAATGATGCGTCCATGTGGCGGGTTGCCTGGCAACAAGTAAAAGCTCAGCATACGAAATTGTTTGCCCCAAAACCACCTGTAAAATGGTGAATTACAGCTTTTACTGATTAAATGTGGTACGATATGTTTACTAGTGAACTGACATTAACTGAGCCAGGCGGTGATTTGAAGTCATCAATCCAACCATGAAACTCAAGGAAGGAGACAGATTTGCCAAAAATGTCAAACTCTTCTTTAAAAGTGTTAAAATGAAGGCAGAACGTTCAAGAAGATTCTAATTCACTGGTCTCTAAGCCTTTTTGTGTTTACCGGACCTGCAGGACCTGCAGCCCATGACCCAGGCTGGTGTTTACGTGTGAATGTTATAACTGGGGCTCTGCAGCACTTTTAAACTGTGGTATGATTTACATTTGTCTCTATGTTTATTCAAGGGTTTTATTTCACCGTAAACATCCACCTAATGATTGATTGATTGTATATGAAAAGCTGTTTTCCACCATCATCACTCCTGTTGCCAATTTGATAAACCTGCTACAGACCGTGAAACTTCTTTTCTCCAAGGAACAGTTTTTATGAGTCAAACTCAGAAATTATAGAGGCTCAGTCACAATCTAAGAGCAGCTGTGGACTGAACGAAGCTCTGTGGTTGGCAAATAAAAACAACTTCCAATCAAAAATGTGAAAAACAATGGGTTATTTACAGCCCAGTGCTGCTTTGTACAATTTAATTTTGGTTTTATGTATGTTGCATTGTACAGGCTGTTACATAACAAATCATATCTTCCTGATTTATATAAAATAAACTGACAGTATGCACAGAAGCATGGTCATGAGCGGGTTTTGTTTAAGTTGGATGTAAAAAAAAATACACAAAGAAAAGACAAAACCTATGGCTGCTTTAGGTTCCTTTTTCAAATTTTATTTATAGGAAAAAAAGTCTGGTCACTGACATGTTATTGCAGTGTTGCATACTTAACTCAATCACACAAAAATGCTGTAGACTAAGGCCAATAGTGAATTTTTCATAGCTTTCATAGTTACTGCTTTCATGGGCAGCTGTATCCTGATTTGAAGGAATTAAAAAATGAAGTGACTCAGCCAAGGATTCAAGAGCTAAAGTCAGACAAACTACTCGTTTACTGTGCCACAGACAAGACTAACGATGGTATAAAATAGTAGCTGAACACAGTAATGTACCACCGACGAGCTGTCTGCTGTAGGGACCCGTTGGGTTGCATAGTCTGAGTTTACTAATCTGACGTCAGCCGCTAAGAGACACTTCTGCACCAGCTGTGACTTTTAAAGTGGACCCTGAGATTTGAGTTTTGCTTTACCGTCAGCTGACTCAGAGCTCTGTGAAAACCATTTGAGAAAACATTTTGGGAGATATTCTCATTAGCTCCTCTAAGACACGACTCTGCGATCAGTACACAGCTGGAGCCAGGAGATAATTAGGCTGGTTACAAAGACTGAAAACAACAACGCTCCAATCAAAGCAAAGCTCCGTGCACAACACACACACTGAACAGATATTCAGCATTTCATCTCCATATTCACACACTGTTCTCTGTGGTTTTGTTTTTAACAACTGTGCAAATTAAGCCTTCTATAAGTTACTGATCTGTATTTATAGGCCTGAAATGGAATTGGAGAGTTTAAATTCATTGCTCAACCTTATTCATTTGTAAGTTCACTTTTACTTTTTTTAATCAATTTTGACATTTTCTTTTATGGATTAAACAAATAAGACAACTGAGCTTGAGGGGTGACGGCAGAAATACTATGTTACTTTTTCCTGGTCTCTACACTAAGCTTTACTAACACATACACACGGCAGTGATATTAATGTCGTCATAAATATTCAGAGAGAAAGCTAAGAGACATCTATATTTCCCAAAATGTTCGACTATTCCTTCAAGAATGTGCACATGAGCTTTAGTGGTGTTGGTTTTGATTAAACTAATTCAACAACACGGTTCGCAGTTTACTCAGAACTGGAAAAAGGAAACAGGGGCAACAATGTTTTTTGCTACAATACATGTGAAGCGCTTGCACGAGAGACAACCAAAGTGCAGCTGTTGATTGTGACTTGGGCTTTTGCGAGGGGAGGTCAGACCGTAAGCAGCATCGTATGCGTGTTGACAGAAAATCAAGTATTAATGACGAGCCAAGAGGTTTGAAAACCTCTGGAAAAGCTCTGGGAAAAGCTTTGAGAAGAGAGACAAACAGACAAAGACAATGTAGAAGTTTGGTTCAGCTTCATTCAAATGTACATCTTAACTTCCACCTGATTGCGGACACACACACACACACACACACACACACACACACACACACACACACACACACACACACAACCGCACGCACCCACACCTACAGACATTCTTTCAAATATGCCAGAAACCAACAAGAAATAAAATCCCACACATTTTAAAAAAATAGCAAAAAGTTCTTTGTACACTTTCACATCAATTCTTCGAAGTCAGACGCGCAACATTCACCCCCAACATAAGGTCGTAAGCATCAAGCTACAGTGAGTGCTTTTATAAAAACGAATGATCACAGTAGTTCAAACAAAATGGCTCATTGTGGAATAAATAAACAACTCAAACGACCGGCACAGGATTTCTACACGTCTACATTTGCCGGGATTTAAAAAGAAAACCTCCAGAAAGTCGACTACAGCAGGTGTTTTTACTCTTAGTTCTGAAATAAATAAAAAGGGGAGGGGGATACAAACAGTTGTGGATAAATAACCTCAACACACACACACACACACACACACACACACACACACGTACTGTTCATCGCCTCACCTGCTGCACCACATCAGTGACTGGAAACATGAGCCAACAAGAGAAACATCCTTGTAAAAACCACAGGAAAAGACCCTTAAAACATGTTGTTGGGTACAAACTCTTCTTCTTGTACAATAAAACACAGACCCCACCACCAGCCACATTCTTTTAAGCTTACCAACCTGGTCTTCCTCCAACTTCACTCAGCAGTCTCTGAACAGCTGAAACATTTCTGACAGTGAGGTGAGTTTGATTTCGTGGGTCGGAGACGGGGAGGGAAAAACAAAAGTCAGTTTTAAGAAGACCAGCTGGGGTGGTGCAGCCAAGAGGCAGAGCAGGACAGCAAAACTACTGTACGAAGAGAGCAATCGATGCTCCGTTTCATCTCAGAGGAAAGAAGGAGGACATGGAGATACTAAGAGACACAGATAAAGGTAAAAAGAAGGGATCGTTCTCCCAGAATTCATTGTGGCTGGTTGTGGGAGGACAGTACACAGAGAAAAAGATGAGGGGAGGTCACTAAGGAGAAGAGCAGGAGGAAGGAAGGAAGGTGAGCAGCAATTTGTTTCGAGATTTGTTTTGTCTCTCATCATCTACTTTACACGAGTGTCTCTTTTCCTCCAGTTGGGGGAGGGGCTACCTCAGAACTTTTTAGGGCCCCAGGCAGATGCTTGTTTCGGGGCGACGCCTGTTCCGAACGTAGGGAAATCCTCTGCACTGCTCATGTCAGGAGCCTGGAACCAGATACACAGAGTTGGATGTAGCACTGACAGAGGACAGGCCTACTTCTGGGAGTTCAGTACGTTTAAAACGACTCCTGTCTGCAACCAGCCAGGGATGGATTCCCCAAATTCACAAAGCACGTCTCACCTTGTTTCCCGATGCGTTCCAGGGGGCGTCCCGCACCACAAAACCCTTAGCTGGACCTCCACTGCCATCGTCCAAGCCTCCTGCTCCTCCTCCCCCTCCCCAGCGCGACGGAGGCTTCATATAAGCCGCCAGGGTCTCCGTCTCAGTCACGCTGAGCAACTGGGAGAGAGAAAAAGGAGTAGTACCTCTCTGGCTGTGGGGGAAATAGCAACTACTCCATCCTCCAACTCTGCAAACTCACATATTCCTCCTCCAGGTTGAGCAGGTGGTCGATGGCGCTGTCGACGGTCTCAGGAAGACCCGTCACAGTCACTTTGTCGGGCTCGTCAGATCCTGGCTGCGGGAACCGGATGTCCACCTGAACGAGTGGAGAATGGGAACAGTAACAGCTATAACAGAAGCAGTGCTGGTATTATTGCGTATAAAGTAGGACCCTCTGTGTTAACCATCTAACCTTGAACTCCTCCATCAGTTTGCGGATGGCTTTGCCGCGGGCGCCGATGATGCGAGCGTGGGTCCTCGGGTCGAGGTGGACGTCTTGGCTCACCATCTCCTGCCACTCGTCCACCAGCTGCTGGATGGCCTGACGCGCCTCCTCCACGTTACGCTCGTACCCCGAGATCACAATGAGGTCCTGTCGAGTGGAGGACAAGGAAGGAAGAAAGACAGTTGAGCTCGGAGTCAGAGACAAGGACCTCGACTGGTAAAGTTGAGCGAGTGTGAAATTAAACCAGCTATAGCCAGGAAATGACATTTTAGTTTTAAATGGATATAAATATGTGGCAAAACATAATGACAACACACACACCTGCTGTTCGTCTCCCTTGTCAGGGAACTGGATGCTGACGTCATGGTCCTTCCTGATCTGGGAGATCACCGCCCCCTTGCGACCGATGATCTTGGGATGAAACTTTGGATCCACAGACATGGTTACCTTGAAGCTCCGCAGGGCCTGGGATGAGACAGCAGCAGTTAGAATGTCTTCACAGCTGTCTCACATTACATCTCACTGAGCGCCGCGCTGATGAGTCGGTGTTATGTGTGGAAGAACAAGCACCGTCTGCGGTAATGGAACTGTGTGTGTACCCTGTCCTCCTGCTCAGCCTGCAGCTCTTTGACCCTCTCCAGCAGACCCTGCTTGGCTCGCTCCACGTTCGCTGCCAGGCCCGTCACCTTGATCACATCCAGCTGCTTCTCAGGCTGCGGCACCCAGATGTTCACCTGCAAGCGCAAACAGAGAGTTCATTCCCCTCATTCTAAGTGGATCCTCATTCATCAAATGTCCGTGTCCAGCACAGTTTACAGACCGTTTAACCTGCAGTGTCAAATGTCTCGTCTTAGCCTGAAGATGGCAGCAAAAAAACCCCCACAGAGTCTGCTCACCTCGTACTCCTCCATCATCTTCCTGATTCCACTGCCTTTCTGGCCGATGATGTAGCGATGCAGCTCGTTAGACACCTCCACGTCCTCAGTTATGGGCACCAAGGCCTAATAGAGGAGGATTTGACAAGACTATAAATTTGCTAAAAGGTGAAGAAGAGGGAAAACAAAAGAATCAAAACCTACCAGCAGGGCAACCTTAGCCATTTCACACTTTTCAGCACGTCCAGAGATGGCGATGATGTCACATTTGCGAGGAGTAAACTCGGCATCTGGACTGACGTCACCGTTTTCTTGTGGTGCAGCATCCTGACCTGTAAAATCACCAGATGACAGATTAAAAGAGTTCGATTAAAAAAAAGTCTGTCAGCATCTGAGCTGAGAAAAACCTGCTGATGTAGAGAACAGTTTGCTATTCTAGCTTTACTTCTCTTGTTTGTTGTCTTTCTGACCTGCAGTGCTGTCGTCTCTCTCTGGGAACTTGATTTGGACTTCGTGCTCCCTGGTGAGGTGCTGTATGCGACAGCCTTTAGGCCCCATGATGGCGCGGTGGTAGCGTTGAGGGATCGCCACCTCCACACTCACCTGGGACTCCTGCTCGAGAGAGGGAGACACCAGGTAACAGTGGTGCTGATGGCAAACAGTGTAGCACTAAATGTTTTTGTAACCATCCTCATGTAGCAGCTACATTTGGCAGCATTTCAGTAAGATTTTCAGACTATCTTTGACCTGAACGCATATATTAATTGATACAAGTGTCCCCTGCCAGGAATCTTTCCTCTTTATAGACAAAAGTGTTTCACAATCCATTAAAATCAAGATCATTAGGGTAAAACACATTTCAAATAGCATAAATATCAATGGATGTTCTTTTAATTTGTTGAGTGCATTCTACCAGGTCCTCAATGATCTCCTGGATGCGCTTCTTCGCAGCCTCCACACAGTCCTTGGCTCCCTTCAGAGTGACCCGCTGACTGTTGGCTCCAGTACGAGGGAAGCTCACGGCCACGCCGCCGTACTCCTCTGCCAGCTCTCGCAGCACCTGGCCTCTCCGACACACGAAGTGGCGGTGGTGGCGAAAGTCCACTACCATGCTGTCCTCCACCACGTCGTCCTGGAGAGGAAGAGAATGGAGAAACAGGGTATGTGTGCAAAGAAAGAGACGGGGATGGATTTTGGTTTAGCTCCCAAGACAAGTAAAAAAGTAAAAAAAGTACATGCTCTACGGAGGTAGTTACCAGGTTTTTGACCAGGCTTTCCAGCTCCTTCTGGGCCTGACGAACAGCTTCCTCTTTCCCGACAATGGTGATGAGTTCCTGCTCTGTATCATCCGGCGACGGGAAGATGATTCGAGCTCCCGTCCTGTCCCGCACACGGCGGATATTAGCTCCACCTCGACCGATGAGGAACTTATGGTACTCTGGTTTTGCTTGAAGCTCAGCTGTGAAGTTGTTGACTTGCTGTAAAGAAGGAAGAGCAAAACAATTATATTTACAGATGCTGCTTCCCTTCTTTGAATAGCTGCCTGTTTGTTCTTTCAGTTCAAACTTCCCACCCACCTTCTCTTCAGCCAGCTGCAGCAGCTGCTTCTTCGCCTTCTCCACCTCACCAGCGGGTCCTCGGATGGTGACCTTGTCTGAGCCGGAGCCCTCAGAGGGAAAATGGATGTGGACGCCGCCACAGTCTTCCATGATTGAGCGGACAAGGCAGCCTTTGGAGCCAATCAGGGAGTTGTGCAGCTTGGCGGGAATGGTGACCTCTGTTTCCTTAATGTTGGCCTGGAGGGAGGGACAGACACAGATTAGATAAACAAAAACCTAAATCACTTTAATAAACTGGGTAAACTGGGATTACAAGCACTTAAGAAACCTGGAAATACAGATGCATACGCAGAATTCATTTTGTTGATCATTCTACTCCTCTATCTGACTGCGAATTCCCACAAAGTCTTTAATCTGTAATTGAGACCATCACAGGTTTCTCTCACCAGTTCTCTCTGGATGGCGAGGATTCGGTCTCTAGCTGCCTCACAGTTGCTCTTCTTGCCTGTGATGATGATCATCTCAGAGTTGCTGTTCTCTGTCGGCAGGTCGATCTTGGTGTTGGTCTCTTCACGGATCTGGTGGCAATAATAACACAATCATATACCTCAAAAACAATCTGACATCTGAACTGTCTATGTGAGGTCTTTAAAGCTTCTTTTCTTCTTATATTTTTAAAGTCTCACCTTTTTGATGTTGGCACCACCCTTACCAATTATATTTTTGTGAAACTGCTTGAAGATGGGAACGGACAGTGAAAAGCTGTTCTCAATCTACAAAAGAGAAGACGCTGCCGTGAAGTCCAGAGTAAAGAGACAGAAAACGAGACAAACACTGAGCAGAACAGAAAATCTTACCAGCTCAGCAATGATTTTCTGAAGGAACTTGGCACATTTCTCCACCTCGTTCTTCGGACCTCTCAGCTGGACAATGTCACTCTTCTGCGATGGATCCGGAAAGTTGATAATGACCTTGATGTCAATCAGATAATACTGATTAAATTACATGACGACAGTCAGAAATAATTATTTTACAGTAAAGATGAGGCGCGATAAAGCGCAGGAAAGGTCAGCAAAGAGATTCACCTCAGGGAACTTGTCCCGGACTTCTTTAATCTTTTCTCCTTTCTGTCCAATGATTGTTCTATGAAACTTCTGCTCCACAATCAGGTCTTTGGTACGCTCGTTTTCCTGATCATGCGAGGAAAGGAGTCAACATAATAAAACGCTTGATTTGCTTTTCGTACTAATATAGCAACCCTTCTCACCATTCTTTGGACCATCTCGATGAGCTCCCTCCGTGCCAGCTGGACTCCTTTGGGGTCTCCCTCAATCCGCACCAGACTACTGTGTTCTGAGTCCTGCGGGATACGTACGGACACTTTGTACTGCTCCTTGATCCGATTGACTGTAGGGAGGGAGGAGGAGAATAACGCAAAAAAGGTTTGTCACCTGAATCGTCAGAAGATCAAAACACCAACTTAACATGTGGCTGTAATTATTATTCATGGAGAACGTTGGCTGTGATTTCTGTCAGATTCTAAGGATGAAAAGCTTCGAGGGTGATAAAAGAGTATTAAAACAATTCATAAACCACATCAACATTATAATCCATTTGTCTGCTCTACACTGTGGAAACTTTTACTGCCTTGTAAGAAGACATCTAAGATTTTATTATTGCTTCAGTTCATGCTAGACTGCATATTATTGTCCACATAAATCCAGCCAGTTCTGTGACAGAGATGTAAAATAAAGACAATGAAAATACGCATGTAGCAACAGTCATAACTTAACACAAAGCTATCATGACAGGACTAACAGGAGGCTGACACTAAATTCTTAATAGTACTGGTTCCTGTAAATCAAAACTATTTATTTATCCATCCTCAATGAAATATGGACAAAGATAAAAATATTCACTACCTAAAAACATAAAATAATGGAAACCTTTATTGATCCTGCCAGAAAAAAAAGTAGTACAAAATGGATACTGTTGAATATAGTATTAGCTGAAATGTGAATTTACACATTCACAGTCTTATGACTTTGGCACAGCTACAGTAAATTATAAATATGGATGCATGATTTATACAAACCCTCAACATTGGCTGAATCATTATTTGAAAAAAAAAGGTGTGTGAAGATGGATTTTAAAAAGTGACAAGCAAAAGCTGTGAATACAGTGATGAGTACTGACAACACTGTATTTGATACGTTTTCTCCAAACACCTTTTCCCAGCTTGATTTCACAAGTTTAAAAGCGTTTGTGCCACTTGTCCGTCAGACTTCAGCAGAGTCTGATCTGACCACAGATTCATTTCACTCACTGTTAGCTCCGTTCTTTCCGATGAGATGTCTGTGGAAGCGCTGGTCTATGATGACTTCGGTGTAGTCCATCCGCACCAGCTACACAGAGAAAATGAGAAACTTTTAGTCCTCATTCTTTACTGAGTTGCAGACAGACATTGTTAATCAAAGAGAACATGAAGGCACCGAGCACCGAACACCTGAGATGAGTAACCCACATTGATCAAATAAAAGATCAGTGTGTGTGTGTGTGTTTGTGCTCTGACCAGGTCCTGAATGATCTCCTGGATCTGTGCCTGAGCCTGCTCCACCTCCTCCGTTGGCCCCTCCAGACTGATGCGCTCCTCACCATCAGTAAACTCAATGTGAACCTGCACACACACAAAAGACGGTAAACCAGTCATATGTATTGTTCATAATTGTCTGCTACACGTTCTACAGGACCCCCCACACAGACACAGGCTACATCTTCCTTCTGTCACGGTGCTGCGGCAGGAAGTGGGATTTGTGTATCATCTCTGATCCTTCTCTCTCTTTATTTCCAACCCCCCCGCCCCTTGTTTCTCGCTCTCTGCTCACCCGTGGTAACTGCTGTGTGATTCGTCCAATGTTCTGTCCTTTCTTTCCAATGATGAAGCGATGCAGCCAGGCTGGAGCGGTCACCTCCACCACCATCACGCTCTTAGCCTACAAAGGGAAAAGGTTTCATGCACCTGCGGTAATAATAAATCTAAACTCTCACTGGTCTTGAGAACCAGGCTGTCGTACAGGCCAGTGCTTTTCCTCTTCTCTCACCTTTGCGTACACCTGAGTGAGCGCTGGTCCCAGCTTATCGGGCTCCCCTCTGAGGATGATGGTCTCAGAGCTGGAGTCCAAAGGAGGCATCTCCACAGACACACCTGTAGCCTCCAGGATCTCCTGCAGCGTGTTGCCCTTTGGACCAATGATGTATTTGTGCTGTGATTTCTTCACCTCTACAGAGATGGTGGTGGTCTTCCGCTTCTAGAAGGTTAAAAAGGACAATCTTATACAAACACCATTTATTTGTTTGCTTTGTCTTTTCAGTAGACTTTCTTTTGCTGGATACGCGTTGCCTGATTCTCCTCTCCATGATGCACCACACAGTACATCTTCCATAGGAGACACATGAGAATAGCAGGTAGCATCTACAAAGCCACACTCTCATAGCACATGCAGAATGAGGTCTGGTTCTGTCCTGCTGAGGTATACGGACTTTCCATTTAAAGACCCTGCCTTGACCAAGCTGTGGGAACTGACGAACCCCCTGCACAAATCTAACTGGAGTGTATTAAATCTTCTGTATTTACATCTTCTTCCAGCCTCTTTACTCACAATTTTGCTTCTAGAGACAAGGGTTTTGGTAAATGTCCCTTTGTCCCTGATCAACATACCTCCCACCTGTTACCAATTTGAATTTAGAATCATGCTCAAGTTGACAAGTTAACAGCATTACGTTAAAATGTAATATACCCCTCGATGCATTTGCCAGGAAATTGCAGATTTTTGCTTTTGTGGAGACATGGTTCTGAGTTATGAACAGAGCGGACGCAAGCTGTGAAATTACAGTGAGATGGGTTGGAAAACTAGAAGGACAGAACAGATGAACAGAAGTTGGCAGGACTAGAGAGAAACAGCACTGAGATACAGGGAAACAGTAGGAAAATTGGGGTTAGGAGGTGAGCAGAAAATTATAAAAGAGGAAGACTGAAAGTGAGAGCGACTCCGAGCAGAAGAGAAAGTGAAGAGAAAATACATTTGTTTTTGCCTCATAAATATGCACTAAACGACTTAAGTATCCATCCTGTTGTTCCCTGGTGAAATCCAATTTTCTCCCCATATTATCTCTGGCTTATCTATCAGCACTAATCTGATGCACACAAACAAAACACACACACTTCCTCTCCATGTTTCATCCATCCATCATTCATAGTTGTTTTGTTTATAGCTGTAGCAAATGCATCAGAGCCCAGCAGGTAAAGTGAAACTGTGGTAAATTAAAAACAAAAAAAAAACTACCAAAAGACCAAAGCAGCCACAAGACATCAGAAATACTCAAAAACAAGAGCATAAATATAACTAGTGAGGCTTGTGCCACCAGCTTTCCATCTGTGGTTCACTTTTCTGGTGTTTTTGTTCCTGTTCCTGTCAAGTTCTGTTTCCTTCCACCAATATTTTTCATGGGTTCTTAATTTAGATTCATTTGAAAGGTAATTAAGTTTACTGGAAAACTTGACGGATGGAGATGAATTGAAATATTTTTAACACTAACTATTATACAAAAAAGAACATAAAATAAAAAGATTTAAAAAAAATGTCTTTAAACCCTTTAAAGTTTAATCTGGTAGTTGTGTTTCGATGGAGCTGGTCGATGGTGAGCTGTTCTAACATGAGAAATCAGATACCGCACATTGGTGGTTTGGGCCATTAGGGAGCATTGTTCACTGGACAGAGCTTTGAGCATTACGTTGCAGGCATTTAATCTACGAATATCCCACAGAGTGACGTCTGAACTGGCCGTTTCATTATCCAGAACAAGGGAGAGGACATGTTGAAGGGCAGTGTGGCTTGGCATAGGAGAATAAGGCCAAGCAGAAGAAGACGCGTGTGAACTAAGTTAGTCTCCTGTGACATTTTAGATCATATTAACAAAACCACATGATGAACATGGTGCAGCATCAATTCATTTGTACCATTACAAATTTTACATACACAACAAAAAGTTCTGTTGCCACTAAGTGACAAAAACAAATCATCAGTTGCATTTAAATCAATTGTGAACTTAATGGGGAGTCATAGTAAAGTGGAGATAACTGATGTCTACAGTCGCTGGAAACAGTTCCTCTTTAACTCACCTTGTCTTCGTAGATGGCTCGGATGCGGTTGAGTGCCAGGGCGACGGCCTCCTTCTCCCCAGTGATGACGATCTCGTCCTTGGGCAGGCTGGGCGGGGGGATGCTGATGCGGGTACCTGTCTCCAGGCTCAGCTCCTGCACCAGCCGGTTGTAGGCACCGGCAATGAAGGGGTGGAAAGCCTTCTCCAGAGACAGACGCTCTACGGCACGTTTGTCCTGGTGAGCGAGTAAGAAGAGGAGATATTTATTAGATTAATTAATCCACAATAAGGTTGCGTATACCATAATAGAATTTCATTTTCTCCTGGCTCACCTGTTCAGCAGAGATTAAAAGTATTTCATGGCGAGCCTTCTCGATGCCCTCCTTGGTGCCGGTGATGCGGATGTTGGCGCTCGGATCTTCAGGACGTGGAATAGCAATCTTAGTGGCCGTCTTCAGCTCCAGCTCCTGCAGCTTCTCGCCATTCTTACCAATGACAAAACGGTGGTGCTCCTTGGGAATGGCAACAGTAGCCGAGGCCTGGTGTAGAGTCAGGGTGTAGGTCAGTTAGATAAAAGCATATAGAGGTACATATATGAGGCCACATTATCTCGCCTGTACGTATTCTATCAGCATTTCATAGATCTGTCCTGGGAGTAAAGGTTCAGGGCAGTTTCAGTTGCTGAGACAAGAATATAAAATTTCTACTGTCTTATGCATCTGGTGTGTAGCTCGCCCTGAACAGTAAATGAACAATGACCTGTGCGAGTTCTCACGTCATGCGCTATTGGTTCTCAGTGTTCGACCTTGCGTAGTGGTTTTCTGCACGACTGTATCAATAACTGCAGTTCAGCTAAACAGGTGGACCTCAGTGCCCTATTTGTGTTAATCAGCATGTTTACTGCTGAAGCCCAAAAAGTCCACCCATGGGACCTTTCTCAGCTCAACTTTTTGTCCTCAACGGGCCTCAACAGAAAGGAATTTGAAAGCTCCAGTTGATATTAACTATCACTGTACATGCTACTGTATATGTATATATGTGTATGTTTAGACTGACTATAATGTGAGGATAAAGAAAACTCTCTCAAACATCAACACAATAGCCTCTTGTGGTCATTCTGTTAAAATAGGTAACGGAGTAGATAACCAACCTGACAAGCCCAAACCTTCTCACTCTTTGGTGTTTTATCATATCCTCTAGTTTAACACTGCAACAAATAACAATATTATATTTACCTGTGTCTGCAAGCGAGCTACAATTTCCTTGCGAGCCTTCATGACAGAGTCCAGTTTTCCAGTGACCATGATGGACAGGCCCTGGTCCTTAGCAAGAGACAGCTCGATGTGAGCCCCTGTCCGCTGCATGATGTCCAAGCAAACTTTGGCCTCCTCGCCTTCCCCAAACTGGCTGTTATCCTTGTAGCGACGCTCCTCCAGGGGCACGTGGAACACCTGGTTCAGATTTCAGGCAATGTCATTCATTTGGGTATTTTCAGAAAGGATGCATTTTACTGAAAAAGCTCCTCTTCCGCTAAAACAGCTTGTAGCGATGTAAATAGTTACAGCCAGAAAAATAACTAAAGCAAAAGCACAATAAACATGTACATACATCTTTTTACATATACCGGTATGTTGGTTGTTGACAAAGCAGTTTGCAAATCCGAAACTGAATGCTGGCCATGCAAACCTCCTGCTTTATTTAATGTGTCACAATATTTGTATGTGTGCTTTATACTTGGAAGGAGAACGTGTTCGGTCAATGGCTGCCTGACCTGGGTGATGACAGAGGCTTTGATTGGACGGATCTTGCTGCCCCATACTGATGCAGGCTCCCCGGCCTTCTCCCCTGGTGCTCCCTTCTCCGGGAGAGGAGGGAAGGCCTCCAAGTAGGTGGGGATGTAGGCCTCATCCTCCGGGACACAGCCTAGCATGGGAACATAAAAAGAAAAAGCTAAGGATAATGGTAGGATGGAGAAATGTTCACCTGATCTTGAGATAGTAGGTGGCTACTGACATGAAAATCCTAAAACGAACAAAAGCAAAAAAACGATTACCTGTAATCTCCTGGTCCTTGAGGCCACTGCGATGCTCGGCAAAGCTCTCCGGGGTCAACACTGCCACTGAGCTCATAGTTTAAGACTTGTTCCTCAATTCCACTAGGACAGAGAAAAGGGTACAAAGACAAGAATAAATCAAACTTCATAACCTCTGAGGAGAAAATCCACATGAAAATATTCACAAACCACTACCTGAATAATCTAACAGCCAAAGACCAGTAGAAAAAGACCTTTTCAAAGTCAACCTCCTACATCGTTTTTCTTCCTTCCAAAAGTGCATTGTAGTATTATCTTAAAGATAGCTTTTACAAGCCCCAGAAGACTGAGGCTGCCTCTGTGGGATTGCTACACTGCACCTATGCTGCAGTCTACACCTGAGATGCGCCAATTAACACTTTACAAGCCTTAGACAAACACACAACGCTACAAAGCCTCAGGGACAACGTTATAACAAGCCATTAACTGTGAGCTATCGAACACTGAAAACAACTGGTGCTGATGTTTTTTGATGGATAAACACAGGATCCTGCCAGTTTGGACTATAGCAGTGGGTCGACCACATTTGTCAAATACTTAACTTTCTGTCCACTGGGAACACAATCCTGCCATTTAAAGTGGATACACAGGTAAACCAGACGTACCTGCAAAAGGTCAATTACCAGAGAGTCCGTCCAGTTAGCGGCTACCGTAGGCGCTTCAGTCTGACTGTGTGTTTCAGCTCCTGGATGCACAGAGGAAAGAAAACCAGCTGAAAGTGAACACTGTAAATCGAAAAGCTCCACAGCACAGACACTGTGTTAATACTGAAGACACGCACACTGCACTGCACTTTTTACTGTGTGGATCTAATTCACTCCCCTCATTTACTTCCCGTCTCCTCCCAACATCGCTCGGCTGTCTCTCTCCTTTCTAGCTTCACAAATTCAATAACCAAGGAAATTTGTGACTGAATGTGTGAATATATAAGTCAACACAACAAACACGACGCACCTTTCTTTTTACTCTCACTAGTTTATACTTGCTGCGCCTCATGTGTTGGGTTAATAGAACATGCATTACTAGGTCGTGCTATGCAGTCAACGATTGTCTAAATTTGTCTTAAATTCTAGTATAGATCTTACAAAAAACAAACCAAATAAGTACATTTAATCATGTACCACAAATGTTTTTATTAGGCCCGACTAGGCATCTACCTCACTGAGCAACTACTGTTTGTTGTACACAGATACTGTTATGTTACTGTTTTTGTAGTTTCTTTCACAATCTCCTGCTGTGATCGTTCCTCTTCTTCATACGAGACTAGAAATGCCTAAAAGCAATTACACCGGTGTTTTCATCATCACTGATCAGATCCTTTACTAACGCCACACTGTGAAACTAGTCAATAATAATATTATAAGTACTACTAATAATAATTATAATATGCTCACCGTTGTTTAGAGACACAGATCCGTACAGACAGTGCCACCAACCCCTCAGTTCCCTTTAAACACATCTCTTTCACAGACGTCTCGACTCGCCTTTGCCGCTAGCTTAAGGATGCACTGCATAGCATCTCGTGTTAGCTACTCGGCTAACGTCTGCTAACGACGGCGAACCTGAGCCAATGGTTTCGAGCAGCGTCCAGTCTGCCCCGCTAAGCTAACACGCATCAATGTCCTGCGATGATTAGGCGCAAGGACTTTGTGATAATCGGCTAAAAAAAACAAGCCAGGCGGGCAGATAACCAGCTACAGCTCGATAGCTGCGGCGGCGCCGCTCGCTAACCCCGGCTGCCCCTCGTTACAGGCACCGGCTTCCGCGCTGCCACACTTACGCTCGCTCTACATACACTGTCCTGCACTTAGACACAAAATAAAATGCGATATAATGATAGAAGCCCTACCTTTCAGAGAGAAAACGTAGCTCAGGGTGTGTGTTTGACAGGTGATGGTGTAAACACAGATGTGATTGGTCTAGGACCATTTCCTCTGCCGGCGGAGTGATACCCGCATGCACTGCGACTCACGGGGTATAAAGGAAATGCCGCAGTATCTTTGCGCAACAGGAGCATCCACGTCAAGTAGACCCGACTAATATAAGTGTTACTCCCCTCACTTTGATGTTGTATCTCCCTGTAAAAAATAACATACGATCTTCCTATAAATGATCAATAAAGGATAAAAATGACTTGAGCTTTCAACTCCTGTAACGTGTCACGTCCATCAAACTGACCGGGTCTACTTCTCATTCATAATGGCCTGTTACATTGCTTAGAGCAGTCAGAGCGTCACACTTCGGCCAGTTTCACCTGCAGACGACAGTAAAATACAAATTTACCCATAATCTAAATACAAACTCATGCTCATTTAAAGAATAACACAGTGGGCCATGAAGTATGCAAAAAAAGAAAAGTATAATGTCATTTTACAAAGAGCGTTTTCAGGTAAGTCTAAATTATGGCACAGTAAATGAAGAATAGCAGTCACATGTTTCATCAGGGTATCAGCAATTATCTAACATATACGTAATATAGTACTTTATATATAATTACTTTATAAGTAATAAAGTCTAAATTACTAGCAGTATACTATACTATACTATACTATACCACCTACCTTCACGAAAATGAACAACAATGTGAGCATTATCTGACCATTACTGTTTTAAAATCGCAATTAACAGACACCCTACTAATGAAATAATTATTCATTGACAGTTAGAAAATGTTATGAGGTATTATTCAAAATGCTGATTATGGTCAAAGTATTACAACAATGCACCATGTGGATCTACACAATAAAAACGTAGGTTCCAAACAAAGGCGGCAGGTGGGAGCAGGTCACCAAACTAAAGGTGCCAGAGGGAAGTTTACAGCAGCCAAGCGCCTCCTCCAAGTCACCTGTGCAGTGTATGACACTTCAGCACTAGCTCATAAAAATAGCTTAGTAAGAGAACAATCATTTACATTTCTGATATTAAATCAAGCACGAACATTACCGCAAGCAGTCAGGCCACATGTGAACTGCACGTCGTTAAAAGGATAACACAGTTTCTGCGATTTGACAAGCTCGAAAGATTCAAATGTGTGAAATTCACAGTCTCAAAGTGCCGGAACTTTGACAAACTAACTTTCAAAATAAAACACTGCTAAACAATGAAAGTAAAATGTCAAGAAGAGTCTGTGCGTGACAGCGACATTTCTATATTTTTATGCATTTATTAGTAACCTGTAATAAAAATGCTATAAAAAACATAATGGAATGCAGTATGTCACAAAATCAAAACCACAGCTTCAACTAACAATATTTACACCACCAAAACTTAACTGCAGATTTTGATTCTGGATTGGTTTTCAAATGAGTGAATTTTCCCAATTGGTGAAATGTACACTTGAACAAAAAGGAATCTAAAACATATAAATATAGAGCGTAAAAACATTAGAAGAACAGTTTCTAAAACACAGTCTTTATACAATACATGTTAAAACCTAACTTTAATTTTCTTTGAGTAGAAGCTCCCAGTAAACCAATTGCATTCATCATATTTCAGAAAGAACTGTGAAAGAATAGAATGAAGATAAGATACAGAGTTTAATTGTTTTATTTTTTTATATGCATTGTTTGTAAACCCGCGTGTCGCTCTATCTACTGGGCACATGGCGGTTTTATTTTGAAAACCGTGACCGGAACCGCTCGTGGCTACTGTGTCTAACGAGGCGCAGGGGGGTTGTTGGACTCCTGCCTCCCGTCTTCTCACACACGCTGCTGGTAACAAAGAGCAGACAACAACAGGGGGTGATGGGAGCTCGCGCAACTCTCCTGTCCCGCAGACGATAAGATTTTTGTCCGCTTTGCTTTGTTTTTTCTTCCCAGCATTTTTAAGTCCATTTCTCCGCCGCGGGACCAGAGTTGAGCGTCAACTACGCGAACGCAGCTGCGCCCCGGGCCGATGTTGACGCGAAGCCTCGTCAGGTCCAACCTCAGTATGTTGGAGCAGCCTTAGAGCCGATCGACTGCAGAGACACATCCAGACACGTCTGAATCAAACCGGTGAGTTTTATTTCCTGCTACTAAACAGTGCGACCATTATTAGAGGTTTAACAGGTGCGCGTTGGTTGACCAGAGTCCGCAGACACCTGTCCTGGAAGAAATACAGATTTAAAATGTGAATATGTAACTGTAAAGTAATGTTTGTCCCCTGACATTAGAGTGTTTTATTCCGCAGTATGACTTAACATTTACCAAACCTAACAATTCTGTATTAAAGCAGAAGAGCAAGAATCCTTTTTTATGAATACTCACATTAGAATTAGTTGGTATCATTACCAAGAGCAGCTTTTTTTTTTCTTATAAAGTTAATGTGTTTTTTTTTGTTTAGTTTTTTTTAAGGTGTACAAATAAGAGTTCCCCGTAAGACACACGTCACTATGATCACATCATCATATTTTCCCTGCAGTTCCCACTCCTCGTGTGTTTTCCCTTCCCCGACACACCTTTCTCTTCCTGGCCAGCGTGGAGCTTCCAGGCACATCACGTATATTACACGGATGATGCTATTCAGGCGGGAGTAGCTCTCTTAAAGCCCCCTTACCCATTTTATATAGGCTAGACACCGAGCCATTAGCCTGTGGAGCACATGGCACACTGTACTCTCTCTCTCACACACGCCCACACACACATCATTGTGTTAATGGACACACTCTCTAAGCACTTAAGGATTGTTGTCAAGCTGGTCTGATTTAAAGGATCACACCATTTTTTGATATATACCGGATTTATCAGGACAAATACACTTACTGAAATGAATGGCTGGCCCAGTGACCCAGGAAGGGTCCAGTAGACTGGAGGGAGCAGCTATTGAACTAACCAGGTCAATATGGCAAAGGCAGACAAACCACCAGACGTCTGAATGTAAGGTCAAGGCTTCTCTGTCTCGTCTGATCTATAAGTGTATGAACACACACACACACACACACACAGGGAAAGTGTGTCCTCACGGTCTAGTGGGGCTTTGTGAGTGAGCAGCTCCCCTCCCATTAGAGGTACACACATCACCATGTGTACAATAACATTCACCCAAGGGCCCGAAACTGAAAACCTCCCACATGCACACATACAGTACACTGACGGGAAGCGTTTAGCTTCTGCTTGTGTGTGATTGTTAAACATGTGAAGTGTAGTGTTTATCTGAAAGATGATGTGTGTTTTCAGAAGGTTTGAAGAATTGTTTTCAAAATAACTGCCTTATGGATTCATGCGACACGTTCTGGTTCTCTGGGATGTAATTATTTTATACACGTAGCTGTTAGTGGAGAAACATTTTCCTCTCAGAGATGTAACCTAAAACCCAGTCTGTCTCTTTCTGACATGCCTGCTCCCTGAGCAGCACCTTTAAACTGGTCCGACTGGCTGGTTCACTTTGGCATAATGATACGCAGCTGCTGGTGTGTTATTGACTTTAGTGACTGTTTGGGGCCAAGAACCCATTACAAGGAATTGCTCATATTCTTAATATTATTGCCTGATGCGGTGGTGATGTTATATGAAATGAAGCCCCTCTAATCTTCCATAGTGCACAGAGCACTTTGTGTGAAAGGGCGGTCCTGTGATTTGGCGCTGCCTGCGTAGTGCAAGTTTGGTGAGACAGATTTATAAAATAAAGGTCAGAATGAAGCAGCAGGTAGCTTCAATATTTGACTTTCAGAGTGTAGTGTAGTTGGTGCTCCAGCGCCTACATTTGGCTCATGAGACCTTCTTGTTTTGGTGAATGTCTGAGTAGGGTCCAGCTGCAGATTGACTTATGGGATGTTTGGATATGTTGTGAGTGCTACACACTAACACCACCTGCTAGAATTAAAACATTTTTAGATTCTTAAATGAAACACACACGACTTGTGGGGCTTAACTCAGTTTAAAACACAAGTTTGATACAAAACGACAAAGTCAGGATAAGATAAAGATACAATTTTTGATGATATCATTATAGGTTCACTTGATGAAATTATCTTTGAGATTTAATTGCACCTTTTTAGGAATATTTTAAAAGGAGTTATATTCTTATACTTATAGGCGCGTGAGTCATATAATGACAGGAAAGGATTCCTATGATACCTGAGTAACACGTAAGCGTCATAAAGTATATATTGTTTATTTATAGGTGTTTATAGGTTTCCTACCTTTGTTCTGGTTTCTAATTTTTAATTCCATGTATATATTTTTATAGTAGCTGTGTCAACAAAAAATAAAGCCCTGATCTAAGAGGCTGATAAGAGACTTAATTACTGTCGCTGTGAGTTAATCTAATAAAATAGCTCAACACAGTTTTACAGACGATGTGATGAGATGGCTTTTTTGTTTTTTCCAGCAAAAGGCTTCAGCACTTGTTCTAACTATTTGTTAATCGATAGTCATCTGAATCAGCTCCAAGTTTGCTCATCAACAAATCATTTCAGCTAAAAAGTTGCTGAGATATTACAGCCTGGGCCCAAATGCCGGACCATAGCTGATAACTAAGGAGCCGCATCGCAGGCGTCAGCAGCTGCAGGCGAGTCTCTCTGTTTTAAAGACGAGATGATGAATCGGCCGGTATGGAGCACAGTCAGCTCATTAATGTGTTGCTCTGTGTCTGTGCGAGTCAGAGGATGACTAACACCTGTCCGTGCTGTGACATCAGCTGCTGCGCTCATCACAAATCGAGCCGTTGGCCATTTGGTCACCCAGAAAGGAAACGTGAATTTTAATTTACACTCGTCATGCGTCTTTTTATAGACACGCACAGGCTGGAAATGGCTTCCGATGCTTCATTTGACTCCCTAGTTTTTAGGACTGGGGTGGTTTCAATATGGACGTTTGCTTTTGATTAAAAAAAAAAAAAAAAAGATTAAATCAGTGCATTTATCTAAACGATCAGTGTTTGTGTCTGTATGAGTACGAAAGGTGTCGGAACACGTTGCTTGAGGTTGTCCAACCTGTCGGGGCAACAGTGGATGAGGTGGAATGATTGTGTACTTTCATATTGAGGCAGCAGTTCTCTATTAACTCGTCTCTATTGAGGATTTCGTAGCCACTGTTGGTTTCTCTTAGTGTCACTTCGTCCAGCGGTACACAAACGTTGGCTTCTCAGCTGGTTTCACATTCTGTAATTCTTATTTGTAGGAATGTGCTCCTCATGAAGGAACCAACTGTTTATTGTATAGTGTTCATTTTCCTTGGAGGCTGTTCAGTGGAGGATTTGTGTCACAGAGCTCAAAGTCTGATCTTGAGATTATACTGTACTGGAAATACTTGTCTAGTGTTTATTGCCTTGTTATAAATGTTTATTTTAGCTGTAAAACTGCTCCAAAAGTCACAAATTGAAAAGGTGCAAAATCGTTACTCAAGGAATTAATGTCATTTATTCTACGACAACATCCTCAGATCAAAACCCAGACTGAGAATATATATAATTCCCACTGTTGTTCTCCTTCAGCAGCTGTCTACTGGCCACCATCTGATGAAAAATGCCCAGAAATAAAGCAAATTATTGCCTCGTGTAATGTGGTGTAAGGATGTCAATGGTCATGTTAGAAGACGCTGCAGGGCCCACGTGAGAGAGTTAAAGGGAAACCACGCTACTTACATACATCACAGTGCAGTCTGAAACGGCCTCGGGCGATCTGAGCAGATTCCATGTGAGCCTGTGAGTCAATACTGAAACTAAAGGAGGATGTGAGGCTCAGCTTCTGCTGCATCGATTTTATTTTAAATTGTGAACCTGGAAATAGGAGAACAATGCTAAAGAGAACTATGAGTTCACCTTTTAGTTCCCATTGCATTTGGAATAATAGCAAACCCTTTCTTTACTCATCAGGTGAACATGACTTGCTCGCTCTGACCAGTATTTTCAAAGCCTGGCCTCAGCTTGGTCAGGACTGGGAGTAACGCGCTGTAGGAGAAGACCCCCTTCGTCCACCCATCATGTCTGTCAAGGAAGCATCACAGCAGCCTACACCTCCTTTGTCCCTCAAACTCGATGTCAAAACAAAACCGGGGATCCCTCCAAAGCCCCCAACACAAACCTGCTCCCCTTCTCCAGAAGACACAGACGGCAGTATGAAGGTTTCCAGCGGGAAGGTCAAAAGAATTGTGAACCAGTTTAGCAAGCAGGACTCGGTGCCAGAGGAGCCGCCCGCCAAAGATACGGCAGACCCCACACCGAGCAAACGTCTGAAAAGCCCGCCTGCGGTGAAGCCCAAACCCACCCGCGTCAGTCAGCAGCTTCACCCCGAGGCACAGCAGGCACAGCAGGCACCGCCGCTGCCAGCGAAGAAGAGGGGCACCCTGAGGAAGAAGAAAGGGGGTGAGCAAAGGGAGGAGACGGACAGTATCAGTGTGGCAGGAAGACGATCAGGTACAGTGGATTTCTACTCATGTATCACAATACAAGCTCAAATAATAAATAACGAAATACACAAGTTACAGAACTAAAAAAGATTTTTTTTTTGCGGTGTTTTAAATTCCTTCAATTCAACAATAAATGTAAATCTTATAGTATGTATACACAGATTGGGGCTGGATAATAAAAACACGTAAAGTAAAACACAACTTAGTCAACTTTCTGTGAGCAGGACACTAAACGGTGTAAATGAATTTTAAACGCATGCGCACAACTGGTTTGATGGGTACATCTTTAAATGGCTGCTCGGTTCCCGTAGGCATCAGCGTTGCTCATTATCTCCTTACGAGGCCTCTACAAGTTTTTCTATTAGAAAACACATTCAACCTGGATTCTTTCACTTTCAGTCTAAGTTGTTGACTGTGAGGCATCTGGGTGTGTTTGTGTTTTACACTGATTCCTGATTCATAATAAGGGAACACAAACAGCTGGCACTGTATTGGTTTCCTTCTTAGTAACATACAATACGATCACTTCATAACTTTGGTTCCCCTTGATAAAGAGAACGCTTGAATTAGTCTTCATTCTTAATAATATATTGAGTAATTGAGTAATGTCCCATTAATTACGATCATTTCTCTTTTTGTGACTAAAACAAAGAGGTAAAACAAATCAGTTTTTAAAACCTGCTTTCAAATGTGCAGTGAAAAAGAACAAATAAACTAGACGGCAAATAAGTAACAAGCACCGTGTTTAATTTGGATTCTTGGTCTTTTAACTTTTAACAAGATAATGTGACATCACTACAACAAATTCAAATAGCTTTGCTGAAAACGTTATTATTATAACGCACATGCCTCACGCTTGACCAATGATCCCAAAGAGAGTTGAGGCATCGGAAAAAGGAGGAAAGACCACACAAGAGATATTAATACTGAGAAGCCAGAGGTGGAATTGACTCAACAATCAAACACACACACACCAACTGTGTTTGAGTGTTTTCCTCTGCTACTGAATAGAAACACTTTGACGTCAAACAGCCAATGACTTTCTTAGTCTCTGACCTAGTTTACCTTCCTCCTCAGCCTTGCTTCTACCTCTTCCAGTTCCTTACGTCGATATCGAATTGTTCCAGTGCAGCGCTGTAAACGTGCTGCGTCGTGATGAGACGCTTGTGCCGGGACAAGCAGAAAGAGAGAAACATGCTCCTAATCAAAGTGAGCTCATCTGTCTGGGGGACAGGCGTTTAGAAATGAAGCAGACCGTTGTTTACGCCAACCGTCATAGGATCTTTATATTTATAGCGACATAAGGAACAGTTAAAGGTGTAGATACATCTGCAGTAGGTTATTTTCTCCCTTTTAATCCCGTTAATTGCTTTTTTTAATGCAGCGCCTGATGGAAAAGAGGTGGAGGCTCATCCGATTGGTGGAGGTGAAGCGGAGGTGAGTGCAGGCACGCCCCAAAGCCCCTGCTGCGAACCGGGATGCAGCTGTGTGTGCCATCTTCATCGACGAGGCATGAAACTAATATGGGTGCCGGTGGATTTGGAAGAGGGCGAAAGACAGGATGAGACCGATGAGGAAGTTCAGAAACGGGAGGATGGGGAGGATTTGGAGGATGTGGAGGATGTGGAAGAGAGTGGTGAGGTTGGAAGAGGAGGGGAGGGGGAAAGTGAGGCTGGGGACAACGTGAACGGAAAGTCTGTGAGTGAGGAGAGTGAACTGGTGAAACAAAACAAAACAAAATTCCACCAGTCACTGGACGTTTTGATATCTGAGGTTGAAAGAAGGCGCTCTGACCCGGGCCCTCATGCAGTTTTTAACTCTCTTGGTCTCACTCGCTCTCAGTCTCCCCCTGTTCCTCCAAAACGAACTCAGTCACCGCCAGTCAACCAGAAGCCGAATGAAGATGAAGAGGAAAATATTTATGAGTTAGTCCTTCAAGTGATCAACCCCCCTCCTAAAAAAGAAGCGGAGCCTCCTCCCATCAAAGTGCGTATGCCGGCACGTCGGTCTAAACTTGGCCCCGTCCCTCCTGAGCAAATATCGGAGTCTCAGATGAGCACTGAACCCGCGTCGGCTCTGGATGATGCTCCGCCTGCCATCCCACCGAGGATGCCCTTGAGTCAAGACAGCCACAGCCTTACCCCAGTTCACCGCGGCGGCATCGCACTCCCTCAGCCCACCCTGGAGGAGTGGCGCACCTTGCTACCTTCGTCCCACAGCCCCGCCGCAGCCCCCGTTCCAACAGGAAGTCCACGTGTTCCCCACCGACCCCCACCCCCGCCGCCGACGTCCAGGCGGACCAGCAGCGTCTCAGCACAATACCTCACGTTGAAAAAAGGTTTGCTCTACGCAAGAAGTTGCTGCTTCGCTATGAACGATACAGAGATGTTCGCAGTGATGCAGTTTGTGTTTCTGTCTCAGATGGAGAGGAGAATGGAGAGAGTGAAGGAGAAAAGGATGCAGTGGATGAAATGTGAGTAATGTGTGTATGTAGCTGGGTCCAACGTGGCTGAGAGACTGTATGGATCTAAATGTGTGTGATGGTTCCTGTTTCAGGGGCTTAAGGAGAGGGTCGTTATTTAACTGGGAGTCCCGGCTGCAGGACGGTGAGGCTGACACAACAAACAGAATCACCCCTTTGTTAACATTTTACTAAAGCCACCCATCTTTGTAAGGACAGTGTTCTACTCATCTGCCTTTATAGACCCATACAGAAATCTGTTATTTGCCAATATGTGAAATAACAGTAAGTTATGCCAGTTGTAAAGTATAAATTAACATTATTCATTGTTTTAAATTCAGCAGCGGCCGGAGACTGATATGTATAGTAAACATGCGTCCTGGTTATTTGTTTTATTTCTGTTTCCCCCAGAGCCTCTGTACCAGACGTACCGTGCCACTGTCATCCACAAGGAGATCAAGCGCCAGACAGTTTGCCGCAACATCAGTAAAACGAGCGCGGACTTTTCTGTGGATTTGTCCAGCCTCTGCCCTGGTAACGGAACTGGGAGCGGGATGGGAAGGAGTAGCCCTGCGCCCAGTCCAGCCCAGAGCACCCTGTGGCAGGACCTCCCGGCCGTACGGGACAGCGGAGCCCTGGAGACGCTCACGTCTGACCAGTGCAAGTACCAGGAGGTGAGAGATTTAAAGAGGGGAGAGGTGGGCGAGGCTGCGTGAAGAAAAATCAATGAGGCAAGTAGAAGAGAAACGCGAGACGCAGAGTCGAAATCTGGTTTGAAAGTGATCGGGATGTTTCATATAAAGTCCATTCTCCCTCGCTGCATCACTCACTGCTGTAATATAATATCAGCTCAGAGTTAATGAAAGCTGTTACCGTCACTACTTTCCGACATCTTTCTATACAAAGAAACTTTGGAGTCAGAGCAAGTCTGGAGCAAATCAAATTAAAACTGTGTGAATAGTAGTGGAATGACATGTGTCATGATGTCACCATTTTGATGGCGCGATATCTTCTTTCTTCACTGGCAGAGTATGTTTGAGGTTTTGACTTCAGAGACCTCTTATCTCCGATCCTTGCGGGTCCTCACCGAGCACTTCATGGACAGCAAGGAGCTGGAGGAAACGTTGATCATCAGGGACAGGAAAACGCTCTTCTCCAACATCCTGAAAATCCAAGAGGTCAGCGAGAGGTGAGAAACAGCGGAAGGAGAGGGAAACAGGAAAACGGTAACTAGGAAGATGATTTGTGGCCTGAACCGTAATCTGTACTGTTTGACTGGACAGGTTCCTCCGAGACTTGGAGGACCGCATATTCCAGGACGTAGTCTTCAGTGACATCTGTGACATCATTTTCTATCATGCCCAGCACAAGTTCCATGCCTTCATCGACTATGTTCGCAACCAGATTTACCAGGAACAGACCTTCAGCAGGCTCATGTAAGGAACAACAGGCAACCTTCTCCGTCCTCATTCAGTGCCGTTAGATTATTTTATTGTGCAGCAAAAAATACAGAAACCTTTTGGTTCCACGAGCACAGAAATGTTTGTATGTGCATGCGTGTCTACTGTATGTGTGTCTGTCAACAGGAAGACCAACCCACAGTTTGCCTCGGTCATCGCTCGTTTGCAAGAGTCGCCTCAGTGCCAGCGACTGCCTTTCATGTCGTTTCTGCTGCTGCCCTTTCAGCGAATCACGCGCCTCAAAATGCTGATTGAGGTGAGCAACGCCGGGGAGATGCTGTAAAAAATGAGCAGCACACGGATGCAGTAAGGTTAATACAAAGGTGGAGCTGTCGAAAACAATGCAATGACTCCAAACTATAGTTTAATTTGAAGGACGGTGTTTCAATCCATTTGTGATTCGTTTCGTGTCGCTGTGCAGGTGAAGCCTTATGTTTTCTTCTCTTCACTTCTCTGACGAATGTTACTGGAGCTTGACTACAATAAACTTGAGCTTACAGGAGTTATAAATATTTTTGTGTGGTATCTGGAAGAAAACAAAAGCCACAGTACATTGTGTAAAAAGCTTTTCTTGGTACAACCCACTGACAGGCCGTGGTTGGAGTTTATTACCGTCTCGCTGGAATGTCCTGACTCCAGCGCAATCTTTCTGCCTCGCCGCGAGTCACTGCCTTCTGACCTACAAACGAACACACCGACACGCCTCCCCTCAAACCCTGCGTGTGTGCGCGTCCGTGTTGATGCTGTTATCCCGGAAATAAGACGCTGTTGTTTGTCGTTGCAGAACATCTTGAAGCGAACACAGGAGAAGACCAAAGCTGAGGAGATGGCCTCGAAGGCCTTGGCTGCCGTGGCCAAGGTAACCACCAGCACTCTGCTCCGTCTGCTGCCGAGAAACAAATATCATTTGAGTCACGAGTGCTTTACATGCCTCTGGAAATTAGCCATTGTGTGAGTAAGGGATATCCTACTGAATAAGCTCCATGTCGGCAGTGAGTCACTGCTGTGAGCGCGAGACGGACTTTGACAACAGCCTCTCGCTGTTTGAACAAAGGGACGGGACGCTCCCAGCGACACACCAGCGTTTTACATGCAGAGAAAAATGTGCTGTCACACATCAGGTTGTCTTCTTTTCACTGCTGTAATCTCACAGATTATTGACGAGTGCAACACAGAGGTGGGAAAGATGCGGCAGATGGAGGAGCTGATCCAGGTGTCTCACACGCTGGAGTTCGACAAGCTCAAGGTAGCGTCAGAATAAACACGCTGAGGATTTATATTCGTCAGCAGCTTGTTACCTTGTTACAAAAAAAAAAAGACGTGAATGGTCGTGTCTGTTCGTGTTTCTCCAGGCCATTCCCATCATCTCCCAGACTCGATTTCTGGAGAAGAAAGGGGAGCTGCAGGAGATGTCCAAAGGGGGGACTCTGTTCAACATGAAGGCCAAGTTCAACCCGATCCACCTGTTCCTCTTCAACGATCTGCTCGTCCTTGCTACAAAGAAGAGGTGAGGGATTTAAAAAACGAAAGCTTTATTGTCGCACCGTTTAGCTTTAACTTAGGTTGAAGCTAAAAAACGATGACTCGCCTCGTTTTCTTGAACAGCGCAGAGCGTTTCGTGGTCGTCGATCACGCCCATCGCTCCTTGGTGCAAGTGCAGCCAGTGGAGGTTGGCGGGGGCAGCGGCGGCCCCTGCGAACACCTCTTCAACCTCACTTTGCTGGAAAACCACCAGGGACGCTTGATGGAGCGGTTGCTAAAAGCTCCTACCCAGTAAGTTTGTTTTCCCCATTTACGCGTATTATCTGTAGCTGCTGTAGTAATTGAATTTCCCCAACGTGGGATCAATAGAGGATTATCTTATCTTATCTTATCTTATTTGCACCTTGACAAAACAAAAGGTCAGACATGCAACGGTGGATGGCAGTTTTCCCCAACCCCACCAACCCAGACGCACAAGAAAACGAAGTGATTTATGAGGACTGGGGTGAGGAAGCACACACACACACACACACACATACACACAGTTGTATGTCCTTGCGCCCGTTGTTGCTCACAGCTGTGTTTTTTGCCAGATTGTCCTCAGGTGCAGTGTCTGGAGCAGTACGTCGCCCAGCAGGCTGACGAGCTCGACCTGGAGCCGTCTGACATCATCAACGTCATCCGCAAAACCAGCGGTGAGAATGTTCAGGGAGCCCGAGACGCACTTGTTCATTTATCAGGCTCTTGTTTGCTGTCTGTGCTTCGGTTGTTCTGTTTAGTCTTATTACTCCAGACGCATTAAGAAGGTACTAAATGTGGTACTGACATGGTTTTTATCATCAACCCCTTCCCTTGGCTCTGCTTGTCTGTCACTCCTCCGTCCTCCACTACAGCTGTTTACTGATGTGTTTCAACTTTCTTGCATGAACGATACCAAAGCCTCCAATCGTGTCCGTTTGTTCTCCTCCTTCCCCCGCCCTCCTCCTCCTTCTCCTGTCGCAGGCTGGTACGAGGGCAGCCGCCTGTCTGACGGTCAGAAGGGCTGGTTCCCCGCGACTAATGTCATCGAGATCACCAACGAGCATGTGAGGAGACGGAACCTTCGAGAGCGCTATAGAGTCATGCAGGCTGCAATTCTGGTTACCAACAGCAAGTTTGGCAACACGCAGTAGGATCTGGACGCCTCGGGGATGTTTACGTGTAATCGCCAAGGACGAAAATGGAGACACAGATCTCAAAAGTCAACTCTCTCTTTTTGGGTAGATGTGTCGGTTTCCAGAAAGCAGGAAATGAAAGGTAAAAGGAGAAGGGTGATGATCACAAGACTATATGTGAGAACCGCTGTCACGCCTCATTTCTACTGCTGGAACAGACTGATGTGTGTTTGCATTCAGCCACAGATTAGTTTCTAATGTTACACGACGGTCTTGGAACATCAGTCAGGGCTGACGCAGGTTTGTTTGAGACACGAAGAAGCGCCAGCGTTACACAGTCACATCCACAGTATGTTCAACTTCCACTGCCGACCCAGAGGGCAGCACTGTCTACACAAACCGTTTTACACTAAAAACACTTGAACCTTAGAATGCGTCCACTTGATTAGATTAGCTCAGACCACACAAACCTCCTGTTGGTTTTAGATACACGTTTTCACCAGGCTTTAGCAAAAGACAGATCCATGTTAAATTATGTGGGAGGTTGCTGCCTGATATCGTCTTCAAATTACCTTTTTAATTGTTTATTGTCTTCAAACAACATTTTTAATACCTTCTTATCTAACCCAGATGCTTTGGGAGAATTTTTTTAATTACTTATTTCCAGGACCATTGTTTACAACAAGCAAAACCTGCAGGACTCGAAATAATGATCTCCCTTGCGAGTCTTCTCACTCCTGACTGACATAGCAATCATTCCAGGCACCGTTTGACCAGATTGCCGTAATGCCAGACGTGCTGCAAAGAAAAGACGCGGGTGTTGCAGTCACCGCCCTGTACGTGAAAGTCATTGTGGTGAAGTCCCAGCATGCACGGGCATCAGTCAGTCCGCAGTGGGGCACATGCATTCTTGTAATAGCACAAATACCCAGAACAGTGTTTTAAAAGGAGAACGTCTCACCACAGGACAAAAACCCAGAGTATTCATTCAGGAAGTGCCTTGAAAAGAACTGTAATCGGTCTCTGGTGACCACGTCGAGCACAAGAGCTCTGAAAGTGCGCGTAGAGCTGTAGCGCCTCACGTGAGGTGTTCATGGTTGCGTGACTGGTGCCAGGGCCCAGGCTGCCGCTCCCCCTGCAGCCTGCTGTGAGTACTGTAAATAATGAGTGGAGAGAGAGAGGAGGAGTGCTTTTAATATAAGAAACTGTCTTTTTAGCCACAGGAAGTATGTTTCAAGCAACACAGGCTCAAGTGTGGATTATTTTTTATTAAACACTAAGAAAAGAACGTCTGTGCAATACAAGTGTAAAAATACTGCTGGCTATTTCAAGTGGGAGAATAAAATATTCTCATTCTTGAAAAAAATGTTTGAGTAAATTTAACTAAAAGTCATTAAAAATTTCTGTGCAAAAAAAAAAAAAAGGAAATGCAAAGTGCAAAAGTTGGAACCTGAGTTTTCCTTCCTGATGAGCATGTGATCAGGCTCACGTGAATACACTCACTGCACAGGTTCAGCAGGCACCATCTGCCCCAGACTCAGCAGCACACGCACAGCGTTCCCCTCAGAGTCAGACAGGGTCCGACGCTTCGCCTCCGCAAAACCTCCCGACGCCAGCCCATCCTCAGCTGACACAACACCCTGCCAGCTGGCTTCTTCCTTCTGCCCCAAGCAACAGAAACCCAGGTTATTTTGTGTGGGAGGACCAGGTACTGATGCAGGCGGAGCCTCAGGTCCGTGTCGGGGTTCGGTGCCTAGTGATGAACGCTGGTGTGGCAGAAACCCAAGATGCGTTTCTACGGATTTGTGGTCGTTCTGGTCCCAGATTTCGTCGTCCTGTGACAGGATAAAGTGACTCACAAGAGTGTTTGCTGCTTCAAGCTCAGAATCTGACCACGCTCGTCTCTGATGCACATCACTGTGTAAATGTTTGTCTACTGATGTGTGGTGGAACAGTCTGGAGTTAAAGCCTGGAGGTGGGCCCCCGGCACAGGAAACGTCCAGTTTAGCGGCACCGAAGCTTTCAGGACCCACTAACGGACTCTGGTGGTGCAGTTTCAGGAGGGTGGTAATGGCCTGGTCCTCCTCCTGGGAAAGCTGGATGATGACTCGCCTCGGGTGCACTGGGCGGTGGTGTGGCGGCACACTCCAGCTGGTGCTGCCCAGGTCTCGGGTGGGGTGCGGTCCAAACCTGAAGGGGTCTGGACTGTTTGATGTGGCCAAGCCGGTGGACATAACTGAGGGCGGAGTGTTGAGCTGGAAGAATTCTAACACCTGAGATGATGAGAAGGTGGAATTAAATAAAGTTTACTTTACAGGACATTATTAGATTAAATAGTTTCCACTCAGAGGACGAGAAACAAAGTCCAGCAGGTTACCACACATTGAAAAAAAGCCTGAAACCTATATTTAATGTGCGTAATTAGATAAATCCATTAGCTCCCATTAAATGCAGAAAAGCCATTCATATGTGACCTATGCTGATAAGATGCTAAACCTTTTGCTTCCTCTTCCTTTAAAACACACTGACATCCATCCCTTCATGCACAACAGTCACACTGTTCCAATCTACTTTTAAAAAACGGTTCACTCACGTCTTGTTACTGGTTTGGCGTTTAAAGTAAAAACGGTGGATTTCAAAAACTCTGTCCTGACCAACGCTGCTTGGTCTCAGTTTGCCCCCTGTCTGACAGGACTGAGCCCACGACAAACCTCATCACGTCAACATCTGATGCAGCCATTATCTGAGGGGCGAGCCCAGCTGTTAAGGGTCCACATGGACACAGACATCAACTCACCAACTAATTGAAGCTACTGTAACAGAAACACCAATGAGGGTTTGGAGGGATTCAAAGCCAGGTCCCTCTGGGTGTGAGGCTCCAGTAGAACCATTACACCACCTCATGATAATTAACAGTTCGACTGTGTTTGCTGTGATAGCAGCTTTCCTCACCCTCAAATCGGTCACTGCGTTGGGGATCCTGGTGCCACGGCCCATGGTGGGGTCGCTGTAGAAGAACTCTGCTGGGATGATGGGCTGGGCTGAGGAGAACAACACGGTATAACCAGTGAGGCTGCACATCTGGCTGCTGCTCGGGCCCAGATGTGGCGGAGGGACTGGCCGGACACTCACCTGCTTGGTTGGTCCAGTGCCTGTGATGGCGTCCAAAGTGTGCCGTCATGTAGAGAGGCAGGAAGGAGGGGTGGAGCAGGGTCCTGCTGGACACGGAGGGCAGCACGGCCAGTCGGGATCGCTGCTGCGGGACAGACGCGGACATTCAGCAGCCTTAACGCACTTTCGTGCCGTCGAGGTCACCGTGGAGCTAAGGAGCGAAAGTGACGGAAACTCACGGCTGGATGTTCCTCGCGCCGGCTCATGGCGGACTCCTCCGTGTGGCGTCTTTTTCCAGGCTTGGAGAGTCCAAAAATATCACGAGCCACGCGTGAATGACGAAAAGCACTAAACGACGAAAGTGAAGAGTCGGGGTCACGCACGTGGAGGCTGCTGCTCACCTGGAGGTGGAGAACAAGCAGCGCCCCCTGCTGGTGCGGCCGCGACAGAGCAAGAGAGCGAACAGCGCGGAGTGACAAACAATACACAGACTGAGCCACCGAGACGATCACACTGGAGCTTCAGGTGTTGTCCATATTCAACTATGTCCTTTGTAAATCTAAAACACCCTGCACTTAACCGAACTCACAGATTCAAGGAGAGAATGAAAGAGCAGTGAATTCATAAATTATTAATTTCTCATTTAGTTGTGAGCATCCAGATAACAGGTCACATCAACAGAGCAGGGAAACCAATAGGATGTTAGAGAAGAAACCTGAATAAAGTGATAAAGTGTTACTGTAGAGACCTGTATGAAACACATGTGGGTTATAATATATAGTGGAGGCGATTAAGGACCATGGTAACTTTACATGACGTACTGTTTTATTGGTCAACACCTGCAAAGTAACTACAGGTATGAAAAATGTACTGAGGAAAAACTCCTGCATTGGATAAACAGTGGAAATACTCAAAACTACCAGACCTTGAGTTCTGACTTCTCACCTGCGGCACCACAACAAATGATCCCTGACATCATTTTGGAAACTATGCTTTGTTTTGCATTTTAGAAAATGACTAGATACAGATCACCATTAACCATTTAATGTTGTGACATCGTATAAAACTGTAGATTTTAAATAAATTCCCAAAATATTGATGTTAGTTGTGTTGTCTTAAGATCTTGCCAATGCAACACTCTAATCTAAATTTTACGGTTTCTAGTGTAACCTTCCATGAATAAAAATAGATATACTGCATTTTTTTTTTTTTTAGAAACATCTTTATTAAATCCCATACTCTTCCCACTAAATAAGTTAAATATTTTGATGAAGTGAATCTTCAGCTCCTGTAAAGGGATGACAAAGCAAATTAATAAGGAAAAATTATCCTTTAAAATATGAACATTAAACGTTCGCGTCTTCACCTTTAAATCATGTTTTGTTGGACCCTAGAATGTCTGGCGTACTGATAGGGAGGGGAGCCACGCAGGAGCGTCCTGGGTATTCTAGGTGGTCCATTTGCAGCAGGTGTGGTGGTGGTGCTCTGCAGATCTGCAGAGCAGCAATCCAAGCAGATATTCTCACAATCCAACAGGAGTGACCTCGGCTCCAGCAGCTGAACCATGTACTGTACCTGCGCGAACAATTCTGCCCACGCCGGCTGTGTCCGACTCGAACCTGAAGACTGAGAAGAGGCGATGCAGACCAGCCAGCTGATACGTGCACTGGACCGTCACCCTGAAAGAGCAGCATAGATGTACAGCTATGCACAATAGCAAACAAAAGCGACCAATGCAGACAACCTTACCTCTCTGTAGCTTCTGCCACGACCGTATCATTCTTATTGACGTACTTTTTATCATAGGAAATCTCATTTTGATAAGTGACATTTCCTTTTCCAATCTGAGAACACAAATGGTGTCGGTCATTTTTCTCTGAAAGCAGACGGGACAGTGTGAACGAGCTCTAGCAGGTAACGCGGCTTCATTTCTACCTTGACGATCGATCCACAGACGTTTAGTGGAAAAGAGAACAAAGCCATGGTGTCGTCTGCATCTTTGGGTCCACAGTTTCCATTTCTGAGGCTGGTTCTGGCAGGGATCCCTCCACTTGGGACGACTCGAGACAGGTCGGCCACCACGACCATCCTCCCATCAGTTGAACATGCTACAGGAGTCAGCATTTCAGCTACATGGTCCAAAACCTCAGCAGCTCTTAGAACAAAGGTTGTTCTTACCAATGAATTCCTCAGTTGTATTAAAAGGACATGTCTTGACAGTCGAACTCTGGATCTCTGATGTTATACGATCCTGAACGAGGATCTCAAAAGTGCCCAAGAACCCTTTCAGAGTAACGTTCTAACAAACAGATAGTTCAGTCATCGACTTCCACTCTGGTACATTAAACTTAAAGTCGGATGTGTCCGGTCTTTCCCCTCATCCTCATCTCACCTTGTACTTGAACCCGTGTGTGAACAGCGGCACGTCGAGCTCCAGACTCTGGCTGTCGTTGCTCATGATGTATCTGTGCCGAGCTGCCAGATCGGACGTCAGCGGGTCTGAACCGATGCTGATCTCCCACAGGTAGTCAAACGGCTGATGGTCCAGTTTGAAGCTGATCCCAGATTCAGAACAGACGGCGTCAAACACCGGAGGAGCTGTCAAACAGTACGGTGGGTTAGGACCAACTCTACTCAGTTCACAGCCAGTTCTAAGATTAAAGACTTACAGATATCAGTGAACCACGTCACAATGGATGCGAGGTGGTGAAAAGACTTATTTTCAGGCACCACTATCAATGTGAAGTTGAGGTCCAGCTTATACTGAAATACTGCATCTTCTTTGGAGAGCTAGGACACAGTACATATGACATCAGGTGTACGGTAGTACAAGTACATACAAACTTCCCGATATCGGACACCGTTTACCTCATGTAGGACAACAGGGTCATCAAACGGCACCATCAGAATGTAGCCATGAGTGTTGTTTGGATGAACAACTTTAGTGATTGTGTACGTGCTTGTATTAGAAGTTGGCAACATAAACTCGTGTCCATTTAGCTGAACGGCAGCCAGCTCGACATCTTCGGGAACATCTCCGAGGTAAACGCTGAATGTTCGCTCCTCAGGATCTGTTTGGTTATCTGTAAATACAGGACGCGGCAGCAGGGGGGTGGTCAGCGTCCTGTGCAGTCGGAGCCTGGTCTCCACATGATCCTCGTCCTCCAAGATTTGCTCCAAGTAGAAATTAAAGGTGTAAAACTCGTAGAGGTCGTCAGTCACAAAGCTCTGCAACAGACAGTTAAAAGCTACAGTAAAAACGGGAGGATTCATGGTGTGAGGGTACTGCAGTTGCCTGGAAACTTTCCTTAGCTTAGTCACAGTAGCTACAGCTACAACAACTAATCTACCTTGTACCAAGTTTATTTTATTCAGCTTTTGAGCAAAAACCTAAACGTAATGGGTCAATTTAACACCATTAAATGTGATTGATGGGATTTACTTTCCTAATAACTACCACTTATACTTATTTCCCGCAGATTATCTTGGGGTCCATTAAAATAGTGTAACCATGCAACACATCCCAATTCAGATACAGGGACTTTCAGATTCAAATGCACGTTTACTGCCAGGTTTCTTTAAAATATACATGAAGATTCATAGACGTGACTGACGAGTGCTTGTGTCTGAGGGAGTGTTTTCTGACCTTCCTGTGCCCTCCCTCTGAGGAGTAGGGGATGCTGATCTGGATAGAGGCGTTGTGCATCTCGATGGTATAACCTCTCTCAGCTGCAGTTGGCTGCGACACAAGTTCGCCACCGAGTCCGACGTTGACCTGTGTAGTGTCAAGGCTGGCGTAGAGAGCCTGAGGAGTCTTCCACACCACGTATCCGTCATCAGAAGAGCCTTCAACTGTTGACAAGAATCCTGCTTCAGTTTTTCATTATTAAAATACAAAAACTGCAGAGTAAAATATAACAATACTGACACATGGAGCAAGCAGCCACCATGTCGACCATGAGGACAACCCAGCTCTGTCTGGAGAACAGAGTTGCGTGGATCATCTCTACTGGAACACCGTTCACCTGAAGAGAGGAAGAAAATCAGCATTACACACGGACGTTGGAATAACTTGGACTGATGATCAACTTCGTTCTCTTTGACCTCGGTTCTGACGGAGTCACGCTGTCCGTACGGTGTCCGAAATAAAAGTCTTCCGGCAGTCACCTCAAACACATAGTCCTGCCTACGAGCTTCAGAGAGGTTCATGGGCAGCAGCTGTTCCTCTGCTCTGTGAAACATCACCTGCCAGTCTGAAGTGGTGGAGCTATATGCCTGGAACGATGGCGATTAACAGGTTTCAGTCACGGCCCTTTGCTGCAAAAGGAGACAAGCTTGTACAGCTGTGATGAGAAACGTACGGTTTTCAGAGCATTCCAGTCATCTTTCATTGTTCCTGACGGACAGTTGACCTCACTCCTCACAGACACCTGGAAAAAGTCACCATTAGAGACGAATAGGAGTCAGAGTCATGAAGACACACCCCAACTTACCTCCATGTAGTTAACCTCACAGGTCACCTCTCTGGGAGACCAGGGGAGAGAGGGAGAGCAGGTCCTGTTCAGTTCATACACAACCTCTTTCTCTTCATGCGTCACAATCATATTAAAGTTGAATGTGAACAATTTACCATCCTGAAAGACCAAACAGATGAGGAGTCACAAGTTCGGTCTAAGTAAATGACGTCTTGTTTTGATTGCACGCTCACTTGGTTGTCGGTATGACAGCTGAAGTAAGAGGCCCTGAGCTCCACGTGGCCTGGCAGAGGAACCACCGTGTAGCCACACTTTGCTCCGTACCGTGTTGTGATGGGGTAAACGCCCGTTTCATCTGGATGATGGTTCACAGAGGTTACCAGCTTAAGACCGAAGCCTCTCCTTTCAGCTACAGTCTGATTCATTTTAGTAGGCGCTCGACTGAAGGCGGGCGTTTCTTACCAACGGCATCAAAGTGAGGCTCCCCTCCAGAGAAGGAGAAATCAACAGCTATCACGAAGTAACGATCATGACACTCCATGTGAACGACTCCTGTAAGATTCAACACGGTCAGATCTGAATAACAAACACCGCGAGGCATCATAAGCTCACGATAGGCAAAACTTGGCCTACCATCAGGAACACTGTTGCAATTTGCAGTTGACCACCCAAGCAGCAGAAAGACAAAGCTGTAAAAAAACCAAAAAACTAATGTCACTTGCAAAAATAGAAGGATACGCAGCATCCTTGTAACCAAAACTACTTACCCAAGGAAAAACCACAAAGCCATAACCAGTGTCTAAAGCTAGCCTAGCTGCTAGCGAACTACACCTGCTGACCAACACACGCGAACAATGTGCTCGGTAGGTCCTTGCACCATGTGGGTCTGGCTGCTCACTTCAGCTTTTATGAGTTCCTCTGAAGCAGGAAGTCCAACACCGGCCTCACCAGGTGCAGCTGATTGGGAAGATGTGCGGTGGCTGATGAGCCACACATGTCTTTGTTAACGCCCGAGAGTCTGTGGTTGGACAAGAGGCAGACTTTGAGAAGCTGTGTAGCAGATGACACTGCATGGTGCCAGGTTGGCCAGGATTTACCAAGCGGTGGTTCCCTGGGTTGGTTGGCAGCTACGCCAGATGTCTACCAGCGTATCAGTGGCTATGGCTTTTAGCTTTTGCTTTAGGTGAGAGAGAGGTGACATTAGATCACGTGCAAACCGCTGGTTGGCTTCTGACTGTGATTCATGTGCTTTGTGTCTGACAGTGTGGCCTTACTCATGTCAGTATGGGCGCCAGCAGAATGTGATCACATTCCTGAAGGTAACGTCTACGGAACTTTTCAAACACAGACAACGTTCACTCGTTTAGCATCAACATCTGACCTGATCGCTTGTTCTCGCAGGATTTGTGCTAATGGAGTGTCGTGATCGCTATTTCATGATAGCTGTTGATGGCTCCTACATCGGGAATGAGCCTCACTTTGAAGCTGTCGGTGAGTCCTCTAACCACATCTTGTTAAATTTGGTAAAGCTGGCACATGTCACTGAAAACCGCTTGAGCGAACTGAGTGACTGTCATGCAGACAGCACAGGCGTGTACCCCATCACTAAGCAGCATGCAGACGAGTGTGGCTACGCTGTTGATGTCGTTGCTCTGCTGGGCCACATGGAGCTCAGAGCGTCGTACTTCAGCTGTCAGACTGAAAACACCGTGAGTCCAAACACTGTCATCGTTAAACATTCATCTGTATCTGAGTACATGACACCTTAGAGTTTTCATATGACCATTTTCTGTTGGGTCTTTCAGGATGACAAAGTGTTCACATTCAACTTCAACTTGGTTCTGACATATGAAGGGAGGGAGGTCCACTATGCACTTAACAAGACCTGTTCCCCATCTCTCCCCTGGTCTCCCAGAGAGATTACCTGTGAGGTTGACTACATGGAGGTATGCTCAGTTACCTTTTTAAAGTCTTACTGAGAGCTTGTCCTGAGGACATCTAATCCTGACTTCTCCGTAGGTGTCTGTGAGGACTGACGTAGTCTGTCCATCTTCGACAAAGAGAGACTGGGATGCCACTCTCCAAACTGTATGTCCATCTTGCCTCCAGACAGGAAGTGTGCGTTAATCATTTGCAAGTTTTGTTTGAATATTGCTGCGCTCCTTAGGTGCATGCCTCAGCCACTTCAGATTGGCAGGTGGTGTTCCAGAAGGTGGAGCAGGAGCTGATGCCCATGAACCTTTCTGAAGCACATAAGCGAGGCTATGTGTTTGACCTGACAGATGGGCGGCTTGTATTTCGTACACCTTACAGACAACCTGACTCATTCATCACTGTGGTAAAAGGATGAAAAATGTAGCAATCTATCACACAGGCCACGGTTTTTAAACATAAGCCAGCTTCCATACCTCAAGCAGACTTGAGTCTCTGTTTAGGTGAATGGAGTTCCAGTAGAGACGGTCCACGCAACTCTGTTCTCCAGACAAAGCTGGGATGTCCTCATGGTCGACATGGTGGCTGCTTGCTCCATGTGTCAGTATTGCAATCCTTCATTATTACTTTCTATAGCTACATGTAGCTGTTTCCACTTGACAGTCAACGGCTGAAGTTGTTCTTTGTCACAGATGAAGGGTCCTTGGATGAAAGACGCTACATGGTGTGGAAGACTCCAGAGTTGGTTTACCCACTGGTGTTGAATCTGCACAGCACGAAGGTCAACGCTGGGGTCAACGGGGAACTTGTAGAACAGTCGGTCGCAGAAGAAAGAGGCTACACTGTGGAAAATAACAGAAACATAATCCAGATCATCATTCCTTACACTGCTGAAGGATGGTACAGAAAGGTCTGAAAGCACGGATTATAACAAGTTCCAAAATCGATCTTTTGTTTCACTTCCCTAAATGTGCTCTCCTGCAGAGTTTTGTGATTGGAGACCTCTTCGAGTTCTACATCTTTAATCTCTACTTAGAGCAAATTGCAGAGGACGAGGATCATGTGGAGACCAGGCTCCGATACCACAGAACGCTTACCACTCCCCCAATATTGTCCTCTGTTTTCACTTTTCACAGTAAGTTTACTTGTGAACACAAAACATTTTGCCAAGTGGAAATCTGACTTGCTTGCTTCTTAAGGAACGGATCTTGAGGAGCGAACGTTCAGCGTCTACCTCGGAGATGTTCCTAAGGATGTTGAGTTAGTAGCTGTCAGCTTGAACGGACATACGTTTACGGTGCCCCTCACCAACACAAACGTTTCCATGATCACAAGTATTCATCCAAACAACACCCACGGTTACACCCTGAAGGTTGCTTTTGACAACCCTGTTGTCTTACATCAGGTAAAGGTCTGATACAGCCGATTCATGTCCTCGTCATAAATTCACCTTGCGCAGCTCAGCCAGATCTTTTTGTCTTCCAGTTCCATAAAAAAGATTCCGTGATGCGGCACAGACTGGACGTCTATTACCTACTGGCCACTGTACCTGAAAATGAATGTTTTCACCATTTAACATCAGTCATCGCACTGACAAATGTCTGTAAGTCACTAACCTTACATCACACAGCCCTTGTCAGTTCAGGTCGCCCAGTGTTTACCCACCGTACTGTTTGACAGCTCCTCCGGTGTTTGACGCCGTCTGTTCTGAATCTGGGATCAGCTTCAAACTGGACCATCAGCCGTTTGACTACCTGTGGGAGATCAGCATCGGTTCAGACCCGTTGACGTCAGATCTGGCAGCTCGGCACGGATACATCATGAGCAACGACAGCCGGAGCCTGCAGCTCGACGTGCCGCTGTTCACACACGGATACAAGTACAAGGTGAGATGAGGATGAGGGGAAAGATTGGACACATCCGATTTTGAGTTTAACGTACCAAAGTGGAAGACGGAGCTCAGTGACTGAACTGCCTGTGTTTTCTAGAACATTACTCTGAAAGGATTCCTTGGCACGTTTAAGATCCTTGTTCAAGATAAAGAAACATCAGAGATCCAGAGTTCGACTGTCAAGACATGTCCTTTTAATACAACGACTGAACTCATAGGTAACAACAGCAAACCTCTAAGACTTGTGATGTACAGTATGTAGCTGACGTGCTAAAAACAGTATCCATAGTGTGTTCGACTGATGGGAGGATGGTTGTGGTAGCTGACCTGCCTCTGGCAAACGCAAGGCAAAGGGTCTCTGCAAGAAGCAGCCTCAGAAATAAAAGGTGTCGACCCAAGGAAGCCGATGACACCAGGGTTCTCTTCTTCCTTCCTCTCCACACCTGTGGATCCATTATCAAGGTGCCACTGCTGCTTGAAATTACATTTACGAGATGTGAATGTGCCTGCACCTAAATTGAAATGCTTTCCCTCTCAGCTTGGAAAACACTCTGTAACCTATGAAAACAAGATTTTCTTCAGCAAGGACCTGCACACCATGACAAATTCATCCAGCAATGACGCTGACAGGTGCGACTCTTCTGCTTACTGTCCCGTTACGTCTGTAACGGTTCGTCTTCACACCAGTCTCGCCCCTCTCTCGCAGTGTGACGGTGCAGTGTACGTATCGTCTGGGCGGGCTCCAGCGTCTCTTCTCGTTGTACAGGTTCGAGTCAGACACCGACGGCGTTGGCTGCATCGTGCACTCAGCACGCGCCAGTCAAGGTTGGTCGTCCACTGGTTCAGCCGCTTCGATGCTTTCACCCAGTCATGCGTTTGCATCTGGTCTCATTGTAGAGTCACAGAGAACTACATGCACCCCTCAAGACTCGTTCAAACAAGTTCCAGTTACTAACTTTCTAAGGACAATCAAAGAAAGGTTGGTACGTATGAATTAAACATTGGTCAAGAGAGCGGCCTGTTCTCATATTATTTCTCTTTACAGGACCTGAAAGATCTTCACATGGAAGCAAATGCTAACAGTTTGAAGCATTTTAAGCAAATGTTTTATTAAATATGAAAATACGATCTGGCATGCCAAGACCTGAATACGTCCTGATGTTTAAGTAGTTCCCCGTAGTACAAGCAGCCAACAGTACAGATTCAGCGACGTTACCTAACAAATCACGTAGGGGCTACAATGGTCAACCTGCAAAGGCAGGAACGGGACTTGAACTGTCCTCATGATGGGTTAGATTGAAAACTTCCGCACAGATATTTACATTCAAATTAAAGTCTAATCCAAACTGTTCAGAAATCGCTTTAGTTTGTCAGCATTGGGGTGTGTCAGATAATCGCTTGTTTGCAAAAAGAAACTTTTAGAACTCAAAGTTCAAAATTGATTTATTTGACATGTTCAATACTGAGAAATACACAGTAGTGGCAGCAGCATGTAGACGAGCAGAGATGTTTTTGCTGTGCCTCCATTACCCTCCATTTGCTTCTACCTGAATAGGATGGATTTTATTCATCTTTACAGCATCACAGTAACAGAGCAGAGACATTTCAATAATAAAGGACACACACATACTGTGTCATCCAGAGACTGATATGCGAGATGTTGGATCAGATGAGTACGACTGTGGTTTGTAGGGTAGCGGCATTGGAGAGTCAATCTGAAAGGGACAAAAACTGACGCAGCTAGTTTTCCTACTGACAGACTCCGTTCAGTGTTTGTTGTTGTTTGTCTCACCTGTATGGAGAATCTCTGAGGATAACGGGCCCATTCAAAGGAAGAAAACTTTGAATGTAACTGACCTGGTTTTCATAAACCAGGAGGTTTCCCTCAGTCTAAAGTAAAGGATAAGAAGATGAGAGGCATGAGGTTTATTCTCTGTGTGGATTTTATAACTAAGCGTCTCACAGTCACAGTCGTCCCACAGGAGTTGAGACCGAAGCTGAACAGAGCTCTGGCACTGTCCGTCTCCATGGGAACGCAGCTGGGGTCCAACAGCGTGGTTTGGTTGGGACTGATGGGCGGGCTGGTGTGGGTGGTGTCGACTAGTGCCACCACCTTCCCTTCTGGCAAACATACTGTCAGAGAATGCGAGTGTTGAGGCTGTGGTGGTGGGTGAATGTCAGAAGCGGACAGAGGTTAGGAGTACCGAGTAGCTCTCTAGCAGGAAATCTGCATTTATGGCTCAGACGGTCCTGGACTTCAAGGGACTCTGCATCCACGACAGACACTTCCACTCCAGCAACAAGACCCTGCAATGACAGCTCCTGGAAACCGAGCAAACATCTTCACAAGAACAGCGGCAGCAAAAACAATGGGGTGATATTAAGGTAAAGCAGCCGTGGCTCCGTTCGTGAACTATGTAGAATGTGAATATGACGCTTGAAAGAGTCTAAATGTATGGTTGATACCTCGAAGCTGAGCCCAGGGCTATTGAATGGAATGGCTACAGTTAGGTAGTCGTCCTCCGCCTCCAACTGAAGCCCAGCCATCTCTGCCAGGTTCCAGTCCAACTTGTGTGCTCCGAGGAAAAGCTCCCACTGCTGCTCCACCTGGGCCCCGTAGTGCAGCAGCACCAGCAGGCTGCTCTCTGTGCACTTTCCCTCCAGCCTGGGTGAAAGCGGGGCTGTGCCAACGTGGAACCAAACCAAAGTGCATTTATATGTAATTACGATCAAGTTGACACAGATGCAGCGCTGACATATACATACACCATAAAAACTGCAAAACGACTCACCTGTGTACTCAACAGTGTGCTCTAATGTGGCATGATGGTAAAAAACGTCTCCCACAGGAGAGATGCTGAGCGTGAAAGTGAAAGTGAGGCTGTACTTCTTAAAGCCACCACCTATATACTGGAATTGGACGAAAGGTGGTTAAGACACATTTCTGAACACGCACTCAAAAAAAAAAAAAAGACAATTTTCAGACTCACCTTAGGAATTATTTTTGGGTTCGACAAAGAGAAACTGAGCTGGTAGGAGAAGCTCCCGTTTCTGTGGGCCAGCCTGGAAACCACCAGGTCTGTGTCACTCTGTGGGTGGAGGCTTTGGGACCAGGTCAAAAGGTCACCGCCACCATCTACAGTTAACTTCTGAAGGGAGACGTCCGCTGCAAAGAAACCTAAAGTAACAGAGAACAGCTCCTTTGATGCTGCTGTGCCTGGAGGGAGAGAGATGAAATAAATTATAGATTTATGACCACGTAACCACTCATCACAAACTCAAACAAAGCTTTCATGCTTGATGAAGTACACGCCCACAGCCGTGGCTGTATGGTTTGAGTCAAGTGTTACTGTTGGTGAAGACCAGAGTCTGTGGTATCAGAGGAGTCTTCAGGAGCCTGAACGAGCGATGCTGAGTGAGGGGCCAGCGTTCGTCCTCCCACTGACTCATGAAGAACAGATCCACTGTCATGGACGTGCTGTACCATCCCCTCACAAGTCCACTCTGGAAATAAACAGATGGCTTCATGAAACCCAGTCAGATGTATTTTCTTTGTCCCCACTGCATCGATCATCTTATTGTGAAGAGATGCGAAGGTTCCTGTAATTTCACACCATTTCAGACATTTTTTTGCAGTCCTACTGCTAAATGTTTCTATTATTTGTCCACCTACACCAGACTACAGAACTGTTCTATTAGACTGCATTCATTTGGTGTACCTAATAAAATGACACTTCCCATTATTTGTGTACCTTTGTGTCTCCACCAAGGGCTCCTGTAGGAATCCTGACCTCCACCCGTCCGTCCCTCAGGCCAAGCTTGTATCCTCGTGCTTTGATTTCAGACTCGCTCAGAGTTTGGCTGTTTATTCCCAACCTTACACCTCTGTCCTTGAACGGTCCGTGAAGCAGAGGTGAGAGATTGCGAGGAACAGCCCACACAAGGTCAGAACCCTCTGCTGCCGCCTCATCTGGGGGTGAGAAGTGGGAAATGAGAGACGGTTCACACCGACATTTAACAGCTGTAAAATAGCTTAATGCAGATCAACTGTACCAACTCAGAGCACATGCAAGAGTAGCATCAACAGCCAAGGTGCCACTCTGGAGTCGGTACAGGACTGTTGCTCTGACAATCTCTAAATCCACTCCCTTCTCCTGGGAACGACAGAAACACGTGTGGGATGCAGAGAAGACTATTTAGAAAACAAAGGTAGCTGCAGGAAACAATACTGTCAGAGTACCTTGATGAAGTCAGAGAATGGGGAGGAGTAGAGACAACGGAGGGTAAGACGCGGCCGCATTGAGATGTGATAACCCAGAGCAGCAGCTTCTGTCAGGGACAAGGCCTCAGCAGCTCCGCGGAAGATCACGGACATGTGTGCTGCTACCTGGGAGGAAGGCGTCAAATCAGCTGATCGGACATCGCCCAGCAAAACATCAAAAGCACCTACTAACCTGACCGTCATGTTTTAATGCCACAGGCAGATTAGGCTCCCGAATAGAAATCTAGAGATTAAACACAGAACATGTTAAGACTTTGACTTTCAGCAGGACGGGACGTAACGTACAGCAGCTGCTCTCAGACATTAACTCCTATGAGCCTGATAATATACCTTTGCAATTCAACCACTTACCTCCATGTACTTTTCCTCACAGACGACCTCTCTGCTGCTCCAGCTGTTCCCTGGGACGGAGCAGTGGAGACGTAAGGGGTACGCCACCTGCAGGTTCACAAACCTAAGGCTGAGGTGATAGTCCGTGCCAGCCTGTGGGGGCAGAACAGTGGTGTCTTGTTCCAGCAAAACATGTCAAAACAAGATATTTAAGATGAACCTACGTTGATGTGGACATGACAGGCCAGGAAGGAAGCGCGAAACACCAGGTCTCCAACGTCATTGATTTGGATTGTGTATCCACAGCGTGCAGCCTCCAGATCAGATAAGAGGTAGAGTCTGTGCTGGTCTGGTGAGTTACAGTGAAAGACGATTAACAATCCGGCCACATCCAAACGAACCTGCTGTCCCTGCAGGACGTGAAGACACATACTGCACCTTCAAAGTAGAAACGGATCCCTGAGCGGAGGAATCTGGACTTGATGGAGAGCCAGAAGTGACGCTCGAGACATCTCGCCTGAAACATTCCTGGGAAAAAATAAAACTTTAGGTCATTAGGTTGCATTTAAATTATAACTGATTCAGAGTCTGGAAAGTAAATGTTGTATTATCTTGACAAAAATCCCAGAAGGAGTTTCTGAGCTTTTAATTAACAGTGTTTATCAGAAGATACAATTTGCCAAGTTTTATTTTTCATTGTAAATATCCCACCGTTACCTACAGTTTAAGAAACGAAGAACGCGTTTCACGGACTTTTGCTTCAAGGTGCTACTAAGCTGCTACAAATCCCACGCGGCACTATTTCAGTCTTACCTGTTGGCGCCGGGCTGGTCGCACGTGCAGCCAGGAGCAGCCCCACACTGAAACAAACACACTAGCATCACGCGCGGCTGCACGAGGCTGCGTTTAACACTCGCTTTAACGTTTCATTATATAAAAAAAACACAACAGAAAACAACGTACCCACAAATAATACGAATAACTGTTCTCATCCTTGAAGCCGAACTGTAATCCAAGCGCGTTAAAAGATCTCCGTCGCCATTTTTAAAATACACCTGTTAATTGATAAGACACGAGAGTCACACAGCACGTGCGCATTTGACGTAAGGTCGCCTTCGACTTCCGGTCAGCGGTTTAGGATAATGACATCATGACAGGAACATGAAGGATAAGAATGCGGTGCAATAATAACCATAAATCACTTCAACAAAACACTTTATTGATTGCAAAGTAGGGAAAAACCTGATGGAAGAACAAAGCCAAGCACATAAAAAGGAGAAGGGTTGAGTTCAGTCTGACTCACCATCTCACCATCTTTAGACTCCAGGAGGAACTGCAGCTTGATTAAACACAGCAGGAGACAGTTAATGAATCCTGACAAAATGCTGAAACGACTTTAGATCATGTTGGCGTCCTGCAGCCAACGCCCCCTCCTCTCTTTGGAAAATGTTACTTGAAGCCAGTCAAGAGTCCTGTGGAGTAGAAGTAGAGAAACACAGCCACAGAAAAGGTCACAATCTATTCAGAGAGTAAGATGTGAAAGAAAACAAACACCTTGGTAATTACTGCTTCAGTACTTTAGCACTTGTGAACAAGTGTGAAGATGGAAGTGTTTTACTGCTGTAGTCCTACAATACATTTAAGAAAAAAAAAATCCACCCTTAAATAGGAGCATAACAGCCAATATCTAGCAATCATCAAATTCAAAATCATGACACATGCTGGACAGGAAAGGAAATACAACAACAACAACAACAACAAAAATACATTTGTTTCTTGACCTTTTTTCGTAAGGATGGTGACCTGTCACTGTCCAGGCAGCCTCATTAACATTTGAGTCACATTGTGTCATTAACAACAGAGCACAGCATGAGAAGCCGAGCTAAGTTCACGACAGGAAGAAAGCTGGTGTAACAGAGTAAAGTCTCGTTGTTTTCCCACGAGGTTTCACTCAGCTGATGTGTTTTGCATTGAATACTTCACATATAAAAGTAACTTGAGTAGTAATCAACACCCAGCTGCTGTCTTCAGTGTTAATGTTGACCTTATCCTCTCCTGTCCAGTGGCACCACCTTTATCACGGCCCTCCTCCTCCACCAGTCACATCCCTTGTTGGTGTGAGGATGAGGAGGGAGACGAAGATGCCTATTTATCACTCTAACACGTCCAACACCAACAGATCTATCTGACCGGTCACTTCTAGGAAGCTTTTCATCAGTGGCTCCAAGTGCGGGTTCTTCTGAAAATGCTGCTCTCTCAGGTGCAGCTGCTTCTGCTGGCTTTGTTTTCTTGGGCGCTGCTGGTTCAGGTGAGCACAGCTCCAGACAGAGACCTGTTGACCCAAGCCCTGAGAGCAGACGTTGCAAATGACAAGGTAGGTGAAAAGTGTCCAATCAGCGATATGTTTTAACAGCTCTTAATCGGGAACAACCTTAACCTTGTGAAGTGGTGTCAGAGTTCGTTGTTTCGTCTTTTAGGATCTCGCTCATTTGCTCCTTGTCAACTTTGCGTCTGAGCTGGTGACAGCAAAACGAGACCAGATGGTCCCAGAGCTGGAGGAGAAGGAGGAGAAGGAGGAGGTGATGCGGCGACACCTTTTTTTCTCCCAAAGAGAGCGCAAGGCAGGCTGTCGCAGCTTCTTCTGGAAAACCTTCACGGCGTGTTAACGCAAGGAGCGAGCTGGAATCGTTTTGTGGTTTACTCTAGGGTCAGTGAATCCATGTCTCCGATCTGGATCCTTTACTGCAAGATGACAAATAAACTGTTATTACCTGGAATGTGGTTGTGTGTTTATCTGTTTCAGTTCTGACTTTTTTCTTTAGTAATATTATATTCTTCAGAACAGCACTTTCATAAGTGTTGGGTAACCTAACCTACTGTAGGATGAAAATCCTAGGATCCTACATTTGCCATAAGACAACACAGCTTTTGTTATATGTTCTCTGCCTGGTAAGAGACATCTCGTGAGTTTTGTTTTTGTCAGGTGGCTCCATGTTTGTCTGTCAAACCATGGCACAAACCTCTAAAACCTAACGCACGTTCGGCTTTGATCAACATCGTGTAGCTATTTATTATCAAGGATTAACGGCATGAATGTTGCTAAACAATGACAAACATGCGAAGAGCTTGTTTTCATTTTAATAAACAATTGTTACTACACGCTGCAGCAGGAGAAACTCATGGCTTCGTACGGTACATTCTCCTACTATAAATAACTAACAGCCACTTCTACTCCCAACGTTGTTTGTTCTGCACAAACTGCATCCCTCATCTTAGTGCTGCTGCAGTACCAGATTCAGATCTACAAGCTCCACTTCACAGCATTTCAAACAGATGGTGCACATGGTAGGAAAAGAGAGAGGAAAAAACCAAAACATTAATGACTGATGACCTTGATGATACAGTAAAAGGTGTGTTATGAGATTTTAGCACGATCTAGTTCTGTCACAACAAAAGCAAAATTCACAAAAGTACAAAACAGATTTATACAATACTGAATGACATTATGGAGGTAAGGCTTTGAAATGTCTAGCCCTTAGCGTTACACATGTACAAATTCAGGATGAAAAGAGAGGGCAAACACAATCATAGTAAATACTGTAACGCCAATGTCTCTTGGCCCATGAGTGCAACATATTTTAAAAATGTCACATTAAAAGATGGAATCCAATGTAGGCGGGGGTGGGGGTCAACATGTGACCCTTTAAATGAAGCATAAATGTAGCATTCAGACTCTTACACAGCAGGATGTTTTCAAGTGTCCAACACCCTGTTTTCCTTTAGGAAGAAGAAACTGACTTCATTGCACCATCGGTTTCTATGCAACAATCAAATATCAACCAAACCACCATGAAACAAAACCAAAAAAAAAACGTTCTGGATGATTAAAATGGCAACAATCCTGTTATTAACTCACAGATTAGTGTTTTATAAAAGTGAAAGAACAAAAAACATGGGCTGTAAAGTTAACTACACAATCGCTCTGTCTACATTTCTCATTCTATGAGGCTACTGCACTGCAAACATTCACTGTACTACAGGCTACATGCTGTCTGTTACGTACAGTTACAGTTGATGTTGCTTTATGTGCTTTCAATGTGCTTGTTTTGAGGCAGTTCGGACATCTGGTGTAACTGTTCAGGTCCCGTCATACATTGCTTTTCTGAAAAATCGATCATTGTCTTTGACAGCGATAGTCTTGAGTGAACAAACTGAATGTGCTGGTGAACAGCTGAGCAGTACCATTGTGAATAAGTGGCTCCTAAGCTGCCTGCAGGTCAGGCCACTGTCATAACCAAACTAACCTAAACTATGTGAACACCAGACATTTGAGTGCAAAACACAACAAAGAATAAAAGTTTAACAAATATTGAATGAAAGGAAACCAGTGTGTTGGATCCTCCGAGCCTTTTGTTTACATCAGTAACAGTAAAACAGAAGATATTCTTGTCAGTAAATGAGTACTTCAGGCCAACAGAGGGAACTATAGAGCCACCGGTCATTTCATTATCACAAAAGTCAGACGAGCCAGAGCGTGAGCTGGCTGAGGTGGAGGAGACAAGGAGGACGTTTGTTAGCAGTCGGTGGAGATTTTGGCAGAGAGGTCCTGGATCCGGCGAGCGCTACAGCTCTTACACAAGATGTGGCCGTCCAACGGGTAGCAGCCTCGACCCTCCCCTTCAGACGACAGCAGGAGTCCACATTCCTGATGGATCAGTAATCAATTCAATGTAACAAAGCATGGGCTCAAGCTACAACCAATCTTATCAAAGTTCAAGATCAGGTCCTGACATTTGTGTTCTACAATCTTGTGAAGAACTAAGAACTTGACTCACCTCACAGACGTAACAATGCACATGGAAGCTACGGTCCAGAGCTACTATCCTCACGGTCTCCTCCTGGCCTGGTTCTGGCATGATGGGCTCAGCACACACCGAGCAGCGAGGCGCATACTTCCTGCCAAAGAAAACAATACAGTTCACAGTCAGCTACAACGAGAGTCACTTCCCCTCATGCTTTAATTACAATTAAACGTCTCTCACCTATGGAAGTCGTCTATGCAGTGTATCTGAGAGGTGGCATCTACAGTGAAGGGCACCCCGTCTAAGCAGCAGTTACAAACCACGCACGTGAAACATCGAGGGTGGTAGGCCTTTCCCATCGCCCGCAGGATGCGGTCCAGAATGGGTTTACAACACTTTGAACAGCGCTCTAGCGTACTCTGATGAGAATAGAGACAGGTGGATGCATCCAGGCGGGACGGTGTAAAAACCAAGATGTAAAAATATAAAATTGTACTTACAATGTAACAACTCTCACAGTAACTCTTCTTGTCCAGCGCGTAGAACGGTTGCCCACGGAGCCTGGCGTGGCAGGTGATGCACGTGAAACACTCCACATGAAACACCTGCTCCATGGCGATGCAGCCACTTCCATCACCAACCACGTTGTCCCCACAGCGGGCACAACGACCTTCAAAGACACAGACGCAAACACGTTGCTACTGTAGACGAGCTTTTTTCATTTTTAAACTCCAGGTAAGTTTTAGTAATTAATTCAGTTGTTATACCAAAATAATCTTCTGCTGGAGGATGGTTCATGTCATATACCAACTTCTTGGTGAGTCGATCCAGCTCCTCCTCAGGCCTAGTGGATGCTGCCGCCTGCTGAAAGAAAGCACATTCGTAATTCACATGTGTAAATGGAAATGGTCTTTTTTTTATGAATTTCTTCAACAACCAATAATCTCATGTTGCCAACTGCTGAAGGGTTTATTTGTGTTCTTGTGAGACGACTTCTTATTTCTAGCTGTACATAAATGTTTTAACATTTAAAACAGGCTATACATACATCAGTGCCTTTACCTTGCTGGGCTGATAAACAGGACTCTGTGCAGCTCCTGGTCCTGCTGGATGATTTTCCATTCCCCGCCTAGACACTGGAACATGGCTGATCCTTCCCCCGGACCCTGACGCACTCCCTTTGTACCCCGCGTCAGAGTGCATCTCCTGAGCCTGTGAACTGGGGTGTGGAGGGTACCACACCTGTTGACCTGTCTGAGTCTGAGGTGGGGGACGTGACATGTGCTGTCGTGGGGGGGGTGGCGTGTAGGCCTGCTCAGCCTGCCTCCCTGTTTGAGAGTAGGTGACAGGCTGTGCGGTCTTGACCTGGACACTGAACCTAGGCCCTGTGGGCGTCGAGGCAGTGGTGTAAGAAGCAGGGACGGGCTGAGGGTACGGTTTAGGGGTCGATGAGGAGGAATAATAGTCTTGCTGGTGGGAGTACTGAGGTGCCTGGTGATCACTGGGGTAGGGGGGCGCAGGGTGGTATTGGCTCTGGGGGTGGGGGGAGTAGCCCATTGATGTCCGACCCTGAGGAGGGCCTGCACTCTGGTGTACAGGCTTGTAATGATCCCCTGAGAGGTATTTGTTGTAAGGCACATTGTCGTACAGCTGTTAAGAGACAAAGTTGATGAAAATAGGGACAAAAGGGACAAAAAAGGATTTTTGCAGTTGTAATGATTATAAGTCAACTTAAAACTGAGCGTTAAAATCAGCTTTTTGTATTTGAAATATCTTCAAAAAATATTTGTGTTTAATTTCAATTAAAGGTATGATTACTTGTGTAGAGTCTTGTGGGTGGCTGTCCAGATCAGCTAGCATACTGGTGAGAGAGTCGATATCAGCGTCAATCTTGGAGTGATAGCCAGCTGGCTTTTCTGGACCACGATGCTAGCAGAAAAACAGCATTACAAACATATCAGCACATAAAGAGCGATGAGCAATTTGGGTGATGGCCCAATTTGAATTTTACCACGAAAGAATAGTTTATACATAAAACCTAGGTAAATTACACTCACCATAAGCTCGTAGCTGTCCATGTGAGGGCTCCAGTTGCGGTCCTCATTGGGACCACGGGGAGGGGAGTAATAATGATCGCTAGACGAATGATGAATGGGTCCTCCTGCTTTTCCACACATTTGCAATTAAAACGGGAGACAAAGGAGACTCCGTGTTATGTGTAATGAAGCCAAAAAACAGTGAAGGTTTTACTGAGCACCAGCTTATTATTTTTAATAGGATCTTATGAAGTAGTTCAGTATGTTTATAGCCAATTATGTCAGATCAAAATAATGTTGTCTATTCAGATCGGACCGTCTGTATGTTGTTGCTCACAGGCATCATTATAAAACAAATCGTTAGGCAGAGTTAAAGTTACTTAAAATGATGGCATGAGGTTATGTGTGCCAGTGACAGGTAGTAAGGGTGCCTACCATTTCAGACTAACACACAAGCTGCTCTTTCAAATAAAGAGGACAAGGACTCTACATTCTTGATTTCTTTTGTTTATTTGTTTGAACATATTAAAAGTAAGTAAACCAACAGTACCATTTACTGGCTTGCTTTCTTACTGCAGTACAAGTGGCATGGCCTTACCTGTGGCTCCTGCAGCCATGTACCTATTGGCCATCCCTCCTCCTGCTCCACCGTTCTGGTCATAGGGACCATATTTTGGTCGAAAGTCAGAGGCTCCCTTCTTATTAGGGGCTCGGTAAATTGCTGACGCAGCAGAGTGAGACATCTGGGGCACTGCTCGCTCTGGGCTATCCAGAGTCCTTGGTGGAAGCCAGGTGGGACCAGACATGGCAGATTTCTAAGATTAAACAGGGAAACAGAAAAATATTGTTGTGCTCCATTTTGTGCATTTAATTTGTAATAGTTCTAATAAGAGGCCAACAGTACTGGTTTCATTTGGTGCAATTTCAGTCAAAGAGCACAATAACTTTTTTTCCATTTTAAGCAATAATTTGCATGAACACAGCTGTTGTGTGTACTTAAGCAATAAATTACCAGTGGAAGATGCTTCAGACCTCGTTTCCTATGGCAACAGGGACACACACATTGAACAATAGATTTCTAGTGGAGGAGCAGGAAGAGAGCTGCTACTCTGAAAGGGTTGGGGATTTCCAGCAGATTGCCCCAGATCGTGTGTGTGTGTGTGCTGGAGAATTGTTTTCTGCGTGTGTGGTTTGACACACACACTTATAAAAAGATACACAAACAGGTGCAAACATCTGTCCACTGCTGGAGTTATCCTCCACAATGGTTATTGTTTTTGGGTGTTTACACACAAGTATTATTGATTTCCACGTGAAGAGAGGACAAAAACAAGACAGGAAATATTGTATAATGATATGTGTCTGTATACATGAGCGCACCTGGCTCATAACAATATATTATGTATTCTATGGGGAATAAATAACAACACAGCTGAGCAGACAACGTGCTGACTTGCCCCTATAAGGGCTTCATGATACTGGGCCAACAGAAGGAAAAGTCCAATTAAAAAGCCTGATACATTAGAACGGATTTTATCAAAGAGAAAAAACCCTAAAAAAGTAGCATAACAAAATTTTTGGAAATTGTTTACACATGCAAACATTTAATCTTCTCACCTTACAGACCCTAATGAATATCTGAACAAAAAAATAGACAGGTTTGTTGCAAAATGGAGAAGGAGTAACAAGAGTCTAAAGACATAAAATAAAACAAAAATCACTACATTTAGTGACAGGAAAGTTGTGCGATCACACATGCAGTCATTGTCCACTACCTAAACAGACACTGACGTCTCTTTAATGGGTGGAGATAATGTGTAATTTTGATTATCATGTTTACACACAGATATTTAAATGTAGTCTCAAATGGTTACATAACCCCACATCAAGATTACAATTTAAGTAATTCTGATTCTGTGGAAATGAATGAATAATATGTGCTCTATTTAGCTTTTTTTTTTTAAACTACTGATTGACTGACACAGTGCTAAGTGGATTGCAAAGACAATTCACAGCAAATCGGTAATCGGACTGCAGAAATTAATATCCCACTCAGACTGATGAATGAATGTGGGTCGTGTGGCTGTCATAAGTCCTTGCTGGTAAGAGGATTATAATGACGGATGGGAGCATGAGGTAGTCACACAAAAATACAATGTCTGACTGCAGAAAGACTTTGTTTATTGCTGACATTTTCTCCTTTAAATTTGCATTCATACAGTTGCTGTAGACATTATGCACCTACATAGTGTCAGCAAGGACTTAACTGGCATAACTGATTAAAGCAATGATGTCGACCGGTGTCAAGGCTGCTCAAAGCAACAACTGTCAAAGTTAGCGACGCGCATCAAGCCAGCAACAATAACTAAAACTACTTCCGGTGTTCTACAAATTCGAGATAACTGTCTGCACTGGAAACGTTAACGCTTAAGACACACAGCTGATAATTATTGAAACCAGCTAAGCTTAACATATTTTAATAGATGAGACATCAACTGATGAAGTCCCCATTTACTCATAGTCTCTCTTTATTTATTTATCCGTTAACTGTAACCAATTCGCTAGCTTTACGCTTTTATTTTGAAGGTACAAGCTTGTAGTTAACTTGACGTGTTTGACAGTAAGGATAAATTTAGTCATATGTATACAAATAACACAAATAAACATTCAATATGGTGAAGATGTGGTCTAGAAACTACCTAATGTCACACAAGGGTAAACATTAGCGACCTGTTAGCGTGTCTTACCTTTTACAGCACCTTTCACAGCAGCGACTCTCTTCCTTCCTTCGGGGTCATCTAACGTTGCGAACCAAGCACAAATGACATTAGTGAAATAAAGCAGATACTGCGCATCAAAGAAACGTTCGCTGAGCGCGTTGACGTGTGTTTGAAGGCAGCGTTAGCTTAGCATGCTAGTTCCGCGCAGCAACATTAACGGCCGAGCGTTCAATAAATAACGTGAACTGGAGACGAAGTGTCCAGCTGGTCGTTCAAATCTGGGCTTCGTGCGTCACGCGAGGCACCAAAGTGATATAATGAGCCATAATGACGGATAAGTGGCAATAATTAACTCTAATTACAGCCTTGTTTACCAGTTTTCTAGCCCATTTTAAACTCGTGCCTCGCCTCCAGGCTAACTTCAACACAACCGCAGATAAAACCACGGGATAACCGGGACCTACCGTCTGAACCGAGCCGAACGGACCCAATTTACTCTCCCGTTTACGTGTTCGAAACCAGCGAATGGTGCCAGAAAAGAACTTTATTCTGGCTGTAAGTCGTTAACGTACCGTGGATCGGGTCCGATGAGGCCTTTAGTAGCAGCAGCAGCGTCTCCTCAGCGCATTCCCGGTGCGTGACGTAGCTGCTCGGTACGTGCGCATGTGCGCGCGCGTTTACCACGGTTGATAAGAGGTCTCGATATTTTAAAAGCGCTTTGAATTTTAGGGCTCGTGTTATAATGAGACTCAGTTGATGTATCGGTTAAACAAGTGTCCTCAACTCTGAAAAGACACGACAAAAACAGCCGATTTGCGTCCAAGACCTCTTCTTTCAAGACAGGTCCCATTATGTAAGTCATTACATTTTAGACTGAAGTCTTAGATCGAGTCAGGTTTAGCTTTAAGACAGAAATGTTAGGTTAGGTTTGAGGTTCATAAAGGTTAGGATTAAGCCAAAAGGTTAGAGAAGGCTCCTGGAGTTGCATGAATGTACAGTATGTCATCAACGATAACAACTTACACTTTATTAGAAACACAACTGCAAAAGAGAGGTCCACATAAAAAGATAAGTAAATAAATAAATAGATAAATCCAAATATGTGTACACACAATTCTTTAAAATTAAGCAATAGCATATAAACTGGTGCACCAATGATTCCACAAAACAGATAAGAATCTGCTCTTTTTAGGGTTGTTCAAGCCCCTGATAATACAGGTCCTACACATGGTCTTATACACAAGTTATTCAACTCAACAAGAAATTAATTTTGTACTTTCATAATTCTAAATGAATAAATCATGATATAACTGAACAGTTTCCATGGTATAAACCAATACAGTTTGACAAACAAGGAAATAGCATCAACGTAAAACAAAAAATTCTACATGTAACTCGCATAGTCCATCAAACAAACCAATGCTTAAATAAGTAATAATAAAAATTACACATGTATCATGCTGTTATAGTAAAATGCAATGTAGGTAAATAGTGCAGTTAACCAATATGTAAATGAATGAGGGCAAGCTCTGAAGGTTTTCCTGAAAGCACTTGCATATTAAAACAGTCCACTCTAAAGTAGACTCATATTTAATTTTGGAAAAGTAAAAGCTCCTTAAACAATACTTAAAGCGCTAATGAGTACATTCCTTCTGAATTAATTCTCTAATAGAATGCTCGTTGTTAATGCCAACTCGCTTTTTTGAGTACTCTGTAATTTTCCACTTGTTTTATATGATTTTTCTCCATGTATCAAGTTGTTTACCATCCTACCAGCAGCATTACATATGGAGGTCAAGTTCTTTATTATTCTGTGATTTATAAGATTTGGGTCAACTGTCTGCTTTGTGTCAACCCCCCACCCAACTCTTATTTCTACTTCAGCCACACTGGGTCCATAATTATTACTTTTTTATTTCTGAATCTGATAAACAACCAAGGCTGCTCCCTGGGATATCCCTGCTTCCTCTTCCTGCTCCTCCTTCAAGTAGCTCTGTTCTGTTTGCCCTTATATGTCCAGAGAGTTCTTCAGTCACAGGAAGAGGCAGTTTAAGCAGATCTACTATTGTTGTAGGAGCCATCAACACTTTGGCACCAAGTGCAGGATTTGAAGTCAAAGCAAAGCATGGCTTGATTCCGTACATTATCAGATAAACAATATAGTTCTGTCTAGGCATCCAGGAAGCCCCGAAAAATGGGGAATCCCTGCCTTTGTTTCGCATGACAAGAAGTCAAATGAGTTAATTAGTGACTGACTTTACAGGTACTCAGCGTCCATCTGAGTCAGTGTGATGGATAAATAGCAGCTCTGCATTTATCACTCACAGGTCTAGCGGGTCGCTGATAGGCGCTGACAAACAGACGCAGAACGAGATGCAGGATGTCACTTTGAGCGTTGCCCCGCTCTGCCAGCGGCACAGACTCAATGGTTTCCGCCCATTGCTGAACCTGTTTAGTAATGTTCTCACTTTTCCTCACCCAACCCCCCTCATCCGTTTTTCTCACAATGCCTGGAAGTAGCAGAGACCTACATCTCCCTCTCTGTTTTCTTAATCCTTGTTTTCCTTCACGGTTTTTCTTTTTTTTTCATCCTTAAACAAAGCACACAATTGATCCAACCTCCATCCAAACAAATAAAAGCACAAGGACACCCACAGTCATTCTGCCACGGCTGGAAACATTCCCCTTCCGAGTCACATTTTCAAGGCTTTCCATCCAAACATGGGCATGTTACCTGATTTTTAATTTGAATATGTTGAGTACAGAATTCATACAGGTCATTTTTTTTAAAGTATCAGCTCAAACCTACAGGCAGATGGTATATAAATAAACAAAAGCCAATTAGATAAGATAATTGTTTCATCGTATAACCAGATTTTCACACCAGCAGCATTAATAGTGTTCAGTAAAATATATTGATCTGAGGTAAATAACTTCGCAGTTCATTTTCGTTCAATTAGCTGTCTGTGAACCCAAGGCTGTGCTTTGGATTAGGTCGCTTTCCGCTTGTTTTTTAGTTATTAATGACCTCTGAGCCCTTGTCCCCTCTCTCCATCACCCCACCTCCATCGCGTTTCTTCTCCCTTGACTCCTGCTCCTTTTGACGGATGTCCTGTGCAGGCGTTTTCAAGCTTGTCTCTGAGCAGCTTCACAGGATGCGTTCATGGTTGTGTGTGTGCCATTACGTGCGTTTGTGTGTGTGGTTGGTTACACAGCTGTTGATTTCATTTCTCTTTGTCAGGGAGTGGACACGATTTGTTTTCGTGGGCGTCTCCATCTCTACATGTAACTTGATCGATTTTCTGCAACACCTCTGCTCACTGGCAGCAAATCAGAAGCTTCCGCACGCTGCGGTGGAGCACTTGATAATCCCACTGCACCCGAACTAGTCTGCTCAGCAGTGACACAGCTTCTCTTTGAAAACCTCTAAGATCTAAATAACATACTGAGAAATGATGCACTGACACATGAGTGAAACAACAAAAACAACAACACCAAAACCTTTGATGAACTTTAAGAATTTCTATGACAATGTAATATTTGAATATTGAATAATGAGTTGCTCTGCCAGCTTCCTCTCAGAGAGTTTCCTCTCTCCGGAGAGGGGTGAAGTGGAGGAAAGCGTTGGTGGGGGAAGCCTGATGCTCTCTGGCTTACCCCTGGATAGCCAGGCACGTATCGCACCTCCCCAGGGGTCTTCACATATATTTTTTCAACATGGCACACAAACACACTACGCCTTCCTGCCATTACTTTGCTCCAAGCTATGGGGGCTTAGAAAAACTAATAGCCCACTAAAAATACTTAGTGCGAGTCCTGGGCCAGGGCTCTTCCTGCGTTGCTTCCAGTGTGCGCGTGGGCCATTGAGGAAGAAGGAAACAAGCAGCTCTGGTTGTATGGGGGCTTCCTGCATGACATTATAAAGAGATCCCTCCCTTCAGCCTCGTTTCAGTCTTGCTCAGAGCCAGTGGAGGCTGTGGATGAGCCCCTGCTCCACGTCTGAGACTGTAGACTGAACGCTGAGCCAAGTGGTTTGACGTCAGCGCGGAGCACGTTAGTTCTCGTCCCTGCTGGTCGGGGTGAGTAGGATGAAATACATGATTATATTGAAGCTTTTCATTATATTGATGCAATTGCTTGTGTTAATTTTTATTTAAGTAAACATGTGTAAAGTGACTTTTGATTCAGAATTCTATCTGTAAGGGGACTGTAGGTGTTGTATACAGTTTATCAGACAGTAGTGTCTCATGATTAAGTATTTACTACTGTGTTGTATGCAGTGAACAGTCAGTAAGTAAAACCTTCAAGATAAATATGAAGTGGATCATTTGTGTTTGATGTTTCCTATTTTTTCCTGTTTCAGGTACGAGTAGGGAGCTGGTCTCACCTAATAGATGTGTCTGGGACACTCCAGTCTATTTATTCTATATATTACACACAGGTAAGTGAATTTATGCAGTATACCTAAAATCATGATCCACACATCTTCAATTTTCAGTTCATAAACTGGCGAACGCCTTTCCTGCAGCTACAGATGAGCGTGATGGAGGTGGTGGAAGGATACAGGGTCGACAGAGGGCAGGAGATGAGGGCTGAAGGTTTCGTGAAGGAGTTCACGCGCCACTCCAGCGACGTGTTGCTGAACCTGAATGAACTCAGACACCGAAACATCCTGACTGACACCACCCTGGTTGTCGGCAACGTGCACCTCCGGGCACACTGTGCTGTGCTCGTGGCCTGCAGGTTGGTGCACATTGGACAGAATCGACCCTCTGGCTATAGTTTCCACTTTTTCCCTATTCATTTCTGCAGCAATCTTACCATTACGCTTTCTCTTTCAATCAGCGGGTTCTTCTACTCGCTGTACTCCCGTCATGTGTTGCTTCAGGAGCGTGGCGGCAGCGGGGAGCAGCTCATGATTGTGTCACTCCCCCACACCTTGGACCCATCCAGCGTCTCCCTGCTTCTTGACTTCATGTACACCTCTCGCCTCCCTCTGACACCAAGCATCGTCCTGGGCGTGCTCGACGTTGCAACCTACCTGCAGATGGACCATGTGGCAGACACCTGCAGGGATTTCATGCAGCTGCACTGGTGAGGACCTCTCCTATAACAACAGGAGTAGCTGTGCGAGTTTTTAATCCTTCAGGTTGCTGAGTTTAGTGTTTCTTTTACGTCTTTCAGCAGGGAGAATAGGAGTGCGAGACACCCACCACTGGAGCTGGACTCCAGGGTGTCTGTAGCCTCTGTTGCACCCAAAGCAGGGGATCTACCCCATCCAAGACCCGAGCGGCTTCGCGCAGCACAAGGGGCAGCAAGGTCAGGCAAAATGCAAAACATTTCATTCAGTTAAATGCTGTTTTTTTGCATTTGTCTGATGTTGCATTTAGAAATGAGAGCATATTAATGGGTGTGCCAGTGTTTATAGATGGCTCCAGTCATATCTGCTGGCGGTTTATGTCAACGTGGCTTTGTCTGTGACAGGTTTAGCTAATTACAGCACTTCCTGTGTTTCTCCTGCAGGGTCCCTGTGGAGGGTGGATGCTCTCTCAAGCCAGGGGCTTTCCCAAACTGCCAGCCCAGGTCAGAGGAACTGAAAGGAGAGCCTAAGTCGCCTCTCACAGCAACGCCGACTCCATCACCAGACAGCCCTGCTCGCTCCAGCTGCCAACCAAGCTCCCCAGCCGAGTCCAATACCTGTAACAAGAACCCTGTGGTAATTTTGCCAAAAATATGTGACATGTTTCTGAAACCTCCACAAGAAGAAGAAGGATGTGATAACTGTCCAGTTTTTTTCCTCCAGATTGATACCAAAGCCCACCCAGACCCAAAGGCCTGCAACTGGAAGAAATACAAGTACATCGTCCTCAACCCTCTCTGTGCAAGCACTGTGGTGAAAGAAGAAGAGATGGAGGAACCCCAGTGTAACGCATCACCCACCGTGGACCGGATGAACTTGAAGCCAACAGAGGCGTGGTCTGGAGAAGTGCCTGGTCAGATTGATAGGTAGGTGTATACTGAGTTATGAGGGATTAAGAAATGAAAAATATATATAAATTATGAATAATTCATGTATATATCTCATTTGTGAATCTCTCCCCATCAGACAGGGGCAGGCCTCCTGCTACGAGGGTTCTGGCCGAGCCCCTCCCCTTGGGCCACCCCCCTCTGTGTCTCCTACTCACAAGCAGGAAAAAGGTATGAACCCAACCTCACACAGAATTCTTTACTTTTAAGCCCTTCTTTTAAACATACTGCTTCAAAATGTGGCATCAAAGAAAGTGCACCAGTGATTATAAAGTGTTTTCTTTGTCTTTTTCAGTCTCACCAACTACCATGTTCCCCAAGCTGCTCCCCACTGATCCAGAAGCTCCCTATCACAACCAGCAGGCAACCAAGCGCGAGAACTACTTTGTTTCCTATTATTCTGGCAACCTTCTAGGAACCAAGCCCGTCTGCTCAGGTGAGGCCAGAAATAACCCGAAGACGTATTTTTAATCTATCCCTGCGTTTAGATATACATATAAACAACCAATTCTGTACATCTTAAGTGTGGACTTTGCTCTCACAGGTGACAAACCTTACCGATGTAACGTGTGCGGTGCTCAGTTCAATCGCCCGGCTAACCTGAAGACTCACTCCCGCATCCACTCTGGAGAGAAGCCCTACCGCTGTGACACCTGCGGGGCGCGGTTTGTACAGGTGAGTCATGATAATGTCTGCTCAGGTTTCCTACAAACAGATTCATATCTTGGTGAGAAGATGAGAGTGCGGGTCTCTCTGCATTATACTGCCCTCTGACTTGATCATATGCGCTGTCATTTCAAAGTATTTAGATCCAGAATATGTTGCATGTATTCTATTAAAAAATATTCAGTAAGATTAAACCAACACATATTTGGATTAAAATCTAGGAGGGAATAAAAATATAAACTCTTCTACAGTATATCAGTAAAGGATGTAGTTGGATGTCAGATGATTCCTTAAACCAAATAACAAAGAAAGTTTAAATTACTGACGAGCAATAAAGTTTTAAATTTACTGTTATGGTTTCTGCGAGTTGCCAAAAAACTCACCTGACAATAGATATTTATGACAGTGTGGTTTGAAGCTACATTACGTTTCATGATATTCAGATTTGACCTTTGACTTGCCTCTGTGTTAGGTTGCCCACCTCAGGGCCCACGTTCTGATCCACACAGGAGAGAAACCGTACCCCTGCCATACCTGTGGCACCCGCTTCCGTCACCTGCAGACCCTGAAGAGCCACCTGCGCATTCACACCGGAGAGAAGCCGTACACTGTGAGTCACCGGCAAAACAAACTGACCGCATGCACAGAGCATCCTGTCACGTTCCTTCCGTCTCATCTGTTGTTAACACTTTGTTCTTCAGTGTGAGAAGTGCGACCTACACTTCCGCCACAAGAGCCAGCTGCGCCTCCACCTGCGGCAGAAGCACGGGGCCGTTACCAACACCAAGATCCGCTACAAGGTCCTGACCGAGCCCTATCATCCCGTTGTGCAGGCCTGCTGAGGAGGACCACTCAGTCATGATAATTAAAGTGAAGCCAAATGTAAGATTGAGCATCGTGTAAAGAGAAAACTGTAGGAGAAAGAAAGTCAACATGTTGGGAGAGGTGTGAGCTGACGATAAAGTGCTGTTAAAATGATACGTGTTCATCAGGTTTGAGTTCAGTAAGATGGAAATACTGTAAGGGGAAGTGATTTTGAAGGTTTGTGGAGGGACAGAGAGACGCGACGACAAAGTCAGGTAAAGGAGTTTAAAGACTTTTTAGTATGTGAACTGTTTGAAAGTAATGTCAAGCACGTTTGAAGCAGGAGCTGGTCGTGTTTGGAGTAAATTAGGTTGAAGATAGGTTTTAAAGCATTGACAAGCACTTACGCTGTGTTAATATATAATAAATGTGTATTTAACTTAGGATTATGGCCTGGAGCCTGTAATATCTGACGTTAGAGTCCAAGCAGGCAAAGGACTTAGTTGTCTTTCACTGAATTTAAAGTACAGAAATTAAATATTTTTTTTTTTATATGATCATTTTTAGGGAGCCCAATATAAGATTAGATTTGTATATGAGTTCATTTGCTGGCCAAACTTTGTTTTATACAAGTTCAATTAAATCATTTTTTATCAATTGGACCATTGATGTTTGGAGTCTTGATTATTTATCCCACTTTGATGAAAAGACTGATCCCAACTGATTCCAAAACACCGACTAACCTACACGTTGTTCAGTTCATGTAGTGATTTCCTAAGTCTTCCTCCTTCACTCTTTCTCCTCCATGAACTTCCTTCCTCTCATTAACACACTCTGTCCATGAATCACATCTTCTGTCCTGACAATTTTTTGGGTTTGCTTTGTTTTTCTTGGTGCGGGTCTGGAAACAATGAAGCTGAGGGGGCACCTGTTTCCTCCAGGGTCGTCGCACTGAGTCTGTCCACTACCAGCCAAAAACATGTGTGGAAGCCCGCTGCTGCTTCCTGAAGATGAGGGGTGACCACATGGAGGGACTGTGGACTCCCAGTGAACTCCCCCACCCTCTGTCACCCCCAGCTTCCTGCTCCCTGATGAGTTGTGGCCAGCATTGCTCATTGTCTGTGCCGAACAGACAAACACTGGATGTTTGATGGGACTTTCCAAACAACCTTCTCTTCTCTCGACTTGAAAAGTGTAAACCTGTGACATGTCCATTTTTTCATCGATTTATGGCCCTTTACACCTGATGAGGGGCCTGCCTGTGAGTCGGTTCACACTCTGAGGAACAAGTTTCAGGAACTTACTATGAAATGGGAAACAGTATTTAAAGAAGTGAGTAATTATTGGAAACCCAAAGACATTTTACTGAAAATTCAATGAACGTTATTGTTCTAGAATGTTTTGGAGAAGTATGTTTAACTTGAGGGACAGAAGAGAAGACCAAAACAAATTCAAAACCCAAAATCTACTCTACGTGAAACAATTACTCTTTCAAATGCATAAACGAAATACATTTACTCAAGTGCGGGATTCCTTATTTTTTAGTTAGTGGTACTTAGGTTTATTCTATTTACTCTATTGCATTTAATATTTGGATCTACTGAGAAACCTTTTTATTCCACTTCCACATAAACTAAACCACGAGTCAGGCGCACAGGGAACCATAAAAGACAACATCCAAATGTGATTCCTAAATGAAGGCACACATGTAAACATATATCAGGTCCACTGACGCAGCCTATCCAGGTCCGTTTGAGTTACACAGAACAGGGACCTAAACTGTTCCCTGTACTGTTCATGAATATTAAATCTTTAACACTATAGCATCGCTGTTTTACTAGTTGATTATACTGTATGTGTATGTTTAGTGTTGTGACTCAAAATTTACTTACTGCATAAAACAAAAAATATAAATAGATGTCTCAGTATTAATCAACATCAATTTACAATTCCTACAAATAAAGACTGGTAAGGATTTGACAGTATAATGAACTGACCAGTAGGATCAGCAGCTGTTTGTTGCTGTGGACATACAGTATGTTGTGTTTGCTTCCCTCTGGCGTTGGGTTCCTGAACGCCCCACGTCTCACAGTTTCTCCTCAGTGTGTCATTTACCTCCACATCAAGTATCTGCTCGTCCTTCTGACCTGACAGGCTGCGGGTTTGTCTCTAACCCAGGTTTTGAAACTCTTTCAGACGCTGCTTTCTGGTAATTCCCGTGAGACCTTTATTAACTCACATACTGGTTTGCTACAACAACTCGGAGGCTGATCTTCACTGCCACTAGTTGCTCTTTGCTCCTTGTTAATGAGCTTTTCTCGTCTCGGTTAATAATCAGTTGCTTCAAGTCGTGCTACTTTGTTTTTTTTTAACAGATCAGCATCTTTTGGGAGTTATGCCATCACGTGCGCTCTCATGTCAACAACAAAGTGCCTGAAGGAAACCATCACATTAAAACGCGCCATAAAACGCAACACTGGGGCCATGTTTGAAGTAGTTTTGCATGTTGAGTAATATTCTCATTAAATAAACAAGCAGCTCTGTAAACATGTTTATAGATTTTACACATAAACAGCCAAACCACTTCAAAGTTCAGTCGTGTCTTATAAGTATAATCTGACTTATTATTAACCAGGCATTTTGTTATGTGTACAATGCGCGCGCACCCAGGAAGACTGCGCAAGCGTGCGAGTTCACGCTTTGCCGTAACTTTTCCCCTGCTCGTGGCCGCAGAGTCTTATTTATCGTAAATTCTAAGCTTGTGTGTTTGAACCCGGGGACGTCGGACCATGTGCTGCTTCGCACGAGCCTGACGGACCGAGCCGGTGTGAGAAACAGCCGGAGTGAGTGTTGAATGACTTGACGTGGCGTAAAAGCGGTCACGCGTCTATAGCGGACAACCTGCTTAAAAGAAAAACATATTACACAACTCTCCAACATGGGTCGTTTATCATAGACGCGCCGCTATCTTCAAAAACGCTGTTTGTTGCAGTCTTAGCACCTCCACGCGGCAGCCAGTGCGCAACCGCCGTGTGTGGCCGATCCTACGTCACGGCGGCTTCGCGCGCAGCTACCAGTGCGCGTTCCCGCATGTCCACCGCTACAGTACCCGTGGGTTCACGTGCGAGAAGTTGAGTGACGCGCGCGCCGTGAGGGCTGCTGCACAAAACCCAGACGTAGGATTAAACCGGGACCTTTCAGAGTTTTTGCCCATGAATTTATTAAAATACATTGATGCGAACCGACTAAATTAATATATAGATTTAGTTAAAAAATACACAACTTGTAAAAATACACGGTAACAGATTAAGAAAACGAAATGGACAAAAAGCAGCCTGTGAATAACCTTGTAACTTTTATAGTGTGTGCTGCTGTTCATTAATTATGATGCTTTCACTGGATGCTTGTTAATTATGAAAACAGCCTGGCTCACAATAGCCTGTCAGCTATTGTGAGCCAGGCTGTTTTCACTTTCTTTGATCATAGCAAACGTATGAGAAGCCGCTGCTGAAGTTCACTACTTTTGTGCAACACCCTTCTGGAAAGTGAAAGTGATTTTAATCTAATGTGACTTAGGAATGTGGGACAAAGCAAAAGTATGTGAAGAAAACGTGTTTCAGTTTTGTCTTAATTGCCAAAAGAGGTTGTGCCTCAGCTTGGGGACAGCACAGAGAGTGGATGTGATCAGCGAGGTTGGTCGTCAGTGAACACAGTGAACTTGCGGGGACAATTGCTGAGGATATGTCGTGTGGAGAGACCGAGCTGAATATTTGTTTTCTGTCATCCAAACAGAGTTGTCTTTTGAATCTTTTAATGGAAATGAAGAGTCGGAGTTGATGAATAAGAAAACCATGTAAGTATAGAGGAGCAGATGACAGGACTTTTGGATGTGCTGTAGAGTGAGAAGAGGCCTAAAGCAGAGCTCTGGGGACTCAGATGAGAGAACCAGATACTAGTTCTTAAAACTCAGATGTGTTTTTTTCTTAATTAGTATTAGTTGTTCTGATTATTAGTTTATCAAAATAAGCATAACTAAAAGGCTTGATTGTATTAGACCTCAGTTAGATACAGTGGAGTACTAAGTGAGGATTTTGACTCATTCAGCAGTGTTTTCATCTGTCTCCACCACAACAAATGCAAAACGCAGCTAAGGCAGTTACAGCTACAACAAGTGAAGAACTGACAGTTTGACTTTGATGAGGACACTAATGTTGTAACCATCAAAAGCAACAATTAACTTCAGCCTTCATGCAGAACCTGACTGTCATCAGACCAGTGGGAGACACTGGCTGCAACTGGCTGAGCTGCCGTGTGTGTTGAACCACGGACCGTGTTGTGACTGGCAGATCTATTAGTACGTGTGTGTTTCAGAATCTGCAGAAACCTGTAATTCCTGCTGCTCTGAAGTGAGCAGCATTAGCTTAGAAATGAAGCAGGTCACTGCCTATTTACAACTTTCTACGCAAGCTCTCCAAATTAAGCGACATAGAAGGAAAACCTCGCAAGCATCAGCGCAGGTACAGTAAACTGAAGTCTTATAATTTTCAGTGATCAGGTTTTATAATAGACTACTGTCTATTATATCTAAAACAAGACAAAAGAAAATGTCAGCTGTTCTGTGAAGAGTCAAATCACTGACAGCCCTGTTTAGAGGACTCCTTAGACACTGGAATAAGCAAAGTGAAGATTCCTGGATATGGTAAGATATCACAGAAAGTTAATCATGAGGGTTTTTGGCAGAAGTGAAAGTCATGGTCAGTGTAGCTGACTGTGTTTCCTGCTGCGGCAGCTGTTTCAAGCGCCGTGTGTCTTGTGAGCAGTTCGATGTCACGGCAGCGGAAAACGGGCTAAAAGGACTTTTATTTAGTATATAAATATTTATTTATTTTATTTATATAAAAATTTGTGTGACTAGCTTTCCAACAACACAATGACTTGATCAACAAGAAATATTTAAGCCTTTGTGTGTGAGTGTGAGTGATTAAACACTTGAGCTGTTCATTGTTTTGTTTTTTTCATTCATATAAAAGCTGCAGGTTATTATTTAGCCATAGTCCCAAACCATGCATAAAGGTATCCCCTCAGCTTGACTGACCTGCGTAAAAATAATAACATTAATATTTCCATGAACCATTTGAGGTGATGATTTTTGTTTTCAACTCCCCCTCTATAAAAACTGCAGAAAACCCTATAGTTGTATTTAGATCTATTTCTGACTCAGCAAGTAAACATTTGAAAATGAAGTGAAAGTGGGTTTATAAGTCACTTTGACTTTCAGTATCGCATTTCAAAATATTTCATCAGAATTCACCTCTTGCCTAACTGTTTGCCAGCGAAAGGCCCAGTCATGCCTAGAAGGCAACGAGGGGAATTTATAGACCTGTTAATCATTACACCAAGTCAACCAGGGGGAGGCTCAGGGACTGGCTTGCACCTTCTTTGGCTTATGGCGCTGTGTCCTGTCCCTCTCACCCTCTTCATTCTGCTTTAGCTCTGTCTCTCTCAGCCATGGCCCAACTCAAGTCCGAAGAAGAAACCCAGAGCGATGGAGCCGAGGGTCCGGATGGAGGCTGGGGCTGGGTGCTGGTCGCCGCCTTGTTCGTCACCAACAGCCTCATCTTCGGCCTAATGCGCAGCATGGGCATCTTCTTCGTGGAGCTGGTCCAGTACTTTGAGGAGAGCGCTCAGGCCATCTCCTGGATCTCTTCCATAGGCCTGGCGGCGCTGCAGTTCTTCAGTGAGTCATAAATGCATGCTGAGGAGTGAGAGTGCTGGTTGCAGTGACGCCAGGTATTTTTCTGCTGAGAAGTGTTGATTGGTTTTATAACAAAGTTGATTGTGTAGAGATAAAAAAGAGCTGTAGCTGATCTGCTGCATGTCAGCCATTAAAGGTGTAATTAAGGAGAAGGTGTGTGAAAAGTGTGATTGTAGCTGATGAAAACAAGCTGCTAGATAAGGAAATAGGTTTGATTTTAAGCTGCCTTAACTGACACAAAGGATAAAACCGATTTTGTTTAAAACGGACACAGTCAGTTTGGTGATAACCTGCTACTTTCCAATTTGGGTAAAAAATGAACAACATGTTTTGGTCTTTAGGCGAAACCTACAATATGTGTGTGTGTTACAGGTCCTCTGGCTGCCATGCTGTGTAACGCATACAACCCCCGGGTGGTGATGATGGTTGGGGGTTTGCTTTCTGGACTCGGCCTCATCCTCGCCTCGCAGGCCACCTGCCTGGTCCACCTGTACCTCAGTATGGGCGTCCTCTCAGGTAGCATGTCAGAAAGTCTCTTCTCCTGGAACTGAATAGCGCTGAGTCACGTTTTAAAGCCCGTCCCTGCGGTTCTCCTCTCGCCTCCCTACCAGGTCTGGGCTGGGGGCTGATCTTCACTCCCATGGTGGCCTCAGTCATGGCTAACTTCACTCGGCGCCGTACCCTGGCAGTGGGCGTGGGGTTCTCCAGCATCGGCCTCTCCTCTTTCGCTTTTAACCCGCTCTTCCAGCTGCTGGTGGAGTTGTACGCCTGGAGGGGGGCCCTGCTGATTCTGGGGGGCCTCAGCCTCAACCTTGTGGCATGTGGGGCTCTCATCCGCCCTCAGCAAGGCTCTAAATCTGCAGAAGACAAGGTGGGACCAAGCTGAACAGCTGAGCTAAACTAAACGCTGCTTCCTTCACCAAATTGTAATGTCACACTGAGTTCGGTTAGTCCAGCACACAGATGCGTCACAGCGTTTCCATCGCTCCCTCTCACCAGGTGGATTCACAGAGAAGGACGTCGTGTGCAGCAGTCCTGCGTCGAGTCATCTCCTACCTGCAGCCGCAGATGCTCCTCGAGCGGCCTTTATTCACCTACAGCTTGGCTGTCACCTTCCTCAACATCGGCTTCTTTGTGCCATACTTCCACCTGGTTGCTCACAGCCGCCAGGCCGGCTTCTCTGACTACCAAGCTGCTTTTGTCATGTCAGCTGCTGGTATCACTGACATTTTTGGCCGCATCGTGTCAGGATGGTTCTCTGATCTAGGACACTTTCGGCTGCTCCATTTGCTGAGTTTGTGGACCACCCTGGCGGGAGTGTTCATCATCCTGCTGCCTGTCAGCTCCTTGACTGGTTCCTACGCTGCTCTGATGGTGATCAGCCTCCTCTACGGCTTGTGCGCCGGCGCTCTGACCTCCGTGGTGTTCGCCGTGGTGCCAATGATTGTGGGTGTGGATCGTATGATGGAGGCCCTCGCTCTGCTGCAGCTAATCGAAAGCAGCGCAGGACTGCTGGGGGCTCCTCTGTCAGGTAGGCTGATAGCAGGTTCTTATGAAACACCGTGCTGCTCTTTTGTTGTTGAGTCCTGTGTTTTAATAGGAGTATTTTCTCCTTTCTCCTTCACGTTTGAAGGGTTGCTTAAAGACCTCACAGGCAACTACATCGCCTCCTTCGCGGTTGCTGGCTCCTTCCCCATTCTCTGCACTTTGACCCTAGCCACACTGCCTCACTTCTTCTCGTGCACAGATCCGCCGGCTCCTCAAAGACGTTCCCACGACGATAAAGATAAGGGTTTAGAGTCAGAACTGGAGCAGATCAATGGTTTGTCATCTGATGTGAATCATGGAGGAGCTGAGTGATGTAACAGGTCATATAACGTGTCTTAATCATTTGCAGAGCTGTGTCTGTGTAACTCAAGGGTTGAGCAGCCTTGTTAATAATCTTCTGTCCAGCGGCAGCTACCTGAAGAGACGTCTGCTGTAAGAGGAACAACACGTCTATGAAAGGCAGCGTGTTGTGTTATACCTAAGGAAACTCAGCGTCAACAGCAGAGAAGGCAAACAATGTCTCAAACTCTAACCTCAGGTTAACCTCTAATGCCAAAAATAGAAAGTGAAGATATATTGACAATCATATATATATATGATGGGCGTGAGACTGAAAAGACGCAGGTAAAAACTGATCTGACACGAACTAAGAAGCAGAAAACCACACATGTGATAGTAAAACGTAAAACGGACTTTTATAATTAAGAAGTCACTTGAACACTGAATATTGTTGTTTTTTATGTTTGACTTTTACTGTTTTAATTTTAATTTTAATGAGACACGTGGCATTCGGCGCTACTGCGAGTCCTCCTAATGACTGCTGGTCTTTAGCCTACTTAGCAGTAATTACCAGCTCTCATTATGAGCTCTGTTCCCCCTCTCAGCCTCAGGAATTAGTCTTTTCATAACAAGACTTTATTTCACAAACACATTTCGCTGATGATACTGTCATTTTGTTTGCACTTTGCACATTGAGTAAACCGTGAACCATGTCCCCCTTCATAAACCACCTTTTCTGAACAGCACAATAAAGGCCAGGTTTGTTCACGCCTGGGTCACTGTGACCTGAGATATATATTTTGTGTAATTAAAAACAAGCATTTATCATTAAATGTGTCTTTACTGGCATTTTCTGTTTTAAAAAATAGGCAGATTTTCATCACAAGCTGGTGGCGCCCCCTGCTGGAGGGAGTAAAACGCACTTAATATGCAAACGTAAACACTTAAAATGAAGGGTTTTTGAAGTTTTATTACAAAGTACCGAACACAGTTCATCAAAACAAACATGAAGCGTGTCTAAAGTTGTCCCAAATGTATAAATCTGTATACAGTACAATTTAAAACAAGATTTTTGCGTCGATTTTGCCAATTTACAAAACAAACAAACAAACAAACAAAAAACCCAATAACTTTAACACAAGTCAAAAGAAATGGCAGAGGAACTTAAAAACAGCCGTCCACAGGAGAGAACAATAGATTTACTGGACGGAATCGGGAAATCTTGGCAAAGTGAAGGCAGTGTCCCCTGCGAGACATAGAGACCCCTCATGCTGGTCTAATAAAGCCTTTCCCATGTTTTCAGTGAACACAATTGCTGTGCTCTGACGTGTTCACACAAAGAATCCACTGTTTGGAGCAATCATCCCCTCTGAAGTCAAGACCAGCTGAGCAATGACTGAACATGTGGCAGGTAGCCAGGGAAAACGTAAGTGTGTGTGTGTGTGAGTTGAATACTGGCATGTTTGTTTTTATGTGTTTGCAGGTCTGTTGTGCAGGAGCGTGAATGTGTGGTCATGCAGCAGTGCGGGGAGCGCGAGGAGGAAGAGGCGAGTTAGAATTTGGGGTCCGCGCTCCGGCGTTTGAGCTTCTCTGGGTTGTTCGAAGCCATGTGGGAAAAGTCTCGGAAGATGTCGTGGTAGGTTTCGTCACCTGTAACAGACCGAAAAAGAAAGTATGAGCATCACTCAGCTCGATGTTTCAAACTATTACAAGCGTGTAAGCATCTATCTTTCCTCTTCCGCCATTGTTCTGGTCTGTCGTAATAGGACTCAGCTGTGTTGGAGACATAACATCTGCCACCAACAGGCTGCATCACTTTAAAGAGGACACGTTTGGTTTTAATGGCGTTGACGAGCACATTTAGACTTGTGGCCCTAAAGCAAGACGCATGCAACTGGACAAAGAAACACACATTAAGACATGCACATGCACTTTACCTCGTAGTTCTCAGTAGGTGGCACACTGCACAAACAGTTGAGACCAGGGCATCTCAGCGGGCAGAAGGCAAAGGCACATGAGTGCACACAACAGAGACACAACGATAAAGCACAGCACGTCAAATACTGAGCAGCACTTGTTTCGGGCAGACAGAAGCGTCACGTCTCCATTCCTTCACGAGCGTAAACGGAGGGCGGCTCACAGGAGGAGCTCCACGCGAGCCTCCGCCAGAGGACAGTCATGAAAGAATGGACTCACGCAGCTTGAAATGGAGCCATGTGACCAAATGCAAAACAAAACCCACCCCAACCCCTTAAGCTCAGAGACTAGAGCGCAGAGCTGCTGGACCTGGCAGACAGCATGGATGTCTCATACATACCAGCACATATATATTTATAAAAATGTAACAGCTTAAATTGAGTTACTATTCACAGAATAGTGGGAGAAAATGGTCCCAGAGAACTGAATCCAACACTGAGTTTAGCTCACGTGACAAACGCTGAGATACACAACATATAAAAAGATAAACCCAGCCCCACTACGCACAAGACTGTATATCCAGAATGCACAACATATCAGCAACAACAGGGCTGTTATACGTCTGTTATACAGTATGTGTAACGCTGTGCTCTAGAAACTCCCACATGTACAATGTTTGGAGACTTAGTGGGCTTCAAAGTGCAGGATGGTGCGTTTGTAATTCAAGGTGTTTCGCCCAACGTCCCTTCTTTATTGATTACCACACGGGTAACTCCTTTCATTCACGTCCCGTGGTACCATGTGTTGAGTTTCTTCATCTTAAATTTGATGGCGCACGTTTCGTTGAATTGCACATGTGGAGCATCCGCATGGTTTCTCTGATTAGCATCACATTACACTGAGCAACAGTGATTTCTCAAGCTTTACAGTTTGAGGACCAGGCCGCTCCAGGGCTGCTCTGTGTCCGCACTAATCATTTTGACCCCCCAGAGCCCAGCCACTTATGTGGTTCTTTAACGCTTGGAGACTCTTCCTGGTGTGGGCCAGCCCACCCCCTGCCCCCCCCAGCACCCCCCCAGATCCCTGCCCCCCCGAGTGACCTGATTGGCCAAACGCTCCGTCCATCTCTCGCATCTCTTTGTTCATTTTGGCAATTCGCAGCCTGAAAGAGAGAGGATTTGTTAGAAAAGCCTTTATCCTGTTTTCATGTCACGTCAGAGCTTCTCATCGCTCAAACACTCACAACGTGACGATGTCGGCGTTGGCGTTGTCCACGGCGATAGTGATGGGGTCTTTGCTGTTCTTGTCTTTGGCATTATAGTCGGCTCCTCGCTTCAAGAAGAGACAAACCAAACTGGGAAAGAGAAGAGACATTTTAAGAAAAATCTAATGGAGGAGTAAATTTGTAATAAAAAACTAAACATAGCTCCTGCAGTTTCTCCTTTTTTAACTTTGTTTAACTCTAAGTGCAATCCTCTATTAAAATTGCGTGGTTTTGTTCATCATGTGTCTTATTAGCAGCTAATATGGTCAAAAAAGGGAATAATCTGAGTAGTATGAAGGAAACAGGAAAAACTCAGCATCATGGCTCAGATTTCAGACTCTCTGATAAGATGTAGCAGTAGGACTCAGTTTCAGTTACTCAGCTCTACATTAGTACAAGGCTTTGCCGCTTTAAGATAAAAGCCAATGAAACTTTAAGGCATTTTTGTGATTTCAACCTGGAAGATATGTGTGTTTCAGTGCAACTCCCTGCTTCTTTTGTGCTGAGATTTACATCACAGAGGAGAGTCAACGGGGAAACAGGGTCAATCCCTTCAGCGCTGTTAACGCTTACGGGCACCGCGACTGAAGGCTTCAATAGATTTTCTTTCACTGCCGGATCTGTTGACTTTTGGAAGACTCTGAGCAGAAAACTGGATTCGCAGTAGTTGATGTTGGAGCTTTTTCAAGTCTGTGTGTCCAGTTTGTAATATATGTTTCTTAAGATTGGATGTTCATTGTCATCAAAGAACACTGAACATCAAGGAGTCTCGTTTGTATGTTGCTGTGCCCTTTGCCTGGAGACAAACGGCGCCAGGTTGTGTTGCTGAGCGTGCATGCGGTACCCGGTGTGACCCAGGATGGTGGCGTGGTGCAGCGGCCCTCGCCCGTCGCTGTCTGCCAGGTTGACGTTGGCGCCGTTCTGCAGCAGGAACTCGCAGGCTGCCAGAGCGTTCTGGAGGAGACGCGACAACATGTGACTTACAGAACAAGACCGGCGACGGCGGCTGCGTGCTGGATAGCGGCGCAAGAGGAGGTCAAAGGCCGATTTTATTTTTAGACCAATGCAACTGTGCCCTCACCGCTGAGACTGCCTGTATCAGTGGTGTGCTCGACTGCTCGGCCACGTTGACCCAGTTGACGTCAGCTCCGTGGGCCAACGCGTCGGCCATGACAGGGAAGTTCTGCAACGCCGCTGATCGGTACAACAAAGCCCCGGGATGAAGGCCGCTCAGATCCTCCTCTTCCTCGTCCGCCTCTGAGGGGGAGGTGAGGGTTAGTGTGTTTATTTACACATGCTGGAAGAGTTTGTCCTTTTCATTTGACATGTAAATATTTCTGTGTGCTTTATGTCACCTATGTGAAAGCCTGCATTGTTCTTTTGGACAAGGTCACTGGGACTTAGCCCTGAGGAAAGAGTCAGAGACAAGCTTGGTTATAGTTTATCCTGCTGACTGCAGCCTAACACACAACAGACCAGGCTGTGCGTGTGTTTTCAGCTTTTATTTGCTAAGATCAGCAAGAATATTAAGCGCTACACAAATCCACACATACAAGAGCAGCTGAGTTATTGTAGCCTTCACTTTTGCCCGATTCTGTCTCCCAGGTCTTACCGGTGCCCCGAGGCAGAGTGGCTCGGTTCGGTTTGGGTTTGATTGGCGGCCGCTGTACATTCCGGTCCTGCACAGTTGCTCGGTTCCTCCTGGCGCTGGATCGCCTCAACGGGGGGTTTCTGCCTATCTCAGGAAGCTTTTGGATGAACTTCTTCTCCACGTACTTTGACCTTATCCAGGACTCTTTGTCTCCTCTGTGGAACAGAAATGATGAATTGCAGCTAAACTAAAGAAGCTTTTTGGACCTAGGTCAGTAGGTTCCTGGGCTGCGAAATCAGCCAGTGCTGTGAATCTAGTTATGTACTCAAACCAAAATGGTTTACAGCTCAAAAACATTTAAATCCATGTTTAGCAGCTATGCACCACCAGGCGATTGGCCCATTAATATGTGACTAAAACAAAAACACTGCACAACGTCGAACTAAGTCAAACACTTGAAGCTCAGACAAGACAGGAGTAAAAGCTCATGCTGCAGAGTGCAAGTGTTTCCGGAGGACACTTCAGTCACGGCATTAACTGTGTCATGTACCTGTAACGCTTCCTGTCTGCTGCGACACACAGAAAAGAGAACAGGAAGTCAGAAAGTAAGTCTAGAAATGGTTGCTGATATAATATTTGTAAACCACACAGCACTGCACAGAGTCACTGAAATGCCGGACCAGATTTTATTAAAGCTGTTGAGAGCTGGAGCTCATCTACTCGCACACATTAATCACCACAGTGTGAAAATAGCCTGTGTTCGGGGAGATGAAGCTTTTATGTGATGGCGTCAAAATGACAGCAGGAGGAGACGTACAGGTGTAGAGATTATGACTCAGGTAATAAATGATGAATTCTGCGTATGTATTAACCACCTCCCTGCACATAATTATCTTCGCTATTGTTATGTTTGTGAGCCTATAGGTTGGTTTTTAGAAGTGAAGTGGAGAAATGTGGACTAGGCTTTATCAGAAGCATTAAGTTTAGCAGTGTTGAAAATCAGATGCTTTTGTACTGTAAATACCTTTCAGGACATACTGAGTTTGTGTACTTTTACCATCTTTATGTGTTAAAGCTATTCAGAGTAGAGGACTAACATTTAAATAGCAGCTGCTGAAATATAAGTTTCCAAGCCTACATTTCCCATAACGCCACCAAAAGACTTTTGTGACGATACTATTGTTCTACTGTTAAATGCAGGTTAAAATATAAAAACCCTCCCCTCGCAGAAGTCACGTCAGATGTTACACCAGCTGTTAAAGGTTAGCGTTGGACTTCCTGTGCCCTGTTATTACCTGCAGGTAGATGGTCTTGATTCTACGTACCTGGGACTGGAGGCAAGTGGTTTCTTGATGGTGATCTCATCTATCCGAGCCTCGTAGATCCTGTTGATTACGGAGTTTCCTAATTCACACATTAACTAAAAAAGAACAGATTTGAAAGATGCTCTGTTAGTGGAGCTAAGGTAAATGTAACTATTACGTAATGTGTTGCTTATTAGTTTAGTCACAAACTACAGAAGGAAATGAAGAGGTGTTAAATTACCTTAATGAGCTCTGGCTCCCAGGAGTCGAGCGTTAGGGAGCGTACTTTAGAAAAATGGACTCCAAGGCTCCTGATAACAAAGAGACGCCATTAAGGCTCAGGTTTCAAGTCCAGCCTTTGTGTTTGTGCGTGCACACGTACAGTATGTGTACCTGTGTATTCCTGAGCACACAATACAAAGCGTAATGCCCAGGTTGATGGAGGCCCAGTCAGGTCCGGGCTCTCCGCAGTCGCAGCACTGCCGGTTGCCCGGTATCGCCTGAATCTCATCCAGCGCCTTGCAGCCTTCGCTCTCCTGATCGCCTCCTCCTCCACCTCCTCCCAAACTGCTCATCGACACCGAGCTGCAGCGCTGCCTCTGATAACCGCAAATACAAGACTGAGAAGATGCACAAAGGCGTACGGCTTCCTGTGTTCGCCCTCGGATTAAGCTCGCGCTGAGGAAAGCAGGCCCGGGAGATGACGCGTGTAGGTGTGTATCCTCACCGGGCTGTGTGGGTCCTCTCTGCGCTCCTGAAAGGCTGATGCGATGCTGTTTTGGACGGCGCTGATCCAGGCCTGCTGCTGCCTTTCAGAGTCTGCCTGCAACAAGCAGCACCTGCAAACGCACACCGACACTTCTTAACTGGACATAATCTCCTCGCCCACACTTGAAGCCAATGAACGCGATGCACACGTCTGCGTCGCTGCATGAACTTGCGCACCCACGCAAACTCACTTGGACGGGGAGACCACTTCAAAGCAGAACCGCCTCTCATTTTCACCGCTGGGCTTGACTGTGCAAAGACGCAAGTCCTCCACCACCACCGTAGGCTGGTCCTGAAACACACCGGAAACGCTGGCAGGTCAGATTGATGCTCGTTCCTGTAAAACCCTGTGCGTCGCTGCACGTTGGCGCCTTTTTAAAGCGCGATGTCAACAACATTTACCTTGAACTTCTTCTGATACACCAGTTGGTTTTTTTGAATTGAAAACCAGCGTCTGAAGAGGAACAATAAGACAGAAGCCTTTGATTTAGTCGTTTAAAGGCTCCACTTAAGACTCGATTTAAAATTCAGCTATTTGTGATTAATCTCGTACCTGCTCCAGGTTTTAAAAGCATTGCTGGCTCTCTTATAGAGATATCCCTCCATGGCGATCCCATTAGCTGCGTCAGCGTTGAAATCCATAATGGAGTCGTCATAGGACACGTCCTGGACAGAAATTAAGATCTAAGAGTGGCTGAACCGCTGTGATTTAAAGGCTGCGGGTGAATTTGTGGCAGCGGTTTAGCAAGTCAAAGTAACAAATGAGACAGAGAGTCAACAGTAGCAGCTAATGAGATGCAGAAGACCGGTACACATACACATACTGCAGGGTCCAGCAGACCTGCACCTGGAAGTACACTTTGTGGAAATGCGTTACCTTTTTCTTGATCGCAGCGTGTCTTTGCTCCATGTCCCTCTTCTCTCTGGCTGCGTTCAGGACAAACTGTTTGTGCTGTTAAGGCAGAAACAGACATAAACGTTACAAAAAAAAACGACATACGTGTGTGTGTGTACAGTACCGGGTTCATAAACATGCTTCCAAACATCTCTCTCTTCTCTATTTGTGTATTTAGATGTTTATTTCCTGTCTGTCTGACAACTTTCCCCATTTTCTCTTGTTCTCTAATGTTTTCCTCTGAGAGAAAGGCACAAATGGAGCGAGATCAACAGGTTCGAGGCAGATTATCACTCTGCAGACGCTTCAGGAAACAGGAATTAGGAAGCGTTGAGTATCCAGAACCAAACTGAAAAACAACACGAGTGGTTCCTCTAGTCGGGAGCGTGTTTAGCGGATTCTTATTATTCCCATCATGCTCCTGGTCCAACAGGACTGATGCAGCCAATGAGCGCTGACAGATTCGTTTCCTGCTTTAAACTTCATTCAGCAAAAACCCTTATTACTGATGAAACGTTGTGCAAATACTCTTGTCCAGTGTCCACAGTCAAGAAGTAAGAACCAAGACTCTCATACAGACAGAAATATTTCCTGTTGCTCACTTTTTCCTGTCACCATAAAAGCGTAATGCTGTGACCACATGAACTACGTATTTCATCAGAACGTTTAGTTCTTTAGTTGTTGCTTAAATTATCTGGAACAAAAAAACAAACAAACAAACAAACAAATTTCATTTCTGCCTCTTACAACGTGAGCTTTAAGTATGAAATTGATGCTGTAACATGCCCTAAATGTTGATTTTTGGCGATCATCATCTCCACTTCACACCATTCAAGCCTCGGTATCATTCATTACATCCTCACTGTAATGTAGTGTAACATCAGGGCAAATGTCACTGCGTCTTTCCACACAACACTTCTACCAACACACATATTAACACGCTCTCTGTTTTTGACCATCAGCGCGGGACGTCTCTTTCTAGCAGTTACCTCTTCACCAAGCTTTCGTCTATATTCGTCCAGTTCCGACAGAGACTGATTTCCGTGGCTAAACAGCTGAGCCTGGGACTCCATCATAGACAGCATCTGATTGGAAACATAACAGTATTCGAGGGATGTAAAACTAATTACGGCATTGTAAGTATGATTTCTCAGTTTTTAGTTTGAAGGTGACGTTCCATGATGTAACCTGTGTGAACTCACAGCCATCAGGATGTCTGTCTTCTTCTTGGCTTCAATAACGTTAATCTGTAAAGCAAAAGAAGGGGCGGATTCAGAAACGTCATCTTCCCATAGACAAGTTTTCATAAGGAGATCGGTTGCTGCGGTTTAGTGTTTTTGTTGCTTTAATGCCTACAATTCTCTGCATGTATGCAAGACAGTTTTATAAGCCGTTTCACCTCCAGGACATAGTCCAGGGCCCCCGAGCGAAAGGTCTTGCGTGCATTGAGCAGAGCGTTAGTCGCCTCATCCACCTCATGTTGCTTCCCCCGCGGGGCCTGGGCGTTCCTCGCCAGCGCCCCCTCCAGGGCTTCGCTGCTGCGCTCGAACTCCTTGCGCACGTCTTTGAACCGACGAACATCTCTGCCGCAGAAAAAAGGACACAAAGGAGGAAAATGTGTGCGTTGTCATGTGTGAAATTGGGGAAATGATTGTCATATTTATGCATTTGATAAGAAAGCTGCGAACCTGCTGCCTCAGACGGTTTAACCACATCCACTCTGTGTCACTGGCTAAAAATCCAGTGAGCGCTGTCACACGCCACCACACACACTCTGGCTCCTCTAATCTACCGTATCATTCACACTAATAAGAACAGACTTCAGGACTAAGTGTGCGAGACGGAAAACGAAAGATCGTAAGCCTCTAATATTTAACGCACACGCTGCTCTAATGCTTGGCAGACACGCAGGCGGGTGAGTCACACTGAAGAAGGTGGCCGAGCGTTTTACTGCTGCTGGGGGAGAGGATCAGGCGAACCGACGAACTCACTCACTCTTTCACAAAGGTCTGCAGCTTCATCCTCACTGACTTCTGCGTGGTCTCAATCACTTCCTGCACGGTGACAGACAGGGACATTACCAGAAATAGCTGCTCACCGTCAGACGCAGTTTGACCACTGGAAACGGAAACTGTGTGCAAAGGCCCAGACAGACACACTCACCTCCTGTGCATCTAAGATGACAGACAGCTTTTTGGAAAATTTTCCTATGCACTCCTGCAAAACAGACATCTCACGTTACGTCTCCAAATCTGGACAATTTAGGTTTTTTTTTTTTTTACAACAAAACACATCTGTGTAGTAGTTTCATGCTACATCATGACAAACAGAATGAGGACCTTTAAAAAACAAAACATTTCCTTTGACATCATGTGGTACAACCTCAGTGGGGAAATGGGAGAGATAACGCAAGTGTATAAATAACTTTGTGACACTGAATGTGCTTTGCCCCCCGTCACCTCCATCATCTTGTCCCCGGAGCACTGGTGTCCCAGCTCCCGGAGGCCGTTGACGAAGCTCTTGCTGGTCTGTAAGTAGACTTTGCCGGCGTCCAGCATGGCCTGGCATTGCTTCACAAGCTGCAGGGAACACGCAAGAGAAACTGCAGTCAGGCACAGTTAGTTTGAATCGCCTTCAATCGGCGCTATGTGTCTTATAGGAAGACATGCTGACACGTGACTGTAGAAAAAGCACAAGTGTAAATGAGAAAACATTATTGAGTTTCACCGGGCTGCTTCAGTTTCAGGTACTGCTTTTGTGCCTGGTGGCTCAGTGTCACACTGACCCGACAGAGACATTAGGACCGAACAGCTAAAACCCCCTGGTTCCTCATGAGCAGCCAAAACGTGAGCAGGGGTCAGTGTGGTCGCGAGTCTTTGACGTCTACAGCACTGAAAAGGCTACATCTGAACTTTTTTCCCTAAAGTGGGACAGGAAATGGAAAAAATAGCAATGACATACTTTTTTTTTTCCTTTTGGGGGGGGTTAAAGGTCAAAGGTCAAGGTGACTGTGCTAATGATATTTAAAATGAATGAGCGGCCAAAACGCTAGAACCACCTCATATAATACAGTCCAGTACGTACGCATGTAAAAATCCAGCAGGTTAGAGTAGGACACCACGACGCACTAGAGCCGAACAAACCGCAAACGTCTTTCTCTGACAGCGAGGTCAGAGTTCACTGCCGAGCAGAAACCCTGATGCAGGTACAAAGTCAGGTTTTTGCTCCAACGTGGTTGGAAAACTTGCCTGAAGGACTAGAACCCAGTTAATCCAGTTTTTCTGGACCACAGTTTCCCTTTAATACACACATACACACACACACAAATCTTTCAGTTGCAGTATTTATAGTTTCCAACATTTGATGTGTTTCTTGATAAACAGAAGAACCTGCAGAGCATTTTAGCCAAAGCTTCAGGGAACAGAAACGCCGCGTGTTTGTAATTGAATAGATCTGAAAGTGTAACGGACACACAGTGGAGAGCAGGCGTTAACACGCAGAAGCAGAACAAGCCGAAGTTCTCACTGCAACGGGACAATGTGAAAGGGAAGCAACAGCCGCAGCTTCTTCCTGCTCAGCGTCAGGTGAGAAAGCCCTCAACCACGGCTCTCGACTCGCTGCCCCCCTCACACGGGCAGCGTGCGCCCAACGCCAAACGATCCCTTCAGGTGCGTGACGGGAGGGAGAACGTCTGGCGGCAGAGCGGTGACTCACCTCGATGCTATAAAAGTGTGTGTGGGTGCTGAGGTCTCACCTTGTCTAATCGCGTCTCGAGTTCACTCACGTCGCTCTGCACGACTTCGATGTCAGCCCTGAAACAGACAAGACCCTGGTGTCAAAGGTCACCTCACGTTCACTAAACATAAATAACCCAGAGCCTTTAAGTTCATAACGTCTCGCATTAAGGAGCAAAATCACAGACATACGTACGAGAAAAGAGGCATTTTTGAGAATGACAGTTCAATAAAGAGCAGATTTAACAAGATGCGTTTAAGGTAATTATGCAACGTATGCGGTGAAAACTCATGTTCAAGTTCTTCAAGTTGTGATATTAATGTTCAACATTTTTATAGATTTAATATGGGTCTCTGGTAAATATTTCCAATAACATAAATACCCTGAATGTTTGCAGTTTTGTGTATTGAATGTTTATGTGCTGCCTTTTTTTACACGAGCTTCCCAATGCAGGTCTTATCTGGTCTAATCTGCTCTATACGTTACACTCGCACCTCACACTGCTTGTTGAAATGCTCATAACACACCTTATGCTGCATCATAATATTTTAAATGACAAAGACCTTTAAGTTATAAACATGCAACATTATATTAAAGTATCCAGAGAAAGAAAGAAATGACTAGAATCACCACGACCCGATACTTTTGGTATTTTGACATATGTTGGGACTTTTTGAGCTTCATGACAAAATTATTTCCGTTGATAAGACAGGTGTTAAGAAACGTGGGCCAACACTCGTCCACGCGTCCAGTTCATACACTGAGCCGTGTCCTGAGCTGGGCCCCGTTTGCACGGAGGCGTCTTGGACGTCCTCTGCACGGCTGCTTTGCTGGGCCCGTTGCTGTGACACTCACTGACTCTCATTTCTTGTCAAAGCAACAGCTCAGCCATGTGGTTTCCGCTGCCTTCCACCAACAGCACAGAGAGACAGAGAGAGACAGGACAAGAATGAAAGCGAGAGAGAGAGACAGTGGAAAGAGAGACGATCTGGACAGACAGCAACTGTTTGTGTTTATGCGTCTGTTACAGCAGGGATGTTTGAATAAAAGTCTTTCAACATGGAGATGAGGAAACAAAAGAGAAGAAAGGAGGAGGAAGATAAAATGACTCCTTCATGAAAGAGAGGAGAATCAGTGTCACCGAGAGTAAGAGCAAGACAGAGACAGAGCTACAGCTACGTTTCCGCCGTGGCTCTCCCCACAGAAAACACGCTTCCTGTCTCTCCTGTTGATCACCTCAGCACATCTAGCCTCACTTCCTGTTGCCCTCCTGCCCCACCGTTGCTTAGCAACAGGAAACAGCACAGTAAGCCACCGTCCTGTGCGATTCCGTTCGTTCGCCCTGCTCGTCCTCCGTTTTCTTCTGCTGGATTGCGCCGTTTGCCGTGTGTGTGACTCTCTTCTCCCTCCTCTCCTTCCCCGTCTGCCGTTTCTTCCCCGTGCTTCTCAGCCTGACACGAAACCTGAGCACTGCCGCTGCCACAGCTCAAACTTTCCACCGCTGCGCAGGGCCTCGCAAATTACATACGGGCATGGAGAACACGAGAGACCCAGGGCTGAAATGCCAAATCAGCTGGAGGAGACAGCCCCAGGCAACTGTGAGTCAGGCACCGGGCCAAAAACGGCCGGGGCACACCCAGGCCCTGCCTCGCTGTCTCTTAAGCTGCTTGCAAAACCGACCTTGTGACACTTCCCATTCGATTTTGCCAGATGCTGATTCTGAGTTGACTATGTGCAACTGGTGACACTCTGGTGGCACAAGCTCAAAAGCAGCTCTTTGCATAGTTCTTATCATAAAAGCTGTGAAACAAATTACCTTTACTCCTGGATATGAGGTTACCAGGGTCAATCTACATTTATCAGACCTCAGATCAGTGGTTTCAGCTCTGCAGGTCTGCGTCTAGTATCTCTGGAGTATCTCACAGTCAAGAGCATGACATGACTTGACCTCAGGCCTTGAGGGACGACTGATGCAGAGCATCAGCAGCTCAGACCGACTGAGTCTGGAAGCTGCATCAAAGCAAGTGTACAATAGCAAATGTGAATGTAATTAAAATGTTTCGCTTTAATATCAGGTTAATCTGCTTCTTAAGGGAGATTTTAAACTGCAGAAGCCAAATGAACCTAAGCCTGTATTTTGCAGCAGGAAGTCATAGTCTAATGTGCTCAGCAGTAGGAAGTCTTACCTGAAGCGTGGGGAGTCTTTCAAACACTCCTCAAAGTCCATCTGGACTGTCATCCCTCCACTTAGCTGCAGATCACACAGGTACGTCTGTAATTCGCTAAATCCTGACCGGAGGTGGGAGAGGACCGGGAGGGGGGAATAAAACTAACTCCGCCGGGTTTTAACGCTCCACATCGGCAGCATCAGCCATCGTTCTTGTCGGAATCCTTCCCTTCGCGGGTATAATTTGTATTCCTGGCGCAGCTCGCCCTCGTTGCTCGGCTTTCTTTCTGTCTTTCTTGACGCCGTGCGTCTGCTCTGCCGCACAGCGACTTGTCAGCACTCAGGAGCCAACGCGGGGGGTGTTAAGTGCGTTATTACCATCTTATCCGGCAAATGCGAGGCGACAGGGTCCGTGCGCCGCTGGAGGGGATGCTGCGTAAAGTATCCTTGTCGGTGGATGCGGGATGGTCCCAAACGAAGCCAGATGACAGCCAGCGTCGTGGATGCGTACTCGTTCCCCAGGGCGCAGAGCGGACTCCGTCTCTCTCCGTCTCTGTCTCTCTCCACAGGTCCAGCCCCCCTTTCGCTATTTCCGTGTTTCTTACTCGTGGTACACTGGAGTGTTCAAGTAGGAAACTGCACACACGAGATGTTACACTAACAAGTTCAAAGAAACGTTCAACTAAAAGCCGATGCGTCGCTTTAAACTGAAATGCGGACTTTATTTACCCAGGTTGTTGTTGTTCTGATCTGAACGACAACAAACGACGTGGAGTATTTCTAAGTCATTTAGTTTCTCCAGTTCCTTTTGTGTATTCGGCTCTTCAGTTTCAGTCAACCGTGAGCTCCACGCAGGAGACTGGGTGTGTAACCTTGCCTGGCAACATTGTGTGTTTTGTTTTGTAATGAAGAGTAAATGAGAATTCACACTCAGTCAAATGAAGTTAAAAGAAATATGAGAGAAAAGATGATCAAAGCTAAAGTTGATTAACGATGTAAAGTGAAAAATTAGGATAAATTACCCTGACTACGTAAAAATAAAAATGACAAGACACTAGATTAAATGTGACGGAAATATCAATAATTAAACTAATTAATCAACCTTTATGAGACAAAAGGACAATAAATAAGATGAGGGTAAAATGATAAATGTCTGAGCTACTACTGAACTGTCTTCCTCTTCATTTCTCTGGTAGGAAGTGTCACAAAAGCCAAAAAAGCGACGTGTTGCGCAAGGCGGAAAAAGCAACTGCTCGTTTAAACCAACACCTCAGACACAGTCAGTCAGACACTAAAGCCTGTGGTTGAGAAGGTGCTTCACCAGCACAACAGACTCTGTCTCCGTCCGTCTGTCTACCTGCCTGTCTGTCTACCTGTCTGTATGTCTACCTACCTGTCTGTCTGTCTACCTACCTGTCTGTCTGTCTACCTGCCTGTCTGTCTACCTACCTGTCTGTCTGTCTACCTGCCTGTCTGTCTACCTACCTGTCTACCTGCCTGTCTGTCTACCTGTCTGTATGTCTACCTACCTGTCTGTCTGTCTGTCTGTCTACCTGCCTGTCTGTCTACCTACCTGTCTGTCTGTCTGTCTGTCTACCTGCCTGTCTGTCTACCTACCTGTCTGTCTGTCTGTATGTCTAGCTACCTGTCTGTATGTCTACCTACCTGTCTGTCTGTCTGTCTGTCTACCTGCCTGTCTGTCTACCTACCTGTCTGTCTGTCTGTCTGTCTACCTGCCTGTCTGTCTACCTGTCTGTATGTCTACCTACCTGTCTGTCTGTCTGTCTGTCTACCTGCCTGTCTGTCTACCTACCTGTCTGTCTGTCTGTCTGTCTACCTGCCTGTCTGTCTACCTACCTGTCTGTCTGTCTGTATGTCTAGCTACCTGTCTGTCTGTCTGCCTGTCTACCTACCTGTCTACCTGCCTGTCTGTCTACCTACCTGTCTGTCTACTTACCTGTCTGTCTGTCTACCTACCTGTCTGTCTGTCTACCTACCTGTCTGTCTGTCTACCTGTCTGTCTGTCTGTCTGTCTACCTGTCTGTCTGTCTGTCTGTCTGTCTACCTGTCTGCTACTTGTTCCTTTACATCTTTACATTATCCTGACTGTTTCTGCTCCAGTACATTTATAAGCTGAAACCTAGTCATCTTGTCTAATTCTGTCTCTTCACTGACGTCGCACAAAGGGCGAGGTTAAATATTTTGTGTTGCTAAATTGCTTCATCAAAAATAAATATCCCGGAGACGTTCCCCCGGGAAATTAAGTGCAACCTGTATTTACAATGACGTTACTAGAAACCCGTGAGAAATTGTATTTGATAAGCAAGTAAAACGGGTTAAAAAAAAAATTAAATGAGAATGAATTGTTCCAGAAACAAACTGTAATTATGTTATAGTGAGCTACAAAGAACTCAGTTAAGTTTAATGCTGACTTAACTTAAATCTAGCAGCATAAGAAACGACTTAGTATTTCCCACATCGTCAACTTCCCTTAGCTTAATAAAGTATTTTGTCCTTTTGTCACAACGCGCTAAAGCGTAGGCGTGTAGCGATGCGCCAAAAATCGGGCGCATGTGCGTAAATTGCGCAGAGGAGGGTCGCGGCAGAGTCAGGCCAACAGAACAAACAGTTGGTTCGGGCAAACGAATAGAACGACGGACCACGTACAACTTGGACACTCGACAGGTTCTTATTTGTCTTTGCAAGGAGATCCCCCACACGTCCATCCAAGTGTGAAATAAGACACAAATTGATGTGTCACATCCGGTAGGTTTTTAAAAAATAAAATCCTGTCTAGCAGTGAAATTGAATTATTTAAGTCATGGCAGGTGGATTATGTTGAGAAAATGTATCGTATAAGCAAACATTACTATGATTACTCACAGTATTATTATATTATTATTTTTTGGACATTGGCTGGTTAGCTGGGGGTTAGGGCTCATGCCCAGACAGTTCAGGCCCAGCTAAAGACCTTTGGCCAACGCTCTGTCCTTTTGGATAAAGCTTAAATACGATCTCGGGCAGTGGTTGGTTTTTACCAGAGGTTCCGCTCAGCACACATGTTAATGAGTAATCACTATAACAAACAATGTTTTTAGCCAAACAATGTCAGTACAAGGCCAGTGGGGCTGCTCCAGAGCTGTCACACAAGCTTTTGGGAGTTAGTCTGTGAAGCCACCATGGACATGGCGTCAGTGTCAATGTCCACTATTCATGATTATTAATGAATTCGTTTTCTCCTGTAATATAATATTTTACTGTAATTATTTTGAATTTCATTAAGTTATTATTATTGTTATAGTATGAATTTGTGTCCAGTTAAAATAAATACACTAACTAATCCCGGCACTGACACTGTACCTCGCTTGTTTTTGTTTTTTGGGGGATAAAAGTGGTAAATGGCTGCATCATGTTGAAAGGTTCCAGGTCCGCTGATAAATCGACCACTCGCAGTTGAATTAAGCAACTGGATTGTTTCTCAGCTGAATCACCGAATACTGGAAAACACGCTGACCTACAAACGCGTTTGACGAGATAACCGGTGCTTATTTGGGGGGATTTTTAAAGAAACAGGCAACGCAACCCACGAGTCGTGTGTATCGCCGCCTGTTGTTTGCTCTTATTTTGAAGGACGCGCGCAGTCTTCCGGATTGCCTGCGGGTCTGTGTGTGTGACTTGACGCGCGTCTCTCTGCGTAGCCATGCACTGGGGTGAAGCCGCATATTACGCTTTTCCATAATGCGGGTGTGAAGTGCCCCGCGTAGTAAACGGAGGGGGGATCCAGGCGGAGGGTTACCGGCTTCACACCGAGCCTGTGCGTTCGGCGCCGGAGAGAACACAATGTCGAACCGAAAGCACCGGGACAACCAGGAGATCTGCGCCCGCAAGGTTCGGGAGCTGGCCCAGTCCGGAGTAAACAAACACTGCTTCGAGTGCAACCAGCCCGGGGTGACTTACACCGACATCACGGTGGGCAGCTTCGTCTGCACGTCGTGCTCCGGAATGCTGTGAGTGCTCGGCTCTGTTTACGGCGCATTTAGCATCGACCCCGACGCATAGTGAGTAAAAGTACGAGGCCTGATATTGCACCACGCACCACCCAGATTTACGGCGTCTTCTGTTGGTGTTGGGCAGTAACAGGGCGCAACAGCCGGGCGTGTGCGCACACATGAATTTACGCAGTGTCTGTCTCTCTTCTCTCATGCGTGTCTTCCAACAGCTTCATAAACGACAGACCGATAGTTGGTCATTTTCCAGCTCTGAGTTACGTTTCATTTCGTCATGGTGCAGGTTTGACACTATCTCCGCTCCTCCTCCATCTCTCTCTCTCTCTCTCTGGGCTACTGTCCAGTGTGTGTGTGTGTGTGTGTGTGTGTGTGTGTGTGTGTGAGAACTGTCACATTGTGCTCTGCATGTTAAGTCTTGTCCTCAGGAAGACGGTCTCAGCACTTCACTGCGCGCTATTGCGCAATCCTGCACATGCACAGCAATGTCCCACTTTGTTTCCCCAGCATGGAGGAAAAAACAACACAAAACGGTTCTGGTTATAGAAAACATGTGTTCGCGTGTCACGAGTGTGTGTGTGTGTGTGTGTGTGTGTGTGTGTGTGTGTGTGTGTGGCAGCCTTTTCACAACAAATCTACCCTTAAGCTCCGTCACATGTTAGACATTTCCTGTCCCACCTGCTCTGCCCCCTCCCCTGCATCTTCTGCCTCGCTGTGGTTCAGATACCTCTCTCCATCTCTCCTCTGTGTCCCAGGAGAGGCCTCAACCCTCCACATAGAGTCAAGTCTATCTCCATGACAACCTTCTCCCAACAGGAAGTGGAATTCCTTCAAAACCACGGCAATGAGGTGAGTGATCGCAGCCGGGTCCTCAGGTGGAGGCGCCTGTGGTGAGCGGGGGAAGCGTTCTGGGTCTGATAAGGCCGCTGAAATGTCCCTCGCGGCCACTTGTTGATCCGGACTTCGTGGTCCAGGCTTTTCTTAGGAAGAATGCTGCTCCTCCACGCAAACAGTGCCAAGAAACAAAAGGACCAGCACGGGCTGAGCGTCCCACCCAAACCACAGTCTGTTTCCTTTCTCTGGATCTAGCTGTGCTTTGGTTCGTAGGCCACTGGTTCCCAAAAACAGTCCAACCAGGGTTTTTTTTGTGCTAAGGTACAAATCTATGAAAATTGGTCCTAGTGAGAGCCTGCAATTCACTCACTGCAGCTGTAAGCATGACTAACAGGTTCGTTTTGTGAAGCTTAAGTTTATTTTTGTCATTAAGTTAATAGTTTTATTCATATAACACTAGTATATAGTTGCTAGTTAATAGCAGGTAGTTTTTTGTTTATAGCACTAATGCGAATGCAGCATCACATGGTTTCCTTAGTCAGATATCAACATCTGTTTCACAAATGTGCTTACGGTGGTTTTTAAATCGTTGATTTGATTGGTTTCTGCCTATTTCCTGTGTGAGAGGATGTAATCATATTAAAAATGCACAAAATGAAACCTTATAATGCCCACATCGGGAGCCACTGGTGTGGGCAGCGCTCTCTGCTGAGCTTACATCACACTGATGAAGGGTGAGGGTTTTTTCAGGCTATCAACATGAGTGCTGGCAATTTTTATCAGCCGTGATGTAAGTGTGTGAGTCAAGTATGATGTGAAGAGAGGCTGAGGTGTGTAACGTCCAGCTCTCTCTACCTCACCGCCCTCTGAAGAGACATCCAGCCCGTTGTGATTCATTGCTTGTGCTATTTGCTAAACTCTGGCACCAGAGATAAATCACAATTGAGAAAAATCTGTTTGCGTTCGCGAGACACTCTCTCGCCGCTGAAATGTCAAACAAAAGCGGTGTTTGTGGTTTGATTTGGCGCCCCAGTAATTAGACGGAGACCCCCTCTGGTACTGTATGACTGGCCCAATCTGCATGATGAGGTTTGTCTGTGTGTTTAGGTTGGGAGGAGGACTTGGCTGTGCGTGTTTGACCCAAAGACCGACGGCTGCCCCGATATGAAGGACTGCCAGAAATTCAAAGAGTTCCTCCAGGACAAATACGAGAAGAAGAAATGGTGAGAAGTTTGGATTTATTAGTAGTTCAAGAATTTAACCAAGCAACGTGTGTGTGTGTATATATACAGTATGTTCGTCACATTTTGACATAATGCATTTTGTGACCTCTTCTCACAAGAGCTAACTTCTATTGAAAGCACATCTTGGAAATGGCCTTTTTCTGCCACCAAACGTCTCCTCCTTCAGTCCTGAAAGCTAGTAGATGTATTTGCTCTGTCTAACGCTGCCTCCTCTCAGCGCGTATCCAGTCACAGGGCGCGTTCGTGTCACGTTCAACGCCAGACCGTCCAGCTGGCCCGACTGTCACCAACTCGTGATCTGATTGGCTATCGCAGCTGTCTGTCAACCATATGAGCCCGTTTACTTACAGTGCACTGTTGATTTTGAAGGCCTCTGGCAGAGACAACACAAGCTAGCTGAACACCTGCTCAGAAAAATATGAGGCCTATGACACAGATGTATGTTTTTCCCCCGCGTCATTTGCAGGCATTTTTCCAAATGTAAGAACCGGAGGGATGTGGAGGGCCCTTGGAGCCCAGGGGTCCAGGCTATGCCCCCTTCCCACGGCCCCTTAGCGAGCCAGGCCCCCTCACATGGCCTCCCGCCCAACGGCAGAGCTGCGAGGCCCATGGTAATCATTTTAATGTGTCCTAATTGTACGTGGACTAGATTGACTCTGGGGTGATTGAAGCGGTAAAGTACTGTAGGTGTGTGTGGTAGAAAAAAAGAGGCAGTGAAAGAAGAGACCCAACAAAGAAAAAGAGAACAGAAAGTGTAGAAATGAGAGAGGGCCAGGTAGCCTGGACATCAAAGCAGCTGCGTATGAATAATTGAGAGCGCATGAAAGATACTCGCTTCTTCAGCCTTTGTGTCTCTCTTTCTGTCAACCATCTGCTTCCTTTTCCTTCTGCCTGTCTCCCGTCCTCTAGTCTCAGTCCCAGCTGCCGTCGTGGGATCGAGCCCCTGCCATCTCACCAGCCGACATGCGGACGGACGTGTTCACCGCTCGGCCCTCGCGCTCCCAAAGCTTCAGAGACCCCCCCCTGAAAGGTGGAGGTTCGCTCTTAGAGTAGATATTTTTAGGCCTCGTTTGTCTGATTCCTTCACTTGTCTGTCATTTTCCTCTCCCACCGTAGATCCCACCACGTGTGGCATAGAAAGGCAGCGTCCGGGCTCGATGTCGTCAGCGCTGGGGGCTCAGAGTCATGGCTCGTCTTTCCCTGCCCTCCCACGGCCTTCAGGTGCGTCCCACACCGGGCTGGGGCTCCTATAGGCTGGGGCTTGGTGGTAGTAAAGCAGCCAGGGCGGTGAGGCTGAATAGCATCAGGCCAAGACATTGTTAGTTTTGATTTGCCATTTGTTGACAGTGACAGGAATGCAGATAACGCAGCACTGACCTTGAAGTAGTTGTCTGTGTTTGTGTAAAGACTACTTAGATATGAGGCCTGAATCCCAGCAGCCTGGGTCCGATCCACATAAATGACGCTGTTGCTCCCTGACGTGATCTAAGGAGGGAAGTGAGGATGCAGCCGCATGGCTTGTCCTGTAAAAATGGATGCCGTGCCCTTTTTTAATTTGGCCGAGCCTCTAGCTTCATGGCCTGGAAGTGTGTAGCGTCATAATGTGGTGTTGAGATCGTCGAGTTCTCGCTGGCCGGCCTGTTGAATCTCTCTCGGACAAAGCGCGAGAACTACCCGAGCTGCAGTTCGTTATTTTCATCTTGACTGTGTGCGTTTCAATGGCATGTGGGTATAAAACGGGTGTGTGTCCATCCTGCGTGGTGCATTATGAATAATCAATAGCACACGTTCTCTTCTCTTTATTTATCCCTCTTTCTCTTCTCTCTCTTCCTGTCTCGTCTCATCCTCCTCGGCCTCGTAGCCAGTAGCTCTTTCAAAAACCACTTCACTTTAGGTAAGATGAAGCTTTCGGTACATTTGAGTGTGTGTTGAATGGCTGGGATCAATGAGCTCCTGTGCGCTGCATACATTTTTAATACAGGGCTACGCCTCACACGAGCGTGACTTCAGCTTCATTCCACAGCGGTTCGGCTCTGTGCGCCTGCGTCACCTGCTGCTGCGATTGGGGTCGATATTTTTCTTCATCAGTCAGGTTTTCCCACTTCAAAGCCCAGATCTGAAGGCTGAGAGGGTCAAGGAGAGAGACACACACTGTTCCCTCACGTTTACAGCCAATCTAAATTTAGGCCGTGGCCGCCGCCGCCGCCCTCGTCCGCAGAGGGACGGCGGATATTTCGCACCACGGCGACGTTGAAGCACTTTGAAAACTATGTAGGTCGCAGCTGTAATCTCGCGACGCACATTAACACGTTCAGCGAGCGTTCAAAGAAGTTCAGGGATGTTGGCCTCGTATCTTATCGAGTGAATGACCGTATCCCAGAAACATCCAGAGGCACATTTGCATCCTATGACTCTTCGGATAATCCGTATCAGTAAGTCTAGTCTGGTGTGTGTCTCTGAGGAAAACCTGTTCCCCCAACGCTTCATGGCTTATGTTTGTGGAAAGCTTGCTACCTGGAAAGGCGTTGTTGTAATTTGTCTTTTCTTTGCCACGTCAATCAAAGGCTTTGTTTTTGTTTGCTGCTTTGCAAAATGTGCGAGAATATGTTGACTTGCTTTCGTTGATCGTGGCGACTGGACGTCAAGCTAATGCTGCCATGTAAATGTTACTGTAGCATGGGCTCATTTTGTTTATGAAGGCATGTTTATGAGGTGTTTCTTAATAATAACAACGACATATTAATAATATTAGTTTCTAGTTATGACGACTGTCACAATCTCAGATCAGTTTAGTGAGTTGATTTGGAGCATGATGAAGATTTGACCTGATTCCTGTCTGACTTTTGACAAAGAATGTTACATCAAGGTCCATTTAGTAGCGTCTCCTGGGCTTTTGTTCACATGACATATCTGATTAAACTCACAAGAACATTTTCAAGGAGCATAGAAAATGTCACTTTTTAAGCATGAATATGGTTTGTGGCAACTGAAAACTGCTAAATGTACTTCGTAGGTAGAGCGTTTACTCCCCACTTAATTCTCCTGAGGTTTGACGTGATCTACTTTAGGTCATATTTCTCTTTTTCTTTGCCAGTGCGCTACAAAAAAAACTGTAAATTTCAACTCTGCCCATGTACAGTGAAAGCTGCACAGCAGCCACTAAATGCTCTTTGTGAGGTTCAGTGCCCCTGCTTGACCCTAGAAACAGTAACTGACACAAAGATCTGGTCTCAAGGTCATTTTCATTTGTTATTATTTCAGATGTTTTGGTTATTAAATGAAATCAGCGGCTATGAGTTGCTTTAAGTATCAATGAATTACTTAGTTAATGGATTCATTTAGTACATTTGTATCTCTAAGGGTCCCAGAGAGTCTCAGTCCTGTTTTTTTGTTCTCAGGTCGTACAGTATCGACCACAGGTACCGCGGGTCCTTTCAGGGCTTTCCCCAAGTCTCTCAGCGTGGACTTCGGAGGTCTGAACCATCCTCAGACGCAGACGCAGACGCAGCCTCAGTCTCTGTCCCAGCAGCAGCAGCAGCCACCTGCCAGCGGCGGCCAGGCCACGCAGCAGCTCAGCGGCTCCAACGCCCAGGACCGATACGCCGCTGTGTCCCACCTGGACAGCGTCTTCTCTGAAACGACCTCGGCCACCGGTGGAAAAAGTACGTCTGATGTAGATGTGGAGTGTTTGACGTCTTTATAGTGTTGTTTGTGTGAGAGTCAACTAGTAGATGTAGAAGTGGTGCAATGTAAAAAAGACTTTAGTTTGTGGGATTTGCTCACAACACAAAGGAATAATGAAAATCCCCGAAATAACGGAGGGAATCATTTCATAATCTCTCACATCTCACAACTTACAGTAAAGTATAAAAGCGACCTCCAATCAACACAAGGTGTACTAGTGTTAAGTGCGTAAGATTGAACCAGTAGTGAGCAGGTTTTGTTCTTCTAATCTGCTCTATTAGAGCATTTTTCAAAAAAACGGAGGCAGAGCGTTTGCGCCACATTGTCACAGCCAACTCAGAGAGGTTGCATAACATCCTTACGCCAAATGCCAAGGCTTTTAGCTGCTGAATCATGCTCATTGTGTTTACTCCAGGCGTATTTAAAGAACCTTGTTACGTTTTTTTTTTCAGCTGTAGCTGCCCAATAAGCAGGGCGATGGGTTTAATGCACGGGTTTCATGGCAGAGCCCCTGTGCTTCTACCTGCCTGGCAGAGTAAGACGGTTATTGATTTTCAGCCCCGGCTCGCTTTGATTCAACCTGAGCGCAGAGACGATATTTTATTCAGGCTATTTGTAATGCGTCCTTCTCTGACGGCTCCAACTCAACTCTGTGAAGTCTTTGTGGCGTGTTTTTGTACCTGCATTTTGAGCTAATAGAAGTTGATCTGTTAAAGTAGTGCTCTCTCTTTAACCTTGAGGTCATGTTGTGGTCTGTGTGAAATGCTCGTTTGCAGCGCCACCCAGTGGACCTCCGCAGTACAGCACCATCTTCGGCAGCAGGCTTTCATCCAGCTCTACGCCTGCCAGGTGGGGAGAAGAAGTCAAATCCTGTCAAACTGACTTTTATTCATTGTGACACATTTCTAGATTTCTTGTGTGCAGAGCCCTTTGAAAGCTCATATTCTGATTGCTTCTGTTTTTCTCCAGTTCCCCCGGTGTCGACACAGTCTCCAGCTCCCAGACCTTTGCAAGTAGGTGCCAAGCACGAACTGTCTCGACTCCTCCTGCTGAGTTGTATTTACATTCAGCTCCTTAAAGCTGTTCTGCATCTCAGAGCGGTGCTGCTCTGAATAGTCAGGAATGCACCCTGTTAACCCACACTGAGAATTATCTCCCCGTCTCTTCTCACCCTGTGCGTCTCAGATTTCCCAAACCCATTCAGCTCCAGCTCCAGCTCCGGCTCCGTTTCCCAGCAGCCTCCTGCCCTCTCCCCCAGTAACCCCTTCAGCAATGCCTCAGGAGGTGAGACCCGCATTCTGCTGCAGTCTTCTCTCTCTAGTAGCTGCATGTGTTTGTCAGTCATGACCCAAATAAAGATTCCTAGATAACATTTACCAAAAAAACAAAGTCAGCAATGTGTTTTTAAAAAGTTAGGGGTGCAGACATTTCTGCCACTAGGAGGCGTCACCTCTTGTCTAACGATGTAAGCGTTTGGGACCTGAGCCTTAAAATAGGGACCTTAAAATATTTTCCCATCGCTCAATATAAGAGCTGTTTGTACGACACTTTGCTCTGTCTTGCAAAAATAAGGCTGCAGTCCATGCTACACAAGCTGCAGCGAACTGTTGTGTAGTGTTTGTTAGTTTAGTTCATAAGTTTTCAAACTAAAATGTGATTTTGATAAAGCGCTGACTGAGAGAATCAGATATGCTCTTTTTATGCCTTGCTGAGCAACTTATTGTTTTTTGTAATAGTTTTCTACACTTTTCTTGACCCATCCCAGTTTTTTGAAACATGTTCTACATAAAGATGTGAGTAGAACATTGTTTTGGTTTACATTTTACTGTCTTTACTCCTTTAGAAACAGGGTTGTACTGTTAATGTAGTAAATGCAGCATATTACAGTACAAAATTCACTGTTTTGAATCTTCAAGACTTGAGAACACAACAAACAGAGAAATAAATGTAATTTAAGTGCGTTATTTACATAAAAAGGGATCAAACGACTTAAACTGGTAGATATTGATGTCCATGAGTCCAGGATTTTGAGTGTGTGGACGTGTGAGCTCTGTCCTCAGCTCCTGTTTAATTGTCCAGCATCATGACGTAAAGTTATTCCGGTGGCTCGTTCCTGTCGTTTGACTGGCGTCTTTTCTTCAGGTGACTCCAGTGCGTTCGTCACTTCGCCCACCTGTGTTTTCCCTCCGTCCGCCTCCTTCCCGACTCCCACCACTCACAATGCATTTCCTCACGAATCAGCCAACAACCAAGAAGCCAACGGTGGGTTTTTGTGTTATTATGTTATTGTTGTGGTTCCTGGTTTTACTGCGACCTTCATGTTTTTTTTCTCTGTCATGCTGAAGGTTTTGCCTCCTTCCCCGCATCAGATTCTCAGCCTAAAGTCTCTCGGTCGATGTCAGTGAACCCGTTTACTGTGAGTACCCCTTCACGGCCTTACAAACAAGTGGCACCGAGTGCACTTCAGAGGATAATTGGTATTTTTGGCATGTTCTCTCTTTTTGCGAGCTACGGGGGAGTGTGGTAAAGCTCTCCGTGCGCCTTCTCACCCTGCCTCTCTCATCTTCCAGGGGAATGTTTACCCCAGTCGAGGAACATCAAGAAATCCTTTCATCTGATCCGCCCCACCACCGCCACCACCCACTCTCCTTCCTTCAACCACCCAAGTGTCTCTGGGACCCGAGGGAGAAGTGAACATGAGTTGCTGCCATTTCAATGCCTCTGGAGTATTTTCCCCCTCTGAGGGAGACCCCCGTCCCTCCCTCTGCACCTTCCCCTTTCTGTGTTTACGTATTTGTGGAGGAAGCAAGGTGTGAATGTAATTACGGAAAACGTGTATGTATGATAGTGTTGGCCTGCTGTGTTTGTATCACGTGACATGTCAAAAGGTGTTTGTGTGCCAGTAGACGCCACCTCAGGGCTCTGTGGGAGTCACGAGTAATTGACGCCTCTATGATTTTGCAGAAACACACAGTATATATTACACTCACGCTCAGACACACACACACACACACGTCGCTGCTGCTGCTACTTTGCTTTCATCTCCTGCATAGAAGTGCAAAAAAAATACCAGCCCGTCAGTAAATGCGTCCACGTTCTCTTATGCTGTAAAACATTCAAGTCTTTAAGTTGTCCAAAGAAAAAGCCCGTCAAGACGCAGACCCCGCATCACAGCTGTCTACAGACGGCTGAGGCTTCCTGATGCATGCAGCTCAGCGTGAAACAGTGAAGCGGCTTCTCTCTGTAGATGACGTGTGCGTCGCGTTTGTGTTCACCTTTTTTTTGTTTTTTATGTTTTCCACTCAGGCTGCATGCGCTTAGAGGGCTAAAAGGAGATGCTACTGAATGTAAAAGCAATTTCAGAATTAGTACAAGTGTGTATAAAAACTTCATTGCTTCATGTCAGGACCAAAATGTTTTCTTGTTTCGTTTGTTTTTGGTTGACATGAAGGCAGATTTCTTTTTCTCATATTTTGCCAAAAAAAGATTTGTGTAACTACGTCTTTATAATGACAAGTATTCATGTTCATAAACTCAGTTTGTTGCTTCTTAGCACAACGTGTCTGGGTGTTTATTTGTGTGTATGCGTGGTCATGTGTTCATAAAGTCGAAGTCATATAAAATACTGATGAAGCAGCTTGTTTTGGGCGCTGTAATGGTTTCTTCAAGCAGCAGGGGGCGACTTGTATCCACCTTTCTGTGACCTCGTGCACAAGGTTACTTCTGGATGCATATTGCATAACAACATACATACTGCATAAGCATCGAGTACAAAGATAGAAACCCTTTAGCGCTATCAGGATGACTATTATTGGACCCATACCATAAAAGATTTAATGTGATGGTCAGTCAAAAACATGCAGCTTTGTAATAATCTGCATTAAATGTTTAGATCCATGCATTTGCCTTTTTGCAGTCTTGCGTCAGAGAAACTGAGGTTTCACTGCTCAGCCAAGAAGTCTAGACAGAAAGAACACGTCTGTAAATGCTTCATTTATCCAAGTACATCAGATTAATCTGCTGTTTATCGCTAGTGCCTCGAATATCACAGTGTTTCGCTCTCAGAGTTCACTGTGACCTTTGATATTTCAGATTTTTATGCAGCATCTTGCAGCTTTAATTAAAGATTTAGTGTCGTAACAGTGGCTCATCAGACTGTGTTCTGTATTTTTCTGGCAATACATTCACAGTTCTTTGCAGGACAGAGGGGGATTTTTACAAAAATAGAACAGGATGGACTCTGAAGCGCCAACACACTGGGAATGTTGATGCCTTCACTTACCGTGGGAACTGTGACCGTTGAAGTAAGTACACGCCAGATAAAGGCTAAGACGTATAACAACAGCCATCAAGTAGAAAGGAAGATAAAACTAAAATCATACTTTACAGTACTACAACATACATGTACAAAACGGACTAGTTCAGAGTCCTCTACTAAAGCATTGCCCTGTACAAGTTCTTCTTACAATAAAAGCAGCTTTTGTTTTTAAAGTAAAACCATGCATTTTCTCAGAGGGTAGTAACTGGTTTGTTCCTCAGTCTCTTGGTGAACGTCCAAAGGCCTCCTGTGCACTGCTTTGAAGGAAGACAATGGGCGGGGAACCAGTTTATTTACAACACACATCATACACTTCACCATAACATAATTTATTTAGGGGAAATTTACAAACACTGTAATTGTTCTTGCAAAAAAAAAACAGTAACAGTAAAAACAATACATTACAAATATATGTTTTGTACACGTGTCCACATTAGCGCGCTCGTGTTTTTATTACTATAGTCCCTTGTTTTTATTTACTCTTCAACGGAAATAGACGTAGAAGGGGAAGATCAAAAGTCTGAGCTCGGGCGGAGTCCTTGAACGCACCGTGTCCCGGAGTACTAGTACGGCGATGAGTGACAGCCCTGCTCCACGGTAGCGGCTCCGCTCCTCTCCACGCCACAGAAACACGGGCAGAGCCGCGCGGGGAAGAGCTGTGGGGCAGCGTGCAGCAGCGTGGTCCGCGTCCTCTGAGCTGTGCACTAAATGGCATCAAACCGCTCAGACAGCGCTTGGAAACACTGGCGGCAGCGGCAGCGGTAGCGGGGGAACAGGGGGACGACGCATGTGCTCGCCCCGGCGCCTCGAAAACTTCCACCGGTGCGTCCGTGGCGGAGAGAAACAATCGGCAGGAGACGGAAACTCATTCGCGCATCCGTCAACAGACGCGGGTCCAGGTTTGACCCGGGACTCGCGGTAGCAGGAGCGCAAAGCGACCTCTGCCTCCCCTCTCACATGCCTGCGTTGATGTGGGAGAGAGGGAGGGGAGCGGAGACGGGGGACGTTTGAATCAGCTCGCCAAACTTGCAGAGGTACGACCGGCGCAAACACAACAAGTTGCGTTCGCCTCTCGGCCACTAACGGAGGGGGGTCATGGAGAGCCAAGCGGCCGAGCTCCACAGCTGCGAGGACGTGCGCAAGAGCGGTTACCTCCGCAAGCAGAAGTCCATGCACCGGCGGTACTTCGTGCTCCGCGCCGCCTCGGAGCGCGGCCCGGCCCGCCTGGAGTACTACGAGAGCGAGAAGAAATTCCGCGGCAAGGCCCCCGCGCCGAAGAAAGCGGTGGCGCTGGAGACCTGCTTCAACATCAACAAGCGGGCCGACGCCAAGAACAAGCACATGATCGTGCTCTACACCCGGGCCGAGAGTTTCGCCATCGCCGCGGAGAACGAGGCGGACCAGGAGGAGTGGTACCAGGCCATGGTGGACCTGCAGTGCAAAAGTAAGCAAAAGTCAGGCGCGTGCGCGTGCACGCACGCACCCACCCAGCAGACACTACATGAGGTTTTTGCATGAGAGGAGAAACGTGGCAGTGGCTGCACACGGAGCGCGCTGCAGATCGGGACATGTCTGGTTCCAGGGTCTGCGCGATGCGTGGAGTAAGTTTACATAGTGAATGTATGTGGCGCGGGGCGACTCCCACAGCTGGGCGGCGTTCACTTTCACACTTTAAATCAGGTTTGTGTTGTTTACAAAGCTCCTCGTAGCAGTGTGTGTGTGTGTGAACATGCGCCTTTGAGCTGCAGTGGCGCGTCCTTCTCTCGCTGGTGTCAGCCTGGATGTTTGTTCCCAGTTGTGCTCCACACGCTTTGAGTTTCTTCTCTTCCCCAAGTGAACTGCTCAAACACACCCTGAGCTGTTGTTTACTTTGTCTGCTCCGCTTTCCTGTGTTGACTCTACAATATTACATCACACTGATCCCATGTGAGAAGAATATGAAGCTGGTCAGAGATGAGCTGCTCATTCATTCATTCATTCATTAAGCGGCTGGTAGACTAGTAACGAGTTGGCAGCGGTAAGTAAGAGCTGCTTCCTGCCCTCAACCACCCTCATCTCTCCAGAAACAAGAAAACATCACCCATGTGGCTTTTTCTCAGATGGTGTCTATCAGGCTCTGCGTAAACACAGCTGTCAGAGCAGCCTTGGTGAGGGAGGCAACTTCAGCTCACCTGTCCACCCTCCTCCTCCTCCTCCTCCTCACGGCCACTTGCTGTGAGAGTCCAGACAGGCCACAGGGGACACATGACACAATCCTGGCAAACGACTGAGACTGGAGTTCAAGGTGCTTCTTACACGAGCGGCCGCACCGTTACATAAAGCAGCTGATTGGTGACTGGGAAATAAAACGCCTGAGGCCCGGTTACATTAAATATTTCAGTTAAATTTGTCGTTTGGAGAATGACTGTCGCTAGGTGCATTGTGGGAATCAGCTGAAACGTGCAGTCACAGCGTTCGTTTGCGTTTTGTTTGCGTGAGCCCAGTCTCTCCCAGTATTTAGCGAGTGAGTGAGTGCGAGAGGGGAACGTGGACATGTGGGCTGCGGCTCAGCAGGTGAGTGCTTTCAGGGCTCCTGGGAAACCAGACAACCAGTCGCGTCCACCATCGCAATCGGCTTTTGTGTAAATCTTCCTTCGCAGACGGTGACAGAGCTGCGGCTGGCTGCCACCTAAACTTGCAAGCCGGTGGGCGTTATTATTATTATTATTATTATTATTATTATTATTCTTTTACACTGTGGTGGTGAAGAAAAGTGTGCTTGTACAGGGAGGGTTTGGTGAGAGCGGGGGAGTTGTAGGGTCGTGGCCACTTGCTGTTCAAACCTGCATGTGTGAAAATAGCTTCCACACACACACACACACACACAGACACACACACAGACGTTGAAGGCTGTCAGGATTCCTGCCTGTAATAACCCTCCTCTGGTATGTGCAGCTCACACACAGTTTCTAGGCTTTGGTGTCGGTGTCTGTATGTTGAGTGAGCCACCACACGCCCTTCTGCCTTTTCCTGCCTCGTCTAGTCTCACGATCACTGCCAGCGCAGTCGATGTCCCCTGATGGTCCCAGGGCAGAGGCAGAATAACTCACAGGGACACGGAGCCGAGAGATGCTACAGTCTGCCTTGCATAGTTTCCAGGCGATCCTCTGCTCAGTTTGATACCTGAAGCCTTCGACCCTCCGCTGAGCTTGGGTTGAAGTGTTCAGAGGAACCATAATAAAGGAAGGTTGGTTCCTTGTGCTGCAGTTGGCATCAAGAAGTCACCAAAGCAGCCTAGGAGCCATCACACAGCGGCCGCGCAGGGCGACACCAGGACCCCGGGTTTTGAGACCAGCCCGGTAAGACGCGGTGGGGCATACAGTATCGGGCTCGAGGGCGGCTATTTCCTCAGCTATTAAGAGTCAGTCGAGTGTGTAAAGGCTTAGCCTCCATGAATCAGGGGGGGGAGGTGCGGCCCACAATAGTCGTTTGCCAGGAAAACTCCCACAGCCTGGGCACCACCTCGGGAATTGTTGCTGACCTGGATATAACAATACAGCAGTTAAGTTAAAGTTTGGAGTCGGTAGAGCTAAAGAAGAGAGAGAGAGAAAGAGACGCCATCTACAAACTGCATCAACACAGATTTGGCGTTATAGCGTTATTCTAAGGAGGAGTATCAGTAGAAGTATATAGGATTAAACATGAAATCATCACGAGAAGACAGAAATCAACACAACAACAACAGTTGGACCAGCAACTGATGATAACTGTAGATGGGAATAGAGAGAGAGAAGCACTACGAGAGGAAAACACAGTTAGTCACATGGAGGCATGTTCAACTTAAAGTGCAGTTTAGTTTCTCTTTCATGAACACGGTCTGTTAAACTGTGGTCTTTGACAAGTTAAACCTCACACGTTTAAAAGAAGTTGGTTCTGTCTGTGCACTCAAAGTAGGAAGATGCATCAGCTGCAGGACACATTAAGCGGAGCCTCAGCCACGTTTAATTATCTTAGCCTGGCTAATGCACTTGTGGGCTGATTTTAGTCTTTTAAATCTTTGGATTTTGAAAATCTTGGAATGAGCCTCCGCCACGAACGATGCTGCTTGTTCCCAACAGAACCAACGAAAATAAGATTTTATTAAACCGGACTTTTAAGGCGCAGCAGCTACAGTGTGTTGTCTTGTCTTGTTTTGGCTAAAAGAGATTAAGGTAAAGCTGTATGACATAAACTCCCAACTAACATCTGACTGAGAAGTGTCTGTGAGGGAACCGTTAGCTGCCATGGTTTGAAAATGAAATGAATAGAACCACGTTTTACTTATTTATGTGAGAAACCGTAAATCTCGTTTTGTGTGTGTTTCAGCTCATCCATGTCCACGGCTCCTAAATGCTACATTTAAAAGCGCAGAGAAGCAACATCTGTTTCCACATATGACGGCTTTTCATGCTAACTCACAGTGTGAACGGTTTCCCCTCACTGTAAATGTGTTTTCTGTTACTTTATGGATTACTCTGATGTTAAATTTGACACTTTAACTACCTCAAAACAAACCCCGTCGGGAGCCGTAGCCAGTATCAGATCGTACAGGAAGCTCGGGGAGATGCTGTTGTTTTGCGTGACCTGTCCTTTGTACAACCTGGTGTTTGTTTGGCTGTTCTGGCCACTGACGTCCGGATCTCAGCAGTCGCTCGCCGAGCTGCGCGATTAAACATTAAGCTGAGCTTAAGCGTGGTTCATCTCCCTAATTAAGGAGTAATTACTGTCTCGGGGGTCAGCTGCTGGTGGCACAGTCGAGCCTGTGCACTAATGAAGTCGGAAGAGGCTGCAGACTTGGATGCTGTCATTACACAATGTTTATGTGAATGACTGAATCTTGTTTTGTTTTATTAGAGCTTCAGTCCACACGTAAGAGCGTCTGCGCTGCCACAGGACATTTCCTCCACACGAATAGTTCGTGCACATTAACACTCTGTAATTGAATTTAACGCGACGAGCTCGGCCAGCCCGGCTTCCTTCCCCAGCTCTGGTCTGTTGCATCGTGGTTCCAGTAAAGCGTTGGTGGGCACAAGTCAGAAGGGGGCTGCTCTTGGATTCGCCTCCATGTGCGCTTCTGTGCATCTGGGTCGGCTCGTGGCGGAAGCAGCCCGTCAATTAAGTGCTGAGATATGATCGACAGCAAAGAAAAGCCAGAGGCAACACGAGTCGATGAGTGCGCATATGTTGACCGTCATGGACCTGTGGGGCTTTAAATGCATGGTAGCCTTTTATAGTGGGCTGCATTGATCGCTGTGGGCTGATACCTGCCTATTACTACTGTCATAGTGCAGGTCAGGAAGCTCATCAACAGGGGTTTTACAGACTTGGAGAGAAACTGGTGGAAAAACCTCCATTAACCTCATTTAACCACATCCTGCTTCTCTGCTGCTGGATCATCACAGAGTTGTAGACGTACAAGCACAAAATATATCAGCGAAGACTCCGCACTGCTACTAAATGAAACCCGGGAGTTATGTGAGAGGAAAATAAAACATTTAGTTGTTCTTAGCATCTTGGCTCAAAGGATTATACGCAGGGTGCTGAGTGGGAAAGCTTCTCATTTCCTTCAGTGTTTACAGCAGTAGGAGAAACCTGAATCGAAACCTGGGTCACAGTCCGTGAAAGCGAACACTTCAGAGAACGTATTTTGGAAATCAAGACCCTAAATGGATGTTGGATTGTAAATAGGCAGGCTTAGTATTGTTTTAAAGTCTTCTTTTCCGACTTACTGAGACAATATGTTTACAACCCGCGAAAACCAAGATGGCTTCCAGGTCGTAGAGGGCGTCTTCAGCTCACTTCTGCAAACTTTAGTTTTTTTTTTTGTTTTTTTTTTTGTGCATATCTGGTCTGGGGACAGCAAACCTTGGATGGGTCACCAATAATTTCATGCGCTTTTTGTGCATGTGTGTAGTCTTCTAACGCAAACCACATGTGGAATTAAGGCAAACGCTTGTGTAGGGGAAAGCATTGTGTGTCCCTGAGTGTGGGCCCAGATAGGGGAGGATCGCAGATGGTAGAAGTCAACGCAGCGATAGGAAGGAGAGGAGCTGAAAAAGAGGAAAATGGGTACACATGTCAGCCAGAGATTAGACAAACAGTTTTCGCTGCTGGGTGGCTCCCCCCCCCCCCCCCCCCCCCACCTCAGATGCATGCGAGGACAAAATGTACACAGCTGTCTTCTATCTATCCACGCTGCTAAACTGGTGTGAGGGGGGGCGGCGGTGAAAAGGCACAGTAGCTGAGATGGGGGGAAGAAAAGGGGGCTGAGCCTTTAGAAGTTCCTGTGCAGCGTTCTGCGGTACGATGGTGCAGCGCGGCGAGCTGGGGCAATGAGGTCACACACATGAAACAGAACCCAGGCAGAGCTGCCGGTTCAATGCCAGAGTAGTTTTCCATGATTTACGGGCTGCAATAGCCGACGGGCTCGTTCTTTAAATGTTGGTTGTGGCAACAAATTATTTATACTCGAAATGTATTCGATTTCAGAAACTGTTCCTATTGCAGGCCCTGAACATAGACAGTGGAGACTCTAGTCGTTTGTGTTGTGCACTTACATTTTTAAACGTAATCGTACACCAACTACAATCTCTCCCATTGACAAAGTACTTCACTAACAATGTGCCCTCACGCTGTGTTTGCCGTTGGTGAGTTGATACGATCTCCAGGCCCTCAAGACCCTCATGGAAGAGCTACTTCCTTAGGGTTTGTGTGATAACCATAACAACAATAAGCCTTTCGCTCAGGAAGGGGCTGTCGGGTTCCCAGCAGGCGTCTTGCTGCCCCGTGGTGTAAATGTGGTACGCGTGTGCCCTTCTGAGCGCACACACCACCGCACAAAGGCACAGAGGAAGCGAGGAGACGCCGCGTTCCCTCCATGCCAGTAACACAACTCGCGTTTAAAATGCCAGTCTGGGAAAATTGGGGTAGATTATGGCCTCGTTACGTGCGGTCTGTGATCACGAGGGACGCAAAGCAGCGTCGCCCCTTCTTTGTAATTGTGATGTGTGGTCGCGCCACAAATTAGGTAAAGAGCTGGCGCGCGCATAAGTGAGTGAGGCCGGTAAGACGAGAAATCTTAAACGCTGTCAGACGCCTTGTTCTAGATGTTCGACACAGGCTTGTATCAAGGCTGGCATCACCCTTGTTCGCGCAGCAAACCCAACGCAGATGCTTCTTTACCTCCAGGCGCGTTCTGCTGGTGTGTGCGCCTCCTGCCAGGGGCCACTGTGTGTACGTGTTTTCCTGAGGGCTCATTATGTTGTGTAGAGGTGGCCGGTAGCTTCATTATGTAGAGGGGGGGAAAAAAGCAGTAGCACTTACTCAACAGCCACCGCTGCCGTGACGCGACGTGCTCGGTTTTGAAGGACGGCCAGAGGCGAACTGTCGAGCCCAACTCCGTGTTACAATCAAGAAAGGTCTGTGATATTCAGGCTAAATGAATGTGCGTCTTGTGAGGATCTTTGCGATACATTGTAAATGTTTTTTCGTTGATATGTCAATAAGACAGGGCGGCTCTGAGATCAGGCTCGGTTGTTTTTGTGTGGTGCTTCTTAAGGCGGCATTGTACTCACAACAAACAACACACTTGTTTTCCTCCATAGGACTTTTGAAATGCCTATTTGAAAAGATAAGCACTCGCCGTGTGGAAAAATCAGCCCTGCAATCTGTGGCAGTCTCCAGAAGCAGCAGAGTTTAATTTTAGAATAAATTAGGATTGTAATGAGTTTCTTTTAATTTAACCTAAACAAAGTTAACTTTTTACCAAAGTACTTCTTAAAGGCTTACTTTAAACGCCCTCTTTGATATCTCTTTGCAATCTCCTGCACTCCCTCATTCCCTCGCCCCACTGAAAAATCCCCAAACCACCCCTTCCTGTTGTAAATCTAAATCCAGGAGGCAAACAGGGCTTCTTGCACACAGCCTCTCACACACAGAGAAAGGCAGTACATGAAACAGCCATGCACAGCCTTGACTGAGTCATCTAATGTAGGGGGAGTGCCTACACACACACATACACACACACACACAGCTGCTGAGCCCCAGCCTCTGTTGTCTTTGACAAAACACATCTATTCTAGGCTCTGAGTGATCCTCCAATTTTAGGGAAGGAAACTGGAATAGGAAATAGTGAGCCACGTTGGGCTTCTCCCTCGCTTTTGCAATCACATGTAAAAAAAAAAAAAAAAAAAATGTTTTGGGGAAAAGGATCTGTGCAATGTTTGACATAACACAAGCTCAATTACCACAGCGTCCGCGTTGCATGCTTGGAGTCGTACCCGCATATGGTTGTCATTGTCGGGCATGAGAGAGGAAGAACAAACGCGTGCAGATATACAAGAATATATTTGTAACTCTGCGGCCAGGTTGCATTGTGTCTGACTGGGCCAAAAGCATTGCTTAATGTAGAACACCACACGGGCTTTGGGAGCATACGGCCTTTCTCCGTTACTCTCAGGCAATATGTTAATATTTCAGTGCGCCAGATGCGGTGGGCACAAAGAGCGTCCTGTTCTGGTGAAGAGCACAGGTGAGCCTCCTCATGAAGCTCTGTTTCTTCAGTCTTGTCGTGAAGATGACTGAGTTTGTGTTGTACAGACGTACGGCGCTTGTCGTGCTCAGACTTATCCACGCTGGCAGTTTGAGAAGATGAAGAAATGTGCTACATGGCAGGGAAAGGGGCCTTGTGCAAGGAACATTTTAGGGTGGTTCCTCTGAGGAGAATCAGAGTCCACCCCTAAAATATGACTCACAACATGGTATTTCTGTAATCCTGGGCTTTTTAGTCAACAGATGTGAGGTCCTTTGTGGTTGGAAGTGAAAGAGCTTAGAGGTAATATTTTCAGAGGCAGTTTCAGTTGCTGACAATGAGCTGCACTGTGTGGGAGAATTAAGTCACTGTATTGTCACAGATTTGAAGCGGGAAATTACCGCAGAAAATTACTTAAGACTCTGAACAGGCAGCAAATATTGTTAAATGCTTAAGTAAGTCTGCAGCATTTGTTTTGCTCCTAGTAGCCTGGGATCAGGACTCCCAAGAACTTTCTCTCTCATGTTTCTTTGCCTCAGTAATTTCTTAAAAGTCTGCATGCAGAACACCTGACACAAAGAATGAATGGACTGCCTGTATTCCTGCTACCAGGCACATTTTGTTAGTTTGTCAGTAGAGCAGTTCCAGAAACTGGCTCTTGATCTTAATAGACACTTGCTTTTAGGTGTGTGACCATCCACTGACATTATTTACTTTGACTTTTTTGTGCTTTGTTTACTTTGCATTTTTAAGCATCATCTAAGCTGGTTCCCTTTTGCTTTACTTTCATAGGCATGATTTTCGCGAATCATTGCAGCTGTCAGCGGTTATTTGTCTCTAAAGGTGTGTGTGCTCATGTGTGTCAAGGTGTCTGCGTATTTGACATAAAGATCCCCAGTGAGCCGGTCTCACAAGCTGCTGTTTGAAATCATATCTTGTTTAAAAATCGCTGAAAAGCTCAATATCAGCACAGCTTACATAATAAAGGCACCTTCGCCCTCTGCTCAAAGTAAATACTGGTGGTTTCACCTGGTGTACCCTTGGTTCACAGATATGTAGTTTTGTTGCAGCAGTGGTATTTGTTCTTCATAAATCCTCCTCTATTGCACGTTGACCTTTTGTTTTGTCATAAACTGTTGCTTTTTCACTTTTTAACGCCAGTGTTTTAATCTTCTCCTTTTTTTTTGTCTCTAAAGGTAAGAACCCCATTGACAGTGGTGCTGCGGGAGACTATGGGGTGCCCAACCCTGGTCCTGCATTCAAAGAGGTGTGGCAGGTGAAGGTGTGGCCCAAAGGCCTCGGTCAGGCCAAGAACTTGGTGGGCATCTATCGTCTTTGCCTAACTGACAAGACAGTCAACTTTGTCAAGCTGAACTCGGATGCCGCTGCTGTGGTGCTGCAGCTGATGAATGTCCGGCGCTGTGGCCATTCAGAAAACTTCTTTTTTGTTGAGGTGGGACGTTCTGCCGTGACAGGCCCAGGCGAGTTCTGGATGCAGGTGAGCTTGTGATCTGCTTTCCCTTGATGTTGACAATTCCACTCTCAAATCCCACATTTGGGTAAAAAGCCTGTAATCAAGAGATAACCCTATTGTTTAACCCTACATTATGCAGGTTTTGTAAATGTAGATGAATTCTTCTCACTAGACATAAATTAAAATAGCATAAACGAAAGAATGTGAGTATCTTGGTGAAAGAAATATTTTATTTCTAATTGCAATTGAAATGCAAATGTTTGTCCTGTCTCTAACTTTTAATCCATTTTTTTTTCTAAATGATTTGCTTTGTTAAATTTAGAAAACTCCAGATTAATAGTTTGAGATTTTTATGTTGCATCTTAGGTGGATGATTCGGTGGTGGCCCAGAACATGCATGAAACGTTGCTAGAGGCCATGAAAGCACTGAGCGAGGAGTTCCGCCAACGAAGCAAATCTCAGTCAAACTCTGGCCCTGGAGGAGGTGCCACTGCGTCTAACCCCATTAGTGTTCCCTCGCGCCGTCACCATCCGAACCCTCCTCCAAGCCAGGTGGGTTTTACCCGTCGTCCTCGAACGGAGCCACCTGGTGGACCCAACGGTGGAACAGGTGGTAGTAGTGCCAATGCTTCTCCCACCCCACGGCATAGCTTCCCAAGGTCCCGCACCGCCAGTGATGGGGCCAAGTCAGAGGATGCAATAGCGGGGACCACACTGCTCCAAGGACCTAGCTCCAGCCCCTCCACCAACGGCTCCTGCTCCACCACCCCGGTTCTTAGTTTGAAGTCAGTTCGTTCAGTATCCGCCACAACTGCTAAAACTCCTCTAGGGTTGATGCGTTCCATCTCTACCCCAACACCCTATACAGCCCCAAGCCTGTCCTCTAGCTCTGGGCATGGCTCTGAATTTGGAGGTGATCCATCTTCTAGTAGTGCTGGTCCAGGGTCGAGTGCCTACGGTCATGTCCCTTCTCATCGCTCCTCTGTCTCAGGCTCACCCAGTGATTATGGATCCTCAGATGAGTATGGCTCTAGTCCTGGGGATCACACACTCCTTCCTTCCCCAAGTCTCCCTGGAAGTTCTGTTGATAGTGTTGGCAGCCAGTCTCTTGGCGAGGAAGGAGCAAACTATATTTTGATGGGCCAACATGGTGGTGGTGGAAGCAGCAGCAGTAATCAAGGGAGTTTGACATCCAGCACCTTGCCGGCATTGTCAACACCACTCAGTGGTTCCCAGCCCCCTTCGAGGAGAGTGCTGCGACGCTCTTCTAGCCGCGAATGTGAAGCTGAACGTAGGCTACTGAGCAAGCGAGCTTCCCTACCTCCTATGGCCTTGGAGAGGCTGGCACCACGTCAGCGCAAAGCTGAGGAGACAGCAGACGAAGATTCCACTGATTATGCCATCATGTCAAGAAGCACAAGTCGTGAATCCTTCCATTCCACCTCCTCTTCCACACAGAGGGAATCAGTAGCAGGTCCTGGGTCATTAGGGGGAGGAGGGTACTTGGATGTAGCAGGGGAATTTAAAAATGAAGGGGGTGGTGTAGCTGGTGGTAGTGTAGATTTGGGTGTGGACAATGGGTATATGTCTATGTTGCCTGGTGTCACTCAGCCTCCAGTGTCCCTGTCCCAGTCATTAGCCGTCTCTGTCCCAGACTCAGATTCTAAACCTGCTGATGATTACATGGCCATGACCCCCAACAGCAGTGTGTCCCCTCCACAGCAGATCCGGCCACCAACATCTGACGGCTATATGATAATGTCCCCTAATAGCAGCTGCTCTCCTGACCAACGTGGAGGGCTCTCTGGAGGGGCCTGGCTGGGCAGTGGCAGTGCAGACAGCAGGGCGGGCAGTGATTATATGAACATGTCTCCAATCAGTGCGCGCTCTGTAAATGGCAGCCCCCCACCTCCTGAGCATACTGGGCATTTGGAGACTAGTTCTCAACAACAAGCCCCCAAAATGGTGTATTCTTATTATTCTCTTCCAAGATCATACAAACATAACGCATCTCCTGGACACTTTGATGATGGGCCAAGACGAGGCCGAAGGCCCAATGAGAGTAGCAATAGAGGAACAGGTGGAGGCAGGACTACTGGAGGTCAACAGGAGCAACCAGCAGCAGGGAATTCAGTGGGTGGATGCCACCTGTCACTCTCTTCATCTTCGTACTCCTCCAGCTCAGCCAGTAGTGAAAGCCTTGGGGACAATGAAGACCGAGCTGCCCAGACCGGGATCACTATGCCTGGAGGAACTCCAAAGTCCAAAGATGGGAGTAAGCTCCAGCAGAAAAGGGTTTCTAGTAGTTTGTCCAAACAGGGTAACCATACTAGAAACAGACCAGTGAGCCTGTTTGTTGATGTATCAAAGGCTAACACCCTTCCTAGGGTCCGTGAGAACCCCCTGCCCCCAGAACCTAAGAGCCCTGGGGAGTATGTAAGCATTGAGTTTAAAGGAGAGAAGATTAATCAGACTGGGGTTGGAGGAGCGCGTGGCAGGGGTCTCAGGCATGGCTTATCACTGCCTCATGGTTCAAGCAGTCACCATCCTCAGCATAGGCCAATGTCTTGCGTAGGAAACTTTAATCCCATCTCCAGAAGCCCTTCTGCCCCCATCACTCCCCCATCTGCCTCAGAGTATGTCAACATGGACCTTGGGCCTTCCCCGTCCCCGTCCCCCCTCTCCCTCACTCCACTAATATTCCCCTCTTTTCACACACCCCCTACACCTCCAACTCTTGCTCATGCCCCTAAAGCCTGTGATGAGGATTGTACTAGCCCTCACGAAGAGGCCGTGAAAGTAGCTGAGGCCCCCCTTAGGAAAAACAGAGAAAGTGTCCCATCAGTGACGGAGTCGGAGTTCCCTACATCATGTGGAGACTACACAGAGATGGCATTCAGTCTGAATAACAACACTGGCCCTAGGTCGTCTTCTAATGTGTCCCCCAAAACCCCTTCCCCCACAAGGACTGTTTCAGTACTATCACGAGGTCTAGATTTCCCCCTAGTCAAACCAGGACTCAACCTGGACCATGGGGCTAAAGTAATCCGGGCTGACCCCCAGGGACGCAGACGGCATTGCTCGGAAACCTTCCTTGTCTCACCGTCCCTTCCCACTTCGACCTCTGCTTCCTCTTCTTCGACAGCCTCCCTCTTTCCAGAACATGCCCAGGCTGTGGCCCGTCGACTTGGCTTTGAAAACATGCTGTGGGGAAATGGTGCTGTGTCTGAAACCCCAACCCAGTTGCCCCTTCCTGGACAACAGTCCCTTCCCATAAGCGCTTCATCCACAGAGCAAGGCCTTAACTACATTGACTTGGACTTGGCTAGTAAAGAGGGCCCTCATTCGGGTCTGGATGGACCTTCAGGTAGCCAGGCCTCATCTCGACTCTTCTCTGTGCTGGGTGGAGTTTCTGGGGTCGGTGGAGTTGGAGCAGCAGTTAGCAGCAGCAGCAGCAGCAGCAGCAGCAACAATAGCAACAACAGCAGCAGCAGCTCCAGCCTCAACACGTACGCCAGCATTGACTTCTACAAATCAGAGGAGCTACGGACACATCAGAACGCAAACAAGGAGGGAACAGGCGAGTGTTTTTTAATTTTAGTATGTTTGTCCAGTTCTGTTTGTGATCATAATCTTTTTTTCTTGACACGAACGCATAGGCTGTGAAATCTCTCACCACCTTTTTCAATTCAGTTTCCTTATCTCATTTTCTCTTCCTACCCTGTTCTTTCATTATTCAGATGAAAAATAAGCTTGCAAGATAATGCAACGGAGAGCACTCTCCATTTCCATCTGGGCTTTGATCAAACTTCACCTGGCGCCAGACAGGACACTAGTTTGATTTGTATGACTGTATGCAGAGTTCATAAAATGAATCCATACGCTGCCCTCACAATTTGTAAATAGATTTTCCTGTCCTGGTGTGCTTTTAAAGAGAAACGCACAGTTAGCTGATGTGATTATGTAAGGTGGTAAAGGCCACGTCACCAACTGGAATATCAACCAGTATCCATGCTCCTGTATTGATCCTTTACAGGTTTTGAAGCATTTTGGCGTTTTAAGCAGAGAATCCAGCTGCTCTGGTTGGGCTGGTTTTTTTTTAAGGTAGGGTCTTTGAAAAATCTCACTGTGGTTCTACTCTGCAGTGAAAGCCGTTCAGACTTGCTGTTTTTCTACTGGAAGTTCAATAAGGTGGAACTTTAACCCTTCAATACTCTAATCTCTTTAAAGTCTTTAAAATGAACACACGCAGTGAAGTCGATACGAATCCTTTAGATTTGACTATTAAACTATAACGTAATGATTCTATATTTTGCATAATACAAACACGACCCTGTTTTAATATGAAGTCTTTTTTTGATGGCGCGGGAGGTCAGTAAGGGCAGACGCTGAATTGTCATTGTATTGACAGTTTGTCCTACCGTGTTAGGCCATTTTCTAGCCGTGGGGTCCCACCACCGCTAAACAATGCCCCAACTAGGTCACCGTGAGACGTTTCCTCTTAGAAAAGCAATCTCTTTGAGCTACTGTCTGTACTAAATTAGCCCACTGAGAAATAGTCGCCTGCAGTTTAAGCAGATAGAGCAGCATTTAAATGGAGATGTGGATTTATATGCGTGAGTAAAAGACTCAGTAGTCTTACTTAACCTTGCACAGTGGGGCTCTTGTGATGAATGCATCCTGCCAGGCCTTGTTGTTTATGTAGCCCTGCTAGCTTCCACATGATTTGCACCGTAGGTTGTGTTAGATTTAAACCCCCGGAGTTTTTGCGGCAAACATTTCACAGCTCGGCTCCGCGTTTGGATTCAACGAAGAATTTAAAGCATTAGCAAAAATTCATCATGGGATCTCGCGGTTAGCGCAGAGCGTCTGAGCCCAACAGTTGGTTTTCATAGCTTCCGCAGATGGAAACGAACCATCGGCATCTGCATCTCCAGGCTGATGTGCGGCTTTTATTGCGATGTGAAGGTGTCCCTGGTGGGTTTTAAATAGAGCGGCTACCGCGGCGGGACCGAATGGGCTCTGGTTGCTGAGTACGTCAGCGGGGCAGCGTGGGGGAGAATGTTACACATTGGCTGTGAATGTTGAGATGGGGCCAGTGTTTCACTCAAATGCCTCTGTACAGTGTTCCCCCTCCCTTTCATCCATCTATTCCTCCTCCCCCTCTTTCCTCCTCCAATAAATGATCCTTTTGTTGGAGTGTTTTTGCCGCGGTGGGCTGGCAGGCCTCAGCAGGGCCAAGCCTTTGGACTAGTGGACTCTCCTGAAGCGCTTCTTAACCAAGTCCGTGGTTTGTCTGTGTGCCAGTTGTTATACACGTTTCCTCGTCATTGCCATCTTTCTATAGTTGTTTTTCTGTTTGATCCATCTCATATGTTCTCCACAGTCTTTGTCCTCATTTGACATCTAGGCACATGGATTTTTGAAATTCCTTCCCTCCCTACTGTTCACTACACGTACTATTGTTTAGAAGATCTTTTCATCAAAATCTCTCTTGTTTTCACGCCTTTTGTCTTCCTCCCTTTTCATATTGTCGCACTACATGTTTTAAATATTTGTTTGGAAACAGACTGTAGGCAGACCGTGAGAAGCAGAAACCCAGAGATGCTGCATGACAACTAATCTGTGCATTACTACAAAGGAAAAAAGTACAGCTCAGAAGTGATTCATTATCTTGTGTGTGTGGATGTGTGTGGAGTGTTTTTTTTTTTTTAAGAATTGTGATCTGCTCTAATTACAGGGACTTTTCCCCTGAACAGGCACCAGCTTGTGTAGGAAAAGACTGTATGTCTGAGGAGTGCGCACGTCTGGCAAATCAGAGCAAGAGGCTAAAATTGAACATCAGTAGCAGGACGTGTGCCAAAAACAATCCTTTTGGACAGTGGTTATGTAATATGTAAAAACTGGCCTCTCTGGATTTTGGCAGTTAGGGAAAAGTAGCCATTTCATTCTAAGTGATGCGTTATAGAAAATTGATAATGGATTCTGCCACAGCATCAGTGATGTGTGTCTTTCTGCCTTGTGACACACTTTTTAAGGTTTTGTGACTGTATATGGAAAATGTGAGTGTGTGTGTATTTTACTTACGCTGGGTGGATCTGTCTTTGTGTGTGTGTGCGCGTTTGCCACACAACGGCGGACTGTTGCGACCTTCGGCGCACCTCCGTGTGTGTCTCCATTCAGTAAGAGAAACTGGTTAGGTTATAGATTTTAGGCTACATACAGATTTTAATTTTACTTGAAAAGCATATTGTTTTTGTCTAAATAAGACAAGATGAGACACGTTATCTAAGCTGCGTTATTTGGTATTCAAACAGAACTTCGAAACGTTGATAGTAATTTATCACAGCACAGCGTGAGCACACACAGCTATGATAAGTACAGTAGGTTAAGAAAGCAAAATGCACATTTGAGGTAATAACTTCACCTTTAGCCTCCAAATAAGTCTGACGAAACAGAGACATTTAAAAAAATGCTTCTGCTTTTTTGTCACAGCACTTTATTCGAAGTCATGTGTTAATATGTGAGGAATGATAAGACAGGGCTCCAAAAAGGTTCAGTAACAAACAAACTGTACGGAGTCTAATTAAGTCATAAAATGATAAATGATGTCACATTTATTGAGTCCATGATGTGTCCTCTGCACCAGACACACGGTTTGTCCTGCCTGGTGTGTAATCCAGGCCAGCGCTGGGTTAGACCAGAAGCACTAGTAGTGTTATGTAAAACACGACCACGTGGATGAGACATGACCCCAAAAGAGTGTGTGTGTGTGTGTGCGTGTGCGTGCGCTCTTAGTTGTTTATTTGTTGGGGTTGTTTGTTTGTTTTAATGTGTATTTGTTTTGCTGCAGGCCGGCTGAGCTCCGGGCTTGTCCGTACAGTGAGTCAGAGAGATCTGCTCGTATTTATGCAGAGCGTAAAAGTCCACAGATGTGGCACAGCCGGGGGAACATGTGCAGGACGAAAGCAAAGGTCGAAATTAAACTTTTAAAATCCTGCGTAATGCCGTTTTTTTAGTGTTTATTTATATAATATGACTAACAGCAGTAGATTTAGTTTCACAGAATCAGGTTATCTGGTACTAATTTGCTTCCAGACTTATCTGTCTTGTATGGATGTGAAAAACAGGACGAGGCGGGAGGTACAGCCCTGCATTTTATGATTACATAATCCATGTTTGGATGGAAATTAGCTCACATTTCTCTGCAGTGCGCACTCAAGATTGTGTTATTAGCATAAATTAAATCTTTCACAACAGTTTCTCCTCAGATGGCAGGCCTTATTTCTGTTTAATGCAACCACACACTTAGATACGTGTCGTTCCTAGACTAACATAAGAGCCAAGGATCTTTTTTTGTGAAGTCAAGGACGTTTCATTTTGTGATGTGTACTTTGCTTTGTTTGGGCGGTCTGTTCAGGGAGTCACCGGACTTGCATCGCACATAGCAACAACTTTCCTGTGTTTGGGTTTTCAGGGAGTCCTGAAGGTTGCGCGTCCGTCCCACCACGTGTGTGTGTGTGTGTGTGTGTGTGTTAGAGGACTCGTAGGCCGACGGTGAGTCTCACTTCTGACTCCCAAGTGCGCAGGACAAATTCAAAGGCCGCCTTGTTCGCTGCTCGACAGGTTCACAGCGTCAGACACAGTGACGTCACGCGTGCAGCAGCATTGTCTCATTTCAGGCCTCATCCAATTAGGCAACTCCGTGGCCAAGAGGGGTTAAATACCAAAATACCAGCACACACAAACGGCTTCGTAATGGATAATCAAGCTGACACCCACCACTGATCCCTGAACAGTGAAACACCAGGAACAATCAGCAGCGTGCGTTGCACAACAAAGCTCTGGAAGCGGAGCACGACGCTGCTCGCTGCTTCTGGGTCGCCGTGGGATTGCACTGCTTTATTCTGCTGTCGAGTCTGAGTGTAAGGTTTACACAAACGTGTGTGTGTGTGTGTGTGTGATTCGTCATGTAACAGTAGAGGACAACAACAGCCTGCACAGGAATCACAAACCTCGCTGCAGTCAAATCCGACATTACGGGAGACTTTTGTTGTGGGTAATCGCATTGTAAACCTCACAAAGGATGATTTATTAGATGTCATTAGTTTTGTGTACCTAATAAACTGGTGTATCACCAGTAATGAGAATTAATAGGTCACACAGTGATGTTAAAACGTAAATAAAGCGGCAGCCCCTGTTCAAGGTTAAGGAACTGGTTCTTTCACCGCAGTTATTGTGCAACTTTGAATTCTTTGTCTGTTTAAGCTTTATCACCCGAAGATCGACTGCTGCCGCCATGATCACATGCAATCGTGGTGACAGGTGTGATAAGGTGTGTGTGACGGTGTGTCGTACCTGCAGCTGCCTTAACTGGTGCCCCGTGGTTCTTCTGGTTCTTTTACCTTGAGAAATCCATCCATAAGCTTAGAAGCTTGTCACTAATGTTATGAGGAAATATTTGATAACTGGACAGTACTCTTTATTTATATATATATATATATATATATATATATATATTTCTTCAGCCAGAGTCCTTTGCATCAGAACATCAAGCTCGCTGAGTTAATGAAACTATCAGTTTGCAGCACGACCAACAGTGAAGCATGGTACAGCCTCCACCTGCAACACTAAATCAATCAGATGTGCCTTTGGGGGATATCGGTTTCCTGACCAGCCTAATGTTTAGTAATACAATCAGCTGTTCAGTGTAGCTGAGCACCGCTGGCGCACAGACAAACATCCAAACAGCAGAAAATCGGCTTTATCTCCTTGATGACTTATTGATTGGTGCATTTAATGGTGTCATTTAAAGACAAATGGCTGCACAGGAAGGTGATCATACAACTCGCTGTTGTGTTTGTGATGCCTTGTCGACCACAGACGGGTCCAAGTGTGAGGTTGAAGAGGAACCGAGAGGTTTTGGCTCTGCAGGGTGAGCAGAGACTAAATATCTACATTGTATGTGGTGAATATCACCTTTTTGTGTCTTCGTGTCATCTCTGAGCACAGGTTGAACCGTCAGACACGATTCTGCACAGACAAGTTTAAAATAAGCCGCTGATCAGTTAAAGTGCTCCTTGACTCTGCTTCTGCTTTCGTACTGCTACTATTTGTCTCATTGCAGCAGGCGTTGAAAAGGCCTTTTCATTAAGCACCGCTGACTCTCAAACAGTGAAGCTGGAGAATGGATGAGGCCTTTATTCTGGAGCAGAGAGAAAAATGGGAGTGATGAAGGAAGACAGGACTGAAAGGTCTGAGTTGATTCATTTGTGTTAAGATGGCTTTAAAAAACACGAATTTTACTACGACTGTATGTACAGAGTAAAAAAAAAATATGCAGCTGTGAGAAATGTGAACTGTCAGAAACACCAGAGAAAAAGTCCCATTCATTTTGTACATAGATCATGTACAGTAACTGTTCCACTTCCAAAGCTTATATGGTCATTAAACTCTTCCAGTGCATGTCTTGTGCTCATAAAGTCATAAACATGAGTACTGTCATAAAACGATGTGGTTCTGGGTTGAAGAGTCAAAGTATGAAGAGCATTCACAAGAATTTGATTCACAGGGCTACAAATTCGGCAACATTGGTTCCAAGCGTTGGGTCAGCTCACGGAAACTAATCTCCAGCAATTTTAGCCACAGCTAATGAGAGGAACCAGATAGAGTTTAGTTCTGGGTCTGCAGTACTAGGCCCGAATCTACTCATGTGTCTGGTCAGGTGGTCGTACGCTCTGAACAACCAGGAATAGTTCCTGAGACAAAAAGGATGAGTTCCAGAAAGCATCTGGTGTAAACAGGCCTTTTAGGAGAGTCTTGTGTTTAGTGATCATTTTAGGCCTAAAATTCTCTGAATCCAGCGTCATGACAGTCTTCGTGCTCGTTGTCAGCCTGTGAACTGAACACTGGTGGGTCTGCGGACGTTTTATTTTGGCTGACTCCAACCTGCTGGGTTTTCTTCTTCTGTTTAAGTAACGCTGGAATGGGAGTCTACCTGCCACTTGAAATCTCTTGTCACGTGGTTTTCTGAGGCGAGCAGACTGCTAGTGTGGAAATGATCTAATTTGTTGAGTATATAAAGAGGGTTGGTAGGAGCTGGACGTCCGCGGTTTGATGTTGGACGAGATGTGTGTTGTGTTTGTTACCTTGGTGAAGAGACTTGATTCATTCGTTGCCTGTGACGTCTCTTCTTTCCCTTTTCTCTCCATCGCCTTCTCTTTGCTTCTCTCCCACCAGTGTTATCGCCCGCCTGGTTTTGTCTTTTAGTGCCAAGGCCTTGATCAGGCCACCATACCCGTCTCCCACACTGTGCCTTTTTTTTGTCCTTTTTAAAGAGCACACACACACACTTTGATCTTTGTACGTGGTGTGATCCTGCTGATAGCAGCAGAAAAATGACATGCGTTTGACTTTGATGGCATTTTCCCGAGGTCACGGTGAGAGCAGCAAAAAAAAAAAAAAATACCTGAGCGGCTTCATTCTTGCGTTGCCAGCATTTCCACGCGTCCAGCGAGGGGTCAGAGAGAAGACGCTGCAGAAGTTGCCCCCTTTTGCCGGGAGCGCAACGCCCTCGCCGAGCTCAGAGCGAGGCCGGTTCAACGTCTTCTCCAACCGCTGCGGCCATTTGCTTCTCGCCCACGTTCGGGCTTGCAGAGCATGTGTGGAAACCGCTGCAGCTGATTACTCTCGTCCTCGGCGGTTAAAAGGCTCACGCGAAGGCTCCTCAACAGGATTTCAATTGTGTGTGTTCTGGTGAGCTGCCCGGTTGAGCAAATGGTAATTAGGTAGTAAAACCTCAGCTAATGGTTCAGTACTCTAGTCATGTTTTGACTGACTAGTGCCTTATTCACATGCAGTTGGCGCACACACACAAGAACTAGAACAAGAACACGGTGGCAGGGAATGAATTGCATTGGCAGTACGGTCAGTCAAAGAGGCGCCGCCGTGTGTATGTGTGTGTCGACAAACTTAAAGGGCCCATCGCTGGATGTGACGGACAAGCATCTGCTTGCCCCGCCTGCGTGCGCGGGTCATCCAGCTCAACGCTCCTCGGTTTGTTCGCTTGACCCGCGGACGAGCGCGTGAATTACTCGCACGCCGCCGAGGTTGTGCTGCCGTCAGTGAGGAACAGCTGAGACGGATCACAGGAGCCAGTCACCTTTCAAAAAGCAGGGATCAGCCGAAAGCTGCTCAGCTAAAATAGTTTTCACTGACCTGGGCCCACTCTATCGACACACACACACACACACACACACACACACACACACACACACACACATCTCCTGTCTCTTTGGCCAGCCCCGTTTAGCTCATTCTGGTTTCCCTCTCTCCTCTACTTGCCAGTCCTCCTTCTCTTCTCCTCTTCCTGCCCCACCATCAGATTTTTTGTTTGCCCTCTTGTATCATTGTTGCACCAGACTGTTCTTTTTTTTTTTTTTTCTTCTCGTAATCATGTTCTGCAGATTAAGGATCTTTCAGCCGCGTTTGAGCCTGAATGAATGAATGCGCCCTCTTGTAGGGTCACTCTGGAGCCAGGCCATCGCTCACATACTGTATAAATTGCGCGATTTGATTTAGGTGGATCAGAGGAAAGATTTCAGTTCAGTTGTAGAAATCCATGTCGAAATCAAATGTGCTTTTTTTGTTTGTTTGTTGAGTTGGTGCCATACAGAGGAGACACCTGCTAGAACACTGTTACACAATGCGTGTTGCATATGTGTCATAGGTGGATTTTCGGTACATTTGTGGGAGCTTAAATTCAACCAGACTTCAACAACCACGATTTACTAAAATTCCAAACAGTTCTCAAACATAGTTTAATTATGTTATTTAGGCAACAGAGAAGTATTTGACAACAAAGGGGAAAACAACAGGCTACGGTTCCATTTACGCTTATAATGTGCTGGCTTTGCAGGCTGGTGGATCTGGATGGTCCCTAAACGCCTCACGTGTACCAAAGCCTTTGGCACTCGCATTATTTATCTGTATTCATTCAGTTCATTATTCAGCTGAAGCCAGAGCTCGTGTAATAAACTGCTTTTAGCATTTTTAATACACAACGCTGACATGAATCCTTAAACAAAATCACTGATGGCCCTCTGCTTAGGCACATCTCAAGTTCGATTTGGTCAAATTTGCTACTACTATCATTATAGTAACAGATTATTATATTTCACACGGTTTAAAATCTTAAATATAGTAATGACCGTTTGTGGCTTTAGCTGTTTGAGTTGCTATGCCAAACAAATCGTCTTGTGTCCAATTTAATCATTATATCCAACAAATATTTATAACATGTAAGTAAGCAAATTAAAAATTCAGATTTGTTCATTTCATAAAGCAAACTGCTAAATACTTTCTGCTGCTACCGGCACAAAGAGTTTTGTTTGTATCCATTTTCCACTAAACAGTGAGCTGGTACAACGCCTGATCCAGTTTTCTCACATCTTGCATCGAAACAATTCGTCTGCTTGTTGACCGACTTGTAGCCTCCCGGACGGCGTGTCTCCGGCTACACGGCTCCTAACTGTGCGCTGGGCTTGGTGTCCGTCCCCCGTACGAGCATCCTGGCTACAGAGCGCTGATTGTGCGCTGTGGTATGGGATGTATGCCGGACCGTGGCGCAGCCCGAAAGAACGCACAGCCACCCACCAAACCAACGAGGTTACTGAGTGCACAGGAGGAGGAGGAGGAGGAGGAGGAGGAGGGAGCATTTCCCTGCTTTCACACACTCTCCTTCTCACACACTCTCCCAGGAACACATCAGCTTCTTTTTTTTCTTTATTTGAGTTTTATGCGTTCTTCTCACTCCAAGTTTGTTTCCCGGCTTCGGCTTGTCCCCCTCTCGGTCTGTCTCCGTGTGCAGTCACCCCTCACACACACAGACACACACACACACTGCCTGTCACACACGTCTCTGCTCCCTTTTAGGTGATTGTCTTGAAGTCAACACCACTGCAGCGCTTCTGCCCATGTCTCCACCATGATCTGTGTGTGCGTCCCGGTGGATACGGGGCCACGGCATCGCTCAGCTGCTACTTCTCTAACTGGGTCTGTCTGTAAAGAGCTTAGCGCCGGTGGGCACTGGAGAGCTCTAAGCTGATTACCGTCTCCTAACGAGCCACTTCTCACATGGGGGCCTCGTACGTGGGTGTGCGTCCGCGTGTGCGCACTGTTTTTGTTTGTTTATGCGTCTCTGTGCCCTTTCAGTTCATATTTGCGTTCAGTGTTGAGTGCTTCGTACCGAGCCGTGCCGAGGGCAGCTGGAGATGACAGGAGGTCAGACTCGATGTCGGGGGGTCGGCCGAAGTGCTGATGGGGACAACAGGTTGAGAATCCAGTGCAGGAGGTCAAGTTATTCTCAGGGGAACAGCTGTGAAATCCTTTTTCCTCCCACTTCCTGATAAAGACTTGATCTGACTAGACTGCTGAATTGGGCCCAATTAAGCCATTTTAGACTACACAGCTGTCTCTGAGTAGCTGCAGGCCATGAAAGGTGATCACATGCTGTTGGCTTGTGTAGTTCACTTTTTCACTTTTGTATAAAACAACACGTCCAGAGCCAGAGTAAACACAATACTAGCTCTGTACGTTAGGTCGCCGCGCTACGCTCCATCTTTCATATGATCCCGATCAGCTGATGGTCAAACCTACAGCAGTCGAGGTGAAAGCAGGTAAAAACGCAAGCGCACAGCTGGTATTTAATCATCATAAACTCAACTTTAGGGTGTTTGCACTGAAAACACATTTTCATTGGGCTTCTGCAGCTATGCCAATCATAACCGGACCCTTTTTTTTCTCCCCCCATGGTTTGTGTTCTTAGCATTCAAGCCACATGCTAAACGTAAATGATGTGGAAACGACACCCACCTGGCACCAACTGGCACCAAAGCGCAGTTTGGAAGTTTGTGATTTTCTACATGTGTGCATGTAAACGAGCCACAGGGACGTGAGCGGGTTTGTGTGCGTTTACCTGCGTGCACTTGTGGCGTTCATGTGGATCTTAAACGCGTTCGTGCACTTCACAGAAACACAATGTTCTGCTGCCCAGACAGACACCATCTCTGGAATCTACAATTATCCACCCCCTCCGCGCCACTTCTCTCTCCGCAGCTGTTAACACGATGTTCTTCTCCGCTGCAGGCGTCACAGCACCTAAGTAGAGCATTAAAAGCCTCCAGTTGGCAGCAGAGAGGAAATGAAATGCGCCCAACTCTCCTGTTTACTCATTAGTCATACCTGGTCAAGAACAAACAAGTAGGAAATTACACGTGGTAGAGGCGGAGGGTCAGGAGAGACGATGGAGAGGAGGCACATGCTCTGCCGTTTGCTGTTTATCTTCCTGCTGAATTACATTTGTCATTAATGAAATTTTCATGACCGTTTGTCATCCACGGGAAGCAAAGGGGACGTGACGTGAGTTTTTGTCTGCACATGCCCAGCCGACGTGAACCACACGTTGTGCTCGTGGGCCCAGTCGCCATGA